>CM077152.1:72722513-74134193 GCA_039583875.1 Platanthera guangdongensis
GGGGATCAAGTAATAAAGAGAAGAAGAACTAAAAGAATCAGAAAATGGGAGAGTGATCCCCGGTCTCACTCTTAGCAGGATCCAAGAAGAGATCATCGTCGGTATCATATGAGTCGTTACCGAGGGGAATCCGAGAACTCAAGGTCCGCGGTGGTAAGGGAACAACCTCATCCAATAAGGAGGTGCAAACCTCCGCATCGGAAAGGGGATATTCCTCATCCCACCGGGGTGCGTAAAAGTGTTCCAAAGATCCACCTTCTCCGTCAGAGATAGAGAATCATCATCCCACTTCGGCGCAACCTCGGGTACCGAATCATCCACAATCACGACATCATCAACCGACTCACAAGAAAGAGGAATAGCACAATCCGACAAAAATTGCGGAGGGGCAAGGCTGTTCTCAAAATCAAGCACTGAATGAGCAGGCCCCCTCGCACAGTCATTCGCAGACGCCACCCCGTCGAGGACCGGAACAATCTCATCGTCCCATACAGGAGCGTCCATGAGTTCCTACTCCTCTTTTTCTTGGTTAACACCAGAGTGATCATCATCACTCAAGGGAAGCTCGTAAAAAGGGATCGAGGGACCCATGAAATAGCTGTATGCGGCTAAAGATTCTTCGGTAATCTCAACGGGTAGAGAATGAGCAAAGTGCGTTATGTCAGTGTATGGGCCAGACCACACCCTGGTAGGCCTGTCCACAACAGTCTTCCGCGAACGGGAGGTTGTTGTGCACACGCCCTCAGAGGAAGAAGGCTTGCACAAACGAGGGCAATCCTTCAACATGTGGCCAACACCTTGACATAACAAACACCGAATGCAATGCTCGGCATTCATAACAGCAATGATATCGATGGATCAGCGCAGAGTGTCAAGTAGACGGCACTCAGCATCAGGATCCATCACGAATAAAAATAATTGCTGAAAAAGTGCTACAAAGCTAAAATAAAAAGAGCACGGATCTGCTATCTAAATGAAAAATCAGAAAAGGGAAAAAAGAAATAAGCAAAATAAAAATTCTAATAACCAAAGCAAATAAACAAAATGATATGCACAAATGGAAAAGGGCTTCTATCTCTTATCTTCCTCTAAAAATACTCACACGACTGTGTTCCCCGGTAACGGCGCCAAAAACTTGATGCTTAAGATCACGGCAGTGAACCGATCGCACAAGTAATATAAAATGAGGGTTTTCCCAAGTATTGATCTCTCAAGGAACATAGTAAGGTGGAGTTAATTTGAAGGAGGACTTGAGATTGAAGTCCTTAGGTCGGCGGTAACGATGGGGGCTTTGATGTTTGCGGAAAAAGAAAATTAAACACTATCAACTACTCCTATGCAACACCGCTATGCGATGCTTCTCCATGCAGGATGGAAGACTAGTCGGGCCGCTATGCACCGAATCACTAGGCAGATGGGCGAGTAGGCTTGCGGATGAGGTGATGAGAATGGCGAAATGAGGGTCATGAGCACCTCTTCGCTACACATGCCACTAGCAATTGCTAGTGCGACAAGGGTGGATGGTGGTGGATGGAATATGGCACAACTCGAGCAACTTAAGCAGTAAAATGAAATAGGAATCACATAGACATGAAACACATAACATATACAACCAAAGTGCACTTCATCAATATAAATAGATTTAAACACCAATATTCAACAAGAAAGCAAGAACAAGTCAAGAGATCGATCGAATCCAAAGTCTTGCTGAGGATTCACGGTTGGAATCGTCGGGCTGTCAATCCGCGTCCAAGGTAGGTCCTCATCTGTGTCCGAGGTAGAGAAGGGCTGTCATCACCTTTCAATGGCTCGTCTTCTTCGTGTCACGATAGCAGACGAAGTGTGCTAGCTTTCTTTTGCTTGATGGCTATGGCGTCAAACCCTACTTGAAGCTCAAAGATGAAGGAGGAGGCCGAGAGGAAGCTCCGACTTGGATTTGGCAGTGAAAGCTTGCCCGAAGCACCTCCCTAGGGTGGAAGATGAAGAAAAACGGCGGAGAAGGCGGAAAACGGCGGAGAAATGTCGAGCGATCAGCGATCCCGTCTCGAATTAGGGCGAGACCTGCACTATTTATACAAAGCAGAAATGAACAATGCGCACGATCACAGGCGCACGATCAGTGGTCGTGCGCACTATGTCCAGTGATCGTGCGCACTGGCATGGAAGATTAGGAAGAAGAACTGGGATAACGCGCACGAGCAGTGGCGCACGACTAGTGGTCATGCGCACTAAGTCCAATGGTCGTGCGATTACCCCAAACAGGACTCCAGAAAAGAGGAATCAATGCACACGATCAGTGGCGCACGACCGGTGGCCGTGCGCACTGTGTCCAGTGGTCGTGCGCTTACCCCAGGCTGATTCTGGAAAATGGAGAGTAGTGCGCACGATCAGGGGTGCACGACTAGTGGTCGTACGCATTAGATCCCATGATCGTGCGCAGTATTCCTTTTTCACAACCATCCCGGAACACGCACACGACCACTGTACCGAAAGGAAAAACCAATCACTGATATGTGCAGACATTCCAGGCAATCACACAAAACAGTACAAACTATAAAAATAACAAAATACACAACCACGGGCATAAATGTGCACTTCCTATGGAAATAAAGATAAGATCAAATATGAACGATATAGAACTAAAAGTGAAGTGCAAACGCGTGAAAACTAGCACAGATGAGTCCGAAAATAGGTATATAAAGTGGACTCATCACACCCCCAGACATAACTATTTGCGCGTCCCGAGCAAACAAAATATAAGAAGATAGGGAAAATACTAGTTAACAAAGAAATTGCGATACGGAGTATCATGCGAAGTTGCATGCTCGCACGCGTAAAAATATAATAGAAGAAATTTCTAAGTATACAAAATAGTTTATACTTTTCACAATGCGTATCAACATTTTATTATTACTCAAAAATGGAATCATGGTGAATCCTCCGGTCATGCGTAGGGAGAAAGTAGACTAATCGCTAGGCAAGCATTGCCAAAGATCAGGGATCGGGATAAACTCCAAAGGAATCCACCACTATGGGTGACCACATGCTTGCCCTTTCGCATTCTCTCCATGACACTGGTTTGGTTAACACACGAATCAGTAGGACTTTAGGTGAAGAGATGAGGCTTGGTTTTCAGTGAGGTAAACAAAAATATACAGGAAGGCTATGCACCTAACCCAAATGAGCTAGTATAAAATGAATCCCTCTACTAAGCAAAATACACGCGGGTACACCACACCCCCAGACTTAATTTTTAAAAAATGGGTGTGTGTACCGCCTACTCCAAATATAATCTCATTTCCAAAATGATTTTCAATTAAAACTTTTTCTTTTCACTTTTTTTTCTTTACAAATATTTTTTTTTCTTTTTCTTCGTTTATTTTCACAATTCAGCTGATATAAACTTGGGAGCACTTCTACATTTTCACAAATAATAACACCACATCACATCCCAACATGAAAATATAAAACACTAAACTCGACTTGGGTGTGCGACTAGGATTGGCTATGAGGCTTTGGTGAAATCATGGTGGAGCTGAATCAAAACGAGGGGTAGGCACAACATGGCTAGCGAGGATATGATGTTAGGAATGGTACAAAGCTCAACCGGGCCAAAATGATGGCCTACATCACGCTCATGCATGACTAACCTACACCCATGCTTCAAGAATAGCTTGGGGCAAGTTCTTAGCCAATGAGAAAGATTATCCATCCTCCCGACTCGAGCAATACAAAACTAACGGCCGTCTACACACATCCCTAAGCTACCGTCGGATTCACACCGGATTCACCAATTTTTTTTGAGTAGAATAAAAAGTATTTACGCAATTAGAAAAATATAAAACTATAAGCATACAAAAAAATTAAATCTACTCAAATTTCTACACGAGACGAGAGCACTTGACTAGGAGCACAGCAAGGTCAACATTTTACTCCGTCTCACAATCCTATGTCAGCACTATAATTTTCCCAAATCTAACGAAGAAATGATTTTAACTCGCAGCACGCAAAAAGCTAAGCACACGCTCATGTGGGTGCAGTGGTGTGTGATGCAATGAACTAATCAAAATATAACAATAAAAGCTTCTAGTATGCACAAGAAATGTGTGCGTGCAATAGGTAACAAATCTCTCCCCCAGACTTAAACTAAGCAACACAACATATGATGGAGAAATTAAAATCATATAGAGCTAAGGGAAGAGGTTACCCAATGCTCAGCTAGTGAGCATACCAGAAGACGCGTGGAAACCTGAAGCAGGTCTTCCATACGAAGAATCACAACCCCGCCAATGTGATTTGCCATGAATACCTGCATGGGTGAGCTCCGCAAAAACAAAAGAAAAATATACAAACTACAAAGAAATACTAAAACAAACTAGGCATGAAAAATAAAATGTAGAAAATGAAAGATAAGTACTGGGGTTATTGTCATCCCAACACGACTTATTAAATTCTAAACAGTTCTAGCAAATGGGCCTATGAAATAAAAAGTGCACAGGTAACTGGCCTAATATCCGTTGCGGTAACGGGTACCGATACGGTGATAAAACAGTTACCCCTCTGCCTAAATAATCATACCTGCTCCTCGCAGGCAGAGGAAATAGGAAGTAGGATGAGGAGGAGGCCTGGTCCTCACTCATCTCACCACAAAACAAATCCTTGCCTAGCAAGATATCGTCTATCACAGGCCCGCAGGAGGCGATGGCAACGACATGAGAACAAATCTCATCGTCATCCCAACATACCTATGGAGACTCATCCTGCACATGCTCAGATAAGGAAGGGGTTGTAACGCCCCGTATTTTTTTTTCGTTGAATGATTGCATATGCTTGATGGGCGTTACATTTGGCTTTGACCGTTGTTCGAGCATGGTTTTCCCGCGGGCTTTCGAATGGATGTTTTGGTAGCCTAGTTGCACGATTCCCCAGCAAGCCGGAGTCCAATTTTGGGGACTTGGTGAGGCCTCTTAGGGAATGCTTGCACTTTTTTGAGCCCGGGTAAGGTTGCTCAATACGGGTTGATTGTATGGCCTATGTGTACAGAAAACAAAAGGGGTAAAAAGTTCTTAAGGAAGAAATGGTCTAGGACGAAACAGAAACAATTTTCATAACAGGGAAAAATGGTCGTTTTTGTGCGTGACACGCCCCCCGACACGGGCCTGTCGGGGCGTGACCCAGGGCGTGACCTCCTTGACTCGACGAATTTTCTTGCGTCAAGTTGAGCTCGACGAATGGGGTACACGCCCCGTGACACGGGCGTGTCACGGGCCGTGTCCCGCTATGTCGAGTGTCGAGTGTCGAGTGTCGAGTGTCGAGTGTCGAGTTTCGAGTGTCGAGTTTCGAGTGTCGAGTGTCGAGAGAGGGGACATGGCCTGTGACACGGGAGTGTCACAGGGCGTGTCCAGCTTTGTCGAGTGTCGACACTTTGAGTCGACGAGATGTCGAGACACGGGTTACACGCCCTAGGTCACGGGCTGACCGACCCGACACGGGCGTGTACCCGGCCGTGTTCCTTGTGGATAAGCTGGAAATTGTTGGCGTCTGCGCCGCTTAAGGTACATGCCCTGTGACACGGGCGTGTCACAGGGCGTGACAGGGTCGAAAATCAAATTTTCCCAGTTTTTTTGTGTCGTTCATTTCTTTGATTCTGGATCAAATGGTCCAACTCTGTTCTGGAGGAAATAAGGCCGAAACAGAGAGTTCTCCTCCTCATTTCATCTTCTTCTTCATCTTCTTCCTCATTCCAAAAGGAAATCAAGGGAGCAAAGCTAAGACAAGGGAAGGAAAGAGAGGAGCAGCCGTCGCGGTGTCATCTCGGTTCAGGCAAGCGGTGTTCTCCACCCTTGTCAATCTCGTTTTTTTGTTCTTTGATTGTGCAAGTTTAGCTAGCTTTCCTCTTTCACTTTTACTAGCTTGTTCAATTTTCTTAGTCTTGTGACTCTTGTTTTTATTTAGTACTCACAAACATGAATCCTCTTATTCCTTCAAGTCTTATGCTCAATTAATTCTTATGCTCATTTGATTCATGTAGCCTTTCTTGTTCATGTGATTCTTTCTTGTTCATGTCGGAATCACGTAAGAATACGCTTGTTGGTTTGGTTAGCGTTGTCCTTTGTGGTGAAGTAGAGATCCAAACTCTAGTAAGTTTGATATAACTTGGGCAATTTGTAGTCATGAGTGAGGACGTGTTTAGCTTGGGTTATGGTGAGTTTTGCTTATGGTGTTGAGCTTGGGTTCTCTTATGGTGAGTTTTGCGAGGCGAATTGTGAACCATGGCAGGAGCGTTTGTGTGAGGATTCGGTAAGGGGTGGTGTGGTTTCAGCCTTGGTGGCCACCGGGTTTTGATTTATGGTGTAGAGCACCGTTTTGGCCCCGATTTGGGCTGGCTTTTATTGGTGCGTTCCACTTTAAGGCCGCCACCAAAAGACCCTTGCAGAATCGAACTTAACCGCTGCTTATGTTTCACTGTTATAGTTGTTTCATGTTGTCAAAATGATGGAATGGGCATGTATATTGCCTTTTTGCTCCTGCAGGATGAGCAGGACTTGATGAGAATTGCACGCACTTGGTGCGTTTTACACTTTGGATTGACAGTGTGTAACACTTGTTTTCCACCTGTTTTGTTTACCCATTTTACTTACATGAAACATTGCTACGGGGTCGGTAAGCCCCTTCGTTATATTGTATGAACATACTGCTCTCTTTTTGTAACATTGATGATTACTGAGGTGTTCTTTTTTTGAATGCCTCAGGTGCAGGTTGTAGCCGATTGAGCGGCTAGGTTTTTTTTGTTGGTGGAGTTTACTGGGAGCTAGCCAAGCTTGCTTAGCGAGTAGTTCTTACTTTCTTGTACAGACATATATGTGCCCCAATGGGTTCGTGTCAGCTTGTTGGCGCCCCTTGGTGGCTTTCTTTACTTGTGATATATGAATGTGAGACTGCTAATATGAATCATTTGGTATGAGATGATGTCCACTTGCTCTTGGGAAGGATTTATGGTAGGTTGCATTAGATATTTGCAAGATAAAACAAACCTATTATCCTAGATCATGCATACCTGTTTTGATAAACTAAGACGTATTTTCCAAACAACGTATAAAAGATGATTTCTTATATGAGTATAAATCTAGGATGCATAAAATTGTCATAAGTAAACTAAAGTATTTTCCGCCGCATACAAACACAAGTTTTGATCCATAAGGACGAGGGATACGACCATCAAACTAAATAGTTTTCTTTCATACAACTGATGGTTTTCAACTACTAAAGGAAGCGTCGAGCGTTTTCCTGAGCGTGTGCAGTTATCCCCTGCACGACGCGACATCATAACCCGTAGTTCCTCTTGCTCTGATACGATGTACTTGTTGAGGAAATGCGGGGTGTGACAGTTGGTATCAGAGGGAGGTTTGCATGACAATTGGTCGGGCAAACTTTCCTTTCGGAAACATGAGTAATACACATCATCTCATACACACACCGAGGTGCCGTCAGTACGTCTTGGCCGAAGCACGAACACTACACTCATGGCATGAACATAAGTATACGGGGCATATTATGTAGTATGTGATGCATAATATGTGGTTGTATATGGATCCACCATAGGGGCAACATGTGAGGGTTATGTAGTATGGGATGCATAACCTTACCACATGGATGCGACTAGCACGTTTTCTTTTCTTCGTTGCATGCAATGCTATGTAGTATGAGATGCATAGCATTGTGATGTTTACGACCGCTCATGGCATGCATTAAGGCCTTTTCTAGAATGCATAGCACAGCACGCATAACATAACATTGCATGAGCACAACGTGCCAAGCTAAAGATCTACATGATGACACCTGTACACACATGGTTTTGGGTCAAACATTGTCATGCATTCATCGGTTAGGCACAAGTTAGTGGGATGACGGAGAGTCATTTTTAGGCTAGACATAACATCATTTTCATATTCCCAGAGCAAGTTAGCAGTTGATGTTCATATCTCTACATGTATTGTCTATACATAGCAGTTGTGTGTTTTGTTGGGTTGGCGCTTGTTAAGGGTGAACGTGTTTATAGGATGTCGAAGCGTCCAGTGACAAGGCAGACTCCCAAATCTAAGGGCGAATCTTCGGGCGCGTATAACAATGCTCTGATGGATTGTCTACGCCAAAGTAATGAGTCTTTGACGAGGCAGGTGCAGGAAGTGCAGTCCCAGCTCCAAGCTATGTCATCAGCAATGTCTGGTCTGGCACCAAGAGTGCAAGAGACTATCAGAGGCCCCACTATTTCTACTCCTTCCATGGCAGTGATACCCCCAGTTGTGGTTCCTCCTGCGATGACTTTCATCTCGCAGTTTCAGCGACTTGGACCACCTACCTATGATGGAAAAGCGGACTTTGTGCTTTTGGATGATTGGGTGATCACGTTGGAAGAAATGTTTGTCTAATCTGGCATTACCGAGGACCAGAAGGTGATGCTTGCCTCCTATCAACTAAAAGGGTTAGCTAAAGGTTGGTTGTTGCGAGAAAAGGAAAGCCTAGGGGCGGGATGTTCATGGGAAGCCTTCAAAGAAATGTTACGGCGCAAGTTTCTGCCGTCAGTGGAACGAGACCGCCTGATGAATGACTTCTTGTACCTGAAGCAGAGGAAACTCACAGTTAGTGAGTATGAAATTGAGTTTAGAAAGCTAAGTCGGTTCGCTTCGAGCTTGGTGACTACAGAAGCTGACCGAGTGAAGAGATTTCTTGGCGAACTCCGGAGCGATGTTCAGTAGTTTGCAAGTGCTTATGGAGCGACAAGTTATACCAGTGTGGTTGAGGCTGCTTTGAAGGTGGAAGCGATAGAAAATGCAAAACAAAGAGGGCAGCTGATGAGGAAGGATAAGAGATAGCTGGTGGGAGAGAAAGGCTCCCAAGAAGCAGACGTAAGGAAGAAGAAGAAGGAGACATGTAGCTTCTATGGCCGAGTAGGTCACCCGTTTGAGAAATGTTTCAAGCGGTTGGGGATGCAGAAGAAGTAGCAGGTACACGCCATACAGGGTGCGCCAACCAGAGACTTGGAGTGTGCAAGTTATGGGGGAAGAGGTCATGATGTGGGCCGCTGCTGGGTTAAAGACAAGTTGTGCTTTCAGTGTGGCAAACACGGACATCTCAAGGCAAGGTGCCCACAAAACCAGCCCGTGCTGCAGCCAATGCCACTCCAGGCTTTGCCTCCGCCTCCGCGCTTGGACAAAGGAAAAGGGAAGTTAAATGTGATCTCTTCAGAGGAAGCTCAGATGTCACCTCAGGTTATCGCAGGTTCGATTCATTCCTCTGGTTCACGTTTTGTTTATGACGTTTATGCGTAGTTCTTAGCTACATATGTCCCCTTATAGGAAACTTTAAGGTACAGAACCGTTGGGCGCATGTTCTCTTCGATTCTGGCGCGACCCATTCATTTGTGGCTCGAACCTTTTTGGATCGGTAACATTTGACACCAGATCGAGTGGGGAATGCCTTTTTGGTGAAGTTTCCTTCTGGTGCTTCTGTGGTTGCAGACTGGGGTCTTCTTGATTGTCCCATTTTGTTGGGGAATTTCTTAGCAAAGGCTGATTTCAAGGTGATCGATTTGGAAGATTTTGACGTCATTCTGGGCATGGATTGGTTATCCCACTATGACGCTGTCATCCAGTGCAACAGAAAGCGCTTGGATTTTATCAAGGACAATGGTCGGCCGGGAAGTGTTTATGGTGATTCTTGCTCGGACCCTCCAAGGATTTCAACGGTATGTGTTCGAACGTTGTTTGTTTCCGACTGTTTTGTTTGTCTAGCCTCAGTTGTGGGGACTAGTGCTGTTTTGCCGCGTTTGGAGGAGATTCCTGTTATGCGTGAATTTCCAGATGTGTTTCCTACTGATCTTCCTGGTCTTCCCCCTGATCATGATGTCGAGTTTGTCTTGATTTGGAGCCGGGTACGCGGCCTATTGCGAAAGCGCCGTACAGAATGGCCCCGCGTGAGCTAGCAGAGTTGCGTACACAGCTGGATGACTTATTGACAAAGGGTTTTATCAGGCCGAGTTCATCACCTTGGGGTGCACCGGTGTTATTTGTGAAGAAGAAAGATGGGTCGATGCGGCTTTACATCGATTACCGGGAGTTGAATAAGGTGACGATTAAAAACAAGTACCCACTGCCAAGAATTGATGATTTGTTTGATCAACTGCGTGGCAGTTCAGTATTTTTGAAGATTGATCTCCGCTCGGGCTATCATCAGCTAAAGGTTCGGAAGTCTGATATTCTGCGGACTGCATTTCGATCAAGACATGGCCATTTTGAATTTCTTGTGATGTCGTTTGGTTTGACCAACGCACCATCAGCCTTCATGGATCTGATGAACCGGGTGTTCAAGGACTACTTGGATAGGTTTGTGGTGGTTTTTATTGACGACATTCTTGTCTACTCCCGCAGTGCGGAGGAGCATGAACAGCATCTGCGATTGGTATTGACCACTTTGAGAGACCAAAAGTTGTTCGCCAAGTTAAGTAAATGTGAGTTTTGGTTGCCTCAGGTTGCATTCCTGGGTCATGTTATTAATCAACATGGAATTTCAGTGGATCCCAAAAAGATTGCTGCAGTCATGGAGTGGAGGAGACCGGAGACACCCAAGAAGATTCAGAGCTTCTTGGGATTGGCCGGCTATTATCGCAGATTTGTAGAAGGTTTTGCTACATTGGCCGTACCTTTGTCTCGCTTAACCCAGAATAATGTGGCGTTTGATTGGAATGACAAGTGTGAAGCATCATTCCTTGAACTCAAGAACAGGTTATGTACCGCTCCTGTGTTGATCTTACCGAGAGAAGGGATCGAATATGAAGTTTTTGTGGATGCGTCGCACGTTGGACTTGGATGTGTTTTAATGCAAGACAAAAAGGTGATTGCGTATGGGTCTCGGCAGTTGAAAAGTCATGAAAAGAACTACGCGACGCATGATTTGGCGTTCGCAGCGGTGATATTTGCATTGAAGTTGTGGACACACTTACTTTACGACGCGTAGTGTAAAATCTTTACGGATCATAAGAGTTTGAAGTACGTCTTCATGCAAAAGGAACTTAATCTGCGCCAACGGCGATGGCTGGAATATGTAGCTGATTATGATGTGGACATTCAGTATCATCCCGGGAAAGCTAATGTTGTGGCCGATGCTTTGAGTCGGAAGACAGGTAAAGTATTTAATCTGTCAGCCGACCGTCTAGTGGAGGAATTTCTATTGATGGATATTTCCGTGGGAAGATATGAACCACAAAGTCATTCAGCAGTAGAAGAACCTTCATGGATGGTGCTTGCAAGACAACATCAAAAGGATGATCCTGATCTTTTATATTTATTTCTTCGAACTGAAAAGGGTGAATTACCGGATTTTACTATTGATGATGGGGGCACGTTAAAGTATCGCGGTCGATTTTGTATCCCCGCAGTTGGAGACATTCACGAGATGGTGTGTAGGGAAGCATATGGCTCAAGTATGGCCTACCATCCAGGCTCAACTAAAATGTACCATGATTTGAAACAAATTGTCTGGTGGTATGGAATGAAAAGAGATATAGCTCAATTTGTATCTGAATGTCATACCTGCAAGCGGGTGAAAGCTGATCATGGGAGGCCTGGTGGCAAGTTAAAGCCATTGGAGATTCCAACATGGAAGTGGGAAAGCATTTCAATGGATTTTATTACAGGCTTAGCAAGATCTCCACGAGGACATGACTCCGTGTGGGTGATCGTGGATAGGTTGACCAAGTGTGCTCATTTCATACCCTTTAAGGTCAACTACCCAATGAAGACAATAACGGAGCTATATTTGAACGAGATCATCTGACTGCATGGTGTGCCAGTCAGTATCATTTCAGACCGGGATTCCCGATTTACTTCTCGTTTCTGGAAGAGTCTACAAGAGGGTTTGGGGACGGATTTGAGGTATTCCACTGCTTACCACCCTCAGACGAATGGCCAAACGGAACGAATAAACCAAATCGTGGAAGGTATGATTCGATGCTACATTCTTGAGTATGGCGGAGCGTGGGATGAACGTTTGCGCCTTATGGAATTCGCATATAATAACAGCTATCAAGAAAGCTTGCAAATGGCTCCATTCGAAGCTTTATATGGGCGACGATGTCAGAATCCCCTATTTTGGGCTGAGGTTGGCGAGCGACTTTTGTTGGGCCCAGAGGCGCTCGAGGACATGGAAGTTGCCGTACGACTTATCCGGGAGAAGCTCCGGATCGCCCAAGAGCGATATGAAAAGTACGCCAACCGGCGAAGGTCGGATTTAGAGTTTGCGGTGGGGGATTTCGTCTTCCTGAAAGTCTCCCCAATGGTTTGAATTAAAAGGTTTGGCAAAGAGCGCAAATTAGACCCAAGATTTGTGGGTCCCTTCAAGATTCTTCCGCGAGTTGGAGCATCCGCTTATAAAATCGAATTACCCGTGAACTTTCCTGGTGTTCACGACGTGTTTCATGTCAGCCAACTTCGCAAGTGTGTGCGGAATGATACGCAAGTTTTGGACTTTGTGCCGCAGTTGGCGTCGAACCTTTCCTATGTGGAGATGCCCTTCCGTATTTTGGACTCCCAAGAGCGCGTGTTGCGGAAAAAGAAGATTCCTATGGTCAAGGTGCTATGGAAAAATCAGAATGTGGAAAGCGCGATGTGGGAGCTCGAGTCAACGATGAGGGCGGCTCACCCTCATTTGTTCCTGTAAATAAGCTGGTATGTGAATTGGTGTGTTTGTTGCATTCGTGTTTTGTTTGATGACTCATTTGATTTATATCAAAATGATTGAAAAGTTTCGAGGCGAAACTTTTTGTTAGGGGGAGTGACTGTAACGCCCCGTATTTTTTTCGTTGAATGATTGCATATGCTTGATGGGCGTTACATTTGGCTTTGACCGTTGTTCGAGCATGGTTTTCCCGCGGGATTTCGAATGGCTGTTTTGGTAGCCTAGTTGCACGATTCCCCAGCAAGCCAGAGTCCAATTTTGGGGACTCGGTGAGGCCTCTTAGGGAATGCTTGCACTTTTTCGAGCCCGGGTAAGGTTGCTCAAAACGGGTTGATTGTATGGCCTGTGTACAGAAAACAAAAAGGGGTAAAAAGTTCTTAAGGAAGAAATGGTCTCGGATGAAACAGAAACACTTTTCATAACAGGGAAAAATGGTCATTTTTGTGCGTGACACGCCCCCGACACGGGCGTGTCGGGGCGTGACCCAGGGCATGCCCTCGTTGACGCGATGAATTTTCTTGCGTCGAGTTGAGCTCGACGAATGTGGTACACGCCCCGTTATACGGGCGTGTCACGGGCCGTGTCCCTCTATGTCGAGTGTCGAGTGTCTAGAGAGGGGACACGGCCTGTGACATGGGCATGTCACAGGGCGTGTCCAGCTTTGTCGAGTGTCAACACTTTGAGTCGACGAGATGTCGAGACACGGGTTACACGCCCTAGGTCACGGGCGTGACCGACCCGACACAGGAGTGTACCCGGCCGTGTACCTTGTGGATAAGTTGGAAATTGTTGGCGTCTGCGCCGCTTAAGGTACACGCCCTATGACACGGGCGTGTCACAGTGCGTGACAGGGTCGAAAATCAATTTTTCCCAGTTTTTTTGTGCCATTCATTTCTTTGATTCTGGAACAAATGGTCCAGCTCTGTTCTGGAGGAAATAAGGCTGAAACAGAGAGTTCTCCTCCTCATTTCATCTTCTTCTTCATCTTCTTCCTCATTCTAAAAGGAAATCAAGGGAGCAAAGCTAAGACAAGGGAAGGAAAGAGAGGAGCAACCGTCGCGGTGTCATCTCGGTTCAGGCAAGCGGTGTTCTCCACCCTTGTCAATCTCATTTTCTTGTTCTTTGATTGTGCAAGTTTAGCTAGCTTTCCTCTTTCACTTTTACTAGCTTGTTCAATTTTCTTAGTCTTGTGACTCTTATTTTTATTTAGTACTCACAAACATGAATCCTCTTGTTGCTTCAAGTCTTATGCTCAATTAATTCTTATGCTCATTTGATTCATGTAGCCTTTCTTGTTCATGTGATTCTTTCTTGTTCATGTCGGAATCATGTTAGAATACGCTTGTTGGTTTGGTTAACCCATTTTACTTACATGAAACATTGCTACGGGGTCGGTAAGACTATTTTACTTACATGAAACATTGCTACGGGGTCGATAAGCCCCTTCGTTATATTGTATGAACATACTGCTCCCTTTTTGTAACATTGATGATTGTTGAGGTGTTCTTTTTTTGAATGCCTCAGGTGCAGGTTGTAGCAGTTTGAGCGGCTAGGTTTTTTTGTTGGTGGAGTTTACTGGGAGCTAGCCAAGCTTGCTTAGCGAGGTAGTTCTTACTTGCTTGTACAGACATATATGTGCCCCAATGGGTTCGTGTCAGCTTGTTGGCGCCCCTTGGTGGCTTTCTTTACTTGTGATATATGAATGTGAGACTACTAATATGAATCATTTGGATGAGATGATGTCCACTTGCTCTTGGGAAGGATTTATGGTAGTTGCATTAGATATTTGCACGATAAAACAAACCTATTAACCTAGATCATGCATACCTATTTTGATAAACTAAGACGTATTTTCCAAACAACGTAAAAAAGATGATTTCTTATATGAGTATAAATCTAGGATGCATAAGATTGTCATAAGTAAACTAAAGTATTTTCCGCCGCGTACAAACACACGTTTTGATCCATAAGGCCGAGGGATACGGCCATCAAACTAAATAGTTTTATTGCATACAACTGATGGTTTTCAACTACTAAAGGAAGCGTCGAGCGTGTGCCTGAGCGTGTGCAGTTATCCCCTGCACGACGCGGCATCATAACCCGTAGTTCCTCTTGCTCTGATACGATGTACTTGTTGAGGAAATGCGGGGTGTGACAGGGGTATCAAGTAATAAAAGAGAAGAAGAACTAAAAGAATCAGAAAATGGGAGAGTGATCTCGGTCTCACTCTAAGTAGGATCCAAGCAGAGATCATCGTCGGTATCATATGAGTCGTACCGAGGGGAATCCGAGAACTCAAGATCCGCGGTGGTAAGAGGAACAACCTCATCCAATAAGGAGGTGCAAACCTCCGCATCGGAAAAGGGGATATTCCTCATCTTAACGGGGTGCGTAAAAGTGTTCCAAAGATCCACCTTCTCCGTCGGAGATAGAGGAATCATCATCCCACTTCGGCGCAACCTCGGGCACCGAATCATCCACAATCACGGCATCATCAACCGACTCATAAGAAAGAGGAATAGCACAATCTGACAAAAATTACGGAGGGGCAAGGCTGCTCTCAAAATCAAGCAATGAATGAGCAGGCCCCCTCGCACAGTCATTCGCAGACGCCACCCCGTCGAGGATCGGAATAATCTCATCGTCCCATACAGGAGCGTCCATGAGTTCCTGCTCCTCTTTTTCTCGGCTAACACCAGAGTGATCATCATCACTCAAGGGAAGCTCGTAAAAAGGGATCGAGGGACCCATGAAATAGCTGTATGCGGCTAAATATTCTTCGGTAATCTCAACGGGTAGAGAATGAGCAAAGTGCGTTATGTCAGTGTATGGGCCAGACAACACCCTGGTAGGCCTGTCCACAACAGTCTTCCACGAACGGGAGGTTGCTGTGCACACGCCCTCAGAGGGAGAAGGCTTGCACAAACGAGGGCAATCCTTCAACATGTGGGCCACACCTTGACATAACAAACACCGAATGCAATGCTCGACATTCATAACAGCAATGGCATCGATGGATCGGCGTAAAGTGTCAAGTAGACGACACTCAGCATCAGGATCCATCACGAATAAAAATAATTGCTGAAAAAGTGCTACACAGCTAAAATAAAAAGAGCACGGATCTGCTATCTAAATCAAAAATCAGAAAAGGGAAAAAAGAAATAAGCAAAATAAAAATATTAATAACCAAAGCAAATAAAAAAATGATATGCACAAATGGAAAAGGGCTTCTATCTCTTATCTTCCTCTACAGAAACTCACACGACTGTGTTCCCCGGTAACGGCGCCAAAAACTTGATGCTTAAGATCACGGCAGTGAACCGGTCGCACAAGTAATATATAATGAGAGTTTTCCCAAGTATCAATCTCTCAAGGAACACAGTAAGGTGGAGTTAATTTCAAGGAGGACTTGAGATTGAAGTCCTTAGGTCGGTGGTAACGATGGGGGCTTTGATGTTTGTGGAAAAAGAAAATAAAACACTATCAACTACTCCTATGCAACGCCGCTATGCGATGCTTCGCCAGGCGGGATGGAAGACTAGTCGGGCCGCTATGCACCGAATCACTAGGCGGATGGGCGAGTAGGTTTGCGGATGAGGTGATGAGAATGGCGGAATGAGGGTCGTGAGCACCTCTTCGCTACGCATGCCACTAGTAATTGCTAGTGCGGCAAGGGTGGATGGTGGTGGATGGAATATGGCGCAACTCGAGCAACTTAAGCAGTAAAATGAAATGGGAATCACATAGACATGAAACACATAACATATACAACCAAAGTGCACTTCATCAATATAAATAGATTTAAACATCAATATTCAACAAGAAAGCAAGAACAAGTCAAGAGATCGACCGAATCCGAAGTCTTGCTGAGGATTCACGGTTGGAATCGTCGGGTTGTCAATCCGCGTTCAAGCACGGTCCTCAACTGCGTTTGGGGTAGAGAAGGGCTGTCACCACCTTCCAATGGCCCGTCTTCTTCGTGTCACGATAGCATACAAAGTTTGATAGCTTTCCTTTGCTTGATGGCTATGGCATCAAACCCTACTTGATGCTCAAAGATGAAGGAGGAGGCCGAGAGGAACCTCCGGCTTGGATTTGGCAGTGAAAGCTTGCCCGGAGCACCTCCCTAGGGTGGAAGATGAAGAAAAATGGCGGATAAGGCGGAAAACGACGGAGAAATGTCGAGCGATCAGCGATCCCCTCTCTAATTAGGGCGAGACCTGCACTATTTATACAAAGCAGAAATGAACAATGCGCACAATCATAGGCGCACGACCAGTGGTCGTGCGCACTATGTCCGGTGATCGTGCGCACTGGCAGGGAAGATTAGGAAGAAGAACTGGGATAACGCGCACGAGCAGTGGCGCACGACCAGTGGTCGTGCGGACTAAGTCCAATGGTCGTGCGATTACCCCAGATAGGACTCCAGAAAAGAGGAATCAATACACACGATAAGTGGCGCACGACTGGTGGTCGTGCGCACTGTGTCCAGTGGTCTTGCTCTTACCCCAGGCTGATTCTGGAAAATGGAGAGTAGTGCGCACGATTAGGGGCGCACGACCAGTGGTCGTGCGCATTAGATCCCATGATCGTGCGCAGTATTCCTGTTTCACAACCATCTAGGAACACGTACACGACCCCTGTACCGAAAGGAAAAACCAATCACTGATATGTGCAGACATTTCAGGCAATCACACAAATGAGTACAAACTATAAAAATAACAAAATACACAACCACGGGCATAAATGTGCACTTCCTATGGAAATAAAGATAAGATGAAATATGAACGATATAGAACTAAAAGTGAAGTGCAAATGCGTGAAAACTAGCCCAGATGAGTCCGAAAATAGGTATATAAAGTGGACTCATCAATAGGCTGTATAGGCAAGGAATAGTCTTATTGCTTCCAGCCTTGCTACATGGGCAAAGGTCTGGTCAAAGTCTATTACTTCTTCCTGCCTGTAGCCTTTTGCAACCAGTCTAGCCTTGTTCTTGAAATTAATTCCATTTTCATCTAACTTATTTCTGTAGATCCATTTAGTCCCTATCATATTATGTTCTTTAGGTCTAGGAACCAGTTTCCAAACTTGGCATCTCTTAAATTGATCCAGTTCTTCCTGCATTGCATCAATCCAGAATGAATCTAGAATGGCCTCTTCAAACTTCTTTGGTTCCATTTGAGACAAAGCTTGAACATAGTGCCGAGTTCAAGCTCTTGCTTTTGGTCATTACACCTTGACTAGCATCACCAATGATTTGATGAGCAGGATGATCTTTTAAATATCTTAAGGCTAGACGTAATCTTCCTTTAGCTTGTTGATCTTCTATGTCTCCAACAAGCTGTTCTTCATTTTCAACTGGTAAGTCTTGAGCTCCCCCTGGACAGTATCCATCATCTTTAGTCTCTTGACTTGCCGGTTTATCTTCCCTAATGGTCAGATTGTTCATCTTATCTTGTAAACCTATAGGACTAGAAGAAGTGCTTGGAAGCTCATAATTAATTAACTTAGACTCATCAAAGACTCATCTATAACTACAAGTTATGATTCTATATGACATTGTTGCTGTACCCAACAAATACTCATCTATAACATTATTTAGTACATAACACTTGCTACAAAAGATCTTAAAATAGGATATGTTTAGTTTTCTGCATTTCAGAATCTCATAGGGAGTCTTTTTGTAGCTTTTAGTGATTGAAGCTCTATTGAGAACATGACAAGCAGTATTTACTGCCTCAACCCAGAAATATTCTGGGACAGAAGTGTCATTTAACAAAGTTATACCTGCCTCAATCAAAGTTCTGTTCTTCCTTTCAACAATTCCATTTTGCTGGGGAGTTCTAGGTGAGGAAAATTCTTGATGAATCCCAAGCCCTTCACAGAACTTTGTCATGCATTCAGACTGAAACTCAGTCCCATGATCACTTCTGATCTTGACCACAGAACTATTAAATTCATTCTGAATTTGCTTGACAAAAGTCTAGAAGATATCTGGGGTTTCAGATTTTTCCTTAAGAAGAAAACCCAAGCAAACCAGGAAAAATCATCAACCACCACAAGAGTATAAACTTTCCTACCAAGACTATGAATTGGCATAGGACCAAATAGATCCATATGCAGGAGGTATAAACACCTCACTGAGTCCTTGGTATCAAGACTTTGGAAGGAAGACCTGGTCTGCTTGACCTTCTGACAAGCTGAGTAAATTCCCTCCCTAATGCACTTAACTTCTGGACCATTCCTTACAAACTCCTCAGTAAAGAGTCTACCTATGGTCTTGTAGTTGAGGTGAGCTAGTATCTTATGCCATTTGACACAATGAGAAACTTTCTCATCTGCAACTAGGCGTATAGGAGAGTCCTTTCTATTACACTCAAAGTCTAGACAGTAAACATTTCATCTCCTAGTGCCAGTCAAGATAACTCCTTGATCACTTGACCTTTTAATTTGACACTTATCCTTGAGGAAAGAGATGTCATAGCCCAAATCACATAGCTGACTTATGCTTATAAGGTTATGTTTCAAACCTTTCACATAAGCTACTTGTGTGATAGTTACTATGCCATTTGTTATCTTACCCAAACCTTTTGTTACTCCTTTTTCTGAGCCCCCAAAGATAACTCTGGGACCATTATAAATGAGAGTGTAATCCTTTAGCATGATCCTTGTTCCAATCATATGCCTGGAATATCCACTGCCCAAGTGCCATGTAGGGGTATGGACACTGGGACTTACCTGCAACAAATATATTATCTAACCTTAGGACCCCAAATCTGATTGGGTCCTAGGTGCAAGTTAGAATTAAACTGAACATGCCTACATGCAGTTCTTCTGACAGTCAAGCCACCAATACTTCTCTGGACACTCTTATTATGCCAACAATAGATGGCATAGTGGCCCACCTTGCCACAGTACCAGCACTCATGCACATTGTACCTTCTTTTAAGAATTGGCTTCACTGTAATGTTGTTTGTATCTCTCAACCCTGCTGGTACATTAGCTCTTTTCTTAGGTCTTTCAACCATAGCATGCTTAGGAACATTTCTGGCAGCAGAAGTACTTGAGATATTTTGAACCCTATCTGTAGCTGCCTTCTTTTCAGAAAGCATACTCCTGATAGCTTCAGATATACCCAAGTCTATTTTGCTAACAGACTTTTCCTTAGCTTGCCATTTACCTTGTAGATCTTGTAAATCAGCTGACACCTTGTTCTTGAGTGTTGGGGCTGGTACACAAAACATAAATGGTTCATTGTGAGCCATTTGGGTTTTCTCATGGGCTGCCCAATAGGCACTTGCACCCTTACCATTTCTCCTGCCTTGCTCATAGTGACCATAGATACTATCATGATCATACCTGTTAGAAGGTTGCACTACCTTTTTAAAAGAAATTCGAGGCTTAGAAGCAAGTTGCTGAGTTGGAGCATTGCCTTTCCTTTTGGAATTGACAGTATTTGTTCTTCCTTTGAAACCTAAACCCTTCTTACCCTTTTGGGAAGAAAAGTAATCTATCAAAGGTAACACATAACTAGGTTTAGAAAACTTGGCCACTAGCTCCGTCTCCTTTTGGAGTCTACTTTCAAGATTCTTAATATGATTGTTCTTGAAAGTAATGGTATCCATCTGAATAACAGTTATGTTTTTCAGTTTGTTAATTTCTTTTAGCTTCAGATCCAGCACTTTTGCTGAGTCTGAGGCATCCAACTTCAGACTGGCATTTTCCTTTGCCAGCTGTTTGGCTAAAAGCTTGCTTTCCTTAAAGGCTTGCAGGAGCTCACCATAGTCATCAATCAGTTGAGTGATGTCTCCTTCAGATTCAGAGCCATCTTTATCTCTTGAAGAAGATGCTTCTGAGTTTGGCCTAGTAATATAATCTGATACTGAAGATGAGGACTGTACCTTACTAGGACCAGGCAGCTCCTGGCTGTGTCCATCCTCAACTATAGCCATCAGCCCTATACATTTGCTGTCTTCTATTTTATTGATATCATCCAGCATCTGCTGGAATTCTATTTCTACAGAATCTTCCTCAGCAGAGAACAACCCAATGTAGGCCTCAACATCCTCTTCATTTTCTGACTCTGTTGAAGAAGAGTCAGTCCAGCTTTTCTCCTTCTTGGACACACATGATTTTTCATTTTTGCCTTCATGCTGAAATTTCTTTTTCTCACCAGAATCATTTCTTTTGGCAGGATAGTCTGCTATAATATGTACTGGCTTACTGCAACTGTAAGACCCCCTTCCTGGAACACAAAACACTGCACGAAGGGGGTCTTATGCCCAGAACAGCCTCTTTGCGGTAGCATTAGCACACAGGCTAACCTGTATCAGAAAATGCCTATTCTGCCGGCTACAACCAATATCAATCAATGCCAACCCAACCAAGTACAATATAGAAGCCAATCCACACATAAGTAATATAAGTCCAAAAGTACAACAATAAAAGAAGCTAATAACAAGCTTCTTAAGTATCAGAGTATAGCTAAACATGCCCAAAGGGCTACATCAATACCTCTCAAAACTCACATCGATAACTAACGGTAGCGATGGCACCGTCCCTTCAGGCCCTGTCGTCCTAGCCTGGCTGTCCTGCTGCATAGTCTGCCGCTGCTCTACCTGCAGGGTTTCCTCCTAAAAAGGAATACGTAGCAACCGTTAGTCAAATAGACTAAGTGGATTTCACATCCGCTCCCCCGACGACTCCTCGTCAACGGGCGGAGAAAGGCATAAGGGTAAAATATATAAATAGCAATATAAGCAAGTACAAGCAGATGGATTAAGTATATATATCGTGAGTAGTAATAGAAGAAATGTATAACATGATTAATAGCACTCTACACTAGAAATTCTACACAAGCTATATCAATCCATCTAGAATAGAGTTCTACAACAGGAAAGTAACTTAACTTATAAGGATGCCCATACAATCTTATAAGTTAAGGATCAGTTTAATATAAAGTAACTCATAGTATAGGAGTGCCCATACAAACTTATGCGATGAGGATCTTGGTTATGCAATGTAATGTAATGGTATAAATGCAATGCAATGAGTCACCCATGATCTCGCACATGCAATTGTTATGTCGAAACTGACTTGTAGTTCCCTCTTTTCGAGCAGGTAGCTAACCTCTCAGGCGTCAACCGTCGTGGCCAGGGGGTGACAGTAGAGCGGGCTTCTCTACTACTAAGCGGGCAACCACACTACTTCGTTTAGGCCTCCATACACCTCAATGATAAGAACATAACAGCGGAGCCCCCAAGCGTACTACGACCTAGCAGGAGTCTCGGGTAGATGTGCACCAAGGACCAAACCCCGAACTGGCCTTACGTGACCCAGAAGGAGCCTCGGAAAAAGCACGAGGACCAAGCCCAACCGTCCACTTGGCACGGAAGGAGCCCCGGGAAATGAGCACCGATCACCAAGCCCAACTGCCCAAGGTCTAATTATCAACTCCTGTCGGTATGAAGACTGGCGAGCCCGCAGACCTGCCATACTATCCTTAACCCAGGATTACAACACCGCGTGTCGACTCACACCACATGTAATTCCATATCACCGTGGCACGAAAAGAGCCTCGGGAATGAACACCGAGGACTAAGCCCAACCGTCCATTTATGTCACTTCTCAACACTATCCAAACCAGTGCGGTCAACACCCGCACTTACATCCTTTCACAATGCAACCCGTAGGGAGACACCACTCTAAGCATTGGACTACTAAATTCATTCCATCAAACAATTATTCACATGGCCATAGATTAGCATCCTGCATTTCATTTCCAAATAATTTCAACACATTATTAACATGATGCGCATTTCTTTTGGTTCACCATTTTCTACCAAATCATTTCGTTTAAGTACGCTTCACATCACAAATCATTTACGTGGGAAACCTTTCATCAAACCTCATCATTCATTGAACTATGATGGCTAACCTAAAAGAGTTCACCCTACCTCAATGCTAGATTTGTACATCGTTTCTATCGAGTCCAAACCCGGTTCTACACCAACCCCTGAATTTTAGGTGCAGGACACCTTCAGGACAGCTATTTTGACCGGAGATTCCCGAAGATACATGAATTCGGTGAAGGCATGTAACCCCTAGTTGGAAAGGTCTTTCCATGGGTTACAATGTTCATGTTCAGACAACAACCCAGATCCGAGAGTAATACACTTGATATTGGCTTTAAATTCCACTGCGTACAAAACACAATTTCTGCATGCTTAATTTTTCAACCATCAATTTTCGTTCAGACTTTCCTATGGCTACAGAGTTCACCTGAAGTCGTGCAACCACTCGTTGGAAAGGTAATTTCACGAACTTTGACTTTCGTGTTTAGTCGAAAGCCTAGTTCTGGACATACCACACTTGACAATGGACCAACAAGATCGCTGTGTACAGAACAAAGATTCTGCATGCATCTTAAGGCGGAATAAAAGGCAACGGTTCATCTTCCATCCTCAAGCTGATTTTCCCAAATCACATCCAGACTTCCTCCCCCCTTATTCACCCTCAAAAAGGCCACCTTTTTTCACGAAACCATCCTCCATCATCACATAGAAAGTGGGAGAGGTTGAAGACTTCTAAATCCTAGAACACAAGTCCTAGCATGGCCTATCCTAGGAAACTTCTTCTCTCCAATATAGACTCTCTTGAGTCGATATCTCTCCTAGGAAATAACTAGAGATCTAGCACCAAGGGAGAGGGGAGGAAGCTCACCTCGTTTCCAGTGCTTCCAGCATTTCTGGCCAAGGATCTTGTCACTCTTCTCGGCAACATCTTCTTCTTCTCGGCGGCGGCAGTCCTTCGCGGGTTGTAGATTGGCTCCAGCACCTCCTTCCTCTTCTCCAGCAGTTTTCTGCCTCAGAAATGATTGGAAGAGGAATGAAAAATGTCTATGGTTTCTCTTCCCCCTTATATGTGAAAATGACATGGGTAGGGACATGCCCGTGTCCTTACCCGTGTCCTGCTCGGGTTAAGTGTCATCGACGGTTCGACTGTCGTTTCGATACATAAACATGGGTAGGGACATGCCCGTGTCTCTACCCGTGTCCAAGTGACACGACCGTATTGCTGACCGTGTCCTGCTCGGGTCTTGCTTCGTCGAGTTCCACTTGACGCACACTGGTATGGACACGCCTGTGTCTCTACCCGTGTCCTCACACACACGGGTAGGGACACGCCCGTGTCCATACCCATGTACTTCTCTGGAACTACTAGAGTAATCGACTCAAGTGCTGGATGGAGACACACGGGTAGGGACACGCCCGTGTCTCTACCCGTGTCCTCGGGACACATTTCGTCGTGCTCTAGTCGACACACATAGGTAGGGACATGCCCGTGTCTCTACCTGTATCCTCCCCAGGACATATTTCATCGAGCTTTACTCAACACACATGGGTAGGGACACGTCGTGTCTCTACCGTGTCCTCATACACACGGGTAGTGACATGCTCGTGTCACTACCCGTGTCCTTCTCTTGAGTAACTCGAGTCGCTGGTTGGACACACACGGGTAGGGACATGCCGTGTCCCTACCGTATCCTCGTACACACGTGTGGTGACAAGCTCGTGTCACCACCCGTGTCCTTCTCTGGAATAACTCGAGTCGCTGGCTTGATTGCTGGGTGGAGACACACGGGTAGGGATATGCCTGTGTCTCTAACTGTGTCCTTCTCTGTGCTGACTTCACCTCCCCTACACAAGTGTAAGCCTAGTTGCCAGCACTTCCCGGAGCCCAAATCACCTCTTCTGACTCAAAAGTGCGCACGAGGGGCCTATCGCGAATCGTGACGTTACAACAACAATAACAAGATAATTTTAGTAGATGTTTGTTTACTAGGTTTAGTGCCATACCTTTCCTCCTTATAGGTTTAGTGTCCCTACCGTGTCCTCATACACATGGATGGTGACACGCTCGTGTCACCACCCGTGTACTTCTCTGGAATAACTCGATTCGCTGTCTCGATTGCTGGGTAGAGACACACGGGTAGGTATACACCCGTGTCTCTACCCGTGTCCTTCTCTGGGCTGACTTCACCTCCCCTACACAAGTGTAAGCCTAGCTGCAAGCACTTCCCGGAGCCCAAATCACCTCTTTTGACTCAAAAGTGCGCACGAGGGGCCTAGCGCGAATTGTGACGTTACAATAATAATAACAGAAAATTTTAGTAGATGTTCGTTTACTAGGTTTAGTGCCATACCTTTCCTCCTTATAGGTTTTCTTCTTTCCCTTGTAGCTGTCATCCGTGGAGTAAGAGGAAGAGTAAGGCCTTCTCCTCCAGTTCTTTTTCTTCAGAAACTTTTGGAACTGCCTAGAGAAGGCAGCAAGCTCCTCATCAGAATTATGGCCATCTGCTGTGCTGGTGTCTGAGCTTTCTGACTCAGTATCAGCAACTTTTATGGGAGGAGAAGGAGTCTTTCTCCTGACCATCTTTGTGGCTTCAACATTGAAGGCCACAGACTTATCTTTGCCATAAGACCTGCTGCATTTCTCCTCTTCCTTTCTGGCTATCAACTACATCTCATAGGACAACAATTTACCAAACAAGGTTGATGGAGGAGTATCAACAAGTTTGACCACTTCTCTGATGGCACAAACTTTGGTATCCCCATCCTTGGTTAATGATCTGAGAAACTTGTCATTAAGTTCATAAGTACTGAAAGCTCTTCGATAAGTCATTAGTTCATTGACAATTCTAAAGAACTTTTCATAGTATATAGCTATGCTATCTGACTTGGACTGTCTGAAGCTTTCATATTCTTGATTCAGCATGGATTTCCTATCCTCTCTTACTTCTTCAGTCCCCTCCATATAGAAAATTAAGGTGTCCCACATTTCCTTTGAAGTTTTGCAGTGAACTAAATTTTGAAATGTAGAATCATCTATTACACTCACTATTATGTTTTGTGCCCTCTTATCCAAAGTGGCTAAGATGATCTCATCTTTGGTCATCTCAGAATAATTCTTTGGAGTCCTCAGATTTGCATCTAAAATAGATGTCTTCATGGGGATGAAAGACCCTTCTTGAACTGTGATGTAGATTCTTGAATCAGAAGCCTCCATGAATAATCTGACTCTTTCTTTCCATATGCCAAATGTTTCTTTTCGACAAATGGGTAGTTTTATGGATCCAAGTTCTTTGTGATTTTCTCCTGAATCCATCTTGACTATCTTATTACTGTCTTAAAGATACACTCAGACTGTTAAGTCTTATTTTGAGTAACCTGGCTCTGATACCACTTGAAAGAATTAGTTTCAAGATTATCTAAACACCTAGAGGGGGGGGGGGTGTGAATAGGTTCAATTATTTTTCTACTTAGATAGTAATTAATTTGATCACAGTACAGATAAAATCTATAGTTACCACAGCACACAAACAATCAATCATAGCATACACACAGGTTTTATAGTGGTTCCCCAATAGATGGGTACATCCACTTTCCCCCTTCGCCTATCTAGCAGTATACTAGATTTAGCCTAACTTCCTTCCACCTTCTTAGATCCTCAGATCTTACAACTCAGAACCCAAATTGATTCTTACAGCTCACACTTCAATAAGTGCTACAACTCAGGCTCTTCCCAAGAACCCTACCTCAAAGTGAGTCTCAACTCCTACCACTCAGGCAATCAAGCCCTACCTCAGCCTCTTCCACCAGGCCTATAGCTCAGAGAAACCAATCTCCTACCTCAGGCTAACAGCCCTACCTCAGCCTTTATAGTTACAGGCTTACAACTCAAAGAATTTAATCTCTTACACTCAGATCTAGAATAGTTCGTACAGGAATTGGATAAAGAAGATGTTTCTACCTTCATTCAGAAACAGATGAAGGAATCTTGATCAGATCTTGATGGATCTGCTTTCAACTTTTCTTTGCAGTAAAGTATTTGATTCAACCTGACTTAGCTTATTCAAAGCTTCTTGAAATAGAGAACCTAGGTTGAATCTTCTTAGTGTAGATCCAGATTCTTCCACCCTTCTAAATTAATTCTGCAATCATCAAAAGATCTGTTGTGAAGCAATCTCCTTCTCTGATTTTGAATCAGAATCTTCTGCTGTACTGGAATTCATGAATTCTTATTGGAGAATTCCTATTTTTAATTTCTCTCCATCATCATTTATTGTTTATCTCTGATAGCCCGACCCTATTTATAGTTTACATCATTGGCAACTGGCTGATCTGTTAGTTGACTGACATCTGACAGTTCTGTCATGTCTAATAGACCGTGATAATTCTGCCAGCTGTCAAGTATTCAGTCTTGCGATTTGGTACTTAGAGATATTTAACTCAGCTGAATGTGTCGAGACACAGGGACAATTTGTGTAGACATAAATGGAGTATGTGTCAACATAATTACCCGGGTTTCGACACACTTTCTTTGGTGTTGTCGACAAACATCAGCAACTGTCAACAAAGATCTTCACTTAGTCTCAACACTGTCTTTGTAGACTGTGTCGACACACTTCAGAAAATAGTCGACATAGCTCTTCATCAAGTTCTCATCACGCACCCTTTGTAGAATGTGTCATCATACTTCAGAAAATGTCGGCACAACTCTTTATCAAGTTCTCGATACAGTTTTTATAGAATATGTCAACACAAGTTCTGTGTGTTGACACAGCCTCTCTAAGTGTCGACCCAAGTCCTGGATGTCGACATAGTTACCTCTTTACACTTGTCAGCTCAACAGTCTAAGTGTGTCGACACAAGTTATAAATGTCGACACAGTTGATGTCTACTTAGTTTCTAAGTGTCGACACAGATCCTGTGTGTCGACACATACTTGCTTCTTGTCTCGACACAGCTCCTTCAAAGGTGTCGATACAAAATAATTGTCTCGAAACTTTTGTACTTAGAATATTTTCTCCATTCTTCTGCCTGCACAAACTAACTCAATACACCATCAAATACAACCTGATGTATATCATTAAGTTAGGTGAGGCTTCTCCAAATCAGTTACACAAATTCCAATGTAACCAACAACACTTAAGCCTATGACCTCTCTTCTTCCATTGTAAGGTACTTTTGTGATCATACAAGAAAGATTCCCACACATCCAGTGACCATACATACAGTCTTGTTCATACCTGTTGGATGTGAGAATTACCTTGTGAGAGGTTGACTGAGGCCTGACAGGGGCTTGTCCTCTTCTATGAGAATGTATAAATTTAGGAATCCACTTAGATTCAGATTTTCTCTTGATAGCATATATCTTAGAGAAATTGGCCACAATCCACTTCTCCCTTTTAAGTTTCACTTCAAGATCCTTGATAATAGAGTCCTTGTATTTTATGGACTCAACATGGATATCTACCATGATCTTCAGATGAGCTACTTCCCTCTCTTTCAGATATAGCAAAGATGAAGTTTCATCTTGCTGGGAAGCAGCCAGCTGTTGGGAGGAAATTTCCTCCGCTTGTTTCTTAATAAGCATCTTACTTTTCTTGAAAGCTTTCAGAAGCACAACATGATATTCAATCAATTGATTGATATAATCTTCCGAGCGAAGACTCTCATTATCACTTGATGAGAATACATCAGAGCCTGAGCAGGATTCATATCCAGACTCTAAGGACAAGCTAGAAGGGCAATATACCTAACTTTGTCCAGGCTATGCCTGGTAGAATTCTTCTTTTGGTGTAGCAGTTAGTTCATAACTTCTGCATTCATCTTTCTCAACTTCATCCACCTCTGAGTCACTATCTAAATGTGACAGATGGGCCCTAATCTTTACTCTTGTTTCTGGATAGACTTTGTCTTCTCCAAGAGCTGCCATCAGTCCAATGTTCTTCTTGTCATATTTGATGACTTGAAGCTCCATTGATCTGCACACCTTATGGTTCACTTTTGAACACATAAGTTAAAACCCCTTTTGCCATCCTTTGAGGTCTACTCAGACTGTTAGGTCCTTTTTGAGTAACCTCCCTCTGATACTATTTGAAAGTCTTTATTTCAAGGATAGCTAAATCACCTGGGAGGGGTGAATAGGTTTCTTAGTCCTTAGTGACTATCTTTGATTCTCTTTTAGTTAGCTGCTTTATTGGTATATTATGTTTAGCTTTCAAGACAAGCTACCTGCACAAAGAAAAGCAACACAACATAGCACACATAGATTTATAGTGGTTCCCCAATCTTTGGGTACATCCACTCTCCTGACACCTTGCTAACTTCCTGTTAGTCAAGGCACTTCTCCAAAACACTGCTCAAAGAGCTTACACCTTAAATCCCTCAGGATCTCTTAGTCTCCTCTAAGAATTATAGCTCAGGCACAAGGCCCTACAACTCAGTGATCCAAAGATCACCTACCTTAGGCCCAAAGGCCCTACAACGCAGGCTGGGATGATAGACGTACATCAGATCCACAAGGGTTCCTACCTCAGAGGGAATGAATCTCCTACAGCTCAGAACCTAATTTCCTACCTCAGATCCAAAAGGATCCTACAACACAGGCATAAGTGCCCTACCACTCAGTGAGAATGACTCACCTACCTCAGGCTCAAAAGCCCTACAACTCATTGATCAATTGATCACCTACCTCAGATCCAGACTGGATCCTATAGCTCAGGCTAAACAAACCTACTACTTAGATCCACTTCTGGATCCTATCTCAGAATAAATTTGCTCCTACCACTAAGATCCACAAAGAATCCTACAAGTTGAAAGTAGGTTGTTGAGGTTCTTGATTGGACACAACAGGAAATCCTCTGTGCCAATCTACCTTGACTGAGTTAGAATCAGCCCAACTTTGACTCCAAGAATGTTTTCCTGAGTCTACTTTTCTAGACTAAGAACACCTTAGCCCCAACTACTTCACAACAAGTATATCCACTTGAGCTGAAAGTGACTTGCAGAACAATGTTCTGCCCCTTTCTGAACTGAACCTAAAGCACAACCCTCTCTTCTTCTGTAACATCCCATTTCATGCTAGGCCCCTTGAACACATTTTGAGACAATAAAACTGACTCAATCTCGGGAGACGTCGAGTGGGTCGAGTGAACATGACGCCACTCGATGAATTTAACTTAGAAAATACTGGGAAAACTTTAGGCGTCGAGTGATCTTGACGCCATTAGACGAAGCGTCGAGTGAACTCGACACCACTCAACGTGGCATTGAGTGGTCTCGACACCTTTTTACTTTGATGCTGCGGGATGCTGGCCGCGTTGTGTTTTTTCGACGCGACTCAACGCCTTGACTTTAGAGTGTTCACGGCGTTGAGTGGTGTCAACACCACTCAACACTGCATTGAGTGGTGTCGACACCACTCAACGCCTTGACCTAAGTTTGCTGGTGGCATTGAGTGGTGTCCACACCACTCAACGCGGCATTGAGTGGTGTCAACACCACTCAACACCTTGGCTTAATATTGGTGGCAGCGTTGAGTGGTGTCAACACCACTCAACACGGCGTTGAGTGGTGTCGACACCACTCAACGACTTGACTTAAGTTTGCTAGTGGCATTGAGTGGTATTAACACCACTCAACGCGTCGTTGAGTGGTGTCAACACCACTCAATGCCTTGACTTAATGATTTCTGGCGGCGTTGAGTGGTGTCAACACCACTCAACACGGCGTTGAGTGGTGTCGACACCACTCAACGCCTTGACTTAAGATTGCTGGCGGCGTTGAGTGGTGTCCACACCACTCAATGCGGCATTGAGTGGTGTCGACACCACTAAAATCCATGACTTAAGATTGCTGGCGGCGTTGAGTGGTGTCAACACCACTCAACGCTTTTATACATGGAAATTTTCAGTCAAAAAAATTATTTTGACCGGTTCACTTGTATATGGGATGAACCGGGTTCAGGATAAAATAGTGACGATACATTATCTCTATAGTACAACTATATAATCTATTCATAATATCAAGAAAATATATTTATGGCGATGATTGACGGTCCAATATATGGCTGACATGTGGCAGCATGCGGGGTGGAGAATCATGCTCAATGACGACCGACCATGCCTCCCCATCCTCTTCCATTCACCTTATGTCAGAGCCATTATACCATCCACCCTCACCTACATTCCACCCCATCATCACCTTCAGTGAACCCTAAGAAGCAGAGGATTAGCCGGAGGAATCAGCAAACGAGCTAGCTCGCCGGAGCAAGGCTCGGCCATGGCGCATCACCACCAAACCCGTCGTCAAGCTTGTCTAAGGATTCATTTCTCCTCCCCTCCTTCTATGCTAGATGTCTAGCTCTTTGAGTAGAGATATTGGACTCAAATGAGCCTGATGACATGTGAGAGGGAGCATATTGAGTATTTCTCCTTGCTCGGGTTCGCCGGAGGAGCCACCTCCGGGAGCCATGCCGCCGGGAAACGCAAGCCACCACCTCAATGAATGTGGTGGGGACAATCATCAGCGGTGGTGGAGGCCTGCAGGCAGGGAAATTCAAGATCTAGCTGGTCCCGATTTGGGAAATCTGGACCGTAGGATCATTGGAGAAGATGAAACGATGCCCTTGAATTTTATGGAAAAATAAAAAGTATATTTTTTGTCCAAGTTTATACAGTCACGTGGTATAAATTATTTAGGCCTCTTAGATGCATTTTTAAAAATGATGCCCAACATGAAAAAGGTAGATATAAGTCTTACCTCTAATTTGACACCTTAAACTTGAAATTTGGAGCAATATTGCTCCCTGTAGGGACATTCTACTAAGAGTGGTCCTAGGCTAGGGCAAATATTTAAATGAGTGCCCAAGCCAAACCATAAGTTCACATGTCATGAAATTTTGTACAAGCATGTGTTTATGCCAGTCTTAGGTCTAGTACAAAAATCAGAATTTTTGGGATGTATTTTTCTATAGTTTTAATAGAAACATCGTTTATTAAATAAATGGAATATAAGAAGATTCTCCCTTCCAAATGCCACCAAATTTGGGTGGCATGACCATTGGGCATGATATAACCATGGTAAAGGTTTCAGGCTATTTGGACCTCTATATGTTGGGGAAATCCAACATGCATGGTGGAGGTAGATATGTAAATGTATGGTGCCAAAATGTAAAAATGGGAAGTTAGCCTATTTGGCCCAATGAGTGTCCATAAATGTATGGTGCCAAAATGTAAAAATGGGAAGTTAGCCCATTTGGCCCAATGAGTGTCCATGGGATTTTAGATAGAGGCTTATAGGGATAAATTACACCTCCTATGTTAGGTGTGGGATTTTTGGGAACAAAAATTCCATTATTTTGAATTAATGAAAAATAAGATCTTTTAGAAATAAAAATGAGATATAGGTCTACTGACCTTATAAAATTCAAAAATTTTGATACATGCCCTAATAGGACATTTTACATCTCTGGAAAAAAGTTATAAGCCTATTTGATGATTCTATCTTGTGTATATAGTAGATTTATAATTTTAACTTTGGGAAAATTAATTTAAAAGTAAGGAAAATTACTGTTGAAAATTATGGAAAAAATTATAGCATTCTATTTCTGGGATTAAAACCCAATATAATTATTTGAGAATTTTTGGATGATTATATATGCTGAAAACCCTAGTAGTGGCATTTTCATAAAAATGTCCATATGAAATTAAGTTAGGCCAAATTACTAACTAAGATCATGAATTTCTGTCCTGAGTATTGTTATATCAATTTTGATCAGCAGTGATTTTCTAGGAATTTTTGGTTGTATGTTTTAAGTACTTCATTTGGAAAATAGATTATGGATTTAATCATAAATTGAAAATATAGGGAAATTCAAATTGGAAAATCATGATTTTTGATGAACAGACATTTTTAACCTGGATGAACCTCAAATAATTTATTTAGGCATAATGGACTATTGGTTATAGTAGTTCATGTTCAAAGTGACTTAGGTCACTTAATTAAGTAATTTAAATTATGGTCCAAAATAATTAGAAAGATGATGAAATTTTGAATGATCAATATTACATACATGACAAATCCATGATAAATAATTAGGGGCATTTGGCCTAAGGAAATGAAAGACACTTTGTTTGGGCTGGAATTAGGTCATGGGTTGCGCTTTGATAAATAACACATAACAGTAGGACCCACAAGGGATATGATAGGAAGTTGGATTAGGAAGCGTGTTGGGAAGTTGGACCCCTGGTTGATGTCAAGATGTAATGAATATTAGAGTGCCAAGCCCAAGAAAAGTAATTAGAACGGAGACTGGCGGAAGACCGTCATTCTCCCAATAATACCTCAAGTCATCAGGTTCATTCAAGAGCAACACTGAGAGTTGGGTATTAATAATGGGTAAACACTAATAAAAGTAAGTGTCCTTGAGAAAGGGAGCTTTAGGCTTCTGCCCATTATAGTTCCTAGTGCCCCGAGAGCCCTTCACCGTGTAAACCCTGGGCAGTCCAAGATCTAACCATAAGTTACTATGCCTAAAAAGCATTAGACAAGACTAGTCTAATTAGTTAAGGGAACAATGTAACAATCTGACCCGTGTAGTGCTGGAGGTTACAAGACGGGTTTTGTCCTGAGTGCTAGAGGCTCGGCTGTTTGGATACAGGACGGGTTTTGTCCTGCAAGTTGCAGGCTCGGTTGTTTGGATACAGGACGGGTTTTGTCCTGTGAGCTGGAGGCTCGGATGTTTGGATACAGGAAGGGTTTTGTCCTGTGAGATGGATGTTCAGGTTGGAAACAACTTGCATGTGCATAAAATATATTAGTGGCGGGTCATGTAGTACTGGGCCAGTCGTCACACCGATGGCAGTACAGTGACTTAAGTGAGGTGTGAGGGTTTTAGGGGCCAGTAGGTTGCTTATACTGCAGTTTGAAGGACAATCCCCGAAAACGCACACCCGACCTAAAACTCCGGTGGACTAGCCAGCGGTTTAGTACATGGTGACTCTGGTTTGTTCTTTAGAGGCGTATGGAAGGTCTAGGCCTGGTAGTGTGTATACCCATCTAGGAGTGGAGACGCCCACTCCACTTCTGCCGTAGCCACAACGATATTACCTGAGAGTTAAGATAACTCCAAAAAGCTGGAACTAAAGGTCTGTGCGCATAGAGTCGTGTGGGTGAGGTGCACTTGTATGTATCATAACCCACATACCATATCATACATACATAGTTAGGACATACACACCATAGATCCTTATCATATAAATTAGTATGGGCACTTTTGTATGATAAGTTAAATTTGTGAAACCTTAACTTATGAGTTTGTATGGGCATTCATATAAGTTAAGGTACTCCTGTGATGATAGCCTAGTAGTAGATAGTTTATTTCCTGCTCCGTTCTCTACTGTGCTTACATCATTTCCTTTTTAGTACAGTTCTTTCTTACTTTACTTATACTATATAGAACTGTTAGAGTAGAGATATACTTGTTATTACATAATCTTGATAGATTAGATTCATTGTTATCTGCTTTCCTTTTATACCCCTTGTTGTTCTTCGCTTCGTCCTCCCGCTCGGTACGTAGGAGTGGTAGGGGTGAGGCGAGGTCAAAATGACTTAGTCTTTATGACTAACAGTCGGTTGTGATCGTATCATTTTAGGAGCTCGAGGAGCTGGAGCACTAACTTGATGAGGTGGCAGGACATGAGGAGCTGACATAACCTACTACTACTTCTACTGCAACCCAGCGTCAGGTGATGACACGTGTACTGATGATAGATTAGCTTCCGCTTGGTTAGATTTTGTGAGAGAGAGATTGGATACTATGTACTGGGCATAAGCCCTTTTCTCTTTCATTCTATACTCATTATGGACTATTGGATCTCTCATTTTACTTATATTATGATGATGTTGTGATGTGGACTCGATAAATAAATTGCTTATAATACTTCTCTTCATGATTGGCTAATAGGTTGAATTATCGTATTAGCCGGTAGGATCGGCATTTTGCGGTGTCGACTAGCCCATATGCGCTAAGTGTCATCATAAGGCGGCAGTTCTAGACATAAGACTAGGTTCTCTCCTTGGTAGGGGGGGGGGCTTACATCTTCTCATAAACAACAATGTAGATGCTTTGGCTTATGCTGGAAGCAAATTGCAGATTAACTTATCTGCTCCTTTCTATGCTGATCCAACTACTCAGCCCTATCTTCTTCTGTACAGCTCCCCTAGACATTGTTTTTTAGGATTTGTTGGTTGGATCTGTGAAGCACTTGCAGCAAGGGTCAGCCATAGCTTCTATCTCTTTCTCAGTGAATCACCATGAGCTTGCTAGCTGGTGCAGATGAGGATTGCACCAACAAAATTGCTGTTGAAGATGTTTATATCAACAACTAACTTGATATGCCTCTAGACGTGCTTGTATTGGGCTTTCTATTCTTCAGCCACAGCCACAACAATGATGATTTTGAAGAACTACTGTAATAGCTGCTCTTTATGTAAAGAGCTTTTACTTTTATTTATTGTAACATAATGGCTCTTTTAGCAGTTGGTCCCACACCATTAATGCTGCCTGCATCCTTGCTTTAACACCTAACTATCGTATAGTAGGCCTGCGATGCCTTTTGTCAGGTACTGTAGCATTGCCACTAACAATTTGAATATTGTTGACTTTTTGACTTACTGACATCAGCACCTGAGGACTTAGTCAAAATTCAAGCATCCGTAGTATAGGCGTTGAGTGAATGAGCTTCCCTCAATGCCAAAGTACTTGGACAGTTCTGTCTATCTAGGTGTTGATAGCGTTGAGTGAGTAATGCTCACTCAATGCTTTTTTCCTTAACCCTTTCTGCATCATCTTCTGCATGCATGGCATTGAGAGCATTGAGTGAATACACCTCACTTAATGCCTTGTGCCTTAACCATATTCTACAATTTAGGCATTGAGAGCGTTGAGTGATGATGCCTCACTCAATACTTTCTCCCTTAACCATTTCTGCTTCTTCAACATCTTAAGCATTGAGAGAGTTGAGTGAGCATGTCTCACTCAATGCCTTCTTGCTTTAACTAATTCCGTATCATGGCGTTGAGAGATTTGAGTGAGCATGCATTACTCAACGCTTTCTGCCTTTGCTAGATTTTCTATTTCAGAATTCAGTTTGACTTCGACGAACTTAGAACTCAGTTCAATGAACTCTGAGCTTAGCTCGAATTAGTAATAGCTCAGTTCGATGATTTTAGAGTTCAGTTAAATGAACTCTGAGCTCAGCTTGACAAATAAGTGAAAGTTCAACTCGACGAACTTAGACCTTAGTTCGATGAACTCTGAGCTCAGTGATTTAACAATTGTGAAGCTAAGGCATTGAGTGAGGGAGCTACACTCAATGCATGTGGACTTGTCCACTTTTCAACTCATTTCTCTTTAGGACATGACTATATTAGCCTGACTCACAACATTTTGTTGTATGGCATTGAGTGAGTTGAATTCACTCACCGCCTGTGGACTTCGCCACATTGTAAGCTAGCCACTTCACGACTTTGACTAAATAGGCTTCACTCAGCACTATAAGTCATCTGGCAATGAGTGAATGACCTTCACTCAACGCCGGTGGACTTGGACAGATTGATGTCTTTCCACATCTTAGGTAAGAGTTTACCTGACTTAAACACTTAGGCTATCAATCCCATCATTGCATACTAGGACAATCTGCAATCATTAAACATGTGCACAAGGTATATCACCATATGCGTATACATTGTTTGCTAGGCCTTCTTCAAATCCAGGACACTGAGATCAATGGACCCAACAAATTGCAAAGAGAATGATATTTAAGAGCATCGGTTGCACACCATTCCTCGGAGGAGTTCTATGTTTGAGGGAGAAATTACTTCTAAACTAATTATATTTTACCTTGGATTTTCTTTCTTGTCTAGTTGCTTGTGTGTGAGGAAAATCGACCCGGGGGTCCTTAGAATCAGTGAAGAGTTTCATGAGAAATCATCTTTGTGAGGGATGGCTAGATCAGGGGATCTAGTGGGGGCTCTAAGACCCTTTTAGTAAGGAAGGTGAAGAGCTGACTCGAAGACCTTTTTTTTGGGGGGGGGGGGGATGGAGAGAGCTAACCAGTCCGGTTAGATGGTCGGTATAAAAACAAAGAGAGAAGTTTATATTTCATCGCCTCCGATCTCTGACATCACGGAGATCTAGTTGTTCTTGATTGTAAACCACCTTCGTTATTTTTGAATAAAATTATTGTTCATTTATTCTTCTTTCAATATCGTGGTTGTGTGATGGTAGATCTTTGTAGGTTGTGTGACACTCAACATGCAAAGTTTTTATATGAAAATAATTTTGTGACCTACCGTCGGGCGCTAGCAAACTACTGTCACGCGGTAGCCTCCGGAACTAGTTTTTCTTGGTAAACTACTTTTAATTTTGAATTAATATGAAAACCTTATTCATCCCTCTCTAAGTTTGGCCACCCGATCAAACAAGTGGTATCAGAGGAAGGTTACTTTAAAAAGGACTGAAATCCTGAAGTAAGATGATCAACACAAATCATGCTTTCCCTGATGGACAAGGAGTGAGTCTACGTCCCCTGTTTATGGGAAGTGATTACAACCACTGGAGAACACGCATAAAGAATTTTCTAATGACTCCAAGCATGGACATATGTGTCATGATTGAAACAAAATACACTGCACCCACTGTAATTGTAGGAGAACAACTCTTGGTGAAACCGCATGATTAGTGGAATGACAATGATAAACTGAAATGCACTAACAATGCAAAAGCTATGAAATCTCTCTTCAATGCGTTAGACAAAACTGAATTTAATAGAATTTATAACTATGAAACTGCTTATGTATATGGCAATTACTTGAGCTAATGCATAAAGGAACCTCGTAGGTGAAAGAATCAAATCTATTTTGACTGGTGTCTTAATATGAACAATTTCAAATTGAGAACGATGAGGAGGTGGATAACATGTACACTCACTTCACGAAGATCGTCAATGCCTCTAGATATTTCGAAAAGAGTTTTTCAAATGGAGACTTGGTGAGGATGATCTTGCGATCTCTCACTTCACGATTCAACCCAAAGGTGACTGCTATTATCGAATCACAGGACAACATTATCATGAAGATATAGAGACACATTGGGAACCTGAAGAACCATATGCTTGAATTGAAAATACAATCCGAGGAGTATCCCAGGGAATTGAAGAAGAAGGCACTGACACCGAAAGCAGGAAAGGAAAAGAAGGTTGCGGAAGAGTCCAATGATAAAGACAAATTGTGCCTATATGTTCTAGAATTTAGAAGATTCACAAAGAATCCCAAGAGGTAAGGGAAATTCAGAAAATTTCTGAAGAAAGGTGCAACATAGAAGAGGAGAAGGATCAAACCGTCGAAGGTGATGGAGAGTGACGAATAAAAGTTTGTACCTGAGTGCTAGCACTGTCACAAATCTGGGCATATAATGAGATAATGTCCAAATCTCCAAAAGGACAAAAAAGAGAGACAAAGCTGGGAAAAGGGAAAGAAGAAAGTGCTGAAAGTGTCAATGTGACACGATGCTGGTTCTGACAAGTCAAGTACATCTTTCTCACGTAGTGAAGACGAGGCAAATCTATGCTCATGGGGAACATCAAAGTAAATCTGACAGCTTATCTAGTGTCCAAAGTGACACTGAGGTAATCCCTCGTTCCTATAATGAACTATATGAAATATATGAGCAATTATGTAATAAGCTTGATGATGTGCTTCTTGAGAAAAAGTTTTTTAAATCTGAAAACATGAAAATGTAGAAAGACTTGAAAAAATTAACTAATGAAATGATCAAATGTGGCAAAAAGAAGATCAAGTGCCAAGATTGCTCCCACTTGGTGGCGACGATCAATGAGCTAAATGAAAGCCTCTCCAATACTTCCTTGAAAATAAAAAATATCACTAACTAGAAAAAGGTCTTGGAGAAAAAGCTTCAAAAGTATCTTGCAAAAGTAGAAGAGGCTAAAAAATAGTTAACAAATCGGTGCGTGATGCTCGTCTCAGAAAACACTGCCTTGAAAGCAAGTATCTGTGACCAGAACTTTGCCATCCAGAAATTTGGAATAGGCAAAAAATCTCTTAATATGTTGCTAGGTTTTCTGTATTAGGGATCTGGTAAATTCAGGCTAGGATATAAACATTGTGAGCTACCGCTCAGCGGTATCTATATCGTTGGAGATAGCTCGTCTTCACCAAAGTCAGTTAAGAAGCTTGTAAATCATAAAGATAATCATAATAAAACCGGAAGCCTACATCCATCTTCTAGCAGGAGCCTCAGTACAAACCAAAAAAGTGATATCCACCGCCTATGTGAAGTGTGTGAAATGAAAAAAGTTTGGTCACACTTCTGGCTCTTTTTGAAGAGAGGAGTAAATATAATTACTCAAATATGCCAAAATCGACTACCTATACTATGGGTGGAACAACTTGAGTAACCTGATATTTATCCTCATCCTCTTTCTAGGTATGTTAGCAGGATAAGGATAAGGATAATGTGTGGTACTTGGACTTTGGGTTTTTCAAGCACATGACAGGAGATAAAGACAAGTTCTATAGCCTGGAGATGAAGAAAAGGGGCATGGTGACTTTTGGTGACAACAATAAAGGACGTATTCTTGATGTCGACAACATAGGTAGCAAAACATTTTCTATTTCAAATGTATTGTTTGTTAAACGATTAAATCATAATCTAATATATGCTAGTCAACTTTGTGATAAGGGATTGAATGTGTTGTTTAAAACATCCATGAATACCTGCAATATTTTAGATGCTAAAACAAACACTGTATTGCTTACTAAGCATAGAAAACAAAATGTCTATTCGGTTAGGTCTGAGAACATATCCTCTTCTAATTTGAAATGCTTAGTCTCTAAAAATGAAGAATTAGAGCTTTGGCATAAGAGAAACAGTCATTCCGAGAGTAAACCGTCTACTTCCAAAGTTAAGCTGTAGTTTAACTTCGTTATGTGCTCCTTGCCAAAATGGGAAATTCGTATAATCTTCGTTTAAAAGCAAAAATGATATTTCCTCATCTAGACCACTGGAACTAATTCACATGGATGTATTTGGTCCTTTGAGCACTTGTAGTCTGCAAGGAAAATGATATACTCTTGAGCTTAAGCCTTGTATGGATTAAAGCAAGCACCCTGTGCTTGATATAATATACTTACAACATTTCTTTTAGAACATAACTTTAGGATGGGTATTGCAGATACTACACATTATGTAAAGCACAATGGTTCCGATTTGATTTTATTACAAATCTATGTAGACGATATAATTTTCTGTGTCCCAAATGTGAGTTTATGTAAATAAATTGTTACACAAATGCAATCTAAATTTGAAATAAGTTTAGTTGGAGAATTATCCTATTTCTTAGGATTTCAGATTTCTCAACGAAAGGATGAAATCTTCATAGGTCAATCAAAATATACAAAAGATATGCTTAAGCGATTCGGATTTGAAAATCTAAAACAACCAAAAAAATCCAATGAGCACATCACTCAAATTAAGAAACGACAAAAGTGGCATTTCAGTGGATCAAACATTATTTAGTGGTATGATCAGATCACTAATATATCTAAGTGCTTATAGACCCGATATTATGATTGCATTGTGCTTTTGTTCTAGATATCAAGCTAATACTAAAGAATCTCATCTTAAAGCTATTAAACACATCTTTAGGAATCTCATAGGAACCAAAAATCTGGGTTTGTGGTATACACACACCACTAACTTCACGCTACATGGATTTTCTGACTTGGACTATGCTGGATTGTCACTCAATCGCAAGTGAACAAGTGGAACCTATCACTTCATAGGTAGGACACTAATTTCATGGTAAAGTTGGAAACTGAACTCAGTTGCCCTCTCCATTACTGAGGTCGAGTATATAGCCCTAGGAAGTTGTTTCTTACAAGCACTTTGGATGTCACAGACATTGGAGGACTTCATCCTAAATTTTAATAATGTTGACCTTAGGTGCGACAACAAGAGTGTCATAGACTTGACAAAAAATCTAGTGCACCACACTCGCTCATAACATATTGACATTCTCCATTACTTTATCCGGGACGACATTAAGATAGAGAATGTGAAAGTAAGCTTTATTGGGACTGGTGATCAACTTACTGATATCTTTACAAAAACCCTTCTCGACGCTCATTTTTCTTTACTTCGACTAGAATTGGACATTTTGGATCTCGCTACTTAACTATGGTGCATTATTTCCGACATCAAGGCGTTTTTTTCAATTTTCGATCACTGTAAGTTACTACCGCGCGGTATCCCTAGCATTGGCGGTATGTTGGCTATTTTTTTTGTCCCTCTATTTTTTGGTTGTCTTGTAAACAAAAATAAAATAAAAAATTTAAAAATCCCAAAAATCCAAAAACACGTTTCTCTTTTTAGTTTGGTTTGTTTGATTTATTTTATCTTTATTTATTAAAACGATATATATATATATATATATATATATATATATATATATATATATATATATATATATATATATATATCGTTATATATATATATATATTGTTATATATATATATATATCTTTATAACCCCAAAATCAAAAAAATGGATCGTTCATTCTTAGGGCATGCATGACTAGAACCTAAAGCATAAAAATTACATAAAATGTTTGATTTAGGATTGTTAATCCCTATTATGATAATTTGATTATGTCAGGATGTGTCTAATCTATAGATACTTAGCTACTGAGTGCGATTGGACAAGATACTGTATGTTGAATATGTCTCTTGGTATGTCTGAGGATTTAGGTAGCGTAATGATATTATACTGTTCGCACATCCCTAGAAAATGCACTCGTGTAGAAATTTATGCTTACATATTATAGCTCGTGATATTGTGTCTAACATGCTAGAAATAACTTGAACAATAAATGTCACGGTGTTCATTTTGTGTACAAAGTTTGGAACATAGGGCCATTATTCTATTGAAAATGTCGTTTGTATACAAGTTAAAGTGTATCTGTGTAAGTGGGTAGAATTTAATTGATTCGGGGTCCTTGAACTCAAAAGTGATATAAAATTGATTACACCATTCTTTTCAACCAAGGCACCCATCACTAAGAACTGGTGCCTGGTGATGTAGTCATGTGCTGTATGTTTGCCCAGCAACACCTTCCCGACTACATCTGCTAAGAACTTGTACTCAACAGACAAGTTTTTCTTCAACAGCTTGTTTGGGTTATCTCCAGAATGACCCATTTTGATCAACATGTTATTATATTCCTCATTGTCCACTTCTATCTCTACATCACCACTCAGTAGACCGAAAATTTCGGTTAGTATAGTTGGGGAAAGGGAAACTAGATTACCAGAAATTATTCCCGTCATATTATCTTCAGATGTTGAGCATGTAAAGACCCATTCCTTTATTTCAGTCATTGCAATCTTGATGCGGCGGGTCATGAACTGCTTCAGATTTTGATCTTCAAATAACTTTAGAATTTCCACATAGATTGGTTCAGTATGTTGAAATGAGTCGAAATCAATATCAAAACCCGTATCAAATTTCATTGCGGAAAGAGCGCTCGCCGGAATCGCCATGAGTGCACCTGCAAGGGAAAAACAAAGATCAAGTGCAAGTGAACTGAAAGCATGGGATGGAGTTTGAAGAAACCTAGATATAAGGTTTTTAGAATATGAACCGGCAGACTCCGTTCGACGAAAACGAAAAAGATCTTCGATCTGACTTCGACGAAGTATTTTAACAGAAAATGTGTTCGTCGATCTCAGTATGAAGAAGAAGAATAAATCGTCGATCTCAGTTCGATGATAAATTCACTGAAGCAGGGATCATCGATCTCCGTACGACGAAAACTGTTTCACTAAGAAGTGATCAATGAACTCCGTTCGACGAACTCTTCACGAGGATTTCACAGACCGTCGATCTCCGTTCGACGAACTGCCAACAGATCGTCGACCACGGACAAAATTTAAATTAACCCATCTCCATTGATTATTCCTAACTGATTTAAGAAAAACAGATGTTTCTTCTCATCCAATGTCTTCGTGAATATTTCTGCTCTTTGTAAGTTAGTGGAAATAAAGACAAGATTAATTTTCTTTTTGTCTACACAATCTTTAATGAAATGGTGTCTTATTTCTATATGCTTGGTCCTACTATGATGCACTGGATTTTGTGCTATGGATATAACACTGGTACTATCATAATATATAGTTGAATGATTTAAGTTGTATCCATAATCCAGTAGTTGGTTTTGTATACACAAAACTTGTGAGCAACAACTACAAGCAGCTATATATTTTGTTTCTGTAATTGATGTGGACACAAAGGTTTGCTTTTTACAGAACCAGGACACTAGCTTATCACCAAGGAACTGGCATGTTCCTATTGTGCTTTTTCTGTCCACTCTACATCCAGCATAGTCAGCATCTGACAATAAAGTTAAGTTAAATTCTGACTCTGATGGATATAGAAGTCTTAGATTTGTATAACCCTTTATATATATCTCAAAATTCTTTTTAGCAAAATATAGTGAGATTCTTTAGGGTTCACTTGGAACCTAGCACAAATGCATGTAGCAAACATGATGTTTGGTCTACTTGCTGTGAGATATAATAAGGACCCAACAATGGCCCTATACAACTTCTGATCAACAGATTTTCCATGCTCATCATAATCTATCACAGCATTTGCAGCCATGGGTGTCTTCATTGCTGCGGCATCACATGTCCCAAATCTCTTAATAAGATCCTTAGCATATTTAGATTGGGAGATGAAGATACCATCAGATGATTGCTTCACTTTGAGACTAAGGAAATATGAAAGTTCACCCGTGCTACTCATCTCAAACTTTGAATGCATAAGGTTAGACAACCTTTTGCATAGTTTGGGATAAGTTGAGCCAAAGATAATATCATCTACATAAATTTATACTAATAAGATTTTATCTTTATGATGCTTAATAAAAAAGAGTCCTATCTACAATGCCTCTAGAAAATTTATGTTCTAACAAGAGGCTAGCTAAGGTCTCATACCATGCTCTTGGAGCTTGCTTTAAACCATAGAGAGCTTTATGCAATCTAAAGACATAAGAGGGATAGGTTGGAGAGATAAAACCTAGTGGTTGCTCCACATATACTTTTCTTTGAGCTCTCCATTTAGAAAAGCACTTTTAACTTCCATTTGATAGACTTTGAGCTTTTTGAATGCAACATATGCAAGGAAGATTCTTATAGCCTCAAGTCTTGCAACAAGAGCAAATGTCTGATCATAATCAATGCCTTCCTCTTGCCTATAGCCTTGAGCTACTAGCCTTGCCTTGTTCCTCATAATGTTGCCTTATGGATCCAACTTATTTCTGAACACCCATTTGCTTCCAATAACTGAATAGTCTTTGGGTCTAGAATCCAATTCCCAAACTTTACATCTCTCAAATTAATTGAGCTCCTCTTGCATTGCAATGATCCAGTTGGGATCTTGCTCAGCATCTTTAATGGATTGGGGCTCAAGTTGAGAGAGAGGAAACAAGCAAACATCAAATCAGGGTTGAGTTGATGCCTTGTTTGCACACCAGCTGAAATGTCTCCAATCACTTGAGATCTAAGATGATCTCTATGTGTGAAAAAATCAGTGGGAGGAGCTGGTAGGGTAACAGCTTGGGGAATAAATTCCTCTTGTGGAACTTCATTAGTTGTTGGATAGGGTTCAGTCACCTCTATACTTTCTTCTTCACTTTCTTCTTCAACTTGTGGAGAGGGATGTATTGGAACCTCTTGGGTGAGGCTTAGATCATCCAATCTCTCACACAAGTTAGGTACTTGCAATGTGCTATTGGTAGAAATTCCTTTCTCCTTAGAAGACATGTTAGCTTCATCAAAAGTCACAAGAACAGATTCCTCAATTTTTAAAGTAGATTTATTAAACACCCTATAAGCTTTGCTGACCTGGGAATATCCTAGAAAAATTCCCTCTGCGGCCTTAGCTTCAAACTTTTTAATATATTTCTTGTCATTGTTATGAATATACCATATGCAACCAAATATTTTAAAATAGGTGATTTTAGGTTTCTTCACTTTAAGCAATTCATAGGGAGTCTTATTCTTAAGTTTATGTATTAAGCTTCTGTTTAGTACATAGTTTGATGTGCTCACAGCCTCTGCCCAAAAGGATAGGGGCATGTAAGCATCTGCAAGTAATGTTCCTACAGGTTCAATTAGGGTTCTATTTTTCCTTTCAGCTACACCATTTTGTTGAGGAGTTCTAGGAGCTGAGAAGCAATGCCTGATACCTTACTTCTCACAGAACTCATACATAAGAAGAGACTCAAACTCAGTACCATGATCACTTCTGATCAATGCAACTTGAGTAGAGTACTAAATCTGTATGATCTTGAGAAAATCTGTAAGAACCTTGAATGTATCTGACTTAGATCTCAGAAAGAATACCCAAGTGAATCTTGAGAAGTTATCTACAATAACAAAAGTATAAGATTTCCCTCCTAGGCTTTGTACAACAATAGGGCCAAAAAGGTTCATGTGTAGCAAGTACAAGATCCTAGGTGAATCACTCTTATTAAATGATTTAAGGCTAGATTTAGTTTGCTTGCCTAATTGACAAGCCATGCAGAGGCCTTCCTTCTTATAGGGACCAGAAGTCAATCCTCTAACAAGGTTGTCTTTAGATAACCTAACAATGTTTTTCATATTAACATGTCCTAATATTTTATGCCATAAAACATTTTGATTGCTAACAAGATTAAATAAACAAATATCTGATGTTGCAGATAGAAAATTAATTATATATATTGCCTTGTCTATTTCCAATTAAAACAGTTTGGCTTTCTTTAGTAGAAATAATACAAGAGCTTAGGTTAAAAGATACCTGATAACCTTCGTCACATAGTTGACTTATGAAGATGAGGTTATGTTTCAGTCGACTTACATATGTAACCTTTATGAAAGTAACTGCTCCAATTTTAACTTCTCCAAAGCCTTCAGACTGGCCACAATTTGAGTCACCAAAGATCACCTTTGGTCCCAGCTTGGACTTATAATTGTTTAAGTTGTCCTTGCTGCCAGTCATATGCTTGGAGCATCCACTGTCCAGATACCATTGATGATTTAAAGCTGGACAACTCTTTACCTATAAAGGAAAAAAATTAGTGGTTCTTAACCCAGATTACCTTGGTCCCTTTGTTTTTCTGATATGAAAAACTTGATATAACAGAAAATTCAGGTTGAGATTTATATCGTAAGGGATGGTATCTCCTAGGTTGAATTTCCCAATTAGCAAATGAATCAACAGGTTTTCTAGGTTGATTAAAATTTCTGTTAAAGTTATGATTTTTGTTAAGTATGACAGGCTTCGATGAAATGTTGTAAGTTTGTCGATCGGAGTTCGACGAGATGGGATGAGATCGTCGATCTCTGCTCAGAGAATGAATACATTCATTTTTTGGGCCCCAAGTTTGTCGATCTCTGCTCGAAGAACCATACAATATTCATCGATCGCAGTAAGACAAATTATTATGGCTAATGTTGGCGTTCATAGATCGTCGATCGGAGTTCGAAGAACTAGCCACATTTCGTCGATCAGAGTTCGACAAAATTTGCTGAACATTGTTTTTATTTAGGTTTTTCTTATTTCTATTCTGTTGGTTTTTAGATTTAAGTAAGCCTTCTGTGGGTTGCTTATTGTATATAACTTTTTTTCCTTTTTCTGGAACAAATTTTATAGGGTTGTCAGTATATTTTTCTTAAGTATGGGAGGTAAGCTTGATGAAGCACCTAAGCCCAGCTTGCCATTTAGTCTGGCATTGACTGTACTTGTGATGTCCATCAGCTTAAGGCTTCTCCCATTGAGAGATTCCTCAAGTTGCTTGGCCTCACATAATTCTGTTTTTAGAGAAATGATTTGTTCATTTGCTAAAACTAAATCATCCTTGAGCTTAGTGTTTTCAGCAAATAGATTATCAAATTCAACTTGCCTATCTCTTAGAATTTTGATTTCTTTTTCAGATTTTATCAGGTCATTACATAAAGCTTTGACTTCATTTTTTAAATCAATAGAATTAAAATCAAAAGAAGAGATTACCTGATCCTCTTCTATCTCTGATTCCTCTTCTGATTCCTCAGAATGACTTTCTACTTGGTCTTCAGTATCAGGCCTGCTGCATGAGGCATTGATTTTCATGAGGCAGACTTCTCTTTCATTGGCTTCTTCTTCATCTTCACTAGAGCTAGAAGATGAGGTCTCATCATCAGTATCACTCCAAGTTTCAGCAACGAAACCTTTTTCCTTTCTTTTATATTTGTTGGAGGAGTGTTTGCTTGAGTGCCTGCTTGAGTTCTTTTTGTTCTCTTTCTCTTTTCTTCTATCTCTCTTTTGAGCTTCTGGGCATTTAGGAAGAATGTGCCCAGGCTTTTTGCAGCCAAAGCAGACAATCTCCTTGGTAGGTGTTCTGTCATACTTAGGTTTATAATCACTCTTGGATGGTCTTCTCCTGAAGTCTTTCTTGGCCAGTTTATAGAACCTTTGCGCCAACAAACTCATCAGCTCTTCATTGGTAGGAAGGATCTCTGATTCTTTTATTGCTTTGAAAGCAATATTGTGCTCCTTCCTTGAAGAGGTTGAGGCCTTCAATTCAACATCCTATCTGGTCTTGATTAACGGTTCATAGGATTTTAGCTTTCTAAGGAGAGATTCAGTGGATATTTCATTCAAACATTTGGCTTCTTTGATTGGCCAGATCCTGGAATCCCAAGTGCTGGGGAAGCATATTAGGATCTTGTCATTAATCTCAGTTAAGGAGATATCTCTATCCAGGGCCTTTAGTTCATTGATGATAACATTAAGCCTGTTATACATCTCAGCCACTGTTTCAGATTCCTCCTTCTTGAAGTTCTCATATTGAGATATTTGGAGGTATCTTATGTCCTTTCTTTAATCTACTGAGCCTACCACCATCTGGTTTAGAGAGTCCCAGATTTTTTTGGCAGAAGTGCATTCAGCCACCTTTTGAAATATGTCATCTGACATAGTCTAGGCCTGTATATTCATAGCTTTTGCATCAGCTATTTTGGCTTTCTTCTGAGCATCAGTCCACTCAGGTGGTAGAACTGCATGAGTGCTTGAAGTTGATGTGGATGTAGAAGCTATTGGTTTAGGAGGTCCTGTCAAAATAGAATTGAAAATATTCTCATCAATAGAGTTCATGTAAAGCTTGATTCTTGCCTTCCAGAGTGCAAATTTATTCAAGTTGCAGACTGGAGGTCTGGTGCTAGCATAATCTTTATTATGTGCCATTGCTGTAATAATAGAGAAACTAAAGAAGAGAAAAACAATCTACCAAGGATCTTGGTTCAGATGTGAATCTGTGAAACCAAAGAAAACTAAGGCTCTGATACCATTTGAAAGATGGTATGGAAGATACCACCAAAGGTGTTAGATCTGTTTAACTCTAGAGGGGGGGGGGGGGGTGAATAGAGTATTTTAAAATCTTATTAGATTTTTATTACAGAATTAAAATAGTAATACTTATATGTGTAATTAGATAGTGTAGGAATAAAACTAAACTATTCAGCGAGCAGCACATAGTAAAAATAAGATAGCATCACAGACGACACAAGAATTTTATAGTGGTTTCCCTAAAACTTGGGTACATCAACTCTTCTACCACCCTGGTAGGAATCCATACAGGTTTTTGATCAGGTGCCCTACCACCAATCAGGTTTTTGCTCAAGTGCCTATCACCACAAGATCTGATTCAAGTAGATCAGGAAACCCTTCGGGCTTTTGATCAGGTGCCTAAAAACTAAATCAAGTATTTTGATCAGGAGACTTGCAACCATATATTTAACTTTTGAAGGGAGCTAGAACCCTGTGTATAGTGGGGCGAAACAAATAAAACTATATGTTGTCTTCTCTTTTCTCAAAAAACCTAAGAAGACTTGTGGATTCTTGATGGTGTCAAAGCTCCCCCTGAGATGAAGATATGTTCAGGAAGATTGAGAGCTTTGTAGGGTGAGTAGGTCTTCTTGAAAAAAGTTCTCCAGAAAGCTATAAACAGATTGAAGTTGATTATCTCTTGGAAGCTTGCTGGAAGAAGAACACTTGATGAAGACGGAGCAGAATTCTTTTTCTTGAATGATTTCTTATGTTCTGTATATTGTCAGTTCTGTCTTGTTCTCTATGTGTTCTCTTATCAACTGAAAGAGAAAATCTCTTTTATATGTTCAGTCGAATTCTCCTTTGAATTTTGAATTCCTTTTCATTAAATGCTGACTGTCTGGAGAATGAAATGCGGCTGGAGAGAATATTTGCATTAATGAATTTCCCCAACTATCCCATTAAAAATAACAAGTAATATTCCTGATGCAGACCGTAATCAATGCTCCCACTAACGGCTATATTCAGAGAATATAAGCATTAATTACTAAGGAATTTCTACTGTAGAATAAGGACAAAATAAGGGAAATTTCTAAGTATGGAACTGCATAGGAAACGTCGACCAGAGAATAGATTTTGTCGACCTGAGATCCAAGTTCGTCGACCAAAGAAATCATGTTCGTCGATCTGAGAATTCTTGTTCGTCGACCTGAGAACCAAGTTCGTCGACCTGAGTTCAGCTAACTACTTTCTGTGAAAAACTTCCCAATTCTGTGCTCCAAGTTCGTCGAGCTGATAATATAACTTCGTCGACCTGAGTTCAGAGAAAGTATTCTGGACTTAATGTGTTGAAATTGAAATTCCAGAATTCGTCGACCTGAGCTCGAATCTCTTTGAGCTAAACTCAGAGAATTGACTCTGAGTTCGTCGAGCGGAGCACGACTTTTGTCGAGCTGAGTTCGACAAATGTCGAACTCATTTTTCTGAACTTGATTTTCTTCTAAGTCTGAGTCTTTTGCAGTCTTCTATTGGCTGGTCTATGTGTGGTTGACTCTAAGTACTTAGCCTAAACTCTAGGACACAGACATGACCCTGGAAATACATTGTGGGTCAAACATCCTAGTTAGTAGACCTAGCCCAAATCAATCTAGGGATCCAACATGGGGTTCGGCGAGGGTTCTTAGAATCGGTTTGTGTGTGAGATGGAATCCTGACGTATGAAGTCAGAGTTTGCACGAAAGCCCGGGTCTAAGACCCACGAGCGGGTGGGTCCTTGGAAAGATTTCCATATGGTGGCTTGTATGCCGTTAGGGGTATTGCAGTACCATTTTGTTTGCGGCTTTACGCTGATGGGGAAATTGGAAGTACCCAGCTGATATGTTATGATGATGTGCTAGATGCATACGCGATAGGGTGCCTTGGGTGAAGCCCGAGTTTACATATATGTTGCATAGTAGGCCCCTTAAATTATATGATCAACATAGAAAACATATTTGTTGTTTTAGACATCCGAACATGTTTTGAAGTTTTACATGTGTATATATATATGACATACGAAGTGCTGACTTGCAGGTTGGAGGTGTACACCGGGGTCCGTTTGGGGCGGCCGGGAGGAGATGTGTTGGTTACACAGTAGAGGTCAGCCTTTACTAACCCACATTATCCCAAATTTTTACAGGGCAAGGATCGCGAGCAGGAGCAAGTGCACCGACCGAAAAGGTCTAAGCCTCATGAAGTGATTACCATACTTACTAGCTATTTTCTTCTTGACTATGATGCTCCATGATTTTGGTATTTCCGGCTTGCATGCCGAGGTAGCCTACGTGTGCTTTTGCACGTTGATGTTTGACCTTGTGGTCATGGACTTATTTTGTGTAAGGCCTTAAGGCCATTTTGATACTTCTGTTTGGTAGTGGATAACTTATTGTTTTTGTTGGTGTTTCCGCTGTTGCTTTACTCTGAGTTTTGAGTTGGGTAGTTAATATCATCTTTTAATGCTAAAGCTGTGGCGTTTGTATGTTGTGGGACCCCGGCTGGACCCATATTATATGGTCATTATAGGGGAGGTGTTACAATTTGGTATCAAAGCGAGGTTAGTGTCCAAGATATGTCTTCGTGGATGAATGTCCTAAATGAAGTGCGTTAAGAAGTTATCCACATAGGAGTATCACGGGACCGTGAGTATCCTGGTGTCTAGTTGTGTGACTAGAAGCAAGCTGAGTTTGCAAGTTTCATGTTGGAGGGTGATGCTAGCTGTGGTAGGTAAGCCATAACGGTTGCCAGTTTCCTGGACGCACCCCATCCAAGGAAGAGTTTGGGAATGCTTTCTTAAAAAGTACATTCTTGTGTCAACGAGGTTAGCCATTCAGAGGCAATTCCTGCACTTGGTGCAGCGTGTCAAGACAGTGGACGAGTATGATCACGAGTTTACTCGGTTGGGCCGTTATGCTGTAACGACCATGACTGATGATTTGGAGAGGGACAACCTCTTCTACCACAGATTGAGGGAGAATCTTAGAAAACCCCTCATCACCATGAAGAATGATAGTTTCAATGAGCTGGTTGAGGCGGCCAGAACAATGGAGAGTGATTTGGAGCGAACCCAACGTCATAAGGGTTTCGCAACAAAGAAGGGAGAAGGAAAACCTTCTCAATCTCAAGGAAGAACTGAAAGAAGTAAGTGGAAGAAGAAGTCCCATCCCTACAAGAATTCGGAGAAAGGAATAATGGCGGAGTCTAGCGCTTCTCGTTTCCAACCCGTGCAGCCAAGGGCGTATAGCCTTGGGCAGCAGGAAGCGATCTGCCAACTCGATGTGGTGACATGCTTTGTGTTAGTTTCTGAGTACCCCGCTAAGGTACTGTTTGATACAGGAGCATCACACTCCGTCCTTGTGGAAAGTTTTATCTGGAGGATTGGAATTGAGCCATTCTTGGTGGATGCAGAGATGAAGGTGCACATGCCCAATGGGTCATCCATGACTACCGGGGCAAAGGGGAGCAGTTGTTGGAGTCTGGATGGAGTTGAATTCACGGTGATAGCATCGGTTTTACCGTTGGTGGAGTTCGATGTCATGTTGGGAATGGACTGGCTTGCAGAGCAACGTGCCAGTATTGACTGCATGTATAAGGTATTGACCCTGAGGGGTGAAGTCCGATCAGAAGTTAAGTTTCAGGGCCTCAGTGGAGCGGCCTTTTCCCTGATTTCAGCCATGAAGTTGGTGCGGGCGGTTAACCAGGGGGAGCAGCTCTTATAGCATTGTTGGAGGTTCACCTTTCCAAGTTATCACTTGGGGAAGTGCCAGTTGTGGCAGAGTACGAGGATGTGTTTCCCGTGGAGCTTCCTGGAGAACATCCTCAACGGGAGATTGATTTCTCGTTCGAATTAGTTCCAGAGGCTAGGCCGGTGTTATGTTCCACTTTTAAGATGGCACCAAAGAAGTTGGTCGAACTCAAAGTACAGTTGCAGGAACTATTGGAGCAAGTGTGTTTTAGACCCAGTTCTTCACCGTGGAGTGCACCAGTGCTATTCGTGAAAAAGAAGGATGGTAGTATGCGGTTGAGCATAGACTTCCGAGAGTTGAATAAATTGATTGTCAAGAATAAGTATCTGATTCCTCGAATAGACGATCTATTCGACCAGTTTGTGGGGGTCGGTGGTGTATTCCAAGTTGAATCTAAAGTCAGGGTACTATCAGTTGCGAATTCGAGACGAGGACATACCCACGATAGATTTTGGTACGAGGTATGGTCACTTTGAGTTCTCGGTGATGCCGTTCGGGTTGACGAACGCGCCATCCGTATTCATGGACTTGATGAATCGAGTATTTCAGGAGTACTTGGACTCTTTTGTAGTGGTATTCTTTGACGAAGATTGGGGTACTCCAAGTCGGAGGCCGAGCATGAGGCTCACTTGAGAGTGGTCTTACAAGTGTTGAGAGAGAACCATCTTTATGCAAAGTTCTCGAAGTGCGAGGTTTGGTTGGAGAAGGGGGCTTTTCTGGGCCATGTGATTAGTGGTGATGGGGTGGCGGTGGATCCGGCGAAAGTTGAAACCATCAGAGATTGGCCAATTTTGAGAACCGTGGCGGAAGTCCGAAGTTTTCTTGGACTAGCCGGGTACTATAGAAGGTTTGTGTAAAACTTTTCGCGGATAGCCCTACCCCTCACCTCTCTAACTCGTAAAGACCAGAAGTTTATTTGGACTCCGGAGTGCAGTCAGGTGTTTGACACTCTAAAGGGGAGGCTAATGGCAGCTCCAATCCTAAGCATTCCTAAAGGGACTGAAGGATTTCAAAATTTTTTTAGTGACGCAACTGGATGCGGTTTGGGTTGCGTGTTGGTGCAACATGGCAGCATGATACCTTTTGGTTCTAGGCAGCTAAAGCCTAACGAGAGGAATTACCCCGTCCATGATTTGGAGTTGGCGGTGGTAATTTTTACGTTTAAGTTATGAAGACACTATGTGTATGGTGCGAAAGTGGAGATCTTCACGAATCACAAGAGACTGATGTATCTTCTAGATCAGAAGGACTTGAATGTGCGGCAGTGCAGATGAGTCCAGTTCCTTGGAGACTATGATGTGTCGGTTCAGTATATGCCAGGCAAAGTCAATGTGGTGGTGGATGCCTTGAGTAGGAAATATTCTGGTCAAGGGAGTTGGATCAAACCTCACGATGAGCGGTTGATGCAGGACTAGGAATCCCTTGTCATGGAGTGTGTAGCAAGAGGCGAGTCTAGCATGGCTCAGTTGAATTGGATTGAAATGCAGAATGATGTGTCTGATCGTATTCGGGAAGCGACCTGTTTGCATGTGCAGTTCCTGCCATACGTGGTGGAAACTCAAAAGGGCGAGAGTAGCGCCTGAGAGTTGATCGATGGGATTTTGAGGAAGCACAGAAGGATTTGTGTACAGCAGTTCGGCAAGCTCCGTGAGGAGTTGATGTTTGAGACTCACTTCACAATGTACTCCATTCACTCGTGCAGTACAAAGATGTACTTGGATATGAAGAAATCCTTTTGGTGGCCTGGTTTGTAGCGGGATGTAGCTTTGTACATGAGTCGGTGCGAAACTTGTGCCTTTGTGAAGGCCGAGTGTCAGAAGCCGGGCGGGTTCCTGAAGCCTCTTCCTATTCCCGAGTGGAAATTTAATGATATTTCCATGGATTTGTTACATGGGTTACCTAGGTCGCAGCAGGGTAACGACGCGATTTGGGTTATCATGGATCGCTTGACCAAAGTGGCTCACCTCATCCCAAATCGGAAAGGGCACATCGTGGAGAAACTGGTAGAGTTGCTTGTTCGCAACATCGTGTGACTGCATGAAATTCCTAATGAAAGAAATAGTGTCTAACCACCTAGAGGGGGGTGAATAGGTGTACTTTTTCTTTTTTACTTTAAGGAAGACAAACTATTTTGTACTTTAAGCAGCAAATGCAAATTCTACAGCTATCACAACATAGCAACCACAGAAACAAACATTCACAGAGTGCACACAGTGTTTATAGTGGTTCCCCAAGGTCTGGGTACATTCACTTCCCCCTTTGCCTATCTAGTAGTGTACTAGATTCGGCCTAACTTCTACACTTCTCCTCAGATCCTCAGATCTTACAGCTAAGAACTCCAAAAAGGTTCCTACAACTCAGAGTGTCCCCACTCCTACAACTCAGGCACAAAACCCTACCACTCAGTCTTCAACAAGACCTACACTCAGGCTAAACAACCCTACCTCAGCCTTCAACAAGGCCTACACTCAGAGAATTGTTTCTCCTACACTCAAGCTCAAAAACCCTACCTCAGCCTTTATAGATTTAGGCTTACAACTCAGATCCCTTAGGATCCTACAAAAAGATAATAAAATGTTTTCAGATCACCACTCAGTTTGAGAGAATGAAGAGGGCAACCTTCTTGATCAGTTCTTGATAGCACTGATTCCTGAGATCAACTTTGTCTTTGCTTTCTTCAAAGCTTCTTGAGTCTGAACTCAGTAAAGTTGATCTTCTTGAAGTAGACCGGCTGGCAACTTCCTTCTTAGGATGGAGAATTAAATCTGAATCCTACTTTGCAGTCTGGTTCAGAACCTGCTTCTTAAGAGATTTGATTAACAAGTCTCTTTCCTGATTTCAGATACTCGAGTCCTCTCTCTCCAAGTAAATCTGAAATTTCTTCAAAATATTGACTTACAGTTTTCTCTGGATCTGTATTGATCTTCTTAATCTTCTGATTGATTCTATTTGTTGATTCTTAATAGATGCCTTTCTGTTCAAGGAAAAGGCCTTTATATAGTCTTCCTCCAAGGTAACCGGCTGATCCGGTTTCTAATGAACTTCTGACAGCTCTGACAGTTGCAATAGAGTGGTTGAAATGGCAACTGTCAAGTCATCCAGTCACTTCTTGAAAATACTGTCTCTATCTGAAAGTGTCGCGACTGATCTTCATTATGTGTCGACACAAATAGACCAAGTGTCGACACAAGTGAACTAAGTGTCGACACTAGCCTTGATGGTGTCGACACAACTTCTTGTGTTGTTGTAACAACTTCTCGTCACTGATTCTTCAGAATGTGTCGACACTGATTCTGTGTGTCGACACAAGCCTTCTGTTTAATGTGTCGACAAAGATTGAGTGTGTCGACACAAGTACTTCTTCTTTAACACTTAATTGAATTCTGTTGTGTGTCGACACAACTTCTTTATGTCGACACATGCCTTCTTGTGTTGAAACTTGCTTAGTGTCGACACATCTCCTTTATGTCGACACAAGCCTTCTTTTACTTTAACTTTGGTGAAGCTTTGGTGAGTGTCAACATAGCCTCCTGGTGTCGACACATTTGATGTCGACAAAGCTTCTCTGGGTGTCGACGCTGCCTCTAAGTGTCGACACAGATTATGTTGACAATTCTTCACAGTGTGTCGACACTGCCTGTACGTGTCGACACTTTTCTTCTGGTGTCGACTCTGCCTTTCCTGATGTCGACACAAATACTCCATGTGTCGACACAACTTCTCTAGGTGTCGACACAAGCCTTCATAAGTGTCGACACTTCTTCTCCAGGTGTCGACACATGGACTTAGAAACTTTTCTGCATTTCCTGCAATTACTTAACCTGCACATATAAACTCAAAGCACATCAAATACACCTTGATGTATATCATTGAGTAGGGTGAGGCTTCTTCAAATCTGGTATATATTTTCCAATGTACCCAACAATCTCCCCCTATTTGGAGAAGTCATAACCCTTAGTCAATGATATACACCATACATAAAATACACATTATGATGTATAACAATATTATATGACTGGGTAAATACTAAACAAAACATGTATAAACAATCTTCACAGAATAAAAATGTAACAGATTGAACATCAAACATTGTTTTGTTATAACTTCCAATAGTTTCATTAATCAAAAGTTTACATGGATTTTAATGCAAATGATTACAGAGTAGTAAACTTAAGAAAATTCTATTCTATGGCTGCTCTGGCACCTTGATGACAATGCCCTTTCCAGATTGAATCTTGACTTGAACTGGAGCATCAGTGTCATCAGCAGGCTTCTTGCCCTTAAGATTTTTCTTCTTCTGTTCTTCAGCCCTTATCTTTTGTCTCTCAAAATAGTGATAAGGCTTAGGGAAATACTTGCTAGGCTCCTGTGCATTAGGAGGTCGCTTCCCTAGTTTAGCCTTCCTTATGTACTGAACTATGGACTCTTGCCTAGCTTCATGTTTTCTCCATTCTTGGTCAGAGTACCATTTACCCCTCTCTAGGAAATTATCCTTTGCAGCCTTCCAAGAAGTCAGAATAATATTTCTAGAAGTAGGGCTCCACTGTTCAAAATCAGGCCTTAACTCTGCCTGTTCTCTGAACCTCTTCTTGGATAATTGAGCTTCTTGCTCTTTTAATACTGCCTCTTGCTCTTTTAATACTGCCTCTAGCACAGGATGTACTACTTTCTCAATGATCACATTTTGAGCACCTTCTGGAGGACTATAAAAAGATTGTATCTCTTGATGTATCATGTCAAAATCTGCTGGAGGGTAGATCACTTGAGCCACTTCAGCTTGCTCACCTCCAAAATATGCAGGATTTATCCCAGATTCTGCTACATTATCATCATCACACAAGGGTGGATATCCAAGGGTAGCCCTGATGCTATTTGAAATCCATTTAGCATGGTCAGAGCCTGCTTTGACTAATACCCTCTCCCCCTTTATGACTTCTCTTTCTATATGATCCCTAAGATCATCCTTCTGAAATCTGATCTGAGCATTCAAATAGATAACACCATCTTTATAAAAAGGTTTTAACTTTTGGAGCCTTTCAGTAATAGCATTTTGAGAATCTTCAATGGCAGTTTGAACAGCAGTTAGGCTTTCCTGTAATTTCTTATCAAATGCTTCTTTGGCAGTAGCACTTACTGCAGTCTGTGCAGTAGCTATATTTTTCATTTCAGTGACAATCACATTATGTGATGCAGTCAAGTTTTCATTCATTCTTATTTGATTTTCTAAGACATAGCCCTGCTTAACTGCTATATCATAAACCTGTGTCTTTATCTTCTCTTGGTGAGTGGCCCGATAAACCACTACATTGCCTCCTTTATGAAAACAGTCAGTCATTTCCTTCTTATTTTGATTTACTTCAAATCTAATAGATTTTATATCTTGAGCTAGATCAAATTAAAGGGATTTATGTCCTTCATCCATATATTTTTCTAGAGCCTTCCTTTGCTCATCCATCTTGATCTGCAAAGCCACCAACAAGGAACTATAATCAGCAGTTGGAGCTTGTTGTGGAGCCACAGTTTGCAATGCTTTCTTGTAACTCTGTCTTCTTCTCTTGAAGACCTTGAGTTTCCTTTTCTTAGCTCTAGCAGCTTCCTTATCTTCAGAGGTAGAAGTACTGACAATGTCTACCCATTCCTTAGGACTAGGAGGCAATTCCTTCTCAGTCCTTGGTAGCTCCTCCTGTGTCCTTTGCTCCGCAGTGTCATTTCTAGCAGTCTCCTCCTGTGACCTAACATGCTCCCCTCAAGATCTACCTGCTCCCCCTCAAAAGCTGCTCTCTCCCTGAAAATCAGTCTGTAATAAATCAAGGAACAGCTCTTCTAGAGTATACTCTTGTTAAGAAGGAGCTGGAGAGTTTCTTATCTCTGGAGCATTATAAGCAACTGATGTGTCCTCCATGACAACATCTTGTGGTTGACTATGTAATTGAGTTTGCTGATCAACATCAATTAAAGATTCAGTCAATACTTCATCCTCATTATTGAAAATTGATTGATTAACTTCATTGATTACCTCAAGAATTGTTTGGGTTGCCCTTTCACTATCTAAGTGAGTTGACTCATCCACATGTTGAGGCTCCCCTAGAGTGGATCCAGGTGAATGGGGCTAGCAGATGGTAGCTCCCCTGCCTCTGGACATCTTCATTTCTTGCTGGTGACTGTCCAACATTCCCAGCCTCTCCATCATCAGAACTAAAAACTACTTGCACTTCTGAGCTACTTGAGGATTCAGGAGCCACAATGGCTTTCTTTTTCTTCTTCTATTGAGAAACTTCCTTTTCAGGAGTAGGAATTTCCTTTGTCAACACCCTATCCCACCTTGAGATAATCCTAACATCCATTCTCCTCATATGGTTTATCTTAGAACCTGCAGCTTGGTTCATGACTTCTGGAATACTTGCAGCCAAGTACAAACTCATAATCCTACCCAGATTGGGCTTCTTCAGACTTTCCATTATTTTGTCAAACATCACTACTGACCAATCAGTTTTGAGTTTGAAAATGATCCTTGTCATTAAACTGAACATGTGAGCTGATATTCTATCATGCCCACCTGGCTTGCTCAGAATTACTTTGCCTACCACTTCAGACAAGAACTTGCCTTGCATGTTCATGCCTTTCCTGTTAAAAACTGATCTAATCTTCATGTTTGAATCTAATCCACACCATTGCAATGCCTCCCTTATCTTTAATGCAGGTACATATACCTCTTCTTTAGTTCTAGGTAGATGTAGAACCTTTCTTAGACTTTTCTGGGTGATTTTTACTTTTGCCCCATGGACTGTGGACTTAATCTTGAGTCCAGTTTCATCAAGGGTAGCTGCACTAAATAATTCGAGGACCTCCTTCTTCCAAATCTTGATTGGTTCTGAAACAAGATACTCCAACCCAGTCTCTGCAACTAGGGTTACAACACCTTGAATTTCTGGTTCCGTGTCGTCAAAGGCATGTCGCACGAACTCATAACCTTCATTGATGTTCTCTTCTAGCTTGGGCGTCATTAGGGTTTGGAGAAATTTTGAATTTAGAGAAGATAGATGTCGACACACAAGTTTGTTCTCGAAACTATGGTGAGCGTGTCGACAAACAATGGTGAAGACCTATTTATACCTTTCTAAAATCGAAGGTGAAAAGGCGCGTCAAAATAATCTAAATGTGTCAACACTGTTGAAAAGTGTCGACACTTACTTCTAATGTCTCGACAACTATGTGTCGACACAAATATAGTCGACAGAATATATGTGTCGACACTTAAACTTCTGCGCTCGACGATTAATCGATACTTCACTCGACGAATTCTGTGTTAATCCTAAGTGTCGACACCACCCTGGATGTGTCGACACCTACTCTAGATGTGTCGACACCTACTCTAGATGTGTCGACACTAATTCTCTGAAGTGTCGACACAGACTTTCTAGATGTGTCGACACCACTTCTATGTGTCGACACAGACAACTTCATGTGTCGACACCATTTTACTTAGCCAATTTTACGAACCTATTCTAAGTTCAACATTCCTAATTCAATTTTAAAATTATTGAATTTGGTTTCATCTAGGGGCTTAGTAAACATATCAGCTATCTGATTATCTGTTTTAACATATTCTAGTGAAATGTCTTCTTTTTCTATATGTTCTCTAAGAAAATGGTATTTACTTTCTATGTGCTTAGTCCTACTATGTGAGACAGGATTATTTGCAATAGAAATGACACTTGTAGAATCACAAAATAAAGGTGTTCTACTTACTTGAATACCATAGTCTTCTAGCTAGTGTTGAATCCATAAAAGTTGTGCACAGCAGCTTCCTGCAGCAACATATTCTGACTCAGCTATGGAGATGGCCACACTGGTCTGCTTCTTACTGCTCCAAGACAGCAGTCTTCCACCTAGAAATTGACAGGTTCCTGTAGTACTCTTCCTATCTTCCTTGCAGCCTGCAAAATCTGCATCTGAATAACCTGTCAGTACAAAATCTCCATTCCTAGGGTACCAAAGGCCTAGATAAGGTGTGCCCTTAAGGTATCTCAAAATCCTTTTGACTGCAGTCAGATGAGATTCTTTAGGGCATGCTTGGTACCTACCACAGACACATGTAGCATACATGATATCTGGTCTACTAGCAGTCAAATATAATAGGGATCCAACTATCCCTCTATACAAAGTTTCATCTACAGGTTTCCCTGCATCATCTTTGCTTAGAGACACACTTGACCCCATAGGAGTTTTCATGGTAGTGGATGATTCCATACCATACTTCTTTATTAACTCTAGGGTGAACTTAGATTGGCATATGGACAGGCCATCTTCAGTCTGTCTTACTTGGAGACCCAAGAAGAACCTAAGTTCCCCCATACTGTTCATTTCAAATTTTCCTTTCATAAGTTTTGCAAACTTTCTGCAAAGACTACTTTCTGTAGACCCAAATATTATGTCATCTACATATATTTGGACTAGGATAATCTTGTCTTTAGATTCCCTAAGGAATAAAGTCTTGTCTATTTTCCCCCTTGAGAATTTATTCTCAATGAGGAAACTAGACAGGGTTTCATACCAAGCCCTTGAGACTTATTTTAACCCATACAAAGCCTTCCTAAGTCTATATACATAATCAGGTTTAAGAGGATCAACAAAACCTGAGGGCTGCTCTACATAGACTTCTTCCTTTAGATCTCCATTTAGGAAAGCTGACTTAATATCCATTTGGAATACCTTAAACCCTTGATATGTTGCATAAACAAGGAACATTCTGATAGCCTCCAGTCTTGCTACTGGTGCAAAGGTTTGATCAAAATCAATACCTTCTTCCTGCCTATATCCCTTTGCAACAAGTCTAGCTTTATTCTTTATGATGATTCCATTCTCATCCAATTTGTTCCTGAAGATCCACTTAGTTCAATGATGTTGTGGTCTTTTGGTTTATTAACTAGCTCCCAGACCTTGCATCTTTTGAACTGATTCAGCTCCTCTTGCATGACATCAATCCAATGAGAGTCTAGAACTGCTTCTTCAAATCTCTTTGGTTCTACTTGTGATAGGAAACTGGAGTAAAGAACTGTACTCAGATTCCTGCTTCTTGTCTGCACTCCTTGTCTGGGATCACCAATTATTTGATTGGCTGGATGATCCTTTAAGTGTCTATTTGTTGGAGGTATTCTGTCTTCAGGTTGTACACCTCCAGCCTCTTCATTTAACTGCACCTCTTGGTCTTCTTCTGCATCTAGAGAGTCTTGTACTCCCCCTGGACAGCAACCAATATTTTCCACTTGATGAGTTGCAGTAGAACCTTCTGTAATGGTAAGTTTGTCAATCTTCTAAGTTACACCTGTAGAGCTGCAAACACTACTTGGCAATTCACTGTTAATGAGCCTTGCTTCATCAAAAACTACATGTACAGACTCTTCTATAACTTGAGTAATCAAGTTGTAGACCCTATAAGCCTTACTATTGTTGCTGTACCCAACAAATATCACCTCTTGGGATTTGGCAGCAAACTTGGTTAGATAAGACTTGCCATTGTTAAGTATATAACACTTGCAAGCAAAGATCCTGAAATAGGATAAATTTGGTTTTCTGCCCTTCACAATCTCATAGGGAGTCTTTTTGTGGCACTTGGTGATAGTAGCCCTATTGATTACATGACATGCAGTGTTTACTGCCTCAGCCCAGAAATATTCTGGGAGAGAAGTGTCACTCAATAGGGTTCTACTAGCCTCTTTCAATGTTCTATTCTTTCTTTTAGCAATGCCATTTTGCTGAGGTGTTCTTGGTGAGGAAAATTCCTGAAAAATCCCAAACTCTTCACACAGTTTTGTCATACTTTCAGACTGAAATTCAGTACTATGGTCACTTCTGATTTTGACCACTGTACTGTCCAACTCATTCTGAATTTGTTTAATAAAACTATAAAAGATACTTGGAGTTTCAGATTTTTGTCTTAGGAAGAACACCCAGGAATATCTTGAATATTCATCTACTACCACAAATATGTAGACCTTCCTACCTAGACTGTGAACTGGCATAGGACCAAAAAGATCCATATGCAAGAGTTATAGACACCTCACAGAATCCTTGTTCTCAAGGCTATGAAAGGTGGATTTGGTCTGCTTGCCTTTTTGACAAGCTGAGCATATCCCATCCTTTATACACTTAACATGAGGACCATTCCTCAGTAACTCTTTGCTAAAGAGTTGGCCAATTGTCTTATAGTTAAGATGAGCCAGCCTCTTGTGTCATTTAACATAATGTGAGACTCTCTTATCAACTACAAGACAAATAGGAGAAATATTGTTCTCACACCCAAAGTCAAGACAATAGACATTTCTCTTCCTATATCCTGTCAAAATGATCTTTTGATCACTTGACCTTTTGATATGACAACCATTCTTGACAAATGAGATGTCATATCCTAAATCACTCAGCTGACTTATGCTAATGAGGTTATGTTTCAAACCCTTCACATAGGCCACTTGAGTGATAGTAATTTTGTTACTAGAAATGTTACCAAAGCCTTTGATGATTCCTTTTTCTGAACCACCAAAGGTAATTTTAGGGCCATCCTTGATAGGTGTGTAGTCCTTCAGCAACCCCCTAATTCAAGTCATGTGCCTGGAACATCCACTGTTCAAGTACCATATAGGGGCATGACCACTTGGACTCACCTGCAAAACAGATTACTTAACCTTAGAACCCAAATAACTCTTGGGTCCTTGGTGCAGGTTAGTCTGACCTTTAACAAAACTACATGTAGCTCTTCTAGCAGGCAGTTTGCTACTCTTCTTGACACTTGAATTGTGCCAACAATCTAAGGCAAAGTGTCCTATCTTGCCACAACACCAACACTCAAACTTGTTGTACCTTTGTTTAGGTACAACCCTGGCTGAATTATCTACAACATGCTTCTTGTTTTGTGCTGGGGCTTTCTCCTTAGATTTGGACCTAGCAGTCCAGGCAGGTTTTTTAAACCCTAATCCAGCCTTACCCTTTTGAGGTACAAACTCATCTATCAAGGGTAAAACAGATTTAGGTTTAGAAAAACTTGCTACTATCTCTCTTGCCTTCTGAAGTCTAACCTTCAGATTTCTAATCTGATCATTCTTGAAATTGATTGTGCCCATTTGAATAACAGTTATGTTTTTCAATCTGGCAATCTCATTCAGTTTTTGATCTAACAACTTTTCTGAATCAGCAGCAGCCAATTTAAGACTAGCAATCTAATTTTCCTGAGTTTTGGTCAAGGTTTTGCTTTTCTTCAAGGCATGTAACAAGTCCCTATATTCATCAATTAACTGATGAATATCTCCTTCAAATTTAGACCCACCCACATCACTTGATGCAGATGTATCTGATTCTGACTCAGTACTATAAATTGAACTAGAAGAACAACTTTGTACCTTACTTGGTCCAGGCTGATCCTGGATCTTGTCTCCTTCAGATAAAGCCATCAGTCCCTTGCACTGATGATCCTCATGCTCATAAATTGAGTTCATTAGCTGCATGAACTCATCTTCTTCCTCTTCAACAAATAATCCAATGTAGGCTTCAGCTTCTGATTCTGTTTCTGAAGATGACTGATCTGTCAGACTCTTGTCTTTATTAGCAACAAAAGACTTTTCCTTTTTGTCCTTAAGCTGAGTCTTCTTTTTGTCAGCTGACTCCTTCCTCTTTTCAGGACAGTCAGCCACTACATGTCCCTGTCTATTACAGCAATAGCACACAATCTTTGAGGATGTAGCTTTGCTTGGCTTGGACCTTCTTCTGTCATTCCTTGATGACTTTCTTTTCTGATAGTAGTCATCTTTTGGCTGAGAAGTGGAAGGCATAGACCTCCACTACTTCTTCTTCAGAAATTTTTGAAAATGCCTAGTAAAAGCAGCAAAGTCTTCATCACTTTCACTGCTATCTGAATTCTTGCTATCTGAATTATCTGTCAGAGCCTCAACAACTATTTGAGGTGGAGATGGAGACTTGCTTCTATACTTCTTAGTGGCTTCAGTCTTGAAGGCCACAGTCTTTTCCTTGTGCTCCACTCTAGTATTCTTCTCTTCCTCCTTTCTAGCCATTAACTTCATCTCATAAGATAGCAGTTTTCAAAACAAAGTTGGAGGAGGTATGTCAGCTAGTTTGGCCACTTCCCTAATGACACAAATCTTGGTGTCCTAGTCCTTAGTCAGGGATCTTAAGAACTTGTCATTCAGCTCATATTTACTGAATTCTCTTCCATAGGACATCAACTCATTAACAATCCTATAGAACTTCTTGTAACATTCTGTAATGCTATCAGACTTTTCTTGTCTGAAGCTTTCATATTCCTGATTTAACAAGGACTTCCTATCTTGTCTTACTTCCTCTGAGCCCTCCATATAGACTATTAATGTGTCCCACATTTCTTTAGAGGTTTTACAATGAATTATGTTCTGAAATGTTGCATCATCAATGGCACTAACAATTCTATTCTGGGCTCTCTTGTCCATAGTGTGCAGAATGATTTCATCTTTAGTCATTTCAGAGAAGTCCTTGGGAGTTTTCTGATTTGCATCCAGAATGGATACCTTCATTGGCACATATGGGCCATCTTTAACTGTAATATATATCCTTGGGTCAGAAGCTTCCATAAAGAGTCTAACCCTTTCTTTCCATATGCCAAATATCTCTTTTCTACATATTGACAATATCATGGACCCTAGCTCTTTGTGATTCTCACTAGAACCCATTTTCTTGATTCTTGTTTGTTATGAATCTGCCTACAGGATCTTACTCAGACTGTTAAGTCCCTTTTTGAGCAACCTGCCTCTGATACCACTTGAAATAAATATTGTCTAACCACCTAGGGGGGGGGGGTGAATAGGTGTACTTTTTCTTTTTTACTTTAAGGCAGACAAACTGTTTTGTACTTTATGCAGCAAATGCAAATTCTACAGCTATCACAACACAACAACCACAGAAACAAACATTCACAGAGTGCACACAGTGTTTATAGTGGTTCCCTAAGGTCTGGGTACATCTACTTTCCTACCTCGCCTATCTAGTAGTGTACTAGATTCGGCCTAACTTCTGCACTTCTCCTCAGATCCTCAGATCTTACAGCTCAGAACCCCAAACAGGTTCCTACAACTCAGACTGTTCCCACTCCTACAACTCAGGCACAAAGCCCTACCACTCAGTCTTCAACAAGACCTACACTCAGGCTAAACATCCCTACCTCAGCCTTCAATAAGGCCTACACTCAGAGAATTGTTTCTCCTACACTCAGGCTCAAAAGCTCTACCTCAGCATTTATAGATTTAGGCTTACAACTCAGATCCCTTAGGATCCTACAAAAAGATAATAAAAAGTTTTCAGATCACCACTCAGTTTGAGAGAATGAGGAGGGCAACCTTCTTGATCAGTTCTTGATAGCACTGATTCATGAGATCAACTTTGTCTTTGCTTTCTTCAAGGCTTCTTGAGTCTGAACTCAGTAAAGTTGATCTTCTTGAAGTAGACCGGCTGACAACTTCCTTCTTAGGATGGATAATTAAATCTGGATCCTACTTTGCAGTCTGGTTCAGAACCTGCTTCTTAAGAGATTTGATTAACAAGTCTCTTTCTTGATTTCAGATAATGGAGTTCTCTCTCTCCAAGTAAATCTAAAATTTCTTCAAAATACTGATTTACAGTTTTCTCTGGATCTGTATTGATCTTCTTAATCTTCTTATTGATTCTATTTGTTGATTCTTAATAGATACCTTTCTGTTCAAGGAGAAAGGCCTTTAAATAGTCTTCCTCCAAGGTAACCGGCTGATCCGGTTTCTAACAAACTTCTAACAGCTCTGACAGTTGCAGTAGACCGGTTGAAATGGCAGCTGTCAAGTCATCCAGTCACTTCTTGAAAATACTGTCTCTGTCTGAAAGTGTCGAGACTGATCTTCATTATGTGTCGACACAAATAGACCAAGTGTCGACACAAGTGAACTAAGTATCGACACTAGCCTTGATGGTGTCGACACAACTCCTTGTGTTGTTGTAACAGCTTCTCGTCACTGCTTCTTCAGAACGTGTCGACACTGATTCTGTGTGTCGACACAAGCCTTCTGTTGAATGTGTCGACACAGATTGAGTTTGTCGACACAAGTACTTCTTCTTTAACACTTAGTTGAATTTTGCTGTGTGTCGATACAACTTCTTTGTGTCGACACATGTCTTCTTGTATTGAAACTTGCTGAGTGTCGACACATCTCCTTTGTGTCGACACAAGCCTTCTTTTACTTTAACTTTGGTGAAGCTTTGTTGAGTGTCGACACAGCCTCCTGGTGTCGACACATTTGATGTCGACAAAGCTTCTCTGGGTGTCGACACTGCCTCTAAGTGTCGACACAGATTATGTTGACAATTCTTCACAGTGTGTCGACACTGCCTGTATGTGTCGACACTTTTCTTCTGGTGTCGACTCTGCCTTTCCTGATGTTGACACAAATACTCCAAGTGTCGACACAACTTCTCTAGGTGTCGACACAAGCCTTCATAAGTGTCGACACTTCTTCTCTAGGTGTCGACACATGGACTTAGAAACTTTTCTGCATTTCCTGCAATTACTTAACCTGCATATATAAACTCAAAGCACATCAAATACACCTTGATGTATATCATTGAGTAGGGTGAGGCTTCTTCAAATCTGGTACATATTTTCCAATGTACCAAACACCTAAGAGTATAGTTAGTGATCGCGATGGACGGTTCACGTCCAAGGACTGGAGATTGGTCTAGAAGAGTCTGAGCACGAAGCTCAAATTCAGTACGACTTTCCACCCTCAAACTGATGGGCAAACCAAAAGAACGAACCATACTATGGAGTATATGCTGAGATGTCTACTTTTGACTTCGATAAGAAGTGGGAAGATCACCTCTTCTTGGTAGAGTTTGCTTATAACAAAGTTACCAAGCAAGTATATATATGGCGCCGTACGAAGCTTTGTATGGGAGGAGGTGTCGAACACCGATGTATTGGATAGAGGCGGGAGACACCAAATGTAAGACCCCTCTCCCGGATCCCAAAACACGACACGAAGGGTGTCTTATGCCCAGAACAGCCTCCTTGCGGTAGCATTAGAACATGGGCTAACCTGTACCACAAGACGCCTATTCTGTCGGCTACTACCAATACCAATATATGCCAACCCAACCAAAACAATAATAAGAGAAGTCAAATCCACACAAAGCATATATGTACAAAAGTACATAAAATAAATAAGCTAAAACATGCTTCTACAATATCAGAGTATAGCTAATAAACGCCCAAAAGGCTACATCAGAGTCGCACAACACTCACATCTATAACCGACGGTAGCGACGGTACCGTCCCTTCAGGCCCTGTCATCGTGGCCTGGCTCTCCTACTGCATAGTCTGCGACTGCTCTACCTGCGGGGTGACCTCCTAAAAAGGTAGACGTAGCAACCGTTAGTCGAAAAGACTAAGTGGCTTCACATCTGCTCCCCCAGCGACTCCTCAGCACCGGGCAGAGAAAAGAGCAAGGGTACAAAGTATAATAAGTAGTATAAACAGTTACAAGCAGGTAGTAATAGTACAATAAGATTAATAGCAGTATAATGTAGCAGTTCTACAAAGCAATAATGAACCATCAAGTATAAGTATCTACAACAGGAAAGTAACTTAACTTATTAGGATGCCCATACAAGCTTAGAAGTTAAGGATCGGTTTACATAAAGTAAATCATCATATAAGAGTGCCCATACAAACTTATACGATCAGGATCTTGTTTGTGCAATGCTATATAATGGTATGTATGCTATGCAATGACTCACCCATGATCACACACATGCAACTGCTATGTCGACACAGACTATAGTTCCCACTATTCGAGCAGGTTGCTAACCTCTCAGGCATCAACCGCCGTGACCAGGTGGTGACAGTAGAGCAGGCATCTCTACTACTAAGTGGGTATCCACACTACTTCACTTAGGCCTCCGTATGGCTCAACGCTAAGAACACAATAGCGGAGCCCATAGGTACTATGGCCCAACAGGAGTCTCGGGTAGATGTGCACCGAGAACCAAGCCCTGAACTGGCCTTGTATGACCCGGAAGGGGCCTTGGAAGTAAGCACGAGGACCCAACCCAACCGTTCACTTGGCACGGATGGAGCCCCGGGACATGAACACCGAGGAACAAACCCAACCGCCCAAAGTCTAACTGTCAACTCCCATCTGTGTGACGACTCGCGAGCCCGTAGCTTGACACACTATCCTTAACCCGAGATTACGACACCGCATGTCGACTCACACCACATGCAATTCCACATCACCGTGGCATGGAAGGAGCCTCGGAGAAAACACGAGATCCTAGCCCAACCATCCACTCGACACGGAAGGTGCCCCGGGAAATGAACACCGTGGACCAAGCCCAACCGTCCGACTTTGACTCTTCTCATCGCTATCCCAACTACTAACGGTCAACACCGCACTTACATCCTTTCACAATGCTACCTGTAGGGAGACGACACTCTAATAATTGAACTACTAAATTTATTCCGTTAATCAAACATTCACATGGCCATAGATTATCCTCCTACATGTCATTACAAATGATTTCAACACATTATAAACATGATGCTCATTTATATTAGTCTACCAATTTCTTTCAAATCATTTCGTTTAAGTATGCTTCGCTTCACAAATAAATTTCATGGGATCCAATTATTAAACTTCATCAATTATAGAACTAAGATGATTAACACAAAAAGAGTTCACCCAAACCTCAAGTTAATTGCAACATTGAATCCACCGAATCCAAATCCATGTTATACCAAACCAAGAATTTAAGAGCAAAATAAATCTGGACAACAACTTCGGCCGGAGATTCCCGAAGCTACATAAATCCGGTGAAGACATGTAACCCCTCGATGGAAAGGTCTTTCCATGGTTTACAACTTTCATACTCAGACCACAACCCAGATTTGAGAGTAACATACTTGAAATCGTCTTCAAATCCGCTGCGTATAGAACACAATTTCTGCATGCAGGGTTTACCGACCGCAAAATTCGTTCAGACTTTCCTGTGGATACAGACATCGCCTGAAGTCGTGCAATAATTCGTTGGAAAGGTATTTGCAAGGGCTTTAACTTTTGTGTTTAGTAGAAAGCCCTGATCTGGCCATATCATACCTGAAAATGGCCAAGAAAATCATTGCGCGCAAAACACAGATTCTGCACACATCTTAAAGCGGAATGAATGACATCGGTTCATCTTCCTCCTCAAGTCGATCTTCCAAAATCACCTCCAGAAATTCCTCCTCCCTTATTCACCCTCATGAGGCCATGACTCTTCATGAAACCATCTCCTATCCTCACATAGAAGGTTGGAGAGGTTGAAGACACCACTAACCTTAGAGCACAAGCCCTAGAACGGCCTCTTCCTAGAGAAATCGTCATATCGCAAGCCTAGACTCTTTTGAGTCGACATCACACCTAGATATCTACAGATCTAGCACCAAGGGAGATGGGAGGAAGCTCACCTCTTTTCTGACGTTTCCACCATTTCCGGCCATAGATCGTGTAACTCCTCTCGACGACATCTTCTCCTTCACGGCGGCAGCAGATCTTCTCCCCTAGGGCTTGCTCCAGCAATTGCTCCATCTCTACAAAAGTTCTCTCAGAAAAATTGCTGGAATGAGGAGTGAAAACGGCTAGGGTTTTCACTACCCTTATAAATGAAAAGTGACAAGGGTAGGGACACGCCCGTGTCCTTACCCGTGTCCTGCTCGGGCGATGCGTCGACGACGGTTTTAGTGTCGGTTCAATACTCGACACCCGTCGGGACACGCCCGTGTCCCTACCCATGTCCACATGACACGACCGTGTTCTCAGGCCGTGTCCTTCTCTGGACATGCTTTGTCGAGCTCAACTCGACACACACACGGGTAGGGACATGGCTGTGTCTCTACCCGTGTCCTTTTTGGGCACTCTTCGTCAATCTCAACTCAACGCACACGGGTAGGGACATGGCCGTGTCTCACCCGTGTCCTCCTCGGGACACACATCGTCGAGCTCTACTCGACAAACATAGGTAGGGACATGCCGTGTCCCTACCGTTCCATCATGCACACGGGTAGTGACACGCCCGTGTCACTACCCGTGTCCTTCTCTGGACATACTTGAGTCTTCGACTCGAGAATTGGGGTCCCCCACATGGGTAGGGACACGCCCATGTCTCTACCCGTATCCTATCCTATACCGATTTCTCCTCCCATTTATAAGTGCAGCCCCGCTGCCAACACTTCTCTGAGCCCAAGTCAGCTCTCCTGACTCAAAAATGCGCACGAGGGGCCTAGTGCGAATCAGAACGTTACACCAAACATTTGGGAAGAAGAGGTAGCTGATGCATTCGAGTTGGTGTTGTAACACCCCCTATCCGTCACATAACATATAATAGTAGGTCCGGCCGGGGCCCGATGCCATATACCACAGACAGACCGGAAGGTTACACAATGAAAACCATCCTGCCAATAACCAACGTCCTACATAGAGTACATTCTAGCGGAAGCAATTTAAAAGTTGCAAAATAAGAACCCAGCCAAAAGCATGAATGTCCACTACATAAACCCAATCAGAATGATCGTACAAATACACAAGTACTTGGCCTTATGGCCTTACAATAGTTCACACGCAGGCCGGTCAAACATGAGAATAAAAGAAAACACTAAAAATTAAGCCTTCGAGGGCCGGCTCAGCAACAAGGGCGCTTGCCCGGTATTTTCCACTCGGCTCCGCAGCACCTGCAATCAACAATCCACCGAGCGGTGGCAAACAAAATCAACGGTTAGCCAAGCTGAACAAATTATAACGATCCCGGCCCCAAACTAGGGACGGCGATGCTCCTTCCAAGCACTTTATTAGCATTGCCATAATAATAGAGAAATTACACAACATCGCATGCGTAGGCTCGCACGGCCACACACCCCGTGCTCTCAGGGCACATTCTTGGTGAACCCAGTCAAAGTCCGCGGTCTCACCACCGCCTCTTGAACGGCAATTTCTCGTGAGCATTTTGGTCTTTCCGGTAGCAGTCACGTCAATTTAAGCCATAGACCGTCTAAGACCCTCCATCTATGCCAACAACAAGTCCCATGTACTTTAGGTCGCTTGTACTGAACGAAATAGAGCGGGTACGGTTCTGCCTAACCCGTTGTTCACACCGCAACAATAATTTAAGCCATATGTACGGGTCAAGCTTTCCCGAATCCCAAATCGATCACACACTTTACATAACCCAATTATGTACCAGTTGGCTCCCAGGCCACCAAGTTGGCAGAATCACGCATCTACCCAGTTTTTCGGGTGCACCTTGTAGTTAGTCCGCAAGGCTCCCTGTTCCAATCTACCGCCTAGAAAACCCGAAAAACAATCATCTGCGCGGAGTCTTCTCCGGCCATTCATGCAATGTAACATCACCGATCCAGACCAACTTGTCCGGGTAGGTTTCACACATCATGCCTATGTACGTTTTCTCGATTACGGACTCTACATGAAAAACAACGGGGACTATTCATGTCTACCCGAAGGAACACCTCACACTCACCGCAAACTCGTGAGAGCGGGCTTCCTATGCAAGGGAAAAGAGGACTTCACATGTCCAAGATGAGAATCGTTACCCAAGCATTCCTCTTTGGCGCCATGAGGATCTATGCGGATGAAAAGCACCACACTGTCCTCGCCTCCATAGATCCGAACTCGGCTTGCGATTTGGGGCTCCGAAGCTCCACCGACGGCCGGATCTCTCTTCCTTCTCCTTCCTTGCTCTCCCCTCTCTCTAGAACTTTATAAAGAGATGGTTTGAAAGAAATGAAGGCATCCAAACCCTATTTCTAGGTATAAACCCAGCAAGGACAGCCCTGAACCATTGGATCCCAAAATAAGGAAACGGACGGCCACGATTCGCGCTTAAAATCCAAAACCTGGGCCGAACACGGCTTGTGACACACCCATGTCCAAGGCCGTGTGCCCCATTCGATGCTGAAACAGTCGCATCCCGAAAAGTACACGGGCTCTTGACACGCTCATGTCAGGATTGACAAGCCCGTGTCATCCAGTACACGCCCGTGTAGCTGGGCGTGTTCCTCCATCGACACAGGACCAACACCAACCCAAGGAGAACACAAGTATTCGACACGTCCGTGTCGAATTTGTCATGCCCATGTCAAACCCGAACATGTCTGGGCTACGGGTCATGTTTCTCTCCCGACACAACTCGGCTAACTACCCGAGTAGGACACGGCCTGGGACACGCCCGTGTCTCAGGTCGTGTTCGATATCTCGAGTACCTTTCGTCGAACACTCGAGACGATCGTCGAACCCGAGCATGACACAACCCTGGACACTCCCGTGTCTCAGGCCGTGTTTTCTGTCTCGAGAGTCTTTTATCGACCACTCGAGTAGCTGGTTGAAACCGAACACAACTCGGCCCTGGGACACACCCGTGATGTCACAACCCGCATTTTCTCACACATTTACATAATATCAGAACACGAGAAAATACGTGTCGTGATGCCACGCCGTGCAGGGGATAACTGCATGCGCTCAGGCAAAACCTAAACTCGCACTTATGAAATAATTTAGCATTTCTTATGCAAGTAAACCAATTACAGTTTGATGGCCGTATCCCTCGGCACCGTGGATCAGCTAGTCCACATAACAAAAACTATAATTTTATACGCAGCGGAAATACATAGTTAAGGTAAGTTGACATCCTACATGAGTAGAATCGTCCCCAAAAGACCTCTCATGGAATGCGGGACTCTAGGTGACTCATAATATATATAGAAAATAGCTTTTGTTACGTACTCGAGAAATAGTGCGTTAGTGTTTTAAAACATGATATGCATGAGATACATATACTATTACTTTTAAAGTTTAACATAACTAACGTGCAACCTAGCATAAAATATTCCCAGAAGCAAGTAAACAACCTCCAAAAAAGGTAAAACTAGCAGTCTTTAGTTCATAGTACATCACTAAAAGAAACCATCAGTGGTCGTCAACAACCTGACACGAACCCACTGGTAGGTGTGTATGTCTGTACAAAAAGAAGAAAAGCTACCTCGCGAAAACGAGGAACAGCAACCTCTGCGGCCACAAGCAAGCTCCACCAAAAGAACACTAGCCGCTCAATCGGCTATCACCTGGACCTGAGGCATTCCAAAGAAAAGAATACCTCAGCAATTATATAAAAGAAATGAAATGGAGCATTTCATCCAAAAGGAAAACACAATGCACCAAGTGCAAGAGATATCAACATAGCCTGCTAAAACTTGCAGGAGCAATAAAGCCATCATATGCCAAAATATCAAAAGAATGAACAGACCTAATTTGTGACGTATTAACAGTGGTAGAGTCATTACTCAAGGGTTCAACGGTGGCAGCCCTTAAGGTGGAACACACCAACAAAAACAACCCATATCGGGGCCAAAAGGTGTTCTCTACACCATAAAACAACCAGCCCATTATCCGGGGCCAAAAGGTGTTATCCACACCATAAAATCACACGGCTCTACACCACACCACCCCTTACAGAGCCATCAGACAAACCACGTGCCATACTCCACGATTCAATCGGCAAAACACGCCGAAACACACCTACGACCCGAAATCCCGACGTAACCACAAATCTGAAAGTTCATCCTAAACACGTACGCAATATGATCTAAGTTCCTACTTCATATGTCTACTTTCAACCAAGATTTTGACACAAAATGAATAACCCGAATTTCAACCATACCATAATCATATAACCATAAGAGATGAAAGAAAAGCAAAACTTGGCAAGGGCAAGAACACCACTTGCCTCAACCTTCAAGCACAATAGCCGCTATCACAGCTTTAGCACAACTAGTAGAAACACCTGAGGTGAACAACATAGGAGAAACAAAACAACTAAGAAATTTGACAACCCATCTTCTTTTCCACTAATCCAAAAGCAAAGAAACGTTACCTAAGGGGCAAATCCAGAGCAGCTGGTCTATCTTCCCTTTTCTCCCCTTGTACTCTCCCTCTTTGGAAATGGGGAATGATAAGAAGAAGAAGAAGAATGAACACAAAATGGAAGGAGAAAGACTTAAATCACGGCCTGATTCCCAGGGAAGAAGTTTGGTACCTTTGATTAAAACAATAAGGGATTGAACGGCTGCAAAATTTGCTGAAATTTCGCATTTCGGCCCTGACACGCCCTATGACACGCCCGTGTCACAGGCCGTGTCACTTAAGCGGTGGGCAACCGCCTCACCTCCAAACAGTACACGGCCTGTGACACGGGCGTGTCACAGGCCGTGTCACTGGACACGCCTACCTACACGGGCGTGTCACTGGTCGTGACACAGCACACAACACCCAGCCAAACAACCCGAGAAGGACACGGCCTTGAGACACGCCCGTGTCCCAAGCCGTGTTACCCCATACTCGACACTCGTCGAGCGAACTTCATCGAGCGAGGTTCGTCGACCAGCGGGACACGCCCTGTGGCACGCCCGTGTCACAGGCCGTGTACCCCTTCTCTCGACACTCGACACTCGTCGAGTGAATTTCGTCGAGCGAAGTTCGTCGACACCGGGACACACCCTGTGACACGCCCGTGCCACAGGCCGTGTACCCCGTCTCTCGACACTCGACACTCGTCGAGTGAACTTCGTCGATCGAAATTCGTCGAACAGATGGGACACGCCCTGTGACACGCCCGTGTCACAGGCCTTGTACCCCGACACGCCCTAGGACACGCATGTGTCCCAGGCCGTGTCACCAGAATGCGCTCCAGGTCTTTGACCTCTTACACCTCTCCCCTGCTACAAGAAACTGCAGCCACACCGTTAGCACCTAGGGGGAATTAACCAGCAACCAATAGAACATAGCTACATATCCATATGTTATAACTTCTTACTCATGCTATTCCCAAGCCAACTAATTCAGGTTCGAACAAACTACCCACGCTACGACTCTAGTGGCGAAGTCGAAATCAGCATCCGACAAACAAAACTTGGGCTAACCTTGCCCGAAGCCAAAACAAAAGCATTCCCGAAGAGGAATCACCGAGTCACCAAAACAGACTCCGGCTTAATAGGGAATTTGCAAACAGGCTATCAACCAAGCCACTAAAGGCCTAAAGAGCGAAGATTACGATCTAACAATAGCAAAGGCCAACGTAATGCCAAACAAAATTACACAATGGCCATAAAAAAATCGGGGCGTTGCAGTCACTCCCCCTAAAAGAAAGTTTCGCCTCGAAACTTTACACAATAAGGACATAACAAGGAAAGAAGTGAATGGAAGAAACCATACCAGACAAGCTCAAGGAAACAAATGAGGGTGAGCCGCCCTCATAGCCGACTCTAATTCCCAAGTAGCGCTTTCCACGTCTTGGTTTCTCCATAACACCTTCACCATAGGTATTTTCTTTCTTCGCAATACACGATCTTGTGAATCCAAAATGCGGACAGGCACCTCCACATAAGAAATGTTTGGTTCCAATTGAGGCACAACTTCTAACACCTGCCGGTCGTTTCGCACACACTTGCGGAGTTGGCTTACATGAAAAACATCGTGAACACCGGGAAAAGTTGCGGGAAATTCCAACTTATAAGCTGATACACCAATCCGCTCAACAATCTTGAACGGTCCCACAAACCTTGGGTCCAATTTCCGATCTCTCCCAAATCTCTTTATGCCAACCATCGGGGAATCTTTAAGGAATACCAAGTCCCCCACAACAAATTCCAAATCTGATCTCCGCCGATTGGCGTTCTTTTCATAACGTTCTTGCGCTATCCGAAGTTTTTCTCGAACACGCTTTACCGCAACTTTCATTTCTTCTAATGCATCAGGACCCAATAAAGGTGTCTCGCCAACCTCAACACAAAAGAGAGGAGTTCTGCAACGTCGCCCATACAGGGCCTCAAACGGAGACATTTGCAAGCTTTCTTGATAGCTGTTATTATACGCAAATTCCATAAGCCGCAAACGTTCATCCCATGCTCCTCCGTGGTCTAAGATATAACAACGAATCATATCCTCTACGATCTGATTTACTCGCTCTGTTTGACCATTCGTTTGCGGGTGGTATGCGGTAGAATATCGCAAATCCGTACCCAAACCCTCTTGTAAACTCTTCCAGAAGCGAGATGTAAATCGAGAGTCTCGGTCGGAAATGATTTTGCGGGGAACACCATGCAAGCGGAGAATCTCACTCACATACAGTTCAGCTATCTTCTTCATCGGATAATTAATCTTATACGGTACGAAGTGAGCACACTTCGTTAATCGATCCACGATCACTCACACGGAATCATAACCTCTAGGATATCTCGGTAGATCGGTAATGAAATCCATCGAAATACTTTCCCATTTCCAGGTTGGAATTTTCAATGGTGTCAACTTGCCACCAGACCTTCCATGATCGGCCTTCACACGCTTACACGTATAGCATTCCGACACAAATTTAGCTATGTCTCTTTTCATCCCATCCCACCAGGCAATTTGCTTCAAGTCATGATACATCTTCGTAGACCCTAGATGGTATGCAACGCTCGAATCATGAGCTTCTCGACATAACATATCTCGGATGTCCATAACAGCAGGAATACAAAATCTGTCGCGGTACTTCAATGTACCCGCAGCATCAATCGAGAAATCAAGTAACTCTCCTTTTTCTGATGCAGCCGCGTCAGCTCAATCCAAGAAGGTTCTGCTGCCACCAAACTACTCTGCAAATCGCAGCACCCTACAGAAATATCCATCAACAAAAATTCTTCCACTAATCGGTCGGCAGAGAGATTAAAAATCTTTCCCGTCTTCCGACTTAGGGCATCAGTCACCACATTAGCCTTGCCCGGATGGTACTGGATTTCCACATCGTAGTCGGCAACATACTCCAACCATCGCCGCTGACGCAGATTTAATTCCTTTTGGGTGAATACATACTTTAAACTTTTATGATCAGAAAAAATCTTGCACTGCACCCCATACAGTAGATGTCTCCACAATTTCAGTGCAAATATAACAGCGACAAACTCCAAATCATGTGTAGGATAGTTCTTCTCATGCGTCTTCAATTGCCGAGACCCATACACAATCACTTTGCCGTCTTGCATCAACACACATCCAAGTCCAACATACGATGCATCTACAAAAACATCATAACCTAAGCCCTCCTTAGGCAGAGTCAAAACAGGAGCAGTACACAATCTATTCTTGAGTTCAAGGAATGCTTCCTCACACTTATCATTCCAATCAAAAGCCACATTTTTCTGAGTTAACCGAGTCAAAGGTGCAGCCAAAGTAGAGAAGCCTTCCACAAATCTTCTGTAATAGCCGGCCAACCCCAAGAAGCTCCTGATCTCCTTGGGAGTATCCGGTCTTCGCCACTCCATCTCTGCAGCTATCTTCTCTGGATCAACTGAAATGCCATGCCTGTTGATCACATGGCCTAAAAACGAAACCTGAGGTAACCAAAAATCGCACTTACTCAATTTGGCGAACAATCTATGGTCCCTCAAAGCAGACAAAACCAAACGCAAATGCTGATCATGCTCCTCAGCATTGCGGGAATAAACAAGAACATCATCGATAAACACAACCACAAACTTATCCAAAAAGTCTTTGAACACTCTGTTCATCATATCCATAAAGGCTGAAGGCGGTTAAACCAAACGACATTACTAAGAATTCAAAATGCCCATGCCTTAATCGAAAAGCAGTCCGTGGAATATCTGACTCACGGACCTTAAGCTGATGATAACCAGAACGGAGATCATTCTTAGAGAACACTGAGCTACCGCGCAGTTGATCAAACAAATCGTCAATCCTTGGCAGGGGGTACTTGTTCTTAATAGTGACTTTATTTAATTCTCGGTAATCAATGCAAAGCCGCATCGACCCATCTTTCTTTTTAACGAATAGAATGGGTGCACCCCAAGGCAACGAACTTGGTCTGATAAAACCCTTTCTTAACAACTCATCCAGCTGGTTACGCAGCTCTGCCAGCTCTCGAGGACCCATCCGGTACGGCGCCTTTACAATAGGACGCGTACCCGGCTCCAACTCTATCACAAATTCAACATCTCTGTCGGGCGGAAGACCAGGAAGATCATCAGGGAAAACGTCTGAAAAATCGCGCACAACAGGAATCTCTGCGAAACGCGGCAAACTACTAACGGTCTCCAAAACTGAGACTAAACAAGCAAAATAGCCAGAACCTAGCAACGTCCGAGCACATACCGCAAAAATAGCTGGAGAATCCTGGCGCAAATCACCATAAACACTCCCAGGCTGACCGTTGTCCTTTCGGAAGTCCAAGCGCTTCCTCTTGCACTGGATCACAACCTCATACTTCGACAACCAGTCCATGCCTAAGATGACATCAAAATCTTCCAGGTCAATCACCTTCAAATCTGTGGTAACTATGAAATCCCCCAACACAATCGGACAAGCCAAAATGCCCTAATCGGAAACCACAGAATCACCAGAAGGGAACTTGATGCAATAGGCATCCCCCACTCGATCTGGTTCCAAACAATATCGATCCGCGAAGGCTCTAGCCACAAACGAGTGGGTAGCGCCAGAGTCAAAAAGAACACGTGCCCAGCGGTTCTTTACCTTAAACTTTCCTAAAAAAGTGCACACCGATCACATATCTACGAAAACAAATGAAATCCAATACGGACGAACGAAACAGGAGAACTAAGGAGGAGTCTAACCTGATACAACTTGCGTAGAAGTCTGAGCGTCTTCAGAAGTAATCACATTAAGTTTTGCTTTGCCTTTATCCAGTCGCTGAGGCGATGGCAAAGCCTGGAGTGGTACTGGCAGCAACACAGGTTGCACTTGCGGACACTGAATCTTGATGTGCCCCTTTTGTCCACAATGATAACAAACTTTCTTTGACCAACAATGAGCAGCATCATGCCCCTTCCTCATGCACATCGTACACTCCAAGTCCCTCTGAGGCGTACCCTGAAGTGCATGAACATGCTCCTTCTTTTGAACACCTAACCTTTTGAAGCATCGCTCGAAAGGGTGGCCTGACCGGCCATAGAAGCTACAAACTTCTTTGCTCTTCTTCCTGGAAGCATCATCAGGCACCTGAGAGCTCTTCCCTTCGATTAACTTCCTCTTATCTTTCCTCATCCACTGTCCTTTTTACTTAGCAGTTTCAATTGCCTCAACTTTCAAGGCAGCTTCCACTAAGGCAGCATAGCTTGTTGCTCCATATGCACTTGCTAACTGCTGCACCTCATTTCGTAGGCCACCAAGAAAATGCTTAACTCGATCCGCCTCGGAAGTTACCATGCCGGGGGCAAACCGACTTAGTTTACTGAACTCAATTTCATACTCACTTACTGTGAGCTGCCTTTGCTTCAAATGTAAGAACTCATTCATCAAACGGTCCCGCTCGACTGAGGGTAGAAACTTCCTTAGGAGCATCCCTTTAAACGATGCCCAATAGCATCCTTCCGTCAAGCTCTCCTTTTCTCGCATCCACCAACTCTTTGCTAATCCCTTTAGCTGATATGCAGCGATCATCACTCGCTGATCATCAGTGATGCCAGAGTAAGAAAACATTTCCTCCATTGCTATCAGCCAATCATCCAACACCATGAAATCCGCCTTGCCATCATAAGTAGGTGGTCCAAGTCGCTGAAACTGCGAAATAAATGTCATCTCCGGTGGAACCACTACGGGAGGCACCAACAGAGCAGAAGGGGCAGGAACAGCTGGACCCACAGCAGGGTTCGGGACCCTCGGAGCAAGCCCAGACATCATGGAAAACATAGACTGAATCTGGGACTGCACATCCCCCATTTGCCTTACCAAGGCCTCATTACTGTGTCGCAAACTTTCCATACTTGCATTGTTCTGGGCACACGAAGACTCGCCCTCAGACTGGTGAGTCTGCCTCGTCACAGGACGCTTTGACATCCTATATTCCAATCAAAACGAATCAAGAACTAGCCCAACTGCTAGCACAAAACGACTCTGTACCGACACACATACACATATGAACTTCAACTGCTAACTTGCTCTGGGAGTTTGAAATGATGTTATGCCTAACCTACGATGAGTCACCCTCATCACACTCATTCATGTGACTATACCGTGTATGCATGAAGTTATATTCCTTTTGACTCAAAACCATGTGTGTACAGGCGTCATCATGTCAATCTTTAGCTTGGCACGTTGTGCTTATGCAATGTTATGCTCTGCATGTTGTGCTATGCATTCTAAAAAGGCCTTAATGCATGCCATGGGCGGTGTACGCATGAAAATGTTATGCATCCCATACTACATAACATTCTCATGCAACGAAAACAAAAACATGCTAGTCGCATTCATGTGGTGAGGTTATGCATACAATACTACATAACCCTCACATGTTGCCCCTATGGTGGATCCATATACCGACACATATTATGCATCTCATACTACATAATATGCCCCGTATACTTCATGTTATGCTATAAGTGAAGTGCTCGTGCTTACTGATGACACCTCGGTGTGTGTATGATATGCCACTGCCCAACCCAAAGTCAAGCAAACCTCGCTTTGATACCAACTGTCACAACCCGCATTTTCTCACACATTTACATAATATCAGAGCACGAGAAAATACGTGTCGTGATGCCACGCCGTGCAGGGGATAACTGCACGCGCTCAGGAAAAACCTAAACTCGCGCTTGTGAAATAAATTAGCATTTCTTATGCAAGTAAACCAATTACAGTTTGATGGCCGTATCCCTCGACACCGTGGATCAGCTAGTCCACATAACAAAAACTATAATTTTATATGCAACGGAAATACATAGTTAAGGTAAGTTGACATCCTACATGAGTAGAATCGTCCCCAAAGGACCTCTCATGGAATGCAGGACTTTAGGTGACTCATAATATATATAGAAAATAGCTTTTGTTACGTACTCGAGAAATAGTGCGTTAGTGTTTTAAAACATGATATGCATGAGATATATATACTATTACTTTTAAAGTTTAACATAACTAACGTGCAACCTAGCATAAAACATTCCCAGAAGCAAGTAAACAACCTCCAAAAAAGGTAAAACTAGCAGTCTTTAGTTCATAGTACATCACTTAAAGAAACCATCAGTGGGCATCAACAACCTGACACGAACCCACTGGTGGGTGTGTATGTCTGTACAGAAAGAAGAAAAACTACCTCGCCAAAACGAGGAACAGCAACCTCTGCGGCCACAAGCAAGCTCCACCAAAAGAACACTAGCTGCTCAATCGGCTATCACCTGAACCTGAGGCATTCCAAAGAAAAGAATACCTCAGCAAGTATATAAAAGAAATGAAATGGAGCATTTCATCCAAAAGGAAAACACAATGCACCAAGTGCAAGAGATATCAACATAGCATGCTAAAACTTGCAGGAGCAATAAAGCCAACATATGCCAAAATTACAAAAGAATGAACAGACCTAATTTGTGATGTATTAACAGTAGTAGAGTCATTACTCAAGGGTTCAATGGTGGCAGCCCTTAAGGTGGAACACACCAACAAAAACAGCCCATATCGGGGCCAAAAGGTGTTCTCTACACCATAAAACAACCAGCCCATTATCCGGGGCCAAAAGGTGCTATCTACACCATAAAACCACCAGGCTCTACACCACACCATCCCTTACAGAGCCGAAACACACCAACAACCCGAAATCCCGACGTAACCACAAATCTGAAAGTTCATCCTAAGCACGTACGCAACATGATCTAAGTTCCTACTTCATATGTCTACTTTCAACCAAGATTTGGACACAAAATGAATAACCCGAATTTCAACCATACCATAATCATATAACCATAAGAGATGAAAGAAAAGCAAAACTTGGCAAGGGCAAGAACACCACTTGCCTCAACCTTCAAGCACAATAGCCGCTATCACAGCTTTAGCACAACTAGTAGAAAAACCTGAGGTGAACAACATAGGAGAAATAAAACAACTAAGAAATTTGACAACACATCTTCTTTTCTACTAATCCAAAAGCAAAGAAACGTTACCTAAGGGGCAAATCCAGAGCAGCTGGTCTCTCTTCCCTTTTCTCCCCTTGTACTCTCCCTCTTTGGAAATGGAGAATGATAAGAAGAATGAACTCAAAATGGAAGGAGAAAGACTTAAATCTCGGCCTGATTCCCAGGGAAGAAATTTGGTCCCTTGGATTAAAACAATAAGGGATTGAATGGCAGCAAAATTTGTTGAAATTTCGCATTTCGGCCCTGACAAGCCCTGTGACACGCCCGTGTCACAGGCCGTGTCACTTAAGCGGTGGGCAACTACCTCACCTCCAAACAGTACACGACCTGTGACACGGGCGTGTCACAGGCCGTGTCACTGGACACGCCTACCTACACGGCCGTGTCACTGGTCGTGACACAGCACACAGCACCCAGCCAAAACAACCCGAGAAGGACACGGCCTTGGGACACGCCCGTGTCCCAAGCCGTGTCACCCCATACTCGACACTCGTCGAGCGAGGTTCGTCGACCAGCGGGACACGCCCTGTGACACGCCCGTGTCACAGGCCGTGTACCCCTTCTCTTGACACTTGACACTCATCGAGTGAATTTCGTCGAGCGAAGTTCATCGACACCGGGACACGCCCTGTCACACGCCCATGTCATAGGCCGTGTACCCCATCTCTCGACACTCAACACTCGACACTCGTCGAGTGAACTTCGTCGATCGAAATTCGTCGAACACACGGGACACGCCCAGTGACACGCCCGTGTCACAGGCCGTGTACCCCGACATGCCCTGGGACACGCCCGTGTCCCAGGCCGTGTCACCCGAATGCGCTCCAGGTCTTTGACCTCTTACAGCTCTCCCCTGCTACAAGAAACTGCAGCCACACTGTTAGCACCTAGGGGGAATTAACCAGCAACCAATAGAGCATAGCTACATATCCATATGTTATAACTGCTTACCCATGCTATTCCCAAGCCAACCAATTCAGGTTCGAACAAACTACCCACGCTACGACTCTAGTGGCGAAGTCGAAATCAGCATCCGACAAACAAAACTTGGGCTAACCTTGCCTGAAGCCAAAACACAAGCATTCCCGAAGAGGCATCACCGAGTCACTAAAACAGACTCCGGCTTGCTAGGGAATTTTGTAAACAGGCTATCAACCAAGCCACTAAAGGCCTAACAACAGCAAAGGCCAACATAACGCCAAACAAAATTACGCTCTAACAACAGCAAAGGCCAACATAACGCCAAACAACAGCAAAGGCCAACATAACGCTCTAACAACTCCGGCTTGCTGTTGTTAGAGCGAAGATTACGCTCTAACAACAGCAAAGGCCAACATAACGCCAAACAAAATTACACAATGGCCATAAAACAAACCGGGGGCGTTACACGTGACCTCTACCAAGTCCGAAACTTGGCTCAAAACGCCACCCGTCCCTCATTTGAGTTTCAGTGCATTACAGGTGCGAACCATTCAAGAGCGCATGAAGGTTTTTCAAGATCGGCAAGCAAAATATTTTAATGCTCGCCACAGGAAGGTGGATTTCACGGTAGGCGACTGGGTCTATCTAAAGATCAAGCCGTTCAAAGGCGTTTCACGGATTCGCCGACTCAAGAAGTTGAGTCCAAGATTTTTGGAGAACTTTCGAGGTTATAGAATTGGGTGTGAGAAGAAGCGTACCGGTTGGCGTTGTCCACAGAGCTGAGTGGATTACACGATGTTTTTCATGTCTCCGACTTGAGGAAAGCCTTAATGGAGGCTAGTGTGGTGATCGAATCGGCATCGGTGCTGATAGAAGAGGACTTGGGGTTGCGAGTTCGTCCAGTTAGTATAGAGAATACAGAAGTTCGGCAGTTGCGGAACAAAGAAGTTAAGCTCGTGAAGGTGCGTTGGGATAACTGCGGGCGTGACGAGGTCTCTTGGGAGCGTAAACAAGCAATGCAAGAGAACTATCCCGAGTTATTGGTGTAATACTAGGTTGAAACAGTAACCGATATGTCGCAACAGTGTTTTGAGACGTTGCAATATTGTTTTGGCTGATTGCCTGATTAGAAATGGTTGTTTTATTTGCTGCAATCATTTTCTCGCTGTCTTCTTATATGAAGATTAATTTCGGGGACAAAATTCTTTTAAGGGGGGAGGAGTTGTAACACCCCAGTCTTCAGGCCTAGAGTCGCTGGAAGCTAATGTTAGGGGAAGGAGAGACAGATGGCGGTAGGTCGATGAGCTCGACACAGGATCCAGTACGCATGATCATGGGATCTAGTGCGCACGACCACTAGTCGTGCGCTCTGTATCCCTTTTTCCCGAGTAATGCTGGATGTTACTGCTCGTGCGCGTTGATCCCGTATTTCTGGAGTTCTACCGTTGTTAAATGCACGATAATGGGAATCAAGTGCGCACGACCACTAATTGTGCGCCACTGATCGTGCGGACGAGTCTGGTCCATCCTTTTCAATTCGTGGCCATCCAATTTTTCCTTAAATCCAATCCAAGGGCCCAGGATCTTCCGCCCAAACGATCTTATTAGGGTTGAGAGCCCCTTTCCTTTATTCTTTATCACTTAGAGGGTTGACTAAGGATTTAGGGGAGAGTGAGGAGGAGGAAGGAGAAGCACTTCCACCGCCATTGACGAAGCTTCAGAGCTCCGATCATCATTCCAAGACAGGATCCATGGAGAGAGCGTGGAGGCGCTCGTGTCAATCCATTCAAAGCAAGGATTCCATGGCTATGGAGAGAGGTCATAAGGTAACAACATTTTATCCTCTCAGTTTCTAGGATGCGTGCAACGCATCTTCTTTCTCTCCTTGTTTTTCAAGCTTTTGGGCACCAAATCTCTCAATTGAGAGGGGCTTGGGCCGCCATGGTTCAAGAGGAACCGCCGGGTCGATTTTGTCTGTCTGCGGCATGATATTGTATTGGATCCCTAGTTGGAATTATGGGCTAGGTTCACTAAACTAGGATGATTTTATAACACCCCCTATCTGTCGCATAGCATATAACAGTAGGTCCGGCCGGGGCCCGACGCCATATACGACAGACAGACCGGGTGGTTACTCAATGAAGACCATCCAACCAATAACAACGCATCCTACACAGAGCATTTTAGAGGAAGCAATTTAAGGTTACATGATTAAGAACCCAGCAATAAGCATGAATGTCCACTACCCAAAACAAAAAATAATGAAGGTACAAATACACATGTACTGGCCTTATGGCCTTACAATTGTTTTCCTCAAATTACATGTTTTTCAAACCTTGGCACGCAGGCCGACCAAACATGAATAAAAGAAAACACTCAAAATAAGGCCTTCGAGGGCCGGCTCAGCAACTTGGGCTTTAGCCCGCTATTTACCCCTTGGCTCCGCAACACCTGCAAGCAACAATCCACCGGACGGTGCCAAACAAAAGCAACAGTCAGCTATGCTGACCAAATTATAACGATCTCGCCCCCGAACTCGAGGCGGCGATGCTCCTTCCCTGCACTTTATTAGCATAACCAAGCAGTAATGTAACAACACTACATCACAGGCGCAGGCACGCACGACTACACACCCCGTGCTCTCAGGGCACATTCTCGGTGATCACGGTCAAAGTCCGCTGACTCACCACCGCTCCCAGGACGACAATATCTCGTGAGCAACTGGTCTTTCTGGCCACTACCTAAGACCCTCTATTTATGCCAACGGTAAGTGCCAAGTAACTTTAGCTCTCTTTAACCGAACGACATAGATCGGGTACGGTTCCTCCTGACCCGTTGCTCACACCGCAACGTCAATTATGTCGTCTGCGCGGGTCAAGCTTCCCCGCGTCCCGTATCTCCCAAACAATCACATAACCCAGTTATGTTCAGGTTGGCTCCCAGACCACCATGTTGGCAGAAACACGCATCTGCCCAGTTTTCCAGGTGTATCTTGGAGTTAATCCCCAAGGCTCCCTGTTGTAATCTACCCCGTAAAAACCCACAAAAACAAACATTCGCACGAAGTCTTCTCCGACCATTTATGCAATGCAACATCACCGATCCAGACAACCTGTACGGGTATGCTTCAAACATCATGCCTATATCCGTTCTCGATTACAGACTCTACATGTACGCAACGGGGACTATTCATGTCTACCCGAAGGAACGCCTCAAACTCACCGCAAACTCGCGAGAGCGGGCTTCCCAATGCAAAAGAAGTAGAGATTCACATGCTCAAGTAGAGAATCATTACCCTAGCGTTCTTCCTTGGCGCCATGGAAATTTAAGCGGATGAAAAGCACCGCACTCTCCTTGCCTCCATAGATCTGAAGTCGGTTCACGATTTGGAGCTCCGAAGCTCCGCCGGTGACCGGATCTAGGCTTCTTCTTCCTCCTTTGATCTCCCCTCTCTCTAGACTTAGAAAGAGAACCACTCAAGTGAAATGAGGGTTTCAAAGGCCCAATCCCGGGTATATCCCAGTAGGAAAAACCCCCAACCGTCGGATCCCAAAATAAGGAAATGAACGGCTACGATCCGTAGCTGAAATGTAAAACCTGGGCCAAACACGACCTGCGACACGCCCGTGTCCAGGGCCGTGTCCTTCTTTCGCCGTCAAAATCGACGCGTCTTGAAAACCACACGGGTATCCTACACGCCCGTATTTGACCTGACACGACCGTGTCAGCCAGTACACGCCCGTATTCTCGGGCGTGTTCCCCCATCAACACAGGACCAACACCAACTCGAGACTCACACGGGTCTTGGACACGCTCGTATCCTCTTTGACACACTCGTGTCAAACCCGAACATGCCTGGGCTCCAGGACATGTTCACTGTCTCGACACTTCGTCGAGTGCAGTTCGTTGACCACCCGAGACGGCCTTGGACACGCACGTGTCCTAGGCCGTGTTCCCTGTCTCGACACATCGTCGAGCGAAAATGTCGACTTCCCGGGCCGATCGTCGACACGAGCTCGACACGACGTGAGACACACCCATGTATCAGGCCTTGTTCGCTGCTCGACGATCGTCGACTCCAAAATTCATCGACCTCTCGGCCAAATCGTCGACTCGAGCCTGACACGCCCTGGGACACGCCCGTGTCCCAGGCCGTGTGCCCCCTGCCAAATTCCAAATTTGGCCCAAAACGCCCCCTGTCGCTCTTTTGAGTTTCGGGGCGTTACAACTCTCCCCCTCTTAAAATAATTTCGCCCATGAAATTACATAAAGGAAAGATAAGCATAAAACTTAAACAGACCTTTACCATCCTGATCTCTTTATTGCGTAGCCGCTTGACTTCCGAGTCCTCAATACGTACGGGCTTGACCTTTATCGTCAACCCACTATCAACCGGCACTTGATCGACCGCGATCACTTGTGTAGGCTCTTGCACGGCCTTCCGTAGCACCGATATATGGAATACATCATGTAGACCACTAAGCTCCTCTGACAGCTTCAACCGGTATACTGCTTCACCAATCCGCTCCAGAACCTCAAACGGTGCATGGTACCTCGGGCTTAGCTTCTTCAAGCACCGCACCCACGAGACACCCTTGAACGGCTTGATCTTGAAGTACACCCAATCGCCAACAGCGAACTCCACGTTCCTGTGCTTGGCATTATAGTATTTAGCCTGGCGGTCCTGAGCGATTAACAACCTCTCCCGAATGGTTCTCACCAACGAAGTAGCATCCTCCACCTCTAGTCGCTTATACAACTTTGATTCACCCGTTTCCAACCAGAACAACAGCATGCGACATTTTCTACCATAAAGGGCCTCGAAGGGCGCCCTTTGAATGCTCGCCTGGTAGTTATTGTTGTAAGCAAATTCCACCAAGTATAGGTGATCTTCCCATTGCTTTCCAAAGTCCAGGACACACATGCGAAGCATGTCTTCCATTGTCCTATTGACCCTCTCGGTTTACCCATCCGTTTGCGGATGAAATTCCGTGCTAAAACTCAGCTTTGTTCCCAACATCTGCTGCACCGGCCTCCAATCATTGGACGTGAACCGCCCATCTCAGTCACTCACGATGCTGTGTGGCACACCATGAAGCCGTACAATATTATCCACATATAGCTTTGCCAATTTCTCAACCAGATCATCCTTCCTATGCAGAATGAAATGCAACACCTTCGTTAGACGATCTGTGACCACCCAAATGGTGTCGTTCCCCTTTTGCGACCTTGGCAACCCGTGCACAAAGTCCATAGTAATGTCGTCGAACTTCCACTCCGGAATAGACAAGGATTTCAAGAATCCTCCCGGCTTTTGGCACTCCGCTTTCACCAAGGCGCAAGTTTGACACTTCTCCACGTAGAGCGTCATATCCTTTTTCAGTCCTGGCCACCAGAACAATTTCTTAACATCACGGTACATCTTCGTGCTCCCCGGGTGAATTAAGTACTTGGTATGATGTGCCTCGTACAACTATTCCACCCGTAAATTGTCCATGTTTTGGACGCACAGACGACCATCTTTCCAAAGTAATCCGTCCTCCACAACGAATTGGGAATTTGACCCATCCAGAGCTTCAACCATGATCTGCTTCATGTGTCATCCATATCCAAAGTCTGCTGAATCCGATCAGCCAGGTCATATTGGACTTCAGTCCAATTCAATAATGCTTCAGCACTTGATTGCTTGTCTACGCAAGAGATCTCCAACGCCTCTAACTCTCGAACCAACCGCTCATCATGGACCGACAACCAATTTTCTTGATCTGGGGCCCGACAACTCAACGCGTCCGCAATCGCATTGCCTTTACCAGGCACGTAGTGGATCTTGAATGTATAGTCCCCCAGGAACTCCATCCACCTATGCTGCCGCATGTTCAGATCTTTCTGATCCAGCAAATACTTCAGGCTCTTGTGATCAGTGTAGATATCAATCTTCACACCGTACAAATAATGTCTCCACATCTTCAAGGCAAAAATCACGGCCGTTAACTCCAAGTCATGGACCGGATAGTTCTGCTCATGCACCTTCAACTGTCTCGAGCCATATGCTATAATTCTTCCATGCTATAACAGCACACAACCCAAACCACTACCCGAAGCATCGCTATAAATCTCAAAACCTTTCGGTCCCACACGGTGAACTAGAACTAGTGTCGTGGTCAACCGACACTTCAACTCCTCAAAAGCTCGCATGAACTCCGGCGTCCAAACAAACTTCTGCTCTTTCCTCGTCAAAGTAGTTAGAGGTAATGCTATCCGCGAGAAGTTCTCCACGAAGGGCCTATAATAGCCGGCAAGCCCCAGAAAGCTCCGGACTTCCACTATCGTAGAAAGCTCAGGACACTCTCGTATTGCAACAATCTTCACCGGATCCACTGCAATACCCTCTCCACTCTATATATGACCGAGAAATGCCACTGAGGGCAACCAAAACTCGCATTTCGAGAACTTGGCGTACAATTAATTCCTCCTCAGCGTCTCCAAAACCAAATAAAGATGCCTGAAGTGATCTTCCTCACTCTGCGAGTACACCAAAATATCGCCGATGAAGACCATCACAAAATGGTCCAAGTACTCCCTGAAGGTCCTGTTCATCAAATCCATGAACACCGACGACGCATTAGTGAGCCCAAACAACATGATCATAAATTCGTAATGCCTGTATCTTGTACTGAACGTTGTCTTAGGGATATCACTCTCCCTTATCCTCAACTGATAGTAACCAGACTTGAGATCCAACTTAGAGTACACCGCCGGCCCGACCAACTGATCAAAAAGATCATTGATCCTTGGGATTGGGTACTTGTTCTTTTCCGTTAGCTTGTTTAACTACAGATAATTAATACAAAGTCTGAAGCACCCGTCCTTCTTCTTTACAAAGAGGACCGGTGCGCTCCAAGGCGGCGAACTTGGATGCACAAACCCTTGCTCCAACAACTCTTGAAGTTGCACCTTCAGCTCCGCCATTTCCTTAGGCGCTAGCCGATACGGAGATAGTGGCACAGGCTTCGCACCTGACACTAGCTCAGTCGTGAAATCTATCTCCCGTTGAGGCGGGGCTCCAGGAAGATCGACGGGGAACACATCAGGGTACTCAGCTACCACTGAAATACTATCCAACATAGGCTTCGACTTTGCAACCTCCACTAGTGTAAAGAACAGCTCTGCACCATCACGAACCGCCTTCACCACCTGAAGAGCAGACATCAACGTCTTGCTCGACCCTTTCAAGCCCGTAAAAGTCATCTCACGACTTGCTCCCAACTTGACTTCCTTGCGACCGCAATCAATATAGGCATGCTGCTCCGAGAGCCAGTCCATGCCAAATATAACGTCGAACTCCACCAACGGTAGTAACGACGCTTGTAGATCGAACTCTTGATTCCCAATACGAATCTTAACACCGCAGATTTTATCCGCACACATCGAACACCCATTCGATAACAACACATCCAACTTGTCCTTCGTCATCGAAGAAGGTACTCCGATGTGCGATATGAATCCTTCAGACAAGAAGGAGTGTGAAGCTCCCGTATCAAAGAGTGCTCTCGCCAGAAACTCACAAATCAATACAAATCCTAAACAAGCAGTGCTAAGGTAACATATGCATAACAAGTATTTAAAGAAATTTAACTTGTTACAAAATAAACCGTAACTATCACCACATCCGCTTGTTTGATGGCCTCCTGTTGGCCAAGATTATGTACCCTTTATTGAGCCGGAGCATAATGGGACGCAGTTGACTCCACCGTCTTGTCCTTCTCTTCATAAGTCGCTCCCGGCTTCCTCTGGGACTTGGGACGTCCTCTCCAACAGTCACGGGCAAAGTGCCCCGGCTTCACATAAGTAAAACTTGCACCCGGGGTCCGACCCGTAGTCGCCCCAGAAGCACTGGAAGAAGGAGCTGCACCCGAAGTCCTAGCCTTCTTAAAGAACTTACTGTACCCAGACTTTGAGATAGCCGACACCTTGAACTCAGACTTGTTATCACCCAAGCTTTTCTTCGCTTGAACATTCTTCATGTCCTTCTCCAAGGACCGGGCCGTGTTGACCAAGGTCAAGAAACCCTGCGTCATAGGCCCCGAGAGTAGTAGCCTCAAGTCATCTGTTAGACCTTCGTAGAATCGGTTTCTCTTGCGCTCCTCATCAGCGATGGTGGAGCTAGTATACCGACCCAACCGAGTCAATTCGTGGAGATACTCATCCATGCTACTCTCTCCTTGTACCAACCTATGGACTCATTCTCTAAAGCTATCCTCTGAGTCCAAGGGAGGTACCTAGCCAAGAACAGTCTCGAGAACTCCTCCATCGAGACGTCTGTAAGTTGCCTTCCTTTCAATAGATGCAGCTCCAAAGCCTCCCACCATAGCCTAGCATCTCCATCCAACAGGAACGTACCTATAGTGGTCATATTCCATTCCTCTATCTCCGTCGCTGTCAAGACTCTCTTCACACGGGAGAGCCAGTCTTTAGCTTGAGATGGGGTTCCCAACCTCGAGAATACCGGAGGATTAAAGCTCATGAAATGTTTGAGCTGTCTCTCAGTTGCCCTCCTCAGCACCAACGGCTCCACTACTACCTGCTCCACTCTTCTTGGCTCAACCTCTGGAAGAGGTACCTGCTCCATCGCAGGAGCGGGCTGCTGCATTTGCCTTGCAGGCTGCGCATTGATCATGGCAAACACTGCTTCGGAAACCAATAATATGGTTTCAGCCGATGGAGGTGTTGTAGGAGCGTCATTTGGTGCACTACTAGCCTCAGAAACTCGGCGTTCTGACAGCCCAGCACGACTTCTGGTCACCTATAGTGGTACAAAACACCGTTAAGCGACCATACAAAATTACATACATCAATTATAGGAACACGCAGGTTCCTCAAACATGTGTATTTTCATTCCTAAGTGGACATTAATGGGTTCTTTTGCTGTTATAACGATGACGCACACACATGTGCTCACCACCCCTTAAAAAGAATTCGTCCACGAATTCAGTTTAAGCCTGACCGAAACTAGAAGTCTGATAACAAATTGTAACACCCCCTATCCGTCGCATAACATATAACAGTAGGTCCGGTCGGGGTTCGACGCCATATACCACAGACAGACCGGGTGGTTACTCAATGGAGACCATCCAACCAATAACATCGTCCTACACAGAGCATTCTAGCGGAAGCAATTTAAGGTTATAAGATTAAGAACCCATCAATAAGCATGAATTTCCACTACCCAAAACAAATAGGAATGAAGGTACAAATACACAAGTACTGGCCTTATGGTCTTACAATTGTTTTTCTCAAATTAAATGTTTTTCAAACCTTGGCACGCAGGCCGGCCATACATGAATAAAAGAAAACACTCAAAATTAAGCCTTCGAGGGCCGGCTCAGCAACTTGGGTTTTAGCCCGCTATTTACCACTCAGCTCCGCAGCACCTGCAAGCAACAATCCACCACATGGTGGCAAACAAAAGCAACGGTCAGCTATGCTGACCAAATTATAACGATCCCGCCCCCGAACTCGGGGTGGCGATGCTCCTTCCCTGCACTTTATTAGCATAACCAAGCAGTAATGTAACAACACTACATCACGGGTGCAGGCACATACGGCCACACGCCCCGTGCTCTAAGGGCACATTCTCAGTGATTATGGTCAAAGTCCGCCGACTCACCACCGCCCCCAGGACGGCAATATCTCATGAGCAACTGGTCTTTCTGGTCACTGCCTAAGACCCTCCATATATGCCAACGGTAAGTGCCAAGTAACTTTAGGTCTCTTTAACCGAATGACATAGATCGGGTACGGTTCCACCTGACCCGTTTCTCACACCGCAACGCCAATTAAGTCATCTGCGCGGGTCAAGCTTCCCCGAGTCCCGTATCTCCCATACAATCATATAACCCAGTTATGTTCAGGTTGGCTCCCAGGCCACCATGTTGGCAGAACCACGCATCTGCCCAGTTTTCCGAGTGCACCTTGGAGTTAATTGTAACGTCCCGGTTATGGGCTCAGAGGCCCGCAGGCTTGTCCCGCCCCGTGGTCCCGTTACAGGGCTGCAGCCCAATACACCCCAACGACTCTCCCGCCTGTTTCTCAGCAAGACGCGTTGTTGGCGCTAGGTTTCGAACCCGCAACCCTTGATAAGCCCATAACCGGGACGAATTAACATGACACGGGTAGAGACACGGGTGTGTCCCTACCCGTGTTCTCCAGTCGACGATTTTGATCGATATCGACGAAATGTTGAGATCGTCGAAATGCATCCCGAGAAGGACACGACCAGGGCACACAGCCGTATCATATGGACACGGGTCGGGACACGGGTCGGGACACGGGCGTGTCCCTACCCGTATCAACTATTGAACCGACATGGAAACTATCGTTGCCGTTTCGCCCAGGTAGGACACGGGTAGGGACACGGCCGTGTCCCTACCCGTGTCACTTTTCATATATAAGGGTGAGAGAAAACCCTAGCCGTTTTCATGCTCATTTCATTCCCTATTTCCTGTGAGAACTCCTGGTGAGAGAGAGAACCACTGGAGCAAGTTCTACAGGAGAAAATCCGCTGGAACCGATGTGAAGGAGAAGATGCCGCCAAGGAGAATTACGAGATCCATGGGCGGAAATGGTGGTACCGCTGGAACCGATGTGAGTTTCCTACCCTCTCCCTTGGTGCTAGATCTATAGTTATTTTCCTAGGCGAGACCTCGACTCAAGAGAGTCTTGATGGTGAGGAGGAGTTTTCTAGGTAATGCTATGCTAGGACTTGTGTCCTAGGTTTTAGATCTCTTCTACCACGCCCTTCTTCAATGTGATGATAAGGGATGGTTTCGTGAAGGGTATTGGCCTCATGAGGTTGAATAAGGGTTGAGGAAATTTTGGAATGATTTGGGAAGATTGCCTTGAGGAGGAAGATGAGTCGATGCCGTTCATTCCACCTTAAGATGCGTGCAGAATCTGTATTCTGCGCGCATCGAAATTCGTTGCCATTTTTAAGTGTGATATGTCCAGATCTTGGCTTTCGGCTAAACATGAAAGTTGAAGCCCTTGAAAATAACTTTCGAACGACTGGTTGTACGACTTCTAGCGAAGTGTGTAGCCACCGGAAAGTCTAAACGAAAATGGTGTTCAATAAATCCTGCATGCAGAAACTGTGTTCTGTACGCAGCGGACTCCAAGTCCTATTTCAAATAGGATAATATCAAATCTGGGTTGAGTTCTGAATACAAGAGTTGTAGACCACGGAAAGACCTTTCGATCGTGGGGTTAAACGTCTTCACCGAATTCCTGTAGCATCAGGATTCTCCGGTCGAAGTTGCTGTCCAGATTCAACCTGCACCTAAATTCTGGGCTTTAATGGAAGATGGATTTGGATTCGGTGGAATTAATATTGCAAGATACTTGGCTTGGATGAACCCTTATGATTAATCATTTGTTGCATGATTGATGTAGCTTATTAATCGGATTTCATATTATCAAATTGTGAAGCAATCTTATTTAAACGAATTGAATTGGTAGGAATTGAAAAATTGATAATTGTGCACTTCATGTTTATATTATGACATTATCAAATGGAAAGTGTGATAGATCATTATATGCGCATCATGTTTATATTACGTTGTCATCATTTGGAAAGTCATATAGATGAATAGATTATGAACATGAGTATGTTTGATTAATGAAATGAGTCTAGTAGTCCAATACTTAGAGCGTCGTCTCCCTACGGGTAGTATTGTGAAGGGATGTAAGTGCGGTGTTGACCATCACTTATTTTGGTTGTGTTGAGATAAGGTATGGATGGATGGTTGGGCTGTGTCCTCGTGCTTACTTCCGAGGCCCCTTCCTTGTTATGTTGATGTGGTATTTGTATGTGGTGTGAGTCGACACGCGATGTCGTAATTCTGGGTTAAGGATAGTGTGGCAGGTCTACGGGCTCGCCAGTCATCCCACCGACGGGAGTCGACAGTTAGACTTTTGGCGGTTGGGCTTGGTCCTCGGTGTTCACGTCCCAGGGCTCCTTCCGTGCCAGGTGAACGGTTGGGCTTCTTGATCACTTCGAGGCTCCTTCTGGGTCACACAAGGTCAGTTCGGGGCTTGGTCCTCGGTGCACATCTAACCGAGGCTCCCACTGGGCCATAGTACGCATGGGCTCCGCTGTTGTGTTCTTAGCATTGAGGCGCACGGAGGCCTAGGTGAAGTAGTTTGGATACCCGCCTAGTAGTATAAGTGCCTGTTCTACTATCACCGCCTGGCCACGGCGGCTGATGCCTGAGAGGTTAGCTACCTGCTCGAAAAGTGGGAACTATAGTCTGTGTCGACATTGCATGTGTGTGCCTGGGTGAGTCATTGCATAGTATTCATAGCATTTCATAACATTGCACAACAAGATCCTCATCGTATAAGTTTGTATGGGCACTCTTATATGATGAGTTACCTTTATGTAACCTGATCCTTAACTTATAAGTTTGTATGGGCATTCTTATAAGTTAAGTTACTTACCTGATGTAGATTTCCTTACACCTGCTGTTATATGTTGTTAGCTTATAGAACTGCTAGATTATACGTTATACTCATATACCTTGCCACCTGCTTATACTCCTTTACTTGCATACTTATTATATACTATACTCTTGTTCCTCTTCCCCGCCCGGTGCCAAGGAGTCACCGGGGGAGCGGATGTGAAACCACTTAGTCGTTTCGACTAACGGTTGCTACGTCTTCCTTTTAGGAGGTCACGCCGTAGGTAGAGCAGCCGCAGACTATGCAGCAGGACAGCCAGGCCAGGACGATAGGGCCTGAAGTGACGGTGCCGTCTATACCGTCGGTTACGGATGATAGTATTTTGATACTCTGATGTAGCCCGTTTGGGCAATGTTTAGCTGTACTCTGATATATTGTATAAGCATGTTTAGCTTCTATTTGTTGATGTTTTTTGGACATTATATACTTAGTGTGGATTTTGACTTCTCTTGCTTTTTAGTTGGTTGGGTTTGCATGATATACTGATATTGTTGTAGCCGGCGGAATAGGCGTCTTGTGGTACAGGTTAGCCCGTGTGTTAATGCTATCGCAAGACGGCTGTTTCAGGCATAAGACTACCCCTTCGTGCCGTGTTTTGGGATCCTGGCGGGGGGGGGGGGGGGGGGGGTCTTACAAATGGTATCAGTTTGCCACGATCCTCAACTAAAAAAGTCATTCAACAATGGTGCCACCCACGTTTGATTAGTCAGTTTGGGGACAAACTAACTTAGCGGAAGCAGTGGTGTGCCCATATGTAATTCACGCTAAGTATGTCCAACTTTGACCTTAATATTAGCCAACCTGACCTTAGGAACATACCTTTATACGTCGATCTTCCAAATTTGGACGACCCTAAGTATGTAAACTATGGTATAAAGTCTTGCGAGATCCCCTTGGGCAAGCACTTTTCTGTATAGCGGATTTTGAATCTAACGGAGATAATAGACATGGCAGATTTCCTAGGGCAACCACTTTTGTTTATAGGAGACTTGAGCTTGGTGGAGATAATAGATATGGTAAAGTGGTTGGAAGCGGGTCTTTTGGGTGTTCAGACAAGCGTTAAGAGACTCGCTGAAGGAGTGATTGAAGCAGGACCCAGCTCAAAGACGAGCACTACGAGGAAGAAATTAAGCATTCGTCCTTAGTCTGCCTACGTTTTTCTAGGAATTTGGCTTGAACCTTCACAATTTTGATGCTTATGCATAATGGTTAGTGAGAAACCGGCCTACACTTGATTCGATACCGGTGCCTCACACTCCTTTGTGTCCGAGGATTTCATAAAAGACATGGAGGGTGTACAGTACTTCACTGGCATAGCCCATCGTGTACGCCTTCCAGATGGCTCGGAGATGATCGCAACCGCCAAGTGCGAGTTGGAGTTATTTATTGATGTGAAGGACTTTGATACGCCGACCACGGTTCTGAGAATGCCAGAGTTTGACATCATTTTGGGCATGGCATGGCTGGACTGGCACTTCGCGAGGATCGACTGCGCGGAGAAGTGGATCTATTTGAGACATGGAGACTCTGACGTCATCTTCCAAGGTATTGGCTTCGTGCCTCGCATGATGTTATCTTCTGTCCAGGTTGTAAAAGCTCATATGAAGGGGGACGAGGTCTTCATGATCTGGTTCGAGTTGAAGGAAGAGGCATTGGAGTTAAAGAATGTACGGGTAGTGCGGGATTTTCCCGAGGTATTTCCTGAGAAGCTACCAGGATTACCTCCGCATAGAGAGGTTGACATACAGATTAATCTAGTACCAGGTGCCAAGCCTGTATCCAAGGCTCCGTACAGAATGGCCTCGAAAGAACTCGCGAAGTTTAGAGTATAATTGCAAGAACTGGTGGAGTCATGGTTTGTTCGCCCCAGTTCATCGCCCTGGGGAGCCCCTGTGCCGTTCGTGAAGAAGAAGGATGGAACCCTGTGTTTGTGGATAGATTATCGCGAACTCAATCGGTTGACGATGCGGAACACCTATCCGCTAGCGCGGATCGACGAGTTGTTCGATCAGCTAGTGGGAGCGCATTGGTTCTCTAAACTGGATTTGCGCTCTGGATACTATCAGTTGAGGATACAAGAAGGGGACATTCAGAAAACAGCCTTCAGTTCAAGATATGGTTTGTATGAGTTCACGGTAATGCCATTTGAGCTCACAAATGCTACTTCGACCTTCATGAGCATGATGAACAAGGTGTTTGAACCGTATTTGGACATCTTCGTCATTGTTTTTATCGACGACATCTTGGTCTACTCAAGGATGGAGGAGGAGCATGTCGAGCACCTGACCTTGGTTTTGAAGAAATTGAAGGAGCACGGCTTGTACACCAAGTTTAGCAAGTGTGAATTCTGACTTATGGAGGTTGCTTTCTTTGGACATGTGATCAGTGGAGCAGGATTAGCATTGGATCCAGCAAAGGTGCGAGCCGTGAAGGAGTGGTCAACTTTGTAGTCGGCGGCCGATGTGAGGAGTTTTCTTGGACTTGTCGGGTACTACCGCAAGTTCGTGAAAGGATTTTCCAAGATTGCCCTTCCTCTTACCTCCTTGACGAAGAAGGGTGTGCCATTTGAGTGGACACCACAATGTGAAGCGGCATTCCAAGAGCTAAAGGATAGGCTTACCTCCACCCCCATCCTTGCACTTCCGTCTAGGAAGGAAGGATTTCAGGTTTACACGTACGCGTCGTATCAAGGGATGGGAGCGGTATTGATGCATCACGAGCACGTGATCGCATATGCTTCAAGATAGTTAAAGAAACATGAAATTAATTATCCGGTCCATGATTTGGAGATGGGAGCAGTGGTGTTCACTTTGAAGGTCTGGAGGCATTATCTATATGGCGTCCACTGCAAGATCTTTTCCGATCACAAAAATTTGAAGTATGTCCACACTCAGAAGGAGTTGAACCTGAGACAACGGCGGTGGTTGGAATTTCTATGCGACTATGAGTTCACCATGAACTACCACCCCGGGAAAGCGAACTCGATAGTCGATGCCTTGAGTAGAAAAGTGCCAGACTATAGCCCAGAGTCTCAGTTGATGAGTATGGAGTTGGCTCGGATGATTGAGGAGATGGAAATTACTCTGGTATTCAAGGCTCCTTCGGCAGGGTATGCAGAGTATTTGGCCAACATGAGCATAGTTTGTGATATCCGGGACCGGATTCGGGTGGAGCAAGGAATGGATGCGGCCTTAGCCCCAGCTATCAAGGCAATTGAAGATGGGACCACTGATGAGTACACACTAAAAGGCGGCCTCGTTTATTTTCGTGGCCGGCTCTACATTCCCAAGGGAGGCAAAATCCGGGAGGATATCTTGAGAGAGGCACATTGCTCTCAATATTCTGTACACCCGGGTATTGCCAAGATGTATGCTGGCTTACGGAATACCATGTGCTGGCCAGGAATGAAGAAGGATGTTTGTTACTATGTTACACATTGCGAAGCTTGTCAAAGAGTGAAGGCTGAATGCAGGAGTCCCGGTGGTTTGTTGCAGTCGTTGCCCATCCCCGAATGGAAGTTCGAGGATATATCCATGGACTTTGTTCATGGGCTACCTCGTTCCCGCTCTGGGAATGATTTAGTGTGGGTTATTGTCGATCGACTGACAAAGGTGGCCCGGTTCATTCTAATGAAGAAGGAAGCACACGTGGATGTTTTGGTACGCCTTTTTGTGGAGCAATTCGTACGGTATCATGGCGTGCCCAAGACAATTGTTTCAGATGGGGATGGTCGGTTTACTTCCAAGGAGTGGAAGGCGGTACAGGCATATTTGGGCTCACGCCTTACCTTCAGCACCGCATTTCATCCTCAGACGGACGGGCAGTCTGAAAGGACCATTAGGACATTGGAGGATCTACAGAGATTATGTGTGTTGGATAGAGGAGAGCCATGAGAAAGGCTCTTGCCCCTGGTGGAATGTTCCTACAATAATAGCCATCAGGCGAGCATCGGTATGGCACCCCATGAAGCCCTTTACGGAAGAAGGTGCAGGACTCCCTTGTCTTGGGTGCAGGACGAAGATCCGAAGGCATTGGGAAATGAATATATAGATGATACTGATGCGGCTGTCAGATTGATACGGGATCGCATGTTGGAGGCTCAAAGTCGACAGGCAAAATATTACAATAAAAAGCACCGGATGGTTGAGTTCCAAGTGGGCGATAAAGTGTTCCTCAAGATTCGGCCGATGCATGGAGTGTCGCGGGTGCGTGGAGTGAAAAAGCTCAGCCCAAGGTATGTTGGGCCTTATACAATACTAGAAAGGATTGGCCCGTTGGCCTATCGGTTGGAGTTGCCTCCAGAACTAGATAATCCCCACGACGTGTTCCATGTGTCGTCGCTTCGAAAAGCACTGTTGCGGACCGACCAATATATTCCCACTACTGATGGTGAAGTGGCGTCAGATAGGTTTGTACGACTAGAGCTGGTGCGGATTGTTGAAAGCGAGACAAGAAATTTGCGCCGCAAAAGTGTACCCTTGGTGTAGGTGCTATGGTACAACCATGGGAAGGAGGAGTACACATGGGAGCCAATGGATTTGATGCAGCAACGCAACCCGGTGTTGTTTGCTCAAGGTAATTTTATTTAAAAGCATATGTTAAATTGTCTGTTATGCTTTTCTACCCACAGCCTAAGCCTGATTTCGGGGACGAAATCTTTTATTTTGTTTATCGGATTTGTAACGTCCCGAGTCGCTCTAGGCCCCTAGTGTGTGTTTTTGAGTCATTAGAGTTGACTCAAGTCCTGGGACGTGCAGGGAATTGGACTGCACTTGCGGAGGAGTAGAGAAATCAGTGCTGTGAAGGGACACGGGTAGAGACACGGGCGTGTCCCTACCCGTGTGCGTGTGTGTGTCGAGTTACACTCGACAGGGCGTGTCGAGACTGGCGAGCTGTGTCGACACCATGTGACACAGGTAGCGACACGGGCGTGTCCCTACCCGTGTGTATCGTGTTGCACTCGTGTAACACCCCCTATCCGTCACGTAGCATATAGCAGTAGGTCCGGCCGGGGCCCGACGCCGTATGCCACAGATAGACCGGGTGGTTACTCATGGAAACCATCCAACCAATCAACGTCCTACACAGAGCATTCTAGCGGAAGCAGTTTAAAAAGGTTGCAATAAAGAACCCAGCATTAAAGCATGAATGTCCACTAATCCAAAATAGGAATGTTATACAAATACCAACATAATCCTTAAGGCCTTACAAAATGTTTCACTTGATATTACATGATTTACAAACCACGGCACACATGCCGGTCATACGTGAATAAAACAGTAAACACTGCCAATTGGGCCTTCGAGTGCCGGCTTCGCAAAAAGGGCTTTAGACCGCTATTGACCGCTTGGTCCAGCTGCACCTGCAAGCAACAAACCACCGCACGGTGGCAAAACAAGGCAATAGTCAGCAATGCTGACCAAATTATAACGATCCCGCCGCCAGCTCGGGGCGGCAATGCTCCTTCTCTGCATTTCATTAGCATAAGCGAGCAATATATATATATATATAGCCATTTCATCACAGACGTTGGCTCGTATGGCCACACGCCCCGTGCTCTCAGGGCACATTCTCGGTGAACCGGTCGATGTCACGTCAATTAAATCCATAGACATGACGGACTCACCACCGCCACTTTGACGGCCAAACCTATGAGCAATTTGTCTTCTTGGCCTGGGTCATGACACTTTAAGCCATCGACCGCCGAAGACCCTAATCTATGCCAACGGCAAGTGCCAAGTGCCTTTAGGTCTCTTTAACCGAACGACATAGAACGGGTACGGTTCCATCTAACCCGTGCTCACATCGCAATGACAATTTAAGCCATTTGTGCGGGTCAAACTTCCACCGAGTCCCGTTTCCATCACAATTCATATAACCCGGTTATGTTCAAGTTGGCTCTCAGGCCACCAAGTTGGCAGGATCTCGTATCCGCCCAGTGTTTCGGGTGCACCTTTGGGTTAGTCCCCAAGGCTCCCTGCTGCAATCTACCACGTAGAAACCCGAAAAACAATCAATAGCACGGAGTTTTCTCCGGCATTTATGCAATGCAACATCACCGATCCAGACCAACATGTCCGGGTAGGCTTCACACATCATGCCTATGTCCGTTCTCGCTTACGGACTCTAAACAACGGGGACTTCACATATCTACCCGAAGGAACGCCTCCAACTCTCCGCAAACTCGCGAGAGCAGGCTTCCTATGCAAAGAAGGAGAGCTACTCATGCTCAAGAAGAGAATTGTTATCCTAGCATTCCTCTTTGGTGCCATTGAAAAGTAAGCGGATGAAAAGCACCGCACTAGCTTTGCCTCCGTGGATCCGGAGTCGGCTCGCGATTTGGAGCTTCGAAGCTCCTCCAATGGCCGGATCTAGCTCCTTCTTCCTTCCTTGGCTCTCCTCTCTCTCTAAGCTTTTAGAAAGATAATACCTTATGAAAAGTGAGGGTTTCTAAGTCCAATCCCGGGTATATCCCTTCAGAAACCACACCCAGTCATTGGATCCCAAAATAAAGAAACGAACGGCTTTGATTCGGGACTGAAATGCCCAATCTGGACCGAACACGGCCTGGCACACACCCGTGTCCAGGGCCGTGTGCCTCATTCACCGTCAAAATCGGCTCGCCTGGAACAACACACGGGTATCTAACACGCCCGTGTTAGACCTGACACGCCCGTGTTCCACCTGACACGGCCGTGTGGCCGGCCGTGTACTGAAGGCGCGGCCCCTCCAACACTTCCTGATGATGACCTAGTTGCCGCATCACAACAATTTAAAGATTTGCGACGTCATGACAACGGCACAGACGCTAACGGAAAGCTGCGATACAACCTCCGTCCGCGGCGCGTAAAGCTTGCTTAAAAGTTTTACTTAGTTTTATTTTAATTGCTTTAAACATATGGCTTGTATTAATTTTTATTTTCATGTTGGTGTGCTACTAAACATTTGGTGTGTATTTAACCGCCCGGATGGATGAGATTTCATCTCCATCATGGATGGTTGGATCTCTTTTGTAACTCCTATTTAAAGGAGGCTATTATGATGAGTTAGAGGATTGGAAAAGAAAACCTAAACTCCCTTGAGAATTTCGGCCACCATGGAGAGAATCCAATAGCCGCCCACCCCCTTGGTGTGAAGCCAAACCTTGCCTCCTCCATCCCCGTTCGGTTCGACTCCGGCGTGGCTTCTATCGGTGCGACTCCTTGGAAGAAGGAAGCAGCCCCATTCGGTGTGAAACCGGTGGAACCGTGGAGAGAGTGATTCTCCCACAAATCTTGTGTGATCATCTTCTTGGTTGGGTAATCTCTTCCCTATCTTTGTGTTTCTTGCTGTGAGATTTTGTGGAGGTTATTCAACCGTCTTTTCTGCGATTTTAAAGTGTTTTCCGCTTGCAAAAATCTGAATCAAAACATTGTTATTGACCCTCTTGTTATCCGGATTGGGAAGATCCGTTGGAGGACAAACTAGGCCTAGCCTTGACTTGTTCTCCAAGTTTGGGCACGCTTTGTTCTAACAAGGGAGTTAATCTCAACATGTTCTTGATCGCTCTTTATCGTTTACCGCCGCTCCTAAATATATTATTGCTGCAATTGACGGCTTATTGTGAAAAGAATAGATGCTTGTGTAGGTGCGGTGAGGCGTGTGCTAGTTGGAGAGGTAGGTCCTAAGGACGTGGTATCGAGTTCGGCTAGGAGCGAGTTGTGTGCTTATTGGAGAGTTAGGTCCTAAGGACGTGGTATCGAGTCCCGTATTTTTGAGAGCCAACCGACCCCTTTACGTTCGCTTTTGGTCGGAGCACTCTCTTTATTTTCTATGTTCTGTGATGGGTAAGCTACCGTTAGCGTAAGCACGTCCGTGTCACGTACACCCCTACACCAATTTGGTATCAGAGGTGAGCCACTTACTACTGAGCCACTTACTACTCCTGACGGTGCTACCTACCGCTTCCTCATCCGTTGGCGTGACCGCCCACCTTCGGACGACTCATGGGTACTCGCGACAGAGCTTCAACGTTTGGATGCCGAGCTTCTCCGCCGCTTTCTCTCGGCCCACGCATCGGAGATGCGAGATTTTGAGTGGGGGAGGATTGATGGCGCGGCCCCTCCAACACTTCCTGATGATGACCCGGTTGCCGCGGCGCAACAATTTAAAGATTTGCGACGTCATGACAATGCCACGGACGCTAACAGAAAGATGCGATACAACCTCCGTCCACGGCGCGCAAAGCTTGCTTAAAAGTTTTACTTAGTTTTATTTTAATTGCTTTAAACATATGGCTTGTATTAATTTTTATTTTCATGTTGGTGTGCTACTAAACATTTGGTGTGTATTTAACCGCCCGGATGGATGAGATTTCATCTCCATCATGGACGGTTGGATCTCTTTTGTAACTCCTATTTAAAGGAGGCTATTATGATGAGTTAGAGGATTGGAAAAGAAAACCTAAACTCCCTTGAGAATTTCGGCCACCATGGAGAGAATCCAATAGCCGCCCACCCCCTTGGTGTGAAGCCAAACTGAAAGTTCACCTTGTGTCAACTATGTGCACCTATGGGGGGGGGGGAATAGGTGACATGTAGCGCTTTTGCGGAATGTATAATAGTACCTGCACAATAAAGATAAACAGCACAGCACACAGGATACACAGGCAAATTATAGTGGTTCCCCGACTTGGGTACATCCACTTTCCCCCTTCGACCTATATCCCAACAAGGGACGACTCGGTCACTTCTCCAACAGGATTGAAATCCAATCCTCGCACTATCGGAAGGAACCCTTCCACACGTAGGAGTCAACACTCCAACAAACCGGGTTGCACCCAACCCTTACAACACAGAACAATCGTTCCTTTACAACAAAAGTAAATCTAGAATGTACACGAGATACAAACTTCGTTTGGAGACTACGGTGTTCCTCTTCGTTCGACGACGTGTTCGTGAAGTCAACGAAGAGTCTACAACCTTGGTCTCTCTTGGAAAGGATCTCCCCGGAACCGGCGGCGGCAAGACGAGCGGCGGCTTGCTTCGGGATCGGCGGCTATGATGATGAGCGGCTGCTGAACTTAGAGATCCAATCTTCGTAGCGAAGCTAGCTTGGTCTTCCAACGGTCACACGAGGATCGGTCGTCTCGATCGATTCGGACGGGGAAGTTTTTCCCGATCCCCAAATCGAGAGACAAGAGATCTCTGGATAGACACGTGAGACACAAAGCTTGGCTAAGCTTCTATCGCCGGAGATCGGGAAGAAACACGATCAACAGCGGCGACCGACTAGCGCGAGCGGCGACGGCGGCGGCGGAGCAGTTTCGCGATTTTAGGGTTTGATCGTGCTCGGCTTCTTTTCTGTGTGTGTATTCTGTTCAAAATACTCGAATATATATACTGTAGACAACTTGAATAAGACCGTTGTGGGACCCACAAGAAGAATCCCTAAATCCCGGTCCAGAACATTGACAGCGGTAGAATCCGGTTCAGGAAGTTCCAGAAAAACGCCCAAGTCAAAATCGGTGAGAATCGAAAGTGAATCTCGCCGAGTCGCCGAGAATCAAAGGTGATTCTCGACGATTCGGCGAGAATCAAATATGATTCTCGTCGAATTTGCCTTGGTTGCACGCACTGCTTTAGGCCAGGTCGAGACGGCGAGAATTAACCAGTGATTCTCGACGATTCGGCGAGAATCACTAGTGATTCTCGCCGAATCGGCGAGAATCACTTGGTGATTCTCGTCGATTTACACTTAGACGAATTTTCGTCTTTCCACCCATGAGGTGCTCCTTGACCCATCCTTGATCCTTGTCTGCTCCTGCATAGTTATAGCCCTATGCTTGAAAGTAAGTGCACTCCAATAGAGAGAGTACACGTAGGACAACACACTGATCTGCTCAACGAGGGATTACGTCGTGAAGACCCGTGTATATTGACCTACTGCACCCTGACATTGGTGTGCACTTAGCGTGGAAAAACTGCAAGCACAACTTGAAATAATTTGTCAAAAACATTGCCTATTTACCTTAGCTTGATCAGGGGCTTCTTCAAATCAGGTACGTTGTGGATACAATACCCAACAATCTCCCCCTATTTAAAGAAGCCTAAACCCTACAAGCTAAGGTGAATAAAGCGTATAGGAATGAAAAGCATAAACCTGAAATTGAGTTGAGTGAGTTATTCATTACCAATACCAATTTCTTGGGAGCAAGCTTGGAGCCACCTTAGCTGAGAGGGTAATCTCCCCCTTTTCGGCTTCTGCAAATCGGAGTCTGTAGCATTTGATCCCTTGCTCCCCCTCAGTTCTTGCATCTGTGCTCACACTTGAGTTCCTGGCTCCCCCTCAGTTCTTGCACGAGCCTGGAGCGTCTGTAGGCGTCATTCCTCATAGTTTAGCATTCCCAATTCAGTTTTGAAAAGACTGAACTTGGCTTCGTCTAAGGGCTTTGTAAATATATCTGCAATCTGCTTGTCCGTGGGGACATAACAAAGAGAGATGTCCTTGTTCTCCACGTGCTCCCGAATGAAGTGGTAGCGCACTTCAATATGCTTCGTTCTGCTGTGCGACACCGGATTGTTGGCAATTGCAATTGCACTGGAGGAGTCGCAGTACATTGGTATTTCCTTGAACTGAAGGTCGTAGTCGGCTAACTGGTTTCGGATCCATAGGAGTTGTGCACAACAGCTGCCTGCTGAGATGTACTCAGACTCTGCTGTGGAGGTTGCAACACAATTCTGTTTCTTGCTGTTCCATGAGATAAGCCTCCTGCCGAGGAATTGACAAATCCCGGAGTTGCTTTTCCTGTCATCCCTACTCCCTGCAAAATCAGCATCTGAAAAGCCTATTAGCTCGACATCATTGTTTCTCGGGTACCACAAGCCAAGATTAGGAGTACCTTTAAGGTATCTTAGAATTCGCTTTGCAGCGACATAGTGAGATTCCTTAGTGTTCACCTGATATCGGGCACAGACACATGTGGAGAACATAATATCCGGTCTACTGGCAGTAAGGTAGAGCAGGGATCCAATGATGCTTCTGTATTTGGTTTCATCGAAAGGTTTACCTTTCTCATCCTTATCTAGAGACATAATGGATCCCATTGGAGTCCTCATAGAGGTTGCATTCTCCATACCGAATTTCTTAAGGAGTTCATTTGTGAACTTCGTCTGAGAGATGAAGATTCCATCCTCAGACTATTTCACTTGAAGTCCCAAGAAATACTTGAGCTCTCCCATACTGCTCATTTCAAACTTTCCTTGCATAAGTTTAGAAAACTTTTTGCAAAGATTGTTGTCCGTTGAGCCGAATATTATGTCATCGACATAAATTTGCACCAGCAAAATCTTGCCTTTGACTTCCCTGAGAAACAATGTTTTATCTATTTTATCTCTAGAGAACTTGTTCTCAAGAAGAAAACTAGATAAAGTCTCATACCAAGCTCGTGGAGCTTGTTTCAACCCATATAAGGCTTTATTAAGAAAATAAACATGATTGGGATAAGTAGGATCGACAAAACCTGGGGGTTGAGCAACGTATACTTCCTCTTTAAGGTCTCCGTTCAAGAATGCTGATTTCACATCCATTTGATAGACTGTGAATCCTTTGTGTGAAGCATACGCCAGGAACAATCTGATTGCCTCGAGCCTTGCTACTGGTGCGAAGGTCTGGTCGAAGTCAATCCCCTCCTCCTGTCTATAACCTTGAGCCACCAGCCTGGCCTTGTTCTTTACGATGACACCATGTTCATCCAGTTTGTTTCTAAAGATCCACTTGGTGCCAATTACATTCTGCTTGTGAGGTCTGGGAACCAGCGTCCAGACGTTGCATCGTTTGAATTGATGTAGTTCATTTTGCATGGCCAAAATCCATGCCGCATCTTTGTTCGCCTCGTCGAACTTCTTTGGCTCAACCTGTGACAGGAAGCTAAGATGCAATACTTCATTAATAGTACCTCTTCGAGTTCTGACACCGACACGAGGATCTCCGATGATCTGATCTCTAGGATGATCCCTCACGTGCCGGAGTTCTAGAAGTCTGGCGCCTGGAGCTTCGACTACTTCTTGGGCTTCTCCTTCTTCTAAGAGATTTGTTCCATTTTGATCTTCAACATTTTCAGATGATGTGGAGGTGGAAACTTTGACGTACTTAGGAGTGTCATCTTTAGCGGTCTCATCCAGACTCAGATGTTCCAGTCGTGCACCTGTATCTTCAAGAATACCACTGGAAGAATTATTGTTAAGCAAACTTCCTTCATCAAATACAACATTTATTGATTCTTCTACCACTAGGGTTTTCTTATTGAAGACCCTATATGCCCGACTGTGGGAACTATAGCCCATGAATATGCCTTCGAAGCATTTTTCACCAAATTTAGTACGCGGGTACTTCCCATTATTCAGTACATAGCATCTGCAACCAAAGATCCTCAAGTAGGACAAGGTTGTTTTCCTGCCTTTCAGTAGCTCGTAAGGCGTCTTACGATGATGCTTGTTGATCAATGCACGGTTTTGTACATGACAAGCTGTATTGACAGCCTCTGCCCAGAAGTATTCTGGGAGAGAAGCGTCTTTCAACATTATCGTGCAGGCTTCAATGAGAGTTCTATTTCTCCTCTCCGCAACTCCGTTTTGCTGAGGGGTGCGCGGGGAGGAAAACTCATGAAAGATACCTTGTTCTTCACAAAACTCTGTCATAGCACCAGATTCGAATTCTGTTCCATGGTCACTTCTAATTTTGACCACTGAGCAGTTAAATTCGTTCTGGACCTGCTTGACAAAACTAGTGAAGATGTCAAACGTATCTGACTTTCCTTTCAAAAGGAACACCCATGTAAACCGTGAGTGATCATCAACTATCACTAGCGTATAGGACTTGCCTCCCAAGCTATGAACTTGCACTGGACCAAACAAGTCCATATGTAAAAGGTAAAGACATCGGGAAGAGTCTTTGTCTGCAATGCTCTTAAAGGTAGCCCGAGTCTGTTTGCCCATCTGGCATGCAGGACAGGGGCTATCTTTGATGCACTTGATACTGGGAGCATCCCTTACTAAATTCTTAGAAAACAGCATACTAATTGTCTTGAAATTAATATGTGCCAATCTCTTGTGCCATTGTTCACAAAGAGATGCACTGCCTGTTGGCACAAGACATACGGGGGTAGATGAATCTAAACTGAGAAAATCTAAGCAGAAGATATTTCTGCTCCTAATGCCTGATAATACCGTCTCAGAAGAGGTACGTGAAATTATCAGACATTTATCCTTGCAGAACTTAACGTCATAACCTTTATCACATAACTGACTTACACCGATCAGGTTATGGTTTAACCCTTCAACATAAGCCACGTCGGTGATAGAGATTATACCGTTGGAAATCATACCATAACCTCTGGTGACTCCTCGATCTGACCCTCCAAAGATGACTTTGGGTCCATTCTCGACTGGAGTGTAATCACGCAGCAGGCTTCTTGTCCCAATCATATGCCGGGAGCATCCACTGTCCAAATACCAGATCGGCGTTTAGGTGGCCTTTGGACATTCCTGCAAAACAAAATTAACTCGCCTTAGGAACCCAATCGAACTTGGGTCCTAGATTCCTGGTTAGCACACTCCCCCTCGGTTGGTTAACCCTACGAGTGGTCGGCCTCGCAGTGCTAACATAGGGAGTCTCGTAATACCTTGGATTAAACCAACAATCCACGGCAAAGTGACCAACTTTTCCACAGCACCAACAGTCGAATCTGTTGTACCTCTTCCTAGGCTCCTGCCTTACCCTGGGAACGGTGGGTACAGCTGGGGCCTTGGATCTGGAGGTGGAGGCCTCATGGTGACAACAGTCACATGACTTCGTCACCTTCTGCATAACAGGCTTGGCTTTTGGTGCCTGCTTTCCATTATGGCCGCTAGAGAACGGACCATAATTTCCCATGTGGATTTCCTCATAAGGTGCCTTGAAGGCACTCTCACCGAAGTTCCGGGGAAAGGTCCAACCGTCATACCGGCTCTTTGGCTTTGCAACCGACGGCCGAAAATGATGCCCAAATGTTGACTCAAAGTCATGTTGGTTGCAAGGAAAGCCAGGCTTTCTGAACGCAACAGGACTAAGCGGAGCCTTTCCCTTTTCATCAGCAGAGGCCTTCTTGGCGGCCTTATTCTTCCTCTGGTTCCTGTTTCTCCTGGATGAGGAACCAGATACCCCTACATGCCCCAAGCCAGCTCCTTTGGCCTGAGCAGAGAAGGTATCAACGACTGGAAGAACTGTTTTTGGCATAGAGAAGCTCTTGACGATGTTCCTTTCTGCCGCAAGTAGTTCTTCCAACTTGTCGACTTCCTCCTGCTTAAGATCAAGGAGCTTCAAAGACTCTGAATGCTTTGAAGTCAGGTCAAGGTGCTCCTGTCGGAGAAAAATCAAGCTTGTGACCTCTTCCCTTAGGGATACACACTCACCCTTAAGGAATTTCACTTCCTTCTTCTCAGCCTTCAGTCTCTTACGGCACTCCTCGAAAGTGTTGAGCAGAAGCTCATATTTCTCGAGGAGCTCCGCTTCACGGGCCGAAGGGCTATCCTCAGGTTCATCATCCTGAGACTCAGGGTCAGAGTCGGAGTCGGAGAGAGGGGTGTGATCTTTTACCTTCCCAGTAAATGGGGGGCATTCTCCTTCTGAGTCCGAGCGACCCACCAGCCCGAAGTAGGCTTCCTCATCATCACTGGAGTCTGAGGAATCAGACTCACTCAGTGTCTTTGGCCTTTTGGCGATGTAGCTCCGCTCCTTCTTCTTATCTCTAGAGGATTTGTGCTCCTCTTCTTTCCCTTTTTCTCTCTTGCCTTGATAGCAGTCGGCCACGACGTGTTCTGGCTTCTTGCATCCAAAGCAAATAATGTCAGAGGAGCGATGTTTGTTCGGTCTAGATGCATACCTGTCAGAAGAATAATTTTTCTTCTGATGCCTGGAGGAGGAGCCGTCTCTCTTTCTTTGATTCCTCATCTTGAGGAACTTCTTGAACTCTCGAGTGATGAGGGAGAAATCCTCCTCCGACAGCTCTGAGCTGGAGGAGCATGGCTCGGAGTCCTCCTCCTCATCCTTTTTCCTGGCATGGTACGAAACCGCACCCTTGCCTTTTCTGGAGTGACTGGCTTTTAGAGCCACAGTCTTTTCTTTGGCTGCCGCCTTCTCAGCTTCTTCTTCTGCTTTTCTGGTGTTCAGCTGAAGCTCATAGGACATCAGCTTTCCAAACAGAATTTGTGGATTAGTTTCAGCTAGTCTGCCAAACTCTCTGATGGCACAGATCTTTGTGTCCCATTCCTTAGTAAGGGACCTAAGAAATTTATCATTGAGTTCACCATTAGTGAACACTCTTCCGTAGCCTTTGAGGGCGTTGACAATCTTGAGGAAGTTCTCGTATGTGACTCCGATCTCTTCCTTAGGCCCTTGTCTGAAGGCCTCATATTTCTGGTTCAGGAGGGATCTCCGATCATCCCTCACTTCATCCGTGCCCTCCATTAGGATGATCAGGCACTGCCAGATCTCCTGTGCTGTCCTGCAGTTGCTGAAGTTTTGCATCATAGAGTCATCAACTGCGCTGACCAGAATGTTCCGTGCCTTCATGTCAAGTCCCACTAGCACCATCTCGTCCTTATCCATTTCAGAAAGTGTCTTCGGCACTTTCTTGGTGGGATCAATGGTGGAGGCCTTAGTGGGGACATAAGGTCCCTCCTGCACGATCATGAAAAGTCGAGGATCCACTGCTTCCATGTAGAACCTGATCCTTTCCTTCCAGATAGAAAGTTGAGCCTGATGCACACTAGGATCTTGTCGGAGAACTTGAGCCCGTCCATAGTAGATGTTTGCCTCCTTGTTGACACTAGTGGCAGGATTCAACTCAAGGTGTTAACCTTTTTGATGAGCAACCTCCCTCTGATACCACTTGAAAGTTCACCTAGTGTCAACTATGTGCACCTATGGGGGGGGGGGGGGGGAATAGGTGACGTGTAGCGCTTTTGCGGAATTTATAATAGTACCTGCACAATAAAGATAAACAGCACAGCACACAGGATACACAGGCAAATTATAGTGGTTCCCCGACTTGGGTACATCCACTTTCCCCCTTCGACCTATCTCCCAACAAGGGATGACTTGGTCACTTCTCCAACAGGATTGAAATCCAATCCTCGCACTATCGGAAGGAACCCTTCCACACGTAGGAGTCAACACTCCCACAAAACGGGTTGCACCCAACCCTTACAACACGGAACAATCGTTCCTTTACAACAAAAGTAAATCTAGAATGTACACGAGATACAAACTTCGTTTGGAGACTACGGTGTTCCTCTTCGTTCGACGACGTGTTCGTGAAGTCAACGAAGAGTCTACAACCTTGGTCTCTCTTGGAAAGGATCTCCCTGGAACCGGCGGCGGCAAGACGAGCGGCGGCTTGCTTCGGGATCGGCGACTATGATGATGAGCGGCTGCTGAACTTAGAGATCCAATCTTCGTAGCAAAGCTAGCTTGGTCTTCCAACGGTCACACGAGGATCGGTCGTCTCGATCGATTCGGACGGGGAAGTTTTTCCCGATCACCAAATCGAGAGACAAGAGATCTCTGGATAGACACGTGAGACACAAAGCTTGGCTAAGCTTCTGTCGCCGGAGATCGGGAAGAAACACGATCAACAGCGGCGACCGACTAGCGCGAGCGGCGACGGCAGCGGCGGAGTATTTTCGCGATTTTAGGGTTTGATCGTGCTCGGCTTCTTTTCTGTGTGTGTATTCCGTTCAAAATACCCGAATATATATACTGTAGACAACTTGAATAAGACCGTTGTGGGACCCAGAAGAAGAATCCCTAAATCCCGGTCCAGAACATTGACAGCGGCAGAATCCGGTTCAGGAAGTTCCAGAAAAACGCCCAAGTCAAAATCGGTGAGAATCGAAAGTGAATCTCGCCGAGTCGCCGAGAATCAAAGGTGATTCTCGACAATTCGGCGAGAATCAAAGATGATTCTCGTCGAATTTCCCTTGGTTGCACGCACTGCTTTAGGCCAGGTCGAGACGGCGAGAATCAACCAGTGATTCTCGACGATTCGACGAGAATCACTTGGTGATTCTCGTCGATTCTTACTTAGAAGCAGAGGTGCTCGCTTAGAAGTGGCTGGATCGAGTTCGGCGAGAATCAACCACTGATTCTCGACGAATCGGCGAGAATCACTAGTGATTATCGCCGAATCGGTGAGAATCACTTGGTGATTCTCGTCGATTTACATTTAGACGAATTTTCGTCTTTCCACCCATGAGGTGCTCCTTGACCCATCCTTGCTCCTTGTCTGCTCCTGCATAGTTATAGCCCTGTGCTTGAAAGTAAGTGCACTCCAATAGAGAGAGTACACGTAGGCCAACACACTGATCTGCTCAACGAGGGATTACGTCGTGCAGACCCGTGTATATTGACCTACTGCACCCTGACATTGGTGTGCACTTATCGTGGAAAAACTGCAAGCACAACTTGAAATAATTTGTCAAAAATATTGCCTATTTACCTTAGCTTGATCAGGGGCTTCTTCAAATCAGGTACGTTGTGGATACAATACCCAACACAAACCATGCCTCCTCCATCCCCGTTCGGTGCGACTCCGGCGTGGCTTCTATCGGTGTGACTCCGTGGAAGAAGGAAGCAGCCCCATTCGGTGTGAAACCGGTGGAACCGTGGAGAGAGTGATTCTCCCACAAATCTTGTGTGATCATCTTCTTGGTTGGGTAATCTCTTCCCTATCTTTGTGTTTCTTGCTGTGAGATTTTGTGGAGGTTATTCAACCGTCTTTTTTGCAATTTTAAAGTGTTTTCCACTTGCAAAAATCTGAATCGAAACGTTGTTATTGACCCTCTTGTTATCCGGATTGGGAAGATCCGTTGGAGGACAAACTAGGCCTAGCCTTGACTTGTTCTCCAAGTTTGGCCACGCTTTGTGCTAACAAGGGAATTAATCTCAACTTGTTCTTGATCGCTCTTTATCGTTTACCGCCGCTCCTAAATATATTATTGCTGCGATTGACGGCTTCTTGTGAAAAGAATAGATGCTTGTGTAGGTGCGGTGAGGCGTGTGCTTGTTGGAGAGGTAGGTCCTAAGGACGTGATATCGAGTCCGGCTATGAGCAAGTTGTGTGCTTGTTGGAGAGTTAGGTCCTAAGGACGTGGTATCGAGTCCCGTATTTTTGAGAGCCAACCGACCCTTTTACGTTCGCTTTTGGTCGGAGCACTCTCTTTATTTTCTATGTTCTGTGATGGGTAAGCTACCGTTAGCGTAAGCACGTCCGTGTCACGTACACCCCTACACCTTGTACCCCCATCATTTTTCCCCGAAAACAACCCGAGCACTGCACGGGTTCTAGGACACGCCCGTGTCCTTGCCCGTGTCACCTCAACACGACTGGGCCCCAGGCCGTGTACACGGTCTCAACACTCGACACTTCGTCGAGCGAAGATCGTCGACCTGATGACACGGCCTTGGACACACCCGTGTCCTAGGCCGTGTGCCTTGTCTCGACACAATGTCGAGACCAAAGTGTCGACTTCCCGGGATGAGTGTCGACACGGGTTGACACGCCCTGCGACACGTCCGTGTCGCAGGCCGTGTGCCATGTCTCGACACTTCGTCGAACGCAGAGTGTCGACTTCGCGTCTAAGTGTCGACACGGGTCGACACGCCCTGCGACACACCCATGTCGCAGGCCGTGTGCCCAGTCTCGACATAATGTCGAGACCAAAGTGTCGACTTCCCGGCTCAGAGTCGACACAGGCTTGACACGCCCTGGGACACGCCCGTGTCCCAGGCCGTGTGCCTGCAGCCAGAACCCAAAACTGGCCCAAAACGTCCCCCGTCACTCATTTGAGTTTCGGGGCGTTACAACTCTCCCCTCTTAAAAGAATTTCGTCCTCGAAATTATATAAAGGAAAGACATGTACAAAACCAAAATTTGTACCTGAGCTGAACAACTCCGGATACTCGTCAAGCATAGTCTTCTCTCGCTCCCAAGAGAGCTCCTCACGACCGCAATTGTCCCACCGGACCTTGACCATCCTGATCTCTTTATTGCATAGTCGCTTGACCTCCGAGTCTTCAATCCGCACGGGCTTGACCTTTGTCGTCAGCCCACTATCCACCGGCACTTGATCGACCGCGATCACTTGCGTAGGCTCTTGCACCGCCTTTCGAAGCACCGAAATATGGAATACATCATGTAAACCACTAAGCTCCACAGAAAGCTTCAACCGATAGGCCGCTTCACCAACTCGCTCCAGAACCTCAAACGGTCCAAGGTACCTCGGGCTTAGCTTTTTCAATCGCCGCACCCGCGAGACACCCTTGAACGGCTTGATCTTTAAGTACACATATTCGCCCACAGCGAACTCCACGTTCCTGTGCTTAACATTATAGTACTTCGCTTGCCGGTCCTGAGCGATAAGCAACCTCTCCCGAATGGTTCTCACCAAAGAAGTAGCATCCTCCACTTCCGATCGCTTATACAACTTTGACTCGCCCGTTTCTAACCAAGACATCGGCGTGCGACATTTTCTACCATATTGGTCCTCGAAAGGCGCCATCTGAATACTCGCTTGGTAGCTATTGTTGTATGCGAACTCCACCAAATAAAGGTGGTCTTCCCATTGCTTTCCAAAATCGAAGACACACATGCGGAGCATGTCTTCCATGGTTCTATTGACCCTCTCGGTCTGCCCATCCATTTGCGGATGGAAGGCTGTGCTGAATTTCAACTTTGTTCCCAACATTTGCTGCACTAGCCTCCAATCATTGGATGTGAACCGCCCATCTCGGTCACTCACGATGCTGCGGGGCACACCATGAAGTCGTACTATGTAATCCACATAAAGTTTTGCCAACCTCTCCACCGGATCATCCTTCCTATGCGGAATAAAATGCGACACCTTCGTTAATCGATCAACAACCACCCAAATGGCGTCGTTCCCCTTTTGCAACCTTGGCAAACCATGCACAAAGTCCATAGAGATGTCGTCAAATTTGCACTCCGGAATAGGCAAGGACTTAAGAAATCCTCCCGGCTTTTGGCACTCCGCCTTTACCAAGGCGCAAGTTTGGCACTTCGCTACGTATAGCGCCACATCCTTCTTCAAACCCGGCCACCAAAATAGTTTCTTCATATCACGGTACATCTTCGTGCTCCCCGGGTGAATCGAGTACTTGGTATGGTGTGCCTCGTACAATAACTCCACCCGCAAATTACCCACACTTGGGACGCACAGACGACCGTCCTTCCAAAGTAATCTGTCCTCCACGACGAATTGGGAATTTGACCCATCCAGAGCCTCTACCATGAACTGCTTCATATGAGCATCCATGTCCAAAGCCTTCCGAATACGATCAGCCAGGTCATATTGGACTTCAGTCCAATTCAGAAATGCTTCAACACTTGATTGTCTATCCACACAAACAATCTCCAACGCCTCCAACTCCCGCACCAACCGCTCATCATGCACCGATAGCCAATTGGCTTGAGCTGGGGCTCGGCGACTCGACGCGTCTGCAACCGCATTCCCTTTACCAGGCACGTAGTGGATCTTGAATGTATAGTCCCCCAGGAACTCCATCCATCTACGTTGCCGCATATTCAGATCCTTCTGATCAATAAGATACTTCAGGCTCATGTGATCGGTGTAGATATCAATCTTCACACCGTGCAAATAGTGTCTCCACAGCTTCAAGGCAAAAATTACGGCCGCTAACTCCATGTCATGGACCGGATAGTTCCTTTCATGCACTTTTAGCTGTCTCGAGCCATAAGCTATTACACTTCCGTGTTGCAGTAGCACGCAACCCAAACCGCTGCCCGAAGCATCGCTATAAATCTCATAGCCTTTGGTCCCACATGACGAACTCAGCACAGGCGCCATGGTCAACCGATACTTCAACTCCTCAAAAGCTCGCGCGCACTCCGACGTCCAAACAAACTTATGCTCCTTCCTCGTCAAAGTAGTGAGAGGTAACGCTATCCGCGAGAAGTTCTCTACGAAGCACCTATAATAGCCGGCAAGCCCCAGAAAACTCCGGACTTCCGCTACCGTAACAAGCTCAGGCCACTCCCGTATCGCAACAATCTTCGCCGGATCCACAGCAATACCCTCTCCACTCACTATATGACCGAGGAACGCCACTGAGGATAGCCAAAACTCGCACTTCGAGAACATGACATACAACTGATTTCCCCTTAGCGTCTCCAACAGCAAATGAAGATGCTTGAAGTGATCTTCCTCACTTTGCGAGTACACGAAAATATCGTCGATGAAGACGATCACGAAATGGTCCAAGTACTCCCTGAAAGTCCTGTTCATCAAATCCATGAACACTGACGGCGCATTAGTCAGCCCAAACGGCATGACCGTAAACTCATAATGCCCGTATCTCGTACTAAACGCTGTCTTCGGGATATCACTCTCCCTTATTCGCAGCTGATAGTACCCAGCCTTGAGATCCAACTTTGAGTACACCGTCAACCCGACTAACTGATCAAAAAGATCATCAATCCGGGGGATCGGGTACTTATTCTTCTCCGTCAGCTTGTTGAGCTCCCTATAATCGATACATAGCCTCAAGCTTCCGTCCTTCTTCTTAACAAAGAGGACCGGTGCGCTCCAAGACGAAGAACTCGGGCGCACATACCCTTGCTCCAACAACTCTTGCAGTTGAACTTTCAGCTCCGCCATTTCCTTAGGCGCTAGCCGATAAGGAGATCGTGATACAGGCTTTTCACCTGGCACTAGCTCAATCGTAAAATCTATCTCCCGTTGAGGCGGGGCTCCAGGAAGATCTGCGGGGAACACATCAGGATATTCCGATACCACTGAAATACAATCCAACGCGGGCTTCGGCTTTGCAACCTCCACTAGTGTAAAGAATAGTTCTGCTCCGGCACGAACCGCCTTCACCACCTGAAGAGCAGACATCAACGTCTTGCTCGACCCCTTTAAGCCCGTAAAATTCATCTCACGACTTGATCCCAGCTTGACTTCCTTGCTACCACAATCTATATGGGCCTGGTGCTCCGAGAGCCAGTCCATGCCAAATATGACGTCGAACTCCACTAACAGAAGTAAAGATGCCTGCAGATCGAACTCCTGATCCCCAATACGAATCGTAACATCGCAAATTCTATCCGCTCGCATCGAACACCCATTGGGCAACAACACATCCAACTTATCTTTCACCATCGAAGAAGGGACTCCGATGCGTGATATAAATACTTCGGATAAGAAGGAGTGTGAAGCTCTCATATCGAAGAGTGCTCGTGCCGGATTTTCACAAATTAATACAAATCCTAAACAAGCAGTGGTAAGGTAACATGTGCATAACAAGTATTTAAAGAAATTGACTTACTATAAATTAAACCGTACCTAACACCACATCAGCCTATTTGATGGCCTCCTGTTGGCCAAGATTGTAGACCCTTGGTTGGGCCGGAGCATAATGGGATGTGGTCGACTCCGCCGCCTTTCCCTTCTCTTCATAGGTAGCTCCCGGTCTTCTCTCAGACTTAGGACGTCCGCTCCAACAGTCATGGGCAAAATGCCCCGTCTTTCCACAAGAAAAACACGCACCTGGGGTCCGACCCGTAGTCGCCCCAGAAGCACCAGAAGGAGCTGGACCCGAAGTCCTATGCTTCTTGAAAGACCTCCGATAGTCGGCCTTTGAAGTAGTCGGCACTTTAAATTCCGATTTCCTATCACCAAGCTTTTCTTTGCTTGCACATTCTTCATGTCCTTTTCCAAGGACCGGGCAGTATTGAACAAGGTTAAGAAACCCTGCGTCATCGGGCCCGAAAGTAGTAATCTCAACTCATCTCTCAACCCTTCATAGAAGCGATTAGTCTTACGCTCCTCATCCACGATAGTGGAGCTAGCATAACGACTCAGACGAGTAAACTCGTGGAGATATTCATCCACGCTCATCTCACCCTGAACCAACTTCAGAAACTCATTCTCCAACGCTATCTTCTGCATCGAAGGGAGGTATCTAGCCAAGAACAATCTCAAGAACTCCTCCATCGAGACATCACCAAGTTGCCTACCTCTCAGTAAGTGAAGCTCCAATCCTTCCCACCACATTCTCGCTTCACCATCCAGAAGGAACGTAGCGATGGTGGTCATTTGCCACTCCTCCGTCTCCGTTGCTGTCATGACTCTCTTCAACCTGGAGAGCCAGTCTTCAGCCTGAGATGGGGTTCCCAACCCCGAGAATAACGGAGGGTTAAAGCTCATTACATGCTTAAGCTGCTTCTCGGTTGCCCTCCTTGGCATCACCGGTTCCACAACCACTTGCTCCACTCTCCTCGGCTCAGCCTCTCGAAGAGGTTCCTGCTCCATCACAGGAGGGGGCTGGTGCGTTTGCCTTGCAGGCTACGCATTTATCACGGCCAACACTGCTTCAACCACCAATCATATGTTCTCAGCCGATAGAGGTGTTGTAGGAGCAACATCCGGTGCACTACTAGCCTCAGAAACTCGGCGTTCTGACATCCCAACACCACTTCTGGTCACCTATAGTGGTACAAAACACCGTTAAGCGACCAAATAAAATTGCAAACAGCAATTATAGGAACACGCAGGTTCCTCAAACACGAGAGTTTCATGGGTTCCTGTTATAACGATGACGCACACAATGTGCTCACCACCCCTTAAAAAGAATTCGTCCACGAATTCAACGTAAGTCCGACAAAAACTAGTAGTCTGATACCAAATTGTAACACCCCCGATCCGTCACGTAGCATATAGCAGTAGGTCCGGCCGGGGCCCGACGTCGTATGCCATAGACAGACCGGGTGGTTACTCATGGAATCCATCCAACCAATCAACGTCCTACACAGAGCATTCTAGCGGAAGCAATTTAAAAAAGTTGCAATAAAGAACCCAGCATTAAAGCATGAATGTCCACTAATCCAAAATAGGAATGTTATATAAATACCAACATAAGCCTTAAGGCCTTACAAAATGTTTCACTTGATATTACATGATTTACAAACCACGACACGCAGGCCGGTCATACATGAATAAAACAGTAAACACTGCCAATTGGGCCTTCGAGGGCCGGCTTCGCAAAAATGGCTTTAGCCCGCTATTGACCGCTTGGTCCAGCTGCACCTGCAAGCAACAAACCACCGCACGGTGCCAATACAAGGCAACGGTCAGCAATGCTGACCAAATTATAACGATCCCGCCCCCAGCTCGGGGCGGCAATACTCTTTCCCTGCATTTCATTAGCATAAGCGAGCATATATATATATATATATATATATATATATATATATATATATATATATATATATATATATATATATATATATATATATATATATTTAGCCATTTCATCACAGACGTTGGCTCGCACGGCCACACGCCCCGTGCTCTCAGGGCACATTCTCGGTGAACCGGTCGATGTCACGTCAATTAAAGCCATAGACATTCCGGACCCACCACCGCAACTTTGACGGCCAAACCTATGAGCAATTTGTCTTCTTGGCCTGGGTCACGACAATTTAAGACATCGACCGCCAAAGACCCTAATCTATGCCAACGGCAAGTGCCACGTGCCTTTAGGTCTCTTTAACCGAACGACATAGAACGGGTACGGTTCCATCTAACCCGTGCTCACATCGCAACGACAATTTAAGCCATTTGCGCGGGTCAAACTTCCACCGAGTCCCGTTTCCATCACAATTCACATAACCCGGTTATGTTCAAGTTGGCTCTCAGGCCACCAAGTTGGCAGGATCTCGTATCCGCCCAGTTTTCCGGTTGTACATTTGGGTTAGTCCCCAAGGCTCCCTGCTGCAATCTACCGCGTAAAAACCCGAAAAACAATCAATAGCACGGAGTTTTCTCCGCCATTTATGCAATGCAACATCACCGATCCAGACCAACATGTCCGGGTACGCTTCACACATCATGCCTATGTCCGTTCTCTCTTACGGACTCTAAACAACAGGGACTTCACATATCTACCCGAAGGAATGCCTCCAACTCTCCGCAAACTCGCGAGAGCGGGCTTCCTATGCAAAGAAGGAGAGCTACTCATGCTCAAGAAGAGAATCGTTACCCTAGCATTCCTCTTTGGCGCCATTGAAAGTAAGCGCATGAAAAGCACCGCACTAGCTTTGCCTCCGTGGATCCGGAGTCGGCTCGTGATTTGGAGCTTCGAAGCTCCTCCAATGGCCGGATCTAGCTCCTTCTTCCTTCCTTGGCTCTCCTCTCTCTCTAAGCTTTTAGAAAGATAATACCTTATGAAAAGTGAGGGTTTCTAAGTCCAATCCCAGGTATATCCCTTCAGGAACCACCCCCAGCCATTGGATCCCAAAATAAAGAAACGAACGGCTTTGATTCGGGACTGAAATGCCCAATCTGGACCTAACATGGCCTGGCACACGCCGTGTCCAGGGCCGTGTGCCTCATTCGACATCAAAATTGGCTCGCCTGGAACAACACACGGGTATCGAACACGCCTGTGTTTGACCTGACACGCCCATGTTCTACCTAACATGACCGTGTGGCCGGCCGTATACCCCCATCATTTTTCCCCGAAAACAACCCGAGCACTGCACGGGTTCTAGGACACGCCCGTGTCCTTGATTGTGTCACCTCAACACGCCTGGGCCCCAGGCCGTGTACACGATCTCGACACTCGACACTTCGTCGAGCGAAGATCGTCGACCTGATCACACGGCCTTGTACATGGCCGTGTCCTAGGCCGTGTGCCTTGTCTCGACACAATGTCGAGACCAAAGTGTCGACTTCCCGGGACGAGTGTCGATACGGGTTGACACGCCCTGCGACACGCCCGTGTCGCAGGCCGTGTGCCATGTCTCGACAGTTCGTCGAACGCAGAGTGTCGACTTCGCGGCTAAGTGTAGACACGGGTCGACACGCCCAGCGACACGCCCGTGTCATAGGCCGTGTGCCCAGTCTCGACACAATGTCGAGACCAAAGAGTCGACTTACCGGCTCAGAGTCGACACAGGCTTGACACGCCCTGGGACACGCCCGTGTCCCAGGCCGTGTGCCTGCAGCCAGAACCCAAAACTGGCCCAAAACGTCCCCCGTCACTACTTTGAGTTTCGGGGCATTACAACTCGACATGACATGTCGAGACTGGCGAGCTGTGTCGACACCATACGACACGAGTAGCGACACGGGCGTGTTACTACCCATGTGTGTCGAGTTACACTCGATGAGATGTGTCGAGATCGACGAACTGCGGGTCGACTTCGACGAATTAACATGACACGGGTAGAGACACGGGCGTGTCCCTACCCGTGTTCTCCAGTCGACGATTTTGATCGAGATCGACGAAATGTTGAGATCGTCGAAATGCATCCCGAGAAGGACACGGCCAGGGCACACGGCCGTATCATATGGACACGGGTCGGGACACGGGTCGGGACACGGGTCGGGACACGAGCATGTCCCTACCCGTATCAACTATTGAACCGACATGGAAACTATCGTTGCCGTTTCGCCCAGGCAGGACACGGGTAGGGACACGGCCGTGTCCCTACCCGTGTCACTTTTCATATATAAGGGTGAGAGAAAACCCTAGTCATTTTCATGCTCATTTCATTCCCTATTTCCTGTGAGAACTCCTGGTGAGAGATAGAACCGCTGGAGCAAGTTCTACAGGAGAAAATCCGCTGGAACCGATGTGAAGGAGAAGATGCCGCCAAGGAGAATTACGAGATCCATGGGCGGAAATGGTGGTACCGCTGGAACCGATGTGAGTTTCCTACCCTCTCCCTTGGTGCTAGATTTATAGTTATTTTCCTAGGCGAGACCTCGACTCAAGAGAGTATTGATGGTGAGTAGGAGTTTTCTAGGTATGGCTATGCTAGGACTTGTGTCCTAGGTTTTAGATCTCTTCTACCACGCCCTTCTTCAATGTGATGATAAGGGATGGTTTCGTGAAGGGTATTGGCCTCATGAGGTTGAATAAGGGTTGAGGAAATTCTGGAATGATTTGGGAAGATTGCCTTGAGGAGGAAGATGAGCCGATGCCGTTCATTCCGCCTTAAGATGCGTGCAGAATCTGTATTCTGCGCGCATCGAAATTCGTGGCCATTTTTAAGTGTGATATGTCCAGATCTTGGCTTTCGGCTAAACACGAAAGTTGAAGCCCTTGAAAATACCTTTCGAACGACTGGTTGTACGACTTCTGGCGAAGTGTGTAGCCACCGGAAAGTCTAAACGAAAATGGTGTTCAATAAATCCTGCATGCAGAAACTGTGTTCTGTACGCAGCGGACTCCAAGTCCGATTTCAAATAGGATAGTATCAAATATGCATTGAGGTCTGAATACGAGAGTTGTAGACCACGGAAAGACCTTTATATCGTGGGGTTACACGTCTTCACCGGATTCCGGTAGCTTCGGGGATATCCGATCGAAGTTGTTGTCCAGATTCAACCTGCACCAAAATTTTGGGCTTTAATGGAAGATGGATTTGGATTCGGTGGAATTAATATTGCAAGATACTTGTCTTGGATGAACCCTTATGATTAATCATTTGTTGTATGATTGATGTAGCTTATTAATCGGATTTCATATTATCAAATTGTGAAGCAATCTTATTTAAACGAATTGAATTGGTAGGAATTGAAATATTGATAATTGTGCACTTCATGTTTATATTATGACATTATCAAATGGAAAGTGTGATAGATCTTTATATGCGCATCATGTTTATATTATGTTGTCATCATTTGGAAAGTCATATAGATGAATAAATTATGGCCATGAGTATGTTTGATTAATGAAATGAGTCTAATAGTCCAATACTTAGAGCGTCGTCTCCCTACGGGTATTATTGTGAAGGGATGTAAGTGCGGTGTTGACCGTCACTTGTTTTGGTTGTGTTGAGATAAGGTATGGATGGATGGTTGGTCTGTGTCCTCGTGCTTACTTCCGAGGCCCCTTCCATGTTATGTTGATGTGGTATTTGCATGTGGTGTGAGTGGACACGCAGTGTCGTAATCCTGGGTGAAGGATAGTGTGGCAGGTATACGGGCTCGCCAGTCGTCCCACCGACGGGAGTCGATAGTTAGGCTTTGGGCGGTTGGGCTTGGTCCTCGGTGCTCACGTCCTGAGGCTCCTTCCATGCCAGGTGAACGGTTGGGCTTGATCCTCGTGCTCACTCCGAGGCTCCTTCTGGGTCACACAAGGTCAGTTCGGGGCTTGGTCCTCGGTACACATCTACCCGAGGCTCCCGCTGGGACATAGTACGCATGGGCTCCGCTGTTGTGTTCTTAGCGTTGAGGGGTACGGAGGCCTAGGTGAAGTAGTGTGGATACCCGCCTAGTAGTAGAAGTTCCCGTTCTACTGTCACCGCATGGCCACGACGGCTGATGCCTGAGAGGTTAGCTACCTGCTCGAAAAGTGGGAACTATAGTCTGTGTCGACATAGCAATTGCATGTGTGTGCATGAGTGAGTCATTGCATAGCATTCATAGCATTTCATAACATTGCACAACAAGATCCTCATCGTATAAGTTTGTATGGGCACTCTTATACGATGAGTTACCTTTATGTAACCCGATCCTTAACTTATAAGATTGTATGAGCATTCTTATAAGTTAAGTTACTTACCTGCTGTAGATTTCCTTACAGCAGCTGTTATATGTTGTTAGCTTGTAGAACTGCTAGATTATACGTTATACTCATGTTCCTTGCCACCTGCTTATACTCCTTTACTTGCATACTTATTATATACTGTACTCTTGTTCCACTTCCCCGCCCGATGCCGAGGAGTCACCGGGGGAGCGGATGTGAAACCACTTAGTCGTTTCGACTAACGGTTGCTACATCTTCCTTTTAGGAGGTCACGCCGCAGGTGGAGCAGCCGCAGACTACGCAGCAGGACAGCTAGGCCAGGACGATAGGGCCTGAAGTGACGGTGCCGTCGATACCATCGGTTACGGATGTTAGTATTTTGATACTCTGATGTAGCCCGTTTGGGCAATGTTTAGCTGTACTTTAATATATTGTAGAAGCATGTTTAGCTTCTATTTGTTGATGTTTTTTGGACATTATATACTTAGTGTGGATTTTTACTTCTCTTGCTTTTTATTTGGTTGGGTTGGCATGATATATTGATATTGTTGTAGCCGGCGGAATAGGCGTCTTGTGGTATAGGTTAGCCCGTGTGCTAATGCTACCGCAAGGCGGCTGTTCCGGGCATAAGACTCCCCCTTCGTGCCATGTTTTGGGATCCGGGAGGGGGGGTCTTACACCGTGTGCCCCTGCCAAATTCCAAATTTGGCCCAAAACGCCTCCCGTCGCTCTTTTGAGTTTCAGGACGTTACACATATGACCAAACATATATAGCCAGGGTCATGTATGTGTCCTAGAGTCTAGGCCATGTCCTTAGAATCAACACTACATGGACCAGCCATCAACATACTGTAGAAGACTCAAGACTTAGAGAAATTTCAATGACTCAGGAAAATGAGTTCGACGTTCGTCGAACTTAGCTCGACGAAAGTCGTCCTCAGCTCGACGAACTCAGAGGAAATTCTTTGAGCTGAGCTCGATGAACTTAGTTCTCAGGTCGATGATTTCCGGATACTATACTTTAACATTCCAAGTCCAGAATTCCTTTCTCTGAACTCCAGTCGACGAAGTTAGAATATCAGCTAGACGAACTTAGTTCTTAGGTCGACGATTTATGGATGGTCTACTTCAACATTCTAGTCAAGAAACATCTCAATATTCGAAGTCCAGAAACTGAACTCCAGTCGACAAACTTAGATTCTCAGCTCGACGATCTTGATACACAGAATTGGCAAGGTTCTAGAGAAACAATTATATGTTCTTAGTTCGACGATCTTGGATCTCAGCTCGTCGAACAACAATTATCTAGTCAACGAACATAACTTCTCAGCTCAACGAACTCTATACCCTGGTCGACGAATTCTATTCTCTGCTTGACGACTTCTGTGCAGATCCAGATTTGGATATTTTCCCTCCATCTATCCTCATTTTATTGCAATAATTCCTGAGTAATCAATGTTTAACATTCTCTGAATATTACCGTTATACGCAACATTGATTATGGACTTCATCAGGATTATTACTTACTATTTTTCAATGGGACAGTTGGGGAAATCAATCAATGCAGATATTCTCCAGGTCGTCAGTAATCAATGCTGGAAATAAATTCAAAATTTAGAAGGAAAACTTCATGGAAAATATAAAAGGATTTTTCTTCTTCCTTCTCGAAAAGGAGTGATAGACATAAACAGACAGAGATTAAGGATTTTGAATGAGAACAAGCAATACTCAGGGCAATACAATAGTCAAGAAACGAGAAGCCTCAGACCAGAGAAATAACAGCAAGCTACAGAAGAAGAACATCAATTCAAAATTTATAGTCTTCTTCCTTCTTCATTCCAGGATTCTTCAAGGACAACAAAAACTCTATCAGTGAAGAAGTTCCTGGACATCTTCTGCTCAAGGCTAAAGGATTGAAGACCTACTCACCCTGCAACAAAGCTCCAACCTTCACGAACAAATCAATATCTTAGGGGGAGCTTTGTTAACATCAAAGATCCATTAAGTCTTCTCAGTTGTATTTGAGAAAGAGAAGACAACATCGCTCTCTCACCCCCCACTGTAAAAAGGGTTCTTTATCTCCCTTCAAAAGTTATTCCTGATTGCAAGTCTCTTGATCAAAAGACTTGGATTGGTTTTTGAGCACCTGATCAAAAGCTCAATGGTGGCAATCACCTGATCAAAAACCTGAGTGGATTCCTACCATGGTGGTAGAAGAGTGGATGTACCCAGGTTGGGGAACCACTATAAAATTCTTGTGTTGTCTGGTTTCCATCATTTTCTTTTGTTCTTGTTGTGTTTGTGCTAGTTAGGTTTGCTGTGTATGTGATTAATTAGTTTATATCTTGTTGTGCCTGTGGTAGATTATTTTATCTTAGGAATGTTCTTTACTTACAGTATAAGCTTTCTAACTTAGCAGTTTTTATTTACAGCAAAAAGCATTAAAGTTTTAAAAATACTCTATTCACCCCCCTCCTCTAGAGTATATCAGGTCTAACCCTAACTTTCAATTGATATCAGAGCAAGGTTCCTTTGGTTGTACAAGCTAACCCTTGAACCAAAAGATCCTTTGTTAGACCTGATATTTTATTTTTATTAGGATTATATTCACAGCATGACACAGAATAAAGATTATGCAAGCATCATACCTCCAGTATGCAACCTAAATAAGTTCGCCATCTGGAAGGCAAACATAAAACTTTATATGAATTCTATTGATGAGGACCTCTACAATTCTATCTTGACAGGTCCTCCTCAACCATATACCTCTACAACAACCTCCAGCACTCATGCAGTTCCACCATCTGAGTGGACTGATGCTTAGAAGAAAGCCAAGGTTGCTGATGCTAAAGCCATGAACATTCTGGCCCAAACAATTTCTGATGATATTTTCCAAAAGGTGGCTGAATGCACTTCAGCCAAGGCCATTTGGGACTCTCTAAACCAAATGGTGGCTGGCTCTGCTGATGAAAGGAAAGACAGAAGGTCAAATCTCATATCCCAGTATGAGAATTTCAAGAAGGAGGAAGTAGAATCTATTGCAAACATGTACAACAGACTGAGCTCAATCATCAATGAGCTGAAGACTTTGGATAAGGACATCACCCTTACTAAAGTCAATGATAAAATCCTCATGTGCTTCCTAAGCTCATGGGATTCAAGGATTTGGCCAATCAAGGAGGCTAGGAGCTTAAATGAGATTTCCACAGAATCTCTATTAGGAAATCTCAAGTCTTATGAGCAGCTCATAAAGTCCATAAAAGCTGCTGAACAAAGAACCCCTCCACCAACAAGAAAGGAGCACAACTTGGCATTCAAGGCTGCTGAAGAGACATAAGCTTCAATAATAAATGAAGAGCTAATGAGTCTATTTGCCAAATGATTTCACAAAATGGCAAGGAAAGACTTCAGAAGAAAATTATCCAGGCAGGATGATAAGCCAAAGTATGACAAAACCCCTACTAAAGAAGTAGTGTACTTTGGCTGCAGGAAACTAGGACACTTTATCTCAGAGTGTCCAGAGAATCAAAAGAAAGAGAAAAGAAGAGAGAAGGAATCCAGAAGACAACAAAGCAGCAGACCTTCCTCCAGCAAATACAAAAAGAAGGGGAAAGGCTTTGTAGCTGAAAACTGGAGTGACACTGAAGATAAATCCACATCTTCCAGCTCCATTAAAGAGGAAGAAGAGGCAAGGGCCAAGGAAGTTTACCTCATGGCCATTGATGCCTCCAGAAGTCAATCAGATGAAGAAGAATCTGATAATGAAGGAACTTCAGAATCAGAAGCTGATCAGGTACTTTCAACTTTTGAGTATAGTTCTGATACTTTCAAAACTGAGTTTAAAACCTTGTATATTGATTTAATCAACTCTGAAAAGGAAATGAAAACACTTAGAGAAAAATTATCTAATCAGGAAAATATGATTTCTGAAAATAGTACGTTGAAAGAAGAACTAATTCTAGCTAATGAACAAATCAATTCTTTAAAAATAGAGCTATGTGAGGCCAAACAACTTGAGGAATCTCTCAATGGGAGAAGCCTTAGGCTGATGGATATCACAAGCACAGTCAATGCCAGACTGGATGGAAAACTGGGTTTGGGTGCATCATCAAGTTTACCCCCCATTCTCAAGAAGAACATATTATCAACCCCATTAGATTTGTGTCAGCTAAGGATAAAGAGTTAATGAACAACAAACAAACAACAGATGAATTACCTAACTTTAAAAATCACAAAAATAGAAACCAAAAAACCTTAGATAAAAACAAAGTTCAGTAGATTTCGTCGAACTCAGATCGACGAAATGTGGCCAGTTCATCGAACTCAAGTCGACGAACTCTGAATGCATATCTATATAATAATTATTCGTCTTACTGCGATCGACGAACTATGTATGGTTCGTCGAGCAGAGATCGACGAACTTGGGGCATAGAAAATGAATATGTTCATTCTCTGAGCAGAGATCGACGATCTCATCCCGTTTCGTTGAAATCTGGTGGACGAACTCACAACTTTTCGTAGATCCTAAACAGACTTAATAAAAGTCATACTTATAACAGAAAATCAAATCAAACTAGGAAACCTTTTATTCCACTTGCTGATTGGATAATTCCTCCTAGAAGATATCACCCATTAGGATATAAATCTCAACCTGAATTCTCAGTAATATCAAGCTTTTCTTATCAATAATATAAAGGACCCAAGGTAACCTGGGTCAGGAACAACTAACTGTTTTCATTGCAGGAAAAGGGTTGTCCAACTGTTAATCAAAAATGGTACCTAGACAGTGGATGCTCCAAGCATATGACTAGCAGCAAGGACAACTTAATCAACTACAAGTCCAAGCTGGGACCAAAGGTGATCTTTGGTGATTCAAATTATGGACAGTCTGAAGGCTTTGGACAAGTAAAGATTGGAGCTGTCACTTTCAAGAAGGTGACCTATGTAAGTGGACTCAAGCATAACCTCATCTATATAAGCCAACTATGTGATGAAGGTTATCGGGTACACTTTAACTCAACATCTTGGATTATTTCTAATAAAGAAAAACAAACTATTTTAATTGGAAATAGACAAGGTAACATATACATAAAATATTTTCATTCTGCACATTCAGATATCTGTCTACTTAATATAGTTAGCAATCAAAATGAACTATGGCATAAAAGAGTAGGACATGTTAATATGAAAAACATTGCTAGGATATCTAAAGACAGCCTTGTGAGAGGTTTACATTCTGGTCCCTATAAGAAGGAAAACCTCTGCAGGGCTTGTCAACTAGGCAAACAAACTAAATCTAGCTTAAAATCAGTAAATAAGAGTGATTCACCTAGGATCTTGTACTTGCTACACATGGACCTTTTTGGGCCTATATCTGTACAAAGCCTAGGATGAAATCCTATACTCTAGTCATTGTAGATGACTTCTCAAGATTCACTTGGGTGTTCTTTCTGAGATCTAAGTTAGATACATTCAAAATTCTTACAGATTTTCTCAGGACCATACAGATTAAGTACTTTACTCTTGTTGCATTGATCAGAAGTGATCATGGTACAGAGTTTGAGTCTCTTCTTATGCATGAGTTCTGTGAGAAGGAAGGTATTAGACACTACTTCTCATCTCCTAGAACTCAACAAAATGGGGTAGCTGAAAGGAATAATAGTACCCTAATTGAAGCTGCAGGCACATTACTTGCAGATGCTTATATGCCCCTATCCTTTTGGGCAGAGGCTGTAAGCACAGCAAACTATGTACTGAACAGAAGCCTAATACATAAACTTAAGAATAGTACTCCCTATGAATTGCTTAAAGGGAAGAAACCTAAAATCACCTATTTTAAAGTATTTGGTTGCAGATGTTATATACATAATAATAACAAGAAATATATTAGAAAGTTTGAAGCTAAGGCTGAAGAGGGAATTTTTCTACAATATTCCCAAGTAAGCAAAGCTTATAGGGTGTTTAACAATCTTCTTTAAAAAATGAGGAATCAATACATGTAACTTTTGATGAAGCTAACATGTCTTACAAGGCGTATAAAATTTCTACCAATAGCACTTTGCAGGTACCTCACTTGTTTGAGAAATTGGGAGAGTTAAACCTTCCACAAGAGTTACATCACCTCCTCCACAAGCTGAAGAAGACATTGAAGAAGAACTATTGGAAGAGGATGAACCTCATTCAACAGCAGGAATTATTCCACAAGAGGAAATAAATCCAAATGCTGTTGCTGAACCAACTCCACCCACTGATCTTGTCACACTAAGGGATCACCCGAGATCTCAAGTGATTGGAGACATAACAGTAGGTGTACAGACAATGCATCAACTCAACCAAGATGTGATGCATGCTTGTTTCCTCTCTCAAGTTAAGCCTCAATCCATACAAGATGTTGAGCAAGATCCCCACTGGATCATGACAATGCAAGAGGAACTCAACCAATTTGAGAGATGTAGAGTTTGGGATTTAGTTCCAAGACCCAAAGACTACCCAGTCATTGTAACTAAATGGGTATATAAAAACAAACTAGAAGCCCATGGTGTAATTGTGAGGAACAAGGCTAGGCTTATTTCCCAAGGTTATATGCAAGAAGAAGGAATAGACTATGACCAAACCTTTGCACCAGTTGCAAGGTTAGAAGCAATCAGAATATTTCTTGCTTACGCTGCCTACAAGAAGTTCAAAGTCTATCAGATGGATTTCAAGAGTGCCTTCCTGAATGGAGTAGTTAAAGAAGAGGTTTATGTTGAATAACCTACAGGTTTTGTCTCTCTAACCCATCCTTCATATGTTTTTAGATTGCATAAAGCTCTTTATGGTCTAAAGCAAGCTCCAAGAGCTTGGTATGAGACCCTAGCTAGCTTCCCTATAGAGCATAAATTAACTAGAGGCATTGTAGATAAAACATTGTTCACTAGGCACCATAAGAATCAAACTTTGTTAGTACAAATATATGTAGATGACATTATATTTGGGTCTACTGATTCCAAACTATGCAAGAGGTTCTATGACCTCATGCATTCAAAGTTTGAAATGAGTAGCATGGGTGAGCTCTCCTACTTCCTTGGTCTCCAAGTGAAGCAGCTACCTGATGGCATTTTCATATCCCAGGCTAAGTATGCTAAGGAGCTTATTAAAAAGTTAGGTATGGCTGATGCCTCAGCAAAGAAAACACCTATGGCCACTAATGCTATAATAGATTCTGATGCACATGGAAAACCTGTTGATCAGAAGTTATATAGGGTATTGTTGGGTCCCTACTATATCTTTGAGCAAGTAGACCTGACATAATGTTTGCCACATGTCTTTGTGCTAGGTTCCAACTGAACCCTAAAGAATCTCATCTAGTTTTGTAAAAAGAATTTTGAGATATATAAAAAGTTGTCCAAGTCTAGGAATCTTGTATCCTACTGAGTCAGAATTTGATTTAACTAGATATTCAGATGTTGACTTTGCTGGATGTAGGGTAGACAGGAAAAGTATTTTAGGAACATGTCAGTTCCTTGGTATGAGATTAGTGTCTTGGTTCTGCAAGAAATAATCATCTGTGTCTACATCAACTGCTGAAGCAGAATACATAGCAGCTGGCAGTTGTTGTTCCCAGATATTGTGGATTCAAAACCAACTCCTAGAATATGGGTTCAACTTAAATAATTCAACTATCTAATGTGATAACACAAGTGCTATATCCATATCACAAAATCCAGTCCATCACAGTAGTACTAAGTATATAGACATTAGGCATCATTTCATTAGAGAGTGTGTAGACAAAAACAAATTAAACTTGTCTATATCTACACAGATTTACAAAGAGCAGATATTTTCACCAATCCCTTGGATGAAAGAAATCACTTATTCTTTATAAATCAGCTTGGAATGATAAATGGAGGAGCTTTAGTTTAATTTTTGTCTATGCTCGATGAATTTTTCAAACTTCGTCGAACGGAGATCGACGAACAGAGAAAAGTTCTTGAGATTTTCATCGAACAGCGATCGACGAACTCTCTGTGAGTGAAGTTACTTTTGTCGAACGGAGATCAACGAATCTTCTTCAGAAAAATTTCGTCGAACAGAGCTCGACAAAATGTTTTCAAATTTTCAGACTAAGCTCGACGAATTATTTACCTACAAATTATTTCGTCGACCTCAGATCGAAGAATTCTTTATTTTTCGTTGAACGGAATTTGTCAATTCATACTCTGAAAAATCCTATATCTAGGAATTTATTTGACCTCCGTCCCGCACATTCAATTCCATAGAACTTGATCTCTGTTTCTCTCTTGCAGGTGCACTATGGCGATTCCAGTGGGCAGTCTTACGACAATGAAATTTGATACTGGATTTGATGTATACTTTGAGTCATTTCAACACTCAGATCCAATCTTCCAGGATATCCTGAAACTGCTTGAAGATCAGCAGTTGAAGAGTCTGATGTCCACCAGAATCAAGTTAGCCAGTGCTGGGATCAGGGAATGGGTCTACACCTCCTCCACAACAGATGACAACACCATGACCGGAACAATATCGGGTAATGTCGTCTCTCTTACCCCCGCCGTCCTGACTGAAATTTTTGGATTAACTAATGGTACAGAAGAATTGGAAATTGATAATGAGGAATTTGATGGGATGCTGAATAAGATGGGTTATTCTGGAGAAACCCCCAAAAAGTTGGTAAAGAGTCATCTATCTGTTGAGTATAAGTTTTTAGCAGATATTGTGGGAAAGTACTGCCGGGCAAGCAAACAACCCATGACTAAATCACCAGACATCAATTCCTGTTGATGTGTGTAGTGGTGAATAAGAATCCAGTGAATTGAGCTCAGATTATGTTTGTACTGATTAAGAAAAAGAACACTAAAAAGGAGGTTTGGTTTGGAAGGATTCTAGGAATCTTCCTTAAGGAAAAGGCCGCTGAATCCCTGGTCACCCCGACCATATTCATAAATGCCTCAAAGAGGCTCACCTGTTCCCTCTTTGGCAGGTGGGAGAGGACCATCACTAAGCCCTCCAAGGCTTCATCCTCTTCCTCCAGGCCTTCTGAGAGTACCAGGGCCGATCCAGCCACTTCCCACACTGCTGAAGATATCCCTCCTCCACCTCCATCACCTCCAGCCATTCAAACTCATCCTCAGATGGTACAACAACTCCCCTCCACAGTTCACACCACAGTCCATACTCCTACACCACCCTCCTCTCCAATACATACATCCCCAACTCATATTAAATTTCATACCTCCCCTCCATCACAATATGGTACACCAATTCCATCAACACCCTCCTCTCCACTACCACCACATTTGGCTCCGCTCTCTAATCTGTCCTCCCTACCATCATTCAATCTGCTTACATCCCCCCTTCATACTCATTCTCCTCCAGATGAACCAATGTAAGATTCTTTACCTCCTCCTCCATCATCCACTACCATCACCACTTCTGTCTCCACTAAGACCCCTTATGTATTCCTGTCACTAGACCTCTCCATCATTCCACCTCTTATAGCACTTCTCACTCCCCTCCTCAAAATACTCATAGCAGAGGCTATTTCTCCTCTTGCTACCTCCATCTCTTCTCTTGCTGATCAAATTTCCACTCTCTCTACTACTCCTTCTTCAGTTAGGGGCCTGACTCCAGTACCCACTGAAACCAGGAAGGGGGAGATACTCTATGAAGAAGTATCAGCAGAAACAACAACAATAATAGAAAAAACAGCAACAGAAGCAGAAGCAACAATAGATGCAGATGCTGAAGATGATTTATTTGATTTAATTAATTTCATTGGGTCTGATATGGATTTGGATGACACAGTAACAGAGGAAATAACAACTGCTGGTGATTATATTATAAATCCCACAGTAGAACTTTTGAAGTTGTTGAATCTTTTTGATACAGTTTATTTGAATGAACTTCCAGAGTATAGCATAAAGCCATCTTTGGCTATAGTCCCCTACACCTCACCAATAAGCCTCAAGGTTGCCAATCAATGCAAGGCTAGTCTTGCCATTATAGAGGCTCCAACCATTCAATCTCCACCAAAATCTGTTTCCCTCATTACTGGATCCCCTCCCAGAGACATTTCTGCTCCAACTTTTGTTATGGATGACTCCCCAATGCCTGATCTTGATGAATTGATCATGGCTGATATAGAAGAAGAGAATAAATCAGTTGCTGAAAGCACTGATGTGTACAGTTCTCCAGCTCCAACTCCAGCTCCAGCTCCTCCTCCAGCTCCTTCCCAGGCAGAGAAACCATTTATATCTGCAGAGGCTCTGAAAGAAATAAATGTATTATATGATACTCCTCAAGACTCTTCTGGTGATGAAGATGATGAAGAGGATTCTGATTATGAGCCTAAGAAGGAAGTCTCCAAGAAGAGGAAAGAACCTCCACATCCTGCCCCAAAACCCAATCCAACAAATGATACTCCTTATTATATACTTCAGAAAATCACACCATACAAGGACATGCCAGCATGGATGTGGCTATCCAAGAACCAGTAGAAAGAGAAGCAGGAAGTACTCATCTCCTCATCAGAGATATAGAAAGGACCCTCCTACTCCTCCTCCACCTGCTGCTGGTGCTTCAGGTTCTTCAGCTCAGAGGACTACCCAATATCAAACATATCAGATACATCAGGGTAGGTCCTCCTCCTCTTCAGGAAGCAGCCAGCAGAGGCACTATTCATCAGGCAAGCAGCAACAACAACAATAACATCAACATCAATAACAACAAGTCACTGAACATCAGAAAGCTGAAAGCCCAAGAAGACCTGCCTCCCCTCCTGTACCTTTTGAGGAACTAGAAACAGCTACAACAGCAAGGATGGCTAGGTTTCAGGAATTGGTTGGACTATTCTTGATCAACAAGGCAAAAGCTGAAGGAAAGGATCCCTGTCAATACTCAACCATATCCAAATACAGGAAGGAAGAACTCAACAGGTTTGCAAAAGCTAACAAGTTCTTTAATGTTGATGATTATATGAAACTGCATCCAGAAGCTGTAGTGCTAAGAGCTGCCTCTCTTAATATCATTGGTGCTGCTTATATGATAACGACAAAGACATAAGATGCCAATCTAAACAGGGAGATCAAGTTTACTCAGCCCGGTGAAAAAGCTAAAGAGGAGAAGTACAAGGAGCAAAAGAAGAGGAAATAAACTTTATGAACTGTTTAAGTTTTTCTGATTGTCCTAAAACTGTCTATTTAATTCCTAATACAAAGCTTACTGTACATATATATCTGCTGCACATTTTAAATTTTTCGTGCCAGATATATTTTTTCTTGCTTTGTGAATATCTTGTGTCTGTATTTAGTGACCTCACATAAATAGGGGGAGATTGTTGGATCCCTAATTGGATTTAGGATAGGTTCACTAAACTAGGATCATTTGACCCAACATGTAAAGCCAGGGTCATGTCTGTGTCCTAGAGTCCAGGCCATGTCCTTAAAATTAACACTACATGGACCAGCCATCAACAGACTGCAGAAGACTCAAGACTTAGATAAATTTCAAAGACTCTGGAAAATGAGTTCGATGTTTGTCAAACTCAGCTCGACGAAAGTCGTCCTCAGCTCGACGAACTCAGAGAAAATTGTTTGAGCTGAGCTCGATGAACTTGGTTCTCAGGTCGATGATTTCCGGATACTATACTTCAACATTCCAAGTCCAGAATTCCTTCTCTGAACTCCATTCGACGAAGTTAGAATATCAGCTAAACGAACTTAGTTATCAGGTCGATGATTTCTGGATTCTCTACTTCAACATTCTAGTCCAGAAACATCGCAATATTCTAAGTCCAGAAACTGAACTCTAGTCTGAAAGTGAGGTGATAGATCTTAATTTATTATAAATTAGAATTAAGAGATAAAAAGTCACAGCATAAATAAAAAGAAAGAAAGCAAGCAATCTAGACAACATAAGGAAATTTATAGTGGTTCCCCAAATCTGGGTAGTCCACTCTTCTACCACCCTGGTAGGAATCCACTCAGGTTTTTGATCAGGTGCCTGACACCAATGCGCTTTTGATCAGGTCCCCAAAAACCAAACCCTCAAGTCTTTTGGAAGGAGACATGCAACCAGGAATCACTTTTAAAGGGAGATGACAACCCTTTATATAGGAGGGGAAAAGAGGTGATGGAAATCTTCTCTTTCTCAATAGCAACTGAGAAGACTATATGGATATTGATGTTAGCAAACAGCTCCTCCTGAGATATTGAATGGTTCAGGAGAGATCTGGAGCTTTGCTTCAGGGTGATAGGTCTTCTAGGTGATGATGTATCCAGTAAGCTTCTTAGACTGATATTGAATGGTTGTCTCTTGAAGCTTGGAGCCAATGAAGAACACTGATGATTGATCTGATTGATGCAGAGTTCTTCCTTCTCTATAGAAAACCTTTTCTGTAGTTCTGTTCACTGTTCTCTTCTCTATTCGCTCTGTTACTGTGTGTATTCAAAGCACTGTGTTTGAATTCCTTAGACTTGATGGTGGAAGAAACATTCCCGAGAGTGAAGATGCTTTGGAAATTGATCCTCTCTTAATTCATCTGTAACTGTCCGTTTGAACGGCTATTTTCACTGGGAATGTTGACTGTAATTAATCCTCAATTAATTCTGCCAACTGTTACTGATTTCTCAGAAATCGTTGACCTGAACTTTCGTCGAGTTCATCGATCGTCAACCTGAGCTCGACATTCGTCGAACTCAGCTAGATTCGTCGAGCTGAATATCTTGTCTGCGTTCGTCGACCGGAGCTATCTGCGTTCGTCGACAGGAGCTTACGGTTCGTCGAGCTCAGTTTCTGTGTTCGTCAAGCTGAGAGAACTGTTGAGTGTCGACACAGTTGCTGTGATGGTGTCGACACAGCCTTGCTTGAGTCTTGAGATCGTCGACCTGAGTTTAGAGAAGCAACTCAAAATTCGTCGACCGGAGATCGCTGTTCGTCGAACTGCGTTCGACGATCATCGATCTGATTCTCTGACATTATCTTAACTGCATTCCTTGGACTTCTTTCAGCAATTATGAGAAACCTTCTGAATGACCTGTCCTAGAAAAAGTCCTATGACCCATGACTATACATGGTGGGTCAATCTAAGATTCCTGATAGTGTTCCTTACCCAAATCAGAACTATGGTTCCAACAATCTCCTCCTATTTGGGTGAGGACACTATTTACATAAATGCAAGTAAAATACAAGGCAATTAAATACAATCTCCCCCTAAATCTAGATCAAGTACTACTACTGTTGCAGTTGCTGCTGATACGACTACTATTGATCCTTGCCCAAATCTGTAGCATTATATTCTGTTGTTGCTGCTGCTACTACAATTCCCACAAACTACTGCTGCTGCTAGAATATCTGCAGCTTCATTTACAGGCATCTCCCCCTATATGCATAGCCTTGCACAAATTATTCAGCCATTGATATCCTGTATATTTGCTGGACTGAATTCTTTTCCTGCAAGGAGATGTTAGGAGTTCTTGACCCAGATAACCTTGGGTCCTGGTTCTCTTTTATAATAGTAAGAAATAAAAGAATAAAAATTTCTGTTTTGAAATTCTGAGTTCGACGAAAAATATTTTCGTCGATCTGAGTTCGACGAATGATATTGAGATCGTTGATCTCTATTCACAGAATGGTAACAATTGTTTTCTGTGATCCATTTTCGTCGATCTCTATTCGACGAATTAAGTTTGTTTCGTCGAGCACAGAGTCTTGAATAGATCAAAACAAAATCTTTGTTCATAATTCGTCGATCTGAGTTCGACGAATAGTATTGATGTCGTCGATCTCCGTTTGACGAAATATTTTGAACTAAGATTTTCTAATGATTTTCATGAGATAATCGGAAATCAGTGTTAAATTCAGCTGAAGAAGAGTCAAGGGAAGAAATAACCTGATCCTCTTCATCTGATTCATACTCTGATTCTTCAGATTCTGCAGCATAGCTGCTGCGAGAAGCATTTATTGCCATTAGGCAAAATTCTTTTGCTCGTGCTTCTTCTTCATCACTCCAGGATTCAGCTTCAATTATTCTCCCTTTTGCTGATACAGCATCCATTGCTGTGATGGAGTCTCACATCTCTTTTGCAGATGAACATTCAGCAAGTTCTTCAAAAATGTCATCAGACATTGATTGTGCCAGAATGTTCATTGCTTGTGTATCAGCAATCTTCATCTTTTTCTGGGTATCTGTCCATTGGGATGATGGAACAATATCTGAACTTGTTGTTTGCTGAGGTTGAGCTGGACCTGACAAAATAGATTTAAAGATGTTTTCATCAATGGAGTCCATATAAAATCTAATCCTTGTCTTCCATAGTGCAAGCATATCTAGATTGCACATGGGCAGTCTGGTGCTTGAAAAATCTGCAATTTGTGGCATGATAGAACTCAAAAGATTATTAAGATCTATCAAAGGATCTTTGTGATTCAGGTGTTAGCCTGTACAACCAAATAAGGTATGGTATTTTAACCAACCTCGCTTTGATACCAATTGAAAGTGAGGTGATAGATCTTAATTTATTCTAAATTAGAATTAAGAGATAAAAAGTCACAGCACAAATAAAAAGAAAGAAAGCAAGCAATCTAGACGACACAAGGAAATTTATAGTAGTTCCCCAAATCTGGGTAGTCCACTCTTCTACCACCCTGGTAGGAATCCACTCAGGTTTTTGACCAGGTGCGTGACACCAATGGGCTTTTGATCAGGTCCCCAAAAACCAAACCCTCAAGTCTTTTGGAAGGAGATTTGCAACCAGGAATCACTTTTGAAGGGAGATAACCCTTTATACAGGAGGGGAAAAGAGGTGATGAAAATCTTCTCTTTCTCAATAGCAACTGAGAAAACTATGTGGATATTGATGTTAGCAAACAGCTCCCCCTGAGATATTGAATAGTTCAGGAGAGATCTGGAGCTTTGCTTCAGGGTGATAGGTCTTCTAGTTGATGATGTATCTAGCAAGCTTCTTAGACTGATATTGAATGGTGGTCTCTTGAAGCCTGGAGCCAATGAAGAACACTGATGATTGTTCTGATTGATGCAGAGTTCTTCCTTCTCTGTAGAAAACCTTTTTTGTAGTTCTGTTCACTGTTCTCTTCTCTATTCTCTCTGTTACTGTGTGTATTCAAAGCACTGTATTTGAATTCCTTAGACTTGATGGTGGAAGAAACATTCTCGAGAGTGAAGATGCTTTGGAAATTGATCCTCTCTTAATTCCTCTGTAACTATCCGTTTGAACGGCTATTTTCACTGGGAATGTTGACTGTAATTAATCCTCAATTTATTCTGCCAACTGTTACTGATTGCTCAGAAATCGTCGACCTGAACTTTCGTCGAGTTCATCGATCGTCGACCTGAGTTCGACATTCGTCGAACTCAGCTAGATTCGTCGAGCTGAATATCTTATCTGCATTCGTCGACCGGAGCTATCTGCATTCGTCGACCGGAGCTTGCTGTTCGTCGAGCTCAGTTTATGTGTTCGTCGAGCTGAGAAAACTGTTCAGTGTCGACATAGTTGCTGTGATGGTGTCGACACAGCCTTGCTTGAGTCTTGAGATCATCGACATGAGTTCAGAGAAGCAACTCAGAATTCGTCGACCGGAGATCGCCGTTCGTCAAATTGCGTTCGACGTTCGTCTATCTGATTCTCTGACTTTGTCTTAACTGCATTCCTTGGACTTCTTTCAGCAATTATGAGAAACCTTCTGAATGACCTGTCCTAGAAAAAGTCCTATGACCCATGAATATACATGGTGGGTCAATCTAAGATTCCTAATAGTGTTCCTTACCCAAATCAGAACTATGGTTCCAACACAGTCGACGAACTTAGATTCTCATCTCGACGATCTTGATACATAGAATTGGAAAGGTTCTGGAGAAAGCAGTTATCTATTCTTAGTTCGACGATCTTGGATCTCAGCTCGTCGAACAACAATTATCTGGTCGACGAACAAAAATTCTCAGCTCGACGAACTCTGGACTCAGGTTGATGAATTCTGTTCTCTTCTCGATGACTTCTATACAGATCCTGACTTGAATATTTTCCCTCCATCTGTCCTCATTTTATTGCAATAATTCATGAGTAATCAATGCTTAACATTCTCTAAACATTACCGTTAGACGCATCATTGATTATGGCCTTCATCAGGATTATGACTCGCAGTTTTTCAATGGGACAGTTGGGGAAATAAATCAATGCAGATATTCTCCAGGTCGTTAGTAATCAATGCTGGAAAGAAATTCAAAATTCAGAAGGAAGACTTCATGGAAAATATAAAAGGATTTTTCTTCTTCCTTCTCGAAAAGGAGTGATAGACATACGCAGACAGTGATTAAGGATTTTGAAAGAGAACAAGCAATACTCAGGGCAATACAATAGTCAAGAAACGAGAATCCCTAGACCAGAGAAATAACATCAAGCAGAAGAAGAAGAACATCAATTAAAAATCTCGAGTCTTCTTCCTTCTTCATTCCAGGATTCCTCAAGGAGAACAAAAACTCTATCAGTCAAGAAGTTCCGTGACATCTTCTGGTCAAGGCTAAAGGATTGAAGACCTACTCACCCTGCAACAAAGCTCAACATTCCTGAACAAATCAATATCTCAGGGGGAGCTTTGTTAACATCAAAGATCCACTAAGTCTTCTCAGTTGTATTTGAGAAAGAGAAGACAACATCACTCTCTCATCCCCCCAATGTAAAAAGGGTTCTTTAACTCCCTTCAAAAGTTATTCCTGGTGGCAAGTCTCCTAATCAAAAGACTTGGATTAGTTTTTGAGCACCTGATCAAAAGCTCATTAGTGGCAGTCACTTGATCAAAAACCTGAGTGGATTCCTACCAGGGTGGTAGAAGAGTGGATGTACCCAGGTTGGGGACAACTATAAAATTCTTGTGTTGTCTGGTTGCCATCTTTTTTTTGTTCTAGCTGTGCCTGTGCTAGTTAGGTTTGATGTGTCTGTGATTAATTAGTTTATATCTTGTTGTGCCTGTGGTAGATTATTTTATCTTAGGACTGTTCTTTACTTACAACATAAGCTTTCTATCTCAGCAGTTTTTATTTACAGCAAAAAGCATTAAAGTTTTAAAGATACTCTATTCACCCCCCCCCTCTAGAGTATATCAGGTCGAAGAAAGGGATAAGGGTACAATATATATAAGTAATATAAGCAGGTACAAGCAGGTGGAATAAGTACAATATGAATAACAACATTTTAATCTAGCAAATCTACAAGAGCTATAATCATCCATCAAGTACAAGTATCTACAACAGGAAAGTAACTTAACTTATAAGGATGCCCATACAGGCTTATAAGTTAAGGATCGGTTTGACATAAAGTAACTCATCGTATAGGAGTGCCCATACAAACTTATACGATGAGGGTCTTATTTATGCAATGTAATGTAATGGTATGTATGCAATGCAATGACTCACCCATGATCACGCACATGCAATCGCTATGTCGACACAGACTTGTAGTTCCCACTATTAGAGCAGGTAGTTAACCTCTCAGGCATCAACCGTCGTGGCCAGGAGGCGACAGTAGAGTGGGCTTCTCTACTACTAAGTGGGCATCCACACTACTTCACTTAGGCCTCCGTACGCCTTAATGCTAAGAACACAACAGCAGAGCCCCCCCCCCCCACGCATCCTATGGCCCAGCCGGAGTCTCGGGTAGATGTGCACCGAGAACCAAGCCCCGAACTGGCCTTGTGTGACCCGGAAGGAACCTTAGAATAAAGTACAAGGACCAAGCCCAACCGTTCACTTAGCACGGAAGGAGCCCCGGGAAATGAGCACCGAGGACCAAGCCCAACCGCCCAAGGTCTAACTATCAACTCCCGTCGGTGTGACGAATGGCGAGCCTGTAGACCTGCCACACTATCCTTGACCCAGGATTACGACACAGCATGTTGACTCACACCGCATGTAATTACACATCATCGTTGCTTGGAAGGATCCTCGGAGAAAGCACGAGGACCAAGCCCAAATGTCCACTCGGCAAGGACGGAGACCTGGGAAATGAACAACGAGGACCAAGCCCAACTGTCCATTTATGACCCTTCTCAACACTATCAAACTAGTGCGGTCAACACTCGCACTTACATCCTTTCACAATGCTACTCGTAGGGAGACACCACTCTAGGCATTGGACTACTAAATTCATTCCGTTAAATAATTATTCACATGGCCAGAGATTAATATCCTACATTTCATTTCCAAATGATTTCAATACATTATTAACATGATGCACATTTCTATTGGTTACCAATTTCAACCAAATCGTTTCATTTAAGTACGCTTCATTTCACAAATCAATTACGTGGGATCCAATTATCAAACTTCATCATTCATAGAACTATGATGGTTGACATAAAAGAGTTCACCCAACCTCAAAATTAATTTGCTACATTGTCTCTACCGAGTCCAAACCCGACTCTACACCAACCCAGAATTTTAAATACAGAACACTTCTGGACAGCAACTTCGATCGGAGATTTCGGAAGCTACAAGAATCCGCTGAAGGCTTGTAACCCCTCGATGGAAATTTCTTTCCATGGGATACATATTTCATATTCAGATCACAACCCAGATTCGAGAGTAACACACTTGAAATTGGCTTCAAAGTTCGCTGCGTACAGAACACAATTTCTGCATGCTTGGTTTGTCGGCCGTCAATTTCGTTCAAACTTTCCTGTGGCTACATACTTCACCTGAAGTCGTACAACCACTCGTTGGAAAGGTATTTTGAAGGACTTCAACTTTCGTGTTTAGTTGAAAGCCCGGTTCTGAATAGCTCATGCCTGAAAATGGCCAAGAAGATCGTTGTGTGCAGAACACAGATTCTGCACGCATCTTAAGGCGGAATGAACGACATCAGTTCGTCTTCCTCCTCAAGCCGATCTTCCCCAAATCACATCAGAAATTCCTCCTCCCTTATTCACCCTCATAAGGCCATTTCTCTTCATGAAACCGTCCCCCATCTTCAAATAGAAGGATGGAGAGGTTGAAGACACCACTATCCATAGAGCACAAGCGCTAGAACGGCCTCTTCCTAGAGAAATCATCATCTCGTAAGTCTAGACTCTTTTGAGTTGACATCTCACCTAGATATATCTATAGATCTACCACCAAAGGAGATGGGAGGAAGCTCACCTCATTTCCAGAATTTTCACCATTTCCATCAAAGGATCTCGTCACTCTTCTCGGCAGCATCTTCTTCTCCTCGGCAGCAGCGGATCTTCACCTCTTGGACTTGCTCCAGCACCTTCTCCCTCTCTACAACAGTTTCTCCAGGAAAAAGGGCTTGAAAATGAGAGTTAAAATGGCTACGGTTTTCACTTCCCCTTATATGTGAAAAATGACACTGGTAGGGACACGCCCGTATCCTTACCTGTGTCCTGCTCAGGCGAAGCGTCGTCAGCGGTTCCAATGTCGGTTCAATACACTAACACGTGTAGGGACACGCCTGTGTCCCTAACCGTATCCACATGACACGGCCGTGTTCTCTAGCCGTATCCTGCTCATGACATGATTCATCGAGTTTCACTTGTCACACATGGATAGCGACACGCCCGTGTCTCTACCCGTGTCCTCCTCGGGGCAAAATTCATCGAGCTCTGCTCGACACACACAGGTAGGGACATGCCCGTGTTACTAACCGTGTCCTTCTCTGGGACAACTCGAGTCATCGATGCGAGAGTTAGTTGGATAGACACGGGTAGGGATATGCCCGTGTTTCTACTCGTGTCCTTCACGGGAACATTGGTTGAACATACACGGGTAGGGACACGCCGTGTCCCTACCGTATCTTCATACACGCGGGTAGTGACATGCCCGTGTCACTACCCGTGTCCTTCTCTAGACGTACTTGAGTCCTCGACTCGAGAGCTGGCCTCTAACATATGGGTAGGGACATGCCCGTGTCTCTACCCGTGTCTTATTCTGGGCTGATTTCTCCTCCCATTTACAAGTGTAGCCCAGCTGCCAACAATTCCCTGAACCCAAGTCATCTCTCCTGACTCAAAAATGCGCACGAGGGGCCTCGTGCGAATCGGGACGTTACAAATCCAATAAACAAAATAAAAGATTTCGTCCTCGAAATCAGGCTAAGGCTATGGGGAGAAAAAACATAACGGATTATAAAATATGCTTTTAAGAATTACCTTGAGCTAATAACTGTGGTAGTGTTTTTGCATCAAGTACACCGGCTCCCATGTATTGTCCTCCTTCCCATGATTATACCACAACAGCTTCACCAGAGGAAAACTTTTGCGGCGCAAAAATCTTGTCTCGTTGTCTACGATCCGCACCGGCTCTAGTCGCACAGACTTATCAGTCGCCACTGCAGCATCAGTGGTGGGGATATATTGATCGGTTTACAACAGCGCCTTTCAAAGTGACGACACATGGAACACGTCGTGAAGATTCTCTAGCTCTGGTTGTAACTCCAAACGTTAGGCCAAAGGACCAATCCTTTCCAATATAGTGTATGGCCCAACGTACCTTGGGCTGAGCTTTTTCACACCACGCACCCGTGACACTCCATGCATCGGCCGGATCTTCAAAAATGATTTATCACCCACTTGCAATTCCACCATCTGGTGCTTTGCATTATAATATTTTGCCTGCCCACTTTGAGCCTCAAGCATGCGTTCCCGTATCAGTCTAACCACCGCATCAGTATCATCTATATACTCAATTCCCAAAGCCTTCGGGTCTTCATCTTGCACCCAAGATAAGGGGGTTCTATACCTTCTTCCGTAAAGGGATTCATGGGGCTCCATGCCGATGCTAGCTTGATGACTGATGTTGTAGGAGAATTCTACCAGTGTTAAGAGTCTTTCCCAAGGTTCTCCTCTGTCCAACACACATAATCTCAAAAGGTCCTCCAGTGTTCTGATGGTCCTCTCGGACTGCATGTCCGTTTGAGGATGAAACATTGCGCTAAAGGTAAGGTGCGAACCCAAATACGCCTGTACCGCCTTCCACTCCTTAGAGATTAAATGACCATCCCGGTCAGAAACGTTTGTCTTAGGCACGCCTTGGTACCGTACGAACTGCTCCACAAAGAGGCGTACCAAGACATCCACGTGAGCCTCTTTCTTCATAGGGATGAACCTGGCTACTTTTGTCAGTTGATCAACGATCACCCACACCCAATCATTCCCTGATCATGAGCAAGGTAACCAGTGAACGAAGTCCACGAAGATATCCTCAAACTTCCACTCGGGGATGGGCAACGACTAACAAACCACCAGGGCTCTTGCATTCTGCCTTCACCTTTTGACAGGTTTCGCAATGTGTAACAAAATATCTGACATCCCTCTTCATTACCGGCCAACACATGGTCTTCCGCAAGCCGGTGTACATCTTGGCAATGCCGGGATGCACAGAATACTGAGAGCAATGTGCCTCTCTCAAGATATCCTCCCGGATTTTACCACCCTTGGGAATGTAGAGCCGGCCTCAGAAATAAATGAGGCCGTCTTTTAGTGTATACTCGTCAGTAGTCACATATTCGATTGACTTGATTTTCGGGGCCAGAGTCGCATCCCTTCCTTGCTCCGTACGGATTCAGTCCTGAATATCGCAAACTATGCTCATGGTCGCCAAGTACTCCGTATACTCTTCCGAAGGAACCTCATACACCAAGGTAATCTCCATCTCCTCGAGCCCCTGAACTAACTCCATACTCATCAAACGAGACTCTGAGCTCGAGTCCGGTACTTTTCTGCTCAATACATTGGCCACCAAGTTCGGTTTTCTGGGGTGGTAGTTCAGGGTGAACTCATAATCGCACAGAAACTCTAACCACCGCCGTTGTCTCAAATTAAGATCCTTATGAGTGTGAACGTACTTCAAGTTCTTGTGGTCCGAAAATATCTCGCAATGAACTCCATATAGGTAGTGTCTCCAAACTTTGAGGGTAAACACCACTGCCCCCAATTCTAAATCGTGAACAGGATAATTGAGTTCATGCTTCTTTAACTGTCTTGAGGCGTAGGCAATTACATGGCCGTGCTGCATCAGTACCGCTCCCATCCCTTGATATGACACGTCAGTGTAAACTTGAAATCCTTCCTTCCCAGACGGAAGTGCTAGGATGGGGGCGAAGGTAAGTCTATCCTTCAGCTCTTGGAACGCAGCTTCACACTGGGGTGTCCACTCATATGGCACAACTTTCTTTATCAAAGAGGTAAGAGGAAGAGAAATCTTTGAGAATCATTTTACGAACTTGTGGTAGTACCCGACATGTAACGGTCCAGGCCCATCCCATGGGAACCCGCTGGCACTGCCGGCCTACTAGGGTCCAGACCCGGGCCCACCACTGGTAGTCAGCCTTTCACATTCAAGCCTGCAGTCCATGCACCCCAACCCCTCTCCGGCCTGTTTATCAGCATGGTAGGTTGTTGCCACTAGGTCTCGAACCCAGGACCTTGATAAGAGATCTTTCCACCACTCCCTCATCACCAACTGAGCTGCAGCTCAGTTGGTGATGAGGGAGTGGTGGAAAGCTCTCTTATCAAGGTCCTGGGTTCGAGACCTAGTGGCAACAACCTACCGTGCTGATAAACAGGCTGGAGAGGGGTTGGGGTGCATGGCCTGCAGGCTTGAATGTGAAAGGCTGACTACCAGTGGTGGGCCCGGGTCTGGACCCTGGTAGGCCGGCGGTGCCAGCGGGTTCCCATGGGATGGGCCTGGACCGTTACAAAAAGTGCACTTTTTATTGTAATGCCCCTAGTCGATCCAACGTGACAACGTCATGGCTCCGCTCTAGGCGACGCTACCGGGATGCAGCCCAAGCACCCCAACCCCTCTCTCTCCACAGGCGGGTTGTTGGTGGCCACAGCCTCCCTTTGATGAGGTAAACTCGATAGTCAAGCCCGCACTACGGGGACTTCCCAAGAGGTCACCCATCCCAGTACTACTCCAGCCCGAGCACACTTAACTATGGAGTTCTTTCAACTTCCCAGGAGGCCCATGACACGGGCGTGTCCCATGGGCGTGTCACTGGTTTGGATAAGTCGGTTGACCACCGCTTGAGGCACACGGCCAGGCACACGGCCGTGTCCGAGGCCGTGTCGGGTCAAAATCTGTGTTTTTGGCAAAATCGTGGCCGTCCATTCCTTCAGCTGGGATCCAAGGGCTGAAGCCTCTTCCTCTTTTTCCTAAAGGCCGAAAACTAAGAAGTGCTTCTCATTTGTTTTGGCCTTAATCTTTCTTCAAGATAAGAGAGAAAGACAGAGAGAAAGGAGGAGGAAGAGGAAAGGGGGCTGCTGCTGGTGGTGCTGCGGTTTACCGACAAGAGATCCGAAGCCGGCGTTGCGGAGGAAACACTCTTGCGAGTCTTGCAAGCAAGCTTTGTGGTCATGGCACCGAAGCGGTCGTCAAGGGTAACGACTCTTCTTCCTAGCCATGTGAAGGCTTCTTTTTGGCATAGCTTTGTGATTTCCCCCACCAATAGGTGACTGATTTTGGAAATCTTTGGGTGGATGCTTGACATCCCCTTTATTAGCATATAGATCTGGAAATGAAGTACGGAATAGGCATGCTGTGTGAAGCCCATCTGTACAGGTTGGTCTGGATTGGTGATGTTGCATACGAACCGGAGAAGACTCCGTGATAACGTGTAGGTTAAGGAGTCTGCGGGTTATGCCTGCGAAAAGGAGTAGCAGGAAGTACTGGGGTGGTAGCCCAGGAAAAATAGCCATGTGATGTTTTTGGGTCCAACCTGTGGATGAAGCACAGGAAGTACTGGTGTGACCAGGAAATGCCCTTTTGTGATGCTTGATGTCATAGGGTGTCCACCTGTGAAGCGAGTAACAGGAAGTACTGGCATGATAGCCAGGAAAGACCCCTGACATTTGTGCTTGTGCGGTGTCCACCTGTGAAAAGAGTCACAGGAAGTACTGGGAAGCCCAGGAAAGACCCGCTGTTGTGCTAAGGAAATTAGTGTCGAGATATGCCCAGGCTTGAATGCCAGGAACAGGATTGGTGAGACCGACCCGCGCCTTTGATATAGCCATGAGTACGCTGTACTCGGAGAAGACAAGGCGATTTGAGCAACGGGGGGTGGAGGATCCGACCTGCGCTATGTCCGTCCGACGTGAGACCAAAAGGTGCGGTATGTTGGAGCGCATAGCAAGAGTCTTCGGCCTACGCGCCATGACACAATGGGGGGCTACGGGCCATCCCGGTGTAGGAAGACTAACTCCGGCTGCACGCCATGGAGTAAATGCTCAAGAGATTTACCGTTGGGTTATGACCCTGATACGGTGGTGGGCAAGAGATTTGCCGGAACACCAAGAATGTGCCCTGAGTGCACGGACCGTTGGGCCGGGTGGTGAACGGTTGTGATGGCTTGTGTGCGTGACATCACATTTTAATGCTATATATATTGCCATCCTTGTGATTTGCTATGCCTGCAGGGAAGAAAACCGCTGCCCTGAGAGAAGGGGTAGGGTCGTTATAATTTGGTCAGCTGAACGCTGACCGTTGTTTTTGTTTGCCACCGTTGGGTGGATTGTCCCTGTACAGGTGCTGGAAAGCCGAGCGGGATGCATAGAGGTTGATGTTCCTGCTGCTGTTGCTGCTACTGCTGCTAGCCCTCGAAGGCTATCTGTGTTGTTGTGGGTTTTCTTTTCTTGTGGCCGGCCTGCGCGCCATTTTGTTTAGGCCACTGTTTGAAAGCTATGTAAGGCCATAAGGCCAACTCTTTTGACTTGTTGTAAGACATTCCTAGATTGTATAAAATGTAGAGTTTTATGTTTGGACATTCATGAGGAGTTCAAGTTGTAGTCTAGGCTTCCGCTAGAATGATTTGTGATAGGTGCGATAGCGCTACTCTGGTATCATCCTGTACCTTCACCGCCTGTTTTGTGATATATACTGTGGGGCCCCGGCCGGACCTTCTAGAATATACCATATGAACGGATGGGGTTGTTACATTTTTGGTATCAGTTGTCTTGGTCTTTCCCTCTCGAAGTCGTGGCCGACTTCTTTTGTGGGGTGGCGAGCACGTGTTTGTGCAAACCACAGTCTACGAATGAACTCCTGAATGTCCATGATAGGAATGCATATTTGTGTGTTTGAGGAACCTGCGTGTTCTTTTTTTGTGTTGTTTGCTTGGGTATGACCGCTAATGTGTGTGTCTTGTCCACCTTAGGTGACACGAAGTGGAGCTGGGCCGTCTGAGTCCCAGCATTCTGATGAAAGTACGGCACCAGCCACGGTGCCTACTCCTCCACCGTCTGCGGAACATGTGCGTTTAGTTGCGGAGGCCTTATTCACCATGATCCAAGGCCAGCCCCTTCGGCAGGAGCAAGTGGCTGTGAGGCCAGAACAGGTGGCGGCAAGGCCGGAACCTGTCGTGGATTTGGCTCCTCAAGCGGCTGAGAAGCAGCTAACGTGGTTTATGAGTTTCCATCCGCCTACGTTCTCGGGAGCGGGAACTCCAACGCAGGCTGAGGATTGGTTATCGCGCGTCAAGCGAGTGATGACGGCGATAGGAACGGCGGAGCATCAGAAAGTCACCTTAGTTACCTTTTTGCTTGAAGGAGAAGCTCGGTTATGGTGGGATGAGATGGAGTTGCATCACTTGATGGGTCGTCCGTTAACCCAAGTCTCAATGGAAGAATACTCCCGGCTCTTCCTCGTGAAGCACCTTCCTGCGGCTCAGCGGATAGCCATGGAAAATGAGTTCCAAAGGTTAACCCAAGGCGATGGCAGTGTTGACGCATACCTCCATGAATTTACTCGCTTGGGGCGGTATGCGGGTTCGATATTTGCTGATGAGCATCGGAAGACTAATCGGTTCTATGAAGGACTGAGGGACAAGCTGAGGTTCCTTGTGTCAAGTTCTGTGAACCAAGGTTTCCAAGCGTTGGTTGACACCGCGACCGCGTTGGAAAAGGATATGAAAAGGGTGCAAGGGAAGAGAGCTTTGACTGTGACGCAACCGGAGTGGAAGGCGCCCCGATCGGGGAAATCATTTTATAAGAAGAGATGGGGCAAGAAGTCCAAGCCTAGTGGACAAGCTCCTTCCTCTGTTACAACGGGAGCAACGTCAGGGGCTACCTCCAAGCCAGATACTCGGGTCTGCTTCAATTGTGGCCGTATGGGGCATATTGCGCGAGATTGTCGGATGCCGCCAAAGAGTGAAAAGAAGGCGGGAGCATCTTATGCGGAAAAAGGAAAGGCAGTGGTGGATTCCTCTGCCTCGCAGGCGCAACCCCGGGTCTACAATCTTGGCCTGCAAGAGGCCATCAAGCAGAGTGACGTGGTCACAGGTATGAGTTAGTTTTGCATATGTTTTTAGTTGTATGCTTTGCTTAGTACCCCTATGTTTGCGGTTTGTATGTGTGACATGTTTGTCATAGGCTTTGTGATGATTCGGGACACGCTGGCGCGAGCACTGTTTGATACAGGTGCATCGCATTCTTTTCTGTCTAGTGAGTTTATGACGCGGCTTGGGATGCCCAGTCGTGCAAAGACAGATAGCGTCAGAGTGGTGTTGCCGAATGGCTGTTGGCTGCTTGCGGATCAAGCTTGCGATGTGGCAGTTCAATTAGGAAGTCGGGAGTTTTGTTTAACTGCATTTGTTTTGCCAATATCGGAATTTGACGTGATTTTTGGGATGGATTGGCTTGCGGAGCAGCATGCTATGATTGATTGCCAGTCCAAAGAAATCACGTTGGGCCCGAATACCGAACAGGAGACAAAGTTCGCGGGTATGGGAGGAGTGGGCGGGACATTGATGTCTGCACTCCAGGTAGTCAAGGCTGTTCGGAAGGGTGCGGAGTGTTACTTTGCACTAATTCAGGCTGTTGAGCCTAAGGCCAGTTTGTGCGAGGTTTCGATTGTGGCAGAATTTACAGATGTGTTTCCCACGGATCTCCCTGGGCTACCACCCCAGCGGGAGATTGACTTCACGATCGAGTTGGTGCCAGGTGCGAAACCTGTGGCCCGCTCGCCATATCGCGTTGCGCCAAAAGAGATGTCTGAATTGAAGGTTCAACTCCAAGAAATGTTGGAGCAAGGTTATATACGCCCAAGTATGTCACCTTGGAGCGCGCCTGTGCTTTTTGTAAAGAAGAAAGACGGTGGGTTGCGGTTGTGTATCGATTACCGTGAACTGAATAAGCTGACCGAGAAGAATAAGTATCCGATACCCCAGATTGATGAGTTGTTCGATCAGCTGGTGGGATCGACCGTCTATTCGAAGTTGGACCTGAAGTCTGGTTATTACCAGTTAAGAATTCGGGAAGGTGACATTCACAAAACCACATTTGGAACGCGTTATGGGAACTATGAGTTCACAGTCATGCCATTTGGACTGTGCAATGCGCCCTCGTAGTTTATGGATTTGATGCACCGTATTTTTCGTGAGTACCTGGATCTGTTTGTGATAGTGTTCATTGATGACATCCTGGTGTACTTGAAGTCCAAAGCTGAACATGAGATTCACTTGCGGTTGGTGTTGAACACGTTGAGGCAAAATCAGCTCTATGTCAAGTTCTCGAAGTGCGAGTTTTGGCTATCGTCAGTGGCATTTTTGGGCCATGTGGTGAGTGGAGCGGGCATTGCAGTGGATCCAGCGAAGATAAGGGCCATACAGGAGTGGCCAATGTTGTCTTCCATGGACGAGGTCAGGAGTTTTCTTGGACTTGCGGGCTACTATAGAAGATTTGTGGAAAACTTCTCACGGATCGCTTTGCCGCTAACCACACTGACGCGAAAAGATCAGAAGTTCGTTTGGACGCCAGAGTGCGCACGAGCTTTTGAAGAGCTGAAGGTTCGGTTAACCACGGCGCCAGTGTTGTCTTCGCCACGTGGAACCGATGGATTTGTGATTTATAGTGATGCCTCAGGGAGCGGCTTAGGCTGCGTTCTTCTGCAGAGTGGAAAGGTTATTGCTTATGGCTCACGCCAGCTGAAGGTGCACGAGCGAAATTATCCCGTCCATGATTTGGAACTAGCGGCGGTGATTTTTGCACTCAAGTTGTGGCGACACTACCTTTATGGAGTTCAGGTGGAGATCTATACCGATCATAAGAGCCTAAAGTATCTTTTGGAGCAGAAAGACTTGAACATGCGACAACGAAGGTGGTTGGAGTTCCTTGGGGACTACACTTTTGAGATTCACTATACACCCGGGAAGGGGAATGTTGTCGCGGATGCCTCGAGTCGGCGGGTTCCGGCTAGAGCGAATTGGTTACAAAGGAATGATAAACACCTTATCCAGGAGTTGGAGGCGTTAGAGATCTATTGTGTTAACAAGAATTCCACTGCCACTGCATGTTTGAACTGGACCGAGGTGCAATGTGACCTGGCGGACCGAGTTCGATGGGCAACGGAGTTGGATGAAGATCTCTTACACTATGTGAATGAAGGGCCAGAGGGCAAATTCACCTGGATTGACGGTCTTGTACGAAAAGAGGGCCGTTTGTGCGTCCCAAGTGTGGGGAATGAAAGGGGAAACTAGATCTGATATACTCTAAAGGGGGGGTGAATAGAGTATATGGTGCTTTTTAAAAACACAAAGAAAACTTTTTGCAAAGCTTTACAACAATTGTTGTAATGAGTGTAAGCAGGGAAGCAGAAATAAAACTAAGCTATGCAGATATTAAGCACAAGAAAATCTAGGCCAGAAACAAAAAGAAAACATGCAGAACCAGATGACACAAGGAAATATAGTGGTTCCCCAACTTGGGTACATCCACTCTTCTACCACCCTAGGTAGGAATCCACTGCAGGATGAGTTGATCAGGTGTCCTGGGCACCAATGAGCTTTTGATAAGGTGCTCAAAAACCAAATCAGATTTTTTGATCAGGTGTCTTGCCACCAATGAGCTTTTGACAAGGTGCTCAAAAACCAGATTCAAACTTTTGAAGGGAGTTTGAAAAACCCTTTACAGAATGGGGGTGAGAGAGTGATGGCAGTCTTCTCTTTCTCAAGCAACTGAGAAGACTATGTGGATTCAGTGATGTTGTCAAAGCTCCCCCTGAGTCCTTGAAATCTTCAGGAAGATGAGCTTTGCTGAGGGTGATAGGCCTTCAAAGATAGATCTCCAGCAAAAGATGATTTCAGCAAGCTGAAATGTTGAGTGTCTGGAGTCTTGAGATGATGTTGGCCTTAAACACTTGAGATCTAAAGAGATCTGAAAAATGTTTGAAAGCTTGATCTCTTTTTGATGAGTGTTCTTCTGAATTCTTGTTGACAGAAGATTGAGAGAGTCTCTGTGTATTGAGTTGTGTCCTGTTCTTGTCAATCTCTATTCTCTTGTTCTTGTCTATCTTCTTGTCTGATTCAAAAACATTCTCTCTTTTATTCTCTGAGTCTGAATAGAAAATGCTCTGTCAAAGATAGCCGTTGGTCTGAATTAATTACAGCCTTAATTGCATAAAATGTTCTGAAGGAAAGTCCACTGAATTATTCCTTGAAAAATCCCTTGAAACTTGCTCCAGAAGTAAATGAAAATGGCTGGCAGATCTTCTGAATTAAATGCAGAATAACTTCTATCTGATTTGAATTTGAAACTGGAAGATAACTGGATTCGTCGAACTGAGCTCTGCTATCGTCGAGCTGAGCTCAGCGAACTGGAAAATGCAAGCAGCAAAGAAATCGTCGATCTGAGCTCAAAGATCGTCGAACTGAGCTCAGAGATAAGGATCCAGTGCAGAGTCAAAATCGTCGACCTGAGCTCAGCGATCGTCGAATGGAGTTCGACGATATTGAGAAGTTGAGCTCAGCGATCGTCGACCAGAGCTCGACGATATTATGAGGGTTGAGCTCAGCGATCGTCGAATGGAGCTCGACGATCTGTCAATAGTTGAGCTAGACGATCGTCGACCGGAGTTCGACGAAACGTCGTGCTGAGCTCGACGATTTGGACTTGGTCTCCAAAAAAACTTGGGTCTTCAGGGCAGCTTCCAAACCTAGACTCCTGATCCCTTAGACTCAATTCTAATTGACCTATTATCTATACAGAAGGTCAAAGCATAAATTCCTAGAGACATAGTGATCCTGACCCAAATTAGTAATAGGGTGTTCCAACAATCTCCCCCTATTTGGGTTAGGAAAACTATTTACAGACTTTAAAAAAACAAACAACATCATACAGTCAGAAAAACATAAAAACAACAATAACAAGACACAAAGCAGAACCATCACAGAGAGATATATATATGTATGTTATCCAGAAGGCAGTCAGAAAAACCAAAAGTTGTCACCTTACAGAGTTACTCCTTTTCTTTGCCTTTTACCATTTTAATTTCTCTGTTGGGATCTAAAGCTTGTTGTTTGGATCTGGTATCATCAGCTGCACCCAAATAAATTTGCTTTGAAGCCCTGGGAACCACTGCAGCTGGATGCAACTCCATGTATCTGTCTGCATCAAAGAACTTACTGGAGGCATATCTTTCTAACTCTTTTTGCCTTTGCTCTGACATGGTAGATATGTTGGAAGTGTCTAGCCCTTGTTCTTTTGCTTTCTTTATCTGATCCAAAGCAGCCAGCTCTTTCATTCTTGTAGTCCAAGCCATAGGATTTTTCTCAGGGTCCTCAAATGGAACAGGTGGCTCATACCTGTTGGAAGTAGTATCTTGAGGAGTCCTGGCAGTTACAGTATCTTTGAGCTTGTAGGGGAAGGGACCAGAAGATGTATCAGCAGAAACATGTCCTCCCCTAGAGTAAGGATGCTGCCTGGAGTGTCCTTTGGAGTAAACCTGAGTCTCTCTTTGGTTTCCCCTATATCCTCCCCTTCTAGAGTAAGACCCCCTAGACTGGCTTTCCCTTTGATATGTTCTTGCATGAGGTTGGTAGGGAGCCTGGCTTCTAGCAGGGCCTGATCTTGCAGAGCTGCCACCTGCACCTGCATCAGGTGGAGGTGGTGGAGGAGGATGAGGGTGCTTGAACTGAGTGGAATCTTTATCAAACTTTCTTTTCTTCTTCATTGCCTTTAACTGGTTCTTAGAGAATTGCATCCAATGCTCAAAGATTGGGCAATTGTGCAGAATATAGTAGGGGACATCATTGTCATCTCTGACTTTGGCAGGAGGAACTCTCTTCAAGGCCTTACTTCTTGCCTTTCTTTTCTTTGCAATTGTGGCAGATGAGTCATCAGAAGCAGTGTTATAATCCTCAGATTCAGAACTTTGTGCATCATACAAGGCATCAATCTTCTTCATCAGATCTTCTTTCAGTTTAACAGCAGCTGATGGGGCAACAGATACAGGGGCAGGAGGAGCAACAGAAGCAGCAGCAGATGTAACTATAGGTACTGGAGCAGCAGTAGAAGCAACTGATACAGGAACAGCAGATGTTACAACAGAGATTACTTCAGGAATGAGGGCAGCAGCAGCAGCTTCAGAAACAACAACTTCTACAGCAGGCTCAAAATCAGCAGCCTCTGTCATCAAAACATCCTGGGATAAGGGCTCATCAGAAACAATTTCTTCAGCAGCAGATATAACTTCAGAGGTAGACACAGCATTGTCTTCAGCAGCAGCAGCAGCAGTAACATCAGAAGCAGTAGTTACTGACAGAATAAAATCAGAAATGATTTTGGGGTCACAGCAAGAGAAGGGCACCAGAGCCTTAGACAGATCTTCTGACTGGGCAGCAAGAACCTCTGGAGGCTGGACAACATATGGCTCTGGGAGGCAGCAGAAGTAAGCAGTATCAAAAGCAGACAGCAAAGACCTTAGGTCTATTGCTAGTACTGGTGTAGCAGCAGTAGCAGCAGACACAGCAGCAGTAGCAGACACAGCAGCAGTAGCAGCAGAAACAACAGCAGGGGCAGCAACAGCAGCAACAGCTTCATAAGTCATCTCCCCCTGCCTGGATGCAGAGACCTGTGCATCAAGGCACACTGCTGGGGGTGCTGCTAGAGGAGTAAGGAAAGAGGAAAGCCTGGCAGAGAGAGCTGCCACTGATTGTTGTAGAGGAGCTAAAGATGCCTCCATGAGAAGAGAGAGCCTAGGTGCAAGGAGCTCATACAACTGATCAGCAAGGGCTGGGAGATCTACATGCTCAAGGGCAGGAGCAGAGGTAGAGGGAATTGGGATGGCTAAGGAAGCTGGAGGAGGAGGGCTGGATGGTGAAGGGATAGAGGGCTGAGGTGTGGGAATTGTGGAGATGGAGGACAAGGGTATAGAGATGGATGGAGTGAAGGATGGTTGGTCAAGGATATGGTGGAGGAGATCTTGGAAGGATGTTGAGGTGGAGGGGAAGTCTGGAGGAGAAGAGGGGGAATCATCCATGTAGGATTCATCCAGAAGTGTGAAGGATGGTATGGATGGGGATGAGGTGACATCTGGAGGGGGATATGAGAAAAGGGGGTGGAAGTGGTCTGCTGGAGGAGAGGAAATAGTTGCTGGGGATGGAATTGAGGTTGGAGAAGGGCTGGAGATTGTAATGGTGGATGAGGCTGGAGTGGTGGATGGAGCTGGAGGTAGGGTTGAGCTTGGAGGAGGAGAAGCAGCAGCACTAGCAGCAGGCAGGTCTTCTGCAGCGGCAGAGATCTGGGGTGGAGTGACTCTTAGAGTCCTAGTGCCTGAAGGGCCAGAAGAAGAGGGCCTGCTGGGCTTGGAGATTTGCCTGTCCCATTTCCCAAAAAGGGCACAGGTGAGTCTCTTGGAGGCATTGATGTGCACTCCAGAGGAGATTAGCAGAGAAGGGCACTTGGCCTGAAGGAAGACTCCCAGTATTCTTCCATAATTCACAAAAGTCTTGTTTATCTTTTTCTTCAACAGATCAAAAAATACTTCTCCCCAGTTCAAGCTTTTTCTATCTACCAGAGCTCCCATGAGGCAGAGCTGATATCTGGAGATGGTGTCATGAGCAGAATGCTTGGCCAAGAGAACCTTGCCTACTACATCAACCATAAACCTGTATTCCACAGACAGGTTCCTCTTAAACAGCTTGCTAGGGTTCCCCTCAGGATGACCCATCCTGGCAAGAATATCAGAGAACTCATCTCCAGAGAGTTCAGCAGAATCTTCACCATTTCTTAAACCAAAAACCTCTGTGAGTACTGTTGGGGTCAGAGGTACCTGGGTGCCACCAATAGAACCAACTATGGTATTGTTGTCAAGGTTGTGGGCAGTATATACCCATTCTTTAATCTCATCAGATGCAAGTTTGATTCTGGTTGTCATCAGGGCAGACAGTTGCTGATCTTTGAATAAAGTGAGAATATCCTGGAAGATTTGATCGGTTGTGTTGAAGGAGTCGAGATCGATGTCAAAGCCTGCATCAAATTTCATTGCAGAGAGTACAGCAACTGAAACGGCCATGGTACCTGCAAAAATCAACAGACAAAACGAACAAGATAGAACTATTTGGAGGGAAGAGAATTCTTGTAGAGAAATTGAAAGCGCAAGAGAGAACGACGGCGAAAAAAAAGTTTTATATTAGTGTTCGACGCAGAAAAGGAAAGATCGTTGAACTCAGTTCGACGATCGAGGCTTCTAAAGGAATCTGAAGAGACTCCAAAATTGTCGATCTCCGTTCGACGATCTGGAAAGGCGTCGAGCTCCGTTCGACGATCGTTCAGTGAACAAAATCGTCGAGCGCCGTTCGACGATCGTTGACCGAAGGAGACAGTTCATGCTGTCTGAGGGGCGCTGAACTCAGTTCGACGATTCTGGAAATCGTCGAACTCCGTTCGACGATCTGTGGGGAAATCGTCGGGCGCAGTTCAGAGATCAGAGAAATCCTAGACACTAAGGAAAATCAGAATTTTGCCTAGTCTTGGTCCATTTTTAGCTTTCAAAAACTTGAGTATTATTTGAGACTTCCTCCATCTAACATTCCTAACTGATTTAGGAAGAAGGTGTGTTTCTTTTCATCCAAGGGCTTGGTGAAAATATCTCCCCTTTGTAAATCAGTTGGGATATACTGCAATTCAATTTTATTCTTTTCAACATTATCCCTTAAGAAATGATGCCTAATCTCTATATGTTTTGTCCTACTATGGAGGACTGGATTTTGAGCTATGGAGATAGCACTTGTATTGTCACAAAAGATTTTTGACTTTTCTAAGTTGTAACCATAGTCTTGGAGTTGATTTTGAATCCACAGTATTTGTGAACAACAACTGCCTGCAGCCATATATTCAGCTTCAGCAGTTGAAGTTGACACAGATGTTTGTTTCTTACAAAACCAAGAGACAAGTCTATCACCAAGGAACTGACAAGTTCCACTGGTGCTTTTCCTGTCAATTCTGCATCCAGCATAATCAGCATCAGAGAATCCAGTTAACTCAAATGCTGAATCTTTTGGATACCAGAGACCTAGATTTGGACAACTTTTAACATACCTAAGAATCTTTTTTACTAATGTGAGGTGTGACTCTCTAGGGCTAACTTGGAATCTAGCACATATACATGTAGCAAACATTATATCTGGTCTACTAGCTGTAAGATACAGTAAAGAGCCAATCATTGCTCTATATGTTGTCTGATCAACAGGTTTCCCATGTTCATCAGCATCCAGTACAGCATTGGTAGGCATGGGTGTTTTCATACAAGATGCCTCAGACATGCCAAATTTCTTAACCAGCTCATGAGCATATTTGGTTTGAGAAATAAAGATGCCTTCAGCATGTTGTTTGACTTGCAATCCTAGGAAGAAGGATAGCTCACCCATGCTACTCATCTCAAATTTAGAATGCATTAGGTTAGAAAACCTTCTGCACAATTTTGAGTCAGTAGAACCAAAAATGATATCGTCTACATAGATTTGTACTAGTAGGGTATGAGACTTATGGGTTCTAATAAAAAGAGTTTGGTCTACTCTACCCCTTATAAAACCATTTTCCAAGAGAAAGCATGCTAGGGTCTCATACCATGCTCTAGGAGCTTGCTTGAGACCATATAATGCTTTATTTAGTCTAAAAACAAAATCAGGATGAGTTGGAGAGATAAAACCTGGAGGTTGTCTGACATAGACTTCCTCTTTGATGTCTCCATTTAAGAAGGCACTCTTGACATCCATCTGATAAACCTTGAAGCCTTTGTGAGCTGCATAAGCTAGAAAAATCCTGATGGCTTCCAATCTTGCAACATGTGCAAAGGTCTGGTCGTAGTCAATTCCTTCTTCTTGAGAGTATCCTTGGGCAACTAGCCTTGCCTTGTTCCTTATTATTACTCCTTGATCATCCAGTTTGTTTCTGAATACCCATTTTGTTCCAACAATGGAATGATCCTTAGGCTTGGGCACTAGTTCCCATACTTTGTTCCTCTCAAATTGATGCAACTCCTCTTGCATGGCAATGATCCATTGTGGATCTTGCTCTGCATCTTGAATGGACTGAGGTTCAATTTGAGAAAGGAAGCAGGTGTGCAACAGGTTTTGGTTGACCTGATTTCTGGTTTGCACACCAGCTGAGATTTCTCCAATTATCTGGGAAATTGGATGGTCTCTTGATGTTACTAAATCAACAGGGGGTGTTGATCCTTCACCAACCTGTGTTGTTGTTTCCTCTTGTGGTACAACAACTGGCTCTTCCGGTTGAGCTTCAATATGTTGAGCATTGATTTTATCTTCACTGCTTTCATCTTCTTGAGCAACCTGTAGTTTGTTCATATCTTCAACTAGAGAGTGTTCCTGCAAAGGTTCTATGGTAGAAGAAATCTTCTCCTTGAAAGACATGTTAGTTTCATCAAAAGAAACATGAACAGATTCCTCAATTTTTAATGATGATTTATTATAAACCCTATAGGCCTTGCTGATCATGGAGTATCCCAGAAACACTCCTTCATCAGCTTTGGCTTGAAATTTTGCTAGATGTTTCTTATCATTATTGTGAATATAGCAAATGCAACCAAAAATTTTGAAATAGTCAACTTTAGGTTTCTTCCCTTTGAGTAATTCATAGGGAGTCTTTCCCTTCAGTTTATGTATCAGACTCCTGTTCAGCACATAGTTGGAGGTGTTCACTGCCTCTGCCCAAAAGGATAGAGGTAAATGAGCATCTGACAACAATGTAGTGGCAGATTCAATAAGGGTTCTATTTTTCCTTTCAGCTACCCCATTTTGTTGAGGAGTTCTAGGAGCTGAGAAAGTATGCCTGATCCCTTCACTCTGGCAGAACTCTTGCATAAGAAGAGAATCAAACTCTGTCCCATGATCACTTCTGATCAGGGCAATGTGAGTATTGAACTCAATCTTTACACATTTGAGAAACTCTGTCAGACACTTAAAGTTATCAGACTTCTTCCTTAGAAAGAACACCCAAGTGAATCTAGAGAAGTCATCTACAATCACCAAAGTGTAGGATTTCCCTCCTAGGCTTTGTACTGTGATGGGTCCAAATAGATCCATGTGTAACAGATACAATATCCTAGGTGAATCACTCTTATTAAGTGACTTAAAACTGTTTTTAGTTTGCTTGCCTAATTGACAAGCCTTGCAGAGTCCTTCCTTCTTGTAGGGGCCAGAAGGTAGTCCTCTAACAAGGTTATCCTTGGATAGCCTAGCAATAGTTCTAAGGTTTAGGTGTCCTAGTCTCTTATGCCATAAAACATTTGGTCTACAAACTGAGTTGAATAAACAAATATCTACAGTAGTTGAAAGAAAATCTACTAGGTAGATGTTACCTTTCCTTTTACCTGTCAACACAGTGGTGTTGTCCTCTGACTTGATTTTGCATAAGGTCTTGCTGAAGGTCACCTGGTAGCCTTCATCACATAGCTGACTGATGCTGATTAGATTGTGCTTCAGTCCTTCCACATATGCTACCTTCTTGAAGGTTACAGAACCAATCTGGACTTCTCCATATCCTTTAGTCTGTCCAAAGTTGGAGTCACCAAAGATAACTTTGGGTCCAAGCTTGGCTCTAAAGGAATTTAGGTTGTCCTTGTTCCCTGTCATGTGCTTAGAGCACCCACTATCCAAATACCATTGCTGGTTAGATGTTGGATAGGTCTTCACCTGCACATAGAGCAATTCACTTGTTTTTGACCCAGTTTACCTTGGGCCTAGGTTGATAACCTTTAAATTCAGAAATGAAAGACATCCCTGGCTGACTCTTATATCCTTCAGGATGATATCTCCTTGGAGGCAAGATCCATTCAGTATAAGGGTTAGATGTTTGGGATGAAGAACCCTCAGGATTCAATTTTGACTTGCCATTGAAAAACTTTCCAGAGCTCTGACCTCTGTTCGACGATCTTGGAGCTGAGTTCGACGATCTTGGGTCAGATCGTCGAGCTCCGTTCGATGGTCGACTATGGCTGAGGTCAGGTATATGGGATCGTCGAGCAGCGTTCGACGATCTTGGCTGAGATCGTCGATCAGCGTTCGACGATTTGTCCTGAGATCGTCGAGCTGCGTTCGGCGATCGTCGATCTCTATTCGGCGATCGTCGATCTCCGTTCGACGATTTGTACTGGACTTTGGTTTTCTGAGGCAGATCAGAATTTTTCCTGGCAACCTCTACAACTCCCTTTCCCTTGTCAGAAATGAACTTGATAGGGGTTGTTAGAACAATAGGTTGGCTGGATGAGGCACCCAAGCCCAGTGTACTGTTGAATCTTGAGTTCACTGTGCTTGTGATGTCCATCAGCTTGATGCTTCTCCCATTGAGAGATTCTTCAAGCTTCTTGGCCTCAGAGAGTTCACTCTTCAGTGAAGCTATCTGTTCCCTATAGTTCTCCAACTCCTGAGAGAGTTTGAGGTTTTCTGATTTTAAACCACTTTGTTCAGATAGTTGCTTTCTGAGAGAGATGATCTCTTTCTCAGACTTTAGCAGGTCTAAACATAGTGCTTTAAATTCAAGTTTAAAATCTTCTGAAGTGAAATCAAAAGAGCTGATTACCTGATCTTCTTCAGGTTGAGTCTCTGAGTCTGACTCTGACTCCTCTTCCTCTGAGTTGTGTTGTGAGGCATTGATTGCCATCATGCAGAACTCCTTTTCCTCTGCATCATCCTCATCATCACTTGAGCTGGAAGAGGCCTCTGACTCCTCTTCAGTCTCACTCCAGGATTCAGCAACAAATCCTTTCCTTTTGTGCTTATTTCTGCTGGAGGAAGGTTTGCTATTTCCATTCCTTTTGGAGTTCTTCTCCTTTCTTCTTTCTTTTCTGTCCATTCTGTCCTTGTTCTTGTTTTCTGGACAGTCAGGAACCATATGCCCTGGTTTCCTGCAACCAAAGCAAATAATGTCTTTGCTATTGCCAATGGACTTGTCATACCTTGGCTTGTCCTGCTCCTTGTATGACCTTCTTCTGAAGTCCTTTCTGGCCATCTTATAGAATCTTTTGGCTAACAGGCTGAGAAGTTCATCATTGCCTGTACCTTTTTCTTCAGGCAGATCCTCAGCTGCCTTAAATGCTATAGTCTTCTCTTTCCTTGTGGCTGGAGTGTTAAAATTCAACAAACCGCAGACGCCCCCTTGGATACCCTGCTGAAAACTCAACAAACCGAAGGAGAATACGCCCACTTATATGTTGAAAGTTTTCCCGGATCGTGGAGTTAACAGTGGTTATCTCAACAAAGCAGTAACAACCAGCAACACATGCAGCACAAGCTTCTTTCTTGATCAAGAGCAAACTTCTTTACAAGGCAAGACATACATGGCGAGACATGCTTCACCAAAACCCAACACCGGGAGAGCAGAGACAGATACAAAGACAAGAACAAAAAACAAGCCGCGCGGACTCAAACAATTAAGCCGCCGACCTACTGCTGTGGAGTCCGCTCAGTCCGCCAGGTCGCCAGACCGCAACCCAAGCCGCGCGAACTCACCCTTACTCCAATGCTTAGCTCTTCACCGCCGGTCTGCACGCCGCCAGACCGCACAAGCTGCGCCACCGAATGGAACAGTCCGCCAGAAACCGGCGACTTCCTGAACCCCGAACCAAGTCGCCAAAGAGAAGACCGCCTGGCCGCTATCCGCGACCTGCTGTTTACCGCCTGTTGCTTAACCGCAGAGTCCGCACTGTCCCTGACCGCAATCAGAGCCAAGTCCTGGCTTTCCAGCGCTATCCGCACAACCTGCACAGCACAACCGGGTCAACTCTATCCGCGCGGACACAAAGTCCAGGCCGCAGCAACTTACGCGAGCTCAAACACTGTTCACTTACTTCGGTCTAGGTTCCTCGGTTCGTTCTGATGTGACATGGGTCCTATTTATAGGCACGACGATGAGTATGGTCACCGCCCTTCCCGATAGGATCACCGCCACAACCCGCAGCAAGAACTTATGTGTCCGCCAGCCCGCGGACACACATGCCAGTTCGCCGCCCTGTGCAGATAGCCAGTCCGCCCCAGCTTCTCCAAGGCCGGACTCCAATATCCAGTCCGCCTTGCCGCCAGAGACCAAGCCAGGACCACCACAGCCGGACTCCACAAAAGCCGTATCCGCCATTCTGCGGACAAGGCATCAGCCCGCAAAACCCGAGCCCGCAACCGCGCCATCAAGGCACCTGCCGGACTCAGCGGATACCCAGCTATCGTCCGCATATCCCAAGTCCATTACCTCATTGCCAAGGCACCTCCGGACTTAGCGGACACGCCAATCCAGTCCGCTAACAGCAGACTCCAGTCCGCAACTCCTGAGTCCATTGCATCATCACAAGGCATCTCCGGACTTAGCGGACTCCAGCTCCAGTCCGCACGCTCCTGCACGGGCAATCCTCCAGTCCGCATATCCCCAAGCTAGCAAACAAGGCATCTCACTTCTACTACGCTTGGCGGACTGAGAAACCAGCCCGCGCTCCACTGCGCGATCTCCCCGGACTGAGCCATCCTGGACTTGGTTCAATTCCCACCAAGTCCAGTCCACTGGCCGCAAGGGCCAGTCCGCACTTACTGGCGGACACTGGATCTAGCCCGCCATACCGGGCGACCTCCAGTTCCTGTCCGCGCTGACCGGCGGTCTCCGCGGCTTCCACTTGCCGCTTCACTAGAGCAAGACCAAGGCAACTGCCAAACCGGTCTGCCGAGCTCCAGTTCTTCAGTCCGCTTCAAGCCGGACTCCGCGGATAACATTCCTATCCGCCCGGTTACTTCCTGGGAGTAAACCGCCTGCTGAGCATACACTGGCCTGGCAGACCGCCGCTGCTGTCCGCGCAGTCCGCGCGAACAGACCGCCCAGGCCGCCACAGAGCAAACCGCCTGCAACATCCCTGCCGACCTAGCAGTCCGCCAACCCAGTCCGCGTAGTCCGCGCGGATAGGTTTCCCAAGCCTTCCATTCATCCACTTTCACTTCACAGAATTCAACACTCCCCCTTGAAGTGAGAAGTGGTGAATAACTCCAGCAGCTCCCGTAACCTTGCACCTGGTCCTTCCGATAGCATCTACGAAGAGATGTCCAAGACATAGTCCTCGCCCCGCATATCATGGACCATGAGGGAGCCCTCCAGCATCTCCCAAAAGGAGCCATGCTTCCCTCTGCCTTCTTCAGCTTCAACCTCCACTCATGCATCAAAGGAGAATCACCAACTTCCTTGGATCCAGAAGCCCAAGCCTCGTTGCCTCTGAGAGAAGTCACCTCATCAGACTTGGTGTCAACCACCTCCTTGATTCTAGTGGGGTCATCACAGCCAGAAGTCCCTTGCTCGACCTGAGGGCTACCAAGGAAACACGGGACCAAGTCCGCCGTGTTCCCTTCACTATATCGAGCTGGTGGCTTACTGATCCTCTTCGATCTCCGAAGAACCTGATCATGGCTAACCACCTCCGCTGCTTTTGAACCAGCTCCGTTCCCGGGCAGACCCGGAACAATGCTCCCTTTGTTCCCTGAACAAGACGCCTCCTTACTGGAACCAAGAGCACCTGGAGCAACGCTCCCCCTGCTACCTGAACCAGAAGACTTCCCTCTTGAACATGAACTGCCTGGAACATCGCTCCCCTTGCTTCCTGAACAGGAAGCCTCCGCCTTTGAGTCAGAAGGTCCTGGAGCATCGCTCCCCCTCTTCCCGACTCTGACGCCTTTGCCCCGGAGCTAGAACAACCTGGAGCACCTGGTGACTCAGACAACTCCACTTCCTTAGCAGCAGCCTCCTTCAGCCCACCATCTGACCTGCTTATCTCTAGCTCCACATAAGAGCTACCCCAATACGGCGTCAACTCATCGAAAACAATGTCTCTCGACACTATGAGTTTCTTCGTCGCAGGATCCATACACCTCCATCTTCTTCTCTGCTCATCATACCCTACAAAGACTAGCTTTGTTTTGAGAGCACCCGGAGAGTGTAAATAGCAGGTAGATCCAAACACCCGAAGGTGCTTCACTGAGGGCTTCACTCCGAACATTAGCTCATAAGGAGTCTTCATTATGATCGGACTAAGAGGCATCCGGTTGATGACATGAGCAGCACAGGCCATTCCTTCCGCCCAAAGAGCCTTCGGAACGCCTTTACTCCGAAGCCAACACTTGCAGGTCTCCGTTAACCAACGGATCATCCGAGCTGCAACACTACCCTGTTGTGAAGTATGTCCACAAGAAAGCTCCATCCGGATCCCTTGCTTCCTGCAAAAGCGTGAGAACTCGGTTGAGTCAAACTCACCACCGAAACCTGTCCTCAACACCTTGATCCTCCGGCCAAGCTGGCCTTCGACAAGCTTCTTGAACTCCACAAACAAGCGTACCATGCTGGACTTCGTCTTCATAAAGTATACCCAAGTATACCCAGAATAGTCATCAACCAATATCAGCATGAACCTGCTGCCTCCAAGACTGGCCGTGACGGTCGGTCCCACCAGAGCACAATGGACAACCGCCAATGGTGCATTACTCCTGGCTTGTGCTTTGTCGACCATGAAGCGATAGGCTCCACTTTCCTGACATCCCGCACACCCCCGACCATCGCCATAGGATGACAATCTAGGCAAGCCTCTTACGAGTCTTCTTTCCGCCATTGCTTTCAGCTTGTCCATCCCTACATGCCCCAGTCTTTCATGCCAGATAGCTGCACTATCAGTGGCATCCAGCCGATCAGATCCAGAACTAGTTGAAGTCCCAACTACGTTCTTCTCCTTCCTCCCTACCTGAGCAACGTTCGCCGAGAGCAAGGTAACCTTGCACTCCTTCCGAAGATGACCTTGCTGCTTGCATTTATAGCACCGTGGTCCTTCCTTCCTCTTCCTATCACGCCTAGGAGAAACACTCCTTTCTTCCTGATATGAAGTAGAGGGACCATCATCAGCAGCAACCTCCTTCACCTTCTTCCTGAACAACCCATCAAGGGAAGTCCAAACCTCCGCAGCTGACCGACATCCACTGATGTGGTCCAAGAGCTCCGATGAGATCACCTGCTTGAGAATAGACTCCGCTTTCGCATTTGCCTCCTTCCAAGCTCTCATCGCCTCAGCATTGCCAGCAGTATCCTCTTGTCTTCCTGCTCCGCATACAACCTCCCAAAGGTCCTCGCCAAGAAGAAATCTCTTCATACAGGACTTCCACCGTTCACAGTTCGTCTCTGTAAGAAGATCAATACCAAGACAACTTGCATCCTCCACTGCCATGGTTCTACCACTGGTTTCCTCTTCAGAAGAGCAACTACTTCCATTGAGCACTGCTTGACCACTCCAACAACCTGGCTCTGATACCATGTTAAAATTCAACAAACCGCAGACGCCCCCTTGGATACCCTGCTGAAAACTCAACAAACCGAAGGAGAATACGCCCACTTATATGTTGAAAGTTTTCCCGGATCGTGGAGTTAACAGTGGTTATCTCAACAAAGCAGTAACAACCAGCAACACATGCAGCACAAGCTTCTTTCTTGATCAAGAGCAAACTTCTTTACAAGGCAAGACATACATGGCGAGACATGCTTCACCAAAACCCAACACCGGGAGAGCAGAGACAGATACAAAGACAAGAACAAAAAACAAGCCGCGCGGACTCAAACAATTAAGCCGCCGACCTACTGCTGTGGAGTCCGCTCAGTCCGCCAGGTCGCCAGACCGCAACCCAAGCCGCGCGAACTCACCCTTACTCCAATGCTTAGCTCTTCACCGCCGGTCTGCACGCCGCCAGACCGCACAAGCTGCGCCACCGAATGGAACAGTCCGCCAGAAACCGGCGACTTCCTGAACCCCGAACCAAGTCGCCAAAGAGAAGACCGCCTGGCCGCTATCCGCGACCTGCTGTTTACCGCCTGTTGCTTAACCGCAGAGTCCGCACTGTCCCTGACCGCAATCAGAGCCAAGTCCTGGCTTTCCAGCGCTATCCGCACAACCTGCACAGCACAACCGGGTCAACTCTATCCGCGCGGACACAAAGTCCAGGCCGCAGCAACTTACGCGAGCTCAAACACTGTTCACTTACTTCGGTCTAGGTTCCTCGGTTCGTTCTGATGTGACATGGGTCCTATTTATAGGCACGACGATGAGTATGGTCACCGCCCTTCCCGATAGGATCACCGCCACAACCCGCAGCAAGAACTTATGTGTCCGCCAGCCCGCGGACACACATGCCAGTTCGCCGCCCTGTGCAGATAGCCAGTCCGCCCCAGCTTCTCCAAGGCCGGACTCCAATATCCAGTCCGCCTTGCCGCCAGAGACCAAGCCAGGACCACCACAGCCGGACTCCACAAAAGCCGTATCCGCCATTCTGCGGACAAGGCATCAGCCCGCAAAACCCGAGCCCGCAACCGCGCCATCAAGGCACCTGCCGGACTCAGCGGATACCCAGCTATCGTCCGCATATCCCAAGTCCATTACCTCATTGCCAAGGCACCTCCGGACTTAGCGGACACGCCAATCCAGTCCGCTAACAGCAGACTCCAGTCCGCAACTCCTGAGTCCATTGCATCATCACAAGGCATCTCCGGACTTAGCGGACTCCAGCTCCAGTCCGCACGCTCCTGCACGGGCAATCCTCCAGTCCGCATATCCCCAAGCTAGCAAACAAGGCATCTCACTTCTACTACGCTTGGCGGACTGAGAAACCAGCCCGCGCTCCACTGCGCGATCTCCCCGGACTGAGCCATCCTGGACTTGGTTCAATTCCCACCAAGTCCAGTCCACTGGCCGCAAGGGCCAGTCCGCACTTACTGGCGGACACTGGATCTAGCCCGCCATACCGGGCGACCTCCAGTTCCTGTCCGCGCTGACCGGCGGTCTCCGCGGCTTCCACTTGCCGCTTCACTAGAGCAAGACCAAGGCAACTGCCAAACCGGTCTGCCGAGCTCCAGTTCTTCAGTCCGCTTCAAGCCGGACTCCGCGGATAACATTCCTATCCGCCCGGTTACTTCCTGGGAGTAAACCGCCTGCTGAGCATACACTGGCCTGGCAGACCGCCGCTGCTGTCCGCGCAGTCCGCGCGAACAGACCGCCCAGGCCGCCACAGAGCAAACCGCCTGCAACATCCCTGCCGACCTAGCAGTCCGCCAACCCAGTCCGCGTAGTCCGCGCGGATAGGTTTCCCAAGCCTTCCATTCATCCACTTTCACTTCACAGAATTCAACATGGAGAAGCAGCCTTCTGTTCTTCTTCTCTGTTCTTGATGAGTAGCTCATAAGATTTGAGCTTACCCAACAAGGCTTCAGTCGTGATCTCATTCAGACTTTTGGCATCTTTAATTGGCCAGATTCTTGAATCCCAAGTGCTGGGGAAGCACATTAGGATCTTATCATTCAGTTCTGTCAGTGAGATCTCTTTGTCTAATGTCCTCAGTTCACTGACAATTAGACTCAATCTGTTGTACATTTCTCCCACTGACTCTGTTTCTCCCTTCTTGAAGTTCTCATATTGGGAGATGAGATGAGATCTTCTGTCCTTTCTCTCATCAGCTGATCCTGAAACTATTTCTGAGAGCTTGTCCCAGATCTCCTTGGCTGAGTTGCATTCAGCTACTATTTGAAAAATGTCATCTGACATTGTTTGAGCTAGAATGTTCATTGCCTTGGCATCAGCTACTTTCCACTTTTTAATGTCAGCATCTGTTCCTGATGGAGGTGGAACAGCATTTGTGCTTGTACTTTCTGGAGGTCTTGGACAAACTGTCAAAACAGAATTAAAAATGTCCTCGTCAATAGAATTCATGTAGAGTTTAATCCTTGCTTTCCAAAGTGCAAACTTTGACAGATTGCACACTGGAGGTCTGGTGCTTGCATAATCTTTGTTTTGGGCCATGATTTGTGCAAGCTAAATCTAATAATGAAATATAAAAGAAGGATCTAGTTTGGGATCTTTGGGGTTCAGGTGTTAGCCTGTACAACCAAACAGATATGGTATGTTTAACCAACCTGGCTCTGATACCAATTGAAAGGGGAAACTAGATCTGATATACTCTAAAGGGGGGGTGAATAGAGTATATGGTGCTTTTTAAAAACACAAAGAAAACTTTTTGCAAAGCTTTACAACAATTGTTGTAATGAGTGTAAGCAGGGAAGCAGAAATAAAACTAAGCTATGCAGATATTAAGCACAAGAAAATCTAGGCCAGAAACAAAAAGAAAACATGCAGAACCAGATGACACAAGGAAATATAGTGGTTCCCCAACTTGGGTACATCCACTCTTCTACCACCCTAGGTAGGAATCCACTGCAGGATGAGTTGATCAGGTGTCCTGGGCACCAATGAGCTTTTGATAAGGTGCTCAAAAACCAAATCAGATTTTTTTGATCAGGTGTCTTGCCACCAATGAGCTTTTGACAAGGTGCTCAAAAACCAGATTCAAACTTTTGAAGGGAGTTTGAAAAACCCTTTACAGAATGGGGGTGAGAGAGTGATGGCAGTCTTCTCTTTCTCAAGCAACTGAGAAGACTATGTGGATTCAGTGATGTTGTCAAAGCTCCCCCTGAGTCCTTGAAATCTTCAGGAAGATGAGCTTTGCTGAGGGTGATAGGCCTTCAAAGATAGATCTCCAGCAAAAGATGATTTCAGCAAGCTGAAATGTTGAGTGTCTGGAGTCTTGAGATGATGTTGGCCTTGAACACTTGAGATCTGAAGAGATCTGAAAAATGTTTGAAAGCTTGATCTCTTTTTGATGAGTGTTCTTCTGAATTCTTGTTGACAGAAGATTGAGAGAGTCTCTGTGTATTGAGTTGTGTCCTGTTCTTGTCAATCTCTATTCTCTTGTTCTTGTCTATCTTCTTGTCTGATTCAAAAACATTCTCTCTTTTATTCTCTGAGTCTGAATAGAAAATGCTCTGTCAAAGATAGCCATTGGTCTGAATTAATTACAGCCTTAATTGCATAAAATGTTCTGAAGGAAAGTCCACTGAATTATTCCTTGAAATATCCCTTGAAACTTGCTCCAGAAGTAAATGAAAATGGCTGGCAGATCTTCTGAATTAAATGCAGAATAACTTCTATCTGATTTGAATTTGAAATTGGAAGATAACTGGATTCGTCGAACTGAGCTCTGCTATCATCGAGCTGAGCTCAGCGAACTGGAAAATGCAAGCAGCAAAGAAATCGTCGATCTGAGCTCAAAGATCGTCGAACTGAGCTCAGAGATAAGGATCCAATGCAGAGTCAAAATCGTCGACCTGAGCTCAACGATCGTCGAATGGAGTTCGACGATATTGAGAAGTTGAGCTCAGCGATCGTCGACCAGAGCTCGACAATATTATGAGGGTTGAGCTCAGCGATCGTCGAATGGAGCTCGACGATCTGTCAATAGTTGAGCTAGACGATCGTCGACCGGAGTTCGACGAAACGTCGTGCTGAGCTCGACGATTTGGACTTGGTCTCCAAAAAAACTTGGGTCTTCAGGGCAGCTTCCAAACCTAGACTCCTGATCCCTTAGACTCAATTCTAATTGACCTATTATCTATACAGAAGGTCAAAGCATAAATTCCTAGAGACATAGTGATCCTGACCCAAATTAGTAATAGGGTGTTCCAACAGGGAAGTTGAGGGAAGAACTGATGTATGAAGCGCATTATACAAAGTATTCCATTCACCCCGGGAGCACAAAGATGGTCAACGATATGAAGAAGCTTTTCTGGTGGCCAGGGATCAAGAAAGATGTTGCCCTTTATGTAGCCAAATGCCAAACCTGTGCATTGGTGAAGGCGGAATGCCAAAAGCCGGGCGGTTATTTGAAGTCACTGCCGATTCCAGAGTGGAAATTTGATGATATTTCCATGGATTTTGTGCACGGGTTGCCAAGATCGCAGAGAGGAAATGATTCCATTTGGGTGATTGTTGACTGGCTAACTAAAGTAGCACATTTTCTCCCGAACAGGCGGGATGATTCAGTTGAAAGTTTGGCAAAGTTATATGTTGACCAAATTGTGCGGCTTCACGGTGTTCCTCGGAGCATCATAAGTGATCGAGATGGGTGATTTACGTCAAATGATTGGAGGCTAGTTCACCGACTGTTGGGCACGAAGTTGACTTTCAGTACGGCCTTTCATCCCCAAACGGATGGCCAAACTGAACGTACCAACAGAACGATGGAGGACATGCTCCGAATGTGCGCCCTTGACTTTGGAAAGAGATGGGAAGATCATCTCTATATGGTAGAGTTTGCATATAATAATAGCTACCAGGAGAGCATTGGGATGGCACCATATGAAGCTTTATATGGAAGGAAGTGTCGTACTCCCTTGGCTTGGATAGAAGCGGGCGAAGCTCGGGTTGTTAAACCAAATGAGGTTGAGGAAGCAAACTCAACCATACGGACGATTCGAGAGCGATTACTTATTGCTCAAGATCGACAAGCGAAGTACTACAATGCCAAGCATCGGAACGTGGAATTTGCGGTTGGCGATTGGGTCTACTTGAAGATCAAGCCATTCAAAGTTGTCTCCAGGATTCGACGACTGAAAAAGTTGAGTACAAGATATTTGGGTCCTTTTGAAGTGGTTGAGCGAGTTGGCGAAGCGGCTTATCGGCTAGCTCTGTCGGCAGACTTGGGTGGGTTGCATGATGTCTTTCACATCTCGGTGCTTCGGAAGGCCGTGAAAGATCCATCTCAAGTGATCGCGGATGATCGTGTGCCGGTGGAGTATGGGCTAACAACGAAAGTTAGACCCATTCAGATCGAAGATCGAGCCGAGAAACAGTTGCGGAACAAGACGGTCGGCATGGTGAAAGTCCGGTGGGACAACTGGGGCCGTGAAGAACTGACATGGGAGCGCGAGCAAACCATGCGAGTAGAGTTCCCTGAGCTGTTTTGTACTCTGTAGCGAGAATGTTGTAACATAAACGGTTATATGTTGTCACATTTTCTTACTAATTTCTGTTGCCTTCCTGTATCTGAATTTCGAGGACGAAATTTCTTGTAGGAGGGGAGGATTGTAACAGTCCAAATTTCTGAAACAGGAATTTTTGGGTGACACGGCCTGGAACACGGGCGTGTCCCAGGGCGTGTCAAAGGACACGGCCTACGACACGGGCATGTCGCAGGGCGTGTCGAGGTTGTGTCGACGACCGGGCTTTGTCTCGACGATTTTTCGCTCGACGATGTGTCGAGAGGAGGCACACGGCCCAGGACACGGGCGTGGCCAAGGCCGTGTCGCGTGCTCGACGATTTTTACTCGACGATCGTCGAGTGTCGAGACGTGAGTGTCGAGTGTCGAGAAGTTGCACACGGCCTGTGACACGGGCGTGTCACAGGGCGTGTCAAATCGGGTCGACGAACTCAACCCGCCGAAGGATTTCGACAGGGCGTGTCTTTGTGCCGTGTCAGGGCACACGGCCTGGGACACGGGCGTGTCACAGTCCATGTGAAGTCTCGAGATGATTTGGGATTTTTTTCGCCCAGGCACACGGCCACAGACACGGGCGTGTTCGAAGGCGTGTTGGTGACACGGCCCATGACACGGGCGTGTCCCATGGGCGTGTCACTGGTTTGGATAAGTCGGTTGACCACCGCTTGAGGCACACGGCCTGGCACACGGCCGTGTCCGAGGCCGTGTCGGGTCAAAATCAGTGTTTTTGGCAAAATCGTGGCCGTCCATTCCTTCAGCTGGGATCCAAGGGCTGAAGCCTCTTCCTCTTTTTCCTAAAGGCCGAAAACTAAGAAGTGCTTCTCATTTGTTTTGGCCTTAATCTTTCTTCAAGATAAGAGAGAAAGAGAGAGAGAAAGGAGGAGGAAGAGGAAAGGGGGCTGCTGCTGGTGGTGCTGCGGTTTACCGACAAGAGATCCGAAGTCGGCGTTGCGGAGGAAACGCTCTTGCGAGTCTTGCAAGCAAGCTTTGTGGTCATGGCACCGAAGCGGTCGTCAAGGGTAACGACTCTTCTTCCTAGCCATGTGAAGGCTTATTTTTGGCATAGCTTTGTGATTCCCCCCACCAATAGGTGGCTGATTTTGGAAATCTTTGGGTGGATGCTTGACATCCCCTTTGTTAGCATATAGATCCGGAAATGAAGTACGGAATAGGCATGACGTGTGAAGCCCATCTGGACAAGTTGGTCTGGATTGGTGATGTTGCGTACGAACCGGAGAAGACTCCGTGATAACGTGTAGGTTAAGGAGTCTGCGGGTTATGCCTGCGAAAAGGAGTAGCAGGAAGTACTGGGGTGGTAGCCCAGGAAAAATAGCCATGTGATGTTTTTGGGTCCAACCTGTGGATGAAGCACAGGAAGTACTGGTGTGACCAGGAAATGCCCTTTTGTGATGCTTGATGTCGTAGGGTGTCCACCTGTGAAGCGAGTAACAGGAAGTACTGGCATGATAGCCAGGAAAGACCCCTGACATTTGTGCTTGTGTGGTGTCCACCTGTGAAAAGAGTCACAGGAAGTACTGGGAAGCCCAGGAAAGACCCGCTGTTGTGCTAAGGAAATGGGTATCGAGATATGCCCAGGCTTGAATGCCAGGAACAGGATTGGTGAGACCGACACGCGCCTTTGATATAGCCATGAGTACGCTGTACTCGGAGAAGACAAGGCGATTTGAGCAACGCGGGGTGGATGATCCGACCTGCGCTATGTCCGTCCGACGTGAGACCAAAAGGTGCGGTCTGTTGGAGCGCATAGCAAGAGTCTTCGGCCTGCGCGCCATGACACAATGGAGGGCTACGGGCCATCCCGGGGTAGGAAGACTAACTCCGGCTGCACGCCGTGGAGTAAATGCTCAAGAGATTTACCGTTGGGTTATGACCCTGATACGGTGGTGGGCAAGAGATTTGCCGGAACACCAAGAATGTGCCCTGAGTGCACGGACCGTTGGGCCGGGTGGCGAACGGTTGTGATGACTTGTGTGCGTGACAACACATTTTAATGCTATATATATTGCCATCCTTGTGATTTGCTATGCCTGCAGGGAAGAAAACCGCTACCCCGAGAGAAAGGGTAGGGTCGTTATAATTTGGTCAGCTGAACGCTGACCGTTGTTTTTGTTTGCCACCGTTGGGTGGATTGTCCCAGTACAGGTGCTGGAGAGCCGAGCGGGACGCATAGAGGTTGATGTTCCTGCTGCTGTTGCTGCTACTGCTGCTAGCCCTCGAAGGCTATCTGTGTTGTTGTGGGTTTTCTTTTCTTGTGGCCGGCCTGCGCGCCATTTTGTTTAGGCCACTGTTTGAAAGCTATGTAAGTCCATAAGGCCAACTCTTTTGACTTGTTGTAAGACATTCCTAGATTGTATAAAATGTAGAGTTTTATGTTTGGACATTCATGAGGAGTTCAAGTTGTAGTCTAGGCTTCCGCTAGAATGATTTGTGATAGGTGCGATAGCGCTACTCTGGTATCATCCTGTACCTTCACCGCCTGTTTTGTGATATATACTGTGGGGCCCCGGCCGGACCTTCTAGAATATACCATATGAACGGATGGGGTTGTTACACGATAAGTCCAAGGAAGCTCCACACATCGGTTGCTGACTTCAAGGGTGACCACTCCTGTACAGCACACACTTTGGCCGGATCCACAGCTAGCACAGCCCCACCGATCACATGGCCCAAGAAGGTAACCTCTTTAAGCCAGAATTCGTACTTGCTGAACTTGGCGAACAAGGCGTGCTCTTTTAGTTTCTTCAGTACCAAGGTCAGATGTTCGATGTGCTCCTCCTCTGTCTTTGATTAGACCAGGATGACGTCGATGAAAACGATGACGAAGATGTCCAAATAAGGCTCAAACACCTTGTTCATCAAGCTCATGAAAGCCGAAGTGGCATTTGTGAGCCCAAACGGCATTACGGTAAACTCGTACAAACCATACCTTGAGCTGAAAGCCATTTTCTGGATGTCCTCCTCTCGTATCCTCAACTGATAATAACCCGAGCACAAATACAACTTGAAAAACCAATGCGCTCCTACCAGTTGATCGAACAAATCGTCGATCCGGGGTAGCGTATAAGTGTTCCGCAATGTCAGTCAATTGAGCTCCCGATAGTCTATGCATAGTCGTAGGGTTCGATCCTTTTTCTTGACGAACAGAACATGGGCTACCCAAGGTGACGAGCTGGGGCGCACAAAACCAGACTCCACCAGTTCTTGCAACTGAACTCTTAATTCTGTGAGTTCCTTCGGGGCCATACGGTAAAGGGTCCTGGAGATGGGTTTGGCACCCGGTACTAGCTTAATTTGAAAGTCAACTTCTCTATGCGGGGGTAATCCTTGCAGTTTCTCAGGAAATACCTCGGGGAATTCCCGCACTTCCCGTACATCTTTCATATCCAACGCTATCTCCTTCAACTCGAAACAAACCATGAAAAATGCTTCCCCCATCATATGGGATTTTACAGCCTAAATCGAAGATAATAACATACGTGATGCGAATCTAATACCTTGAAAGATGACATCAGTGTCTCCATGTTTCAAGTAGATTCGTTTGTCCGTGCAATCAATCCTTGAGAAGTGCCAGTCCAACCACGCTATGCCCAGAATGAGATCAAACTCTAGCATCCTCAAGACTGTTGTAGGGGTATCAAAGGTCTTTCCGCCATTGAATATCTCAAACTCGCACTTAGTGGTTGCGGTCATCTCAGAGCGCTCTGGGAGGCGTACTCGTCGAGCAATACTAGTGAAGTATTGCACTTCTTCTATATCTTTAATGAAGTCTTACAACACCAAAGAGTGCGAGGCACCTGTATCGAATAATGTATAGGACGGTTTCCCGCCGATCATCACGGTGCCTAAGTACCAATACAATATTCAATGCTATATATCTAGTACGTCTTAAGCAATTTAATGTTTGACATGAAAATGAGATAACTAACTATAACATACCTGCAATCACCTCCTGTGGGTTCTGTTCCTGTGTCATGTCCAGAGTGAACACTTGATCCAGAGCCGGTCTGTGTTTTCCTCCTCGTGGTCCTCATCCTCGACCACGCATGTGTCGCTGTCATCGAGGAGCTGCCGGAGGGAGAGCAAGAGGAGCATTCCCAAACAACTGTGGGCAGTAACGTCGGATGTGGCCCGGTTGATTGCATTCGAAGCACAACCGCCCATAACGCCCCTCTGGTTGCTGAAATTGTTGAGGCTGTGGAGGCAGAGGCATTGCGGGCGGGTGTGGAACCGGATGCTCCACTCTATAATTCCGGTGGACACATCCGCCACATCTATGATGTCCTCTTCCTCCTCTATAATCATATCTCCTTCTGTTGCTAGGGCCAGCTTCCATCACGCCCTCAGCAGGCCTCTTAGCACTCCCCTGGTGGTTCGCTTCTAGCCTCATTGCCATGTTAATTATTTCCGCCAGGCTGGAGTCCTCTATAAACAAAAGAGCCTACCTCAGGGGGTCCTGCAGCCCTTTGTAGAAGCGCTTAGCGTATCCTCTCTCATCCAAATCATATGAGTCCGCAAATCTCGCGAGCTGCTGGAACTCTCGCTGATACTCCGTAACTGACTGCGATCCTTGCTTCAATAGTAGAAATCTCTCTTCGAGTTAATCTCGAGCGGTCGATGGAATGAAGTGCTCTAAGAAGACTCCTGAGAACTCGCACCAGCTAAACTGCGTATAAACTCACCCATGAAAGGTGGAGCCCATAAGGGAATTCCACCACCTCTTGGCATGCAGTTCCAGGACGGATATGGCCAATGTGACAGCCATATTGGCTGGGCAACGGATTCTTGCCAATATCTACTGCACCGTGTCAAGCCATTCTTCAGTGCGCACAGCTGACTATGTCCCAAGGTAGGCGGGAGGGGAGAGAGCCCGGAAAGTGCTCAGCCAATTTGACCCCGGAGCCTGTTGTTGTATTGGGGTCTGCTGCGACCTAAAGGAATCCAGGATGGCCGTGAGCGTCTGTCCCAACTCTGATTGTTGGAACTGAGTGGGTATGGAAGGGGCAGTAGTGCCCCCCATTGGCTTAATGTGCACTGAAATCTATACATAGAATACAAACGTATGGTCAGGTTGGCCAATCTTAAGGTCATAGTTGGACATACTTAGTGTGAATTACATATGGGCACACAAATGCTTCCGCTAAGTCAGTTTGTCCCCAAACTAACTAATCGCACGGGGTTGGTACCATTGTTGAATGACTTCTTTAGTTGAGGATCGTGGCAAGCTGATACCATTTGTAAGACCCCCCCTCCCGCATCCTAAACATGGCACAAAGGGGGTCTTATGCCCAGAACAGGCGCCTTGCAGTAGCATTAGCACACAGGCTAACCTGTACCACAAGACGCCTATTCCGCCTACTACATCCAATATCAATATATGCCAACCCAACTGAAATATAATATAGAAGTCAAATCCACACAAAGCATATTAGTCCAAAAGTACCACAAGGTAAGAAGCTTATAACAAGCTTCTAATGTATCAGAGTACAACTAATATACGCCAAAAAGGGCTACATCAAAGTCGTCCAACACTCACATCGGTGACTGACGGTAGCGACGGTATCGTCCCTTCAGGCCCTGTCGTCCTTGCCAGGCTGTCTTGCTGTATAATCTGCGGCTCCTCTACCTGCGGGGTGACCTCCTAAAAAGGAAGACGTAGCAACCGTTAGTTAAAAAGACTAAGTGGATTTCACATCCGCTCCCCTGACGACTCCTCGACACCGGGCGGAGAAAGGGACAAGGGTACAATATATATAAGTAATATAAGCACGTACAAGCAGGTGGAATAAGTACAATATGAATAACAACATTTTAATCTAGCAAATCTACAAGAGCTATAATCATCCATCAAGTACAAGTATCTACAACAGGAAAGTAACTTAACTTATAAGGATGCCCATACAGGCTTATAAGTTAATGATCGGTTTGACATAAATTAACTCATCATATAGGATTGCCTATACAAACTTATACGATGAGGGTCTTGTTTGTGCAATGTAATGTAATGGTATGTATGCAATGCAATGACTCACCCATGATCACGCATATGCAACCGCTATGTCGACACAGACTTGTAGTTCCCACTATTCGAGCAGGTAGCTAACCTCTCAGGAATCAACCACCGTGGCCAGGTGGCGACAGTAAAGCGGGCTTCTCTTCTACTAAGCGGGCATCCACACTGCTTCACTTAGGCCACCGTATGCCTCAACACTAATAACACCACAACGGAGCCCCCCACGCGTACTATGGCCCAGCGGGAGTCTCGGGTAGATGTGCACCGAGAACCAAGCCCCGAACTGGCCTTGTGTGACCCGAAAGGAGCCTCAAAAGAAAGCACAAGGACCAAGAACAACCGTTCACTTGGCACAGAAGGAGCCCCAGGAAATGAGCAGCGAGTACCAAGCCCAACCGCCCAAGGTCTAACTTTCAACTCCCATCGGTGTGACGACTAGCGAGCCCGTAGACCTGCCACACTATCCTTGACCCAAGATTATGACACCGCGTGTTGACTCACACCGCATGCAATTTCACATCATCGTGCCATGGAAGGAGCCTCAAAGAAAGCATGAGGACCAAGCCCAAACGTCCATTCGGCACAGAAGGAGCCCCGATAAATGAACACCGAGGACCAAGCCCAACCGTCCATTTATGACCCTACTCAACACTATCCAACTAGTGCAGTCAACACTCACACTTACATCCTTTCACAATGCTACTTGTAGGGAGACACCACTCTAGGAATTGGACTACTAAATTCAATCCGTTAAATAATTATTCACATGGCCATAGATTAACATCCTACATTTTATTTTCAAATGATTTCAATACATTATTAACATGATGCGCATTTCTATAAGTTACCAATTTCTACCAAATCGTTTCATTTAAGTACGCTTCATTTCACAAATCACTTACGTGTGATCCAATTATCAAACTTCATCATTCATAGAACTATGATGGTTAACATAAAGGAGTTCACCCAACCTCAATATTAATTTGCTACATTGTCTCTACCGAGTCCAAACCCGACTCTACACCAACCCAGAATTTTAAATACAGAACACATCTGGACAGGAAATTCGATCGGAGATTTCTGAAGCTACAAGAATCTGGTGAAGGCATGTAACCCCTCGATGGAAACGTCTTTCCATGAGTTACAACTTTCATATTCAGATCACAACCCAGATTCGACAGTAACACACTTGAAATCGGCTACAAAGTCCGCTGCGTACGGAACACAATTTCTGCATGCTTAGTTTGTTGGCCATCAATTTCGTTCAGACTTTCCCATGGCTACATACTTTGCCTGAAGTCGTGCAACCACTCGTTGGAAAGTTATTTTCAAGGACTTCAACTTTCGTGTTTACTCGAAAGCCCAGTTCTGAACTTATCACACCTAAAAATGGACAAGAAGATCGCTGTGTGAAGAACACATATTCTGCACGCATCTTAAGGCGGAATGAACGACATCGGTTCGTCTTCCTCCTCAAGCCAATGTTCCCCAAATCACATCAAAAATTCCTCCTCCCTTATTCACCATCATAAGGCCATTTCTCTTCACAAAACCGTCCCCCATCTTCACATAGAAGGATGTAGAGGTTGAAGACACCACTATCCATAGAGCACAAGCCCTAGAACGGCCCCTTCCTAAAGAAATCATCATCTCGCAAGTCTAGACTCTTTTGAGTCAACATATCACCTAGATATATCTACAGATCTAGCACCAAGGGAGAGGGGAGTAAGCCCACCTCATTTCCGGCGTTTTCACCATTTGTGACCAAGGATCTCGTCACTCTTCTCGGCGGCATCTTCTTCTCCTCAGCGGAGGCAGATCTTCACCTCTTGGACTTGCTCCAGCACCTTCTCCCTCTCTACAGCAGTTTCTCCAAGAAAAAGGTCTTGAAAATGAGAGTGAAAACGGCTAGGGTTTTCACTTCCCCTTATATGTGAAAAATGACACGGTTAGGGACACGCCCGTGTCCTTACCTGTGTCCTGCTCGGGCAATACGTCGTCATCGATTCCAATGTCGGTTCAATACACTAACATGGGTAGGGACATGGGTGTGTCCCTACTCGTATCCATATGACACGACCGTATTCTTTGGCCGTGTCCTGCTCTGGACACAATTCGTCGAGTTTCACTTGTCACACACGGGTAGGGACACGCCCGTGTCTCTACCCGTGTCATCCTCGGGGCAAACTTCGTCGAGCTTTGCTCGATACACACGGGTAGGGAAAAACTCGTGTATCTACCAGTGTCCTTTTCACATGGGTAGTGACACGCTCGTGTCACTACCTGTGTCCTTCTCTAGGACAACTCGAGTTGTCGACTCGAGAGTTGGTTGGATAGACACGGGTAGGGACACGCCCGTGTCTCTACCCATGTTCTTCATGGGAACAATGGTTGTACATACATGGGTAGGGACACGCCGTGTCCCTACCGTGTCTTCATACATGCGGGTAGTGACACGCTCATGTTATTACCCGTGTCCTTCTCTGGACCTGCTCGAGTCGTCGACTCGAGAGCTAGCCTCTCATACACGGGTAGGGACACGCTCGTGTCTCTACCCGTGTCCTATTCTGGACTGATTTATCCACCCATTTACAAGTGCAGCCCAGCTTCCAGCACTTCCCTGAACCCAAGTCAGCTCTCCTGACTCAAAAACGCGCACGAGGGGCCTAGTGCGAATCAGGACGTTACACCTGTTTAGTTCCTCTTTCCTGTACTTGGATATTGTTGAGTGTTGTGAGGCATCCTTTCCTTCAGTTTTTACCTTGTTTATCATAGATAGTCCAACTAGTTCTTGAAATCTGGCCATTCTAGCTGTGGTAGCTGTTTCAGGATCCTGAAAAGGAACAAGAGGAGATTTAGTTCTTTTGGACTGTCAGCTTTTTGAGATTCATGAGCTTGCTGTAGATGTTGTTGTTGTTGTTGTTGATGTTGCTTGCCTGAGGAGTACCTGTGCTGGCTGCTTCCAGAATTAGAAGAGGATCTACCGTGCTGTCATTAATACGTTTAAATTGGGTAGATCTCTGAGAAGAAGTGCCTGAAGCACCAACAGCAGGTGGAGGAGGAGGACGACGATCTTTCCTGTATCTCTGTGGAGGAGGAGAATACTTTCTGCTTTTCTTCCTGTCTTTCTGCTGATTCTTGGACAACCACATCCAAGCTGGAATGCCCTTTAAGGAGTAATCTTTTGTAGAATGTAATGAGGGATATCATGAGTTGGGTTTGATTTTGAAGCAACTGTTGGAGGGGCTTTTCTTTTCTTAGAGATTTTCTTTTTGGACTTTGGCTCATCATCAGAAGAATCATCTTCCTAATATTCATCATCGGAAGATCCCTGAGGATTATCATATATGGCATTAATTTATTTTAAGGCTTCTGCAGATATCAACAATTTTTCATCCTGAGGAGGAGCTGGAGCTGGAGTTGGAGTTGGTGCTAGTGCTGGAGCTGTAGGACTATGTACAGTAGCTGATTGGTTCTCTCCCTCTATATCTGCCTTTATTAACTCATCTAGATCTAGCATAGGACTATCATCCATTATATATGTTGGAGCAGAAATAGCTTTGGGAGGGGATGGAACATTGAAAGAATCTTCTCTTGGTGGAGATGGAATAACTGGGGCCTCTGTATTAGCAAAACTAGCCTTGAGTTGCATGGCAACTTTGGGGCTTATTGGAGAGGTGTAGGGAACTATAGCCATGGATGACTTTATGCTGTCTTCTGGAAGAAAGTTTAAATAAATTGTATCAAAAGTGTTCAATAAACAGAATAAATCCACTGCGGGATTGATAATGTAATCACCAACAGTGTTTATTTCAACTGTATCTGTCTCATGTAAATCCATATCAGATTCAATAAAATTAAGCAAATCAATCAAATCATCTGCTCTTCTGCTGTTGCTTTTGCTACAACTGCTGCTTCTGCTGCTGCTGCTGCTTTTGCTTCTTCTTCTGCTGGGACTGGAGCGAATTCTTCATGGAGTATCTCCCCCTGCCTGGTTTCAGTAGTCACTAGAGCCAGGCCCCTAACTGAAGTAGGAGGGAAAGAGAGGGCAGAGATTTGAGCAGCAAGTGAGGAGATGGAGGTAGCAAGAGGGTAAATAGCCTCTACTATGAGGTTTTTGATGAGGGGAGTAAGCATTGCCAAAAGAGATGGAATGAAAGGAGAGTCCAATGGCATGAACTCAGAAGTATGGATGGAAGATGATGGTGGAGGGGAAGTTAGAGAGTCTGGCATTTGCTCATCTGCATGTGATGGAGTATGAAGGGGAGATGACAATAGGGCAAAAGAAGGGAGCGAGAGGAGTTTGGAAAGGGGTATGTTGGCTAGATGTGTTGGTAGAGGAGATGAAGGTGGGGTACCAGGTTGTGATGGAGTTGCTGTACCATGTTGTGATGGAGTTGGTGTACCATGGTGTGATGGAGTTGGTGTACCATGGTGTGATGGAGTTGGTGTATGAGAGTGAATATGAGTTTGAGAATGGTGCACTGGAGATGATGGAGGTGTAGGAGTAGGTACTTTGGTATGAACTGGTGAGGGAAGATGAATTGGGGAGGCTGGAGGAGGTGGAGGTGTGTTGGATCCCTAGTTGAATTTGGGCTAGGTTAATTAAACTAGGATGTTTGACCCAACATGTATAGCCAGGGTCATGTCTATGTCCTAGAGTCTAGGCCATGTCCTTAGAGTCAACACTGCATGAAACAGCCATCAACCGACTGCAAAGGACTCAAGACTTAGAGAAATATCAAAGACTCAGAAAATGAGTTCGACGTTCGTCGAACTCAGTTCGACGAAAGTCGTGCTCAGCTCGACGAACTTAGAGACAATTCTCTGAGCTGAGCTCGACGATCTTGGTTCTCAGTTCGATGATCTCTAGACACTATACTTCAACATTCCAAGAACAGAATTCCTTTCTCTGATCTCCAGTCGACGAAGTTAGAATATCAGGTCGACGATTTATGGATGATCTACTTCAGACATTATTTGTCCGGAATCATACTCCAGTCGACGAATTCATGTTCTCAGCTAGACGAACTTGGACCATAATCTTGACAAGTTGTAACAAGTAGTTGTTAGCAGTACTCAGGTCGACAAACTTAATTCTCAGATCGACGATTTCTGGACACTTTACTTCAGACATTCTTAAGTCCAAGAAATATTTCACTGAAAGCCAGTCAACGAAGTTAGAATCTCAGCTCGAAGATCTTGATGCACAGAATTGGCAAGGTTCTAGAGAAAGCAGTTATCTGTTCTTAGGTGACGATCTTGGATCTCAGCTCGACGAACAACTATTATCTGGTCGACGAACATAACTTCTCAGCTCGACAAACTTTGGACCCAGGTCGACAAATTCTGTTCTTTGTTCGACGATTTCTGTGCAGTTCCAGACATGGACTTTTCCTCTCCTCTGTCATTAGTTTATTGCAGTAATTCCTGAATAATCAATGCTTAAATATTCTCTGAATATTACCGTTAGAAGCAAGCATTGATTACGGTTTTCATCAAGATTACTACTTGCCGCTTTTCAATGGAACAGTTGAGGAAATCATTTAATGAAGACATTCTCAAGGCCATCAGTAATCAATGCTGAAGAAATTCAAAATGCAGAAGGACGATTACATGGAAAATATAAAAATGATTTTTATTCTTCCTTACACACACAGATAGAAATAAAAAAGGAGGAACAAGGAGATCAGGAATTTTTGAAAGAGACCAAGCAACACACAGGGCAGTAACACAGTGAAGAAACAAGTAGCCCTAGACTAGAGAAATCATAGAAGCTGAAGAAGAAGAAGAACAACCATTCAAAATCAAGAGTCTTTCTTTCTTCGTTCCAGGATTCTTTAGAGGATAACAAATACTCTATCAGTCAAGAAGTTCCTAGATACCTTCTAGTCAAGGCTGAAATATTGAAGACCTACTCAACCTGCAACAAAGCTCAAACCTTCCTGAACAAATCAATATCTCAGGGGGAGACTTTGTTAAAATCAAAGATCCACTAAAGTCTTCTCAGTTGTACTTGAGAAAGAGAAGATACCATCACTCTCTCATCCCCCCACTATAAAAAGGGTTCTTTAACTCCCTTCAAAAGTTATTCCTGGTCGCAAGTCACCTGATCAAAGACTTGGGATTGGTTTTTGAGCACCTGATCAAAAGCTCATTGGTGACAATCACATGATCAAAAACCTGAGTGGATTCCTACCAGGGTGGTAGAAGAGTGGATGTACCCAGGTTGGGGAACCACTATAAAATTCTTGTATTGTCTTTTTGCCATCTTTTTTCTTTTGTTCTTGCTGTGGCTGTGCTGATTAGGTTGTTATGTCTGTGAAAGTTAGTTCATATTTGTTGTGCCTGTGGTAGATTATTTTATCTTAGGACTGATTTTTATTTACAACAAAAAGCCTTAAAAGTTTCAAGATACTCTATTCACCCCCTATAGAGTATATCAGATCTAATCCTAACTTTCAATTGGTATCAAATCAAGGCTCCTTTGGTTGTATAAGTTAACCCTTGAACCAAAAGATCCTGTGTTAGATCTGAATTTTATTTCTATTAGGATTATATTCACAGCATGACACAGAACAAAGACTATGCAAGCACCAGACCTCTATTGTGCAACCTAAATAAGTTTGCCATCTGGAGGGCAAGAATAAAACTCTATATGAATTCTATTGATGAGGACATCTACAATTCTATCTTGACAGGTCCTCCTAAACTAGTTGTATCCACATCAACTTCCAGCACTCATGCAGTACCACCACCTGAGTGGACTAAAGCTCAAAAGAAAGCCAAGGTTGCTGATGCCAAGGCCATGAACATTTTGGCCCAAATAATGTCAGATGACATTTTCCAAAGAGTGCCTGAATGCACATCAGCCAAGTCCATTTGGGACTCTCTCAACCAAATGGTAGCTGGCTCTGCTGATGAAAGGAAGGATAGAAGATCAAATCTCATATCCCAATATCAGAATTTCAAGAAGGATGAAGCAGAATCTATTGCAGACATGTACAACAGGCTGAGCTTAATAATCAATGAGCTGAAGACCTTGGATAAGGATATCACCCTCACTAAGGTGAATGACAAAATCCTCATGTGCTTTCCAAGCTCATGGGATTCAAGGATCTGGCCAATCAAGGAGGCCAGGAGCTTAAATGAGTTTTCCACAAAATCTCTTTTGGGAAACCTCAAGTCCTATGAGCAGTTAATCAAGTCCAGAGAAGCAGCTGAACAAAGGACTCCTCCACCAGCTAGGAAAGAGCACAACCTGACATTCAAGGCTGATGAGGAGACAGAAGCTTCAACAATAAATGAAGAGCTAATGGGTCTCCTTGACAAAAGATTTTACAAAATGGCAAGGAAAGACTTCAGGAGAAAATCATCCAGACAGGATGATAAGCCAAGGTATGATAAAACACCAACTAAAGAAGTAGTTTGCTTTTGCTGCAGGAAACCTGGACACTTCATCTCAGAGTGTCTAGAGAATCAAAAGAAAGAAAGGAGAAGAGAGAAGGACTCCAGAAGACAACAAAGCTCAAGGCCTTCCTCCAGCAAATACAAGAAGAAGGAGAATGGCTTTGTAGCAAAAAGCTGGAGTGACACTGAAGATGAATCCACATCTTCCAGTTCCAGTGAAGAAGAAGAAGAGGCAAGGGCCAAGAAGTCTGCCTCATGGCCATTGATGCCTCCAGAAGTCAATCAGAAGAGGAAGAATTTGAAGATGAAGGATCTTCAGAATCAGAAGCTGATCAGGTATTGTTATCTTTTGACTATAATTTTGATAGTTTCAAAATTGAATTTAAAACTATGTGCATTGATTTAATAAACTCAGAAAAGGAAATCAAAATACTTAGGGAAAAATTATGAAATCAGGAAAACATCATTTCTGAAAACACCAAGTTAAAAGAAGAACTAACATTAGCTAATGAACAGATCACTTCATTAAAAACAGAGCTATATGAGGCCAAACAAATTGAGGAACCTCTCAATGGGAGAAGCCTTAAGCTGATGGACATCACAAGCACAGTCAATGCCAGACTGAATGGAAAACTAGGCTTGGGTGCATCATCAAGTTTACCCCTCATACTCAAGAAGAATATATTAACCACACCAATAAAGCTTCTGTCCGAAAAGGGTAGAAAAAAGGTAGATAAAAACAATCCTAGTCAAACTGAAATCACACATAAAAACAAGAAAAATCAAAATCAAAAAACCTTAGACAAAAACAAAGTTCAGCATATTTTGTCGAACTCAGATCGATGAAATGGGGCCAGTTCATCGAACTCAAGTCGACGAATGTTGAACACAAATCGATATAATAATCATTCTTCTTACTGCGATCAACGAACTGTGTATGGTTCGTCGAGTAGAGATCGGCGAACTTGGGGCACTGAAAATGAGTATATTCATTCTCTGAGCAGAGATCGACGATCTCATCCCATTTCGTCGAACTCTGGTCGACGAACTCACAACATTTCATCGAACCTAGAAAGACTTAATAAAAGTCATAACTATAAAAGCAACTCTAATAAATCTAGGAAATCTTTTAATCCACTGGCTGATTGGATTATTCCTCCTAGAAGATATCACCCCTTAGGGTATAAATCACAACCTGAATTTTCAGTAATATCTAGTTTCTCCTATGAACAATATAAATGACCCAAGGTAACCTGGGTCAAGAGCAACTAACTGTTTTCATTGCAGGAAAAGGGTTGTCCAGCAGATAATCAAAAATAGTATCTGGATAGTGGATGCTCTAAGCACATGACCGGCAGCAAGGACAACTTAATTAACTATAAGTCCAAGCTGGTACGAAAGGTGAAATTTGGTGATTCAAAGTGTGGCCAGTCAGAAGGCTTTGGAGAAGTAAACATTGGAGCAGTCACTTTCAAGAAGGTGACATATGTAAGTGGACTCAAGCATAACCTCATCTCCATAAGCCAACTATGTGATGAAGGTTATCAGGTACACTTTAACTCAACATCTTGTATTATTTCTAATAAGAAAAACAAAATGTTTTAATTGGAAATAGGCAAGGAAACATATATTTAGTTGACTTTCATTTTGCCAATTCAGATATTTGTCTGCTTAACATTGTTTGCAATCAAAATGAATTATGGCATAAAAGTCTAGGACATGTAAATATGAAAAATATTGCTAGGCTATCTAAAGACAACCTGGTGAGAGGTTTACCTTCTGGTCCCTACAAGAACGAAGGCCTCTGTAGGGCTTGTCAACTAGGAAAGCAAACTAAATCTAGTTTTAAGTCAGTTAATAAAAGTGATTCACCTACTATTTTGTACTTGCTACACATGAACCTATTTGGACCTATTGCTGTAGAAAGCCTAGGAGGGAAATCCTATACTCTAGTTATTGTAGATGACTTCTCAAGATTCACTTGGGTGTTCTTTCTGAGATCTAAGTTAGATACATTCAAAGTTCTTACAGATTTTCTCAGGACCATATAGATTGAGTATTATAATCATGTTACACTAATCAGAAGTGATCATGGCACATAGTTTGAGTCTCTTCTTATGCATGACTTCTGTGAGAAGGAAGGTATCAGGCACTGCTTCTTAGCTCCTAGAACTCCTCAACAAAATGGGGTAGCTAAAAGGAAGAACGGAACCTCAATTGAAGCTGCAGGCACATTACTTGCAGATGCTTATATGCCCTTATCCTTTTGGGCAGAGGCTGTAAGCATAACAAACTATGTACTGAACAGAAGCCTAATACATAAACTTAAGAATAGCACTCCCTATGAATTGCTTAAAGGGAAGAAATCTAAAATCACCCATTTTAAAGTATTTGGTTGCAGATGTTATATACATAATAATAACAAGAAATATATTATAAAATTTGAAGCTAAGGCTGAAGAGAGAATCTTTCTAGGATATTCCCAAGTAAGCAAAGCTTATAGGGTGTTTAACAAATCTTCTTTAAAAATTGAAGAATCAATTCATGTTACTTTTGATGAAACTAACATGTCTTATAAGGAGAAAGAGATTTCTACCAATAGCAACTTGCAGGTACCTCACTTGAGTGAGAAATTGGGTGAATTAAACCTTCAATGAGAGGTTATATCACCCTCTCCTCTACAGGTTGATGAAGACAGTGAAGAAGAAAGCACAGAAGTGGTTGAATTTCATTCAACAGCAGATATAATTCCACAAGAGGAATTAATTCCAAATGTTATTGCTGAACCAACTCCACCCACTGATATTATCACACTAAGGGATCATCCCAGATCTCAAGTGATTGAAGACATATCAGTAGTTGTACGGATAATGAATCAACTCAACCAAGATGTGATGCATGCTTGTTTCCTCTCTCAAGTTGAGCCTCAATCCATAAAAGATGCTGAGTAAGATCCCCACTGGATCATTGCAATGCAAGAGGAACTCAACCAATTTGAGAGATGTAGAGTTTGGGATTTAGTTCCAACAGCCAAAGACTAACCAGTCATTGGAACTAAATGGGTATAAAGAAACAAACTATATGCCCAAGGTGTAATTATGAGAAACAAGGCTAGGCTTGTTGATCAAGGTTATATGCAAGAAGAAGGGATAGACTATGACCAAATATTTGTAACAGTTGCAAGGTTGGAAGCAATCAGAATCTTCCTTACTTATGTTGAATATAAGAAGTTCAAAGTCTATCAGATGGATGTAAAGAGTGCCTTCCTGAATGGAGTCCTGAAAGAAGAGGTTTATGTTGAACAAACCCTAGGTTTTATTTCTCTAACCCATCCCTCATATGTTTTAGATTGCATAAAGCTCTTTATGGTTTAATGCAAGCTCCAAGAGCTTGGTATGAGACCCTAGCTAGCTTCTTGATAGATCATAAATTCACTAGATGTATTGTAGATAAAACATTATTCAGTAGGCACCATAAGGATCAAACTTTGTTAGTACAAATATATATAGATGATATTATATTTAGGTCTACTGATTCTAAACTATGCAAGAGGTTCTCTAACCTCATGCATTCTAAGTTTGAAATGAGTAGCATGTGTGAGCTCTCCTACTTCCTTGGTCTCCAAGTGAAGCAGTTGTCTGTTGGCATCTTCATCTCCCAAGCTAAATATGGTAAAGAGCTTATTAAAAAGTTTGGGATGGCTGATGGCTCAGCAAAGAAAACACCTATGGCCACTAATGCTGTAATAGACACTGAAGAACATGGGAAACCAGTTAATCAGAAATTATATAGGGGCATTGTTGGGTCCCTACTTTACCTTGCAGCAAGTAGACCTGACATAATGTTTGCCACATATCTTTCTGCTAGGTTCCAAGTGAACCCTAAACAATCTCATATAGTTTTTCTAAAAATAATTTTGAGATATATAAAGAGTTATCCTAGTCTAGGACTCTTGTATCCTACTGAGTCAGCATTTGATTTAACTGGATATTCAGATGCTAAATGTGCTGGATGCAGGGTGGATAGGAAAAGTACCTCAGGGACTTGTTAGTTCCTTGGTATGAGATTAGTGTCTTGGTTCTGCAAGAAACATTTATATGTGTCTACATCAACTGCTGAAGCAGAATACATTGCAGCTGGCAGTTGTTGTTCCCAGATGCTGTGGATTCAATACTAACTCCTGGACTATGGGTTCAACTTAAATAATTCAACTCTATTTTATGATAATACAAGTGATATATCTATAGCACAAAATCCAGTCCATCACAGTAGGACTAAGCATATAGACATTAGGCACCATTGCATTAGAGAGTGTGTAGACAAAAATAAAGTTAATCTTGTCTATATCTACACTGATCTACAAAGAGCTGATATTTTCACCAAACCCTTGGATGAAAGAAATCACTTGTTCTTTATAAATCATCTGGGTATGATAAATGGAGAAGATTTAAATTGATTTTTGTCTGTAGTCGATGAATTTCTCAAAGTTCATCGAACGGAGATCGACGAACTGTGAAAGTTTCTAGAGATATTCGTCGAACGGAGATCGACGAACTCTCTGTGTGTGAAGTTATTTTCATCGAACGGAGATCGACGAATCTGCTTCAGAAAAATTTCGTCGAACGGAGCTCGACAAAATGTTCTCACATCTTCAGACTGAGCTCGACGAATTATTTAACTACAAATTATTTTGTCTACCTCAGATCGAAGAATTCTTTTATTTTTCGTGGAACGGAGTTTGTCGATTCATATTCTGGAAAAACTTATATCTAAGTTTTCTTCGACTTCCGTCTCGTGCTTTTAGTTCCCTTGCACTTGATCTTCGTTTTTCTCTTGCAGGTGAACTAATGGCAATTCCAGCAGGCAGCTTTGCAGCCATGAAATTTGATACTAGATTTGATGTGGACTTTGAATCATTTCAACACTCAGACCCTATCTTCCTGAATATCTTACAACTGCTTGAAGATCAGCAGTTGAAAAATTTGATGACCACCAGGATCAAGTTCGCAGGTGCAGAAATCAGAGAGTGGGTCTACAGTTCCTCCACCACAGATGAGAACACTATGACCAGCTCAATATCAGGTAATGTTGTCTCTCTTACCCTCGCCGTTCTGACTTAAATATTAAGTTTAACCAATGGTAGAGAAGAACTGGAAATTGATAATGAAAAATTTAATGATATGTTGAATAAAATGGGTTATACTGGAGCAACCCCTAATAAACTGTTGAAGAACATCTGTTTACTGAGTACAAATTTCTCGCAGATGTTGCAGGGAAAGTACTGCTGGGCAAGAACATTGCCCATGACTACATAATCAAGCATCAATTCCTGGTAATGTGTGTAGTGGTGACTAAGAAAACAGTGAATTGGGCTCAAATCATGTTTGAGTTGATTAAGAAAAAGAATACGAAAAAGGAGATTTGTTTTGGAAGGATTTTAGGAATCTTCCTTAAGGAAAAGGCTGCTGAATCCCTGGTCACCCCGACCATATTCATAAATGCCTGCAAGAGGCTCACCTGTGCCCTCTTTGGCAGGTGAGAGAGGATCATCACCAAGCCAACCAAGGCTTCTTCCTCCTCCAGGCCTTCTGAAAGCACTAGGGATGTCATAGCCGCTCCTCTAAACCCAGAAGAGGTCCCCTCCACCTCCAACATTCCTTCTTCTCCTCAACATCAACAACAACAAGCACTTCACATTTCTACTCCAGCTCCATCTCCTGCACACTATCCACCTCCATCCTCTCCTCAAGTAAATATCACTGCAATCCAATCACTTGAAACCCCATCTTCCCCCATTCAGGGATCCCCACAACACTCCCTTTCCCAATCACCACAACCATCCCCACCTCAATCCCCCCTTCCACCTCATTAAACTACCACAGATCCTGACACCTTTATCTCCTCCCACATATTCAATCTAGTGATTCCCCCGGCATCACCACATCAAGAATCCCTCCCCACAACTGAAATTCCATCTTCTGCACCTGACCACACACACACTAAGATATGTCAATTGCATTTTCTATTTGTTCAAATTGTGGTCACCATAATCCCTACTCCTCCACTGCTCCCGAATCCATTTATTTAAATTTCTCTGATATTGCTAAGGATTTACTTGCTTTCATCTCTCCCCCTCTTCAAATTCTTCTAACTAATACTCTAGCTCCTCTCACTGCTTCCATCCAAACTCTCTCTGCCACAATTGCTGCTCTATCCCCTGTCCCTTCTTTTGGGGGACTGGCTCCAGGACCTTCTGCAGGCAGTTAGGGGGAGATGCTTCATGATGAAGAAGCTCTAGTGATTGTAGTAGCAGAAATAGCAGCAGCAGCAGAAAAAGCAGCAGCAGCAGAACTTGATTCTTTCATGACTGAATCTTCAGAAGATATATCAGATCCCTATGACATAATAGATTTAATAGAATCAGATACTGATATGGATGAGCCTGTTTTGGCTGAGCTTGACACTGCTGGTGATTATATTATAAATCCCACAGTTGATCTTTTGAAATTGTTGAGCATGTTTGATACAACTCATTTGACCTTTCTACTAGAAGACTGCATAAAGCCATCTTTGGCTATAGTCCCCTACACCTCACCAATAAGCCCCAAGGTTGCCAAGCAACTGAAGGATAGTTTTGCCATTACAGAAGTCCCTGTTATTTCATCTCCACCAAAAGCTGCTCCCCTCATTACGTCATCACCTCTTGGAGACATTTCTGCTCCAACTTTTGTTATGGATGACTCCCCAATGCCTAATCTAGATGATTTGATCATGGCTGACATAGAAGAAGAGCATAAAACAGTTGCTGAAAGCACTGAAGTGTACAGTTCTCCTACACCAGCTCCAGCTCCTTCTCCAACTCCACTTCAGGCTGAAAAACCTATTGATAAATCTGTACTAAAAGCTATTGATGCTTTATATGATACTCCTCAAGAATCTTCTGATGATGAAAATGATGAAGAAGATTCGGATGATGAGCCCAAGAAGAAAGTATCCAAGAAAAGGAAATCTCCTCCACCTCCTGCTCCAAAACCCAATCCAACAAATGATACTCCTTATTATATACTTCAGAAAATCACACCATATAAGGGCATGCCAGCATGGATGTGGCTGTCCAAGAACCAGCAGAAAGAGAGAAAGAAAAGCAGGAAGTACTCACCTCCTCCTCAGAGATATAGAAAGGACCCTCCTTCTCCTCCTCCACCTGCTGCTGGTGCTTCAGGTTCTTCAACTCAGAGGACAACCCAATACCAAATATATTAGAGACATCAGGGTAGGTCCTCCACCTCTTTAGGAAGCAGCCAGCAGAGGCATTATTCATCAGGCAAACAACATCATCAACAACAACATCAACAAATCACTGAACATCAGAAATTTGAAAGCCCAAAGAGACCTGCCACCCCTCTTGTACCTTTTGAATATCCAGAAATAGCTACCACTGCAAGGATGGCTAGATTCCAGGAATTGGTTGGCCTATCCATGATAAACAAAGCAAAAGCTTAAGGAAAGGATCCTTCTGAATACACTACCATGTCCAAATATAGGAAGGAAGAACTCAACAGGTTTGCAAAAGCTAACAAATTTTTTAATGTTGATGACTACATGAAACTGTATACAGAAGTTGTAGTGTCAAGGGCTACCTCCCTTAATATCATTGGAGCTGCTGATATGATAATGACAAAAACTGAAGTAGCAAAGCCAAATAGGGAAATCAAATTTTCACAGCCTAGTGACAAAGCTAAGAAGGTTAAGCCAAAGGAGCCCGGGAAGAAGAAATAAACTTTAAACTGTTTAGTCTCTTTGATTATTTTAAAACTGTCTATTTATATTCCTGAGACAAAGCTTACTGTATATATATATATATATATATATATATATATATATATATATATATATATATATATATATATATATATATATATATATATATATATATATATATATCTGCTGCACACTTAAATATTTCTTGCCAGAAATATGTTTTCTTACTTTGTAAATTTTTGTGTGTATGTAATTAGTGACCTTACCCAAATAGTGGGAGATTGTTGGATCCCTAGTTGGATTTGTGCTAGGTTCACTAAACTAGGATGTTTGTCCCAATATGTATAGCCAGGGTCATGTCTGTGTCCTAGAGTCTAGGCCATGTCCTTAGAGTCAACACTACATGGACCAGCCATCAACAGACTTCAAAGGACTCAAAACCTGGAGAAATTTCAAAGACTCAGAAAATGAGTTCGACGTTCATCGAACTCGGTTCAATGAAAGTCATGCTCAGCTCGACGAACTCAGAGACAATTCTCTGAGCTGAGCTCGATGATCTTGGTTCTCAGGTCGACGTTCTCTGGACACTATACTTCAACATTCCAAGTCCAGAATTCCTTTCTCTGATCTCCAAATGACAAAGTTAGAATATCAGGTAGACGATTTATGGATGCTCTGCTTCAAACATTCTTAGTCCAGAATCATACTCCATTCGACGAATTCATGTTTTCAGCTCAACGAGCTTGGACCACAATCTTAACAAGTTGTATCAAGTAGCTATTAGCAGTTCTCAGGTCGACGAGCTTAATTCTCAGATCGACGATTTCTGGACACTTTACTTCAAACATTATTAATTCCAAGAAACATTTCACTGAACTCCTGTCGACGAAGTTAGAATCTCAGGTCGACGATCTTGGTGCACAGAATTGGCAAGTTTCTAGAGAAAGCGGTTATCTGTTCTTAGGTCGACAATCTTGGATCTCAACTCGACGAACAACTATTATCTGGTCGACGAACATAACTTCTCAGCTCGACGAACTCTGGACCCAGTCAACGAATTCTGTTCTTTGGTCGACGATTTCTGTGTAGTTCCAGACATGGACTTTTACTCTCCTCTGTCCTTAGTTTATTGCAGCAATTCCTGAATAATCAATGCTTACATATTCTCTGAATATTACCATTAGAAGCAAGCATTGATTATGATTTTCATCAAGATTATTACTTGCCACTTTTCAATACAACAGTTGAGGAAATCATTTAATGAAGACATTCTCAAGACCGTCAGTAATCAATGCTGAAGAAATTCAAAATGCAGAAGGACGATTACATGGAAAATATAAAAAGGATTGTTCTTCTTCCTTACACACAGATAGAAAGAAAAAGGAGGAACAAGGAGATCAGGAATTTTTGAAAGAGACCAAGCAACACACATGACAGTAACACAGTGAAGAAACAAGAAGCCCTAGACCAGAGAAATCATAAAAGCTGAAGAAGAAGAAGAACCATTCAAAATCAAGAGTCTTTTTCTTTCTTCATTCCAGGATTCTTCAGACGACAACAAATACTCTATCAGTCAAGAAGTTCCAGGATACCTTCTGGTCAAGGCTGAAATATTGAAGACCTACTCACCCTGCAACAAAGCTCCAACCTTCCTGAACAAATTAATATCTCATGGGGAGACTTTGTTAAAATCAAAGATTCACTAAAGTCTTCTAAGTTGTACTTGAGAAAGAGAAGATACCATCACTCTCTCATCCCCCCACTGTAAAAAGGGTTCTTTAACTCCCTTCAAAAGTTATTCCTGGTTGCAAGTCACCTGATCAAAAGACTTGGGATTGGTTTTTGAGCACCTGATCAAAAGCTCATTGGTGGCAGTCACCTGATCAAAAACCTGAGTGGATTCCTACTAGGGTGGTAGAAGAGTGGATGTACCCAGGTTGGGGAACCACTATAAAATTCTTGTGTTGTCTGGTTGCCATCTTTTTCTTTTATTCTTGATATGGCTGTGGTGATTAGGTTGCTGTGTCTATGATAGTTAGTTCATATTTGTTGTGTATGTGGTAGATTATTTTATCGTAGGACTGATTTTTATTTACAGCAAAAAGCCTTAAAAGTTTCAAGATACTCTATTCACCCCCTCTAGACTATATCAGATCTAACCTTAACTTTGAAGGTGGAACATCTTCAGTAGGGTGGGGAGTGGCTAGAGCAGCCTTTGTACTCTCAGAAGGCCTTGAGGAAGAGGAGGAAGCCTTGGAGGGCTTGGTGATATTCCTCTCCCACCTGCCAAAGAGGGCACAAGTTATCCTCTTGGAGGCATTAATGAATATGGTCGGTGTGACCAGGGATTCAGTAGCCTTTTACTTAAGGAAGATTCCTAGAATCCTTCCAAAACACACCTCTTTCTTGGTGTTTTTCTTCCGGATCATCTCAAACAGAATCATGGCCCAGTTCACAGGCTTCTTATTCACAACAACACACATCACCAGGAATTGATGCCTAGTGATGTAGTCATGGGCTGTGTGTTTTCCCAGCATTACGTTGCCAACTACATCTGCTAGAAACTTGTATTTAGCAGACAAATGTTTCTTTAGCTGTTTATTGGGAGTGTCTCCATAGTAGCTCATTTTATTCAACATCTCATTAAATTCATCAGTATCAATCACTAAATCATATTCACCATTAACTAATCCAGAAATGTCAGTTAAGACGGCGGGGGTAAGAGATATTTCATTACCCGATATGGTTCCCGTCATGGTGTCATCATCTAGGGAGGAGGAGGTGTAAACCCATTCTCTTATTTCTGTTCCAGCTATCTTGATTCTTGTGGTCATCAAATACTTTAACCGCTGATCTTCAAGCAATTTCAGAATTTCCAGGAAGATAGGATCTGAGTGTTGAAACGACTAAAAGTCAATGTCAAAGACTGTATCAAATTTCATTGCTCCAAGACTGCCTGCTAGAATCGCCATGAGTTCGCCTGCAACAAACACAAAGGAGATCAAGCGCAAGAGAACTGAAAGCGCGGGACGGAGGTTGAATAAAAACCTAGATATAAGATTTTTTAGAATATGAATCAACAAACTCTGTTCAGCGAAAAATTAAAAAATTCTTCGATCTGAGGTCGACAAAATATTCTATAGTTAAACAATTCGTCGATCTTAGTCAGAAGATTCGAAAACATTTCGTCGAGCTCTGTTCGACGAAAATTTTTCTGAAACAGATTCGTGGATCTCCATTCGATGAAAATAACTTTACTCACAGAGAGTTCATTGAAATCCGTTCGACGAATATCTCTAGAACCTTTCACAGTTCGTCGACCTTCGTTCGACAAACTTCGAAAAAGTCGTCGATCGTAGAGAGAAATCAAATTAAGTCTTCTCCATTTATCATTCAAAGCTGATTTATAAATAGCAGATGATTCCTCTAATCCAAAGGTCTGGTGAGGATATCTATCATTTGTAAATCATTGTAGATATAGACAAGATTAATTTTATTTTTGTCTACACACTCTCTTATAAAATGATGCCTAATGTCTATATGCTTGGTCCTACTGTGATGGACTGGATTTTGTACAATGGATATAGCACTTATGTTGTCACATAATAGAGTTGAATTATTTAAGTTGAACCCATAGTCCAGGAGTTGGTTTTGAATCCACAGCATCTGGGAATAACAATTACCAGCAACTATATATTCTGCTTCAGCAGTTGATGTAAATACAGATGATTGTTTTTTCTAAACCATAAGACTAATATCATACCAAGGAATTGACATGTTCCTGAGGTACTATTTCTGTCTACTCTATATCCAGCAAAGTCAGCATCTGAGTATCTAGTTAACTCCAACTCTAACTCAGTAGGATAAAAGAGTCCTAGAATGGGACAACTCTTTATATATCTCAAAATTCTTTTTAAGAAAACTAGATGAGATTCTTTAGGGTTCACTTGGAACCTAGCACAAAGACATGTAGCAAATATTATGTTAGGTCTGCTTGTTGTAAGGTATAGTAGGTACCCAACAATGCCCCTATATAGTTTCTGATCAACAGGTTTCCCATGTTCATCAGAGTTTATTACAACATTAGTAGCCATGGGTATTTTCTTTGCTAAGGCATCAGCCATCCCAAAATTTTTGGGAAGCTCCTTAGCATACTTAGCCTGGGATATGAAGATGCCATCAGGTTGCTGCTTCACTTAGAGACCAAGGAAGTAGGAGAGCTCTGCCATGCTACTCATTTTAAACTTTAAATGCATGAGGTCAGAAAACCGCTTGCATAATTTGGAATCTGTAGACCCAAATATGATGTCATCTACATAAATTTATACCAACAAAATTTGATCCTTATGGTGCTTAGTGAATAATGTCCTACCTACAATGCCTCTAGTAAATTTATGCTCTATCAGGAAGCTAGCTAAGGTCTCATACCAAGCTCTTGGAGCTTGCTTTAAACCATAAAGAGCTTTATGCAATCTAAAAACATATGAAGGATACGTTGGAGAGATAAAACCTGGAGGTTGTTCAACATAAACCTATTCTTTAAGTACTCCATTCAGAAAGGCACTCTTGACATCCATTTGATAGACTTTAAACTTCTTGTATACAGTATAAGCAAGGAAACTCCTAATAGCTTCCAGTCTTGCAACTGGTACAAAAGTTTGGTCATAGTCAATTCCTTCCTCTTACATATAACCTTGAGCAACCAGCCTTGCTTTATTTCTGACTATAACACATTGGGCATCTAGCTTGTTTCTATATACCCATTTAGTTCCAATGACTGGGTAGTCTTTTGCTCTTGGAACTAAATCTCAGACTCTGCATCTCTCAAATTGATTGAGTTCCTCTTGCATTGCAAGATTCAGTGAGGATCTTGCTCAGCAACATTTATGGATTGAGGCTCAACTTGAGGGAGGAAACAAACATGCATGAGATCTTGGTTGAGTTGATGCCTTATCTGTACACCTACTGACATGTATCCAATCACTTGAGATCTAGGGTGATCCCTTAGTATGACAAAGTCAGTGGGTGGAGTTGGTTCAGTAACAACACTTGGAGATAATTCCTCTTGTGGAATAATATCTGCTGTTGGAGTAGGTTCAACCACTTCCAAAATTTCATCTTCACTGTCTTCATCAGCTTGTGGAGGAGAATGAGATATGACCTTTTGAGTAAGGTTTAACTCTTCCAATTTCTCACACAAGTGAGGTACTTGCAAAAGATCTGAGGTAGAAGAGTCCTTCTCCTTGTAATACATGTTAGCTTCATCTAAGAAATATGTACAGACTCTTCCATTTTTAATGATGATTTATTGAAAACCCTATATGCCTTGCTAGCTTCGGAATAACCTAGAAAAATTCCCTCTGTAGCTTTGGCTTCAAATTTTGTAATGTGTTTCTTATCATTGTTGTGAATGAAACAACTACACCCAAAGATTTTAAAGTAATCAATTTTAGATTTCTTCCCTTTGAGTAATTCATCGGGGGTCTTACCCTTAAGTTTGTGTATCAAACTTCTATTCAGCACATAGTTTGTTGTGCTCACAGCCTCTGCCCAAAAGGATAGGGGCATTTGTGCATCTGCAAGCAATATTCCTGTAGATTCAATGAGGGTTCTGTTTTTCCATTCTGCTACCCCTTGTTGTTGAGGAGTTATAGGAGCAGAGAAACAATGCCTGATACCTTCCTCCTCACAGAATCTTTGCATGCGAAGAGATTCAAACTCAGTACCATGATCACTTCTGATCCATACAACTGGATCCTTATGCCCTTAAGAAAATCTATACGGAATTTGAACTTATATGACTTGTGTCTCAAGAAGAACACCTAAGAGAATCTAGAGAAGTCATCTACATTGACTAGAGTGTAAGACTTCCCTCCTAAGCTTTGTACAGCAATGGGTCCAAAGAGATCCATATGTAGCAAGTACAGAATCTTAGGTGAATCACTCTTATTAATTGAATTAAAGTTGCTTTTAGTTTGCTTGCCTTCTTGACAAGCCTTGCATAGGCTTTCTTTCTTGTAGGGACCAAAAGGCAACCCTCTGACCGAGTTGTCCCTAGATAGCTTAGAGATATTCTTAAGGTTAACATGACCTAGTCTCTTATGCCAAAGAATATTGTTATTACTATAAGACCCCCCCCCCCCCCTTTTTTTTTCTTTTTCGACACCGGGGTCCTAGGCCCAGAACTGCCGTTTTGCGGTGACTCCTTCACGCCCTGAAGGGTCATCACCACAAAGCGCCGATTCTGCCGGCCTATTTCAATCACAGAAAAGTAGTACAATAATGTAAATGGAAATTGCAGTCCACAGAGAATCACATGTCATAATAAATATAACTCCACGAAGGGAGTGTCCACAGAATAAAACATCAGAGTAGCAAAATACGGGCTTATGCCCGGTACATCATATCCTCACTACAAAATCACTCATACGGAAGCAAAAGAACTACTCAAGGTCGAGACTCACGGTCCCGGCTGTATGAACTCCGGAGCTAGACTGCCCCACCTCCAAGCGCACCGGCCTCTGGGGCTGCTCCTCCATGCTGGTCTCCACAATCCCCTAAATGATGCGGTTCGAAAACCGTTACTCTAAAAGACTAAGTCCTATCATCCCCCGCCCCTTCCCCCATGGCCCCTAGGCACCGAGTAGAGAGGAAGAAAGGGGAGGAATTGAAGGTGGAGAAAATCAAAAGCAGATGGCAGCGGTCCTATACTAGCAAATTCTATAGCATGTAAAGACAATAAGCTGAAATATGAAAAGTAACCTTTACTTATGTGAAAACACATAAGTCAAGGGGTCTTCTGCAAGGCTCCCATCGTATAAAAAGTCCCATACCAATTTATACGTTGGGGTGTCGGTTATCAAACAGCAGTAAATATATATATCAAAATTAACCTTAATTTATAAACTTGCCCACACAAGCTTATAGACCAAGGGGTCGGTTTGCAGGTCCTAAAGTATAAGCGTCCCATTCCACTTATACTTTAGGTGTCTGGGTTAAAATAATCGATTATGCTATGACATGCAAGTGGGTATGATGGATCATGCAAGTGCAATGCACTCACCCGACTCTGTGCACACAGACCTTTAGTTCCCCCTTTCTGGAGCCGTAACCTCCCAGGATACCTCCGTAGTGGCAGACGGAAGCGGTGGGTTGGGCCTCGCCCACATCTAAACCAGTAAAGCACTACCGGTCAGACCTATCGTACGCCTCAACGCTTGGTGCACGAAGCAGACTCCTGCGCACTCTTGCCGGCTGGCGCACCGGACTTCTGTTGGCGAAGTGCTAACCACACTTGTCGAGTCAACGTATTGACGTCGGTGTATCGACCCTCCAAATTCCGAAGACCCACCACCTTAATTTTTCCTTCCTTTTATGCGCATGCAAATTTAGCGTGTTCAAACCCGAGCCGAAGCTCCCCGGACAAACACGTCCGTCTCAAACAATCGAGTCGAAGCTCCCCGGACCCAAAGTCCATCTTTTAACCATCCGAGTTGAAGCTCCCAGCTAACTTCCAGTGCCATCAGTGTTTGTGAAATGTGCAACCCTAATTACTAAGTTACTCTTTTCAGCTTGTTAAAACAGTTTACGTTAACCCAGGACTGCCCCCGGTATTCCCTGTGAAGGGCTCTCAAGGGGCACTAGGAACTGTGTTGGGATTACGCCCAGCGTTCCCTTTCACAAGGTACTTAATTTGTTATTGGTTGATTCCCTTACCCATTACTTTCTCATATTCCGATATGCTAATCATAGGGTGATTTGACTCCAACTCTCCTTGGGTAGGACGATCTTTCGTCGGACCCGAACGCCCCTAAACCCTAGACAAAAACCACACTCTACTCACTCATCTTCCATAGATGCAACCCATTCTACTTATCTTTCCAGCAAACCATCAAGACCCATCACACGTGCTCTAATTCATATCCAAAATGATTTCCTGCAGTTTTGCTATATGCAGACCACTTAAGCTACATGACCCGTAAAAAGGGAAGTACATGAAATACTGATCCAGTACCCCTATGATAATTATTAGAGGGCTAAAATGACATTTGTAGCATAAATCCAGAAATCCATAATTTTCCTAATTTGTCTGATAATTAATTTTTTTATTCTAGTATCCAAAAAGCCCAAGTTTGAACATGAAGTAGCAATTTCATACAAGATAATATTCCAATAAATTAATGGTAATTACAAAATGCATAATCAACTCTAAAGACTAAGTCTTCAAATTTTTCAGCAAGGTTTAGGCCCTTAAATTTAATTTCAAAGATATCTCATAAAAAGTCATTTTAAAAGATTTTTCAGTAATAATACCTCCAAAAAGTTCAGAGAAACTTCAGCGATGATTATGATGGCCTACAAATACCCTAGAATAAGTTTCATAATTTATCATTTAAAAATAAGGCTATACTTGATTTTCTCATGAAATTTCAAGTTTATGGGTTAATGAACAAAGTATACTAATTAACCATCAAAAATTTCCACAAAACTTCCCACATGATAATATTGAACTAGGAACACTATGTATCAAGATTCATAATTTTCCAACAAGTATTGAGCTCTTGTAAGAATTATTATTATGCAACCAAAGTAATGCACTTGTGAAGTAGATGCCCTAACTAGATATCCAAAAATTCTATCAAAATTCATACATGATTAGTATAGTCTAAAACTACCTCTGCCAATGTTTCATGCCCTTTCAATGGGCAGTGAGACCACAATAACGAAATTATTAATTAGGGCAATCCTATTGGTTACAAATGAAGTGCTACAAATATTGATCAAAACTCCCCAAGTAAATTACCAGAGGCTCAACATATCCTTATTCCCTCACTACCCAAATTTGGTTAAGTTTCAAGATGTTTAGCTAACCTAAACCTACACTACAAGTTTTAGGTCCTAAGCTAGGGTTAGGGTTTTGGGGACCCTACCCTTTTCAAAATTAGTTAATATTTTTAACAGAGGGTTTTATATATCCTAGGAACCTCCTTGCAAAATTTGATGTTCATCCAAGGTGTTTAGAACTCATGCCCTTCACAAGGCAAAAAGGTCCCTCCTTAGGGTTTGGCCTAGGAACTTAGGGCAAATCAATTCCACACTACCCCACATTCCATGGGGAGGTGCTAAGTGCCATAACAAGTCAGTGGCCCAAATTTTAGCCTCTGTTGAGGTGATTTGGTCACTCAAAATCAAAAGTGCACTTTTTCTCCAAAATACCCTTATTAAGGTAAAGTTAGGGTTGGGTCAATACCTATTCAAAACACATCCACATTAGGTGAAACTGTATACAGATACCTATCATGAGCCCAGGGACCACTCACCAAAATTTGGGAGGGTTTGGAGGTCATTTGAATACTTAATTAAATTACCCTAGCTTTATTAAATAAAGTCAAAAACTTTAGGAAATTTGTGTCCAAAAATTCTGAGCTTTGGGCAGGCCCTAGGTATAGCTAGGTTAGGCTCCCTGCCAAACTTTCAACTGATTTGGGCTAGGGATGAAGTGTGGGCTCTCAGTTTAATGACTGCCTAGCCCTAAGGGTATGTCCCACCAAATTGGGTGCCCTGGTCAGACCATGCACCCAAATGGGTTCAAACAAATTTTAAAAATAAAATAGACTTAGAGGGCTACAACTTTTGTGTTGAAAGTTTTTCCACCAGATGACCCTAGGTATTTTTAAAAATTTAAACCATTTAGAGTATAATGTGTGACAAAAATGAAATAATCAAGAAATGATTTCCTATAGTTTATTCTCTGATGGAGCACGAATCTTGGCGCAGAATGAACGGAATCTGCTCATCTTCTTCGTTGAGCCGACGGACAGGATGCATTCTTCCTGGGCCGACTTCAAGCGGCTGTCGCCGGCCATCCAGCCCCTTCCCCGGCCGGCCACCGCCACCACCACCTCCGTTGAGGTGGGGGCTATTGCCAGGCGGTGGCTCTGCCGCCGGAGAGGCGTTCTCTGGCGGCTATAGCAAGAAATTTTTCATGCCGAAGCCATGAAAATGCTAGATTTGATCGGGCTCAATTGAGCCCGAATCTTAAGCCTAAGAAGTCCTATGATCTACCCGAGAGTTAAGGAGAGGGGGAGGACCTTCCTGGCGGCCTGGATGCGGGAAGAGCGGCGGGATGCCATTGACAATGGTGGCGGCGCTCGGCTTCTGCAACAGTACAGTGGGATGGCTCGTCTCCTCCAGGTAAATGCTCGAAAATGTTCCCCTTTGCCCACTGATGGTGTTTAAATGGAAATTGGGGAAGGGGGGTGGCTGGTTCTTCAATGGCCATCAACACCATTTATGGTGTGGCTCGGGTAGAGCGGAGGGGGGCTGAATCCACCCCTTGGTGGCTGAGAAACGGCTGGAATCAACTCCTCTTCCCTAGAGGAGTTGATTGAAGCCATTAAAGGTGGCTGTTAGCCTCCCTTGGCCGGTTTTCCACTCTCCCCTTCCTCTTCCCTATCTTCTCTCTCCTCCATTAACATGGAGGGAGCTCATTTCTCTCTCCTAGTCACCTCTAGTTGACTGGTCAACACCATAAGCTAAATACAGCCCACTTGGTTATGATGGTCATGGAAATGGGGTTAGCCTAAGGAAGAAGTGGCTTGGGCTTGGGTTAGCCCTTTTGGGCAAGGTTTGACTTGACCTAAATGAGGGTTGACCTTGGCCAATTTGACCATCTGGGTTGACCCCATTGGGTTTTTAGTGGCCCATTGGACTCCCTTAAGGTCTAGGATTACTTAAATAGGGTTGGTTGAGTATCTTGGTGGTCACATGTCCCTTGACAAGGGCACTTTGACCATTTTAGGGCTAGAGTTGACTTGGGTCAACATGACGAATTGGGTTGACCCCTATGGGTCCTTGGTGACCCATTGGCTTCCCCTAAGGTCTAGGTAGGGTTATGTAGGGTTACCCTGCACTTTGGAGGTCACCTACACTTAGTAAGGGCACTTTGACCAGATTAGGAGCTTGAGTTGACTTGGGTCAACCTGGCCTCTAGGGCTGGCCCCAATGTGTCCTTAGTGACCCATTGACCTCACTTTAGGTTTAGGAGGGCATAGGTGGGGTCCTCTAGGCTAGGAGTAGGTCAATTGACCCTAAGTAGGCTAGTTTGACCCATTTAGGGATAGGGTTGACCTTGGTCAACTGAGCCTCTTTGGTCGACCCTAATGGATCCTTATGGCTCTAATGGGCCTCGCAAGGTATTAGGGGTGTTGTGGTAGAGTCTTGGGGTTAAGTTGTAGCCCATGGTCATCCTAAACCATTGCCCAGAGTTCTACTATTTGCAGACCATGATGATCTTCCACATTTTGTCCCCTATCTCTTGGCCCATTTCTGGCTTCCTAGGGTTTAGTCATGACCTACTCATGGCCAAAACCACTCTTAGGGGTCTAGTTGGAAATGGGAGGTTACAAATCCCAATAAACAAAACAAAGTTTTCGTCCCCGAAATCAAGGTTGAGCATACGGGACTTACTACCGAAGAAAAGAACCTTGTAACATCCCATCATGATGCCTTGTTTGCTAAATTAGGTTTAAAGGGAAACCTAGATCTATGACCATTTCACCCAATTGTCAAACCAAGATCCCAATAAACAAGGATAAGCCCCCAATCAACAAAAGATAAGCCTCTATCTGCCTAGAGCAGCCCTTAGTAGTTTAAAGCAGGAAAATAAATTAAACATCTTGAGGGGTTTGTGAGGTATACCTGACTGAACAGCTCTGGGTATCTTTGTCGCATCAGGTCCTACAGCTCCAAGGTATGCTCCTCCTCGCCGTGGTTCCTCCACAGGACCTTGACTAGTGGGACCTTCTTACGTCGCAAGACCCGTACTCCTCGGTCGTCGATCCTCACCGGCTCCAAACGAACCGACCGGTCTGAAGCTACCGGCCCTTCGGTGGTCAAAATCTGCTGCTTCGGGCATAGCAGAGCCCTCCTCAGCGAAGAAATATGGAAGACGTTGTGCAGCGCGTCCAGCTATGGTGGTAACTCCAGCCTGTAGGCTAGGGGTCCGATCTGCTCCAGGATCCTGTAAGGGCCCATGTACCTAGGGATGAGCTTCTTCCTCCGACCACGCACCCGCGAGACTCCATGCATGGGCCGGATCTTCAAAAACACACGGTCTCCCACCTGGAACTCCACCTGCCGATGCCGGGCGTCATAGTACTTAGCCTGTCTGCTCTGCGCCTCTAGCATCCGGTCTCTGATCAGCCTCACCTGAGCCTCGGTGTATTCAACAAACTCTGATCCCAACACCTTCGGATCTTCGTCCTGAACCCAAGAAAGCGGGGTCCGGCATCTCCTTCCGTACAAGGCTTCGTAAGGCGCCATCCTGATGCTGGACTGGTAGCTGATATTATAGGAGAACTCGACCAGGGGTAAGAGTTTCTCCGACGGTTCCCCGCGGTCCAAAATGCATAGCCTCAAAAGAACTTCCAGCATCCGGTTGGTGCGTTCTGTCTGCCCGTCCGTCTGGTGATGAAATGCAGTGCTGAAGGTCAATCACGTGCCTAAGTAAGCTTTCACGGATCTCCACTCCCTGGAAGTGAACCGGCCATCCCGATCCGACACGATCGTCTTGGGCACCCCGTGATATCGAATGAACTGATCCACAAATCTCCGTACTAAAACTCCCACAGCGTCGTCCTTCCTGATCGGAATGAACCTGGCTACCTTAGTCAACCGATCGACGATGACCCAAATTGAGTCATTCCCTGTTCGTGATCGGGGAAGTCCGTGAATAAAATCCATCGCGATGTCTTCGAACTTCCACTCTGGTACCGGGAGTGGTTGCATCAACCCCGCAGGGTTTTTGCACTCTGCCTTCACTAGCTGACAAGCTTCGCAGTGGGTCACAAACCGAGTAATATCCTTCTTCATGCCAGGCCAGTACATAGTCTTCTTCAAATCCGCAGTCATCTTCGTGATGCCCGGGTGCACCGAGTATCTGCTGTGATGGGCTTCCGCCATGATATCCTCCCGGACCTGGCCTCCTCTTGGTATATAAGTCCGGCCTCTGAAGCATACCACACCATTCCTCATCGTATAATCTCCTATGTACCGTTCTCCAAGGACCAGAATATCGGCTCCAGATTGACATCTCGCCTCTATCCCTCTCTGACTCTGTCCCGGATATCATCTGTAGCACTCACCGCTGCTAAATACTCCGTGTAAAGCTCGGGGTCCTCGGATGACACCAGTGTGATGTGCATATCCTCCAATCTCCTCACCAACTCCATAGACATAACCTGAGGCCCGACTGCGGAAGTGGCAGCTCTCCGACTCAATGCGTCCGCCACCACGTTCGTCTTCCCTGGATGGTAGTGTATCTCATACTGATAATCTGCAAGGAACTCCACCCAGCGCCTCTGCATGATGTTCAGTTCCTTCTGCGTGTCCACGTATTTCAGGTTCTTGTGGTCGGAATAGATATCGCAGTGGACTCCATAAAGATAATGGCGCCAGACCTTCAAAGCAAAAACGACCGCCCCCATCTTAAGGTCGTGCACCGGATAGTTCTGCTCGTGCTTCTTCAATTGGCGAGATGCATATGCAATCACATGGCCCTTCTGCATCAGTACAACTCCCATACCCTGGTAGGAAGCATCAGTGTAGACCTGAAATCCTTCCCTCCCCGAGGGGAGAGTAAGAATGGGAGCAGAGGTTAGCCGATCGTTCAGCTCCTAGAAAGCCGTCTGGCACTGCGGGGTCCACACGAACGGTACCTCCTTCTTCGTCAAGGAGGTGAGCGGGAGGTCGATTCGAGAGAATCCCTCCACGAACTTCCGATAGTAACCGACAAGTCCTAGAAAACTCCGTACGTCGGTGGCTGTCTTCAGCTGCGGCCAATACCGAATAGCCTGAATCTTTGCCGGATCCACTGCCAATCCGGCTCCACTGATGATGTGGCCTAAGAAGCCCACCTCCTTCAGCCAGAACTGACATTTACTAAGCTTCGCATATAGATGATTCTCCCGCAGTCTCTGCAGGGTCAGTGTCAGATGGCGGGTGTGCTCCTCCTCCATCCTCGAGTAAATGAGGATGTCATCGATGAACACAATGACAAACACATCCAGATATTCCTTGAAGACTTGGTTCATGAGGGTCATGAACGCTGATGGTGCGTTGGTCAGTCCGAAGGGCATCACCGTAAACTCGTATAAACCATATCTGCTACTAAAAGCAGTCTTCTGAATGTCCTCGTCCCGAATCCGAAGCTGGTAGTAACCCGACCTCAAATCTAATTTCGAAAAGAACTGCGCTCCCTGCAGTTGGTTGAACAGCTCATCTATCCTTGGCAGTGGATAGGTGTTGCATACCGTCAGCCGATTTAGTGTTCGATAGTCGATGCACAATCTGAGGGTCCCGTCTTTCTTCTTGACGAACAATACCGGGGCTCCCCAAGGTGAAGAGCTTGGCCGGACAAATCCGGCTTCCACTAACTCCTGAAGCTGGCTCCAGAACTCTGTCAACTCCTTTGGGGCCATCCGGTAAGGGGCCTTGGACGCTGGCTTGGCCCCCGGCACAAGCTGTATCTGGAAGTCCTGCTCCCTGCGCGGGGGTAATCCGGGTAACTTCTCCGGAAAGACGTCCTCAAACTCCCGCACCACCGGGATATTCGATATAGAATTTGTGGCCTCCGTCATCTCAAACAGCACCTCGTAGACCTCCTCCCCCTGTAAATAGGCCTTGACGGCCTGTACTGAAGATAAGGGTATACGTGAGGCAGGCCTTATACCTTCGATGATGATGGTAGAGTCCCCGTGCCTCACGGTGATCCTCTTCGCTTGACAATCAATCTGGGCATGATTCCACTGCAACCAAGTCATGCCCAGGATCAGCTCGAAGACTGGCATCCTCAGGACCGTTGCCGGAACTTCGAACAACTTCCCTCCAATCTCCGCCTCCATGCTGCAGTGAGCTGAGGTGAGTATCTCTGATCCGTCGGGTAGACGCACCCTACTCATCCGGCCTGAGAACCGTTCCACTCCATCCAGCCCTTCCAGGAAGGCCTCCGACACAAACGAGTGCGAAGCACCCGTGTCGAATAGAGTATAAGCGGGCTTGCCGCTGATGAAGACTATACTTGTGATGATGAAAGGTCTTAGTATCTTATGATGCGTTTTCTTTCCTATTTATTCTACCTAGGGCAGTTCTACTTGTTGAGCAATTGAGAACGGGAATTTAGTTTAAACGGTTTAAAACATCTTAGCTTACCTGTGATGACCTGCTCTGGATTTCGAGGCTGTACCAGATCCAAGGCATATGCCTGCTCCCTTTCCTGTCTTCGGTCTCCTCCCTGGTAACCACGTCCTCGGCCGCGTCCTCGGCCTCCGAAATGCTGGGCAGGTGGGCCACCCTGTGGTGCTGGAGGTGGTGCCCCCCTCATGGGGCAGTTTCTCCTGAGGTGTCCCACCTGATGATAATGGAAGCACTCCGGCGGGGGATACGCCATACCCCCGGGTCTCGGCATCTCCTGTATCCGGAGAGGTTGAGGGGCCAAAACCACCTGCTCTCTCGGCTCCTGCCTCACCTCCTGACAAGGCTGCTCCTCTGTCCTTCTCCCATCTGGTATGGTGCCTCGCCGCTGATCATTTAGGGCCCTCCGGCCCTGATCCTCCGCTTGCCGCTTCCGGCCCCGAGTGGTGTGCCAATCGGCCTCAATCCTCTTCACCATCTCCAAAATCCGGGAGATAGGCCCGTCAGATACAAACAGCAAGTCCTCCCTCAACTCCTCTTTTAGGCCCTTATAAAATCTCTTGACATAACCTGCTTCGTCCAGCTGGTAAGAGCCCGCATATCGGGTAAAATGATCGAACTCTCGATGGTACTCCACCACCTTCCTGGTGCCCTACCTCAGCTGCAAGAACCGCTCCTCCAACTCGTCCCTGGCCGACTGCGGAACAAAGTGCTCCAGCAGCGTGGCCCTGAATTCCTCCCAAGTGATTTCTGCAATCTCCCTATCAGCAAATGTCGTGTCCAACAACGTCTTCCACCACCTCTTAGCATGGGACTCCAAGCAAGATACCACCAGGGCCACCCTCTCCTCCCAAGGGCATCGTATCCCAATCAGCATCTCGTACATAACATCCAGCCACTCCTCTGTCCGCACTGCCGACTCTATCCCCAAGTATGATGGGGGAGAGAGTCCTCGGATGGTGCTCATCCAGTTGGCCCCTGGGTTTGGCTACTGGGACGGATCCTGCTGAGCCCGGAAGGCCTCAAGGATAGCTGTAAGGGTCTGCCCCATGTCTGACTGAAGGAAAGGTGTGGGGACCATGGGAGGTGGTGCAATGTCTGGAGTCTGCTGAGCTCCACCTTGTGGAGTGGGCTGAGCTGGGGCTGCAAAACGGACTACATTAGTACGTAGTCGACTCAATACCTAATAAAAGTGGACAATTTACATGTGATCCCCCATATGGGCACACCACTGCTTCCGCTGCTTAGTTTGTCCCCAAACTAAACTCGCACGGGGGTGACCCAGGGTTGTGGACTGCTACTTTTCGATCGAGGTCTGCTCTGATACCACTTGTAAGACCCCCCCTTTTTTTTCTTTTCGACTCCGGGGTCTTAGGCCCAGAACCGCCGTTTTGCGGTGACTCCTTCACGCCCTAAAGGGTCATCACCACAAAGCGCCGATTCTGCCGGCCGATTTCGATCACAGAAAAGTAGCACAATAATGTAAATGGAAATTGCAGTCCACAGAGAATCACATGTCATAATAAATATAACTCCACGAAGGGAGTTTCCACAGAATAAAACATCAGAGTAGCAAAATACGGGCTTATGCCCGGTACATCATATCCTCATTACAAAATCACTCATGCGGAAGCAAAAGAACTACTCAAGGTCGAGACTCACGGTACCGGCTGTATGAACTCCGGAGCTAGACTGCCCCACCTCCAAGCGCACCGGCCTCTGGGGCTGCTCCTCCATGCTGGTCTCCACGATCCCCTAAATGATGCGGTTCGAAAACTGTTAGTCTAAAAGACTAAGTCCTATCATCCCCCGCCCCTTCCCCCACGGCCCCTAGGCACCGAGCGGAGATGTAAAAAGGGGAGGACTTGAAGGTGGAGATAATCAAAAGCAGATGGTAGCGGTCCTATACTTGCAAATTCTATAGCATGTAAAGACAATAAGCTGAAATATGAAAAGTAACCTTTACTTATATGAAAACACATAAGCCAAGGGGTCTTCTGCAAGGCTCCCATCGTATAAAAAGGCCCATACCAATTTATACGTTGGGGTGTCGGTTATCAAACAGCAGTAAATATATATATCAAAATTAACCTTAATTTATAAACTTGCCCACACAAGCTTATAGACCAAGGGGTCATTTTGTAGGTCCTAAAGTATAAGCGTCCCATTCCACTTATACTTTAGGTGTCAGGGTTAAAAGAATCGATTATGCTATGACATGTAAGTGGGTATGATGGATCATGCAAGTGCAACGCACACACCCGACTCTGTGCACACAGACCTTTAGTTCCCCCTTTCTGGAGCCGTAACCTCCCAGGATACCTCCGTAGTGGCAGACGGAAGGGTTGGGTTGGGCCTCGCCCACCTCTAAATAGTAAAGCACTACCGGTTAGACCTATCATATGCCTCAACGCTTGGTGCACGAAGCGGACTTCGGCGTACTCTTGTCGGCTGGCGCACCGGACTTCTGTTGGCGAAGTGCTAACCACACTTGCCGAGTCAACGTATTGGCGTCGGTGCATCGACCCTCCAAATATCGAAGACCCACCACCTTAATTTTTCCTTCCTTTTATGCACATGCAAATTTAGCGTGTTCAAACCCGAGCCGAAGCTCCCCGGACAAACACGTCCGTCTCAAACAATTGAGCCGAAGCTCCCCGGACCCAAAGTCCGTCTTTTAACCATCCGAGCCGAAGCTCCCAGCTAACTTCCGGTGCCATCAGTGTTTGTGAAATGTGCAACCATAATTACTAAGTTACTCTTTTCAGCTTGTTAAAACAGTTTACGTTAACCCAGGACTGCCCCCGGTATTCCCTGTGAAGGGCTCTCAAGGGGCACTAGGAACTGTGTTGGGATTACGCCCAGCATTCCCTTTCGCAAGGTACTTAATTTGTTATTGGTTGATTCCCTTACCCATTACTTTCTCATATTCCGATATGCTAATCCTAGGGTGATTTGACTCCAACTCTCCTTGGGTAGGACGATCTTTCGTCGGACCCGAACGCCCCTAAACCCTAGACAAAAACCACACTCTACTCACTCATCTTCCATAGATGCAACCCATTCTACTTATCCTTCCAGCAAACCATCAAGACCCATCACACGTGCTCTAGTTCATATCCAAAATGATTTCCTGCAGTTTTGCTATATGCAGACCACTTAAGCTACATGACCCGTAAAAAGGGAAGTACATGAAATACTCATCCAATACCCCTATGATAATTATTAGAGGGCTAAAATGACATTTGTAGCATAAATCCAGAAATCCATAATTTTCCTAATTTGTCTGATAATTAATTTATTTATTCTAGTATCCAAAAGCCCAAGTTTGAACATGAAGTAGCAATTTCAGACAAGATAATATTCCAATAAATTTATGGCAATTACGAAATGCATAATCAACTCTAAAGCCTAAGTCTTCAAATTTTTCAGCAAGGTTTAGGCCCTTAAATTTAATTTCAAAGATATCTCATAAAAAGTCATTTTAAAAACTTTTTCAGTAATAATACCTCCAAAAAATTCAGAGAAAATTCAGGGATGATTATGATGGCCTACAAATACCCTAGAATAAGTTTCATAATTTATCATTTAAAAATAAGGCTATACTTGATTTTCTCATGAAATTTCAAGTTTATGGGTTAATGAACAAAGTATACTAATTAACCATCAAATATTTCCACAAAACTTCCCACACGATAATATTGAACTAGGAACACTATGAATCAAGATTCATAATTTTCCAACAAGTATTGAGCTCTTGTAAGAATTATTATTATGCAACCAAAATAATGCACTTGTGAAGTAGATGCCCTAACTAGATATCCAAAAATTCTATCAAAATTCATACATGATTAGTATAGTCTAAAACTACCTCTGCCAATGTTTCATGCCCTTTCAATGGGCAGTGAGACCATAATAGCCAAATTATTAATTAGGGCAATTCTATTGGTTACAAATGAAGTGCTATAAATATTGATCAAAACTCCCCAAGTAAATTACCAGAGGCTCAACATATCCTTATTCCCTCACTACCCAAATTTGGTTAGGTTTCAAGATGTTTAGCTAACCTAAACATACACTACAAATTTTAGGTCCTAAGCTAGGGTTAGGGTTTTGGGGACACTACCCTTTTCAAAATTAGTTAATATTTTTAACAGAGGGTTTTATATATCCTAGGAACCTCCTTGCAAAATTTAATGTTCATCCAAGGTGTTTAGGACTCATGCCCTTCACAAGGCAAAAAGGTCCCTCCTTAGGGTTTGGCCTAGGAAATAGTGCAAATCAATTCCACACTACCCCACATTCCATGGGGAGGTGCTAAGTGCCATAACAAGTCAGTGGCCCAAATTTCAGCCTCTGTTGAGGTGATTTGGTCACTCAAAATCAAAAGTGCACTTTTTGTCCAAAATACCCTTATTAAGGTAAAGATAGGGTTGCGTCAATACCTATTCAAAACACATCCAAATTAGGTGAAACTGTATACAGATACCTAACATGAGCCCAGGGACCACTCACCAAAATTTGGGAGGGTTTGGAGGTCATTTGAATACTTAATTAAATTACCCTAGCTTTATTAAATAAAGTCAAAAACTTTAGGAAATTTGTGTCCAAAAATTCTGAGCTTTAGTCAGGCCCTAGGTATAGCTAGGTTAGGCTCCCTGCCAAAATTTCAACTGATTCGGGCTAGGGATGAAGTGTGGGCACTCAGTTTAATGACTGCCTAGCCCTAAGGGTATGTCCCACCAAAATGGGTGCCCTGGTCAGACCATGCACCCAAATGGGTTCAAACAAATTTTAAAAATAAAATAGACTCAGAGGGCTACAACTTTTGTGTTGAAAGTTTTTCCACCAGATGAACCTAGGTATTTTTAAAAATTAAAACCATTTAGAGTATAGTGTGTGACAGAAATGAAATAATCAAGAAATGATTTCCTATAGTTTATTCTCTGATGGAGCACGAATCATGGCGCAGAATGAACGGAATCCGCTCATCTTCTTCGTTGAGCCGACGGCCAGGATGCATTCTTCCTGGGCCGACTTCAAGCGGCTGCCGCCGGCCATCCAACCCCTTCCCCGGCCGGCCACCGCCACCACCACCTCCGTTGAGGTGGGGGCTATCACCAGGCGGTGGCTCTGACGCCGGAGAGGCGTTTTCCGGCGGCTATAGCAAGAAAGTTTTCATGCCGAAGCCATGAAAATGCTGGATTTGATCGGGCTTAATTGAGCCCGAATCTTAAGCCTAAGAAGTCCTATGATCTACCCGAGATTTAAGGAGAGGGGGAGGACCTTCCTGGCGGCCTGGATGCGGGAAGAGCGGCGGGATGCCATTGACGACGGCGGCGGCGCTCGGCTTCTGCAACAGTACAGTGGGATGGCTCGTCTCCTCCAGGTAAATGCTCGAAAATGTTCCCCTTTGCCAACTGATGGTGTTTAAATGGCAATTGGGGAAGGGGGTGGCTGGTTCTTCAATGGCCATCAACACCATTTATGGTGTGGCTCGGGTAGAGTGGAGGGGGGCTGAATCCACCCCTTGGTGGCCGGGAAACGGCTGGAATCAACTGCTCTTCCCTAGAGGAGTTGATTGAAGCAATTAAAGGTGGCTGTTAGCCTCCCTTGGCCGGTTTTCCACTCTCCCCTTCCTCTTCCCCATCTTCTCTCTCCTCCATTAACATGGAGGGAGCTCCTTTCTCTCTCCTAGTCACCTCTGGTTGACTGGTCAACACCACAAGCTAAATGCGGCCCACTTGGTTATGATGGTCATGGAAATGGGGTTAGCCTAAGGAAGAAGTGGCTTGGGCTTGGGTTAGCCCTTTTGGGATAGGTTTGACTTGACCTAAATGAGGATTGACCTGGGCCAATTTGACCATCTGGGTTGACCCCATTGGTTTTTTAGTGGCCCATTGGACTCCCTTAAGATCTAGGATTACTTGAATAGGGTAGGTTGAGTATCTTGGTGGTCACATGTCCCTTGGCAAGGGCACTTTGACCATTTTAGGGCTAGAGTTGACTTGAGTCAACATGACCAATTGGGTTGACCCCTATGGTTCCTTGGTGACCCATTGGCTTCCACTAAGGTCTAGGTAGGGTTATGTAGGGTTACCCTGCACTTTGGAGGTCACCTACCCTTAGTAAGGGTACTTTGACCAGATTAGGAGCTTGAGGTTGACTTGGGTCAACCTGGCCTCTAGGGCTTGCCCCAATGTGTCCTTAGTGACCGATTGACCTCACTTTAGGGTTAGGAGGGCATAGGTGTGGTCCTCTAGGCTAGGTGTAGGTCAATTGACCCTAAGTAGGCTAGTTTGACCCATTTAGGGATAGGGTTGACCTTGGTCAACTGAGCCTCTTTGGTCGACCCTAATGGGTCATTATGGCTCTAATGGGCCTCCCAAGGTATTAGGGGTGTTGTGGTAGAGTCTTGGGGTTAAGGTGTAGCCCATGGTCATCCTAAACCATTGCCCAGAGTTCTACTATTTGCAGACCATGATGATCTTACACATTTTGTCCCCTATCTCTTGGCCCATTTCTGGCTTCCTAGGGTTTAGTCATGACCTAGTCATGGCCAAAACCACTCTTAGGGGTCTAGTTGGAAATGGAATGTTACAATTACTAACTTGATTGAAGAAACATATTTCTGAGCTAGCAGAATTAAAGTTTACTAAGTATATGTTCCCTTGTCCACACCCTGCTAAAACAGTTTGGTTATTTGAAGAAATAATACATTTTGAATTAGTAAAGCAAACCTGATATCCTGCATCACATAACTGACTTATGGATATCAGGTTATGTTGGAGACCATTTACATATACCACTTTTCTGAATGTGACAGGTCCACTGTTGAAGTCTCCATAGCCTTCAGTTTGTGTAAAGCTGGAATCTCCAAAGATTACTTTTGGACCCAGCTTTCCTTGAAATTGATCAGGCTATCCTTGCATCCAGTCATGTGCTTTGAGCACCTACTATCCATATACCACTTATTTTGAGTGATAGGATAGTTTTTCACCTGCAAGGAAATAAGTTAGAAGTTCTTGACCCAGGTCACCTTGGGTTCTTGTCTCTTTTCATAAGAAAAGCTGGAAATATAAGAACATTCAGGTTGGCTTTTATATCCTAAGGGGTGAAATCTTCTAGGTGGAATAATCCAATCAGCAAGTGGATTAAAAAGTTTTCTAGGTTGATTTAAGTTTTTGTTAAAATTATGATTTTTATTATGTCTGACTGGGTTCGACGAAAAGTTGTGAGATCGTCGATCGGAGTTCGATGAAATGGGATGAGATTGTCGAACTTTGATCAGAGAATGAAGATATTCAGTTTGTATGCCCCAGGTTCGTCGATCTCTGCTCGACGAACCATACATATTTCGTCGATGGTAGTAAGACGAATTATTATGGCTAATATTTGCGTTCATAGATGGTCGATCGGAGTTCGACGAACTAGGCACATTTCGTCGACCTAAGTTCGACGAAATCTGTTGAACTTTGTTTTTACTTAGAGTTTTCAGGTTTCTGTTCTTTTGATTTTTGGAGTTAGGTAATTCTTTTGTGGATTGTTTATTGTTTATTTGCTCTTTACCCTTAGCTGAAACAAATTTTATAGGGGTTGTTAATATGTTCTTCTTAAGTATGGGGGTAAGCTTGATGATGCACCCAAGCCCAGTTTGACATTCAGTCTGGTATTGACTGTACTTGTGATGTCCATCAGCTTAAGGCTTCTCCCATTGAGAGATTCCTCAACTTGCTTAGCCTCACATAACTTTGTCTTTAAAGAAATAATTTGTTCATTAGCTAGGATTTGTTCATCTTTTAATTTAGTGTTTTCAGAAATCACATTTTCTTGATTAGTGAGTCTTTCCCTAAGTATTTTGATTGCTTTTTCAGAGTTGATTAAATCAATACACATGGTTTTAAATTCAGTTTTGAAGCTATCAAAACTATAATCAAATGAGGATAATTCCTGATTAGCTTCTCATTCTGAAGCCTCTTCATTATCAGATACTTCTTCATCATCTGATGGGCTGCTAAAGGCATTGATGGCCATGAGGCAGACTTCTCTAGCCTTTGTCTCTTCTTCCTCTTCATTGAAAATGGAAGATGTGGATTCATCTTCCGTGTCACTGCAGGTATCAGCAATAAAGCCCTTATCCTTTCCTTTTTGTTTGCTGGAGGAAGGCATGTTGTATTGTTGTCTTCTGGAGTCCTTCTCTCTTCTTCTTTTTTTCTTCTGATTCTCTGGACACTCTGATATAAAGTGTCCAGGTTTTCTGCACCCAAAACATACTACATCTTTAGTAGGAGTTTTATCATACCTGGGCATATCATCCTGTCTAGATGCTTTTCTCCTGAAGTCTTTTCTTGCCATTTTGTAAAATCTCTTGGCAAAGAGACTCATTAGTTCTTCATTTATTGTTGAAGCTTTAGTCTCTTCAGCAGCCTTGAATGCTATGTTGTGCTCCTTTCTTACTGGAGGAGGAGTCCTTTATTCTACAGCTTCTCTAGACTTAATTAGCTGCTCATAGAATTTGAGTTTTCCCAATAGAGATTCTGTGGAAATCTCATTTAAACTCCTGGCCTCCTTGATTGGCCAGATCCTGGAATCCCATGAGCTTGGGAAGCAATGAGGATCTTATCATTCACTTCAGTAAGAGTGATGTCCTTGTTTAAAGTCTTCAGCATATTGATTATTGAGCTCAATCTATTGTACATGTCAGCAACAAACTCTGACTCATTGATGAGTACGATTATGATAGGCTTTTTACTATCATAATTGTAATCATGTCTACTATTTCCTGCCCCTTTTTGTGTTGATTTCATGATAATAGTAAAGAAATTGTCGTATCATAGATAGAAGAGCGTATTTAGAAGTCTTTGGCAGTTCTTGTAATAAACTATTTACTGAGTCTTTCATTTTTCTATTGCAGGTAATGCCAACCAATGCACCTAAAAGTCTCGGAGCAAACAGAGGAGTTCACGGAGTCAACATGGCTGATGGCAGGATGAAAATTTGGTGCACACGGCCAGACACACGGCCGTGTGCCTACCCGTGTCCTTTGCACCTGGAGCTGAAGAATTTGGGCGCAGGCGATGGAACTTCACACGGGTATGGCACACGCCCGTGTGCCTACCCGTGTCATATTTGAACACGATTGCCGACCAACCCGTGTCCGAGGAACACGGCCTAACACACGGTCGTGTCCAAACCCGTGTCATCTAACACGGCCCACTACCAAACACGCCTGCTCGTGGGGAACCGCCTAGGAACCGTCCACACGGCCTGCCACACGGCCGTGTGTGAACCCGTGTCCGACCTGTTTGCAATGGGACTATAAATTTCCTGTAGAAAAAATTGTTTAGAACTTTTGGATCATTTCTGGATTAGAGAACTGCTGGAGGCCGAAGGGGAGCATCCAAGACAAGGAGGATTGAAGGGTATTTCATATGTATTTTTATTTAATCATTAACCCCTTTGAATCCTTCCTTTCTCTTGATGATCCATCTTCAATTTTCGTTTAATTTGCATGAACCTCTATTTGCATTCTAGTAATCATGTATCACTTTGTTTATGTTAAATTTGTGGTATTTTATTTGTGTTTATGCTTGCAAACAAAGAGTTTAATCCTCCTTATGAATTACTTATTTGTTTTACACAATTTGCAATTGGCTAGATTGAGAAATTGGTTCTTTGCAATGATATTGGTATGTTCATATTGTGATGTTAATTCCCTTTGTAATTCAAACTCTATGATCGAGAGATATTTTGTTTGGAAAATTAGAACACGAGTAAAAGGATTCATGGTAATTTAGAGATAAAATTCATGAATTTATGTAGTAATAAAGGTACTCTACTTAATGCGAACTTGAGTGTTGTGAATTGTTCGAGAGAAAATTTACTATCTTAGGTTTAGATTTGGAATTGCTCGAGAGAGAATTTCAATGAATAGTTAACCTTTACATTGCACAAATTTAACAATCTTTTCATGTCATGATCACTTAGAATTGAACTAATAAATGTATTTGTTCACGTAATTGTTTAAAAGCTTCATGTTTTTATCGTTTTTACTTCTCCAATACTGAATCATCCAAATGGTCATAGTTAGATTAATGTAGTTTAAATATCACTTTTGTTTAGAGGTATGATAATAAAGGGAGGGTGAGTATGAGTAGTTGAAACGACCCTGTGGAATACGACACGAGATGTAGATTTCTCCTATATTATGATTGATAGGTGCACTTGCCTGAATGCTAATTCAATCTATTTTAAGTCCATCTACATAGTTGTATTAGAATGTAGAATGAAATCACATTGAGTTATTACTTGTTAGCAAGAAAAATCATCAAGTTTTTGGCGTCGTTGCCGGCAACGGCGCCAAAAACTTGATGATTTTTCTTGCTAACAAGTAATAACTCAATGTGATTTCATTCTACATTCTAATACAACTATGTAGATGGACTTAAAATAGATTGAATTAGCATTAAGGCAAGTGCACCTATCAATCATAATATAGGAGAAATCTACATCTCGTGTCGCATTACACACGGCCGTGTCACCCACCTACCCGTGTTGTTACACCGTGCCAGCTGAGACACGGGTCCACACACGGCCGTGTCGTCTCCTGTGTCCACCTGACGCGCTGTCCCCACCCAGTTTGACCACACGGACCGAGGCACCCCGTGTTCCACGAGGCCTCAGATTCCCTAACACGGGTGCACACACACGGCCTTGTGCGCACCCGTGTGCAAATTTCTTAATACGGATCGACGCACCCCGTGTTCCACGAGGCTGCTGATTCCCTAACACGGGTTCACACACGCCCGTGTGCGAACCCGTGTGCAACCCCTTTAAATAGGGCCGTGTGGATTTCCTTCTTTGCTCATTCCAACCTTCTCCCATCACAAATTTCCCCGTAGCCTGATCCTCAAGGCGCCTTCTTTTCCAATTCTCGTCCCCCTTCACTCGCATTTTCCCCTTCTACATCATGTCTTCCGGAAGAAGTCAAGGAGGTCGTCGTCGCCGACCGGAACTACAAATCTCAACGGAGAGGCGGGATGCCGCTGCTCCGCTAATTTTCACCGATGCATCGCACACCGCCCGCTTCAACCGCTTGCAATCAAAAAAATTTCAAGATATCCGTATAATTGATTGGAGCGTGCTTGAAGAGATAAACTTAGCTGGAGATGTCAGGGGATTAATTTCTGTAACGGGGTGGGATCAATTTTTTGCCATAGAGGAGTTAGGATTTAGGGAACTCACTTTAGAGTTCCTATCTTCGTTTTATTCCAACTTTCGGCCTAACTTCATGGATGCACCGCACGCGCCCGAGGGGATAGTTTCATTTCGAGTGGGTGGCACATTTTATACACTCACCATGCTCCAGTTCACCCAGTATTTCGGGGTGTATGAGGAGTCATTCCCTTTTAGTGCTGCCTACCCCGAGCTCCAATTCGAACTCCCCAATCGCGATATGGCCGGCGGTATCTGGCGCCAGATTTCTTTTAACACTGGCGCCTACGAGGCCAAGTGATCTAAGGCCTCTAAATTGATTTCTCCCGCCCTCCATTACATCCACCATCTCCTTAGCCACACGTTGAGCGGTCGGGGCGAAAGCTCCGGAGTTGTCAGTCGACAGGACCTGTTATACCTCTACAGCATGACTTCACATTATCTGCTACATCTCGGTTATCTTCTAGCCCAGTTCATTCTCCATCAGGCCGACACCCCCGTATAGGGTCTATTTGTGTAGCACCCTATATTACTCGTCTCGTGAAGAATATGGGCATATTTTTAGCCCTCCCCCAGATGACAGAGGTCGCAAAGACCGTGCCTATCACGATGGTTAGTCTTCGCTCCCTCCACCTCGTCACTGCCCGTCAGGGCCGGGGATGGGTCATATATTTTATTGCACGACGTGGACCGCATGTACAGGATGACAGTGATGATGAGATAGATCCCGACCTTGATGTGCCGTTGGTGCCTCCGCCCCATTCCACTTACGCTCATGGCGAGTCGTCTACTGCACCTCCTACACCTCATTCACGGTACTCGTGCGAGTTTCGACAGTTTTTCGAGACCGAGCTCTCTCCGCGCCTACAGCACATTGAGGAGTCGCAGCAGCGGACCGAGGACCTCCTCATCCAGATTAGAGACCACCTTGGGATCACTCCTCGCTAGCCGCCAGCTCCAGCCCCGCCTTCCTTCCCAGACGATGCGACCGACCACCCTGCTTACTTCTGATATGTATCGATGTAGTGTTATCTTTATGTATCATATCTTGTATTTTTTATATATATCAGTGTATTCAGTTCTGTCAGCTATTATATATCAGTGCATTTCATTACAGCTCGTGTTTCTTTACTGTGCTCTTCTACTTATTATGATAGCAGTTTTTTTTTCTTATATCATCATGAAATCACTCTATGTCCGCTTTTTATATTGCACTGAGGACATTGCAAATCTTAAGTCTGGGGGTAGAATGGCTATTCATGTGGTTACAATTGATTCTAATCTGCTTATCATAATACTCAAGTTTGTTATACCCCCCTACAAATTTTTGTTTGATCTTTTAAGCTCTCATTATTCATTCATTTGGGATTATAAATATCTAATTTAACTTCGCACGCTGATTAAAATGAATTGATGTAGACTCATAGAGTATTCAACTTTGTTGATTTCGTAATTAAGCATAGAAATTCATTAGCTTAATTTTCTCTATATAATTTACTTTTAAGATTACTCCTCTATATTAGTAACTATCCAACACTCTATTTTGGAAAATATACTTATCTATAATAAAGTGAGTCGATGAGTGTTAACCCAACACCTTTAACATGATACCCTTGCACACCCAATTTGAACCTAATCCCCATCCTTTTGATGCTCCACTATTAAAATTCACCAAGGCCAAATCCTTACCTATTAGCACACCTATCATTGATGCCTTCTTGGAATGATTTGTTCATTGTGATATGTGGCCTGAGTGCGTGTATACTTGCACCCACTTGGAATGATCCCTACTTTGAACCCCAAAAAAAAGACATAGTGATATGTGGCCTGAGTGCATGTATACTTGCACCCACTTGGAATGATCCCTACTATGGTCCCTTGGTTAATATATATATATATATATATATATATATATATATATATATATATATATATATATATATATATATAAAAACAAAAAAAATAGAGTGACCTTCAAAATGTGGGAAATATACAAATTGCAAAGTCTGGGGGTGTTTATATAAAATTGAAATATGTTAAGGTATCTTCCAACATAAGGCTCAATCAAGAGTTAGGTGTGAAAAATTCATCGAACTTATCTTTGATTACCTCACCTTTAATCTTCTATCCTAAGCCAAAAAGGCTACACCAAAATTCAAGTCCTAAGGATCCAACCTTACTAATTCTATATAGTGTTGTGATGAGGGTGTAAAAAGGGTAAGCTCATGATTATCAGTAAGAGTACTTATAAGTTTTGAAACACTAATACGTATCTTATAGAGATTGTTATTTTCTCCTCATATTTGTTAAAGATGACTATACTTTTATTTCTAAAAGGGAGTGAGAGATAGTTAAAATGATATATTAGAGGAATTTTAAGATAAATCTATATTTAGAAAAGTCTGCTAAACTATTTCCTATGCGATTACATCATCAAAGTTCTCTTAAATTCATAACAACCAGTGTGCGGAGGCAAAATTATTTAATGGTAACCCAGGTGTTTGAATTAGTTTGCTTAGGGACAAGCAAACATCTAAGTCTGTGGGTATTTGATGAGTACGATTATGATAGGCTTTTTACTATCATAATTGTAATCATGTCTACTATTTCCTGCCCCTTTATGTGTTGATTTCATGATAATAGTAAAGAAATTGTCATATCATAGATAGAAGAGCGTATTTAGAAGTCTTTGGCAGTTCTTGTAATAAACTATTTACTGAGTCTTTCATTTTTCTATTGCAGGTAATGCCAACCAATGGACCTAAAAGTCTCGGAGCAAACAGAGGAGTTCATGGAGTCAATATGGTTGATGGCAGGACGAAAATTTGGTGCACACGGCCAGACACACGGCAGTGTGCCTACCCGTGTCTTATGCACCTGGAGCTGAAGAATTTGGGCGCATGCGATGGAACTTCACACGGGTATGGCACACGCCCGTGTGCCTACCCGTGTTATATTTGAACACGATTACCGACCAACCCGTGTCTGAGGAACACGGCCTAACACACGGTCGTGTCCATACCCGTGTCATCTGACACGGCCCACTACCAGACACGCCTGCTCGTGGGGAACCGCCTAGGAACCGTCCACACGGCCTGCCACACGGCCGTGTGTGAACCCTTGTCCGACCTGTTTGCAATGGGACTATAAATTTCCTGTAGAAAAAATTGTTTAGAACTTTTGGATCATTTCTGGATTAGAGAACTGCTGGAGGCCGAAGGGGAGCATCTAAGACAAGGAGGATTGAAGGGTATTTCATATGTATTTTTATTTAATCATTAACCCCTTTGAATCCTTCCTTTCTCTTGATGATCCATCTTCAATTTTCATTTAATTTGCATGAACCTCTATTTGAACATTCTAGTAATCATGTATCACTTTGTTTATGTTAAATTTGTGGTATTTTATTTGTGTTTATGCTTGCAAACAAAGAGTTTAATCCTCCTTATGAATTACTTATTTGTTTTACACAATTTGCAATTGGCTATATTGAGAAATTGGTTCTTTGTAATGATATTGGTATGTTCATATTGTGATGTTAATTCCCTTTGTAATTCAAACTCTATGATCGAGAGATATTTTGTTTGGAAAATTAGAACACGAGTAAAAGGATTCATGGTAATTTAGAGATAAAATTCATGAATTTATGTAGTAATAAAGATACTCTACTTAATGCGAACTTGAGTGTTGTGAATTGTTCGAGAGAAAATTTACTATCTTAGGTTTAGATTTGTAATTGCTCGAGAGAGAATTTCAATGAATAGTTAACCTTTACATTGCACAAATTTAACAATCTTTTCATGTCATGATCACTTAGAATTGAACTAATAAATGAATTTGTTCACGTAATTGTTTAAAAGCTTCATGTTTTTATCATTTTTACTTCTCCAATACTGAATCATCCAAATGATCATAGTTAGGTTAATGCAGTTTAAATATCACTTTTGTTTAGAGGTATGATAATAAAGGGAGGGTGAGTATGAGTAGTTGAAAAGACCCTGTGCAATACGACACGAGATGTAGATTTCTCCTATATTATGATTGATAGGTGCACTTGCCTGAATGCTAATTCAATCTATTTTAAGTCCATCTACATAGTTGTATTAGAATGTAGAATGAAATCACATTGAGTTATTACTTGTTAGCAAGAAAAATCATCACTCATCCTTCTTGAAGTTCTCATACTGGGATATGGGAGTTGATCTTCTGTCTTTCCTCTCATCAACAAAACTAGATTCCATTTGGTTAAGAGAGTCCCAAATGGCCTTGGCTAATGCGCATTCAGCCACCTTCTGGAAGATGTCATCAGACATTGTCTGCGCCAGAATATTCTGGCCTTTGCATCAACAATCTTGACCTTCTTCTGATCATCTGTCCACTCAGGTGGTGGAACAACATGTGTGCTTGATGTTGAAGTAGATACAGTTGGTTAAGGAGGACCTGTCAAAATGGAATTGTAGATGTCCTCATCAATGGAATTCATATAAAGCTTAATTCTTGCCTTCTAGATGGCAAACTTATTTAAGTTGCACACTAGAGGTCTGGTGCTTTCATAATCCTTATTCTGTGCCATGCTATGAAAATAAATCTAAGGAAAATAAAAGATTAGATCTAACACTGGATCTTTTGGCTCAAGTCTTATCTTGTACAACCAAAGGAACCTGCTCTAATACCAATTGAAAGTGAGGGTTAGACCTGATATACTCTAGGGGGTGAATAGAGTATCTAAAATCTATTAGCTGTTTATAAATTTAACAGAGTAAAGCAACTAATATTCACAGTAAGAAAAAGAGCAACCTAAGATATTTTAAGCTAATACAGCCACAACAAAACTAAACTAATCTATCACAGGCACAGCAAGAGCACAAAGAAAAAGAGCAACCAGACGACATAAGAACTTTATAGTGGTTCCCCAACCTGGGTACATCCACTCTTCTACCACCCTGTTAGGAATCCACTACAGGTTTTGATCAGGTGACTGCCACCAATGAGCTTTTGATCAGGTGCTCAAAAACCACCTCAAGTCTTTTGATCAGGTGACTTGCAACCAATGGAATAACTTTTGAAGGGAGTTAAAGAACCCTTTGTACAGTAATGGGGTGAGAGATTTATGCAGTCTTCTCTTTCTCAAAATAACTGAGAAGATAAGTGGATCTGATGTTGTCAAAGCTCCCCCTGAGATATTTAGTTGTTCAGGAAGATTAGAGCTTTGCTTCAGGGTATAGGTCTTCTATCTTCAGCCTTTATTTGAACAGATCTAGGAACTTCTTGACTGATAGTGGTTTATTGACCTTGAAGAATCCTGGAGTGAAGGTTGAAGAAGACTCTTGATTTGGAATGAATGTTCTTCTTCTTCTTCAGCAATGTTAAGGTGAAGACCAGATTATTTTCTACACGGAGAATGATTAGAATGTTGTTGCTGTTGATCTTCTCTGTGTCCCTAGTGTTTTCTTTCTGGTCTTGATTCTCTATGTTGAAAAGAGAGAAAATCTCTTTTATATGATCAGTCGAATTTCCCCTTGAATTTTTGAATTGTCTGAATTGATTGTTGACGGCCTGGATAATGTAATACAGATGGATAGAATATATGCATTAATGGATTTCCCCAACTGTCCTATTGAAAAGCGGCAACCAATAATCCTGATGAATACCATAATCAATGCTGTGTCTAACGGTTATATTCAGAGAATATTAAGCATTGAGTATTCAAGAATTATTGCAATAGAAAAAGGACAAAAGAAGGAAAAATCCAAGTCTGGATCTGCACAGAAATCGTCGAGCAAAGAACAGATTTCGTCGACCTGAGTCCAAAGTTCGTCGAGCTGAGAAATCATGTTCGTCGACCTGATAAATGTTGTTCGTCGAGCTGAGATCCAAGATCGTTGACCTGAGAACGGCTAACTGCTTTCTGATAACACTTGCCAATTCTGTGCTCTAAGTTCGTTGAGCTGATAATGCAAATTCGTTGACCTGAGTTCAGAGAAAGGATTCTGGACTTAATGTGTTTAAGTTGAGTTTCCAGAAATCGTCGACCTGAGCTCGAATATTGTCGAGCTCAACTCAGAGAATTTACTCTGAGTTCATCAAGAGGAGCACAACTTTCGTCGAGCTGAGTTCGACGAACGTCGAACTCACTTTCCTGAACTTGATTTTCTTGTAAGTCTTGAGTCTTCTGCTGTATTCTGTTGGCTGGTCCATGTGTGCTTGTTTCTAAGAACTTAGCCTAAACTTTAAGACACAAATACATGACCCTGACTATACAAGGTGGGTCAAACATCCTAATTAGTGAGCGTAGCCGAAATCAAACTAGTGATCCAACAGCAGTGATGCAGCAAGCCAAAGCAAGCAACCCTATTATGGATGGAAAAAGGATGCTGACCAGATCGACTACTCCTCCGGCTCCGGTTTGGGGCATATCATGCCAAGGATGTGGAAATCCCGGCCACCACGCTTTTGAATGCCCAGCTGCAGAGTCATTTGCGGAATTGCAGGTATAACCTTTGATGAAAGTTTTAATTTTATAAACAGTCAAAACCGCACTACGCCCTATAATAATGCGTATAACCGAAACGCGAGAAATCATCCGAATTTCTCGTGGAATCAGAATGCCCCAGGTCAAAGATGGCAGGGAGGCCAACAACAATTTGATGCTCAAGCCTGCAATAGCCAATCGCGACTGCCGCAGCCGGGTTATAATCAGAGCGGGTAAGGGGCACGTAGGAGTGCCTAGAAGAAATGAAGGAAAAGTTTGTTGAGATGGCCCAATCTAACATGGCCACTCAAACCACTTGTATGAGGAACTTAGAGACACAGCTGGGGCAACTTGCACATGTGTTCTCCGAGCGTACTCACGGCGTGCTCCTAAGCGACAGAGAAAAAAATCCCCGTGAGCAAGGGAGGAGTGCTGGGGAGGCAGAGGAGTGTAGTATTAATGAAGTGGCTGTCAAATGTGAGATTAATGAAATTGAGACGGTAGCCCTTTGCAATTCAGGTTCGTCATGCAACATTCTTGCTCTACAAGATGTTGAGAAGCTTAATTTAAATGTCGAAACTAATATCCAAAAATCGCTTGTGCTAGCTAATGGGTCGGTGTTTAAAACTGATGGGGTTATTAAAGAGGTGGACGTGAAACTTAACGGGGCTGCGGTTGTTACCGACTTCCAGGTGTTGGGACCCATAGGAAATAATTCAAAGCCTATTCTTGGGGTTCCATTCATGAAAGCCAGTTAAGCGATGCTGTTCATTAGCACATACGGCATCACCTTGGCTTCCAATGTTGATTTGCCGCTATCGCCATCACTTCCCACTCTAATCACTAGTGAATCTAAAAATTGTTGGAATTAAATGTTTTATTATCTGATGATATATCTAGAGCTGATGAGACAAATGTTGTGTTGAATAAGCAAGACTGGGCTATGCAAGTGAAAGACATCCTGATGATTGCTAACGGAGAAGCGAAGGAGGAATTATTTGACGTGAAACAAGTTGCTGAAGAAAAGGAACGGGGGTTGTGCACGGCTATTGGGAGCGTGCAGGAAACAGATTTAAAAACTTTGATTAAGCATAATGAATATTGTAAAACTGTTAAACATGTGACTTGGGCTGATCTTTCAACCACCGTAGGTGAGGAAAGGATGCCCCCGATGATAAAGATAGGCATGTTGCTGATTTGGTTGGGGTGGATATACCACCATGACGATCCCCATCTGTTAATTTGAAAAGAAAAGAACTTCTTATACGCAAGGCATCAGATTTTGCCCGCCGACGCGAGAAGGACGAGGCTAGGGGTAGGGGAGACTCATCTTCCCTGGGCCCTAATTCCTTCACCTCGCCCTCATCTCGCGTGACTGGGGGGATCTACCACAAGTCAGCGTTCAGCTGAAGAGTGAAGGATCTTCGGGGCCCCCTTTCTTTCCGTTTCTTATTTTATTTATCGTCTTGTTGTGTGCAACTTTGGACTTTTTCATGCATTATGAACTCTTGCTTTTTAACATTATCTATATAACTATTAATACAGGTATGTGGTCCACCTTATGGACGGTAAAGAAAAGGGCTTATGGGAGACGACCCAATACTGCTGCTTGCTTTAAATTTGTGTAATTTAGTTGTTGTGCTTAATTGTGTGTAGCTTTTTGTGGTTGGGGATATTCTATTTTGCAGGTGGAATTTGTTTGGGCCATGGGTTTATTGCTGAAGTTTAACAACAATCTTCTGGTATGCTCATTAGTTGAGCATGGGTAACCTCTTCCCCCAACTTTCATTTCTTTAATTTTATTGCAAATCATGGAATATATTGTTTAGTATAAGTCTGGTGGGGGAAAGTTTTGCGAGTCACCTTTGCACATGCACTTGCATACCACAAGAGTATTTTCTTTTTCAGTTTTTATTTTATCATGACAGCATTGTGCACCTACAACGCATGAGCGCGCACTTAAGCACCCGCTCGACCCAAGTTTAATTTATTTCTTTTGTGATAACTTTAGGATAGTGGTGCTGGCTTAGGATTTTAGGATAGGGTAGTGTGAAACTCGTGCAGTGCTCCTAATCGAGGACTCATGGTGTGTAGAAATAGTATAGATTTAATTTTTCTTTATGATAGTAGATTTATGCTTTTCTGCATTTGTAAATAATGTTTGTACTACTCAACACTGTGGAATCTGGAGCAATCAAACGGTAGTGTAGGAATGTGTGTAGCCGCCAGTAGCCTCTTATTTCTCGAGTCGGGAGGAAGGATCATCTTTCTCGGTGGCTAAGAACTTGACCCAAGCTACTCTCGAAGCTTTAGTGCATGGTTAGTCAAGCGTGAGTGTGATGTAGGCCATCATTTTGGCCCGATTGAGCCTTGTACCATGTCCTAACATAATCCTTGTTAGCCTATTTTGAGCCTACCCCTCCTAATAATTCAGCCCCACTCCGTGATCACCAAAGCATAAAAGCTTATCCCAGTAGCACGCCCCTAGCTCGAGCTATTAGTATATCACTTCTTGCACTTGGTGATGTTGTTGAGGTGTTGTTTTGTGTTTGTGAGGTGCAGATTTCATGATTATGTGGCTGAATGTGATATAAATATTTTTGAAAAAAAAAAGAAAAAGAGAAAAAGAAAGTAGTTTGATATGAAAGAAGAAAAAAGTTTAAATGAAAATTCCATTTGAGATTTTGTGCTGGTAGGCGGTGCATGCACCCGTTTGTCAAGTCCAGGTCTGGTGGTGTGGAGCACCTGTATGTATTGCTTGGCGAGAGGTTTTTTGTATGAGCCCATTTGGGTTGAGCGTAGCCATTGTTTACCTTTTGCATCCTTACCTACGTATACGTTTAAGCCCCATTATCTTCCTATAGTCCTGCGGATTCGCGCTCGAGTCAAACTAGCGCTGTGGAGAGAGTGTGAACGGGCAAGCATATGCTCCCCGACATTGGTGGATTTCTTTGGAGGTGGTCCTGAGCCCCGGTCTTTGGAAATGCTCAACTTAGTGGCTTGCCTACTGATGCGTTGGACGGCAAGTGTACCAGTCGCATAAGTAATATAAAATGGGTGAATTTCCCCAAGTATCGATCTCTTCAAGGAACACATCAAGGGGGAGTTAATTTCGAGGAAGATCTGAGATTGAAGTCCTTAGGTCACAGTTAACTAAAGTGATTTGATGGTTGCAGAAGCAGAAAATAAAACACTAACAACTACTCCTATGCAACGCCGCTATGCGATGCTTCGCCAGGCGGGATGGAAGACTACACAGGCCGCTATGCACCGAATCGCTAGGCGGATGGACGAGTAGGCTTGCGGATGAGGTGGTTAGAACGGCGGAATGAGGGTCGAGAGCACCTCTTCGCTAGACACGCCCCCAGCAATTGCTAGTGCGGCAAGAACCGGATGTGGGTGCGGATGAAAATAAGGCGCTTCTCAAGAAACTAAAGAAGTAAAGCAATACAGAATCATATAGACATAAATGTAATATAGCATACAACAAAAGAGCAACAACATCTACAAATGAAGTTTTAACACACATATACAACAAGAAACAAGAACTAGTCAAGAGATTGACCCAATCCGAAGGCTCGTCGAGGGGTCGCGGAAGGAATTGCCGTGTTATCAATCCGCGTCCAAGCTCGGTCCTAAATTACGTCCGGGGTAGAGAAGGCTGTCACTACCTTCCAATTCACCCATCTACTTCGTGTCACGAGTGCGGAAGAAAGTTGCAAGCTTCCCTTTGCTTTTTGGCTATGGCATCAAGCTTGAAATGGGGCTTAAAAGATGAAGGAGAAGGCCCAGAGCAAGTACCGACAAGATGTAGGCTTCGCGAGCATGGACAGAGCTTCTCTCCTTGGTGGAAGATGAACGAGGAAGGTGGGAGGGGGGAACTTTTCCCTAAAACGGCAGAGGAAAATGACTGAAATCCGGTTCTCCAAAAATGGCGAGAAATCTACAATTTAAATAGAAGCAGGTCAGAAAATAAGGCACACATGGTTCTGCGCACGACTGTGTGCTAACCGTGCGTTATTAACTTGCAGGCCAAGTTGTAGAAGATGAAGCATTGACCTGTGCATTTTCTTCGCGCACGGGAGCTTCTGCCCATGCGTGAAGGAAATCGCACGGGTAGTGACAGAAAGCCGGAAAACAAGAAAATATGGTGGAACCGTGTGTTTTACCAGAGCACGGGCGGCGCTGCCCGTGCGTGAACAAAACACACGATTAGCCACAGAAAGAACCATCCAAAAAGTTACAGGAAAACCATGCGTTTCCTTCGCGCACGGTTTCGAAGAAACCTTGCGTCAACCGTGCGTTATGAAATTCGTCGAGCTCAGTTCGACGTTTCTCCTACACAAATAAAATGCATGATCAGAAAGAACTGTGCGCTAAGAAAATGCACGACCATTCATTTTCCTCAAATCAAAAATCCTGCTTTAGGGAAAACGCACTGCCTGCACAGTAAAACCAAAACATGGAGCATCAGCATCCAGCAACAATACACAGCATAAAATAAAAAAAAGAACCATGGGGAGCACCATGTCCTTAACCCCAACAAGAGAATGCACAATTGTACACCCATGGGCCAAAACAGTGCACTTTGCATGAAAAACTATATAAATCAAATATCAACGATAACATACTAAAAGTGAAGTGCAAGTGCGTGAAAACTAGCCCAGATGAGTCTGAAAAACCGTATAAATATTGGACTCATCACACCACCAGATTTAAACATTTGTTTGTCCCGAGCCAATCATCACTAAGCGGAGTTAAAGAATTCTAGTTGACTAAGCAATTGCATAAATGGAGAACCATGCGAAGTCAAACCCTCATGTACAAAAAGTAATAGTAGAAAACTCTTCTATGCATGCAAAATAATTTCTAATTCCTATAAACGTAAAGAAGATATTACAAATACTCCTAAAGTGAATCACGGTGAATCATTCAGCTGCGCGTAGAATGAAAGCAAGCGGACAATAAGGTGAGCATTGCCAAAGATCAGGTCTCAGGAAAATCTCCAAAGGAATCCATCAGTGTCGGTAACCATATGCTCGCTCGTTCACACTCTCTGCACAACACTAGTTTGACTCAAGCACGAATCAGTAGGACTTGGAGTATAATATAGGCTTAGGAGAATGCGGGGTATAAAAAAGGTAAACAGGACGGACATGCACAACGAAAATAAGATCGCCCGAAAACACTCATAGCTGAACTCAACGGACAAACACATGCAACGCATCACCAGACTTGGACTTTTGACGGTGCGTGCACGCCCATAACGAACACAACTTAACAACAATATATATATTTTTCTCTTTTATTCCACATTGGGAATTTTCATTTCATTTACTATTATATATTTTTTTCTTTTCATTTCCTTTTTTATCCAAATAGCCAAAACATACCGAAAAAGCGGCAACACCACAAGCTGCACAAACACCAACATAACTGCCCACACAAAATGGATACAAACTACAACAAAACAAGCTAACCGAGCGACCACATTCAGATGTGCCAGTAGGAAAGTCTATATGGCTCTGGTAGTGAGGCATAGGGATGAAAAAGGAAGGGATAGGCTCAACGGGGATAGAAACGGATAGATGTCCGGAATGGTACAAGGCTCAAAATAGACAAAGTGACGGCCTACATCACGCGCACACTTGACTAACCATCTACCCATGCTTCAAGAGTAGCTATGGGAAAGTTCTTAGCCATCGAGAAAGACAATCCTTCCTCCCAACTCGAGCAATACGAGGCTATTGAACTCCCACACACAATTCTACACCACCGTTTGAATCACAACCGGATTCACAACTAGAGTACCGTAAACAAACTCTACGCTAATAGAAAAATAGAAACTATAAGCATATAAAGAATTTTAATCTACATAGACTCTTAGTGATCATGAGTGCACGCCTAGGAACACTCTTGGAGTCAACATTTTACTCCATCACGCAATCCTAAACCAACACAGCATTCTTTATTCGACGCACAAGTGATAAACAAACTCGGCGCGTGCAAGTGCTTAAGTAAACGCTCTCAAGGGTGGTGTTATGAGTGCAAATAAAATGCAAATGATATAACAAAAAAGGTTTCTAGTATGCAAATTAAATGTGAACGTGAGTGGACAACAACTCGAGTCTCTCCCCCACCAGACTTATACCATGCAACCTATCACAAGATTCGCGATAAAAACAATGAAGCATAAGTTGGGGGAGAGGTTAACCCATGCTCAGCCAATAAGCATACCAGAAGATTGGCGTTAAAGCGTGAAGCCAAACCTGCAAAAGTATTCAGTTCCTCCGCCGTGCCAAAGAAAAGCCACCTGCAAAATAGCTTAAACAACAAAAAAAACGTAAACCAAGCCATAACAAATACAAGCAAAGCATTACCTGCGAGTTAGTACTAAACATATTATCACATCACATATATCAAATGAAACTATACACAACAACACAAGAAAGACAGACAATGCAATCAAAATAACTAAAAACTACCCTGAGGATGATGCCCCAGCTGAATAGAGTAATGAATACAAAAAGTCAAAATAACCAAAATACAACTGAGAAGTAAGAACTATAAGTAATCCCAATCAAGAAAAGCAGCAACAATCACTCTGGCGGATCAGAAAAAGGCGGAGGCAATGTACGAGCAAGAGAAGATAAAGCTCATGCAGGGTCAATAGGGGGCACCTGAAGAAAGTAAACAATGCGTGATGTCATGCCATGCTGATCGCGCAACAACTCCTCCATTAGCATATGCCACACATAGAAGTCGGGATAATCCTCCGCGATACTCCTACGATGCGGGGCATGGGAAAAAGAAGGCGAAGTGCCCAAGGGCATGATATGGACAGGAACGACATCGTCGAACCGGCAGGACTCTGAGGAGGATCCCACATCAGTGGAAGAAGCCCTAGTTGGCTGCTCATGCTCCATAGTACGAATGACATAGCTCCACAAACTTCCATAAGAAACACGACGCACCAGTCTGAAGGCGGTCATCATGGACGCAAAAATAAAATCGCCACGGGAAACTGGAGTCATGGTGGGCAAAGTGTCAAAAAATCCTAATCGCTTGGCGATTCATGTAATATAATGCGAACCACCGATGGCCTTTAGAGGCACGTACGTGGCCTGGTGAAGGATGTAATCCGCAAGAACGCGGCCTAAGTGGAGAGGGACGCCATGATGCATATTGTAGAGGTAGAGCAGATTCGACCACCCCGCTACGTTCTGACTAATCGAGCGGGCATTGATGATGTGCCCGATCAAATGCTGAACATAGCAGAGTGCGGGAGAAATGATCTGGGATGAATTGGCAGAACGCGCTTCATACTGTTGTGGCAATCCGGTGATCTCCTGCCAGAATGCGTAGGGAGAAGCGCCGGTTGGGAACTCAAAGGGTCGGGCTAGAATGTTTGATTCCGTGAGTTCTTCAACCGCGTAAATCCCCCATAGACGGCAAGCATGCCCGCACTAATAGTGTACTGGTGCAAGTTCATCCGAAATGCCACCGCAGTTGACTCACCGGTGGCTGCGTCGCGTCGTTCCAAAATGCGGAAGGTGGAGAGGAATTCGAGCGTGAGTTCGCGGAATCCTATCTCCATAATGGAGAAAGCTGACGCCACGAACCCACGTCGAGTAACTGATCCACCTCCAGGTTTAGACCAACTATCGCAAGCTCACTTTCCGTAACGAAATGAAAATCGAAAAAGAGTTTTTGGACCAAGCGTTCATACCTAGTGACCATTTTAGGTCTCCCAAAATGGAGCATCCGCTCTGCATCTTCAGCGTTCACCGGAGCAATCAGAGCATCTTCCGGCTCCACCAGAAACGAAGCTCGCGAAGAAGAGAAGTGGCACCACCAAAGCTATGCAATTTGCTAATCACCTTTGAAATAAATAGTGCCTACCCACCTAGAGGGGGGGTGAATAGGTGTACTTTTTTTCTTTTTACTTTAAAGGCAAACAAACTGTTTTGTACTTTAAGCAGCAAATGTAAATTCTACACCTATCACAACACAGCAACCATATAAACAAACATTCACAGAGTGCACACAGTGTTTATAGTGGTTCCCCAAGGTTTGGGTACATCCACTTTCCCCCTTCGCCTATCTAGTAGTGTACTAGATTCGGCCTAACCTCTGCACTTCTCCTCAGATCCTCAGATCTTACAGCTTAGAACCCCAAACAGGTTCCTACAACTTAGAGTGTTCCCACTCCTACAACTCAAGCACAAAGCCCTACCACTCAGTTTTCAACAAGACCTACACTCAGGCTAAACAGCCCTACCTCAGCCTTCAATAAGGCCTACACTCAGAGAATTGATTCTCCTACACTCAGGCTCAAAAGCCCTACCTCAGCCTTTATAAATTTAGGCTTACAACTAAGATCCCTTAGGATCCTACAAAAAGATAATAAAATGTTTTAGGTCACCACTCTGTTTGAGAGAATGAAGAGGGCAACCTCCTTGATCAGTTCTTGATAGCACTGATTCCTGAGATCAACTTTGTCTTTACTTTCTTCAAGGCTTCTTGAGTCTGAACTCAGTAAAGTTGATCTTCTTGAAGTAGACCGGCTGGCAACTTCCTTCTTAGGATGGAGAATTAAATCTGGATCCTACTTTGCAGTCTTGTTCAGAACCTGCTTCTTAAGAGATTTGATTAACAAGTATCTTTCTTGAATTCAATTACTGGAGTTCTCTATCTCCAAGTAAATCTGAAGTTTCTTCAAAATACTGATTTACAGTTTTCTCTAGATCTGTCTTGATCTTCTTAAATTTTACTCTTCTGATTGATTGATGATTATTCGATTTCTGTTGAAGGAGAAAGACCTTTATGTACTCTTCCTCCAAGGTAACCGGCTGATCCGGTTTCTAACGAACTTCTGACAGCTCTGACAGTTGCAGTAGACCGGCTGAAATGGCAACTGTCAAGTCATCCAGTCACTTCTTGAAATCACTGTCTCTGTCTGAAAGTGTCGAGACTGTACTTCATAATGTGTTGACACAAATAGACCAAGTGTCGACACAAGTGAACTAAGTGTCGACACTAGCCTTGATGGTGTCGACACAACTCCTTGTGTTGTTGTAACAGCTTCTCGACACTGCTTCTTCAGAATGTGTCGACACTGATTCTGTGTGTCGACACAAGCCTTCTGTTGAATGTGTCGACACTAATTCTGTGTGTCGACACAAGTACTTCTTCTTTAACACTTAGTTGAATTCTGCTGTGTGTCGACACAACTCTTTTGTGTCGACACATGCCTTCTTGTGTTGAACCTTGCTGAATGTCGACACATCTCCTTTGTGTCGACACAAGTACTTCTTTTACTTTAACTTTGTTGAAGCTTGCTGAGTGTCGACACAGCCTCCTGGTGTCGACACATTTAATGTCGACAAAGCTTCTCTAGGTGTCGACACTGCCTCTAAGTGTCGACACAGATTATGTTGATAATTTTTCACAGTGTGTCGACACTGCCTGTATGTGTCGACATATTTATTCTGGTGTCGACTCTGCCTTTCCTGGTGTCGACACAATCTACTCCAAGTGTCGACATAGCTTTTCTTCAGTGTCGACACAAGCCTTCATAAGTGTCGACACTGCTTCTCCAGGTGTCGACACATGGACTTAGAAATTTTCTGCATTTCCTGCAATTACTTAACCTGCACATATAAACTCAAAACACATCAAATACACTTTGATGTATATCATTGAGTAGGGTGAGGCTTCTTTAAATCTGGTACACATATTCCAATGTACCCAACAATATCCCCCTATTTGGATAAGTCATAACCCTTAGTCAATGATATACACCATTCATAACAAATACTCAATATGTTGTATAACAGTATTATATGACAGGGTAAATACTAAACAAAACATGTATAAACAATCTTCTCAGAATAATAATGTAATAGATTGAACATTAAACATTATTTTGTCACAGCTACCAATAGTTTCTATAATCAAAAGTTTACATGGATTTTAATGCAAATGATTACAAAGTTGTAAACTTAAGAAAATTCTATTCTATGACTGCTCTGGCTCTTTGATTACAATGCCCTTGCCTGATTGAATCTTGGCTTGAACTGGAGCATTAATGTCATCAGCAGGCTTCTTTCCCTTAAGTTCTTTCTTCTTTATTTCTTCAGCCCTTATCTTTTGTCTCTCAAAATAATGATAAGTCTTAGGGAAATACTTGCTAGGCTCCTGTGCATTAGGAGGTAGCTTCCCTAGTTTAGCCTTTCTTCTGTACTGTACAATAGCCTCTTGCATGGCTTCATGTTTTCTCCATTCTTGGTCAGAGTACCATTTACCCCTCTCTAGGAAATTATCCTTTGCACCCTTCCAAGAAGTCAGAATAATATTTCTAGAAGTTGGGCTCCACTGTTCAAAATCAGGCCTTAACTCTGTCTGTTCTCTAAATCTCTTCTTAGACAGTTGAGCTTCTTGCTCTTTAGTCAATACTTCCTCAGGTACAGGCTTATCTACTTTCTCAAAAATAATATTCTTATTACTCTCAGGAGGGCTATACATAGATTGTACCTCCTGATATATCATCTCAAAATCTGCTGGAGGGTAGATTACTTGTGCAACTTCAGCTGGCTCACCTCCAAAATATGCAGGATTTATCCCAGATTCTGCTACATTATCATCATCATACAAGGATGGATATCCAAGGGTAGCTCTGATGCTGTTTGAAATCCATTTAGCATGGTCAGAGCCTACTTTGACTAATACCCTCTCCCCTTTATGACTTCTCTTTCTATATGATCCCTAAGATCATCCTTCTGAAATCTAATTTGAGCATTCAGATAGTTAACACCATCTTTATAAAAAAGTTTTAACTTTTGGAGCTTTTCAGTAATAGCCATTTGAGAATCTTCAATTGCAGTTTTTACAGCAGTTAGGTTTTCCTGTAATTGCTTAGCAAACTCTGCTTTGGCTGTAGTTCTAGCCTCAGTTTGTGTATTAACAATATTTTTCATTTCACTTACAATGGCATTATGAGTGGCAGTCAGATTATCATTCATCCTAATCTGATTTTCCAGGACATATCCTTGTTTCACTGCCATATCATCAACCTGTGTCTTTATCTTCTCTTGATGAGTGGTCAGATAAACCACTGCATTACCTCATTTATGAAAACAGTCAGTCATTTCCTTCTTATTTTGATTCACTTCAAATCTTATAGATTTTATGTCTTGAGCCAGATCAAATTGAAGTGATTTATGTCCTTCATCCATATATTTTTCTAAAGCCTTTCTTTGCTCATCCATTTTGATCTGCAAAGCCACCAACAATGAACTATAATCAGCAGTTGGAGCTTGTTGTGGAGCCACAGTTTGCAATGCTTTCTTGTAACTCTGGCTTCTTCTCTTGAAGACCATGAGCTTTCTTTTCTTGGCTCTAGCAGTTTCTTCATCCTCAGAAGCAGAAGTACTGGCAATGTCTACCCTTTCCTTAGGACTAGGAGGCAATTCCTTCTCAGTCCTTGGTAGCTCCTCCTGTGTCCTTTGCTCCTCAGTGTCATTTCTAGCAGTCTCCTCCTATGACCTGACATTTTCCCCCTCAAGGTTAGCTGAGTCCCCCTCAAAAGCTGTTTTCTCTCCCTCAAAATTAGTCTGTAATAGATCAGGGAACAGCTCTTCTAGAGTAAACTCCTGTTGAGTAGGGACTGGAGAATCTCTTATCTCAGGAGCATGATCTGCAACTGATGTGTCTTCCATGACAACATCTTGTGGTTGACTATGTATCTGAGTTTGCTAATCAACATCAATTAATGATTTAGTCAAGACTTCATCCTCAATATTGAAAATTGATTGATTAACTTCAATGATTACCTCAAGAATTGTTTGTGTTGCCCTTTCACTGTCTAAGTGAGTTGGCTCATCCACATGTGGAGGCTCCCCTTGAGTGGATCCAGGTTAATAGGGCTAGCAGATCGTTGCTCCCCCTACCTTAGTGCATTTTCTTTTCTTGCTGGTGACTGTCCAGCATTTCCAGCCTCTCCATCATCAAAACAAAAAACTACTTGCTCTTCTGATCTACTGGAGGATTCAGGAACCACTATGGATTTCTTCTTCTTCCTCTGAGGTGTTTCCTTATCTGGTGTAGGCATTTCTTTAGTTAACACTCTATCCCATCTTGAGATTATTCTGATGTCCATTTTCCTCATGTGGTTTATCTTAGAACCAGCAGCTTGGTTCATGACTTCTGAAATACTTCCAGCCAAGTACAAACCCATAATCCTACCCAGATTGGGCTTCTTAAGACTTTCCTTTATTTTTTCAAACATCACTGCTGACCAAGCAGTTTTTAGTTTAAAATGGTTCTTGTCATTAAGCAGAACATGTGAGCTGATATCCTATCATGCCCACCTGGCTTACTCAGAATCAACTTCCCAACTACTTCAGATAAAAACTTTCCTTGCATGTTCATCCCTTTCCTGTTAAAAACTGATCCAATCTTCATGTTTGAATCTAATCCACACCATTGCAGTGCCTCCCTTATCCTTGATGCAGGTACATCTTCCTCTTCTTTTGTTCTAGGTAGATGTAGAACTTTTCTTAGACTTTTCTGGGTGACTTTCACCTTAACTCCATGGACTTTGGATTTAATCTTAAGACCAGTTTCATCAAGGGTAGCTGCACTAAAGAATTTAAGGACCTCCTTCTTCCAAATCTTGATTGGCTCTGAAACTAGATACTCTAACCCAGTCTCTGCAACTAGGGTTACAACACTTTGAATTTCTGGTTCCGCATCGTCAAAGGCATGTCGCACTAGCTCATAACCTTCATTGATGTTCGCTTCTAGCTTGGGCGCCATTAGGGTTTGGAGAAATTTTGAATTTAGAGAAGAGAGATGTCGGCACACAAGTTTGGTCTCGAAATTATGGTGAGCGTGTCGACAAACAATGTGGATGACCTATTTATACCTTTCTAAAATCGAAGGTGAAAAGGCGCTTCGAAATACTTGAAAAGTGTCGACACTGTTGAAAAGTGTCGACACTTACTTCTAATGTCTCGACAACTATGTGTCGACACAAATATAGTTGACAGAATATATGTGTCGACACTTATACATCTCTGCTCGATGATTAGTCGAAACTCTACTCGACGAAATTAGTGTTAATTCTAAGTGTCGACACCACCATGGATGTGTCGACACCTACTCTGTATGTGTCGACACCATTTCGCTGAAGTGTCGACACAGACTTCCTAGATGTGTCGACACCATTTCTCTAAAATGGAGACACCACTTCTATGTGTCGACACATACAACTTCATGTGTCGACACCATTTTACTTAGCCAATTTTTTTAAACTATTCTAAGTTTAACATTCCTAATTCAATTTTAAACTTATTGAATTTGGTTTCATCTAGGGGCTTAGTAAACATATCAGCTATCTGATTATCTGTTTTAACATATTCTAGGGAAATGTCCTCTTTTTCTACATGTTCTCTGAGAAAATGGTATCTAATTTCTATGTGCTTAGTCTTACTATGTGAGACAGGATTATTAGCTATAGAAATTGCACTTGTAGAATCACAAAGTAAAGGTGTTGTACTTACTTGAATACCATAGTCTTCTAGCTGATGTTGAATACATAAAAGTTGTGCACAGCAGCTTACTGCAGCAACATATTCTGACTCAGCTATGGAGATTGCCACACTGGTCTGCTTCTTATTACTCCATGATAACAGTCTTCCACCTAGAAATTGACAGGTTCCTGTATTACTCTTCCTATCTTCCTTGCAGCGTGCAAAATCTGCATCTGAATAACCTGTCAGTACAAAATCTCCATTCCTAGGTTACCAAAGGCCTAGATAAGGTGAGCCCTTAAGATATTTTAAAATCCTTTTGACTGCATTCAGATGAGATTCTTTACGACATGCTTGGTACCTAGCACAGACACATGTAGCATGCATGATATCTGGTCTACTAGCAGTCAAATACAGTAGGGAGACAACTATCCCTCTATACAAAGTTTCATCTACAGGTTTCCCTGCATCATCTTTGCTTAGAGACATGCTTGACCCCATAGGAGTTTTCATGGTAGTGGATGATTCCATACCATACTTCTTTATCAACTCTAGGGTGAACTTAGAATGGCATATGGACAGGCCATCTTCAGTCTGTCTTACTTGGAGACCCAAGAAGAACTTAAGTTCCCCCATACTTCTCATTTCAAATTTTCCTTACATAAGTTTTGCAAACTTTCTTAAAAGACTACTTTCTGTAGACCCAAATATTATATCATCTACATATATTTGGACTAGGATAATCTTGCCTTTAGATTCCCTAAGGAATAGAGTTTTGTCTATTTTCCCCCTTGAGAATTTGTTCTCAATGAGGAAACTAGACAGGGTTTCATACCAAGCCCTTGGGGCTTGTTTTAACCCATACAATGCTTTCTTAAGTCTATAAACATAATCAGGTTTAAGAGGATCAACAAAACCTGAGGGTTGCTCTACATAGACTTCTTCCTTTAGATCTTCATTTAGGAAAGCTTACTTAACATCCATTTGGAATACCTTAAACCCTTGATATGTTGCATAGGCAAGGAACATCATGATTGCCTCCAGTCTTGCTACTGGAGCAAAGGTTTGATCAAAATCAATATCTTCTTCCTGCCTATATCCTTTTGCAACCAGCCTAACATTATTCTTTATAATGATTCCATTCTCATCCAATTTGTTCCTAAAGATCCACTTTGTTCCAATAATGTTGTGGTCCTTGGGTTTAGGAACTAGCTCCCAGACCTTGCATCTTTTGAACTGATTCAGCTCCTCTTATATGACATCAATCCAATGACGGTCTAGAACTGCTTCTTCAAATTTCTTTGGTTCTACTTGTGATAGGAAACTGGAGTAAAGAAGTGTACTCAGATTCCTGCTTCTTGTTTGCACTCCTTGTCTGGGATCACCAATTATTTGATTGGCTGGATGATCCTTTAAGTGTCTATTTGTTGGAGGTAGTCTGTCTTCAGGTTGAACTCCTCCAGCCTCTTCATTTAACTGCACCTCTTGGTCTTCTTCTACATCTAGAGAGTCTTGTATTCCCCCTGGACAGCAGCCACCATTTTCCACTTGCTGAGTTGCAGTAGAACCTTCTGTAATGGTAAGCTTGCCCATCCTCTCAGCTATACCTGTAGAGCTGCAAATACTACTTTGCAACTCAATGTTAATCAGTCTTGTTTCATCAAAGACTACATGTATAGACTCTTCTACAACTTGAGTAATCAAGTTGTAGACCCTATAAGCCTTACTATTGTTGTTGTACCCAACAAAGATCCCTTCTTGGGATTTGGCAGCAAACTTGGTTAGATAAGACTTGCCATTGTTAAGTATATAGCAGTTGCAACCAAAGATCCTGAAATAGGATAAATTTGGTTTTCTGCCCTTCACAATCTCATAGGGGGTCTTCTTGTGGCTCTTGGTGATAGTAGCCCTATTGATCACATGACATGCAGTATTTACTGCCTCAGCCCAGAAATATTCTGGGAGAGAAGTGTCACTCAATAGGGTTCTACCAGCCTCTACCAATATTCTATTCTTCCTTTCAGCAATACCATTTTGCTGAGGTGTTCTTGGTGAGGAAAATTCCTGAAAAATCCCAAATTCTTCACACAGTTTTGTCATACTTTCAGACTGAAATTTAGTGTCATGGCCACTTCTGATTTTGACCACTGTACTGTCTAACTCATTCTGAATTTGTTTAACAAAACTATATAAGATACTTGGGGTTTCAGATTTTTGTCTTAGGAAGAACACCCAGGAATATCTTGAATAGTCATCTACTACTACAAATGTGTAGACCTTCCTACCTAGACTATGAACTGGCATAGGACCAAAAAGATCCATATGCAAGAGGTATAGACACCTCACAGAATCCTTGTTCTCAAGGCTATGAAAGGTGGATTTGGTCTGCTTGCCTTTTTGATAAGCTGAGCATATCCCATCCTTTATACATTTAACTTGAGGACCATTTCTCACTAACTCCTTGCTAAAGAGTTGGCCAATAGTCTTATAATTTAGATGGGCTAGCCTCTTGTGCCATTTGACATAATGAGAGACTCTCTCATCAGCTATAAGACAAATAGGAGAAACATTGTTCTCACACACAAAGTCAAGACAGTAAACATTCCTTTTTCTATAACCTGTCAAAATGATCTTTTGATCAATTGACCTTTTGATATGACAACCATTCTTGACAAATGAGATGTCATATCCTAAATCACTCAACTGAATTATACTAATGAGGTGGTGTTTCAAACCCTTTACATAAGCCACTTGAGTAATTATAATCTGATTACTAGAAATGTTAACAAATCCCCTGATGATTCTTTTTTCTGAACCACCAAAGGTTACTTTAGGGTCATCCTTGATAGGTGTGTAGTCCTTCAGCAACCCCCTAGTTCTAGTCATGTGCCTGGAACATCCACTGTCCAAGTACCATATAGGGGCATGACCACTTGGACTCACCTGCAAAATAGATTACTTAGCCTTAGAACCCAAATAACTCTTGGGTCCTTGGTGCAGGTTAGTCTGACCTTTAACAAAACTACCTGTAGCTCTTCTAGCAGGCAGTTTGCTACTCTTTTTGACACTAGAATTGTGCCAACAATCTAAGGCAAAGTGGCCTATCTTGCCACAACACCAACACTCAATCCTGTTGTACCTTTGTTTAGGTACTACCCTGGCCGAAGTATCTACAGCAGGCTTTATGTTTTGTGCTGGGGTTTTGCCTTTAGATTTTGACCTAGCAGTCCAGGAAGTTTTCTTAAATCCTAATCCAGCCTTACCCTTTTGAGGTACAAACTCATCTATCAAGGGTAAAACAGATTTTAGTTTAGAAAAACTTGCTACTATCTCTTTCTCTTTCTGAAGTCTAACCTCGAGATTTCTAATTTGATCATTCTTAAATGTAATAGTACCCATCTGAATAACAGTAATGTTTTTCAGTCTAGCTAACTCATTCAGTTTTTGATCTAACAACTTGTTTGAATCAGCAGCAGCCAATTTGAGACTAGCAATCTCCTTTGCCTGAGTTTGGCCAAGGTTTTGCTTTTCTTCAAGGCCTGTAACAAGTCCCTATATTCATCAATTAACTGATGAATATCTTCTTCAGATTCAGACCCACCCACATCACTTGATGCAGATGTATCTGATTCTGACTCAGCATTATAAATTGAACTAGAAGAACAACTTTGTACCTTACTTGGTCCAGGCTGATCCTGGATCTTGTCTCCTTCAGATATAGCCATCAGTTCCTTGCACTAATGATCTTCATGCTCATAAATTGAGTTCATTAGCTGCATGAACTCATCTTCTTCCTCTTCAGCAAATAATGCAATGTAGGCTTCAGCTTCTGATTCTGTTTCTGAAGATAACCGATCTGTCAGACTCTTTCCTTTCTTAGCAACAAAGGACTTTTCCTTTTTGCTCTTAACCTGAGTCTTCTTTTTTTCAGCTGACCCCTTCCTCTTTTCAGGACAGTCAACCACTACATGTCCCTGTCTATTGCAGCAATAACACACAATTTTTGAATATGTAGCTATGCTTAGCTTGGACCTGCTTCTTTCATTCCTTGATGACTTTCTTTTTTGATAGTAGTCATATTTTGGGTGAGAAGTGGAAGGCTTAGAACTCCATGAAAGGGGAAACTAGATCAGATATACTCTAAAGGGGGGGGGGGGTGAATAGAGTATATGGTGCTTTTTAAACTACAAAGAAAAACTTTTGCAAAGCTTTACAACAATTGTTGTAATGAGTGTAAGCAGGGAAGCAGAAATAAAACTAAGCTATGCAGAAACTAAGCACAAGAAAATCTAGGCCAGAAACAAAAAGAAAACATGCAAAACCAGATGACACAAGGAAATATAGTGGTTCCCCAACTTGGGTACATCCACTCTTCTACCACCCTAGGTAGGAATCCACTGCAGGATGAGTTGATCAGGTGTCCTGGGCACCAATGAGCTTTTGATAAGGTGCTCAAAAACCAAATCAGATTTTTTGATCAGGTGTCTTGCCACCAATGAGCTTTTGACAAGGTGCTCAAAAACCAGCTTCAAACTTTTGAAGGGAGTTTGAAAAACCCTTTACAGAATGGGGGTGAGAGAGTGATGGCAGTCTTCTCTTTCTCAAACAACTAAGAAGACTATGTGGATTCAGTGATGTTGTCAAAGCTCCCCCTGAGTCCTTGAAATCTTTAGGAAGATGAGCTTTGCTGAGGGTGATAGGCCTTCAAAGATAGATCTCCAGCAAAAGATGATTTCAGCAAGCTGAAATGTTGAGTGTCTGGAGTCTTGAGATGATGTTGGCCTTGAACACTTGAGAGCTGAAGAGATCTGAAGAATGTTTGAAAGCTTGATCTCTTTTTGATGAGTGTTCTTCTGAATTCTTGTTGACAGAAGATTGAGAGAGTCTCTGTGTATTGAGTTGTGTCCTGTTCTTGTCAATCTCTATTCTCTTGTTCTTGTCTATCTTCTTATCTGATTCAAAAAACATTCTATCTTTTATTCTCTGAGTCTGAATAGAAAATTGCTCTGTCAAAGATAGCCGTTGGTCTGAATTAATTACAGCCTTAATTGCATAAAATGTTCTGAAGGAAAGTCCACTGAATTATTCCTTGAAAAATCCCTTGAAACTTGCTCCAGAAGTAAATGAAAATGGCTGGCAGATCTTCTGAATTAAATGCAGAATAACTTCTATCTGATTTGAATTTGAATTCAGAAAGATAACTGAAATCGTCGAACTGAGCTCTGCTATCGTCGAGCTGAGCTCAGCGAATTGGAAGAAGCAAGCAGCAAAGAAATCGTCGATCTGAGCTCAAAGATCGTCGAACTGAGCTCAGAGATAAGGATCCAGAGTCGAGTCAAAATCGTCGACCTGAGCTCAGCGATCGTCGAATGGAGTTCGACGATATTGAGAAGTTGAGCTCAGCGATCGTCGACCGGAGCTCGACGATATTATGATGGTTGAGCTCAGCGATTGTCGAATGGAGCTCGACGATCTGTCAATAGTTGAGCTAGACGATCGTCGACCGGAGTTCGACGAAACGTCGTGCTGAGCTCGATGATTTGGACTTAGTCTCCAAAAAAAAACTTGGGTCTTCAGGGCAGCTTCCAAACCTAGACTCCTGATCCCTTAGACTCAATTCTAATTGACCTATTATCTATACAGAAGGTCAAAGCATAAATTCCTAGAGACATAGTGATCCTGACCCAAATTAGTAATAGGGTGTTCCAACAATCTCCCCCTATTTGGGTTAGGAAAACTATTTACAGACTTTGAAAAATAAACAACATCATACAGTCAGAAAAACATAAAAACAACAATAACAAGACACAGAGCAGAACCATCACAGAGATATATATATATGTGTTATCCAGATAGCAGTTAGAAGAACCAAAAGTTGTCACCTTACAGAGTTACTCCTTTTCTTTGCCTTTTACCATTTTAATTTCTCTGTTGGGATCTAAAGCTTGTTGTTTGGATCTGGTATCATCAGCTGCACCCAAATAAATTTGCTTTGAAGCTCTGGGAACCACTGCAGCTGGATGCAACTCCATGTACCTGTCTGCATCAAAAAATTTGCTTGAAGCATATCTTTCTAATTCCTTCTGTCTTTGTTCTGACATGGTAGATATGTTGGAAGAGTCTAGCCCTTGTTCTTTTGCTTTCTTTATCTGATCCAAAGCAGCCAGCTCTTTCATTCTTGCAGTCCAAGCCATAGGATTTTTCTCAGGATCCTCAAATGGAACAGGTGGCTCATACCTGTTGGAAGTAGTATTTTGAGGAGTCCTGGCAGTCAGAGTATCTTTGAGCTTGTAGGGAAAAGGACCAGAAGTTGTGTCAGATGGAACATGTCCTCCCCTAGAGTAAGGGTGCTGCCTGGAGTGTCCTTTGGAGTAAACCTGAGTTTCTCTTTGGTTTCCCCTATATCCTCCCCTTCTAGAGTAAGAGCCCCTAGACTGGCTTTCCCTTTGATAAGTTCTAGCATGAGGTTGGTAGGGAGCCTGGCTTCTAGCAGGGCCTGATCTTGCAGAGCTGCCACCTACACCTGCATCAGGTGGAGGTGGTGGAGGAGGATGAGGGTGCTTGGACTGAGTGGAATCTTTATCAAACTTTCTTTTCTTCTTCATTGCCTTTAACTGGTTCTTAGAGAATTGCATCCAATGCTCAGAGATTGGGCAATTGTGCAGGATATAATAGGGGACATCATTGTCATCTCTGACTTTGGCAGGAGGAACTCTCTTCAAGGCCTTACTTCTTGCTTTCCTTTTCTTAGCAATTGTGGCAGATGAGTCATCAGAAGCAGTGTTATAATCCTCAGATTCAGAACTTTGTGCATCATACAAGGCATCAAGCTGTTTCATCAAATCTTCCTTCAGTTTAACAGCAGCTGATGGAGAAACAGATACAGAAGCAGGAGGAGCAACAGAAGCAGCAGCATATGAAACTATAGGTACTGGAGCAGCAGAAGTTACAACAGATATTGCTTCAGGAATGAGGGCAGCAGCAGCAGCTTCAGAAACAACAACTTCTACAGCAGGCTCAAAATCAACAGCCTCTGTCATCAAAACATCCTGAGATGAGGGCTCAGCAGAAACATTGACTTCAGCAGCAGATATAACTTCAGAGGTAGACACAGCATTGTCTTCAGCAGCAGCAGCAGCAGTAACATCAGAAGCAGCAGTCACTGACAGAATAAAATCAGAAATGATTCTGGGGTCACAGCAAGAGAAGGGCACTAGAGCCTTGGACAAATCTTCTGACTGGGCAGCAAGAACCTCTGGAGGCTGGACAGGATATGGCTCTGGGAGGCAGCAGAAGTAAGCAGTATCAAAAGTAGATAGCAGAGACCTTAGGTCTATTGCTAGTACTGGTGTAGCAGCAGCAGCAGAAACAGACACAACAGCAGTAGCAGCAGAAACAACAGCAGGGGCAGCAGCAGCAGCAACAGCTTCATAGGGCATCTCCCCCTGCCTGGATGCAGAGACCTGTGCATCAAGGCACACTGCTGGGGGTGCTGCTAGAGGAGTAAGGAAAGAGGAAAGCCTGGCAGAGAGAGCTGCCACTGATTGTTGTAGAGGAGCTAAAGAGGCCTCCATGAGAAGAGAGAGCCTAGGTGCAAGGAGCTCATACAACTGATCAGCAAGGGCTGGGAGATCTACATGCTCAATGAGAGGAGCAGAGGTAGAGGGTTGAGGGATGGCTGAGGGAGCTGGAGGAGGAGGGCTGAAGGGTGGAATGAATGGCTCAGGAGAGGGGATGGTAGATATGGAGGATAGAGGGATGGAAATGGAGGGAGTGAAGGTGGGTTGATCAATAATCTGGTGGAGAAGGTCTTGGAAAGATGTGGAGGAAGATGGGAAGTCTGGAGGAGAAGAGGGGGAATCATCCATGTAGGATTCATCCAAGAGAGTGAAGGATGGAAGGGATGGGGATGAGGTGACATCTGGAGGGGGATAAGAGAATAGGGGGTGGAAGTGGTCTGATGATGGAGAGGAAATTGTTGCTGGAGATGGAATAGAAGTTGGAGATGGGCTGGAGATGGTAATTTTGGAGGTGGCTGGAGAGGTGGATGGAGCTGGAGGTAGGGTTGAGCTTGGAGGAGGAGAAGCAGCAGCACTGGCAGCAGGCAGGTCTTCTGCAGGGGCAGAGACCTGGGGTGGAGTGACTCTTAGAGTCCTAGTGCCTGAAGGGCCAGAAGAAGAGGGCCTGCTGGGCTTGGAGATTTGCCTGTCCCATTTCCCAAAAACGGCACAGGTGAGTCTCTTGGAGGCATTGATGTGCACTCCAGAGGAGACTAGCAGGGCAGGGCACTTAGCCTGGAGGAAGATTCCCAGTATTCTTCCAAAGTTCACAAATGTCTTGTTTATCTTTTTCTTCAGCAGATCAAAAAATACTTCTCCCCAGTTCAAGCTTTTTCTATCTACCAGAGCTCCCATAAGGCAAAGCTGATATCTGGAGATTGTGTCATGAGCAGAATGCTTGGCCAAGAGAACCTTGCCTACTACATCAGCCATAAACCTGTATTCCACGGACAGGTTCCTCTTAAACAGCTTGTTAGGGTTCCCCTCAGGATGACCCATCCTGGCAAGAATATCAGAGAACTCATCTCCAGAGAGTTCAGCAGAATCTTCACCATTTCTTAAACCAAAAACCTCTGTGAGTACTGTTGGGGTCAGAGGTACCTGGGTGCCACCAATAGAACCGACTATGGTATTGTTGTCCAGGTTGTGGGCAGTGTATACTCATTCTTTAATCTCATCAGATGCAAGTTTGATTCTGGTTGTCATCAGGGCAGATAATTGCTGATCTTTGAACAATCTGAGAATATCCTGGAAGATTTGATCGGTTGTGTTGAAGGAGTCGAGATCGATGTCAAAGCCTGCATCAAATTTCATTGCAGAGCGTACAGCAACTGAAACGGCCATGGTACCTGCAAAAATCAACAGACAAACCGACCAAGGTAGAACTGTTTGGAGGGAAGAAAAGTTTGCAGAGAAATTGAAAGCGCAAGAGAGAACGACGACGAAAAAAGAGTTTTATATTAGGGTTCGACGCAGAAAAGGAAAGATCGTTGAACTCAGTTCGACGATCGAGGCTTTTAAAGGAATCTGAAGAGACTCCAAAATCGTCGATCTCTGTTCGACGATCTGGAAAGGCGTCGAGCTCCGTTCGACGATCGTTCAGTGAACAAAATCGTCGAGCGCCATTCGACGATCGTTGACCGAAGGAGACAGTTCATGCTGTCTGAGGGGCGCTGAACTCAGTTCGACGATTCTGGAAATCGTCGAACTCCGTTCGACGATCTTTGTGAAAATCGTCGAGCGCAGTTCAGAGATCAGAGAAATTTTAGGTACTAAGGAAAATCAGAAATTTTGCCTAGTCTTGGTCAATTTTTAGCTTTCAAAATCTTGGGGATTAATTAAGACTTCCTCCATCTAACATTCCTAACAGATTTAGGAAGAAGGTATGTTTCTTTTCATCCAAGGGCTTGGTGAAAATATCTCCCCTTTGTAAATCAGTTGGGATATACTGCAATTCAATTTTATTCTTCTCAACATTGTCCCTTAAGAAGTGATGCCTAATCTCTATATGTTTTGTCCTACTATGGAGGACTGGATTTTGAGCTATGGAGATAGCACTAGTATTGTCACAAAAGATTTTTGACTTCACTAAGTTGTAACCATAGTCTAGGAGTTGATTTTGAATCCACAGTATTTGTGAACAACAACTGCCTGCAGCCATATATTCAGCTTCAGCAGTTGAAGTTGACACAGATGTTTGTTTCTTGCAAAACCAAGAGACAAGTCTATCACCAAGGAACTAACAAGTTCCACTGGTGCTTTTCCTGTCAATTCTGCATCCAGCATAATCAACATCAGAGAATCCAGTTAACTCAAATGCTGAATCTTTTGGATACCAGAGACCTAGATTTGGACAACTTTTCACATACCTAAGAATCCTCTTTACTAATGTGAGGTGTGACTCTCTAGGGCTAACTTGGAATCTAGCACATATACATGTAGCAAACATTATATCTGGTCTACTAGCTGTAAGATACAGTAAAGAGCCAATCATTGCTCTATATGTTGTCTGATCAACAGGTTTCCCATGTTAATCAGCATCCAATACAGCATTGGTAGGCATGGGTGTTTTCATGCAAGATGCCTCAGACATGCCAAATTTCTTAACCAGCTCATTAGCATATTTGGTTTGAGAAATAAAGATGCCTTCAGCATGTTGTTTGACTTGCAATCCTAGGAAGAAGGATAGCTCACCCATGCTACTCATCTCAAATTTAGAATGCATTAAGTTAGAAAACCTTCTGCATAGTTTTGAGTCAGTAGAACCAAAAATGATATCGTCTACATAAATTTGTACTAGTAGGGTATGGAACTTATGGGTTCTAATGAAACGAGTTTGGTCTACTCTACCCCTTATAAAACCATTTTCCAAAAGAAAGCATGCTAGGGTCTCATACCATGCTCTAGTAGCTTGCTTGAGACCATATAATGCTTTATTTAATCTAAAAACAAAATCAGGATGAGTTGGAGAGATAAAACCTGGAGGTTGTCTGACATAGACTTCCTCTTTGATGTCTCCATTTAAGAAGGCACTCTTGACATCCATCTGATAAACCTTGAAGCCTTTGTGAGCTGCATAAGCTAGAAAACTCCTGATGGCTTCCAATCTTGCAACAGGTGCAAAGGTCTGGTCGTAGTCAATTCCTTCTTCTTGAGAATATCCTTGGGCAACTAGCCTTGCCTTGTTCCTTATTATTATTCCTTGATCATCCAGTTTGTTTCTGAATACCCATTTTGTTCCAACAATGGAATGATCCTTAGGCTTGGGCACTAGTTCCCATACTTTGTTCCTCTCAAATTGATGCAACTCCTCTTGCATGGCAATGATCCAGTGTGGATCTTGCTCTGCATCTTGAATGGACTGAGGTTCAATTTGAGAAAGAAAGCAGGTGTGCAATAGGTTTTGGTTGACCTGATTTCTGGTTTGCACACCAGCTGAGATTTCTCCAATTATTTGGGTAATTGGATGGTCTCTTGATGTTACTAAATCAACAGGGGGTGTTGATTGTTCACCAACCTGTGTTGTTGTTTCCTCTTGTGGTACAACAACTGGCTCTTCAGGTTGTGCTTCAATATGTTGAGCATTGCTTTCATCTTCACTGCTTTCATCCTCTTGAGCAACCTGTAGCTTGTTCATATCTTCAACTAGAGAGTGTTCCTGCACAGGTTCTATGGTAGAAGAGATCTTCTCCTTGAAAGACATGTTAGTTTCATCAAAAGAAACATGAACAGATTCCTCAATTTTCAATGATGATTTATTATAAATCCTATAGGCCTTGCTGATCATGGAGTATCCCAGAAACACTCCTTCATCAGCTTTGGCTTGAAATTTTGCTAGATGTTTCTTATCATTATTGTGAATATAACAAATGCAACCAAAAATTTTGAAATAGTCAACTTTGGGTTTCTTCCCTTTGAGTAATTCATAGGGAGTCTTTCCCTTCAGTTTATGTATCAGGCTTCTGTTCAGCACATAGTTGGAGGTGTTCACTGCCTCTGCCCAGAAGGATAGAGGTAGATGAGCATCTGACAACAATGTAGTGGCAGATTCAATAAGGGTTCTATTTTTCCTTTCAGCTACCCCATTTTGTTGAGGAGTTCTAGGAGCTGAGAAAGTATGCCTGATCCCTTCACTCTGACAGAACTCTTGCATAAGAAGAGAATCAAACTCTGTCCCATGATCACTTCTGATCAGGGCAATGTGAGTATTGAACTCAATCTTTATACATTTGAGAAACTCTGTCAGACACTTAAAGTTATCAGACTTCTTCCTTAGAAAGAACACCCAAGTGAATCTAGAGAAGTCATCTACAATCACTAAAGTGTAGGATTTCCCTCCTAGGCTTTGTACTGTAATGGGTAATAGATCCATGTGTAACAGATACAATATCCTAGGTGAATCACTCTTATTAAGTGACTTAAAACTGTTTTTAGTTTGCTTGCCTAATTGACAAGCCTTGCAGAGTCCTTCCTTCTTGTAGGGGCCAGAAGGTAGTCCTCTAACAAGATTGTCCTTGGATAGCCTAGCAATAGTTCTAAGGTTTAGGTGTCCTAGTCTCTTATGCCATAAAACATTTGGTCTATAAACTGAATTGAATAAACAGATATCTATAGAAGTTGAAAGAAAATCTACAAGGTAGATGTTACCTTTCCTTTTACCTGTCAACACAGTGGTGTTGTCCTCTGACTTGATCTTGCATAGGGTTTTGCTGAAGGTCACCTGGTAGCCTTCATCACGTAGCTGACTGATGCTGATTAAATTGTGCTTCAGTCCTTCCACATATGCTACCTTCTTGAAGGTTACAGAACCAATCTGGACTGCTCCATATCCTTTAGTTTGTCCAAAGTTGGAGTCACCAAAGATAACTTTGGGTCCAAGCTTGGCTCTAAAGGAATTGAGGTTGTCCTTGTTCCATGTCATGTGCTTTGAGCATCCACTATCCAAATACCATTGCTGGTTAGGTGTTGGATAGGTCTTCATCTGCACATAAAACAATTTACTTGTTTTTGACCCAGTTTACCTTGGGCCTAGGTTGATAACCTTTAAATTCAGAAATGAAAGACATCCCTGGCTGACTCTTATATCCTTCAGGATGATATCTCCTTGGAGGTAAAATCCATTCAGTATAAGGGTTAAATGTTTGGGATGAAGAACCCTCAGGATTCAATTTGGACTTGCCATTGAAAAAATTTCCAGAGCTCTGACCTCTGTTCGACGATCTTGGAGCTGAGTTCGACGATCTTGGGTCAGATCGTCGAGCTCCGTTCGACGGTCGACTATGGCTGAGGTCAGGTATATGGGATCGTCGACCAGCGTTCGACGATCTTGGCTTAGATCGTCGATCAGCGTTCGACGATTTGTCCTGAGATCGTCGAGCTGCGTTCGGCGATCGTCGATCTTCATTCGGCGATCGTCGATCTCCGTTCGACGATTTGTACTGGACTTTAGTTTTCTGAGGCAGATCAGAATTTTTCCTGGCAACCTCTACAACTCCCTTTCCCTTGTCAGAAATGAACTTGATAGGGGTTGTTAGAACAATAGGTTGGCTGGATGAGGCACCCAAGCCCAGTGTACTGTTGAATCTTGAGTTCACTGTGCTTGTGATGTCCATCAGCTTGATGCTTCTCCCATTGAGAGATTCTTCAAGCTTCTTGGCCTCAGAGAGTTCACTCTTCAGTGAAGCTATCTGTTCCCTATAGTTCTCCAACTCCTGAGAGAGTTTGAGGTTTTCTGATTTTAAACCACTTTGTTCAGATAATTGATTTCTGAGAGAGATGATCTCTTTCTCAGACTTTAGCAGGTCTAAACATAGTGCTTTAAATTCAACTTTGAAATCTTCTGAAGTGAAATCAAAAGAGCTGATTACCTGATCTTCCTCAGGCTGAGTCTCTGAGTCTGACTCTGACTCCTCTTCCTCTGAGTTGTGTTGTGAGGCATTGATTGCCATCATGCAGAATTCTTTTTCCTCTGCATCATCCTCATCATCACTTGAGCTGGAAGAGGCTTCTGACTCCTCTTCTGTATCACTCCAGGATTCAGCAACAAATCCTTTCCTTGTGTGCTTATTTTTGCTGGAGGAAGGTTTGCTATTTCCATTCCTTTTGGAGTCCTTCTCCTTTCTTCTTTCTTTTCTGTCCCTTCTGTCCTTGTTCTTGTTTTCTGGACAGTCAGGAACCATATGCCCTGGTTTCCTGCAACCAAAGCAAATAATGTCTTTGCTATTGCCAATGGACTTGTCATACCTTGGCTTGTCCTGCTCCTTGTATGACCTTCTTCTGAAGTCCTTTCTGGCCATCTTATAGAATCTTTTGGCTAACAGGCTGAGAAGTTCATCATTGCCTGTACCTTTTTCTTCAGGCAGATCCTCAGCTGCCTTAAATGCTATAGTCTTCTCTTTCCTTGTGGCTGGTGAAGCAGCCTTCTATTCTTCTTCTCTGTTCTTGATGAGTAGCTCATAAGATTTGAGCTTACCCAACAAGGCTTCAGTTGTGATCTCATTCAAACTTCTGGCATCTTTAATTGGCCAGATTCTTGAATCCCAAGTGCTGGGGAAGCACATTAGGATCTTGTCATTGAGTTCTGTCAGTGAGATTTCTTTGTCTAATGTCCTCAGTTCACTGACAATTAGACTTAATCTATTGTAAATGTCTCCCACTGACTCAGTTTCTCCCTTCTTGAAGTTCTCATATTGGGAGATGAGATGAGATCTTCTGTCCTTTCTCTCATCAGCTAAGCCAGAGACAATTTCTGAAAGCTTGTCCCAGATCTCCTTGGCTGAATTACATTCAGCTACGTTCTGAAAAATGTCATCTGACATTGTCTGAGCTAGAATGTTCATTGCCTTGGCATCAGCCACTTTCCACTTTTTGATGTCAGCATCTGTTCCTGATGGGGGTGGAACAGCATTAGTGCTTGTGCTCTCTGGAGGTCTTGGACACACTGTTAAGACAGAATTAAAAATATCTTCGTCAATAGAGTTCATGTATAATCTAATCCTTGCTTTCCAAAGTGCAAACTTTGATAGATTGCACACTGGAGGTCTGGTGCTAGCATAATCTTTGTTCTGGGCCATGATTTGTGCAAGCTAAATCTAATAGTAGAAAACAAAAGAAGGATCTAGTTTGGGATCTTTGGGGTTCAGGTGTTAGCCTGTACAACCAAACAGATATGGTATGTTTAACCAACCTGTCTCTGATACCAATTGAAAGGGGAAACTAGATCAGATATACTCTAAAGGGGGGGTGAATAGAGTATATGGTGCTTTTTAAACTACAAAGAAAAACTTTTGCAAAGCTTTACAACAATTGTTGTAATGAGTGTAAGCAGGGAAGCAGAAATAAAACTAAGCTATGCAGAAACTAAGCACAAGAAAATCTAGGCCAGAAACAAAAAAAAACATGCAAAACCAGATGACACAAGGAAATATAGTGTTTCCCCAACTTGGGTACATCCACTCTTCTACCACCCTAGGTAGGAATCCACTGCAGGATGAGTTGATCAGGTGTCCTGGGCACCAATGAGCTTTTGATAAGGTGCTCAAAAACCAAATCAGATTTTTTGATCAGGTGTCTTGCCACCAATGAGCTTTTGACAAGGTGCTCAAAAACCAGCTTCAAACTTTTGAAGGGAGTTTGAAAAACCCTTTACAGAATGGGGGTGAGAGAGTGATGGCAGTCTTCTCTTTCTCAAACAACTGAGAAGACTATGTGGATTCAGTGATGTTGTCAAAGCTCCCCCTGAGTCCTTGAAATCTTCAGGAAGATGAGCTTTGCTGAGGGTGATAGGCCTTCAAATATAGATCTCCAGCAAAAGATGATTTCAACAAGCTGAAATGTTGAGTGTCTGGAGTCTTGAGATGATGTTGGCCTTGAACACTTGAGAGCTGAAGAGATCTGAAGAATGTTTGAAAGCTTGATCTCTTTTTGATGAGTGTTCTTCTGAATTCTTGTTGACAGAAGATTGAGAGAGTCTCTGTGTATTGAGTTGTGTCCTGTTCTTGTCAATCTCTATTCTCTTGTTCTTGTCTATCTTCTTATCTCATTCAAAAAACATTCTATCTTTTATTCTCTGAGTCTGAATAGAAAATTGCTCTGTCAAAGATAGTCGTTGGTCTGAATTAATTACAGCCTTAATTGCATAAAATGTTCTGAAGGAGAGTCCACTGAATTATTCCTTGAAAAATCCCTTGAAACTTGCTCCAGAAGTAAATGAAAATGGCTGGCAGATCTTCTGAATTAAATGCAGAATAACTTCTATCTGATTTGAATTTGAATTCAGAAAGATAACTGAAATCGTCGAACTGAGCTCTGCTATCGTCGAGCTGAGCTCAGCGAATTGGAAGAAGCAAGCAGCAAAGAAATCGTCGATCTGAGCTCAAAGATCGTCGAACTGAGCTCAGAGATAAGGATCCAGAGTCGAGTCAAAATCGTCGACCTGAGCTCAGCGATCGTCGAATGGAGTTCGACGATATTGAGAAGTTGAGCTCAGCGATCGTCGACCGGAGCTCGACGATATTATGATGGTTGAGCTCAGCGATCGTCGAATGGAGCTCGACGATCTGTCAATAGTTGAGCTAGACGATCGTCGACCGGAGTTCGACGAAACGTCGTGCTGAGCTCGATGATTTGGACTTAGTCTCCAAAAAAAAACTTGGGTCTTCAGGGCAGCTTCCAAACCTAGACTCCTGATCCCTTAGACTCAATTCTAATTGACCTATTATCTATACAGAAGGTCAAAGCATAAATTCCTAGAGACATAGTGATCCTGACCCAAATTAGTAATAGGGTGTTCCAACACTCCACTGCTTCTTCTTCAGCAATTTTTGAAAATGCCTAGTAAAAGCAGCAAAGTCTTCATCACTTTCACTGCTATCTGAATTCTTGCTATCTGAATTATCTGTGACAGCCTCAACAATTATTTGAGGTGGAGATGGATACTTACTTCTATACTTATTAGTGGCTTCAGTCTTGAAGGCCACAGACTTTTTCTTGTGCTCCACTTTATTATTCTTCTCTTGCGCCTTTCTAGCCATTAACTGCATCTCATAAGATAACAGTTTTCCAAACAAAGTTGGAGAAGGTATATCAGCTAGTTTGGCCACTTCCCTAATGACACAAATCTTGGTGTCCCAGTCCTAAGTCAGGGATATTAAGAACTTGTCATTCAGCTCATAGTTACTGAAGTCTCTTCCATAGGACATCAACACATTAACAATCCCATAGAACTTCTTGTAATATTCTGTAATGCTATCAGACTGTCCTTGTCTGAAGCTTTCATATTCCTGATTTAACATTGACTTCCTATCTTGTCTTACTTCCTCTGAGCCCTCCATATAGACTATTAATGTGTCCCACATTTCTTTAGAGGTTTTACAATGAATTAAGTTCTGAAATATTACATAATCAATGGCACTAACAATTATATTCTGGGCTCTCTTGTCCATAGTGGCCAGAATGATTTCATCTTTAATCATTTCAGAGAAGTCCTTGGGAGTTTTCTGATTTGCATCCAGAATGGATATCTTCATTGTCACATATGGGCCTTCTTTAACTGTAATATATATCCTTGGGTCAGAAGCTTCCATAAAGAGTCTAACCCTCTCTTTCCATATGTAACAACCCCATCCGTTCATATGGTATATTCTAGAAGGTCCGGCCGGGGCCCCACAGTATATATCACAAAACAGGCGGTGAAGGTACAAGATGATATCAGAGTCGCGCATCGCACCTATCACAAAGCATTCTAGCGGAAGCCTAGACTACAACTTGAACTCCTCATGAATGCCCAAATATAAAACTCCACATTTTATACGATATAGGAATGTCTTACAATAAGTAAAAAGAGTTGGCCTTATGGCCTTACATGGCTGTCACACAGTGGCTTCAACTATGGGCGCGCAGGCCGTCCACAAGAAAAGAAAACATAACAACATACAACACATATAGCCTTCGAGGGCTAGCAGCAGTAGCACCAACAGCAGCATGAACATCAACCTTTATGCGTCCCGCTCGGCTCTCCAGCACCTGTACAGGGCCAATCCACCCAACAGTGGCAAACAAAAGCAACGGTCAGCGTTCAGCTGACCAAATTATAACGACCCTACCCCTTTTCTCAGGGCAGCGTTATTCTTCCCTGCAGGCATAGCATATCACAAATATGGCAATATATATCATATAATGCGCTTTTACGCACACATGCCATCACAACCGTTCGCCACCCGGCCCAACGGTCCGTGCACTCAGGGCACATTCTTGGTGTTCTGGCAAAGCTCTTGCCCACCACCGTATCAGGGTCACAACCCAACATAAATCTCTTGAGCATTTACTCCATGGCGTGCAGCCGGAGTTAGTCTTCCTACACAGGGATGGCCCGTAGCCCCCCATTGTGTCATGGCGCGCAGGCCGAAGACTCTTGCTATGCGCTCCAACAGACCGCACCTTTTGGTCTCACGTCGTACGGACATAGCGCAGGTCGGATCCTCCACCCCCCGTTGCTCAAATCGCCTTGCCTTCTCCGAGTACAGCGTACTCATGGCTATATCAAAGGCGTGGGTCGGTCTCACCAATCCTATTCTTGGAACACAGCCTGAGTATTTCTCGATACCCATTTCCTTAGCACAACATCGGGTCTTTCCTGGGCCTCCCAGTACTTCCTGTGACTCTCTTCACAGGTGGACACCGCAAAATCACAAATGTCAGGCGTCTTTCCTGGCTACCATGTTAGTACTTCCTATTACTCGCTTCACAGGTGGACACCCTACGACATCAAGCATCACAAAGGGCCTTTCCTGGTCACACCAGTACTTCCTGTGCCTCATCCACAGGTTGGACCCAAAAACATAACATGGCTATTTTTCCTAGGCTACCACTCCAGTACTTCCTGCTACTCCTTTTCGCAGGCATAACCCGTTGACTCCTTAAACTACATGTTTATCACGGAGTCTTCTCCAGTTCGTATGCAACATCATCAATCCAGACCAACCTGTCCAGATGGGCTTCACACAGCATGCCTATTCCGTACTCCATTTCCGGATCTATATGCCAACAAAGGGGATTTCATGAATCACCCAAATGACTCCCAAAATCAGCAATCTCTTGGTGGGGGAATCACAAAGATATGCCAAAAGGAAGCCCTCACATGGCTAGGAAGAAAAGTCATTACCTTGACGACCGCTTCGGTGCCATGAACTCAAAGCTTGCTTGAAAGACTCGTAAGAGCGTTTCCTCCGCAACGCCGGCTTTGGATTTCTCGTCGGTAAATACAGCACCACCAGCAGCAGCCCTTCCTCTTCTTCCTCCTTCTTCCTCTCCCTTTCTCTCTCTAAGCTTGTAGAAAGATGAAGGCCAAAATACACTATGAGAAATCCTTTCTCATTCACGGCCTTAAGGAAAGATGGAGGCCTTTCAGCCTTTGGATCCAGGCTGAAGGAATGGACGGCCACAATTTTGCCAAAAACTCTGATTTTGACCTGACACGGCCTGCGACACGCCTGTGTCCCAGGCCGTGTGCCTCAAGTGGTGGTCAACCGACCTATCCAGACCAGTGACACGCCCATGGGACACGCCCGTGTCATGGGCCGTGTCACCCAACACGCCTCAAGACACGCTAGTGTCTGTGGCCGTGTGTATTGGCGAAAATAATCCCAAAACATCCCGAGACTTCACACGGCCTGTGACACGCCAGTGTCCCAGGACGTGTGCCCAGACACGGAACGAAGACACACCCTGTCGAAATCCTTCATCGGGCTGAGTTCGTCGATCCGAACTTACACGCCCTGTGACACGCCCGTGTCACAGGCCATGTGCAACTTCTCGACACTCTACGACCACATCTCGACACTCGACGATCGTCGAGCAAAATTCGTCGAGCACACGACAAGGCTTGGGACACGCCCGTGTCCTGGTCCGTGTGCCTCCTCTTGACACATCGTCGAGCGAAAAACGTCGACACCCAGGCCGATTGTCGACACGGCCTCGACACGCCCTGCGACACGCCCGTGTCGCAGGCCGTGTCCGCTGTTCGATGACCGTCGACTCCAAATTTTGTCGACTTCGCGGCCAACTCGTCGACCCCAGCTTGACACGCCCTGGGACACACCCGTGTCCCAGGCCGTGTCACCCAAAACTTTCCTGTTTGAGAAATTTGGGCTGTTACAATCCTCCCCTCCTACAAGAAAATTCGTCCTCGAAATTCAGACACAAGAAGGCAATAAGTAACCAGCAAGAAAAATGTTACAACATGCAAAAGTTTATGTTACAACATCCTCTCTATAGATTACAAAACAGCCCGGGGAACTCTCCTCGCATGGTTTGCTCTCGCTCCCATGTCAGTTCTTCACGACCGCAGTTGTCCCATCGGACTTTCACCATGCCGACCGTCTTGTTCCGCAACTGTTTCTCGGCTCGATCTTCGATCTGAATGGGTCTAACTCTCGTTGTTAGCCCATACTCCACCGGTACACGATCATCCGCGATCACTTGAGCTGGATCTTTCACGGCCTTCCGAAGCACCAAGATGTGAAATACATCATGTAATCCACCCAAGTCTGCCGACAGAGCTAGCCGATAAGCCGCTTCGCCAACTCGCTCAACCACTTCAAAAGGACCCAAAAATCTTGGACTCAACTTTTTCAATCGTCGAATCCGGGAGACACCTTTGAATAGTTTGATCTTAGAGTAGACCCAATCGCCAACCGCAAATTCCACGTTCCGGTGCTTGGCGTTGTAGTACTTAGCTTGTCGATCTTGAGCAATAAGTAGCTTCTCGCGAATCGTTCGTATGGTTGTGTTTGCTTCCTCAACCTCATTTTGTTTAAACACCTGATCTTCGCCCGCTTCTACCCAAGCCAAGGGCGTACGACACTTCCTTCCATACAACGCTTCATATGGTGCCATACCAATACTCGCATGGTAGCTGTTATTATATGCAAACTCTACCATATAGAGATGATCTTCCCATCTCTTTCCGAAGTCAAGGGTGCACATTCGGAGCATGTCCTCCATTGTTCTGTTGGTACGTTCAGTTTGGCCATCCGTTTGGGGATGAAAGACCGTACTGAAAGTCAACTTCGTGCCCTACAGTCGGTGAACTAGCCTCCAATCATTTGACGTAAAGCGCCCATCTCGATCACTTACGATGCTCCGAGGAACACCGTGAAGCCGTACAATCTGGTCAACATATAACTTTGCCAAACTTTCAACTGAATCATCACGCCTGTTCGGGAGAAAGTGTGTCACTTTAGTTAGCCGGTCAACAATCACCCAAATGGAATCATTTCCTCGCTGCGATCTCGGCAACCCGTGCACAAAATCCATGGAAATATCATCAAATTTCCACTCTGGGATCGGCAATGACTTCAAATAACCGCCCGGCTTTTGGCATTCTGCCTTCACCATCACACATGTTTGGCATTTGGAGACATAAAGGGCAACATCTTTCTTGAATCCTGGCCACTAGAATAGCTTCCTCATATCGTGGAACATCTTCGTGCTCCCGGGGTGAATGGAATACTTTGTATAATGCGCTTCATACATCAGTTCTTCCCTCAATTTCCAAACATTTGGGACGCACAAACGGCCCTCTTTTCACAAAAGACTGTCATTCCAGGTGAACTTGCCCTCTAGCCCTTCATTCACATAGCGTAAGAGATCTTCATCTAACTCCGTTGCCCGTCGAACTCGGTCCTCAAGGTCACATTGGACCTCGGTCCAGTTCAAACATGCAGTGGCAGTAGAATTCTTGTCAACACAATAAATCTCCAACGCCTCCAGCTCCTGGACAAGACGTTCATCATGCCTTTGTAACCAATTTGCTCTCGCCGGAACCCGCCGACTCAAGGCATCCGTGACAACATTCCCCTTCCCGGGCGTATAGTGAATCTCAAACGTGTAGTCCCCAAGGAACTCCAACCACCTTCGTTGTCGCATATTCAAATCTTTCTGCTCTAATGGGTACTTTAGGCTCTTATGATCGGTATAGATCTCCACCTTCACTCCATAAAGGTAGTGTCGCCATAACTTGAGTGCAAAAATCACCGCCGCTAGTTCCAAGTCATGGACGGGATAATTTCGCTCGTGCACCTTCAGCTGGCGTGAGCCATAAGCAATAACCTTTCCATTCTGCAGAAGAACACAGCCTAAGCTGCTCCCTGAGGCATCACTATAAATCACAAAGCCATCGGTTCCACGTGTCGAAGACAACACCGGCGCCGTGGTCAACCGAATCTTCAGCTCTTCAAAAGCTCGTGCACACTCTGGCGTCCAAACGAACTTCTGATCATTGTGCGTCAGTGTGGTTAGCTGCAAAGCGATCCGCGAGAAGTTTTCCACAAATCTTCTATAGTAGCCCGCAAGTCCAAGGAAACTCCTGACCTCTGGCACGGAAGACAACATTGGCCACTCCTGTATGGCCCTTATCATCGCTGGATCCACTGTAATGCCCGCTCCACTCACTACATGGCCAAGAAAAGCTACTAACGATAGCCAAAACTCACACTTCGAGAACTTGGCATAGAGCTGATTTTGCCTCAACGTGTTCAACACTAACCGCAAGTGTGTTTCATGTTCCATCTTCGACTTCGAGTACACCAGGATGCCATCAATGAACACGATGACAAACAGATCCAGGTACTCGCGAAAAATATGGTGCATCAGATCCATAAACACTGAGGGCGCATTGCACAGTCCAAATGGCATGACTGTGAACTCATAGTGCCCATAACGCGTTCCAAATGCAGTTTTGGGAATGTCACCTTCCCAAATTCTCAACTGGTAATAACCAGACTTCAGGTCCAACTTTGAATAGACGGTCAAGCCCACCAGCTGATCAAATAACTCATCAATCCGGGGTATCAGATACTTATTCTTCTCGGTCAGCTTATTCAATTCACGGTAATCGACACACAACCGCAACCCACCGTCTTTCTTCTTTACAAAAAACACATGCGCGCTCCAAGGTGACATGCTTGGGCGTATATAACCTTGCTCCAACATTTCTTGTAGTTGAACATTCAACTCCGCCATCTATTTTGGCGCGACGCGATATGGCGAGCGGGCCACAGGTTTCGCACCTGGCACCAACTCGATCGTGAAGTCAATCTCCCGCTGGGGTGTTAGCCTAGGGAGATCCGTGGGAAACACATCTGTAAATTCCGCCACAATCGGAACCTCACAAACATGGGCCTTAGGCTCAACAGCCTGAATCAGTGCAAAGTAACACTCCGCACCCTTCCGAACAGCCTTGACTACCTGGAGTGCAGACATCAACATCCCGCCTACTCCGCGCATACCCGCGAATTTTGTCTCCTGTTCGGTATTCTGGCCCAATGTGATTTCTTTGGACTGACAATCAATCATGGCATGCTGCTCCGCAAGCCAATCCATCCCAAAAATCACGTCGAATTCCGATATTGACAAAATAAATGCAGTTAAACTGAAATCCCGACTTCCTAACTGAACCGCCATATCGCAAGCTTGATCCGCAAGCATCCAACAACCATTCGACAACACGACTCTGACGCTATCTGTCTTTACACAACTAGGTATCCCAAGCCGCGCTATAAACTCGATAGACAGAAAAGAATGTGATGCACCCGTATCAAACAGTGCTCGCGCCAGCGTGTCCCGAATCATCACAAAGCCTGTGACAAACAGGTCACACACAAACCGCAAACATAGATAGACTAAGCAAAGCATACAAGCAATAGTATATGCAAAACTAAACTCATACCTGTGACAACGTCACTCTGCTTGATGGCCTCCTGTAGGCCAAGATTGTAGACCCGGGGTTGCGCCTGCGAGGCAGAGGAATCCATCACTGCCTTTCCTTTTTCCGCATAAGATGCTCCCACCTTCTTTTCACTCTTTGGCGGCATCCGACAATCTCGCGCAATATGCCCCATCCGGCCACAATTGAAGCAGATACGAGTATCTGGCTTGGAGGTCACCCCCGATGTTGCTCCCGTTGCAACTGATGAAGGAGCTTATCCACCTGTCTTGGACTTCTTGCCCCATGTCTTCTTATAAAATGGTTTCCCCGATCAGGGCGCCTTCCACTCCGGTTGCGATACAACCAAAGCTCTCTTCCCCTGCACCCTTTTCATATCCTTCTCCAGTGCGCGCGCAGTATCAACCAACGCCTGGAAACCTTGGTTCACTGAACGTGACACAAGGAACCTCAACTCGTCCCTTAGTCCTTCATAGAACTGATTGGTCTTCCTCTGCTAATCTGCAAATATAGAACCCGCATACCGCCCCAAGCGAGTAAAATCATGCAGGTACGCGTCAACACTGCCGTCACCTTGGGTCAGCCTTTGGAATTCATTTTCCATGGCTATCTGCTAAGCCGCAGGAAGGTGCTTTGCTAGGAAGAGTCGGGAGAATTCTTCCATCGATACTTGGGTTAAAGGATGACCCGCCAAGTGATGCAACTCCATCTCATCCCACCACAATCGAGATTCTCCTTCAAGCAAGAAGGTAACTAAAGTAACTTTCTGATGCTCCACCGTTCCAATCGCCATCATCACTCACTTGACGCGCGAGAGCCAATCCTCAGCCTGCGTCGGAGTTCCCGCTCCCGAGAACGTAGGCGGATGGAAACTCATAAATCGCGTTAGCTGCTTCTCAGCTGCTCGAGGAGCCACAACCACTATAGGTTCAGGCCTTGCTGCCACCTGTTCTGGACTCACAGCCGCTTGTTCCTGCCTCAGTGGCTGGCCTTGGAGCATGGTAAATAAAGCCTCCGCAACTAAACGCACATGTTCCGTAAACGAGGGAGGTGTAGGCACCTCGGCTGGTGCCGTACTTTCATCAGAATGCTGGGGCTCAGACGGCCCAGCTCCACTTCGTGTCACCTAAAGGTGGACAAGACACACACATTAGCGGTCGTACCCAAGCAAACAACACAAAATAAGAACACGCAGGTTCCTCAAACACACCAATTTGCATTCATATCATGGACATTCAGGAGTTCATTCGTAGACTATGGATTGCACAAACACGTGCTCGCCACCCCACAAAAGAAGTCGGCCACGACTTCGAGAGGGAAAGACCAAGACAACCGATACAAAAAATGTAACAACCCCATCCGTTCATATGGTATATTCTAGAAGGTCCGGCCGGGGCCCCACAGTATATATCACAAAACAGGCGGTGAAGGTACATGATGATATCAGAGTCGCGCATCGCACCTATCACAAAGCATTCTAGCGGAAGGCTAGACTATAACTTGAACTCCTCATGAATGCCCAAATATAAAACTCCACATTTTATACGATACGGGAATGTCTTGCAACAAGTAAAAAGAGTTGGCCTTATGGCCTTACATCGCTGTCACACAGTGGCTTCAACTATGGGCGCGCAGGCCGACCACAAGAAAAGAAAACATAACAACATACAACACTTATAGCCTTCGAGGGCTAGCAGCAGTAGCACCAACAGCAGCAGGAACATCAACCTTTATGCGTCCTGCTCGGCTCTCCAGCACCTGTACAGGGCCAATCCACCCAATGGTGGCAAACAAAAGCAACGGTCAGCGTTCAGCTGACCAAATTATAACGACCCTACCCCTTTTCTCGGGGCAGCGGTATTCTTCCCTGCAGGCATAACATATCACAAATATGGCAATATATATCATATAATGTGCTTTTACGCACACATGCCATCACAACCGTTCGCCACCCGTCCCAACGATCCGTGCACTCAGGGCACATTCTTGGTGTTCTGGCAAAGCTCTTTCCCACCACCGTATCAGGGTCACAACCTAACGGTAAATCTCTTGAGCATTTACTCCATGGCGTGTAGCCGGAGTTAGTCTTCCTACACCGGGATGGCCCTTAGCCCCCCATTGTGTCATGGCGTGCAGGCCGAAGACTCTTGCTATGCGCTCCAACAGACCGCACCTTTTGGTCTCACGTCGGACGGACATAGCGCAGGTCGGATCCTCCACCCCCCGTTGCTCAAATCGCCTTGCCTTCTCCGAGTACAGCGTACTCATGGCTATATCAAAGGCACGGGTCGGTCTCACCAATCCTGTTCTTGGCACACAGCCTGGGTATTTCTCGATACCCATTTCCTTAGCAAAACAACGGGTCTTTCCTGGGCCTCCCAGTACTTCCTGTGACTCTCTTCACAGGTGGACACCACAAAATCACAAATGTCAGGGGTCTTTCCTGGCTACCATGCCAGTACTTCCTGTTACTCGCTTCACAGGTGGACACCCTACGACATCAAGCATCACAAAGGGCCTTTCCTGGTCACACCAGTACTTCCAGTGCCTCAACAACAGGTTGGACCCAAAAACATAACATGGCTATTTTTCCTGGGCTACCACTCCAGTACTTCCTGCTACTCCTTTTCGCAGGCATAACCCGTTGACTCCTTAAACTACATGTTTATCACGGAGTCTTCTCTGGTTCGTATGCAACATCACCAATTCAGACCAACCTGTCCAGATGGGCTTCACACAGCATGCCTATTCCGTACTCCATTTCCGGATTTATATGCCAACAAAGGGGATTTCATGAATCACCCAAACGACTCCCAAAATCAGCCACCTCTTGGTGGGGGATTCACAAAGATATGCAAAAAGGAAGCCTTCACATGGCTAGGAAGAAAAGTCATTACCCTTCACGACTGATTCGGTGTCATGAACTCAAAGCTTGCTTGAAAGACTCGTAAGAGCGTTTCCTCCGCAACGCTGGCTTTGGATTTCTCGTCGGTAAACTACAACACCACCAGCAGCAGCCCTTCCTCTTCTTCCTCCTTCTTCCTCTCCCTTTCTCTCTCTAAGCTTGTAGAAACATGAAGGCCAAAATACACTATGAGAAATCCTTTCTCATTCACGGCCTTAAGGAAAGCTGGAGGCCTTTCAGCCTTTTGATCCAGGCTGGAGGATTGGACGGCCACGATTTAGCCAAAAACACTGATTTTGACATGACACGGCCTGTGACACGCCCGTGTTCCAGGCCGTATGCCTCAAGCGGTGGTAAACCGACCTATCCAGACCAGTGATACGCCCATGGTACACGCCCGTGTCATGGGCCGTGTCACCCAACATGCCTCCAGACACGCCCGTGTTTGTGGCCGTGTGTATTGGCGAAAATAATCCCAAAACATCCCGAGACTTCACACGGCCTGTGACACGCCCGTGTCCCAGGCCGTGTGCCCAGACATGGTACAAAGACACGCCCTGTCGAAATCCTTCGTTGGGTTGAGTTCGTCGATCCGAATTGACACGCCCTGTGACACGCCCGTGTCACAGGCCGTGTGCAACTTCTCGACACTCGACAACCACATCTCGACACTCGACGATCGTCGAGCAAAAGTCGTCGAGCACATGACACGGCTTGGGACACGCCCGTGTCCTGGGCCGTGTGCCTCCTCTCGACACATCATCGAGCGAAAAACGTTGTCACCCAGGCCGATTGTTGACACGGCCGTGACACGCCCTGCGACACGCCCGTGTCGCAGGTCGTGTCCGCTGTTCGACGACCGTCGACTCCAAATTTCGTTGACTTCGCGGCCAACTCGTCGACCCCAGCTTGACACGCCCTGGGACACGCCCGTGTCCCAGGCCGTGTCACCCCAAACTTTCCTGTTTGAGAAATTTGGGTTGTTACACCATGTGCCAAATATCTCTTTTCTACATATTGGCAATTTCATGGACCCCAGCTCTTTATAATTCTCACTAGAACCCATTTTCTTGATTCTTGTTTGTTCTGAATCTGCCTATAGGATCTCACTCAGACTGTTAAGTCCCTTTTTGAGTAACCTCTCTTTGATATCACTTGAAAGAAATAGTGACTAACAACCTAGGGGGGGTGAATAGGTGTACTTTTTTCTTTTTACTTTAAAGGCAGACAAATTGTTTTGTACTTTAAGCAGCAAATGCAATTTCTACAGCTATCACAACACAGCAACCACAGAAACAAACATTCACAGAGTGCACACAGTGTTTATAGTGGTTCCCCAAGGTCTGGGTACATCCACTTTCCCCCTTCGCCTATCTAGTAGTGTACTAGATTCGGCCTAACTTCTGCACTTCTTCTCAGATCCTCAGATCGTACAGCTCAGAACCCCAAACAGGTTCCTACAACTCAGAGTGTCCCCACTCCTACAACTCAGGCACAAAGCCCTACCACTCAGTCTTCAACAAGACCTACACTCAGGCTAAACAACCCTACCTCAGCCTTCAATAAGGCCTACACTCAGAGAATTGATTATCCTACACTCAGGCTCAAAAGCCCTACCTCAGCCTTTATAAATTTAGTCTTACAACTCAGATCCCTTAGGATCCTACAAAAAGATAATAAAAAGTTTTAGGTCACCACTCTATTTGAGAGAATGAAGAGGGCAACCTCCTTGATCAGTTCTTGATAGCACTGATTCCTGAGATCAACTTTGTCTTTGCTTTCTTCAAGGCTTCTTGAGTCTGAACTCAGTAAAGTTGATCTTCTTGAAGTAGACCGGCTGGCAACTTCCTTCTTAGGATGGAGAATTAAATCTGGATCCTACTTTGCAGTCTGGTTGAGAACCTTCTTCTTAAGAGATTTGATTAACAAGTCTCTTTCTTGACTTCCATTACTGGAGTTCTCTCTCTCCAAGTAAATCTGAAGTTTCTTCAAAATAATGATTTACAGTTTTCTCTGGATCTGTCTTGATCTTCTTAAATTTTAATCTTCTGATTGATTGATGATTATTCGATTTCTGTTGAAGGAGAAAGGACTTTATATAGTCTTCCTCCAAGGTAACCGACTGATCCGATTTCTAACGAACTTCTGACAGCTCTGACAGTTGCAGTAGACCGGCTGAAATGGCAGCTGTCAAGTCATCCAGTCACTTCTTGAAATCACTGTCTCTGTCTGAAAGTGTCGAAATTGTACTTCATTATGTGTCGACACAAATAGACCAAGTTTCGACACAAGTGAACTAAGTGTCGACACTAGCCTTGATGGTGTTGACACAACTCCTTGTGTTGTTGTAACAGCTTCTCGACACTGCTTCTTCAGAATGTGTCGACACTGATTCTGTGTGTCGACACAAGCCTTCTGTTGAATGTGTCGACACTGATTCTGTGTGTCGACACAAGTACTTCTTCTTTAACACTTAGTTGAATTCTGCTGTGTGTCGACACAACTCCTTTCTGTCGACACATGCCTTCTTGTGTTGAACCTTGTTGAGTGTCGACACATCTCCTTTGTGTCGACACATGTACTTATTTTACTTTAACTTTGTTGAAGCTTACTGAGTGTCGACACAGCCTCCTGGTGTCGACACATTTGATGTCGACGAAGCTTCTCTGGGTGTCGACACTGCCTCTAAGTGTCGACACAGATTATGTTGATAATTCTGCACAGTGTGTCGACACTGCCTGTACGTGTCGACACATTTCTTCTGGTGTCGACTCTGCCTTTCTTGGTGTCGACACAATCTACTCCAAGTGTCGACACAGCTTTTCTTCAGTGTCGACACAAGCCTTCATAAGTGTCGACACTGCTTCTCCAGGTGTCGACACATGGACTTAGAAATTTTCTGCATTTCCTGCAATTACTTAACCTGCACATATAAACTCAAAACACATCAAATACACCTTGATGTATATCATTGAGTAGGGTAAGGCTTCTTCAAATCTGGTACTCATATTCCAATGTACCCAACAACCTTCTTGTAACCCATGGCGATGAAGAGGAGAGAAAGTGGAATTGAAAGAGGGGAGGAACGAGGGAAGATTTGGAAGAGGAAGATGAGATCTCGCCGGATAAGGAGGCGAAGCGAACAATTACGACAGACGCGCGAGGATTAGGGCCAGCGTGCGTCAAATACGCTCGGCGTGCGTTTTTATAAATAAAAATGCACGGTCGTGCATTTTAGTCATGCACATTTTCCCAAACCGTGCATTTTGCAAAAACAGCACGATTCGCGTCATTTTCTCCGGGAAGTCTTGTCCTGCCAAAACAAAGAGAAAAACAAAAACAAATGAAACAAAAAAACCTCCTGAGTGACCAGGCAATCTTCCCGAAGTAGGCACAAGCACACAAAACTCTCGCAAGTAAGCATTAAAGCAAAAATAAATAAAACGACAAGCAAAGATCTTTTTAAAAACAGAAAAACAAAAAGACTAAATAACTAATCCTACTCCTAGATAAGTACTGGGGTTATTGTAATCCCAGTACGACTTATTCGAAAAATGAAAAGTACTAGCTAATGGGTCTATGAAAAGAAAAATGCACAGGCAACTGTTCCATTATCCGTTGCGGTAACGGGTACCTATATGGTGAGAAAACAGTTACCCCTCTACCTACATAATAATATCTGCCCAACACAGGTAGAAGAAATAGGAAATAAGAAAAGGAGAAGCGCTGGTCCTCGCTCATCTTATCACAAAACATATCCTCGCCTAGCAAGGCATCATCAACAACAGATGTGTAGGAAGCGATGGCAATGACATGAACACCAGGCTCGTCATCATCCCAGCGTACCCGTGGAGACTCAACCTGCACAGGCTCAGATAAAGAATGAGGATCAAGTAATAAAAGAGAAGATGAACTAAAATAATCAGGAAATGGGAGAGTGATCCCGGTTTCACTCTCAGCAAGATCCGAGCAGCGATCATCGTCGGTAACATACGAGTCGTACCGTGGAGAATCTGAGAACTAGAGGTCCACGGTGGTAAGGGGAATGACCTCATCCAACAAGGAAGTGCAAACCTCTGCATCTGAAGGAGGATATTCCTCATCCCACCGGGGTGTGTAAAAGTGCTCCGAAGATACACATTCTCCATCAGGGATAGTAGAATGCTCATCCCACCTCAGCGCATCCTCAGTCACCAAATTGTCCAAAAATACGACATCATCAGTCGACTCACAAGAAAAAGGACTACAAACACAGGAAAAAATTGTGGAGGGGCAAAGCTGCTCTCAAAATCAGGCATAGAATGAGCAGGCCCCATCGCAAAATCAGTCGCAGATGCCATCTCATCGACAGGAACAATCTTTGCGTCCCATATAGGAGCGCCCATGAATTCCTGATCCTTTTTTTGCTGGCCACCACAAGAGTTATCGTCATCACTCATGGGAAGCTCGTAAAAAGGGAGCGAGGGACCCATGAAGGATCTGTATGCAGCGAGAGATTCTTCCGTAATCTCAATGGGTAAAGAGCGAGCAAGATGAGCGATGTCAGTGTATGGGCCAGGCAACACCCTAGTAGGACTGTCCATAATAGTCTTCCGCAAACGGGAGGCTGTTGCGCGCACGCCCTCAGAGGGGGAAGGCTCGCACAAGCGAGCGTAATCCTTCACCATGTGGCATATTCCTTGACATAACAAACATCTAATGCAATGCTCGGCTTTCATATAAGCTATGACATCGATGCATCGGCGTAAAGCGTCATAAAGACAACACTCGACAATAGAATACATTGCGAATAAAAAAAATTGCCGAAAAAGAGCTACACAGCTAGAATAAAAATAACACGGATCTGCTATCTAAATCACAAATCAGTAAAGGGCAAAAGAAAAATAAGGAACAAATTTTAAAAATAAGGCAAAGAAGAAAGCTGCAATGTACAAATGGAAAAGGGATTCTATCTCTTATCTCCCTCTCCAAAAACTCACACGACTGTGTTACCCGGCAATGACGCCAAAAACTTGATGCGTTGGACGACAAGTGTACCAGTCGCACAAGTAATATAAAATGGGTGAATTTCCCCAAGTATTGATCTCTTCAAGGAACACAACAAGGGGGAGTTAATTTCGAGGAGGACTTGAGATTGAAGTCCTTAGGTCAGAGTTAACTAAGGGCGATTTGATGGTTGTGGAATCAGAAAATAAAACACTAACAACTACTCCTATGCAATGCCGTTATGTGATGCTTCGCCAGGCGGGATGGAAGACGACATGGGCCGCTATGAACCGAATCGGTAGGCGGATGGACGAGTATGCTTGTGGATGAGGTGGTTAGAATGGCGGAATGAGGGTCGAGAGCACATCTTCGCTACGCACGCCACTAGCAATTGCTAGTACGACAAGAACTGGATATGGGTTCGGATGAAAATAAGGCACTTCTTAAGAAACTAAAGAAGTAAAGCAATATAGAATCACATAGACATGAATCTAATATAACATACAACTAAAGAGCAACAACATCTACAAATAAAGTTTTAACACACATATACAACAAGAAAGCAAGAACAAGTCAAGAGATTGACCCAATCTGAAGGCTTATCGAGGGGTCGCAGAAGGAATCACCGGGTTGTCAATCCGCGTCCAAGCTCGGTCCCCAACTACATCCGGGGTAGAGAAGGCTGTCACAACCTTCCAATGGACCCGTCTTCTTCGTGTCACGATTGCGGAAGAAAGTTGCAAGTTTCCCTTTTCTTGTTGGCTATGGCATCAAGCTTGAAATGGGGCTAAAAAGATGAAGGAGAAGGCCGAGAGCAATCGCCGACAAGATGTAGGCTCCTCGACCATGGCTGGAGCTTCTCTCCTTGGTGGAAGATAAAGGAGGAAGGTGGAAGGGCAGAACTTTGCCCTAAAACAGCGGAGGAAGATGACTGAAATCTGGTTCTCCCAAAATGGTGAGAAATCTGCGCTTTAAATACAACCAGGTCAGAAATTTAGTCACATACGGTTCTGCGCACGATAGTGTGCTAACTGTGTGTTATTAACTTCAAGGACAAGTTGCAGAAGATGAAGCATTGACCCGTGCATTTTCATCGCGCACGGGCGCTTCCTCCCGTGCGTGAAGGAAATCGCACGGGTAGCGACAGAAAGCAGGAAAACAAGAAAATATGGTGGAACCGTGCGTTTTACCGGCACACGGGCGACACCGCCCGTGCTTGAACAAAATGCACGATTAGCCACATAAAGAACCATCCAAAAAGCTACAGGAAAACCGTGCGTTTCCTTCGCGCACGGTTTCGAAGAAACCGTGCGTCAACCATGCGTTAAGAAATTCGTCGAGCTCAGTTCGACGTTTCTCCTGCACAAATAAAATGCACGATCACAAAGAACCGTGTGCTAAGAAAATGCACGACCGTGCATTTTCCTCAAATCAGAAATCCTGCTTTAGGGAAAACACACTTCCTGCACAGTAAAACCAAAACATGGAGCACCAGCATCCAGCAACAATACACAACATAAAATAAACAAAAAGAACCATGGGGAGCACCATGTGCTTACCCCAACAAGAGAATTCGCAATTGTGAAAAACTATATAAATGAAATATCAGTGAGAACATACTAAAAGTGAAGTGCAAGTGCGTGAAAACTAGCCCATATGAGTCCGAAAAAACCCTATAAATATCATAATCATCACCTACTTTCTTCCTACGTATGATCGAACGATTCTTCAGAATTCTATTTTTGAGTAGTTACAATACTTAATTACACTTGTCGAAATCTATAAACTTCGTATCATAATTTAAATGTTTATCTATTATATTTTTTATACCCATGAGTATTTGATTTCTCGCTTTACCTTATTTTTGAAATATCTATGCCAGCTAGCTATTTTCTAGTGTACGGAGGGATGATTTGCTAGGGACGAGGAAATGTTTAAGTCTGGTGGTGTGATGAGTCCGATATTTATAGGGTTTTTATAACTCATCTGGGCTGGTTTTCTCGCTCGTGCACTGTATTTCAACCAGATCTCGGTTATATTTGCATCGTTCGATCATGGACCATTTTGTGCACTGTTTTGGCCCGAGGGTGTGCGATTGCGCATTCTGTTATTGGGGGTATGCATATGGTGCTCCCCATGGCTCTTTCCTTCTATTTTCTTATCTTTATATTTGTTGTTCGGAGCTTGTGCTCCAGCTTTTGTTTTTGTGTGCAGGTGTTGTGTTTTCCCCCTATGCAGGAATTCTGTCTTAAGGAAAATGCACGTTCTTGTGTTTCTTTCACGTACGGTTTGCGTAAAATAGTGCGTTTTAGTCAGCTGGAAGAACGTAGAGCTGAGCTCGATGAATTTCGTCGAGCTGAGTTCGACGATCCTCACGCACTATTGACGCACGGTTTCTTCGAAACCGTGCGTGAAGGAAACACATGAAGTTCCTGTAGCTTTCTAATTTGTGCCTTCTGTCGTTAATCGTGCACTTTATTCACGCACAGGCGGCAGTGCCCGTGCGCGAGTAAAATACACGGTTCTCCTGTGTGTCCCTATTTTCCAGCTCTCTGTCGCTACCCGTGCGATGTCCTTCATGCACGAGCAGAACTGCCCGTACGCGAAGGAAAACGCACGGGTCAACGCTTCTCCTTCCTCGGGTCTATTCTGAAAGTTAATATCACACAGTTTGTGCACGACAGTGCGTTGAACCATGCATGACCATTTTTTCTGACTTTTCTATTTAAGTTGCACATTTCCTCTTTCCACGGTTCCAGCTCCGCTCCTCCGCCATTTTCCCTCCTCCGAGCGGGAAAACTCGCCTCTAGCTGCCATTTTCTCTCTCCTCCTTGGAGAGTTGATCTGGTCACCGTTTCTCCTCAGAAAGCTTGCAATAGTTGCATCTCTGGCCACCTTCATCTTCTCCGACGTCCAAGCTACCATCCGAGCTCATTGTGCTACACTTGTGGAGATCTTCTGTCAGAACTGGCCAAGCGATCATTCATGAACAAGACCGGATATTCGAAGGAAGTGACAACCCTTCTTGGTTCTCGGACGTCATCCATAGACCGAGCTCGGTCAAGGCCGAAAACCCTTGAATCCGACCGTGAATCTCGGAAAGCCTTCGTGCGCTCGGTTGTATTTCTCTACCTCTTCTTGCGGTTACTTCATTCTGAACTTGTGATAGTGGGATTGTTACTTGAGAATAATGTTTTGCTTAAGGTTTCAGCATGTCGATATGTTGTTATGTCTTAATCATTGCTTACGTAGTTAAGCTTTAGTTTTTCCTGTGCTTGTTATGATTGTGCTGTTCTAGCGATTGCTAGAAACGTGCATTGTGAAGAGGCGATTGCGACCCTCATTAGCTCATCCATCTTCCCTTTTACTCTCTAGAGTATTCCATCGAAGAGACGCGGTGACGGCGACCAGCAATAGTTTTCTTATTGTTGTTAACTTAGGAACCCAAATCAAAAACCCCCTTTGGTTACTTTCCCGCTTGCAATCCCTTTTTCATACAGCGAAATCACACTCCCTACTTGCCCACCTTGAGAGATCGATATCTGGGGATTAAACTCCTCACTTTTATTACTTGACAGTAATCGGTACACTTGCCGAGAGTGCATCAGCTACGAAGTTTATAAATTTCGACACACGTAAATAAGTATTGTAACTACTCAAAAATAGAATTCTGGAGATTCATTCAGTCATGCGTAGGAAGAAAGTAGGTAGGCCACTAAGCTGAGAATTGCTAAAGACCGGGGCTCGGGATCAACTCCAAAGAAATCCATCAATGTCCGGAGCCATACGCTTGCCCGTTCGCACTCTCCACGGAGCTAATATGACTCAGGTGCGAATCCGTAGGACTTTAGGATAGAAGTGGGGCTTGGGTAAATACGTAGGTAAGGATGTAAAAGTGGTAAGAACGATAGCTACACACATCCCTAATGAGCTCAAAAAAATGCATTCCTCTTGCCTACAAAACATGCCGGTGCACTACACCACAAGACTTGAACTTGACAACACAGGTGTGTGCACCGCCTACCACCACAACAATACTATAAACAAATGATGCATTTTAACTTTCTTCTTTTATATCATCATCACACACACACACACACACACACACACACACACATATATATATATATATATATATATATATATATATATATATATATATATATTAGACTTTTTATTTTTACAATGTAAAGTCAACCCAAATGTTCAAAATAACTTCTCCGCACAACCACAAAGAAGCATCACAACCACAACACCAATGGAAGAAGTATCATACTACTACAACGAAATAGTGTGTGCAACTAGGTAAAGCTTTAAGGCCTTGGTGATCGCGTAGTGGGGCTAAATCAATAAGATGGGTAGGCACAAAATGAGCTAGCAAGGATTATCGTTAGGATAGGTACAAGGCTCAACTAGGCCAAAAAGATGGCCTACATCACGCTCACGCTAGACTAACCGTGCACCAATGCTTCGAGAGTAGCTTGGGGCAAGTTATTAGCCACCGAGAAAGATGATCCTTCCTCCCGACTCGAGCAAAACGAGGCTAGTGGCGGCTATACACATTCCTACACTACCGTTTGATTGCTCCAGTTTCCACAGTTCTGAGTAGTACAAACATTTTTTACAAATGCAAAAAAGCATAAATCTACGAGCATAAAGAAAAATTAAATCTATACTATTTCTACACACCAGGAGCACTCGATTAGGAGCAAAGCACGAGTTTCACACTACTCTATCCTAAACTCCTAAGCCAGCTCCACTATCTTAAAGTTAACACAAAAATAATAAATTAAACTTGGCCCACGCGCGTGCTTAAGTGCACGCTCATATGGTGTAGGTGCACAATGCTGTCATGATCAAATTAAAACTGAAAATGAAAATACTCTCGTGGTATGCAAGTGCATGTGTAAAGGTAACTCACTAAACTTTCCCCCACCAGACTTATACTAAACAATCTAACCATGATTTGCAATAAAAACAGAAAAAAAAGGGTGAGGGAAGAGGTTACCTCATGCTCTGCAAATGAGCACACCAGAAGATTGGCGCTAAATTCAGCAGACTTGTCCACGTCCCATACGAACTCCACCTACATAAGAGAATATCTCCAACTACGCATACTATAAGCATATAATAACAGCAGCAAAATTGAGCAAATTAAAAGCGGCAAAATTGGGTTGTCTCCCATAAGCCCTTTTCTTTACCGTCCTTAAGGTGGACCAAATACCTGTATTAGCAGTTATATAAATGTTGTTTTAGGGAATAAGTTCAAAACATAATGATAAAGGTCTACAAACACACACAGCAGTAAGCAGTAAGTGAAACTAGAAAAAGCAGTAAAGGAATATCCCGGAGATCCTTCACTCCTCAGCCGAACGCTGATTTGTGATAGATCCCCCCAGCCATGTGAGATGAGGACAAGGCGAAGGCTTTAGGGCCCAGGGCAGACGAGTCTCCCCTGCCCCTAACCTCATCCTTCTTACGCCGACAGGCAAAATTCTGCACCTTGCGCAGGAGCAGCTCTTTTCATTTCAGATCCACAGAAGGGGATCGCCAGTGTGGTATGATCGCACCCAACAATTCAGCATTAAGTTTATCTTTCGCATCTGGGGGAATCCTTTCCTCACCCGCAGCTGGTGAAAGATCAACCCAAGTTACCTGTTTAATAGTTTTACAAACTTTGTTCAAACAAATAGAAGTTTTTATTTCAGTTTTCTACACGCTATCAACGGGCGTGCTTAGCTCATGTTTCTTCTCAACGAAATCTTGTTTCACGTCAAGTGACTCAATCTCTATCTCTCCTTCAGCTACCATCAGCGGTTCGATCACTTTCTTAACCCGCTCGCATTTCTTCAATGGAAAACTTGTCTTAGCAGCACTAGACACATCGTTAGATAACGAATCATTTAATTGCAAAAATTCTCCATGTTCATTTGAACTAATATGAGGAGGTGAAGATGGTAGAGTCAGATTGACTTTAGGAGCCAAAGTGACACCACTCACATTGAATTGCAAGGTAGCTTCACTGGCTTTCAGGAATGGGAGTCCTAAGATGTTTTTTGACGTATTACCCATAGGTCCTAAAACTTGAAAGTCAGTGACCACAGCAGCTCATTTCATAATTACTTCCACATCTTTGATCTCACCACCAGTCTTAACTACCGATCCATCCGCTAGCACTAGAGATTTCTGGACATTAGATTCGATACTTAAATTTAATTTTTCCACATCTTGCAAAGCAAGAATGTTGCAGGATGATCCAGAATCACATAGAGCAATTGTCTCTACCGCATTGATATCACATTTGACGGCCAAATCATTATTATCACACTCCTCCGCATCCCCAACACTCTTCCCTTATTCACGGGGATTTTCTCTGTGTCACTAGGGAGGGTGCCGCAAGTACGCTCGGAGAACGCAAGGGCCAGTTGACCCAGCTGTGTCTCCAAGTTCCTCATAGATGTGGTTTGAGTGGCCATATTTGATTAGGCCATCTCCACAAACTTCTCCATCATCTCTTCCACAACACTTTTACGAGTTCCTTGCGCGTTAGGATTCTAACCAATATGCGACGGTGCTGCTGGATACTAGAGGCTTGGGCATCAAACTGATGTTGGTCTCCCTGCCATATTTGACCGGGAGCATTCTGTCTCCATTAGAAATTGGGTTGATTTCTCGCATTGGGGTTATAAACACTATTAAAAGGAACATTGCGATTTTGACTATTTATAAAATTTACATTTTCATCGATCATTATACCCGACGGCTCAGCAATGCTTTCTCCAGCGGTGTACTCATAAGCATGATGGTCAGGGTTACCACAACCCTGACAAGATATGTCCATATACCGAGCTGGAGGAGGGTCCGATCTAGTCAACATATTCCTTCCATCTAAAGTGTGATGGCTCGTCTCTGATTGCTGCACCACAGCATTAACTTCAAACAATATCCTCACCCCTCTAGAGGAATTTCTCCCGGTGGTCCAATATGTGCTATGGGAGGCAGTATCTCGAAGTAGCCTCAATGCCTCTTCCGAAGATTAGTTCAGTATCATGCCACCAGTAGCTGCGTCGATCATTGCCTTAAAATTAGGCTCAATACCAAAATAAAATATTTCAACTAGATTCCACGGCTCACAACCATGCTTTGGGCATCGACGATGCAGTTCCGAGAATCTCTCCCACGCCTCGGATAGCGTCTCATGGTCTAGTTGCCGGAAGGTTGCAATATCCCTCCAAGCATTCACTATCTTATCCACCGGGTGGAACTTCACCAAGATCATAGAGGACAATGCCTCCCAAGTAGTAGCGGTCCCTGGAACAGTGGTATGCAGCCAGGTCTTTGCCTTGTCCCTCAGTGAGAATGAGAACAACCTTAACTTCAAAACGTCGTCAGAAATTCCAGCATACTGGAAAGTGCCACAAATCTTTGAGAACTCCGCCAGATGGAGCTGCGGGTCCTCACTCGGCAATCCCGAGAACTGCGTATAATTCCTGATCATATTCAGGATGGCGGGTTTTATCTCAAAGTGGTTATTTACGATGGCCGGCCCGAAGCCAGGGTAAACATTTCCTGCAGTCGGGGTTGTGAAATCGCATATTCTCCTAACGCGTGGCTGGACCACCTCTTGGCCAGCGACAACCCGACCTCCTTTTCCATTTCCTCCTAGGCCATTATTCTCCATTCCTTCTTCAGTAGCAGCAGCACGCAGGCGAGCTCTCCTCGTACGTGCAGTTTCTAACTCAACCACAAGATCTTCAGCTCTTTCATCTGAGTTGGGATATGTCATACAACATAAAAAAATTCTTTCAAAAATACCAACAGCACTTGCAAAATTTTTCAAAAGAAAAATACACACAACGGTTGAACTCCCCGGTAATGGTGCCAAAAACTTGCTGCGATGACAAGTGTACCGATCGTAGTCAAGTAATAATAGGAGGAGTTGAATCCCCGGATATCGATCTCTCGAGGAGTGCAAGTAGGGAGTGTGATTTCGCTATATGAAAAAGGGATTGCAAGCGGGAAAGTAACCAAAGGTGGTTTTTGATTTGTATTCCTAAGTTAACAATAATAAGAAAACTATTGCATGTCGCCGTCACCGCGTCTCTTTAGAGGATTACTCAAGAGGGCAATATGAAAGATGGATCAGCTAATGAGGGTTGCAAGAACATCTTCGCAATGCACGCTTCTAGCAATCGCTAGAACGGCACAATCAAAACTTGAACAAGAGAAAATCTAAAGTTCAACAATAATATCCAGAACTAAAATATATCAACACTTAGACATGCTGAAATATTCAAGCTATCAATATTCTTACACATCAATCCAACACCCAAATATGCAGAAAAAGAAATACTACAAGTGAAGGGGAAGAGAAAGAACCAAACGCACGAAGTCACTCCAAGATTTACGGACGGATTCAAGGGTTGTCGGGGCTTGTCCGAACTTGGTGTACGATTGACGTCCTGGAACCAAAAAGGGCGGTCACTTCCTTCGGATATCCGTCTTCTTCGTGAATAATTGCTGGCTGGTTCTAAATGGAGAACTTCATGGATGCAGCAACCTTTGAGCTTGACATGGAGCTTGGAGCTTGGCGATGACAGTGGTGGCTAGAGATGAAGAAGTTGCTAGCTCTTGGAGTAGATATGGTGGCCGGATCAACTCTCTAAGGAGGAGAGAGAAAATAATGTCTAGGAGAATGTTTCCCCGCTCAAAAGAGCAGAAAATGGCGGCTTGGTCGGACAGGAATGAAATATCCCCAGAAGAAGAAGAAATATGCGCTTTAAATAGAAGCAGGTAAGAAAAATATGCAGGCACGGTTTGGCGCACGACCGTGCACAAACCGTGCGATATTAACTTTCACAGCAAGCCTGCGGAAGGAGAGGCGTTGAACAATGTGTTTCCTTCACGCACGGACTATTCCGCCCGTGTGTGAAGGAAATTGCACGCGTAGCAACAGAAAGCTGAAATGCAGGGACAAACAGGCGAACTGTGCATTTTACTCGCGCACGAGAGCTTCTGGCCGTGCGATAACAAATCGCACGATTAACTATAGAATGTAACAAACTAGAAATCTACAGGAAAACCGTGTGTTTCCTTCGCGCACGGTTTCAATGAAACCGTGCGTTAACCGTGCATGAGGATCGTCGAACTCAGCTAGACGAAATTCGTCGAGCTCAACTCGACGTTCTTCCAGCTGAACAAAATGCACGATCGAGCTCAAACCGTGCGCGAATAAAGCGCACAACCGTGCATTTTCCTCAAACCAGAATTCCTGTCTTTGGTAAAACGCACCACCTGCACAACAAAACCAAAACTGGAGCACAAGCTGCCAGCAACAAAAATAAAACAAAGATAACAGCAGGAAAGAGCCATGGTGATATCCATGTGATTACCCCCAACAACAGAATGCACAATTGCATACCCTCAGGCCAAAACAGTGCACAAAATGGTCCATGACCGAACGATGCAAATATAACCGATATCTGGTTGAAATGCAGTGCACGAGTGAGAAAACCAGCCCAGATGAGTCTGAAAAGCCCCTATAGAAATAGGACTCATCAGAGCACACAGGGAAGAGTGGCGTACGCGAGCGCATTTATGAGGCATGCGTGACAGTGCGCATTAAAGGCATGCGAAAGGGAGTACGCACGGAAGAGGGGCGCGTGGCAGTGCACACGGAAGAAGCATGCCTGGAAGCACGCAAGGAAGGGGTGCGCAGGAGTGCACAACGAAGGGGCGCACGGGAGCGTGCAACGAAGGGACACGTGTAGGAGCATGCATAGAAGTGGCGTGTGCGGAGCGCTCAAGAAAAGAGGTGCGCATAAGGAAAGGAGGCAGTGGAGAGAGAAAATTTGAGGAGGAGGAGGAGTGGAGAGAGAAAATTCATAGGAGGATTTTTCGGGCCGGGCTGAAGATGAAAATGAAGCGTAAAGGGGCTTATTGGGTCCATTGATCTCAATGTCCCAGTATTAGGGAGATTGTTGGGTCCATTGATCACAATGCCCCAAATTTGTAAGAAGTCAAACAATCAATGATATATACATTGTTGTATTTGATGTATGTTTAAGTTCATGCATGTAGGTTAATCTATGTCATATTGATTGGACAGGTGCTCCAAGTGACATTGACAGGTGGACTCAAAGAAGCTGATTAGAGAGATAGAAAAATGACAACTTCCATAGGCGTTGAGTGAAGCCAGTTCACTTAATGCCATACAACTAATAGAGCTGAGTGAAGTCAGGATAGTCAAAGCCTAGCAAGTAGCAGCGCATAAAAAATAACTAAGTCCGCAGACGTTGAGTGATGCTAGTTCACTCAACGGCATACAGCTAACAGTGCTGAGAAAGGGAAGACAGGCAAAGTTTTAAGTGTTGGTAAGGCAGAAAAGTGGCCAAGTCCACAGTCATTGAGTGAAGTCAACTCACTCAACGCCATATAGCCAAAAGTGTTGAGTGAAGCTTGATCTCTCAATGCCATGCTGTTGTTGTCAAATTCAAAGGAAAAGGTGATAGAAAATTGACTAAGTCTAGAAGCATAAAGTGAAACCAGTTCACTTAATGCCAAGATCAAAAAGCTTTGAGTCAAGCTAATGCAGTCAGCCTAAGAGGAAATAGAGAAATCGGCTAAGTCCAGAAGCATCGAGTGAAGCCAGTTCACTCAACGCACTCAACACTAGATTTTAGAGGTAAAGGCAGAAAGCATTGAGTGAAGCCAAGTCGCTCAACGCCTTCAGATAGAAGAATATTTGACTAATTATAAAAGAGTTGACTGAAGCTTATCCACTCAATGCTCGGAACACTTTCAGACAGAAGGATGCAGAATGTTGGCTAAGTAAAAAAGCATTGAGTGAGTCCAGTTCACTCAACGCTCTCAACGCCTTCATGTAGAGCAAAATTATTCTAAGTCCAAAATAGTTGAGTGAAACCAGTTCACTCAACATCATAGTTACAGAAAGAGCTGAAAATTATTCTTAGGTCCAGAATCATTGAGTGAAGCCAGTTCACTCAACACTCTCAATGTCAAGGATGCAGAAAGGGTTGAAGATCAAGCTAAGGAAAAAAGCATTGAGTGAAGCCTATACACTCAACACTCTCAATACTTGGACAAGCTAAAGAATTGACTATGTACAGAATCATTGAGTGAATCCCATTCACTCAACGCTCTCAATGCCTGGAGTGATTTTGTGAAATTGGCTAAGTCCATAACTGATGACGTCAGCAAAGTCAACAAATGTCAACAAAATTCTAAATGGTTATCATGGAAGAGCTACAACTTATCACAAACGTCACTGTCGGTCTCATTTTGTTAAACTAGGGATATAATCAGCTGCTAAAGAAATAACACGTGTCAATCATCTCACTAGATGACAAGATTATAAATAGAATAGGAGATCTGGATCGAATAAAGTTTCTGAGCGATCAATTGATTACAAAAATGTTGTGCGGGACTTCGTCTTCTTCCTCCTCCATTGTTGCAGAGACAAGAGATTCAATTCAATAAACATTAAAGGGTTTCTGAGTTAGCTGCGGCAATCAACATCTACTACAACAAGATCAGATAATTTCTCAGAGGAAGAAGAATTAGCCAAGGCATGCCCTAGCGAAAGTTGCTTCAAGATCCAAGCCGAGCCGAATTTGAAGATCAATCTCTGGATTTGTGAAGAAGAGGTGGAGCAATCTGTGTTCTACAAAATAGGTTAGCTAATATAAGATCTTTCTTCTCTCTCCTTCATCAGCAGAATCAGAATCAAGGTTTTGAGGTACTTCCAGCACAAGCAGCAGAATCTTGAAGATTGTTATTCTTATTGTTGTGAAGAAGATATGGCTGAAATTCTCTCATCTCAGGATACAATTGACTCAGAGATTAATTTCACTTGTGTCAAAACAACTTTTCTATTCAAACTCTGTAGGATCTGCTCAAGATCTGTGTTGTAAGCCTAAATTATAAATGCTGAGTGGTAGGATCCAGTCTTGGATCTGTGTGTGATAGGGATTTTTTCTCATACTGTGTTGTTGGCATTTGTGCTTATGGTAGATGATTAGGTGATTACTGAGTGGTTAGGTTGTGTACCTGCGTTGTAAGTCTCTGTGGGGACAGTGTGATCCTGTGGGATCGTGTTGTAATCTCTCAGGAGCCAAGTTATTGGAGAAGTGTCTTGTCTAACATTCAGTTAGAAAGGCAGGATGGATAGTGGATGTACCCATATACTGGAAAATGACTATAAATCTATGTTGTGCTGTGTGTGAATGTCTTGAAAGCTGAACTAATCAATCACAATAGTGCCTAAATCAGTTAAAGGTCAAAGGAATAAAAAAAACCTTAATAACCTTTTCAACCCCCCTAGGTGATTAGCTACCATTGTATTCAAAAACTTTCAAGTGGTATCAAGGGAGGTTACTCAAGAAAGACTTAACAGTCTGAGTAGATCTCCAAGGGTAGCCGAGAAAAGATAAGTATGGGTTCAGGAGAGAACCATAAGGAACTAGATTCTATGAAGCTTCCTCTATGCAGGAAAGAAAATTTTGGAATATGGAAAGAAAGGGTTAGATTGTATATAAAAACATCAGACCCTAGGATTTATGTTACAGCATAAGAATGACCATTCATTTACCTGAAGGTGTCAGTTCCTGATGCAAATATCAAGACTCCTAAGAGTTATGCAGAAATGACTAAAGATGAAATCATCTTGGCTGCAATAGATAAAATGGAACAGAACATTATAGTTAGTGTCATAGATGATTATACTTTTCAAAACCTGGTGCACTCAAAACCTCAAAGTAAATGTGGGACATTCTGGTGATATATATGGAGGGTACTGAGGAATTTAGAGATAATATGAAGTCTATACTCAATCAAGAGTATGAGGCTTTTAAGCAGATCAAGGAGGAGTCAATGGCTAGCTGCTGTGAATGGTTTTCCAGAATTGTAAATGAGCTAAGGACCTATGGATGGGTCTTTAGTAACTATGAGTTAAATGATAAGTTTCTTAGGTATCTTACTAGAGACTGAGTCACTAAGATATGCGCCATTAGATAAGTGGCAAAGCTGGCAAATACTCCATCATCCACTTCATTTGGGAAGCTGCTATCATATGAAATACAACTGACTGTAAGGAAGGAGGAAGAGAAGACTAGCAAAACTCAGAACAAAGAATCCTCTATGGTCTTCAAGGCAGATAGTTCAAAGTGGAGTAAAGAGAAGAATCCTTCTCTCTCAAGAAGGCCAGTTGAGTCTAAAGATTCAGATCAAGATACATCAGACTTCAATATGTTTGATGACGAATTTGTTTCTTTCTCAAGGCAGTTCATGAAGCTGATGAAGAAGAAGGGGTGGAGTAGTAGACCTTCTTATTCCTTACAAAATAAGGAGGACTACAACATAACCAAGAAGAAACCCTCCAAGGAAGGCAGGTATGACTAAAAACCTAGTAAACATGTTACTAATAAGATCATCTATTTTTGCTTCAGCAAGCCAGGGCATGTTGTGGCTAAATGTCCTATGAAGGAGAAGGAGACTGCTGAGAAAAATCATCATCATAAGAAGGGCAAGAAGGAGAAAACCTTCATTGCTAAGAAAGAGAAAAGCTGGACTGACTCTTCCTCCTCAGAGTCAGATGATGAAGATGAAGAATAAATTGCGCTGATCGCTAGATTAGATGAGGAATCTAGCCAGGATCAGCCTAGTCCATCTAAGGTACACTCTCCATTTAGCTCTTCATTTAAGTCAAGTTATAAGAGTGGTCCTGGTGTACATGCATTTTCATCTAATGATGAAGATGATTCTAAATCTGAGAATGACATCAGTAAAGTGATAGATAAATATGGTGAACTTCTGAATGCATTCAAAAGGAGGCAGCAACTGTCTAAAAAGCAGGCTTAAGAGATTGCATCTCTACAGCTTACTGCTTCCCAGCACACTCTGAGACTGCTATCATGCTGGAATAGAAAATTAGGGAAGTCAGTTAGTTGAAGACTATTACTATTATACAGATAGGTAGCATAAAGTATAAGAATGACCTTATTAGGGATATACTTGAAAAGCTCCAAAGGGAAAAGAGAATTGTGACAAGATTTTCTAAGCCCAATTCAGTGTTGCCCATTATTGACTCCTTCACCTCTTAGAGAAACAAAAGAGGACTTGGATTCAAGGGAAACACCAGAGCCGCCCATTTCAAAGGAAATGGAAAAGCTCCAGCTAAGCAACCCATTGCTTTTAAAATGATAATACTCCTTAATAACCGGTATGACTAGGACTCCATGTATGGTCACTAGAGAAATGAGAATTCTTCCTGAAAGGATACTAATGTATCTTCCAATGTAAGGAGAAGAGGAATGGGGATGAGTGCCTTCAAGGATGCTCATGAAGAAATACAGATGGCCCATCCTGGATAATTTGTCTTTGGTGTTCCAGCTCCAACTCTTAAGAATGGGGCTGTGGCCAAACTTCAGAATCAAACAGCAAAGACTCAGAGTAAAGGTCATTCTTATAGAAAGCTTGATTTGATTGTTTCTGATGCGATTAGGAGCATGATTTCTGCAAAGAAAACTTTTGCTGATGACACTCAGAAAAAGCTAAATAAAGCTGCTCATAGACTTTCCTTCAGCCAAATAGTTGCTGAAAGAAATCTGAAGAAGACTACTGCTGTTCCATCTAGAAAGGTTGTTGTAGTTAACACAATAACTAGACCTACTCAGAAAAGAAGATATAACCTTCATGAGTGTTGGTTCCGTGGCAAGATAGGACATTTTGTCATTGACTCTTTGAGGCATGCTTGGTACCTAGCACAGACACATCTTGAAAACATAATATCTGGCCTACTAGCAGTCAAATACATGAGTGATCCAATGATGCCTATATACAATGTTTCATCAACTTGTTTCCCAAATTCATCCTTGTGTAGTGACACTGTTGAACCCATTGGAGTTCTCATGGTAGAATAATTCTCCATACCATATCTCTTAATTAATTCCTTAATGAACTTAGATTGTGAGATGGATGTACCATCCTCAGATTGTCTAATTTGGAATCCCATGAAGAACTTTAGTTCACCCATGCTGCTCATTTCAAACTTGCCTTGCATGAGCTTGGCAAATTTTCTACACAACTTCTCATTAGTAGACCCAAAAATTATGTCATCTATATATATCTGGACTAGGAGGCTTGAACCTTTGATGTCCCTAAGGAATATTTTCTTGTCTATCTTTCCTCTAGAGAACTTGATCTCTATAAGAAAGGTAGACAAGGTATCATACCAGGCCCTAGGTGCCTGTTTAACCCATACAAAGCTCTACGTAATCTGAAGATATAGGTGTTGTGTTTAGGGTTAACAAAACCTGGTGGCTGCTCTACATAGACTTCCTCCTTCAGTATACTATTAAGTAATGCTGACTTTATATCCTTCTGGTAGACCTTGTATCCTTTGTATGCTGCATGTGATAAAAACAACCTTATGGATTCTATCCCTGCTACAGGTGTAAAGGTTTGATCGAAGTCTATCCCTTCCTCTTGTCTATATCCTTTAGCCACTAATCTAGCTTTATTCCTAACAAAACCTCGTGCTCTTCTAGTTTATTCCTATAAATCCACTTAGTACCTATGACATTGTGATCGCTAGGTCTAGGAACTAGACTCCATACATTGCAACTCTTAAATTGATTGAGCTCTTCTTGTATAGCCATAATCTAGTTGGGGTCTGAATTGGCTTCTTCAAACCTTTTAAGTTCTACCTGAGAGAGAAAACTAGAGTATAAAACCTCATTGTGATGTCTACTTCTAGTTGTTACTCCTAGTCTGGCATCACCTATTATTTGGTCAATATGATGATCTTTAAGATGCTTAACTGCCACAAGCAGGTGCCTACCATTACCTAGTTCTGCTGGAGGTTTAGAATGATTCTCTTCCTCCCCCTGGGTAGTTACTGTATCTTTTATAGGAATTTATACATTATCTCTAGTGTGTAACTTGAAAGTTATTTAATCTTTAGGTTAGCTAATCACTTAGAGGGGGGGGGGGAGGGGGGTGAATAGGTCTTTGAGCTTTTAATAAATCTTTTATTGTTTTAAGTTGTTCTATCTAGAGCTTGTCCTTAAATCCTGCAATCACAAAGAAAAACTAGCACACACATCAAACATCAGAATTTATAGTTGTTCCCCAATTGGGTACATCCAGTTTCCCTCTCACCTGTTGAACTTATTTGTTGGACTCGGCACAAACTCCTCCACTTATGCTCCTCAGAGCTTACACCTCAGGCCCTCAGCCTTCCACACCGATTCTCTACATAATCCAACTCAGAACCACAAGGGTTCCTACCTCAGAGCTCTACAGAACTGCTACAGCTCAGTGATCCACTAATCGCCTACCTCAGCCTTATTTCTAAGGCCTACACTCAGGCTCTTCAGCCCTACAGCTTCAGGCACACGACCCTACTCTCAGAGTGTTGAAGCACTCCTACAACTCAGTACCCTTTCAGGTACCTACAGCTCAGCCTCCTCCAAGGCCTACAATCTTAGTGACAATGTTGTCACCTACAGCTCAGTGACTCTTCAGTCACCTACCTCAGGCATAAGGCCCTACACTCAGGCTGGTAGGACAACCCTACCTCAGATCCACACTTGGATCCTACCTCAGAGAGCAACACTCTCCTACCTCAGGAACTTAAGCCCTACAGCTCAGATCCTCACTTGGATCCTACCTCAGTGCCCCTACAGGGCACCTACCTCAGTGACAAATTTGTCACCTACCTCAGTCAGAAAGTGCCCTACACTTAGATTCAGGAAACCTGAATCCTACCAGAAATAAAGCAGGATGTTGAAGAAAATAAATTAACTGACTCAGAGAAATAACTTTGAGTCAACTTTGTTGGACTGAGCAGATTTCAGTCCAGCTCACTTGTTGTAGAAGGAATCAACCTTCTTCTACAAGTATATCTTTTTACTGCTGCAAAGATGAGAAACTTCCACCTTGTTGATGAGATGAATTAGATAAAACTATTCTGTTGAGAACAAACTTGCCGAGATTTGAAGAGCTTCAGCTAGCCTTCTTTTGCCTTCAGGCTATCTTGACTGGACTTTAGCTTTCAAGCTTGACGGAAAGAAAAATATCCAACCGCCTCTATCAATTTCTCCTTCTGTTCGTTTGATTCGTTAACCCTAATCCCTTTTCTATTTCCCCTTTTATATGCATTGATTTGAATCAACGACACAATAGTATGTGGGCCCACCAAGGATTGGTGAGCGCCATCTCCATCAGAAAGGGAAAAACCATCTTATGGTGCAGCAGCAGCTTTCCCCCAACGGATTCCTACAATTTTGACTTTGATTACATCAGCAGTGTGATGAGTCCCATTTATATATGGTTTTGCGGACTCATCTGGGCTGTTTTTCCTATCTTTGCACTTCACTTTTCAGTTATTTTCATTGATATTTCATTACTGCTGTGTTTCACGTTTAGTGCACATTTCTAGCCCGAGGGTGCGTAATTGCACATTTGTTTGCTGGGGGTATACACTTGGTGCTCCCCGGGGCTCGTTCCAGTATTTTTATTGCTTTTTGTTGATTGCTGGAGGGTCCTCCGTTGCTAGTATTTTTGTGTGCAGGTGGTCAGTTTTCCCTTCTTCAGAATGCTGATTTGAGGAAACTGCACGACCGTGCATTTTATTGACGCATGATTTGTTTCCGTCATGCGTTTTCCCGCTGATTACTTGGGAAGATTGACCAGCTCGTGCGATTTCTTCACGTGCGCGAAGGAAGCGCACGGTTTTCCTGTATCCTTTTGGTTTTTCTCTGTTCTGTGGCTGGTCGTGCGTCTCCTTCACGCACGGGCGGAAGCGCCCGTGCGCGCGTAAACGCACGATTTCTCCTGGTTGCCTGCATTTTCTGCTTGGTGTCGTTACTCGTGTGAATTACTTCACGCACGGGCGGAATCACCTGTGCGTGAGTAAAGTTGCACGGGTCAATGCTTCTTCTTCCTCAGACGCGTCCTGGTTATTAATATCGCACGGTTCACGCACGGTCGTGCGCCAGACCGTGCGTGACCAATTTTTCTGACTTTTACTATTTAAGCTGCAGATTTCTCCTGGACCAGGACTCCATGTTTTTCCCCGGCCATTTCCGTCCATTGGAGCAGGAACTCGCCCCCAGCCGTCATTTTATCTCTCCTCCATGGAGGGTTGATCCGACCACCCTTTCTCCTCCAAAGAGCTTACAAAAGCTTTATCTCCGACCACCACCGCCATTGCCGACCTCCAAGTTGCTGTTCTAGTTCTTTGTTGCTAAACTTGTGAAGCATTTTGCTCTGATCTGCATCAACAACTACAACACGAAGAAGCCGGTTGTGAAGAAGGAAGTGACAGCCCTTCGGGATACCGGATTCCTTCCAAAGACCGAGCTAGGACGAGGCTCGACAACCCTCGCTTCCGACCACGAACCTTTGAGTGTCTTCGAGTGCTTGGTTGAATATCTTTCCCCCCTTTTCTTGGATTTATGTTAAACTGAACTTGTGCTAGTTAGCTTGAGATTTATTAACTATGTTTTGTTCAAGGTCTTGTTACGGTTTTGTATGGTGATTCCTTGTTCATAATATATGTTGATGAGTTTCCTCCATGTTAAAGAAAGTCATTTTGAGTCGTTCTAGCGACTGCTAGAAGCGCGCGTTGCGAAGAGGTGTTTACAACTGATGAATTGTAAATATACGCATTTTTTGTACAATAAATAAGTCATTTTTGTTACTTTTCGTCATTTTTACTTATATTTCCTTAATAAATTGCTCCTATTTTTGTAAATATTCTGCTAACATAATTTATTCTATTTTGCAGGAAAAATCTAAAAAAACTACCCAAAACAGTAAGTACACGCCCGTGTACTTACTGGTCACGCCCGTGTCTAGGGCATGACAATTCAATTTCCCGTAAAATCCGCTCGACGAATTCAAGCTCGACAATCGTCGACGCGCCCAGTGTCACGCCCGTGACCTAGGGCGTGTCTCTACCTGACTCGACGAAAACGCGCTTGACGTTTTCCAAGCGACGATTTTCGACCGATCCAACACGCACGTGTATAATGACCCGACAAGCCCGTGTCATTCCCAATCGACGATCAAGGACTCCAGCTCGACGTTTTCTGCTCGACGATCGTCGACCAACCCAACACGCCCCGTGTAGATAGAGACACGGGCGTGACCGCCATGTGTACTTCTCCAACTGGCCAACAAGAATGCACCCGCGAATTTCGACGCGGCCTGCGCCCGGTTCTACCTCCCCAACACGCCCATAGTCACGCCCGTGACCTGGGGCGTGACCTCCACGTGACCGCCACGTGTCCTGCAGAAGTCATCTTTGATGTCAAATCTCCTCAGCCGCCATTTGCACAGTGCTGACACGCCCCCTGACATGACCCTGTCAGAGGGCATGTTCCATGAAATTTTCTTCTATAAATTCCAGCCTTCTGGATGTATTTCTGTTCCACTTTTTGGTTCCATTTTGCTAAGGTGTTATGTTGTTTAGATGATTCCAAGGGTTATGTAAGGGATTTTCTCCCCCTCTCCTTCGTTTTTATTTTTATCTTTCCGTGTAACCATCTTTTTTAGTTAATAAAATGTGTTGTTTTCTCCCTTTATATGATTTTGGATTGAGTCTAAACAACCTACTCCTCTGCAATCTTATTTTTCTTTTGCTTTTTCTTTATTTATTTTCATACGGGTGTCTGCGTGTATGAGTATAGATTTGTCTTTTTAAGTTTTAGTTTTGTTTATTTAGATTAGTTTAGTGTTAGGATTTTTTCGTACTCGTTATTTTTATTCTTATAAAACTATAAAAATGGTTATAAAAGTGGTTTTTGATTTCTTTTAACTTATGCTCTTTAGGATTGTAAAACTTTTCGTTCTCTTTTAGCTTTATTTGCACCTTTTAAGCATTTCTATAAGTTATAAGAATGAAAATATAGCCCTTTTAATTTTTCAAGCACTTAGATTTTCATTTAAAACTTTTGTCCGTTTAATTTTTCCGTCTTCTTTTTACGCATTTCTACCGCATTCTAGCGGTAGAAATGTATTTGTTTTAATTTTTCGATAACTTCCATTTTTTCATTTATTTGCAAACCGTTTTGCTCCGTTAATTTTTATTTTCACTTTTTATGCATTTCTACCGCATTCTAGCGGTAAAAATGCAGTTGTTTTAGTTTTTCATTAACTTAGTTTTTTGCAATTTTGTATGTGTGCACATTTATTTCCGCCTACTCGTTAAGAGTTAAATGACACATTGTTTTTATTTCATTCAGTAGAGTGTGCGTGTATTTTACTTTCATGTCGAGTGAGTGTGTTTTAATTTTTTGCAGTGTGTGTGCGTTTTCAATTCAGTAGAGTGAGTTGTGTTTTCAATTATGTCGAGTGTGTGCGTGTGTTTTACTTTCTGTCGAGAGTGTGCGTGCGTTGCATTTATTTTGTCCTGCTCGTTTGAGTAGGACTCGCTTTAATTTCTCGCGCCCACGCATTTGCGCCGGGACTCGTATTTACTGCTTTCATTTCAGTCCTACTTATTTGAGTAGGACTTGCAATTTACGTCTTTCTTACTGCTTTATTTTATTGCTTTCATTTTCTGCTTTCCATTTTCTGCTTTCTTTATCGCTTTCACCGATGCCATCCCCATCCCGATGAGTGGCTAATCGTTCTTACCCTCAGTATCGAAGAGCATTGGGACAGAAAAAATAACTTTAAGTAATTAAAGGTCCTTATTTTCCAATTAATTAAATTAACTTAAGGTTTGCTTAGGGTTTACGACGCATAGGACCACATATCGATGTGTGGGCCCTATTTCCATAGTGCATACGCTAGCTAACCGAGAGGCCGTGCGTATGCACCGATCACCCCTTGGCAAAGAGAGTTCCGTACTAACCCTCGAGAGAGGAGGCGCGCCAACTCTACCAGATTGGGCTCCCCACCCAATAGCGGGGTTCTTAGCTTAATGCAAGCATTAAGAGGAATCCTTTGTCGGACTAACGTTCGGTCGAATAGTCTTAGCGATCAGGTGAGCGATAGTCCTAGAGATAAGTGAGCTCATTCTAGTGGAACCTCCACAGCCAAGTCTCCGCCTTAATTAATATAAAATTTTGGATCTCTTTTTATTAAAAATTTATTTTAGTTAAAATTCTATTCGATGCCGCTCCGCTAAGATTTTCATCGGCTCCCCCTTTATTGCTTTCATTTTCTGTTTTCTGTCTTACTTTTTGCTTTTATATATATAAAAAATATCCCGACAAGATAATTATTGGTAAAATAATAGTCCCCTCCAGGGAAGAGTAGAAATAATCGAACCGACCCCGATAACAATATGACCTCAATATTCCACCTCGGAATATCCTGTACTACACGCGATAGGTGCGCTTGCCTCCTTTCGTTAAAACTCGATCTAAACCGTTTTATATCCAAATAAATAAATCCGCGCACCCCATTTTCTAAATAAAAACCACATCCACCTTTTTCCTTAAATAAACCGCTCGGGGCGTCGCGGGAATTCTCACCAATTTTTGGACTTTTAACCACATCAAGTTTTCGGACCCGATGCGAAAATATTCAATCACGTTTTTGAGGCCGTTGCCGGGGACTTTTCGTGTCGTTATTTTGAACCTTGGAAATCTATTAATTTTACCTTTATCTATATATCTATAACAAAAATTTAAAATGGCCAACCAAAAATAATACTACTAATAATAATAATAATCATAATACTAATAATCATAATACTAATAATAATAATATAATAATAAAAAAAACTTTAAAAAATGGAAAACATTTTTGAGTTTCTTTTATACTTATATTTTCATATATATTTATCTAAAAAAAACCAAAAATGAAATAGCGCTATTTCCAAAAAAGTTTTTTAAAAAAAAACCATAAAACAAAAAAATAAAATAAAAACCCTCTAAAAAACCAAAACAAAACTAAAAAAAGAAGAAAACTTAACAAAAAAAATTTTTGCATTATTTTTTTTATGAGCAAACAACTTAAATAAAAAAATAGAAAAAAACTTAAAAAAAAAACACAAAAAACCACAAAAACCAAAACCAAACAAAAAAAACAAAAAAAAAACAAACCTACCTAAAAAAACCCAACTAAAAAAATACAAAACCTACTTAAAAACACTAAAAACAATATAATAATTTGATTTTTAAAAATGTATATTAACTTATTTTATTTGTTTTGTTTTAATTCGACGCACTTCAACTATTGTGCGTGCTTGAAGTCGCATTTTTGTCCTCGCTCTTGTAGCTAAGACGTTAGCTACTCCGAGTCCCCCCCCCCACTTGCCCCCTACCGCCCACAACCTTTTTGCCAAATTTTTCTTTTTCATTTTTCTGTTACATTTTTTTTGCTTTTACTTCTAATAATGCTGGGTTATCAATAAAGGGCCTCCCCGACCTCATCTCAGGGAAGTTCCTTCCCCCCCACTCTTTTCATTTTGTACATATTATATTTTGTTTATTAAGTTCCGCATACTTAAGCTGCAACATTAGGCACAACTTTGGGTTTAAGTATGAGGGTGTTTTCGTATTTCTTTGTTTCTGCACATTACAAAAACTCATCAAAACTTACAAAAAAATTACAAAAATTAAATCATAAAAACTTTTCCTTGTTTTTTATTATCATAAAACTCAAAAAATCATAAAATACAAAAAAATCACAAAAAAACTTATAAAACATAAAAAAAAAATTTTCAAATTTTTTTCTTTTATTTTATAAATAGTTTTTGTAAAAAGAAAATTCTCTCTGCCCCCCCCTTCTTATTTATAAAAGCTCGTCTTTTTAGGAAGCCCGCGGTGTTCGACTCATCGAACCAACCACCTAAATAAGAGTCTGTTCGCGGGCATTCGAGTTTTTACTTTGTACTCTTTTTTGTAAAAATCTCTTTTTCCTCACTATCTTCTTTATAATTAACACTTCTTTCTCTCATCTTTGTTGTAAATAACTTATCAAAATACACAAAAAAATAAAAAAAAATTTAGAAAAACCGAAAATCCTAAAAAAAGAAAAAAACTCTAAAAAATCCAAAATATTTAGAGATTATGTTACAAATAAATTCAAATATAACATATCTTAACCCTTTTTGCTTTCCAAAAATCTAGTTTCGAGTTAATTTATATGCGAATTTTAATTATTCTTTGCTTACTATTTGTTTATTAATTAAAGTTCGATAGATTTAAGTATCTGGGGTTAAGTTTTAAAAATTTTTTTTATGTCTTTTTCTTATAATAGGGAACTTGTTTTTCACCACCACTTCTAATTTTTATAAATAGAAGCTCATCTTTTATGTTAGAAAATAACAACCATGGATTTCAATTATTTCTACTTCATGCTTTTAGAAATATAGAAACGTTCATTTTAAAAAGGTTGCTCTCAAAAATTTTTTATTAAAATCTAATTTTTTTTTTGAAAAAATAAACACATCTGCATTTTTTTTCATGTCTTACTTAGTCATGATTACCCCGATTTCACCCCTTAAAAGATCTTATGTCAATGTGAATAAGATTTCATTTCATAAACATAGACACTCAATATTTAAAAAGATTATATGTTTTGGAGTAAGAAGATAAAATTCATTACTCCTACACATATACATTGGGTTATATTTTATTTATGAAGTTGAAAAAAAAATTTATGATATTAGGAAAATAAGATTTCATTTTCCTAATAATCGAAAAAGAAAAAAATATGTAGAGGTTCGAGAAAAAATTACCTCGCCTCTAACTCCAAGCCCTCTTCATAAACCACCAAACCACTTATCATATTTCAATGATTTTAGAATTAATTTAAAAGTTCTTTTGAGACCATAATTTTTAAATTGCATTATTTCCTTTAACTTCTTTTAAGCTAAAGTTTTTTATATAATTTCAATCCATCTTTGTTAAACTAATAAAAATAAATTTTTGTTTTCTTTTTGTTTTATCTAGGAGTCTTTTTGAAACTCTTCCTCTATTTAAAACATTTCATAAAATAGGATTTAACTCTAGTACCCCGGATATTTATTTTGATCTTAATTTTAATTAAGTCAAGCGGTAGCTAAACTTAGGATTTTTTTAATTCCTTATAAGGTCATCTCCAACTTTTGCTCTAGAATAGCAAAATCTTAAGTATGAGGGTATTTGATGAATTATAAATATACGCATTTTTTGTGTACAATAAATAAGTCGTTTTAGTTACTTTTCGTCATTTTTTACTTATATTTCCTTAATCAATTGCTCCTATTTTTGTAAATATTTTGCTAACATAATTTATTCTATTTTACAGGAAAAATCCAAAAAAACTGCCCAAAATAGTAAGTACACGCCCGTGTACTTACTGGTCACGCCCGTGTCCAGGGTGTGAAAATTCAATTTCCCGTAAAATCAGCTCGACGAATTCAAGCTCGACGATCGTCGACACGCCGAGTGTCACGCCCGTGACTTAGGGCGTGTCTTTACCTGACTCGACAAAAATGCGCTCGACGTTTTCCGAGCGACGATTGTCGACCGATCCAACATGCCCGTGTCCAAAGACCTGACACGCCCGTGTCATTCTCGATCGATGGTCAAGGACTCCCGCTCGACGTTTTCTGCTCGACGATCGTCGACCAACCCGACACGGCCCATGTAGACAAAGACACGGGCGTGACTGCTACGTGTACTTCTCCAACTGGCCGACAAGACTGCACCCGCGACTTTCGACGCGTCCTGCGCCCAGTTCTACCTCCCAGACATGCCCATAGTCATGCCCGTGACCTGGGGCGTGACCTCCACGTGACCGACGCGTGTCCTGCAGAAGTCAACTTTGATGTCAAATCTCATCGGCCGCCATTTGCACAGTGTTGAGACGCCCCCTGACACGACCCTGTAAAAGGGCGTGTTCCATGAAATTTTCTTCTATAAATTCTAGCCTTCTGGATGTATTTCTGTTCCACTTTTTTGTTCCATTTTGCTAAGGTGTTATGCTGTTTAGATGATTCCAAGAGTTATGTAAGAGATTTTCTCCCCCTCTCCTTAGTTTTCATTTTTATCTTTCCATGTAACCTTCTTTTTTAGTTATTAAAATGTGTTATTTTCTCCCTTTATATTGTTTTGGATTGAATATAAACAACCTACTCCTTTGCAATCTTATTTTTCTTTTGCTTTTTTTTATTTATTTTCGTACGGGTGTGTGCGTGTATGTGTATAGATTTGTCTTTTTATGTTTTAGTTTTGTTTATTTAGATTAGTTTAGTGTTAGGATTTTTTCGTACTCGTTATTTTCATTCTTATAAAACTATAAAAACGGTTATAAAAGTATTTTTTAATTTCTTTTAACTTAGGCTCTTTAGTATTGTAAAACTTTTTGTTCTCTTTTAGCTTTATTTGCACTTTCAAACGTTTCTATAAAGTTATAAGAATGAAAATATAGCCCTTTTAATTTTTCAACCACTTAGATTTTCATTTAAAACTTTTGTCTGTTTAATTTTTCCGTCTTCTTTTTAAGCATTTCTACCGCATTCTAGTGGTAGAAATGTAATTGTTTTAATTTTTTTGGTAACTTCCATTTTTGCGTTTATTTGCAAACCGTTTTGCTCCGTTAATTTTTATTTTCACTTTTTATGCATTTCTACCGCATTTTAGCGGTAGAAATGCAGTTATTTTTGTTTTTCATTAACTTAGTTTTTTGCAATTTTATACGTGTGCGCATTTATTTCCTCCTACTCATTAAGAGTTAAATGGCGCATTGTTTTTATTGCATTCAGTAGAGTGTGTGTGCGTATTTTACTTTCATGTCGAGTGAGTATGTTTTAATTTTCTGCAGTGTGTGTGCGTTTTCAATTCAGTAGAGTGAGTTGTGTTTTCAATTATGTCGAGTGTGTGCGTGTGTTTTACTTTCTGTCGAGAGTGTGCGTGCATTGCATTTATTTTATCCTACTCGTTTGAGTAGGACTCGCTTTAATTTCTCCCGCCCACGCATTTGCGCTGGGACTCGCATTTACTACTTTCATTTCAGTCCTACTTTTTTGAGTAGGACTTGCCATTTACTGCTTTCATACTGCTTTATTTTACTGCTTTCATTTCCTGCTTTCCATTTTCTGCTTTCTTTATCGCTTTCACCGCTGCCATCCTCATTCCGATGAGTGGCTAATCGTTCTTAGCCCTCGGTATCGAAGAGCATTGGGATAAAAAAAATAACTTTAAATAATTAACGGTCCTTATTTTCCAATTAATTAAATTAACTTAAGGTTTACTTAGGGTTTATGACGCGTAGGACCACATATAGATGTGTGAGACCTATTTCCGTAGTGCATATGCTAGCTAGCCGAGAGGCCGTGCATATGCACCTATCACCCCTTGGTAAAGAGAGTTCCGCACTAACCCTCGAGAGAGGAGGCGCGCCAACTCCAGCGGATTGGGTTCCCCACCCAATAGCGGGGTTCTTAGCGTAATGCGGGCGTTAAGAGGAATCCTTCGTCGGACTAACGTTCGGTCGAACAGTCTTAGCGTTCAGGTGAGCGATAGTCCTAGAGATAAGTGAGCTCATTCTAGTGGAACCTCCACGGCCAAGTCTCCGCCTTAATTAATTTGAAATTTAGGATCTCTTTTTAGTAAAAGTTTATTTTAGTTCAAATTCTATTCGATGTCGCTGCGCTAAGCTTTTCATCGGCTCCCCCTTTATTGCTTTCATTTTCTATTTTCTGTCTTACTTTTTGCTTTTATATATATAAAAAATATCCTGACAAGATAATTATCGGTAAAATAATAGTCTCCTCCAGGGAAAAGTAGAAATAATCGAACCGACCCCGAGAACAATACGACCTCGATATTACACCCCGGAATATCCTGTACTACACGTGATAAGTGCGCTTGCCTCCTTTCGTTAAAACTCGATCTAAACTGTTTTATATCTAAATAAATAAATCCGCGTGCCCCGTTTTCTAAATAAAAACCACATCCGCCTTTTTCCTTAAATAAACCGCCCGGGGCGCCGGGGGAATTCTCACCAATTTTTGGAGTTTTAACTACATCAAGTTATCGGACCGGATGCGAAAATATTCAATCAAGTTTTTGGCGTCGTTGTCAGGGACTTTTTGTGTCGTTATTTTGAACACTGGAAATCTATTAATTTTACCTTTATCTATATATCTATAACAACAATTTAAAATGGCCAACAAAAAATAATACAAATAATAATAATAATAATCATAATACTAATAATAATAATATAATACAAAAAAACATAAAAAAAATGAAATTTTTTTTGAGTTTCTTTTATACTTATATTTTCATATATATTTATCTAAAAAAAACCAAAAATGAAATAGCGCTATTTCCAAAAAAATTTTTAAAACAAAAACCATAAAACTAAAAAAATTTGAAAACCCTCTATAAACCCAAACAAAACTAAAAAATGAAAAAAACTTAACAAAATTTTTTTTTGCATTATTTTGTTTTTTGAGCAAACAACTTAAATAAAAAAAAGAAAAAAAAAATTTTAAAAAAACACAAAAAACACAAAAAACCACAAAAACCAAAACCAAACAAAAAAAAACAAAAAAAATAAAAATAAAAAAATAAACCTACCTAAAAAAACACAACTAAAAAAATACAAAACCTACTTAAAAACACCAAAAACAATATAATAATTTGCTTTTTAAAAATGTATATTAACTTATTTTATTTGTTTTGTTTTAATTCGACGCGCTTCAACTATTGTGCGCGCTTGAGGTCGCATTTTTGTATGCTTCTTGTAGCTTAGACATTAGCTACTCCGAGTCCCCCCACTTGCCCCCTACCGCCCACAACATTTTTGCCGAATTTTTCTTTTTCGTTTTTCTGTTACATTTTTTTTGCTTTTACTTCTAATAATGCAGGGTTATCAATAAAGGGCCTCCCCAAACTCGTCTCAGGGAAGTTCCTACCCACCACCCTTTTCATTTTGTACATATTATATTTTGTCTATTAAGTTCCGTATACTTAGGCTACAACATTGGGGACAATGTTGGGTTTAAGTATGAGGTGTTTTCGTATTTCTTTATTTCTGCAATTTACAAAAACTCATCAAAACTGACAAAAAAATTACAAAAATAAAATCATAAAAAATTTTCCTTGTTTTTTATTATCATAAAACTCAAAAAAATCATAAAACAAAAAAAATCCCAAAAAGAACTTATAAAACATCAAAAAAAAAATTCAAAAATATTTCTTTTCCATTGTAAATATTTTTGTAAAAAGAAAATTCTCTCTCCCCGCTTCTTATTTATAAAGCTCGCCTTTTTACCAAACCCGCTGCGTTCGACTCATTGAACCAACCGCCTAAATAAGAGTCTGTTCTCGGGCATTCGAGTTTTTACTTTGTACTCTTTTTTGTCAAAATCTCTTTTTCCCCAATATCTTCTTTGTAATTAACACTTCCTTCTCTCCTCTTTGTTGTAAATAACTTACCAAAATACACTAAAAAATCAAAAAAAATATTTAGAAAAACCAAAAATCCTAAAAAAAGAAAAAAAACTCTAAAAAATCCAAAAACTTTAGAGATTATGTAACAAATAAAATCGAATATACCATATCTTAACCCTTTTTGCTTTCCAAAAATCTTGTTTCGAGTTAATTTATATGCGAATTTTAATTATTCATTGCTTACTATTCGATTATTAATTAAAGTTCGATAGATTTAAGTATCTGAGGTTAAGTTATAAAATTTTTTTTATGTCTTTTCCTTATAATAGGGAACTTGTTTTTCACCATCACTTCTAATTTTTATAAATAGAAGCTCGTCTTTTATGTTAGAAAATAACAATCATGGATTTCTATTATTTCTACTTCATTCTTTTAGAAATATAGGAACGTTCATTTTAAAAAGGTTGCTCTCAAAATCTTTTTATTAAAATCTAGTTTTTTTTCGAAAAAATAAACCCACCTCCATTTTTTTCATGTCTTACTTAGGCATGATTACCCCTATTTCACCTCTTAAAAGATCTTATGTCAATGAGAATAAGATTTCATTCCATAAACAGAGGCACCCAATATTTAAAAAGACTATATGTTATGGAGTAAGAGGATAAAATTCATTACTCCTACACATATACATTGGGTTATATTTTATTTATGAAGTTGAAAAAAAAAATTTATGATATTAGGAAAATAAGATTTCATTTTCCTAATAATCCAACAAAAAAAGAAATATGTAGAGGCTCGAGAAAAAATTACCTCGCCTCTAACTCCAAGCCCTCTTCATAAACCACCAAACCACTTATCCTATTTCAATGATTTTAGAATTAATTTAAAAGTTTTTTTGAGAGCATAATTTTTAAATTGCATTATTTCCTTTAACTTTTTTTAAGCTAAAGTTTTTTTATAAAATTTCAATCCATCTTTGTTAAACTAATGAAAATTTTTTTTTTTGCTTTCTATTTGTTTTATCTAGAAGTCTTTTGAAACTCTTCTTCTATTTATATCATTTCATAAATTAGGATTTAACTATAGTACCCCGGATATTTATTTCGATCTTACTTTTAATTAAGTCAAGCAGTAGCTAAACTTAGGATTTCTTTAATTCCTTATAAGTTCATCTCCAACTTTTGATCTGGAATAACAAAAGCTTAAGTATGGGGGTATTTGATGAATTGTAAATATACACATTTTTTGTGTACAATAAATAAGTCGTTTTAGTTACTTTTCGTCATTTTTACTTATATTTCCTTAATAAATTACTCCTATTTTGAAAATATTTTGCTAACATAATTTATTATATTTTGCAGGAAAAATCCAAAAAACTGCCAAAAACAGTAAGTACACGCCCATGTACTTACTAGTCACGCCCGTGTCCAGGGCGTGACAATTCAATTTCCCGTAAAATCAGCTCGACAAATTCAAGCTCGATGATCGTCGACACGCCCAGTGTCACGCCCGTGACCTAGGGCGTGTCTCTACCTGACTCGACGAAAATGCGCTCGATATTTTCCGCTCGACGATTATCGACCGATCCAACACGCCCATGTACAATGACCCGACATGCCTGTGTCATTCCCGATAGACGATCAAGGACTCCCGCTAGACGTTTTCTGCTCGACGATCGTCGACCAACCCGAGATGCCCCGTGTAGACAGAGACACGAGCGTGACTGCCACGTGTACTTCTCCAACTGGCCTACAAGACTGCACCCGTGACTTTCGACGCGGCCCGCGCCCAGTTCTACCTCCCCGATACGCCCATAGTCATGCCCGTGACCTGGGGCGTGACCTCCACGTGACCGACACGTGTCCTACAGAAGTCAACTTTGATGTCAAATCTCGTCGGCTGCCATTTGCACAGTGCTGACACGGCCCCTGACATGTCCGTGTCAGCGGGCGTGTTCCATGAAATTTTCTTCTATAAATTCCAGCCTTCTGGATGTATTTCTATTCCACTTTTTGGTTCCATTTTGCTAAGGTATTATGCTGTTTAGATGATTCTAAGGGTTATGTTAGGGATTTTCTCCCCCTCTCCTCAGTTTTTATTTTTATCTTTCCATGTAACCTTCTTTTTTAGTTAATAAAATGTGTTGTTTTCACACTTTATATGGTTTTGGATTGAATCTAAACAACCTACTCCTTTGCAATCTTATTTTTCTTTTACTTTTTCTTTATTTATTTTCGTACGGGTGTGTGCGTGTATGAGTATAAATTTGTCTTTTTATGTTTTAGTTTTGTTTATTTAGATTAGTTTAGTGTTAGGATTTTTCCGTACTCGTTATTTTCATTCTTATAAAACTATAAAAACGGTTATAAAAGTGGTTTTTGATTTCTTTTAACTTAGGCTCTTTAGGATTGTAAAACTTTTCGTTCTCTTTTAGTTTTATTTGCACTTTTTAAGCGTTTCTATAAAGTTATAAGAATGAAAATATAGCCCTTTTATTTTTTCAAGCACTTAGATTTTCATTTAAAACTTTTGTCCGTTTAATTTTTCTGTCATCTTTTTACGCATTTCTACCGCATTCTAGCGGTAGAAATGTATTTGTTTTAATTTTTCGGTAACTTCCATTTTTGCGTTTATTTGCAAACCGTTTTGCTCCGTTAATTTTTATTTTCACTTTTTATGCATTTCTACCGCATTCTAGCGGTAGAAATGCAGTTGTTTTAGTTTTTTATTAACTTAGTTTTTTGCAATTTTGTACGTGTGCGCATTTATTTCCGCCTACTCGTTAAGAGTTAAATGGCGCATTATTTTTATTTCATTCAGTAGAGTGTGTGTGTGTGCATATTTTACTTTCATGTCGAGTGAGTGTGTTTTAATTTTCTGCAGTGTGTGTGCGTTTTTAATTCAGTAGAGTGAGTTGTGTTTTCAATTATGTCGAGTGTGTGCGTGTGTTTTACTTTCTGTCGAGAGTGTACGTGCATTGAATTTATTTTGTCCTACTTGTTTGAGTAGGACTCGCTTTAATTTCTCCCGCCCACGCATTTGCGCCGGGACTCGCATTTACTGCTTTCATTTCAGTCTTACTTATTTGAGTAGGACTTGCAATTTACTGCTTTATTACTGCTTTATTTTACTGCTTTCATTTCTTGCTTTCCATTTTCTGCTTTATTTATCGCTTTCACCGCTGCCGTCCCCATTCCCATGAGTGGCTAATCGTTCTTAGCCCTCAGTATCGAAGAGCATTGGGAAAAAAAAATAACTTTAAATAATTAAAGGTCCTTATTTTCCAATTAATTAAATTAACTTAATGTTTACTTACGGTTTACGATGCGTAGGACCACATATCGATGTGCGGGCCCTATTTTCGTAGTGCATATGCTAGCTAGCCGAGAGGCCGTGCATATGCACCGATCACCCCTTGGTAAAGAGAGTTCCGCACTAAACCACGAGAGAGGAGGCTCGCCAACTCTACCGGATTGGGTTCCCAACCCAATAGCAGGGTTCTTAGCGTAATGCGGGTGTTAAGAGGAATCCTTCGTCGGACTAACGTTCGGTTGAATAGTCTTAGCATTCAGGTGAGCGATAGTCCTAGAGATAACTGAGCTCATTCTAGTGGAACCTCCACGGCCAAGTCTCCGCCTTAATTAATATGAAATTTAGGATCTCTTTTTATTAAAAGTTTATTTTAGTTCAAATTCTATTCGATGCCGCTGCGCTAAGCTTTTCATCGGCTCCCCCTTTATTGCTTTCATTTTCTATTTTCTGTCTTACTTTTTGCTTTTATATATAAAAAAATATCCCGACAAGATAATTATCGGTAAAATAATAGTCCCCTCCAGGGAAGAGTTGAAATAATCGAACCGACCCCGAGAAAAATACGACCTCGATATTCAACACCGGAATATCCTATACTACACGCGATAAGTGCGCTTGCGTCCTTTTGTTAAAACTTAATCTAAACCGTTTTATATCCAAATAAATAAATCCGCATGCCAGTTTTCTAAATAAAAACTGCATCCGCCTTTTTCCTTAAATAAACCGCCCGGGGCGCCGCGGGAAATCTCACCAATTTTTGGAGTTTTAACCGCATCAAGTTTTCAGTCCCGATGCGAAAATATCAATCAACAACCCTCGTTACTTCGTACGTCTCCGCTATTACTCCTTGGAGTAATTCACCCTGGCGACGTGGTGACGGCGACCCGCACTAGTTTGTTGTTGCTTAGTGTTGGAAAACCGAAATCAAAACTCTCGATTTTGTTTAGCACTTTCATTCATTTCTCTGAAAGCGAAATCTATGCTCCCTACTTGTACTCCGTGTGAGATCGATACTTGGGGAAGCTACTCCTACATTTTATTACTTGGCCATGAATGGTAATCTTACCGCCGGCACATCAAGTTTTTGGCGCCATTGCTGGGGAGTGCAACTATTGTGTGGATTTCGTTTCTTTTGGGAAAAGTTTGTGAGTGTTTTGGTATTTTAGTGTTCTCTTTCTGTGATTGTTTATGAGAGATTTGAACCTTGGTGGAAGGCGCGAAGATTTGGGTGCTGATCTCGAGATTGCACGAGCAAGGAGAGCTCGCTTGCGTGCTACAACAGCTGAGGGAAGGATAGATGACTTGGGCCATTTGGGAAATGGTCAAGGGGAACACATTGTTGAGAACTAGGATGTGGCCCAGCCTCGCATTAGGACAATACGGGATTTCACTACTCCCACTGTGGGGAGTGTTTACCTAGGGTTCGGGCCAGCCATAGTTAATAATCATTTTGAGATCAAGCCTGCGATTTTGAATATGATAAGGAACAATACTCAGTACTCGAGTCTGCCGAGCGAGGATCCTCAGCTACATTTGGCTGAATTTTCTGAGATATATGGTACTTTTCGCTATGCGGGCATTGCGGATGAAGTGGTGAAACTAAAGTTGTTTTCTTTTTCATTGAGGGATAGGGCCAAGGCATGGCTGCATACGATTGCACCTGGTACCGCTACCACCTGGGATGCTTTATCTTCCATGTTTTTAGCTAAGTTTCATACTGTTGATAAAATTGTTAATGCTCGCAGGAAAATAGCCACGTTCAGACAGCTGGATCAAGAAACTCTTTCTGAGGCATAGGAGAGATTTGCCAACCTGCAGCGCCGTTGTCCTCAACACGAATGTGAAACTTGGAATTTGGTGGAGATATTCTATTTCGCCATTGAGCCAAATTTCAGGGCAATGATTAATGTGGCGGCGGGTGGTACGATCATGAACTTATCTCCTAGGAAGCATTGAGATTCCTTAAAGGCACGACCTCCCACAGTACATACTGGACAGTAGGCAGGAATGCTCCTAGAGGGGCAAGAAATCTGTTTGATACAAATGTTGTGGGGCTGCACGCCGAATCGAGCTATCCTGCTTTGGATGGGAAGATGATGTTGACCCGATCTACCACACCACCTGCTCCTGTGATGAGCATATAGTGCCAGGGTTGTGGTAACACTGGCCACCACACTTACGAGTGCCCCGCGGGTGAACTGTTTGCTGAACATTCAGGTATGACTTGTGAAGAAAATGTTAATTTTATAAATAATCAAAACGTGTTGTGCCTTACAATAATACTTATAACCCTAACACGAGGAACCATCCTAATTTCTCATGGAACCAAAACGCGCCTGGTCAAAGATGGCAGGGGGCCAATATCAAATTGATACTCAGGCTTCTGGTAGCCAGCCGCGACCGTCTCAGCTGTGTTATAATCAGAATTTGCAAGGGTCGCGAAAGAGCACGTAAGAGGAGATGATGGAAAAGTTTGATGAAAAGGCCCAGTCGAATATGGCTACTCAGACTGCATCCATGAGGAATTTGAAAACGCAATTGGGACAATTGGCTCACGTTTTTTCTGAGCGCACCCGAGGCACGCTTCCTAGCGACATGGAGAAGAATCCCCGTGAGCAAGGTAAGAGTGTTGAGGATGTGGGGGAATGTAATGGCCGAGAAACGACTGTGAAGTGTGAGATAAATGCCGTAGAGACTCTAGCGCTTTGTGATTCCGGTTCATCTTGCAACATTCTTGCTTTGCAAGATGTTGAAAAGATGAATTTGAATATCGATTCTGATGGGATGAAATGTTTAATGCTTGCTAATGGATCTATGGTTGAGACCAATGGAGAGGTGAAGGGTGTAGAAGTGATTTTGAATGGGGCGGCTGTCTTCATAGACTTTCAGGTGCTTGTGTAACACCCCCTATCCCTCGCATAGCATATAGCAGTAGGTCCGGCCGGGGCCCGACGCCATATACCACAGACAGACCGGGTGGTTACTCAATGGAAACCATCCAACCAATCATAACGTCCTACACAGAGCATTCTAGCGGAAGCAGTTTAAATAGTTACAATTAAAAGAACCCAGCAACAAGCATGAAATGTCCACTAATAAGCCAAAAAGGAATGAAGTACATACACAAGTACTGGCCTTAAGGCCTTACAAATGGTTTATTCATATTACATGTTTTCCATACCACGACACGCAGGCCGGTCTTACATGAACAAAAGCAAGTAAACACTCCAATGTAGGCCTTCGAGGGCCGGCTTCGCAATTTGGGCTTTAGCCCGCTATTGACCGCTTGGTCCAATAGCACCTGCAAGCAACAAACCACCGCACGGTGGCAAACAAAAGCAACGGTCAGCAATGCTGACCAAATTATAACGATCCTGACCTCAATTCGGGGCGGCGATGCTCCTTCCATGCACTTATTAGCATAACCAAGCAGTGTATAAATATACATTTCATCACAGGCATAGGCTCACACGGCCATACACCCCGTACAGTCAGGGCACATTTTCGGTGAACACGGTCAAAGCCCGCCGACTCACCACCGTCCCTAGGACGGCCCAACAATGAGCAATTTATCTTCCCAGCATGGGTCACGGTAATTTAAACCATAGACCACCGAAGACCCTCATCTATGCCAACGGCTCTAATCCGAACGACATAGAACGGGTACGGTTCCATCTAACCCGTGCTCACATCGCAACGTTAATTTAAAACATATACGCGGGTCAAACTTCTCCAAGTCCCATTTCCATCATATACTTCACATAACCCGGTTATGTTCAAGTTGGCTCCCAGCCCACCAAGTTGGCATGATCACGCATCTGCCCAGTTTTCTGGGTGCACCTTAGGGTTAATCCCCAAGGCTCATTGTTGCAATCTACCATGTATAAAACTCGAAAAACAAACATTCGCACGGAGTTTTCTCCGTCATTTATGCAATTCAACATCACCTATCCAGACCAACATGTCCGGATAGGCTTCACACATCATGCCTATGTCCGTTTTCGATTACGGACTCTACACAACGGGGACTACACTATCTACCCAAAGGAACGCCTCAAACTCACCGCAAACTCGCGAGAGCGGGCTTCCTATACAAAAGAAGTAGAGCTTCACATGCTCAAGTAGAGAATCGTTACCCTAGCGTTCTTCCTTGGCGCCATGGAAATGTAAGCAGATGAAAAGCACCGCAATCTCCTTGCCTTCGTAGATCCAAAGTCGGCTCGCGATTCGGAGCTCTAAAACTCCTCCAAAGACTGGATCTAGACTTCTTCTTCCTCCTTTGCTCTCCCCTCTCTCTAGGATTTAGACAGAGAACTTACGACAGAAAATAATGGTTTTGAAACCCTTCTCCTAGGTATAACCCCTTCGGGAATAACCACAACCGTCGGATCCCACAAAAAGGGATGCACGGACATGATCCAGGTCTGACCTGGACGAATGGGGTTAAACACCGCATGGCTCACCAATCCGTAGCAAGACACGTCCGCGGCCAATTAAATAGTGTCGGAACATTTAGTCAACTCCCGCCAAAACCCCTGTATGGACACTCCATGTCGACAGAGTTAAACACGACACAAAGCGTTTCGCGCTCGACGATCATCGAACCAAGATCGTCGACCGCTGAAAGATCACCGAACGGAGCTCTCTGGCCAAATCGTCAAACGCAGCGAACTCATTGAACGGAAATCACTGGCCCGATCGTCGAACGTAGCCCAAATCATCGAACGGAAATCACTGGCCCGATCGTCGAACACAGCCCAAATCGTCGAACAGAAATCGCTGGCCCGATCGTCGAACCCAGCCAAATCGTCGAACGGAAATCGCTGGCCTGACTGTCAAACCCACGGCCCGATCGTCGAACCCACGGCCCGATCGTCGAACGCAGAAAAACACATATCGTCGACCGCAGAATTATGACCAGATCGTCGAGCGCTGCTCGACGATCTTCGAACTCAGAAAACTGCTTGATCGATTTGCGAGATCTTTGAACTAAACCGTCGAACCCCTCTCGACACGCCCTGGGACACTCCCGTGTCCCAGGCCGTGTTCCCCTACCAAATTCCAAATTTGGTACAGAAACATCACCCGTCGCTCTTTTGAGTTTCGGGGAGTTACAACTCTCCCCCTCTTAAAAGAATTTCGTCCAAGAAATTACATAAAGGATAGATAAGTACAAAATTAAATTGTACCTGAGCGGAACAACTCGGGATACTCGTCAAGCATAGACTTCTCTCGTTCCCAAGAGAGCTCTTCGCGACTGCAATTGTCCCAACGGACCTTGAACATCCTGATCTCTTTATTGTTTAGCCGCTTTACTTCTGAGTCTTCAATCCGCACGGGCTTGACCTTTGTCGTCAACCCACTATCCACCGGCACTTGTTCAACCGCGATCACTTGCGAAGGCTCTTGCACCGCCTTCCGTAGCACCGATATATAGAATACATCATGTAGACCACTGAGCTCCACAGATAGCTTCAACCGATAAGCCGCTTTGCCAATCCGCTCCAGAACCTCAAACGACCCAAGGTACCTCGGGCTTAGCTTTTTCAAGCGCCGCACCCGCGAGACACCCTTGAACGGCTTGATCTTTAAGTACACCCAGTCATCCACAGTGAACTCCACGTTCCTGTGCTTGGCATTATAGTACTTCGCTTGCCGGTCCTGAGCGATAAGCAATCTCTCCCGAATGGTTTGCACCAACGAAGTAGCATCTTCCACCTCTTGACATTTGTACAACTTTGACTCACCCCTTTCCAACCAGGACAACGGCGTGCGACATCTTGTACCATAAAGGGCCTCAAAGGGCGCCATTTGAATACTCGCATGGTAGCTATTGTTGTACGCAAATTCCACCAAATAAAGATGGTCTTCCCATTACTTTCAAAAGTCCAAGACACACATGCAGAGCATGTCTTCCATAGTTCTATTGACCCTCTCGGTCTGCCCATCCGTTTGCGGATGGAAGGCTGTGCTAAAACTCAGCTTTGTTCCCAACATTTGTTGCATAAGCCTCCAATCATTGGACGTGAACCGCCCATCTCGGTCACTCACGATGCTGCGGGGCACACCGTGGAGCCGCACTATAATATCCACATATAACTTTGACAACTTTTCCACCGGATCATCCTTCCTATGCGGAATGAAATGCGACACCTTCTTTATCCGGTCTACGACCACCTAGATGGCGTCGTTCCCCTTTTGCGACCTTGGCAACCCGTGCACAAAGTCCATTGACATGTTGTCGAATTTCCACTCCGGAATAGGCAAGGACTTCAGAAATCCTCCCGGATTTTGGCACTCCGCCTTCACCAAGGCGCAAGTTTAGCACTTCGCCACGTGGAGCGCCACATCCTTCTTCAAACCCGGCCACCAAAACAGTTTCTTAACGTCGCGGTACATCTTTGTGCTCCCCGAGTGAATCGAGTACTTGGTATGGTGCGCCTCGTACAACAAATCCGCTCGCAAATTGCCCACGTTTGGGACGCAAAGACGACCGTCTTTCCAAAGCAATCCATCATAACTTCATATTGGGAATTTGACCCATCTAGAGCCTCTATCATGAGTTGCTTTATATGGCCATCAAAATCTAATGTCTGCCGAATCCGATCAGCCAGGTCATATTGAACTTCAGTCCAATTCAAGAGTGCTTTAGTACTTGACTGCTTATCTACACAAACAATCTCCAACGCCTCCAACTCCCGAACCAACCGCTCGTCATGGATCGACAGCGAATTGGCTTGAGCTGGTGCCCGGTGACTCAACGCATCCGCAATCGCATTACCTTTACCATGCACGTAGTGGATCTTGAATGTATAGTCCCCCAGGAACTCCATCCATCTACTCTGTCGCATGTTCAGATCTTTCTGATCAATCAAATACTTCGGGCTCTTATGATCGGTGTAGATATCAATCTTCACACCGTACAAATAATGCCTCCACAGCTTCAAGGCAAAAATCACGGCCGCTAACTCCAAGTTATGGACCGAATAATTCCTCTCGTGCACTTTCAGCTGTCTCGAGCCATAAGCTATCACACTTCCATGTTGTAGTAGCACGCAACCCAAACCGCTGTCTGAAGCATCGCTATAAATCATAACCTTTGGTACCACTCGGCGAACTCAGCACAGGCATCGTGGTCAACCGACATTTCAACTCCTCAAAAGCTTGCACGCACTTCGGCGTCCAAACAAACTTCTGCTCCTTCCTCATCAATGTAGTGAGAGGTAACGCTATCCGCGAGAAGTTCTCTACGATGCGCCTATAATAGCAGGCAAGCCCCAGAAAGCTCCGGACTTCCGCTACCGTAGAAAGCTCAGGCCACTCCCATATCGCAATAATCTTCGCCGGATCCACTACAATACCTTCTCCACTCACTATATTACCGAGGAACACCACTGAGGACAACCAAAACTCGCACTTAGAGAACTTGGCGTACAATTGATTCCTCCTTAGCGTCTCCAAAACCTAATGAAGATGCCTGAAGTGATCTTCCTCACTCTGCGAGTAAACCAAAATATCTTCGATGAAGACGATCACAAAATGGTCCAAGTACTCTGTGAAGGTCTTGTTCATCAAATCCATGAACACTGACGACACATTAGTCAGCCCAAATGGCATGAACGTAAACTTGTAATGCCCGTATCTCGTACTGAACACGGTCTTAGGGATATCACTCTCCCTTATTCGCAGCTGATAGTACCCGGAATTGAGGTCCAATTTTGAGTACACCGTCGACCCGACTAATTGATCGAATAGATCATCAATCCGGGGGATCGGGTACTTTTTCTTTTCCGTCAACTTGTTGAGCTCCCGATAATCAATACATAGCCTCAAGCTTCCGTCCTTCTTCTTAACAAAGAGGACCGACACGCTCCAAGGCGAAGAACTTGGACGCACATACCCTTGCTCCAACAACTCTTGCAGTTGAACCTTCAGCTCCGCCATTTCCTTAGGCGCTAGCCGATATGGAGAACGTGACACAGGCTTTGCACCTGGCATGAGCTCTATCGTAAAATCTACCTCCCGCTGAGGCGGGGCTCCAGGAAGATCGCTAGGGAACACATCAGGGTACTCCGATACCACTGAAATACTGTCCAACACGGGATTAGGCTTTGTAACCTCCACTAGTGTAAAGAACAGTTCTGCACCGGCACGAACCGCCTTCACCACCTAAAGAGCATACATCAACATCTTGCTCGACCCCTTCAAGCCCGTGAAATTCATCTCATGACCTGCTCCTAGCTTGACTTCTTTGCTACCACAATCAATATAGGCTCGCTGCTCTGATAGCCAGTCCATGCCAAATATAATGTCGAATTCCACAAGCGGCAATAACGACGCTTGCAAATGGAACTCCTGGCTCCCAATTCGAATCTTCACGCCACAGATTCTATCCGCGCGCATCGAGCACCCATTGGGCAACAACACATCCAACTTGTCCTTCTCCATCGAAGAAGGTACTCCGATGCGCGATATGAATCCTTCGGACAAGAAGGAGTGTGAAGCTCCCGTGTCAAAGAGTGCTCGTGTCAGATACTCACAAATCAAAACAAATCCTAAACAAGAAGTGGTAAGGTAACATGTTGAAAGTCCACCTTGTGTCAGCTATGTGCACCTATGGGGGGGGGGGGGGAATAGGTGACGTGTGGTTCTTTTGCGGAATTTACGGATGTACCTGCACAATAAAAACAACAAGCACAGCACACAGAATACACAGTAAATTTATAGTGGTTCCCCGACTTGGGTACATCCACTTTCCCCCTTCGACCTATCTCCCCAACAAGGGACGACTCGGTCACTTCTCCAACGGGATTGAAATCCAATCCCTTCACTAACGGAAGGAGCCCTTCCACACGTGAGAGTCAACACTCCCACAAAACGGGTTGCACCCAACCCTTACAATACGGAACAAAAGTTCCTTTACAACAAAAGAAAATATAGAATGTACACGAGATACAAACTTCTTTTGGAGACTACGGTGTTCCTCTTCGTTCGACGACGTGTTCTTGAAGTCGATGAAGAGTCTACAACCTCGGTCTCTCTTGGAGAAGATCTCCCCGGAACCGGCGGCGGCACACGAGCGGCGGCTAGCTTTGGGATCGGCGGCTACGATGAAGAGCGGCTGCTGAACTTGGAAATCTAAACTTCGTAGCGAAGCAAGCTAGGTCTACCAACGGTCACTCTAGGATCAGTCGTCTCGATCGATTCGGATGGGGGAGTTTTTCCCGGTCAACAAATCGAGAGACAAGAGATCTCCGGATAGACGCGTGAGACTCAAGCTTTGCTAAGCTTCTGTCACCGGAGATCGGGAAGAAGAGCGATCAGCAGCGGCGACCACTTGACGCGAGCGGCGGCGGCGGAGCGGAGCGATTTCGCGAATTTAGGGTTACATCGCGGCTCGGTTTTCTTTATCTCTTATCCGTGGTTTACTGTTCAAAATACCCATGTATTTATACCCTGTAGATACAGCTAATTTGACCGTTGTGGGACCCACAAAAGAAATCCCCAAAATCCGGTTCAAACAAGTCCAGAAGCAGAATCCGGTCCAGCAGCATTCTGAGAAAACGCCAAGTCAAAATCGGCGAGAATCGCAGACGATTCTCGACGAATCGGCGAGAATCACCAAGTGATTCTCGACGATTCGTCGAGAATCATTTGTGATTCTCGTCGAATCACTTACTGATTCTCAACGAATTTTACTGTGTACATGGGCTGCTTGGCCACTGGTTCGGCGGGAATTACAAGTGATTCTCGCCGAATCTTACTTGGCACCATTTTGAGATGGCCAGAAGGAGTCGGCGAGAATCACTAATGATTCTCGTCGATTCGGCGAGAATCACTAGTGATTCTCGCCGAATCGGCGAGAATCACTTGGTGATTCTCGTCGAATTTGCCTTGGAAGATTTTTCGTCTTCCACCCCAGGAGTTGCTCCTTGATCCTCTGTGCTCCTTGTCTTCTCTTGCATATGAGCGACCCTGTACTTGAAAGTAAGTGCACTCCAATAGAGAGAGTACACATAGGCCAACACACTGATCTGCTCAACGAGGGATTACGTCGTGCAGACCCGTGTATATTGACCTACTGCACCCTGACATTGGTGTGCACTTAGCGTAGAGGTACTGCAAGTACAACTTAAAATGTTTCATCAAATACATTGTGAATTCATCTTAGCTTGACAGGGGGCTTCCTCAAATCTAGGTAATCGTGGATACAATACCCAACAATCTCCCCCTATTTGACGAAGCCAAAACCCTACTAGCTAAGATGAATAACACCTATCAAATAATAATTATAGCATTTAAAAATTAAATATGCAACACAAGGGAATATATGCAATCAGAACAGGACTTGAGTCATTCACACATTCAAGAATATATATATATACCAAGAGAAATATATTCACATATAATTCAGAATTGTTCATATGACAGTAATAATCATTAAACGTTCTTAAGACACAGTGACCAGCTATAAAATAATGACTATTTGTCCTTAGCTACGTCACCCTTCAGAGTTTGAGCCAAGTACTTTTTGCTTTGCCTTTCCATGTATTCCTTGGGCTTCGGTTAGTACCTAGGAGGAGCAACTTTGTCTGGATCCTTGTTGTTTCTGAAGAAAATGTTGCGTTTTGCTTCAAACATTTTGTGCGTCTCCCACTCATATTGGTTATATACCTCATTTCGATTGATCTCTCCTCTTTCTTGTAGCCAGAAGGTGTCTAAGATTATATTCCTTGAGACTGGACTCCACCTTTCATTTCGTACATCCTCCTCATTCATTCGAATTCTCTTTGCAGCCTGTGTCTCCTTGGATGTCCCTTCCTGAACTTTCCTCTTTCCCCTGGCTTTAGCTAAAGCCTCCTGGTCAAACATACTCCTCAGCTTAGATTTGGAGATGGCCCTAGCATCAGCTTCATCAATGAAAATTTCTGCAGCACTTGTACTTACATCCTCAGCAATATTTACTTCCTCAGCAGCCTTAGAAGTCTCAGGAACCTGAATACCGGCAGGTTGGTCAGGTAGGACGACGCCTAACGTGCCCAGTGCCTGTTGTAGCATCCACCAGCAACTCTCATAGACGTATTTGCTTGATTGTGCAAAGTTTGCATCCATGCTTTCTTGGAGCTCGACCAGCTTAGCGATATACTCTTTCTCCCCCTTTTTGGCTTCGTCAGCTATGCAGTTAGCATATGAGTGCAGGGAGTCATCAATATGCTTCGTTGTCTTGGTGAATTCAGTGATCAGGGCCTGCTGATTGGCATTTAAAGTGACCATATTACCATCAAACAGCTGAATGTTGTTGGCTACAACGTGTGCGTTCTGATTTACGACAGCCAGGGTATCAGTATTCTTCTTCAAACCGGCCATTAAGAGTGTGACAGCTTCGCCGGCCGCGGTGTACTTCTCCTCAAATTTCTTCTCCATCATGTCCAGCTTATGGTTGATTTCCACCATATTCTTCAGCATGAGATCTTCAGAAGTCTTAATCTCTTGCAGCATTGTTTTCTGAGCTTTATCAAAAGAGGTTTTAAGCTCATTCACGATGCCCTAAATTATATGTACAGTGTGAATGGCTAGGTCATCTCGTAATGGAATAGCTGGAGGCACTTCTTGGCCTTGCTCTTGCTCGTCAGCAGACACATCGGTGGAGCTGGATACCATCACAGTCTCTATCGGAGGAGTGTGGGTGGCCTCTGTAGATTTATTTAACTCCCCCTCCACTGGTGCAGACTTATCAGAAGGAGGTTCAACAGCATCTGGAGACTCAAGTACTTCATGTCCCTCATTTTCATCGTCCTCTCCGTCCTCATTCAAGAATTCATCTATGTCAGCAGGTTCTTCCACTTCTTGGTCAGCAGTCTCCAGCACACGGTCACATTCTTCTTGAATATCGGCCACAGCATCCCTGGCCACCTGGGCGATTTCAGATATTGCATCTGTATGAGAGGGTAGAGTCTCCCCCTCGATTCCTGCAGTCACATTATCAGGAATTTCACTGGGGGAGACTGCGTGAGATACTTCCTCGTGCTCTTCCACAGCAGGCTGCCCGATGCGCCGCTCCCATCGATCAAACACAGTAGCATCTATCTTTTTCAAGTAATGGAGAGGAACTCCTTTGCTCATGTCGAATTTGTCTCCGTTGAGCTGGTTGAGATATAGACTGATGATGCGGCCGAAGCTTGGAGTGCCCAGAGTGTCCTTGATCTTTTGGAACAGCAACTCCCCCCAGTTGAACCTCTTTCTACAGACCACGGCTATGAGAATTTTGAACATATCTCCGGATATATGATCATGGGAGCCTGGCTTGCAGATGAGTACTTTTCCTATGATGTCAGATAGGAGCTTCCCTTCTTCATTCATCTCTTTTCTCTTTACTGATCGAGTGCCTCTTGGTAGACCGCAGAACAAGAGGGTTCTGGCTTTGTCCTCATCCTCCAGATAGTCTTCCTGCTCCGAACTTGAAAGCTGCAGGTAGCGAGTTAGCTTACTGGCAGACATCTTTACTTTTGTCCCAGCCACCTTGCTTTTGATGACGGAGTCTCTGTCTCGGAGTCTTGCGGTAGAGAAGAACTCCAGCACTTCTTTATCTAGGACTTTGCAAGGATGCTCCAAGACGAAGGTTAGCCCATCCTCTTCGAGCATTAGAATGATATTTCGGAACTCGTCCGAGGCATGAGAAAAACCAGTGCGAACCAGCTCGCAACCAGAAATCAAGCCTGCAGTCGTCCTTGGAGCCATTGAGGATCTAGAAAGAAGCCCGACTCTAAGCATTAGTGAACATTCAAAAAGAAGGCATCACTTGGGGTTCGGCCTTGGAGCCATTGAGGAGGAGGTTACCTAAGGGCTTACACGCAAGTGAGTTGATGAGCGTCGGGAAGATCTTCGGTGGATGGAAGAGTATCCTGTGGGGTTCGGCCTTGCTAGAGTCTCACGGGAAGAAGATGGAAACACAGCGGCGATTCGCTCACTTCGACGAGAGCGTCAAAGGGCTGCGGGTTTCAGCGAATCCGCGGAAGTGCACTTGCGCGAGTCGTCGGGAGTTCTCTTGCGCGAGGGTCGTCGAGTGTTCTCTTGCGCGAGTCGTGAGGAAGGCGAACAGGCGGAGATAGTCTTTCGGCGGGATTTATATAAGTCATCGGGATTCGGGGAGAAGAAGATTTCTGATGCCGCGGGATACTTAAGGAAGCCGAACGGTCGGCGAGCTCCTTCGGCGGGATTCGGCGGGATTTGTCTAATTAGGTCTCTAATACCGTTTGTCTAATTCGGCGAGATATACAATGGTTCGGCGAGATTTGTCTAAGTCGTCGGGATTCGGGAAGAATGCCAAGGGTCGATGAGCTCCTTCGGCGGGATTTCGAGAATATAAAGTGATATTGATGTTTTTCTTTACCACTTGTAATTTAAGGGTTTTCTTTACTAGGAATTGAAAGGTTCCGAATTGAAGAGTTTTTCTTTACCACGTTGGGAAGCATTGCAACATTTTCAGATTCTTCGAATGTCAAGTTAATATAAGATTAATAAATATATGTTTATTATAACGACAATCTATTCGGATTTGAGCGAGACTTCTCCAGACACTTCTTGATGTCAATTGTGATTTGTCGAAATTTACAATGACATATCTTTGTTAACCTTTTATTTATGTGTAATGGTTAGCATGCCTCGAGTTAATCTCTCCATAAAGGTGCACACATACAAGATAAGCATAAGTATACGTATACACAAGGATAGAAATATATATATATTTAATGAGGATACATCATGACACAAGTCCTAGAACTGATCAAAATTACCTGGGATTTGGAGAGTCATCGTCTTAGTCCCACAGGTAGAACACATTAGTAGCTTAAAGTGAGTATGCTCAACAGGTAGCACATCTGTTATTGCAGACGCTTGTTCCAAGTTAGCCTTGAGCCACCTACTGTCCAGATCCCATCGTCTTTACGGGGACCTAGACTTCCCTGCAAGACAGAATTACTTTACCTTAGGAACCCAAATCATATTGGGTCCTAGGTTTCTATTAGCATAAGCACACAACTGCCTTCCTTCAGAAAACCTGTCTGGAAGACTACCTGTGTCCCTAGAATGTGGATAAGCCCTTGCTGTGGGCACAGAGGGGTTGTGCCAACAGTCAATGGCAAATTGCCCCACTTTGCCGCAGCACCAACAAGGGTGAATGTTGTATCGCCTTTTTCGACCTGATCTAGTGACTGATGAAGTCACGGTCCTAGGTCTAAATGGGATAGGGCATGTTCTTGTCACACAAATTCCTCTTCCATCGTGACACGAGGAAGGGTGGAATGAATGCATGATGTGAGCGTTATGAGGCCGAGAAGGTGGTGCCATTCTTTCAGGCATCTCCCTTGCTGAGGCCCCATGAAGCCTGACATCATGACTTCTATCCTCCCTATCCCGTGTCCTCGAATGGTGAGAGGTCTCCTGTGAGCTGGGACATGCAGATCCACACTTTGTTGTGGCAGTGGCTGTGAATACAAAGGGCTCAGAATGAGCCTTAGGTATTCTCTCGTGGGTGGCCATGCCGGCCCTTGCACGCCAGGTGTCTCCACATGGGGACAGATCATCCTTGCAGTGACCACGACTATTCCTGTGGTCATACCTGAAGGCATGATGAGTTGCCTTCCTGCTTGGAGTGGGGGGTCGGAATACCGTTTCCCCATTTCTCCATCCCTGAATAATCCGGGAAATCCACCCGGTTTCTTGCTTTCTCTTTATAGCATCAACTTTGGAAAAGTTTGATACTATACATTTCTCATTATCTAGACTATTCTCTAGAGCTGAGATCTTAGAGTCCTTGACCTTGTTGGACGCCAATTGGAGAACCAACAAGATCTTCAGTCGAGCAATCTCTCGAGCTTGCTCCTCAGCAAGTAGATTGCTCTCCTGAAGGGCTCTCTTCAGGGAATCAGTATTTTCTGGGGAGAGCAGTTTCTGTCTTCAGAAAGGTCAAAAGATATGGGGCAGGGTGAAGATGTTACCTGCTCATCTGAGTTATTGTCATTAGAATCAGTGACCATTATTTCATCCTCGTCAGAGCTGCTTTCCTCACTGGTCTCGTCAGTCTCTGACCCGGACACGGGAGCTCTAATGCAGTCCGAGGGATCCTTGCCTTCATCTTCAGAAGTGAGGACCCCCACATACGCTTCATCCTCTGATTGGCAGCATATTTCAGCTTTCTCTGACCCCCCCATCAGCTCTGAGATCATCATCCACAGAGATTTAGCCGTTTTACATTTTTCCAATCTAGAGCGAGAGGCTCCAGACCAGACATCCATGATAATTTGTCGAATCCTCTGGTCCAGCTGAAAAAGTGAGAGTTCCATTTCTGACATCTCAGCAATGCACATGGGCACTTAGATCCCAGAGTCGGAGGTCTTCATGGGGATAAACGGACCCTCTTCCAGGATGAGGGATGCTCGTGGATCGATGGCATCCAGGTGAAATAACACTCTCACCCTCCAGATGGGATAATAATCCTTTGTGCATGCAGGGAGTTTGAGTGGCAATACGTCATAATCCAGATCCATGCTTATGACACTGGTGGCAGGATTCTACTCAAGGTGTTAACCTTTTTGAAGAGCAACCTCGCTCTGATACCACTTGAAAGTCCACCTTGTGTCAGCTATGTGCACCTATGGGGGGGGGGAATAGGTGACGTGTGGTTCTTTTGCGGAATTTACGGATGTACCTGCACAATAAAAACAACAAGCACAACACACAGAATACACAGCAAATTTATAGTGGTTCCCCGACTTGGGTACATCCACTTTCCCCCTTCGACCTATCTCCCCAACAAGGGACGACTCGGTCACTTCTCCAACGGGATTGAAATCCAATCCCTTCACTAACGGAAGGAGCCCTTCCACACGTGAGAGTCAACACTCCCACAAAACGGGTTGCACCCAACCCTTACAACACGGAACAAAAGTTCCTTTACAACAAAAGAAAATATAGAATGTACACGAGATACAAACTTCTTTTGGAGACTACGGTGTTCCTCTTCGTTCGACGACGTGTTCTTGAAGTCGATGAAGAGTCTACAACCTCGGTCTCTCTTGTAGAAGATCTCCCCGGAACCGGCGGCGGCACACGAGCGGCGGCTAGCTTCGGGATCGGCGGCTACGATGAAGAGCGGCTGCTGAACTTGGAGATCTAAACTTCGTAGCGAAGCAAGCTAGGTCTACCAACGGTCACTCTAGGATCAGTCGTCTCGATCGATTCGGACGGGGGAGTTTTTCCCGGTCAACAAATCGAGAGACAAGAGATCTCCGGATAGACGCGTGAGACTCAAGCTTTGCTAAGCTTCTGTCACCGGAGATCGGGAAGAAGAGCGATCAGCAGCGGCGACCACTTGACGCGAGCGGCGGCGGCGGAGCGGAGCGATTTCGCGAATTTAGGGTTACGTCGCGGCTCGGTTTTCTTTCTCTCTTATCCGTGGTTTACTGTTCAAAATACCCATGTATTTATACCCTGTAGATACAGCTAATTTGACCGTTGTGGGACCCACAAAAGAAATCCCCAAAATCCGGTTCAAACAAGTCCAGAAGCAGAATCCGGTCCAGCAGCATTCTGAGAAAACGCCAAGTCAAAATCGGCGAGAATCGCAGACGATTCTCGACGAATCGGCGAGAATCACCAAGTGATTCTCGACGATTCGTCGAGAATCGTTTGTGATTCTCGTCGAATCACTTACTGATTCTCAACGAATTTTACTGTGTACATGGGCTGCTTGGCCACTGGTTCGGCGGGAATTACAAGTGATTCTCGCCGAATCTTACTTGGCACCATTTTGAGATGGCCAGAAGGAGTCGGCGAGAATCACTAATGATTCTCATCGATTCGGCGAGAATCACTAGTGATTCTCGCCGAATCGGCGAGAATCACTTGGTGATTCTCGTCGAATTTGCCTTGGAAGATTTTTCGTCTTCCACCCCAGGAGTTGCTCCTTGATCCTCTGTGCTCCTTGTCTTCTCTTGCATATGAGCGACCCTGTACTTGAAAGTAAGTGCACTCCAATAGAGAGAGTACACATAGGCCAACACACTGATCTGCTCAACGAGGGATTACGTCGTGCAGACCCGTGTATATTGACCTACTGCACCCTGATATTGGTGTGCACTTAGCGTGGAGGTACTGCAAGTACAACTTAAAATGTTTCATCAAATACATTGCGAATTCATCTTAGCTTGACAGGGGGCTTCCTCAAATCTAGGTAATCGTGGATACAATACCCAACACATGTGCATAGCAAATAATTAAAGAACTTAACTTGTTATAAATTTAAATTTTACCTGTAACCACATCCGCCTGTTTGATGGCCTCCTGTTGGACAAGATTATAAACCCTCGGTTGGGCCGGAGCATAATGGGATGCAGTTGACTCCACCGCCTTGCCCTTCTCTTCATAAGTTGCTCCCGACTTCCTTTCGGACTTGGGATGTCCGCTCCAACAGTCACGGGCAAAGTGCCCTGGCTTCCCACAAGTAAAACATACACCCGGGGTCTGACCCGTAGTCGCCCCAGAATTACCAGAAGAAGGAGCTGGACCCGCAGTCCTAGACTTCTTAAAGAACCTTTGATAGCCTGACTTTGAAGTAGACGGCACTTTGAACCCAGACTTCTTATCACCAATGTTCTTCTTCGCTGGAACATTCTTCATGTCCTTCTCTTTGTCGACACTCCGTGTCGACAGAGTTAAACACGCCAAGATCGTCGACCGCTGACAGATCGTCGAGCCAAGATCGTCGACCGCTGACAGATCGTCGAACGGAGCTCTCTGGCCAAATTGTAGAACGCAGCCAAATCGTCGAATGAAAATCGCTGGCACGATCGTCGAACACAACCCAAATCATCGAAGGGAAATCGCTGGCCCGATCGTCGAACGCAGCCCAAATCGTCGAACAGAAATCGCTGGCCCGATCGTCGAACCCAGCCAAATCGTCAAAATGAAATCGCTGGCCCGACTGTCGAACCCACGGCCCGATCGTCGAACCCACGTCCCGATCGTCGAACGCAGAAAGACACAGATCGTCGACCGCATAATTATGACCAGATCGTCGAGCGCTGCTCGACGATCGTCGAACTCAGAAAACTGCTTGATCTATTTGCCAGATCTTTGAACTAAACCGTCGAACCCCTCTCAAAATGCCCTGGGACACGCCCGTATCCCAGGCCGTGTTCACCTGCCAAATTCCAAATTTGGTACAGAAACATCATCCGTCGCTCTTTTGAGTTTCGGGGCGTTACAACTTGGACCTAGGGATAACACATCAAAACCCATCCCTGGGGTCCCCTTCCTTAAAGCCAGTGAGGCGACGTTGCATTTTGATGCTAGTGGCATCACTGTTGCGCCCAAAGTTATTGCACCTTTACCACCTTCGCCTCCTCAATTGATTGTTATTGACCTCATAGAACCAGTGAACTTAACTATCTTGTCATCTAATGATTTTTCTAGTGGTGCTAAGACAGATTTTCAATCGATGGGACGAGAACATGTGGAGGAAGGTGTTAACCCCGAAATCGGCGATCCTTCCCAAGGCAGCCAGCTCGCTCGTCGCGGCCTACCACGGGTTCCTCCTGGAGGTCGTGATGCTCTAGGGAGGGCAGACAGAATTGAAAGTGTGAGTTAGATCTGATATACTCTAGAGGGGAGGTGAATAGAGTATGGTGCTTGCTAAAAACTTTTACAACAGTTGTTGTATTCTAATGTGAACAGGGAAGCAAATAATAAAAAGTAAATCTAATCACAGAATGATCACAGAGCAATCTAGTCACAAAGCAACCTAGTCACAAACCATAGCCAGAAACAAAAAGAAAAACAAGCAACCAGAAGACACAAGGAGCTATAGTGGTTCCCCAATCAATCTGAGTACGTCCACTCTTCTACCACCCTAGGTAGGAATCCACTGTAGGATGAGTTGATCAGGTGTCCTGGGTACCAATGAGCTTTTGATAAGGTGCTTAAAAACCAAACCAGATTTTTGGATCAGGTGTCTTGCCACCAATGAGCTTTTGATAAGGTGCTCAAAAACCACACACAAACTTTTGAAGGGAGTTTTAAAAACCCTTTACAGAGGTGGGGATGAGAGAGTGATGAAAGTCTTCTTTTCTCAATTACAGTGAGAAGAATATGTGGATTCAGTGATGTTGTCAAAGCTCCCCCTGAGATCTATAGTTGCTCAAGAAGTGAAGCTTTGTAGTAGGGTGATAGGCCTTCAGAAAATTGATCTCCAGCAAATGATGATTTCAGCAACAACTGAAATGTGAGGTGTCTGGAGTCTTGAATGATGATGGCCTTGAACACTTGAATCAAAAGAGATCTGAAGATTTCAGTTTGTTGATCTACTTTTGGTGTTGGTGTTCTTGTATTAATCTTGAGACTGAGAATGTTTGGAACTCTCTTTCTTTCTCTGTGTAATTGTTGTTTTGAGAGTTGTTGCAGAAATTATTGTTGCAGAGAGTTTTTCTAACTTCTTGTTCTTCTTCTTGTGTCAGGAATAAAAAAAATCTTGTCTTTTATTCCTTTTTCTCTGAATAGAAATGATCCTTTGTCCAAGATAGTCGTTGTCCTGTCATTAAATGACTTCCTTAACTGCAATTGTCTTCTGGAGGAAAGTCCAATAAAACATTCCTTGAAAATCCCTTGAAACTTGCTCCAGAATAAATGAAAACGGCTACAAGATCTCTGAATTAAATGCTGACAATAATTCCTCAACTAGTCTGAATTTGAATCTTGAAAATCGTTGAACTCTTCAGAAAAATGTCGAACTGAGCTCCAGTATCATCGAACTGAGCTCAAAGATTTGGACTTAGACAGAAACAGAGATCGTCGATCTAAGCTCAACTATCGTCGAACTGAGCTCAGAGATTGAGAACCAAACTAAAGTCAAGATCATCGATCTGAGCTCGAAGATTGTCGAATGGAGTTCGACGACTTGTTGAAGTTTAGCTCAGAGATCGTCGAATGGAGTTCGACGATTCGTCGAAGTGAGCTCACCGATCGTCGAATGGAGTTCGACGAAATGACTTGGTTTCCAAACTGAAAAACCTGGTCTTGAGGGCAGCTTCCAAACCTAACTACTAACCCTTAGACTCAATTCTAATTGACCTTTAGATCTATACAATGAGGTCAAAACAGGTTTCCTAAGAGACATAGTGATCCTGACCCAAATCAGTAATAGGGTGTTCCAACAATCTCCCCCTATTTGGGTTAGGATTACTATTTACAGAAATTGGAAAATTATAAATATACAGAACAGCAATATAACAACAAAACATTACAGAAACACAGATATTATCTCAGATATATCATAAAACAACATATATTGCCACATTACAGAATTACTCCTTTTCCTTGCTCTTTATAAGTTTTATTTCCCTGTTTGGATTAAGAGCTTCCTTCTTAGATCTTCTGTCATCAGCTGCACCTAGTGTAACGTCCCGAATCGCTCTAGGCCCCTAGTGTGTGTGTTTTGAGTCAGGAGGGTTGACTTGAGTCCTGAGAGTGCAGGGAATTGGACTGCACTTGTGGAGAAGTGGAGAATCAGTGTAAAAAGGAGGTGACACGGGTAGGGACACGGCCGTGTGCCTACCCGTGTGCGTCGAGTTGAGCTCGACGAGCCGTGTCGAGATCGTCGAGCTGTGTCGACACCAAGGGACACGGGTAGGGACACGGCCGTGTGCCTACCCGTGTGCGTCGAGTTGAGCTCGACGAGCCATGTCGAGATCGTCGAGCTGTGTCGACACCAAGGGACACGGGTAGGGACACGACCGTGTGCCTACCCGTGTGCGTCGAGTTGAGCTCGACGACCCGTGTCGAGATCGTCGAGCTGTGTCGACACCAAGTGACACGGGTAGAGACACGGCCGTGTCCCTACCCGTGTGCGTCGAGTTGAGCTCGACGAGAAGTGTCGAGAGGCAACCCGAGAAGTACACGGCCAAGGACACGGCCAAGTACACGACCGTGTCATAGGGACACGGGTCGGGACACGGGCGTGTCCCTACCCGTGTCAAGTATTGAACCGACATGGAAACTGTCGTTGCCGCTTCGCCAGGCAGGACACGGGTAAGGACACGGCCGTGTCCCTACCCGTGTCACATTTTATATATATAGGGGAGAGAAAACCCTAGCCGTTTTCATTCTCTTTTCTTCCCCTATTTTCTGTGAGATCTCCCGTGAGAGGGAAAACTGCAGGAGCAGGTCCTACCGGAGGAGATTCGCCATCGCCGTGAAAGGGAAAATGCCGCCAAGGAGAACTACGAGATCCATGGCTAGAAATGGTGGTACCGCTGGAGCCGAGGTGAGTTTCCTACCCTCTCCCTTGGTGCTAGATCTATAGTTATTTTCCTAGGCGAGACATCGACTCAAGAGAGTCTTGATGGTGAGGAGGAGTTTTCTAGGAAAGGACATGCTAAGACTTGTGTCTTAGGTTTTAGATCTCTTCAACCACGCCCTTCTTCAATGGATGATAAGGGATGGTTTCGTGAAGGGTTTTGGCCTCTTGAGGGTGAATAAGGGTGGAGCAAATTCTGGAATGATTTTGGAAGATCGCCTTGAGGAGGAAGATGAACCGATGCCGTTCATTCTGCCTTAAGATGCGTGCAGAATCTGTATTCTGCGCGCAGCGAACTTCGTGACCATTTTTAAGTGTGTTATGGTCAGACCTGGGCTTTTGACTAAACACGAAAGTTGAAGCCCTTGAAAATATGTTTCCAACGAGTGGTTGCACGACTTCCGGTGAAGTCTGTAGCCACGGGAAAATCCAAACGAAAATGGTGTTTAATAAATCCTGCATGCAGAAACTGTGTTCTGTACGCAGCGGACTTCAAGTCCGATTTCAAATAGGATAATGTCAAATATGGGTTGAGCTCTAAATATGAAAGATGTAGTCCATGGAAATACCTTTCCATCGAGGGGTTACACGACTTCACCGGATTCCTGCAGCCTCGGGAATCTCCGGTCGAAGTTGCTGACCAGATTCAACCTGCGCCTAAATTCTGGGCTTAATGGAAAAATGGATTTTGATTCGGTGAAATTATTAATGCAAGATACTTGCCTTGGATGAACCCTTATGATTAATCATTTGTTGTGTGATTGAAGTATCTTATTAATCGTATTTCATATTACCAAATTGTGAAACAAACTTGTTTAAAAGAATTGAACTGGTAGGAATTGAAAGATTGAATATGGTGCACTTCATGTTTAAGTTATGATATTACTAAAAAGGAAGATGTGATAGATCTTATATGCGCATTACGTTATTTTACATTGTCATCATTTGGGAAGTCATATAGATGATTAGATCATGGCCATGGATATGTTTGATTAATGAAATGAGTATAGTGGACCAATACTTAGAGCGTTGTCACCCTACGGGTAGTATTGTGAAGGGATGTAAGTGCGGGTTGACCGCCACTTGTTTTGGTTGTGTTGAGATAGGGTGCGGATGGATGGTTGGGCTGTGCCCTCGTGTTTACTTCCGAGGCCCCTTCCATGTTGTGTTGATATGGTGTTTGCATGTGGTGTGAGTCGACACGCGGTGTCGTAATCCCGGGTTAAGGATAGTGTGGCAGGTCTACGGGCTCGCCAGTCGTCACACCGACGGGAGTTGGCAGTTAGACCTGGTCGGTTTGGGCTGTGTCCTCGGTGTTCACGTCCCGAGGCCCCTCCGGCCATGTGAACGGTTGGGCTGTGTCCTCGTGCTTTCTTCCGAGGCCCCTTCCGGGTCACGCAAGGCCAGTTCGGGCTGTGTTCTTGGTGCACATCTACCCAAGACCCCGCTGGGCCATAGTACGCAGGGGCTCCGCTGTTGTGTTCTTAGCGTTGAGGCGTACGGAGGCCTAGGTGAAGTAGTGTGATACCCGCCTAGTAGTAGAAGTGCCCGTTCTACTGTCACCGCCTGGCCACGACGGCTGATGCCTGAGAGGTTAGCTACCTGCTCGAAAAGTGGGAACTACAGTCTGTGTCGACATAGCAATTGCATGGGTGAGCATGGGTGAGTCATTGCATAACATTCATAGCATTCATAACATTGCACAACAAGATCCTCATCGTATAAGTTTGTATGGGCACTCTTATACGATGAGTTACTTTTATGTAACCCGATCCTTAACTTATAAGTTTGTATGGGCATTCTTATAAGTTAAGTTACTTCCTGCTCTTACTTATACTTGCTAGTTTACTTGTAGCTCTTATATAAATGCTGATAGTGATACTGTTTCTCTTACTTTACTGCCACCTGTTTGTACCTATCATACACATATATATATTGTACCCTTGTTTCTCTTTCTCCGCCCGGTGCCGAGGAGTCGCAGGGGGAGCGGATGTGAAACCACTTAGTCGTTTCGACTAACGGTTGCTACGTCTTCCTTTTTAGGAGGTCACGCCGCAGGTGGAGCAGCCGCGGACTACGCCACAGGACAGCCAGGCCAGGACGATAGGGCCTGAGGTGACGGTGCCGTCGATACCGTCAGTTACTGATGTTAGTTTTGATTACTCTGATGTAGCCCGTTTGGGCAATGTTTAGCTGTACTCTGATATATGGTAGAAGCATGTTTTAGCTTCTCTTTATTGATGTATTTGGACATTATAACTTAGTGTGGATTTGACTTCTCTTGCTTATTTATTTGGTTGGGTTGGCATGATATATTGATATGGTTTCAGCCGGCGGAATAGGCGTCTTGTGGTACAGGTTAGCCCGTGTGCTAATGCTACCGCAAGGCGGCTGTTCCGGGCATAAGACTCCCCCTTCGTGCCGTGTTTTGGGATCCGGGAGGGGGGGGGGGGGTCTTACAAATGGTATCAGTTTGCCACGATCCTCAACTAAGAAGTCATTCAACAATGGTGCCACCCCCGTTTGGTTAGTCAGTTTGGGGACAAACTGACTTAGCGGAAGCAGTGGTGTGCCCATATGTAATTCACAATAAGTTTGTCCAACTTTGACCTTAAGTTTAGCCAACCTGACCACAAATTTGTCGTGTATGTGTAGGTTCCACTGCATGTTGAGCCGATGGGGGGTACTCTTACCCCTCCCATACCCACTCAGTTCGAACAGTCTGAGTTGGGGCAGACGCTCACCGCCATTCTTGATGCTTTTAAGGCACAGCAGGCTCCGGTGCAACAGGCCCCGAGCTCCAACTGGCTGAGCACCTTCCGGGCTCTCTCCCCTCCCATCTACCTTGGGACGGAGTCAGCCGTACGTACAGAGGAATGGCTAGACACGATACAAGAGTTGTTGGCCGGTATCCGTTGCCCAGCCAACATGGCAGTGACATTGGCAGTGTCCGTCTTGGACTTACATGCGAAGAGGTGGTGGAAGTCCCTCATGGGCTCTACCTTCCAAGGCCGGATCTACACAGAGATAAGTTGGAATGAATTCTCGGGTGTTTTCTTGGAGCACTTTATCCCTACATCGGCCCGAGATGAGCTTGAGCAGAGGTTCCTTCTACTAAAGCAGGGATCAAAGTCGGTTACAGAATACCAGCGGGAATTCCAGCATCTCGCAAGGTTTGCGGACTCTTATGAGTTGGATGACAGAGGTTATGCCAAGCGCTTCTATAAAGGGCTGCGAGATCCCCTAAGGCAGTCCCTTTTGTTTATAGCGGATGGTAGCTTGGCGGAGATCATTGATATGGCAAAAAGATTGGAGGCGGACCACATGGGGTGTAGTAAGAGGCCTGCGGAGGACGTGATGGAAGCCGGCCCAAGTAATAGAAGGAGACGGGACTTCAGAGGAGGACGAGGACCGCCAAGAGGAAACCCCGGACCGGCCCGGGATCAGGTGTACGCGCTTGACATGGCGCAGGAACGGAACCCACAAGACGTGATTGCAGGTATGATTTAATTAATTTACATATTTGCATGGTCTAACTTGAATTGATTAGAACTTACTAGCCACTAGCAATAAGTTTTGGTTGTTGGTACTTAGGCACCGTGATTATTGGCGGGAAGACAGCCTATGCGCTGTTCGATACCGGTGCCTCACACTCCTTTGTGTCCGAGGATTTCATAAAAGACATGGGGGATGTACAGTACTTCACTGGCATAGCTCGACGTGTACGCCTTCCGGACGGCTCGGAGATGATCGCGACCGCCAAGTGCGAGTTGGAGTTATTTATTGATGGGAAGGCCTTTGATACGCCGGCCACGGTTCTGAGAATGCCGGAGTTTGACATCATTTTGGGCATGGCATGGCTGGACTAGCACTTCGCGAGGATCGACTGCGCGGAGAAGCGGATCTATTTGAGGCATGGAGACTCTGACGTCATCTTCCAAGGTATTGGCTTCGCGCCACGTATGATATTATCTTCTATTCAGGCTGTAAAAGCTCATATGAAGGGGGATGAGGTCTTCATGATCTGGTTCGAGTTGAAGGAAGCAGCGTTGGAATTAAAGGATGTACGGGTAGTGCGGGATTTTCCTGAGGTATTTCCTGAGAAGCTACCAGGATTACCTCCGCATAGAGAAGTTGACTTCCAGATCAATCTAGTACCAGGTGCCAAGCCTGTATCCAAGGCTCCGTACAGAATGGCTCCGAAAGAACTCGCGGAGTTTAGAGTTCAATTGCAAGAACTGGTGGATTCAGGGTTCGTTCGCCCCAGTTCATCACCATGGGGAGCCCCTGTGCTGTTCGTGAAGAAGAAGGATGGAACACTGCGATTGTGCATAGATTATCGGGAACTCAATCGGTTGACGGTGCGGAACACTTATCCACTACCGCGGATCGATGAGTTGTTCGATCAACTAGTGGGAGCACATTGGTTTTCTAAATTGGATTTGCGCTCCGGATACTATCAGTTGAGGATACATGAGGGGGACATTCAGAAAACAGCATTCAGTTCGAGATATGGTTTGTATGAGTTCACAGTAATGCCGTTTGGGCTCACAAATGCCCCTTCGGCCTTCATGAGTTTGATGAACAAGGTGTTTGAACCGTATCTGGACATCTTCGTCATTGTTTTCATCGATGACATCTTGGTCTACTCAAAGACGGAGGAGGAGCATGTCGAGCACCTGACCTTGGTTTTGAAGAAATTGAAGGAGCATGCCTTGTATGCCAAGTTTAGCAAGTGTGAATTCTGGCTTAAGGAGGTTGCCTTCTTGGGGCATGTGATCAGTGGAGCAGGGTTAGCAGTGGATCCAGCAAAGGTGCGGGCCGTGAAGGAGTGGTCGCCCTTGAAGTCGGCGGCTGATGTATGAAGCTTTCTTGGACTTGCTGGCTACTACCGCAAGTTCGTGAAAGGTTTTTCCAAGATTGCCCTTCCTCTTACCTCCTTGACGAAGAAGGGTGTGTCATTTGAGTGGACACCTCAATGTGAAGAGGCATTTCAAGAATTGAAAGATAGGCTTACCTCCGCCCCCATCCTTGCACTTCCGTCTGGGAAGGAAGGATTCCAAGTTTACACGGACGCATCATATCAAGGGATGGGAGCGGTGCTGATGCAGCACGGGCATGTGATCGCTTATGCTTCAAGGCAGTTAAAGAAACATGAAATCAATTACCCGGTTCATGATTTGGAGTTGGGAGCAGTGGTGTTCGCTTTGAAAGTCTGGAGGCATTATTTATATGGCGTGCACTGCGAGATCTTTTCCGATCACAAAAACTTGAAGTATGTTCACACTCAGAAGGAGTTGAACCTGAGACAACGGCGGTGGTTGGAATTTCTATGCGACTACGAGTTCACCATGAACTACCACCCCGGCAAAGCGAACTCGGTAGCCGATGCCTTGAGTAGAAAAGTGTCAGGCTCTAGCCCAGAGTCTCGGCTGATGAGTATGGAGTTGGCTCGGATGATCGAGGAGATGGAAATTACTCTAGTATTCAAGGATCCTTCGGCAGAGTATGCGGATTATTTGGCCAACATGAGCATAGTTTGTGATATCCGAGACCGGATTCGGGTGGAGCAAGGAATGGATGCGGCCTTGGCCCCGGCAATCAAGGCAATTGAAGATGGGACCACCGATGAGTACACACTCAAAGACGGCCTCGTTTATTTTCGTGGCCGACTTTATATTCCCAAGGGCGGCAAAATTCGGGAAGATATATTGAGAGAGGCGCATTCCTCTCAATATTCAGTGCATCCGGGTATTGCTAAGATGTATGCCGGACTGCGGAAGACCATGTGTTGGCCGGGAATGAAGAAGGATGTTCGCTACTATGTTACACATTGCGAAGCTTGCCAAAGAGTGAAGGCTGAATGCAGGAGTCCCGGTGGTTTGCTGCAGTCATTGCCCATCCCCGAATGGAAGTTCGAGGATATCTCCATGGACTTTGTTCATGGGTTACCACGTTCCCGCTCCGGGAATGATTCGGTGTGGGTTATTGTGGATCGACTAACAAAGGTGGCCCGGTTCATTCCAATGAAGAAGGAAGCACACGTAGATGTTTTGGTACGCCTTTTTGTGGAGCAATTTGTACGGTATCATGGCGTTCCCAAGACAATTGTTTCGGATAGGGATGGTCGGTTTACATCCAATGAGTGGAAGGCGGCACAGGCGTATTTGGGCTCACGCCTAACCTTTAGTACCGCATTTCATCCACAGACTGACGGGCAGTCTGAAAGGACCATCAGGACACTGGAAGATTTATTGAGGTTATGCGTGCTGGACAGAGGAGAGCCATGGGAAAGGCTCTTGCCCCTGGTGGAATTCTCCTATAATAATAGCCATCAGGCGAGCATCGGCATGGCACCCCATGAAGCCCTTTACGGAAGAAGGTGCAGGACTCCCTTGTCTTGGGTGCAAGATGAAGATCCGAAGGCATTGGGAAACGAATACATAGATGATACTGATGCGGCGGTCAGATTGATACGAGATCGCATGTTGGAGGCTCAAAGTCGACAGGCGAAATATTACAACAAAAAGCACCGGATGGTGGAGTTCCAGGTGGGCGAAAAAGTGTTCCTTAAGATTCGGCCGATGCATGGAGTGTCACGGGTGCGGGGAGTGAAAAAGCTCAGCCCAAGGTATGTTGGGCCTTATACTATATTGGAAAGAATTGGCCCGTTGGCCTATCGGTTGGAGTTACCACCAGAACTAGAAAATCTCCATGACGTGTTCCATGTGTCGTCGCTTCGAAAAGCACTGTTGCGGCCCGACCAGTATATTCCCACTACTGATGGTGCAGTGGCATCAGATAGGTCTGTGCGACTAGAGCCGGTGCGGATTGTTGACAGCGAGACAAGGACTTTGCGCCGCAAAAGTGTTCCCTTAGTAAAGGTGCTATGGTTGAATCATGGGAAGGAGGAGCACACATGAGAGCCAATGGATTTAATGCAGCAACGCTACCCGGAGTTGTTTGCTCAAGGTAATCTTATTTAAAAGCATATGTTAAATTTCCTGTTATGCTCTTCTCCCCATAGCCTAAGCCTGATTTCGGGGACGAAATCTTTTATTTTGTTTATAGGATTTGTAACGTCCCGAATCGCTCTAGGCCCCTAGTGTGTGTGTTTTGAGTCAGGAGGGTTGACTTGAGTCCTGAGAGTGCAGGGAATTGGACTGCACTTGTGGAGAAGTGGAGAATCAGTGTAAAAAGGAGGTGACACGGGTAGGGACACGGCCGTGTGCCTACCCGTGTGCGTCGAGTTGAGCTCGACGAGCCGTGTCGAGATCGTCGAGCTGTGTCGACACCAAGGGACACGGGTAGGGACACGGCCGTGTGCCTACCCGTGTGCGTCGAGTTGAGCTCGACGAGCCATGTCGAGATCGTCGAGCTGTGTCGACACCAAGGGACACGGGTAGGGACACGGCCGTGTGCCTACCCGTGTGCGTCGAGTTGAGCTCGACGACCCGTGTCGAGATCGTCGAGCTGTGTCGACACCAAGTGACACGGGTAGAGACACGGCCGTGTCCCTACCCGTGTGCGTCGAGTTGAGCTCGACGAGAAGTGTCGAGAGGCAACCCGAGAAGTACACGGCCAAGGACACGGCCAAGTACACGGCCGTGTCATAGGGACACGGGTCGGGACACGGGCGTGTCCCTACCCGTGTCAAGTATTGAACCGACATGGAAACTATCGTTGCCGCTTCGCCAGGCAGGACACGGGTAAGGACACAGCCGTGTCCCTACCCGTGTCACATTTTATATATATAGGGGAGAGAAAACCCTAGCCGTTTTCATTCTCTTTTCTTCCCCTATTTTCTGTGAGATCTCCTGTGAGAGGGAAAACTGCAGGAGCAGGTCCTACCAGAGGAGATTCGCCATCGCCGTGAAAGGGAAAATGCCGCCAAGGAGAACTACGAGATCCATGGCTAGAAATGGTGGTACCGCTGGAGCCGAGGTGAGTTTCCTACCCTCTCCCTTGGTGCTAGATCTATAGTTATTTTCCTAGGCGAGACATCGACTCAAGAGAGTCTTGATGGTGAGGAGGAGTTTTCTAGGAAAGGTCATGCTAAGACTTGTGTCTTAGGTTTTAGATCTCTTCAACCACGCCCTTCTTCAATGGATGATAAGGGATGGTTTCGTGAAGGGTTTTGGCCTCTTGAGGGTGAATAAGGGTGGAGCAAATTCTGGAATGATTTTGGAAGATCGCCTTGAGGAGGAAGATGAACCGATGCCGTTCATTCTGCCTTAAGATGCGTGCAGAATCTGTATTCTACGCGCAGCGAACTTCGTGACCATTTTTAAGTGTGTTATTGTCAGACCTGGGCTTTTGACTAAACACGAAAGTTGAAGCCCTTGAACATACCTTTCCAACGAGTGGTTGCACGACTTCCGGTGAAGTCTGTAGCCACGGGAAAATCCAAACGAAAATGGTTAATAAATCCTGCATGCAGAAACTGTGTTCTGTACGCAGCGGACTTCAAGTCCGATTTCAAATAGGATAATATCAAATCTGGGTTGAGCTCTAAATATGAAAGATGTAGTCCATGGAAATACCTTTCCATCGAGGGGTTACACGACTTCACCGGATTCCTGCAGCCTTGGGAATCTCCGGTCGAAGTTGCTGACCAGATTCAACCTGCGCCTAAATTCTGGGCTTAATGGAAAAATGGATTTTGATTCGGTGAAATTATTAATGCAAGATACTTGCCTTGGATGAACCCTTATGATTAATCATTTGTTGTGTGATTGAAGTATCTTATTAATCGTATTTCATATTACCAAATTGTGAAACAAACTTGTTTAAAAGAATTGAACTGGTAGGAATTGAAAGATTGAATATGGTGCACTTCATGTTTAAGTTATGATATTACTAAAAAGGAAGATGTGATAGATCTTATATGCGCATTACGTTATTTTACATTGTCATCATTTGGGAAGTCATATAGATGATTAGATCATGGCCATGGATATGTTTGATTAATGAAATGAGTATAGTGGACCAATACTTAGAGCGTTGTCACCCTACGGGTAGTATTGTGAAGGGATGTAAGTGCGGGGTTGACCGCCACTTGTTTTGGTTGTGTTGAGATAGGGTGCGAATGGATGGTTGGGCTGTGCCCTCGTGTTTACTTCCGAGGCCCCTTCCATGTTGTGTTGATATGGTGTTTGCATGTGGTGTGAGTCGACACGCGGTGTCGTAATCCCGGGTTAAGGATAGTGTGGCAGGTCTACGGGCTCGCCAGTCATCACACCGACGGGAGTTGGCAGTTAGACCTGGTCGGTTTGGGCTGTGTCCTCGGTGTTCACGTCCCGAGGCCCCTCCGGCCATGTGAACGGTTGGGCTGTGTCCTCGTGCTTTCTTCCGAGGCCCCTTCCGGGTCACGCAAGGCCAGTTCGGGCTGTGTTCTTGGTGCACATCTACCCAAGACCCCGCTGGGCCATAGTACGCAGGGGCTCCGCTGTTGTGTTCTTAGCGTTGAGGCGTACGGAGGCCTAGGTGAAGTAGTGTGATACCCGCCTAGTAGTAGAAGTGCCCGTTCTACTGTCACCGCCTGGCCACGGTGGCTGATGCCTGAGAGGTTAGCTACCTGCTCGAAAAGTGGGAACTACAGTCTGTGTCGACATAGCAATTGCATGGGTGAGCATGGGTGAGTCATTGCATAACATTCATAGCATTCATAACATTGCACAACAAGATCCTCATCGTATAAGTTTGTATGGGCACTCTTATACGATGAGTTACTTTTCTGTAACCCGATCCTTAACTTATAAGTTTGTATGGGCATTCTTATAAGTTAAGTTACTTCCTGCTCTTACTTATACTTGCTAGTTTACTTGTAGCTCTTATATAAATGTTGATAGTGATACTGTTTCTCTTACTTTACTGCCACCTGTTTGTACCTGTCATACACATATATATATTGTACCCTTGTTTCTCTTTCTCCGCCCGGTGCCGAGGAGTCGCCGGGGGAGCGGATGTGAAACCACTTAGTCGTTTCGACTAACGGTTGCTACGTCTTCCTTTTTAGGAGGTCACGCCGCAGGTGGAGCAGCCGCGGACTACGCCGCAGGACAGCCAGGCCAGGACGACAGGGCCTGAGGTGACGGTGTCGTCGATACCGTCAGTTACTGATGTTAGTTTTGATTACTCTGGTGTAGCCCGTTTGGGCAATGTTTAGCTGTACTCTGATATATGGTAGAAGCATGTTTTAGCTTCTCTTTATTGATGTATTTGGACATTATAACTTAGTGTGGATTTGACTTCTCTTGCTTATTTATTTGGTTGGGTTGGCATGATATATTGATATGGTTTCAGCCGGCGGAATAGGCGTCTTGTGGTACAGGTTAGCCCGTGTGCTAATGCTACCGCAAGGCGGCTGTTCCGGGGATAAGACTCCCCCTTCGTGCCGTGTTTTGGGATCCGGGAGGGGGGGTCTTACACCTAGAGATGCTTGTTGTTTTGGCCTCGGTACTACAGCTTCAGGGTGCAGCTTTATGTAGCTTTCAGAATCAAAGAACTTGCTGGAGGAGTATCTTTCCAGTTCCTTTTTCCTTTGTTCAGATAAAGTAGTAATGCTGGAGGTGTCTTTGCCTTGCTCGCTGGCTTTCTTAATCTAATCCAAAGCAGTTAATTCCTTCATCCTAGCTGTCCAGGAAGTTGGATTGTTCTCTGGATCCTCAAAGGGAACTGGAGGCTCATATCTATTTGAGGGATTGTTTGGAGGAGTTCTGGATGAGACTAACGCTTTAAGCTTGTAAGGAAATGGACCTGAAGTAGTATCAGATGGACCTGGTCCTTCCCTTGAGTAAGGATGTTGCCTAGAATAGCCTTTTGAGTAGACTTGAAATTCTCTTTGGTTTCCTCTATAGCTTCCTCTCCTTGACTGATAGTCTCTGGATTGGCTTCCCCTATGTTGAGATCTTCCTTGAGGCTGATAAGGGGTTTGGCTTCTGGCAGAGGGTTGAACAACAGAGCTTCCACCTGCACCTGCATCAGGTGAGGGAGGAGGTGGAGGAGGATGATGGAACTGAGAGGAACATTTCTCATACTTTCTCTTCTTTTTCATAGCCTTTAGTTGATTCTTGGAATATTGCATCCAGTGTTCTGTAATGGGACAGTTATGCAATATGTAGTAAGGAATATCATTTGTTTCTTTGACTTTAGCTCGAGGAACTCTTTTCATTGCCTTGCTTCTTGCTTTTTTTTCCTTGCTATAGTAGCAGAAGAATCATCTGAATCAGTTCTGAACTGATCACTTTCTGAGCTTTGTTCATCATACAGTGCATCAATCCTTTTGAGATAGTCTTTCTATTGTTGTGATTGAGCAGGAGAAATAGTAGTGACAGCACTGGTAACAGCAACAGCAGAAGGAGTAGTAGATGCAACACTGGCAGAAGAGGTTGTGGCAGCAGCAGTAGATACAACAGTAGATACGGCAGATTCAGATACAACAGTTACAGCAGTTTCAGAAACAATACTTTCAGATACAATAGTTCCAGCAACAGAAATATCATCAGCAATAACAGTAGGCTCAAGGTCAAATACCTATGTCTGCATATCCTCAGAAACTAAAACATCAGCCACATCAGAACTAACAGAAATAGCAACATTTGCAGCAGTAGGAGCAGCATCAGTACTTTCAATAGAGACTGAAGGAGCAGCAGCAACAGAAACAACAGGGGCAGCAGCAGAAAGGGACTTTATAAAAGAATTAATGAGACTGGTGTCACAGCTGGAAAAGGGGACAATGGCCTTAGACAGATCCTCTGATGGCTGGACTGCATTATGCTCTGGAAGACAGCTGAAATATATATAATCAAAATCTGATAAAAGTGACCTGAGGTCCACTGAGAAAACTGCAACTTATGGTGTTGAGGATTGAGCTTGAATTGAGGTAACAGCAGCAGCAGGCAATCTAACCACTTCATGAGACATCTCCCGCTGCCTAGATTAAGTCAGGACTGGATCAAGGCACCCAGATGAAGGGATTGCCTGAGGAGGAATGAGGGAGGAGAGCCTTGCAGACAGGTCTGCAACTGACTTTAAAAGTGGAGCCAAGGAGGTCTCCAACAAGAGGGATAGTCTGGGAGCTATCAGCTCAGAAAGTCTGTCTGCTAAGGCTGGAATATTTACATGCTCAATAGAGATTTGAGCAGAGGTAGGGACTGAAGGTGGAGCAGCTGGAGATGTTGGTGGAGAGCTGGTGGATGGTGGAAATGAAGGTTGAGATAAGGGGATTGTAGAAATCGAAGATAATGGAGTGGAAACAGAGGGTGTTAAGGAGGGTTGTGCAATGATATCTTGAAGTAACTGTTGGTATGATGTGGATGGAGAGGGTTGATCAGGAGGGGATGAAGGGGAATCATCCATAAAGGAATCATCTAGAAGTGTGAAAGATGGAAGTTGAGATGATGAATCAATTTCCTGATGTGGGTAGTGATGTAGAGGATGGAAGAGTTCTTCTGTGAGAGGTGTAGGTGGAGAAATTGAAGTTGGAGATGGGGTTGAAATAATGATTGTGGAGGAAATTTGAATGGTGGAGGTGACTGGTGGAGATGAAATAAGAGGTGAAGGAGGAGAAGAAGATCTAGGCAAGTCTTCTGCTGGGGCAGAGACTGGAGGGGAAGAGACTGCAACAGCACTTGTGCCTGAAGTGGTAGATGCAGAGGGCCTGCTGGGCTTCACTATCTACCTGTCCCATTTGCCAAATAGGGCACAGGAGAGCCTCTTAGAGGCATTGATGTGCATCCCATTTGAGACAAGCAGGGCAGGGCATCTGTTTTGAAGAAACAGCCCTAATATCCTTCCATAATTCACAAAATTCTTGTTGATTTTCTTCTTAATCAAGTCAAAGAATACTTCTCCCCAATTTAGTTGTTTCTTATCCACTAGAGCACCAATCAAGCATAGCTGATACCTGGAGATGGTATCATGGGCTGAGTGCTTGGCCAACAGAACTTTTCCTACAACATCAGCCAAATATCTGTATTCCACAAATAAATTCTTTTTTAGCAGCTTGCTAGGGTTTGCATCAGAATGACCCATTCTATCAAGCATAGTAGAAAATTCTTCTCCAGACATCTCATCAGAGTCCTCTCCAGAATTTAATCCAAAAATCTCTGTCAGAATAATAGGTGTTAGAGGTACCTGGGTTCCAGAAATTGTTCCCACAACTGTATTTTGATCCTGGTTGTGGGCAGTATATACCCATTCCTTTATTTCATCAGCAGGCAATTTGATTCTGGTGGACATTATAGTAACTAGCTTTTGCTCCTTGAAAAGTTCTAGAATGTCTTGGAAAATCTAATCACTGTTATTTAAAGAGTCCATATCTATATCAAATCCTGCATCAAATTTCATGGCGGCCAGGACTGCAACTGAGACGGCCATTGTTTCCTGCAAAAATCAACAAACAAACGACCAAGTGTAGAGAAGTTTGGAGGGAAAGAAAATTTTTGCAGAAAGTATGAAAGCGCAAGGGAGAACGACGGCCGAAAAAAGAGTTTTATATTAGGGTTCGACGCAGAAAAGGAAAGATCGTTGAACTCAGTTCGACGATCGGGGCTCCTAAAGGAAACTGAAAGGTCATCAACATCGTCGATCTCCGTTCGACGATATTTGAGAGCGTCGATCTCCGTTCGACGATAGTTCAGAAAACAAAATCGTCAAGCTTCATTCGACGATCGCTGACCTGGAGAGATAGTTGAACACTATCTGAAAAGCACTGAACTCTGGTCGACGATTTCGGAAAGCGTCGATCTCCGTTCGACGATCGGGGGAAAATCGTCGAGCGCAGTTCAGAGACCAGAAACACTCTATACACTAGAAAAATCAAGATGTTTGCCTAGTCTTGGTTATTTTTTAGAGTTTTAAAATCTTGGAACTTATTTTAAACTTCCTCCATCTAACATTCCTAACTGATTTAGGAAGAAGGTGTGTTTTTTTTCATCCAAGGGTTTGGTGAAAATATCTCCCCTTTGCAAATCAGTTGTGATGTATTGAAGTTCAATTTTATTTTTCTCAACATCATCCCTTAAAAAGTGATGCCTAATTTCAATGTGTTTTGTCCTACTATGGAGGACTGGATTTTGAGCTATAGAAATAACACTGGTATTATCACAAAAGATTTTAGACTTCTCTAAGTTGTAGCCATAGTCTAGGAGTTGATTTTGAATCCACAAGATTTGTGAACAACAACTACCTACAACCATATATTCAGCTTCAGTAGTTGAAGTTGACACAGATGTTTGTTTCTTGCAAAACCAAGAGACAAGTCTGTCACCAAGAAACTGATAAGTTCCACTGGTGCTTTTCTTGTCAATTCTGCATCCTGCATAATCAGCATCAAAAAATCCAGTTAAATCAAATGCTGAATCTTTTGGATACCAGAGACCTAGATTTGGACAACTTTTTACATACCTGAGAATCCTTTTTACTAAGGTTAGGTGTGACTCTCTACGGTTCACTTGGAATCTAGCACATATACATGTAGCAAATATTATGTCAGGTCTACTGGCTGTAAGGTACAATAAAGAGCCAATCATTGCTCTATATATTGTCTGATCAACAAGTTTCCCATGTTCATCAACATCCAATACAACATTAGTATGCATAGGTGTTTTCATGCATGATGCTTCACACATACCAAATTTCTTAAACAATTCTTTTGCATACTTGGTTTGAGAAATAAATATGCCTTCAGCATGTTGCTTGATTTGCAATCCTAGAAAGAAGGATAGCTCACCCATGCTACTCATTTCAAATTTAGAATGCATTAGATTGGAGAACCTTCTGCACAAATTTGAATCAGTAGAACAAAAGATAATATCATCTAAATAAATCTGTACTAGTAGGGTATGAGACTTATTGGTTCTAATAAAAAGAGTTTGGTCTACTCTACCCCTTATAAACTCATTTTTCAGGAGAAAGCATGCTAGGATCTCATACCATGCTCTAGGAGCTTGCTTGAGACCATATAATGCTTTATTCAATTTAAAAACATAATCAGGATGAGATGGAGAGATAAAACCTGTAGGTTGTCTAACATAGACTTCTTCTTTGATGTCCCCATTGAGAAAAGCACTCTTTACATCCATTTGGTATACTTTGAAGCCTTTGTGTGCTGCATATGCTAAGAAGATTCTAATATCCTCCAACCTTGCAACTGGTGCAAAAGTCTGGTCATAATCTATGCCTTCTTCTTGAGAGTACCCTTGTGCAAGTAGCCTTGCCTTGTTCCTTACAATGACTCCTTGATCATCCAATTTGTTTCTGAACACCCACTTTGTTCCAACAATGGAGTGATCCTTAGGCCTTGGTACTAGTTCCCAAACTTTGTTCCTTTCAAATTGATGCAACTCTTCTTGCATTGCAATGATCCAGTGTGGATCTTGCTCTGCATCTTGAATGGATTGAGGTTCAATTTGAGATAGGAAGCAAGTGTGCAACAGGTTTTGGTTGACCTGATTTCTGGTTTGCACACCAACTGAGATGTCTCCAATTACTTGGGAAATTGGATGGTCTCTTGATGTTACTAAATCAACAGGGGGCGTTGATCGTTCACCAACCTGTGTTGTTGTTTCCTCTTGTGGTACAACAACTGGCTATTCAAGAGGTTTCTCTTCATGATGTTGAATGTCTTCTTCATCTTCACTGCTTTCCTTTTTTTGAATGATTTGTAATCTGTCCAAGTCTTCAGCAAAGAGAATGTACTTGCAAAGGTTCTATGGTAGAAGTGTTCTTCTCCTTGAAAGACATGTTAGTTTCATCAAAAGATATGTGTACAGATTCTTCAATTTTAAGAGTTGATTTATTATAAACCCTATAAGCCTTACTGATCATGGAGTATCCCAGAAACACACCTTCATCAGCTTTAGCTTGAAATTTTGCTAAATACTTCTTGTCATTATTGTGTATGTAACAAATACAACCAAAAATTCTAAAATAATCTACTTTACATTTCTTCCCTTTGAGTAATTCATAGGGAGTCTTGCCCTTCAGTTTTTGTATTAAACTTCTGTTCATCACATAGTTGGAGGTGTTCACTGCCTCTGCCCAAAAAGATAGAGGAAGGTGAGCATCTAACAACAATGTAGTGGCAGATTCAATAAGGGTTTTATTTTTCCTTTCAGCTACCCCATTTTGTTGAGGAGTTCTAGGAGCTGAGAAAGTGTGCCTGATCCCTTCACTCTGAAAGAACTCTTGCATAAGAAGAGAATCAAACTCTGTCCCATGATCACTTCTGATCAGGGCAATGTGAGTATTGAACTCAGTCTGTATACATTTGAGAAACTTTGTCAAACACTTAAAGTTATCAGACTTCTTCCTCAGAAAGAACACCCATGTGAATCTAGAGAAGTCATCTACAACTACTAAAGTGTAAGATTTCCCTCCTAAGCTTTGTACTGTAATGGGTCCAAAAAGATCCATGTGTAACAGATACAAAATCCTAGGTGAATCACACATATTAAGTGACTTGAAACTATTTTTAGTTTGCTTGCCTAATTGACAAGCCCTGCAGAGTCCTTCCTTCTTGTAGGTGCCAGAAGGTGGTCCTATTACAAGGTTGTCCTTGGATAGCCTAGCAATGGTTCTATGGTTTATATGCCCTAGTCTCTTATGCCATAAAACAATAGGTCTACTAACAGAATTAAACAGGCAAATATCTACTTTAGTTGAAAGAAAGTCTACTAATTAGATGTTACCTTTCCTTTTACCTGTCAACACAGTTGTGTTGTCCTCTGATTGGATCCTGCATAAGGATTTGATGAAAGTCACCTGGTAGCCTTCATCACATAACTGACTGATGCTGATCAAGTTGTGCTTCAGTCCTTCCACATAGGCTACTTTCTTGAATGTGACTATCCTAATTTGGACTGCTCCATATCCTTTTATTAATCCAAAGTTTGAATCACCAAATATGACTTTGGGTCCAAGCTTGGCTTTAAAGGATGTGAGGTTGTCCTTGTTTCCTGTCATATGCTTTAAGCACCCACTATCCAGATACCATAGATGGTTTGATGTTGGATAGGTCTTCATCTGCACATAAAATAATTTACTTGTTTTTGACCCAGTTTACCTTAGGCCTAGGTTGATAACCTTTAAATTCAGAAATAAATGACATCCCTGGTTGACTCTTATAACCTTCAGGATGATATCTCCTTGGAGGTATTATCCATTCAGTATAAGGGTTAAATATGGATGAAGGAGCCCTAGGATTTGAATTTGATTTACCCTTGAAGAAGTTTTCAAATCTCTGATCTCTGCTCGATGATCGTTGAGCTGCGTTCGACGATCTTGGGTCAGATCGTCGAGCTCCGTTCGACGGTCGACTGTGGCAGAGTTCAGGAATTAGAGATTGTTGACCTGAGTTCGATGATTTTGCCTGAGATCGTCGATCTGCATTCGACGATCATCTAGCTCCGTTCGACGATTTTTATTGAACACTTGTTTTCTTGGGTAAGTCAGAATTTTTCCTAGCTACCTCTACAACTCCCTTCCCTTTATCAGAAATAAACTTAATTGGGGTTGTTAGAACTATAGGTTGGCTGGATGAAGCACCTAAGCCCAGTGTACTATTGAATCTAGAGTTTACTGTGCTTGTGATGTCCATTAGCTTGATGTTTCTCCCATTGAGGGATTCTTCAAGATTCTTGGCCTCTGACAGCTCACTTTTCAGTGAAGCTATTTGCTCCCTACAACACTCCAACTCCTCAGAGAGTTTGAGGTTTTCTGATTTTAAGGTACTGTGTTCAGACAATTGATTTCTGAGAGAAATGATTTCCTTCTCAGATTTTAATAGGTCATAACATAGTGCTTTAAATTCATACTTAAAGTCCTCAGAATTGAAATCAAAAGAACTTATCACCTGGTCCTCTTCAAGTTGAGTCTCTGAGTCTGACTCTGAATCTTTTGCATCAGAATTGCATTGTGAGGCATTGATAGCCACCATGCAGAATTCCTTTTCTTCAGCATCATCCTCATCATCACTTGAGCTGGATGAAGCTTCTGATTCCTCTTCAGTCTCACTCCAAGATTCAGCAACAAATCCCTTACTTATGTGTTTGTTCTTGCTTGAGAAGGGTTTGCCATTGCTATTCTTCTTGAAGTCCTTGTCTTTTCTTCTTTCTCTCTTGTCCTTTCTATCTTTGTTTTTGTTCTCTGGATAGTCAGGCATAATGTGGCCCTGTTTCCTGCAACCAAAGCAAATAATTTCTTTATTATTTGATTTATCATACCTTGGCTTGTCATGTTCTTTGTATGATCTCTTCCTGAAGTCCTTTCTGGCCATTTTGTAAAATCTTTTGGCCAGTAGACTAAGCAGCTCATCAATGCCTGAGATTTTGTCTTCAGGCTGATCTTCAGTGGCTTTGAAAGCTATTGACTTTTCCTTTCTTGTGGCTGGTGAGGCTGCCTTCTGCTCTTCTTCTCTATTTTTGATGAGCAGCTCATAAGACTTGAGCTTGCCCAAGAGAGATTCTGTGGTCATCTCATTGAGACTTCTGGAATCCTTGATTGGCCAGATCCTTGAGTCCCAAGTGCTTGGGAAGCACATTAGGATTTTGTCATTTAGCTCAGTCAATGAGATCTCTTTATCCAAAGTTTTCAGCTCATTGACTATCAGACTGAGTCTGTTATACATTTCAGCTACTGACTCAGCTTCTCCTTTCTTGAAATTCTCATATTAGTATATGAGGTGGGATCTTCTGTCTTTTCTTTCATCAGCTGATCCTGAGACTATTTCAGTTAGCTTATTCCAGATTTTCTTTGTTGAGTTACATTCAGCTACCTTTTGGAAAATTTCATCAGACATAGTCTGGGCTAGAATGTTCATAGCCTTTGCATCTGCAACTTTCCATTTCTTGATGTCAGCATCTGTTCTTGAGGGAGGTGGAATAGCACTTGTACTTGTGTTCTCTGGAGGCCTTGGACACACTGTCAAAACATAATTAAAAATGTCCTCATCAATAGAATTCATGTAGAGTCTAATCCTTGCCTTCCAAAGTGCAAACTTGGATAGATTGCACACTGGAGGTCTGGTGCTTCCATAATCTTTGTTTTGGGGCATGATTTGTGAAAAATAATTATAATAAAAAAATCTACAACAAGCAGATCTAACTAGGGATCTTTGGGTTCAGGTGTTAGCCTGTGCAACCACTGAGATGTAGTATTTTTAACCAACCTCGCTCTGATACCAATTGAAAGTATGAGTTAGATCTGATATACTCTAGAGGGGGGTGAATAGAGTATGGTGCTTGCTAAAAACTTTTACAACAGTTGTTGTATTCTAATGTGAACAGGGAAGCAAATAATAAAAAGTAAATGTAATCACAGAATGATCACAGAGCAATCTAGTCACAAAGCAACCTAGTCACAAAGCAACCTAGTCACAAACCATAGCCAGAAACAAAAAGAAAAACAAGCAACCAGAAGACACAAGGAGCTATAGTGGTTCCCAATCAATCTGGGTACATCCACTCTTCTACCACCATAGGTAGGAATCCACTGCAGGATGAGTTGATCAGTTGTCCTGGGCACCAAAGAGCTTTTGATAAGGTGCTCAAAAACCAAACCAGATTTTTTGATCAGGTGTCTTGCCACCAATGAGCTTTTGATAAGGTGCTCAAAAACCACGCACAAACTTTTGAAGGGAGTTTGAAAAATACTTTACAGAGGTGGGGATGAGAGAGTGATGAAAGTCTTCTTTTCTCAATCATAGTGAGAAGACTATGTGGATTCAGTGATGTTGTCAAAGCTCCCCCTGAGAGCTGTAGTTGTTCAGGAATTGAAGCTTTGCAGTAGGGTGATAGGCCTTCAGAAAATTGATCTCCAGCAAATGATGATTTCAGCAACAACTGAAATGTGAGGTGTCTGGAGTCTTGAATGATGATGGCCTGGAACACTTGAATCAAAAGAGATCTGAAGATTTCAGTTTGTTGATCTCCTTTTGGTGTTGGTGTTCTTGTATGAATCTTGAGACTGAGAATGTTTGGAACTCTCTTTCTTTCTCTGAGTAATTGTTGTTTTGAGAGTTGTTGCAAAAATTGTTGTTGCAGAGAGTTTTTCTAACTTCTTGTTCTTCTTCTTGTGTCAGGAATAAAAAAAATCTTGTCTTTTATTCCTTTTTCTCTGAATAGAAATGATCCTTTGTCCAAGATAGTCGTTGGCCTGTAATTAAATGACTTCCTTAACTGCAATTGTCTTCTAGAGGAAAGTCCAATAAAACATTCCTTGAAAATCCCTTGAAACTTGCTCCAGAATAAATGAAAACGGCTACAAGATCTCTGAATTAAATGCTGACAATAATTCCTCAACTGTCTGAAGTTGAATCTTGAAAATCGTTGAACTCTTCAGAAAAACGTCGAACTGAGCTCCACTATCGTCGAACTGAGCTCAGAGATTTGGACTTAGATAGAAACAGAGATCGTCGATCTGAGCTCAACTATCGTCGAACTGAGCTCAGATATTGAGAACCAAACTGAAGTCAAGATCGTCGATCTGAGCTCGAAGATCGTCGAATGGAGTTCGACGACTTGTTGAAGTTGAGCTCAGAGATCGTTGAATGGAGTTTGACGATTCGTCGAAGTGAGCTCACCGATCGTCGAATGGAGTTCGACGATTCGTCGTACTGAGCTCGACGAAATGACTTGGTTTCCAAACTGAAAAACCTGGTCTTGAGGGCAGCTTCCAAACCTAACAACTAACCCTTAGACTCAATTCTTATTGACCTTTAGATCTATATAATGAGGTCAAAACAGGTTTCCTAAGAGTCATAGTGATCCTGACCCAAATCAGTAATAGGGTGTTCCAACAAGAATACTCTGTCCGCTCAGGCCGCGCAGCTTGCGCAGTCTCAGCGGTCTGACCGACCAGGCCACGCACCCTCCCTTGGTCGGCAGGGGCCGCGGACTACTTCCGCAGTCCGCCTCTACAGGCCGCCCCCTTTTTCAGCTTAACCGCAAGGTTGTTTCCGCATGACTCTCTCTATCGGACTCAACTACCTATCTGCCCAGACCGACAACAGGTCGTATATCCCTTAGACACCCAGCAACACGGGCATCCAACTCCTCCAGCCCGCCTACAGGGCGCGGATTCCAGCTCCGGCTACCCGCCAAGACTAGCAGCTGCATCGCGAGCTTGGCGAACTCGAAGTACGGTCGAGACTTCCAGTTCGCCTTTACCGCTGAACCCCAACAGCAACAGCCAGGCTCCATCTCCAACGCAAGCGGACTCAGCTTCGCAGCAGCCGCAGACTTGGCAGACTCTCTTTGCAGTCCTCCTTTCCATTGCCAAGCACCAGCTTCTCGGCAGCAATAGTACTAGATTACTCCTCAGTCCGCAAGCCTATCACGAGCTCAGCCAGTAGTAGCAGACTTCTCCCTCAGTCCGCAGCCTTGGCACAAACTCAGTAATTAGTGGCGGACTCCTTCCAGCCCGCCAGGCACCAGAACTCCCTCAAAGCAGTCCCAGACCACCCAGTCTCCTGCGGACTCTGTGGACTCTGCGAACTCAGCGGACCCTCCTCAGCTCGCATTCCCTTTGCTCATTCAGTTCAGTTATGGCGGGCTCTACGGATTCGCCTCACAGTCTACCACATAGCTTCTAGCTCCCGCTTTCCAACAGCGGGCAGATGGTCCCTCAGCTTGACAGGGGAGGACTCAGCGGTTTCGCCTTGCAGTCCGCCACTTATCATCCAGTGTCAGCCACCCATGTAGCAGGCGGACAATCTCAGCTTAGCAGCAGCGGACTCTGCGGACTCGCATCCCAGTCTGTCGCCATGTCTCCCAATCTTCCATCAGCAGCATCGGCTTCAGTACCAAGCCCCAGTCCGCGCGGCCTATTGCTGACTCGGCGGACTCCGTCTCCAACTCACTCAAGTTACCGTCTCACCGGGGGAAACGTCACCGCAAGCCGTTACCTCCTCGGGCCTATAAATAGACCCCCATGCCTCTCACGCCGGGAGGTCTCATCGTCGCCAAGGTGCTCATGCTCGAAGTCAGCCAGCCAGCCCAACTCCTGCGGACTCCATTTCTCAGTCTGCATCCCCCTCTGCGCCTTAGTTGTGCGGCCTGCCAGCCTCTGGTTCTGCAGCCCGCACGGTCTCCCGTGACCTTAACCGCGCGGCCTACCGGCTACGCTCTTCAGTCCGCATGGCCTCTTCTGGCATTTCTTCCTTAGCCACCAGCTTTCTTCTTGTACCCTTTTATTGCTTTCTTGTAAAGGTGTATTAGCAAGCTGTAACTCTCGCTATTAATCAAAGGAAAGCCCGTCGCAAGAGTGTCATTTTAGCCGCGGCGGGCGTAGTCTGCTGTTGCCGCTGCTTGCGACCCCCTCTCTCCTTTCTTCCTAGCTCAGCTCAGCTCCCCCGGCATCCAACCTGCAAGCACGACCGTCCAAGTACCCGTCTGCTCGACGGCTCCTGATCAACCTCCTCCTCTCTTGATAAACCTTCTCTATTGATCAAGCTTTTCCCCTACTCATCAACCCTCTCCTCTATCCCCGCAACTCCTTGAACAAGCTGCTTGCTCCACTCTCGATCACTCAGAAGCTTCCCTCTTCTCCTTTATCCCCGCAACCTTCATCATCTTCCTATCCTAGCTTGTGAGATCGAACACTCCCTCCGTGTTAGCTGCCCGGTGCCATTTTTGCACATCAACAGAAGGTGTTGAAACGCCAATGATAAGTAAAGGGAAAGACGTGACACAGGTACTTGATAGGATGCATGATGCTGCTACGAAGATGGATGTGCTGTGCACTATACAACCCCGTATCCGGAGAGCGGGGTGAACTAGGAACCATGTCGGCCGACTTAGATCACCCAGGCCCTAGGCGAGATCGACAGATAAACCCGAGCCCGAGCTCAGTGTTTGTCGACCGCGAGCTTGGCATTCACCGAGCTAAGCTAAGATTCATCGAGCTGAGGTCGACTAATGGAGGCCGACCAATAGGCGAGCTCGCCGTCTCAACTCGCACTCGTGCAATGGAGCTCGGCAAATGCAGGTGAGTCGGATCTACCGAGGTGGCTAGGCTCCCCAGCTCGCCCAGATCTATGAGGTACTTTTTTCTATTTTCCCCCTACTGGTTTGCCCATTGCCCTTCAAAACAGCGGAGTTTAGATGTTGGCATACCCAACCAAGGGTATTTTAGTAACTTCATATCAGTTCAGATTGGTTATTGGCAGTTCAAATTTTGAAACCTATAAATAGGACCCAAGGGGTACCCCAGGAGGCACACTTCATGTGCTCTCTTGCTCCAGCTTTCAAGTGATTTCTGAGGGTACCTTAGACTGGCCTTTGTCTAAGGAGGTGATGTTGGGTACATTGGTCAAATGTACCTGATTTGAAGAAGCCTCACCTAACTCAATGATATACATCATAATGTATTTGATGTTTGTTTGAGTTACTTGTGCAGGTTAGGTATTCACTGGACTGAAGCTAAAAGTTTCTAAGTCCATGTGTCGACACCCAGAGGGAAAGTGTCGACACTTGAGAAAGCCTGTGTCGACACCCAGACAAACAGTGTCGACACTTGGAGAAATTGTGTCGACACCTGGGATGAAGAGTCGACACCAGACAGAAAGTGTCGACACTTGGAGCTATGTCGACACTCAGTGAAGAAGAATGCAGAAAAGCTGTGTCGACACTTAGCAGAAGTGTCAACACCTAGAAGAGCCGAGTCTACATCAGAAAGTGTCGACACTTGGAGTTGTGTTGACACTCAGCAAAAATCTGCAGAGTCTAAGTACAAGTGTCGACACTCAACACAATGTGTCGACACTCAAACAGCAGAGTCAACATATGAAGAATGTGTCGACACTCAACACAATGTGTCGACACACACACAAAGGAGTCAACACTTGAAGTATGTGTCGACACTCAGCACAATGTGTCGACACACAACCAGAAGAGTCAACACTTGAAGAAAGTGTCGACACCCAGCACAATGTGTCGACACTTAGTTGAAGACTCTACACTTGAAGAAAGTGTCGACACAAGGAGCTGTGTCGACACTTAGCAAAGAACAGAAAAGTTTACAAAATATTCTAAGTACAAGTGTCGACACTAAGGGAATGTGTCGACACTCAGCTGAGGAAACAAAATTGAAGACTTGTGTCGACACCAAGAAGTAGTGTCGACACTTGACAGTTTCAACACATGAAGATGTGTCGACATAAAGGAAATGTGTCAACACTTAGAAGAATACAGTTAAAGAATGAAGATCAAATACTTGTGTCGACAATTAATTTCAGTGTCGACACTTGAAGAAGAATCAGTGTCGAGACATACAAGGAATTGTGTCGACACCTTGTAGACTTGTGTCGACACTTACACAGCATGTGTCGACACTTAGTCTATAAGTGTCGACACTTAAGAACAGAAAGTCTCGACACTATCTGACAGTTAGAGAATTTCAAGAAGTGACTGGTTGACATGACAGCTGCCGATCCAGCCGGTCTACAGCAACTGTCAAAGAAGTCAGAAGTCTGTTATGAACCGGACCAAGCCGGTTACCATGAAGGAAGCCTATAAATAGGCACTCACAGTTTACAGAAGTTGTTGTTGATGTAAGAATTACAAGTTGTTCTTTCAAGTAGTGAGAATAATTAAAGTGGTTGATCAGATCATCAGAAAAGTGATACACAGAGGATCAACACAAGAAGATCTGGCAGTCCAACTGCAGATCTAAGAAGTTGGAGAGAGAGAGCTCCAATCAAGAATTCAGTCTTTGGAACTAAGGCTGAGAAGAAGGATTCAGAATCATCTGGATCTCAAGAAGCAGAGGTCAAGGATCAACTGCAGAAGATTCAGACTAATTCAGTTCTAACTCAAGAAGCTTTGAAGGAAGCTAAGTCAGTTTGGATCTAACTGAGTTCTTCCAAGAACTCTTCAAGAAACTCTCAACTCCTCTCTTATTTTCTGAGTTGTAGAGATAGCTATTGTATTTCTATTTTAACTTGTAGGATCCAATGGATCTGAGAGAATTGTAAGCCTATATTATAAAGGCTGAGGGTAGGGCTTGGTTGCCTGAGTGTAGGAGTTGAAGAACTCTGAGTGTAGGCCTTAATTGGCTGAGTGTAGGCCTGGGTGGCTGAGTGTAGGCCTTTGTGGCTGAGTGTAAGGCTTTGGGCCTGAGGTGTAGGAACCTAGTTGGGTTCTGAGATAGTGGAGAAGGTTGGCCGAATCTAGTACACTGCTAGATAGGCGAAGGGGGAAAGTGGATGTACCCAAAGATTGGGGAACCACTATAAATTAATGTGTCTGCTGTGCTGTGCTGTGCTGTGAATTAATTGTAATTGCTGTTAGCTGTAGAATTCTGTGGAATAACTGTTGTGCTGCCAACAAAGTTTTAAAAAGGTTTAGGTCACCTATTCACCCCCCCTCTAGGTGTTTAGGTACCATATCTTTCAAGTGGTATCAAAGCGAGGTTCCTCAAAACAAGGACTAACAGTCTAAGGAGATCCTGTTTGGCAGAAACAGTCTAAGTCAGAACACAGATTCAAGAAATTCAAGAACTTCAAGAAACATGGGTTCTTATGAGAATCACAAAGAGTTGGGCTCCATGAAGTTACACATATGCAGGAAGGAGATTTTTGGAATCTGCAAAGAAAGGGTTAGGCTATTTATGGAGGCCTCAGACCCAAGAATCTATATCATAGTTAAGGAAGGGCCTTATGTGCCAATGAAGATTTCGGTACTAGATGCAAATCAGAGGACTCCAAAGGATTTCTCTGAGATGACCAATGATGAAATTGTCCTAGCCACTATGGACAAAAGGGCACAAAACATTATAGTAAGTGCCATTGATGATGCAACTTTTCAGAACCTAATTCAGTGTAAAACAGCAAAAGAAATGTGGGATACCCTCATTGTCTATATGGAAGGTTCTGAAGAAGTTAGGCAAGATAGAAAGTCCTTGCTTAATCAAGAGTATGAGAGCTTTAGGCAAGGAAGAGGAGATAGCATCACTGAATGCTACAAGAAGTTCTATAGAATTGTTAATGAACTCATGTCCTATGGAAGAGAGTTCACTAACTATGAATTGAATGATAAGTTCTTAAGGTCCCTAACCAAAGATTGGGACACCAAGATCTGTGCCATCAGAGAAATGGCAAAGTTGGGAGAAATTCCTCCTCCCACACTGTTTGGCAAGTTGTTGTCTTATGAGATGCAGCTGTCAGTGAGAAAAGAGGAGGAAAGATCAACAAGGACTGAGCACAAGGAAAGGACTGTTGCCTTCAAGTCAGAAGTACCTAGAAAGAGCAGGACTAAGTCATCAACTCCTCCTCCAGAGGTAGTTGAATCAGAATCTGATGATTCTGTTAGCACAAAGTCTACAAGCAGTGAAAGTGATGAAGACTTTGCTGCATTCACCAGACATTTTCAGAAATTCCTGAAGAAGAAACAATGGAGGTCCAGACCTTCATTTTCCAAAGGGAAAGAAGTCCAGTATTAGGAGAAGAAACCTTCAAAGAAGGACAAGAAAAAGACAAAGACTAGTAAGGCAACTGGGTCTAAGATAGTATGTTACTGCTGCAATAGACAGGGTCATGTTATTGCAGATTGTCCTGAGAGAAGAAAAGAATCCAGTGACAAAAAGAAGACTCACTTCAAAGGAAAGAAGGAGAAGTCCTTTGTTGCAAAAAATGAGAAGACTCTTTCAGACATTTCTTCTTCAGACACTGAGACAGATGCTGAAGCCTACATAGGGCTATTTGCTGAAGAAGAAGAGTAGTTTATGCAGATCATGGAATCAATCTATGAACAAGAATAGTGTCAGTGCCAAGGACTGATGGCATTGACTGAAAGTACCAAAATCCTGGAGCAGCCAGGACCCAGTCAGGTACAAAGTCCAACTCAAAGTGCAGATTTCAGAACTAGTTCAGAGTCAGATTCATCTTCATCAAGTGATGGAAGTGTTTCTGAATCTGAGGGAGATATTCATCAGCTCTTAGATGAATATAAAGTACTGATGCAAGCCTATAAGAAAACAAGTCCCTTGCCAAAAGTCAGGCAAAGGAAATTGCTGATCTAAAGGCAGCTGCAACAGACTTTGAGAAGGAATTTGATCAAAAGCTCAATGAGGTAGCCAGGCTGAAACACATTACTGTGATTCAGATGGGAACTATCACATATAAAAATGATCAAATTAAGTTACTGGAGATCAATCTCCAGAAGGAAAAAGAGCTAGTTGCTAGGTTTTCAAAACCTAAATCAGTGCTACCCTTCATTGATGAATTTGTTCATCATAAAGGAAAGGCTGCATTGGGTTTTAAACCAGCTAGAACTGTTCAGGATCAGTTCAAGTCCAAGGGCAAAGCCCCAACATTCAATAAGCCTGCTGTAGTCAAGACAGCCAAGTATGTACCTAAGCAAAGGTACAACAAGTTTGAATGCTGGTGTTGTGGCAAGGTTGGCCACTTTGCCTTGGATTGTTGGCACAATGCCAGTGCCAAGTTGAGTAGCAAGTTACCTGGTGGAAAGCCAGCAGGTAGCTATGTCAAGTTGCAAACTAACAATCACCAAGGACCCAAGTTTACTTTGGGTTCTAAGGTTCATTAATTTGTTTTGCAGGTGAATCCAAGTGGCCATACCCCAACATGGTACTTGGATAGTGGATGTTCCAGACATATGACTGGAACAAGGGGACTACTGAAGGACTACATTCCAATCAAAAATGGTCCTAAAGTGACCTTTGGTGGTTCTGAAAAAGGAATCATCAAAGGGTTTGGTAACATCTCTTCAAACCTTGTTACCATTACTCAAGTGGCTTATGTTAAAGGGTTGAAACACAACCTCATTAGTATAAGTCAGTTAAGTGATGTAGGGTATGACATCTCATTTGTTAAAAATGGTTGTCATATCAAGAGGTCAAGTGACCAAGAGATCATTTTGACAGGATATAGAAAGAGGAATGTCTACTGCTTAGACATTATGATTGAGAACAATGGTTCTCCTGTCTGTCTTGTAGCTGATGAGACAATCTCTCATTGTGTCAAGTGGCACAAGAGGCTAGCTCATCTTAACTACAAGACTATTAGCAAACTCTTTAGTAAAGAGTTAGTGAGGAATGGTCCTCAAGTTAAGTGTGTCAAAGATGGCATTTGCTCAGCTTGTCAAAAGGGCAAGCAGACCAAATCCACCTTTAGAAGCTTAGACAACAAAGATGCTGTGAGGTGTTTATACCTCTTACATATGGATCTATTTGGTCCAATGCCAGTTCACAGCTTAGGTAGGAAGGTCTATACCTTTGTAGTTGTTGATGACTACTCAAGGTTTTCCTGGGTGTTCTTCTTAAGGCAGAAATCTGAAACACCTAGTGTCTTCTATAGCTTTGTTAAGCAAATTCAGAATGAATTGAACTGTACAGTGGTCAAAATTAGAAGTGACCATGGTACTGAGTTTCAATCTGAAAGCATGACAAAACTGTGTGAAGACTTTGAGATATTTCAAGAATTCTCTTCACCTAGAACACCTCAGCAAAATGGCATTGCTGAGAGGAAGAATAGAACCTTGATAGAGGCTGGTAGAACCCTACTTAGTGATACATCACTGCCTGAGTATTTCTGGGCTGAAGCAGTTAACACTGCATGTCATGTGATAAATAGGGCTACCATCACTAAAAGGTTAAACAAGACCCCCTATGAAGTTGTGAAAGGCAGGAAACCAAATCTATCCTATTTCAGGATTTTTGGTTGCAAATGCTTCATACTTAACAATGGAAAGTCTTACCTAACTAAGTTTGCTGCCAAGTCCCAAGAGGGAGTGTTTGTTGGGTACAGCAATAATAGTAAGGCTTATAGAGTCTACAACTTGACTACACAAGTTGTAGAGGAGTCCGTGCATGTAGTTTTTGATGAGACACAACTAATTAACAATGAGTTGTCTAGCAATGTATGCAGCCCCACAGGTCTTACTAAGAAGATGGACAAGCTAACCATAGAAGATGTACCTGCTGCAAGACAACAAGTAGAAGGAGATGGCTTATGTCCAGGGGGAGAACTACATGTACCAGGAGCTGAAGAAGTACAAGGAACTCAGCATGATGAAGATGCTGTAGAAGTACAACCAGAAGTAAGGATACCTCCAGCCAACAGGCATCTAAGAGATCATCCAGTAGAGCTGATTATTGGAGATCCAAGACAAGGTGTTCAGACAAGGAGCAGAAATCAGAATGCTGTAGTATATTCAAGTTTTCTGTCTCAAATAGAACCAAAGAAATTTGAAGAAGCTATACAAGATCCACAGTGGACTGAAGCTATGCAAGAAGAACTTAATCAGTTCAAAAGGTGCAAAGTTTGGGAGCTGGTTCCAAAGCCTAAAGCCCACAATGTTATAGGAACTAAGTGGATCTACAGAAATAAGTTAGATGAACAAGGGGTCATCATAAAGAATAAAGCAAGACTGGTTGCAAAAGGATATAGGCAAGAAGAAGGTATTGATTTTGATCAAACCTTTGCCCCAGTAGCCAGACTGGAGGCCATAAGGATGTTCTTGGCATATGCAACCTATCAAGGATTCAAGGTATACCAAATGGATGTGAAGTCAGCATTCCTAAATGGTAATCTAAAGGAAGAAGTATATGTGGAGCAGCCTTCAGGTTTTGTTGATCCTACTCTTCCACATTATGTCTATAGACTTAGGAAAGCATTGTATGGGTTAAAGCAAGCTCCTAGAGCTTGGTATGAAACCCTATCTAGTTTCCTCATTGAGAACAAGTTCTCAAGGGGGAAAATAGATAAGACTCTATTCCTTAGGGAATCTAGAGGCAAAGTCATACTTGTCCAAATATATGTAGATGACATTATATTTGGGTCTACTGAAAGTAGCCTTTGCAAAAAGTTTGCAAAGCTTATGCAAAGTCAATTTGAGATGAGTAGTATGGGAGAACTAAAGTTTTTCTTGGGTCTCCAAGTTAAACAGACTGGAAGTGGTCTATCCATATGTCAGTCTAAGTTCACCCTAGAACTCATAAGGAAGTATGGTATGGATTCATCCAGTACCATGAAGACTCCTATGGGGTCAAGTATGTCTCTAAGCAAGGATGATGCAGGGAAACCTGTAGATGAAACCTTGTATAGAGGGATAGTTGGCTCCCTACTATACTTGACTGCAAGTAGGCCTGACATTATGTATGCTACATGTGTTTGTGCTAGGTATCAAGTCTGCCCTAAAGAGTCTCACATGACTGCAGTCAAGAGAATTTTGAGATATCTAAAGGGCACTCCTTATCTAGGCCTCTGGTACCCTAGGAATGGAGATTTTGATCTAACAGGCTATTCAGATGCAGACTTTGCAGGATGCAAAGAAGATAGAAAGAGCACTACTGGATCCTGTCAATTCCTAGGTGGAAGACTCATTTCATGGAGCAGCAAAAAGTAGACTAGTGTGGCTATTTCCACAGCTGAGTCAGAATATGTAGCTGCAGGAAGTTGATGTGCTCAACTTCTGTGGATTCAACATCAGTTAGAAGACTATGGATTTCAGGTAAGTAGAACTCCACTTTACTGTGATTCTACAAGTGCTATTTCAATAGCTAACAATCCTGTATCACATACTAGAACTAAACATATTGAGATTAAATATCACTTTCTTAGGGAGCATGTAGAAAGAAATGATATTGCACTTGAATATGTTAAAACTGATAATCAGATAGCAGATATGTTTACTAAGCCCTTAGAAGAAGCTAAGTTCAATAGGTTCAAAATTGAACTAAGTATGATAAACTTAGACTAAGTTTACAGAACTAAAAATTGGCTAAGTAAAAAGGTGTCGACACATAGACAAGTCTATGTCGACACAGAATAGTAAGTGTCGACACTTCAGGAAAATGGTGTCGACACATCTAGGAAGTTGGTGTCGACACTTCAGAATGTTAGTGTCGACACATGACGAGTTGGTGTCGACACATTCAATAAGGTGTCGACACTTAAGTTTTACTCAGAATTTTCTAAGTAAAGTCTCGACTACATGTCGAGTAGTGTGGTGTCGACACTTAACCAAGTGTCGACACATAAAATCTGATGACTTAAACTTGTGTCGACACATGAGTGTCGAGACATTATAAGTCAGTGTCGACACTTATTGCCAGTGTCGACACATCTTTAGTAATCCATCCCTCCTGTTCGTCTTCAAACCAGAAAGGTATAAAAAGGATTCTGTCTTTGTGTGTCGACACGCTTTCAGAGTTTCGAGACCAAACTACTGTGTCGACATTTCTCTCTTTTAAAGACTAATTCTCCAAACCCTAATGGCTCCCAAGCTGGAAGAGAACGTTAACGAAGGCTATGAACTGGTTCGTGGCGCATTCGATGATGGCGATCAAGAAATCAAATCGGTGGTAACCCTAGTCACCGATTCTGGATTAGAGTACTTGGTTTCTGAACCAACTAAAATATGGAAGAAGGAGGTAATCGAATTCCTTGCTGGAGCTTCTGTAGATGACTCAGGTTACAAGATCAAATCAAGAGTTCATGGCACCAAGGTCAAGATTTCACCCAAATCTCTGAGAAAGGTACTTCAGCTACCTAAAGTTCAGGAAGAAGAGGAAGTGACAACATCTAAGACCAGGGAAGCACTTACCTGGTGTGGACTAGATCCTAAGCTAAAGATAGGATCAGTATTCAATAGGAGAGGAATGAATACTCAAGGAAAATTCTTGTCAGAAATTGTGGGAAAAGTAATACTCAGTAAGGCTGGAGGGCATGACAGTGTGTCAGCCTCCATGTTCAGTGTTATGACCAGTATCATCTTCAACCTCAAAACAGATTGGTCAATGGTTGTGTTTGAGAAAGTTAAGGAGAGTTTGAAGAAGCCCAATCTGGGCAGGATACTAAGTCTCTACCTGGCTGGTACAATACCAGAGGTCATGAGCAATGCTGCTGGTACTAAAATCAATCATATGAGAAGAATGGATATGAGGATCCTTTCAAGATGGGAAAGAGTGTTGTCTAAGGAAGTTCCTACCCCAGAGAAGCAGGTTTCTAAGAAGGATTCCCCTCCAAGGAAGAAGAGAAAAACTGCTGTTGTGGCCCAAGTGTCCTCAAGCAGTTCTGGAAGTGAAGAACAGGTGGTGTTCACACCTGATGAGCAAGAGGAGGAGATAGTAGAAAAGACCCCTGCTGCTAAAGATGTGGCTGAGACTCAGGGGGAGCTTCCAGGTGTAGAAGAACCATCTACACTGGAGAGTGAGCAAGCTACACTCATTATCCAAGAGGTACTTTCTGACCTCAACACTTTAGATTTTTCTGTGATAAATTCTGATTTGTCTGATGTCCATCAGCAAACTCAGCAAGCAAATCAACTACCAGATGTTGTTCTCCAAGACACATCAGTAGTACAAGAAGTTGTTCCTGATAAAGTAGTTGATGAACCCAGTACTTCTCCTGCACAGTCTCCAGCTGAATACACAATGGAAGATCTATTTCTTAATTTAGATCAAGAGGACTTTGACATGGATAAAGTTGCTGCAGCTGAAGAGAAGGGTGCTGCTACTGAGGGGGAGAACATGGAAGTTGTGGAAGAGCCTATTAGGCTGGAACCTGAGCAAGCACCTGGTGTGCAGACTGCAAGGCCTGAAAGCCCTAAGGATAGGGTGGATATAGCCAGTACTTCAGAATCTGAGGATAATGAGACTGAACAAGCTAAAAAGAAGAAATTCTTTGTATTCAAAAGAAGGAGCCAGAGCTACAAGAAGGCTCTACAAACTGTTGCTCAACACTCTCTAGTCCAACAAGCTCCATCAACTGATTATAGTGGGTTAATGGTAGCAATGCAAGTTAAGCTGGATGAGCACAGGAGGGCCATAGAGAATTATATTGATGAAGGCCACAAGTCTTTACAATTTGATCTAGCTCAAGATATCAAATCAATAAGGTTTGAAATGAATTTGAATAAGAAGGAAATGACTGACTGCTTCCACAAGGGTGGTAATGCAGTGGTCTATTTTGCAACTCACCAGGAGAAAATCAAGTCTCAAGTAGATGATATAGCACTGAAGCAAGGCTATGTGCTGGAGAATCAATTAAGAATGAATGACAATTTAACTGCCTCCCACAATGCTATAGTAACTGAATTAAAGAATAAGTCTGCTGAACCATCTACTTCTACTGATGCTGCAAAGGCTGAATTTGATAAAGCTTTTCAAGATGAAATTGCTGCTGTCAAGACTGCCATTAAGGATTCACAGAAGGTCATTTCTGAACAGCTTACAAAGCTTAGACCTTATTTTAAGGATGGCATCAGGTACTTGGACAGCCAAATCAGGTTCCAGAAGGATGATGTAAGAGATCATGTAGCCCAAGAAGTCATAAAGGGGGAGAGAGTGTTAGTCAAAGCCAGTTCTGAGCATGCAAAATGGATTTCAAATTCCATCAGGGCTACACTTGGATATCCTCCCCTGTGTGATGACAATGAAGTTGCTGAATCTGGACTGAACCCTGCCTATTTTGGAGGTGAGCCACAAGAAGTAGCTCAAGTCATTTATCCACCTCCAGATTTTGAAATGATTCATGCAGAGGTGAGCACTATGTATAGCCCATCTGGGGGCAAGGACAATGTCCATTTAAAAAAGGTTACTCAACCTATTACAGCAGCTATGCAAGAGGCTATGGACAAAGAAGAAGAAACAAGGCTGTCAAAGAAGAAGTTCAGGGAACTGGCTGAGCAAAAACCAGATTTTGAACAGTGGAGCCCTACTTCTAGGAACATCATTCTCACAGCCTGGAAAGCAGCCTAGGACAATGCACATGAGAGGAACAAGTGGTTCTCAGAAGCTGAATGGAGGAAGCATGAGATTAGGCAGGAAGCCATTGTCCAGTATAGAAGGAAGGCTAAGTTAGGAAAGCTACCTCCTACAGCTGTGGAGCCTAGCAAGTACTTTCCTAAGCCCTATCATTACTTTGAGAGGCAGAAAATCAAGGCTGAAGAACAAAAGAAGAAAGACTCAAAAGGCAAGAAGCCTGCTGATGCTGAGCCTGCTGCTGCTGCTGCTGTCAAAGCTCAAGTTAAAGCTGGAAAAGGAATTGTTATCAAAGAACCTGATCAGAAATAGATTAGGAATTAAACTTGAAGCTTGTTGTAATCTTTTAAATGAAAAACATTTTTGTACAACATTGAAAATGTATAAGGAACAATGTTAGAACAATATGTGATAAATATAGTATGATTGTTCTGAAATGTGTTTGTTTCTTATTTGTTCTGAAATGTTGAATGTGTATATGTGTGAAGTTTTACATGTTCATGTTAACCCTGTTGATTATAATCTGCTTTTCATCATTTTGTAATTTTTTAATTATGAATGGTGTATATCATTGACTAAGGGTTATGACTTCTCCAAATAGGGGGAGATTGTTGGGTACATTGGTCAAATGTACCTGATTTGAAGAAGCCTCACCTAACTCAATGATATACATCATAATGTATTTGATGTTTGTTTGAGTTACTTGTGCAGGTTAGGTATTCACTGGACTGAAGCTAAAAGTTTCTAAGTCCATGTGTCGACACCCAGAGGGAAAGTGTCGACACTTGAGAAAGCCTGTGTCGACACCCAGACAAACAGTGTCGACACTTGGAGAAATTGTGTCGACACCTTGGATGAAGAGTCGACACCAGACAGAAAGTGTCGACACTTGGAGCTGTGTCGACACTCAGTGAAGAAGAATGCAGAAAAGCTGTGTCGACACTTAGCAGAAGTGTCGACACCTAGAAGAGCTGAGTCTACATCAGAAAGTGTCGACACTTGGAGTTGTGTCGACACTCAGCAAAAATCTGCAGAGTCTAAGTACAAGTGTCGACACTCAACACAATGTGTCGACACTCAAACAGCAGAGTCAACATATGAAGAATGTGTCGACACTCAACACAATGTGTCGACACACACACAAAGGAGTCAACACTTGAAGTATGTGTCGACACTCAGCACAATGTGTCGACACACAACCAGAAGAGTCAACACTTGAAGAAAGTGTCGACACCCAGCACAATGTGTCGACACTTAGTTGAAGACTCTACACTTGAAGAAAGTGTCGACACAAGGAGCTGTGTCGACACTTAGCAAAGAACAGAAAAGTTTACAAAATATTCTAAGTACAAGTGTCGACACTAAGGGAATGTGTCGACACTCAGCTGAGGAAACAAAATTGAAGACTTGTGTCGACACCAAGAAGTAGTGTCGACACTTGACAGTTTCAACACATGAAGATGTGTCGACACAAAGGAAATGTGTCAACACTTAGAAGAATACAGTTAAAGAATGAAGATCAAATATGAAAGATATGGTACCTAAACACCTAGAGGGGGGGGGGGGTGAATAGGTGACCTAAACCTTTTTAACTTTTGTTTGGCAGCACAACAGTTTTTCACAGATTATTACAGTTAACAGCAATTATAGAAATCACACAGTAAATCCACAACACAGCAGACACACTAATTTTATAGTGGTTCCCCAATCTTTGGGTACATCCACTTTCCCCCTTCGCCTATCTAGCAGTGAACTAGATTCGGCCAAACTTCTCCACTAGCTCAGAACCCAACAAGGTTCCTACCTCAGGCCCAAAGCCTTACACTCAGCCAAAAGGCCTACTCTCAGCCACCCAGGCCTACACTCAGCCAATCAAAGGCCTACACTCAGAGTTCTTCAACTCCTACACTCAGGCACCAAGCCCTACCCTCAGCCTTTATAAAATAGGCTTACAATCACTCAGATCCAATGGATCTTACAAGTTTAAAATAGAAATTACAAATGCTAACTCTACAACTCAGAAAAGATGAGAGGAGTTGAGAGTTTCTTGAAGAGTTCTTGGAAGAACTCAGCTTGATCCAAACTGACTTAGCTTTCTTCAAAGCTTCTTGAGTAGAACTGAATTAGTCTGAATCTTCTGCAGTTGATCCTTGATCTCTGCTTCTTGAAATCCAGATGACTCTGAATTCTTCTTCTCAGCCTTAGTTCCAAAGACTGAATCCTTGGTTGGAGCTCTCTCTCTCCAACTACTTAGATCTGCAGTTGGACTGCCTGATCTTCTTGTGTTGATCCTCTATGTATCACTTCTTGATTTAATCTGATCAACCACTTCAATTATTCTCACAACAAGTAATGATTGTGAACAACTTAACCACTTAACAACTTCACTTCTTATTCTGTAAACTGTGGGTGCCTATTTATAGGCTTCCTTTATGGTAACCGGCTGATCCGTTTTATAACAGACTTTTGACTTCTCTGACAGTTGCTGTAGACCGGCTGGATTGGCAGCTATCATGTCAACCAGTCACTTCTTGAAATCTCACTAACTGTCATATAGTGTCGAGACTTTCTGTTCTTAAGTGTCGACACTTATAGACCAAGTGTCGACACATGTTGTGTAAGTGTCGACACAAGTCTACAAGGTGTCGACTCAATTCCTTGTATGTCTCGACACAGTTTCTTCTGCATGTGTCGACACTGAAATTGAGTGTCGACACAAGTACTTATACTTCATTCTTTATCTGTATTCTTCTAAGTGTCGACACATCTCCTTTGTGTCGACACATCTTCATGTGTTGAAACTGTCAAGTGTCGACACTGATTCTTGGTGTCGACGCAAGTCTTCATTCTTGATTCTTGAGTGTCGACACATTCCCTTAGTGTCGACACTTATACTTAGAATATTTTACAACTTTTCTGTTCTTTGCTAAGTGTCGACACAGCTCCTTGTGTCGACACTTTCTTCAAGTGTAGAGTCTTCAACTAAGTGTCGACACATTGTGCTGAGTGTCGACACTTTCTTCAAGTGTTGACTCTTCTGATTGTGTGTCGACACATTGTGCTGAGTGTCGACACATTCTTCAAATACTGAGTCTTTAGCTAAGTGTCGACACATTGTGTTGAGTGTCGACACTTACTTCCAGTGCTGAGTCTTCTGCATAGTGTCGACACACTGTGTTGAGTGTCGACACTTGTACTTAGAATCTGTAGACTTTTGCTGAGTGTCGACACTCACTTCAAGTGTCGACACTTTCTGGTGTAGACACAGCTCTTCTGGGTGTCGACACTTCTGCTAAGTGTCGACACAGCTTTTCTGCATTCTTCTACACTGAGTGTCGACACAGCTCCAAGTGTCGACACTTTCTGACTGGTGTCGACTCTTCTTCCCAGGTGTCGACACAATGACTCCAAGTGTCGACACTGCATGTCTGGGTGTCGACACAAGGACTTAGAAATTTTCAGCTTCAGTCCAGTGTATACCTAACCTGCACAAGTAACTCAAACAAACATCAAATACATTCTGATGTATATCATTGAGTTAGGTGAGGCTTCTTCAAATCAGGTACATTTGACCAATGTACCCAACAATCTCCCCCTATTTGGAGAAGTCATAACCCTTAGTCAATGATATACACCACTCATAATTAACAATTACAAAATGATGTAAAACATATAAATGACAACAGGGTAAACTTGAACATGTAATAAAGCACACATGTATACTTATTAAACATTGCAGAACAATTAAGAAACACACATATTTCAGAACATTCATACTATATTTATCATATACTGTCCCAATAATGTTCCTTATACATTTTCAATGAAGTATTACAATGTTTATCACCTAACAGATTACAACAAGCATCAAGTTAATTCCTAATCTAGTGCTGATCAGGTTCTTTAATAACAATGCCTTTTCCAGCTTTAACTTGAGCTTTCACAGCAGCAGCAGCAGCAGGCTCAGCTTCAGCAGTCTTCTTCCCTTTAGAGTCCTTCTTCTTCTGTTCTTCAGCCTTGATCTTTTGTCTTTCAAAATAATGATAGGGCTTAGGAAAGTACTTGCTAGGCTCCACAGCTGTTGGAGGTAGCTTTCCTAACTTAGCCTTCCTTCTAAATTGGACAATTGCTTCTTGCCTACTCTCATGCTTTCTCCATTCAGCCTCTGAGAACCACTTGTTCCTCTCATGGGCATTGTCCTTGGCAGCTTTCCAGGCTGTGAGAATTATGTTTCTAGAAGTAGGGCTCCATTGTTCAAAATCTGGCTTTTGCTCAGCAATTTCCCTAAACTTCTTCTTTGACAGCCTAGTTTCTTCTTCTTTGTCCAAAGCCTCTTGCATTGCAGCTGTGATAGGTTGAACAACCTTTTCCAGAATAATATTAGGCTTGCCAGCAGGTGGACTATACATTGCGCTAATATCTGCATGAATCATTTCAAAGTCTGGAGGTGGATAGATTACATCAGCCACTGCTTGTTGCTCACCTCCAAGATATGTGCCTTGAATGCCAGATTCAGCTACTTCATTGTCATCACACAGGGGAGGATATCCAAGTGTAGCCCTGATAGAATTTGAAATCCATTTTGCATGCTCAGAACTGGCCTTGACTAACACTCTCTCCCCCTTTATGACTTCTTGGGCCACATGATCTCTCACATCATCTTTCTGGAATCTAATTTGGCTATCCAAATACCTTATGCCCTCTTTAAAGAAAGGTCTAAGCTTTGTAAGCTGTTCTGAAATGACCTTCTGTGAGTCTTTTATTGCAGTCTGGACAGCAGCAATCTCTGCTTGAAATATCTTATCAAAATCAGCCTTGGCAGCAGCAGTGGAGGTTGAAGGTTCATCAGACTTTTTCTTGAGTTCAGTGACTATGGCATTGTGAGATGCAGTCAGATTATCATTCATCCTTAACTGATTCTCCAGCACATAGCCTTGCTTGAGTGCTATATCATCCACTTTCTCTTTAATTGTTTCTTGATGTTTAGCCAGATATACCACAGCATTAGCACCCTTGGTAAAACAATCAGTCATTTCCCTTTTATTAAGGTTCATTTCAAACCTTATGGACTTGATTTCCTGGCCCAGATCAGATTGTAGTGCCTTATGCCCTTCATCAACATATGTTTCTAAAGCTTTCCTTTGTTCATCCATCTTGATTTGCATGGCAAGCAGTAGAGCACTGTAATCAGTGGATGGAGCTTGTTGAACTAAGGAATGTTGAGCAACTGTTTGGAGAGCCTTCTTATAGCTCTGGCTTCTTCTTTTGAAAACAAAGAACTTCTTTTTCTGAGCTTGCTCAGCTTCATCATCTTCAGAGTCTGATGTACTGGCTATATCCACCCTATCCTTAGGGCTGGATTGTTTTTCAGTATGCACATCTTGTGCCTTCTCAGTATCTAGCCTGATAGGCTCTTCCACAACTTCAATGTTCTCCCCCTCAGCAGCAGCATTCTTTACTGTATCAGCATCATTCTTTTCCATATCAAAATCATCCTGTTCTAAATTTAGAAATAGATCTTCCATGGTATATTCTGGTGGAGATTGCGCAGGAGATGTACTTGGTTCAGCAACTTCTTTAACAGGGATAACTTCTTGGACAACAGATGTGTCAGGAAGACCAACATCTGGTACTGTACTTGCTGGCTGATTGTGCTGATGGTCATCAGACAAATCAGAATTTATTATAGAAAAATCCAAAGTATTAAGGTCAACAAGTACCTCTTGAATGAGGAGGGTGGCTTGCTCACTCTCCAGTGTAGATGGTTCTGCTACACCTGGAAGCTCCCCCTGGTTGTCAGCTGCCTCCTGAGGAGCAGGTGTCTTCTCTGCAGCCACATCTTCTGGACTTTCAGGAGTGAAGACCACATGTTCTTCACTGCCTGAGCTGCTTGAGGACTCCTGAATCACAGCAGCTAACTTCCTCTTCTTCTTTGGAGGAGAATCTTTCTTCTGAATTTGTTTCTCTGGAGTAGGAACTTCCTTGGATAACACTCTTTCCCATCTTGAGAATATTCTTGAGTCCATCTTCCTCATATGATTGATTTTAGTTCCTGCAGTATTGCTCATTACCTCTGGAATTGATCCAGCCAGGTAGAGACTTAGTATCCTGCCCAGATTGGGCTTCTTCAGGCTTTCTTTTACTTTCTCATAAACCACCATTGACCAGTCTGTTTTCAGATTGAAGATGATTCTGGTCATGACTTCAAACATAGAGGCAGACACCCTGTCATGCCCTCCTGGCTTGCTCAGTATAACCTTGCCCACTACTTCAGACAAGAACTTGCCTTGAATATTCATACCTTTCCTGTTAAAGACTGATCCCACCTTCATCTTTGGATCCAGTCCACACCAAGTAAGAGCTTCCCTGGTCTTAGAAGCAGTTACTTCCTCTTCACCTTGAACTTTAGGTAGCTGAAGTACCTTTCTCAGTGACTTAGGTGAAATCTTGACCTTGGCGCCATGCACCCTTGACTTAATCCTGAAGCCTGAGTCATCTATAGACGCGCCAGAAAGGAATTCAATGACTTCCTTCTTCCATATTTTCGTTGGTTCTGAAACCAAGAATTCCAAGCCTGAATTGACAATTAGGGTTAGCACTGATTTGATTTCTTGGTCGCTGTCGTCAAATGCGCCTCGCACAAGCTCATAGCCTTCGTTTACGTTCTCTTCCAGCTTGGGAGCCATTAGGGTTTTGAGAATTATTCTTGAGATGAGAGAAATGTCGACACAAGAGTTTAGGTCTCGAAACTTTGAAAGCGTGTCGACAATCAAAGACAGAACCCTATTTATACCTTTCTTGTTTGAAGACGAACAGGCGGGATGAATTTCTAATGATGTGTCGACACTGTCAATAAGTGTCGACACTGACTTATAATGTCTCGACACTCATGTGTCGACACAAATTTAGTCAACAGATTTTATGTGTCGACACTTGGTTAAGTGTCGACACCACTATACTCGACATGTGTCGAGACTTTACTTAGAAAAATTCTGAGTAAAACTTAAGTGTCGACACTTTATTGGATGTGTCGACACCTACTCGACATGTGTCGACACTAACATTCTGAAGTGTCGACACTAACTTCCTAGATGTGTCGACACCATTTTCCTGAAGTGTCGACACTTACTATTCTGTGTCGACATAGACTTGTCTATGTGTCGACACCTTTTTACTTAGCCAATTTTTGTTCTGTATACTTAGTCTAAGTTTATCATACCTAGTTCAATTTTGAACCTATTAAACTTAGCTTCTTCTAAGGGCTTAGTGAACATATCAGCTATCTGATTATCTGTTTTAACATATTCAAGTGCAATATCATTTCTTTCTACATGCTCCCTAAGAAAGTGATATTTAATCTCAATATGTTTAGTTCTACTATGTGATACAGGATTATTAGCTATGGAAATAGCACTAGTAGAATCACAATAAAGTGGAGTTCTACTTACCTGACATCCATAGTCTTCTAGCTGATGTTGAATCCACAGAAGTTGAGCACAGCAACTTCCTGCAGCTACATATTCTGACTCAGCTGTGGAGATGGCCACACTGGTTTGCTTCTTACTACTCCATGAAATGAGTCTTCCACCTAGGAATTGACAGGATCCAGTAGTGCTCTTTCTATCTTCTTTGCATCCTGCAAAGTCTGCATCTGAATAACCTGTTAGATCAAAATCTCCATTCCTAGGGTACCAGAGGCCTAGATAAGGTGTACCCTTTAGATATCTCAAGATTCTCTTGACTGCAGTCAAGTGAGACTCTTTAGGGCAGGCTTGATACCTGGCACAAACACATGTAGCATACATAATGTCAGGTCTACTTGCAGTCAAGTAAAGTAGGGAGCCAACTATCCCTCTATACAAGGTTTCATCTACAGGTTTCCCTGCATCATCCTTGCTTAGAGACATACTTGACCCCATAGGAGTCTTCATGGTACTGGAGGAATCCATACCATATTTCCTTATGAGTTCTAGGGTGAACTTAGACTGACATATGGATAATCCACTTTCAGTCTGTTTAACTTGGAGACCCAAGAAAAACTTCAGCTCTCCCATACTACTCATTTCAAATTGACTCTGCATAAGCTTTGCAAACTTTTTGCAAAGGCTACTTTCAGTAGACCCAAATATAATGTCATCTACATATATTTGGACAAGTATTACTTTGCCTCTAGATTCCCTAAGGAATAGAGTCTTATCTATTTTCCCCCTTGTGAACTTATTCTCAATGAGGAAACTAGATAGGGTTTCATACCAAGCTCTAGGAGCTTGCTTTAACCCATACAATGCTTTCCTAAGTCTATAGACATAATGAGGAAGAGTAGGATCAACAAAACCTGAAGGCTGCTCCACATATACTTCTTCTTTTAAATTACCATTAAGGAATGCTGACTTCACATCCATTTGGTATACTTTGAATCCTTGGTAGGTTGCATAGGCCAAGAACATCCTGATGGCTTCCAGTCTGGCTACTGGAGCAAAGGTTTGATCAAAATCAATACCTTCTTCTTGCCTATATCCTTTTGCAACCAGTCTTGCCTTATTCTTAATGATGACTCCTTGTTCATCTAACTTGTTTCTGTAGATCCACTTTGTTCCTATCACATTGTGATCTTTAGGCTTAGGAACTAAGTCCCAAACCTTGCACCTCTTGAACTGGTTTAGCTCTTCCTGCATAGCTTCAGTCCACTGTGGATCTTGTATTGCTTCTTCAAATTTCTTTGGTTCTATTTGAGACAGAAAACTTGAATATACTGCAGCATTCTGATTTCTGCTCCTTGTCTGAACACCTTGTCTTGGATCTCCAATGATCAGCTCCACTGGATGATCTCTTAGATGCCTGTTGGCTGGAGGCATCCTTACTTCTGGTTGTACTTCTTCAGCATCTTCATCATGCTGAGTTCCTTGAACTTCTTCAGCTCCTGGTACATGTAATTCTCCCCCTGGACATAAGCCATCTTCTTCTACTTGCTGTCTTGCAGCAGGTACATCTTCCATGGTTAGCTTGTCCATCTTCTTAATAAGACCTGAGGGGCTGCACACACTACTAGACAACTCATTGTTAATTAGTTGTGACTCATCAAAAACTACATGCACAGATTCCTCTACAACTTGTGTAGTCAAGTTGTAGACTCTATAAGCCTTACTATTACTGCTGTACCCAACAAACACTCCCTCTTGGGATTTGGCAGCAAACTTAGTTAAGTAAGACTTCCCATTGTTAAGTATGAAGCATTTACAACCAAAAATCCTAAAATAGGATAGATTTGGTTTCCTGCCTTTCACTACTTCATAGGGGGTCTTGTTTAACCTTTTAGTGATGGTAGCCCTATTTATCACATGGCATGCAGTGTTTACTGCTTCAGCCCAGAAATATTCTGGCAGTGATGAATCACTTAATAGGGTTCTACCAGCCTCTATCAAGGTTCTATTTTTCCTTTCAGCAATGCCATTTTGCTGAGGTGTTCTAGGTGAAGAGAATTCTTGAAATATCCCATAGTCTTCACATAATTTTGTCATGCTTTCAGATTGAAACTCTGTACCATGGTCACTTCTAATTTTGACCACTGTACAGTTCAATTCATTCTGAATTTGCCTAACAAAACTGTGGAAGACACTAGGTGTTTCAGATTTCTGCTTTAAGAAGAACACCCAGGAAAACCTTGAGTAGTCATCAACAACTACAAAGGTGTAGACCTTCCTACCTAAGCTGTGAACTGGCATTGGACCAAATAGATCCATATGCAAGAGGTATAAACACCTCACAGCATCCTTGTTGTCAATGCTTCTAAAGGTGGATTTAGTCTGCTTGCCCTTTTGGCAAGCTGAGCAAATGCCATCTTTGACACACTTAACTTGAGGATCATTCCTCACTAACTCTTTACTAAAGAGTTTGCCAATAGTCTTGTAATTAAGATGAGCAAGCCTCTTGTGCCACTTGACACATTGAGAGACTGTCTCATCAGCTACAAGACAAACTGGAGAACTATTGTTCTCAACCATAATGTCTAAACAATAGACATTTCTCTTCCTATAACCTGTCAAAATGATCTTTTGATCACTTGACCTCTTGATATGACAGCCATTTTTAACAAATGAGATGTCATACCCTACATCACTTAATTGACTTATACTAATGAGGTTATGTTTCAAACCTTTAACATAAGCCACTTGAGTAATGGTAACAAGGTTAGAAGAAATGTTACCAAACCCTTTGATGATTCCTTTTTCAGAACCACCAAAGGTCACCTTTGGACCATTTTTGATTGGGATGTAGTCCTTCAGTAGTCCCCAAGTTCCAGTCATGTGTCTGGAACATCCACTATCCAAGTACCATGTAGGGGTATGACCACTTGGATTCTCCTGCAAAACAAATTAATGAACCTTAGAACCCAAAGTAAACTTGGGTCCTTGGTGATTGTTAGTTTGCAAATTGACATAGCTACCTGCTGTCTTTCCAACAGGTAACTTGCTACTCAACTTGGCACTGGCATTGTGCCAACAATCGAAAGCAAAGTGGCCAACCTTGCCACAGCACCAACATTCAAATTTGTTGTACCTTTGCTTAGGTTCTGACTTAGCTGTCTTAACTACAGCAGTCTTGTTGAATGTTGGGGCTTTGCCCTTGCACTTGGACTGATCCTGAACAGTCCTAGCTGGATTAACAAAACCCAGTCCAGTCTTTCCTTTATGATGAACAAAATCATCAATCAAGGGTAGCACTGATTTAGGTTTTGAATACCTAGCTGCTAGCTCTTTCTCCTTCTGAAGATTAATCTCCAGTTTCTTAATTTGATCATTCTTAAATGCAATAGTACCCATCTGAATCACAGTAATGTGTTTCAGCCTGGCCACTTCATTCAGTTTTTGATCATAATTCTTCTCATAATCTATTGCAGCTGCCTTGAGATCAGCAATTTCCTTGGCCAAATTTTTGGCTAGGGTCTTGCTTTTCTTATAGGCTTGCAATAGTACTTGATATTCATCTAGGAGTTGATGAATATCTCCCTCAGACTCAGATATATTCTCATCACTTGATGAAGAATAATCTGACTCTGAACTAGAACTGGAATCAGAACTTTGAGTTAAACCTTGTACCTGACTGGGTCCTGGCTGCTCCAGGTTTTTGGTACTTTCAGTCAAAGCCATCAGTCCTTGGCTTTGACAGTCTTCTTGCTCATAGATAGATTCCATGATCTGCATAAACTCTTCTTCTTCCTCAGCAAATAGCCCAATATAGGCTTCAGCATCTGTCTCAGTGTCTGAAGAAGACATATCTGAAAGAGTCTTCTCATTTTTTGCAACAAAGGACTTCTCCTTCTTTCCTTTGAAGTGTGTTTTCTTTTTGTCACTGGATTCTTTCCTTCTTTCAGGACAGTCTGCAATAACATGGCCCTGTCTATTGCAGCAGTAACAAATTATCTTGGATCCAGTTGCCTTACTAGTCTTGGTCCTTTTCTTGTCCTTCTTTGAAGGCTTCTTTTCCTGATACTGAACCTCTTTCCCTTTGGAAGATGAAGGTCTAGACCTCCACTGTTTCTTCTTAAGGAACTTCTGAAAATGTCTGGTGAATGCAGCAAAGTCTTCATCACTTTCACTGCTTGTAGATTTTGTACTTTCTGACTCTTCAGATTCTGATTCAACTACCTCAGGAGGAGGAGTTGATGACTTGGTCCTGCTTTTTCTGGGTACATCTGACTTAAAGGCAACAGTCTTTTCTCTGTATTCAGTCCTTGTTGACTTTTCTTCTTCTTTTCTCACTGACAATTGCATCTCATAAGATAACAACTTGCCAAAAAGTGTGGGAGGAGGAATTTCTCCCAACTTTGCCATTTCTCTGATGGCACAGATCTTGGTGTCCCAGTCTTTGGTTAGGGACCTTAAGAATTTATCATTCAACTCATAGTTTGTGAACTCTCTTCCATATGACATGAGTTCATTTACAATTCTGTAGAATTTTTTATAGCATTCAGTGATGCTATCCCCTCTTCCTTGCCTAAAGCTCTCATATTCTTGATTAAGCAAGGACTTTCTATCTTGCCTTACTTCTTCAGAACCTTCCATATAGACAATGAGGGTGTCCCACATTTCTTTTGCAGTTTTACAGTGAATAAGGTTCTGGAAGGTGGCATCATCAATTGCACTAACTATGATGTTCTGTGCCCTTTTGTCCATAGTTGCTAGGACAATCTCATCCTTGGTCATTTCAGAGAAATCCTTTGGAGTCCTCTGATTTGCATCCAATACTGAAATCTTCATGGGCACATATGGCCCTTCTTTGACTGTGATGTATATCCTAGGGTCAGAGGCTTCCATAAAAAGCCTAACCCTCTCTTTCCAGATCCCAAATATCTCTTTTCTGCATATAGGTAGTTTCATTGAACCCAACTCCTTATGATTCTCTGAAGAACCCATGTTCTTGATTTTCTTGAAACTGTTTCCTGTTTCCTGACTTATACTGAATCTGCCAAACTGGATCTCCTCAGACAGTTAGTCCTGATTTTGAGGAACCTCCCTCTGATACCACTTGAAAGATATGGTACCTAAACACCTAGAGGGGGGGGGGTGAATAGGTGACCTAAACCTTTTTAACTTTTGTTTGGCAGCACAACAGTTTTTCACAGATTATTACAGTTAACAGCAATTATAGAAATCACACAGTAAATCCACAACACAGCAGACACACTAATTTTATAGTGGTTCCCCAATCTTTGGGTACATCCACTTTCCCCCTTCGCCTATCTAGCAGTGAACTAGATTCGGCCAAACTTCTCCACTAGCTCAGAACCCAACAAGGTTCCTACCTCAGGCCCAAAGCCTTACACTCAGCCAAAAGGCCTACTCTCAGCCACCCAGGCCTACACTCAGCCAATCAAAGGCCTACACTCAGAGTTCTTCAACTCCTACACTCAGGCACCAAGCCCTACCCTCAGCCTTTATAAAATAGGCTTACAATCACTCAGATCCAATGGATCTTACAAGTTTAAAATAGAAATTACAAATGCTAACTCTACAACTCAGAAAAGATGAGAGGAGTTGAGAGTTTCTTGAAGAGTTCTTGGAAGAACTCAGCTTGATCCAAACTGACTTAGCTTTCTTCAAAGCTTCTTGAGTAGAACTGAATTAGTCTGAATCTTCTGCAGTTGATCCTTGATCTCTGCTTCTTGAAATCCAGATGACTCTGAATTCTTCTTCTCAGCCTTAGTTCCAAAGACTGAATCCTTGGTTGGAGCTCTCTCTCTCCAACTACTTAGATCTGCAGTTGGACTGCCTGATCTTCTTGTGTTGATCCTCTATGTATCACTTCTTGATTTAATCTGATCAACCACTTCAATTATTCTCACAACAAGTAATGATTGTGAACAACTTAACCACTTAACAACTTCACTTCTTATTCTGTAAACTGTGGGTGCCTATTTATAGGCTTCCTTTATGGTAACCGGCTGATCCGGTTTATAACAGACTTTTGACTTCTCTGACAGTTGCTGTAGACCGGCTGGATTGGCAGCTGTCATGTCAACCATTCACTTCTTGAAATCTCACTAACTGTCATATAGTGTCGAGACTTTCTGTTCTTAAGTGTCGACACTTATAGACCAAGTGTCGACACATGTTGTGTAAGTGTCGACACAAGTCTACAAGGTGTCGACTCAATTCCTTGTATGTCTCGACACAGTTTCTTCTGCATGTGTCGACACTGAAATTGAGTGTCGACACAAGTACTTATACTTCATTCTTTATCTGTATTCTTCTAAGTGTCGACACATCTCCTTTGTGTCGACACATCTTCATGTGTTGAAACTGTCAAGTGTCGACACTGATTCTTGGTGTCGACACAAGTCTTCATTCTTGATTCTTGAGTGTCGACACATTCCCTTAGTGTCGACACTTATACTTAGAATATTTTACAACTTTTCTGTTCTTTGCTAAGTGTCGACACAGCTCCTTGTGTCGACACTTTCTTCAAGTGTAGAGTCTTCAACTAAGTGTCGACACATTGTGCTGAGTGTCGACACTTTCTTCAAGTGTTGACTGTTCTGATTGTGTGTCGACACATTGTGCTGAGTGTCGACACATTCTTCAAATACTGAGTCTTTAGCTAAGTGTCGACACATTATGTTGAGTGTCGACACTTACTTCCAGTGCTGAGTCTTCTGCATAGTGTCGACACACTGTGTTGAGTGTCGACACTTGTACTTAGAATCTGTAGACTTTTGCTGAGTGTCGACACTCACTTCAAGTGTCGACACTTTCTGGTGTAGACACAGCTCTTCTGGGTGTCGACACTTCTGCTAAGTGTCGACACAGCTTTTCTGCATTCTTCTACACTGAGTGTCGACACAGCTCCAAGTGTCGACACTTTCTGACTGGTGTCGACTCTTCTTCCCAGGTGTCGACACAATGACTCCAAGTGTCGACACTGCATGTCTGGGTGTCGACACAAGGACTTAGAAATTTTCAGCTTCAGTCCAGTGTATACCTAACCTGCACAAGTAACTCAAACAAACATCAAATACATTCTGATGTATATCATTGAGTTAGGTGAGGCTTCTTCAAATCAGGTACATTTGACCAATGTACCCAACAAAATACTTGTGTCGACACTTAATTTCAGTGTCGACACTTGAAGAAGAATCAGTGTCGAGACATACAAGGAATTGTGTCGACACCTTGTAGACTTGTGTCGACACTTACACAGCATGTGTCGACACTTAGTCTATAAGTGTCGACACTTAAGAACAGAAAGTCTCGACACTATCTGACAGTTAGAGAATTTCAAGAAGTGACTGGTTGACATGACAGCTGCCGATCCAGCCGGTCTACAGCAACTGTCAAAGAAGTCAGAAGTCTGTTATGAACCGGACCAGCCGGTTACCATGAAGGAAGCCTATAAATAGGCACTCACAGTTTACAGAAGTTGTTGTTGATGTAAGAATTACAAGTTGTTCTTTCAAGTAGTGAGAATAATTAAAGTGGTTGATCAGATCATCAGAAAAGTGATACACAGAGGATCAACACAAGAAGATCTGGCAGTCCAACTGCAGATCTAAGAAGTTGGAGAGAGAGAGCTCCAATCAAGAATTCAGTCTTTGGAACTAAGGATGAGAAGAAGGATTCAGAATCATCTGGATCTCAAGAAGCAGAGGTCAAGGATCAACTGCAGAAGATTCAGACTAATTCAGTTCTAACTCAAGAAGCTTTGAAGGAAGCTAAGTGAGTTTGGATCTAACTGAGTTCTTCCAAGAACTCTTCAAGAAACTCTCAACTCCTCTCTTATTTTCTGAGTTGTAGAGATAGCTATTGTATTTCTATTTTAACTTGTAGGATCCATTGGATCTGAGAGAATTGTAAGCCTATATTATAAAGGCTGAGGGTAGGGCTTGGTTGCCTGAGTGTAGGAGTTGAAGAACTCTGAGTGTAGGCCTTAATTGGCTGAGTGTAGGCCTGGGTGGCTGAGTGTAGGCCTTTGTGGCTGAGTGTAAGGCTTTGGGCCTGAGGTGTAGGAACCTAGTTGGGTTCTGAGATAGTGGAGAAGGTTGGCCGAATCTAGTACACTGCTAGATAGGCGAAGGGGGAAAGTGGATGTACCCAAAGATTGGGGAACCACTATAAATTAATGTGTCTGCTGTGCTGTGCTGTGCTGTGAATTAACTGTAATTGCTGTTAGCTGTAGAATTCTGTGGAATAACTGTTGTGCTGCCAACAAAGTTTTAAAAAGGTTTAGGTCACCTATTCACCCCCCCTCTAGGTGTTTAGGTACCATATCTTTCAGGTGAAGCGCTCTCAGATCGTCTAGGTGTGTGGTGGGTCCTCCACACCGAGCCCTTGGGTCAGTTCTTTCCTGTTTTCCTTTGTTATTTTACTTGAAGGAGTGAAGTAGGTGCGCGATCACCCCTTCCCCAAGGGTGAACACCACAATAGACTATTTTTCGGTTTCAACATTTTGGTGCGGTGAGCGTGGAACGTGGTCAGTACAGAAAAGCTTCAGCGAGCTCGATGACAAGAGGACAGGGATCTGATAGGTCTGGCTCGCCCCCCCCCCCCACCTCTGGCCACGGTGGGGATATTTGAAGATTTCAGTAACGAGGTGCTGGGCCTTGTCAAGTTTGCACTCGGCACACGGGTCGAGTGCTCGACTCCAACAGTACAGATCGCAGTCGCCCCCTCACTAGGTGAGGACGCCCCCGGCAGGAGAGCTGGGAAGGAAGTGGCCGAGGAGGGTCGGGGGTGCGAGCTCCCAGGCGCGAGCTCTTCCCCGGCTCGGCAGGCAGAGGCCCGCTCAGTGAACTGAGCCCGCGAGACGCGCCAGCTCGCTCAGTAGGGGGAGGCAGCCCATTCAGCGAGTTGGTCTCTTCAGCTCCAATTACAGAGGGGTTCATGGAACCCGAGATGTCCTACTACACCGGCAAGGGAGACCCGGTCCAATACATCCAATGGTTTGAGGACGTGGTCTCGATCCGGCAGATGTCGGATGGCCTCAAATGCCGACTCTTCTCCATCACCCTCAAGGATAAGGCAAGGGAGTGGTTCCACCAGCTACCGGCCAGCTCCATCTACTACTTCGAGGACCTAAACCAGGGGTTCATGCTGAGGTTCACTACCTCAAAGTGGAGGAAGAAGGAGTCAGAGTCCCTGTTCCACATCAAGCAGGGAGTGAATGAGACATTGGGGAGCTACGTGGGCCAGTTACAGGAGGAGGTCACCAAGGTCCAGGAGATGTCAGGCCATAGTCTGATGATGGCTTTCACCCTGGGCCTGCAACAGGGTTTCTTCAGGATGGAGTTGAAGAGAATACCCCCCCCCTCTCCTACGAGGAGCTAATGGAGAGGGCAGCAAGAGAAGTTGATGGGGAGGCTTCAACTCCGGAGTTCGCCCGGAAGCTGACCAGGTGGGCCACGAAGGAAGAGAAGGAGCCAAGAGGAGGAAGAGGATAGGAGGAGAGGAGAGCGCCGACAGAGGGAGCAGAGGTAGCTCCAGGGGTAGCAGCAGTTCAGGTGGGGGCGTAAGGAGCCTGATATTCGGCTGGGCTGGATGCCCGAGTGGCATGGGCAGGGGCCACAGAGAGGGTACCAAGGAAGGGACCACCACCGGGGGGGGGGGGGGGGGCAAGATCAATTCCACCACCGGGCTGGAGGCAGGTCCAGAGGCCTCGGCTCCCCGATCAAGAAGAGGCTATGACCATAGCCATAGGGGAGAGGAGGAGAGTAGCAAGGAGGAGGAGGCGAGAAGTTATGGTGGAGTTGCCCTACTGCGAATTCCTTCAAGAGGAGGGGCACGCCATAGCCACGTACCCGGAGTTCCTCGAAATGAGACGGAACATGCAGCAGCAGCAGCAGGGGTGTCAGGAAGTTAAGATCGAGGAGGTCCTTCCTCGGGCGGAGGAGGACCGTTGTAAGGACCGGGTGGATGTCAGGACCCGAGGAGGGATCAGAGTGATCCACGGGGGGGGGGGGGGGGGGGGGGGGGGGGGGGGGGGGGGGGTTGTGGGGGGTGGGGGGGGGGGGGGGGGGAGTTGATGCTTCCCAGAAGGTGAGCCTCCACACCATGTATCGACGGAGCTTTGGCTCCACATCCCAAACCCCACCATAGAAGAGAGGATCACCTTCTCAAGGAGCAATATGACGGATCATGAGGATCCTTTTTGCGATGCGCTGGTCATCCAGACAGCCATCAAAAATTTTACCGTCGCTCGAATCCTCGTCGACAACGGAAGCTCTATCGACATCGTCTTTAATAAGGCATTTGACGCGATGAAGGTGGGGGCAAAGAGGGTATTAGTCTCGGATGGGTCCTTATTTTGATTTTCGGGGGAGAGGAAGGAAGTGGAGGGAGGAGTAGGCCTCCATGTCACCATGAGTGGGCAGTCCAGGAACTACAGGTTCGTCATCGTGGATGCCCCCAGCAGATACAGTGCCATCTTTGGGAGGCCCCTTATCAGCGCCTTTCGATGTGTCCCCTCATCGGTCCATCATTTCGTGAAGTTCAATGCCGAGGGAATTCAGGTCAGTGTCAGGGGGGACCCCAAGGTGACACTAGAGTGCTACGTCAAAGCCGTGAACTCCATTTCTTGGCAGGAGTGAGCTGAGGAGATGGAGCGAAGGATGGAGTATGCGGAGTAGGAAGTTGAAGGGGAGGAGCTGGAGGTGGAGAGCTGCACCGGGGTAGAGGCAGCAGAAGGAGATCGCGAGGAGTCGGCCGAGGCGATGGACGTGGAAGAAGAGGTGGAGGTGGAGGTCCTCGTCCCAGAGGAGAGGGATGTTGAAGAATGGTGGGCAGTCCCGGTTCGAAGCTGCGGAAGAGGTGGTGGAGCTGGAGTTCCACACCCGTGTAGGCAGGGTGGAGAAGGTCCGCGTCAGCAAAGGGCTGACACCAGTGGACCAAGGCCGGATGCTGGAGTGCATCCAGAAGAACATGGACATCTTCGCATGGAGCGCCGTAGAGATGCAAGGGGTTGACGCGGATGTGGCTTGCCACCGCCTCAACTTGGACCCGGGAACACGCCCCGTCCAACAAAAGAAAAGGTCCACCTCGAACAAGCTGGCAGAGTCCATCAGAGAGGAGGTGGCAAAACTTCTCAAGGTCGGCTTCGTGTCCGAGATCCAATATCCCGGCTGGGTCTCCAATGTAGTCATGGTTAAAAAGGGAGACAGTCAGTGGCGTATGTGTATCGACTTCTCCTTGCTTAATAAATCTTTCCCTAAGGATTATTATCCCTTGCCTCGGATCGACGCGCAGGTTGACTCAGCCGTCGGTTTTTCTGTAATGAGTTTTCTAGATGTATTTTCAGGTTATCATCAAATCAGGATGCACCCCCCGGATGTCAAGGATGTATCTTTCATCACGGTGGATGGATGCTACTGTTACAAGATGATTCCCTTCGGGTTAAAGAATGTAGGGGATACCTACCAGAAGATGATGGATAGTGTCTTCAAAGAATAGAGGGGGAGGAACCTGGAGGTGTACGTGGATGATCTCATGATCAAGAGTCTGGATGTGGACTCTCACCACCAGGACCTGGAGGATACCTTTGCTACCCTGCGCAAGTACAAGATGTAGTTGAACCCCCTGAAGTGTGTATTTGGTGCTAGCAGGGGAAAGTTATTGGCGCACCTCCTCACCAATACGGGGATCGAGCCGAATCCTGATAAGGTTAAGGCTATCGTTGAGCTAGGGTCGCTGCCGAACATTAAGGAGGTGCAACGGCTGAGGGGGAAGTTGGCAGGGCTAAGTAGGTTCCTCTCCCAGGTTGGGGAGAAGTGCTCCCCCTTCTTCAAAACACTTAGGGGGGGACAAAATTCGAGTGGACCAAGGAGTACGAGGAGCCATTCCAGGCCCTCAAGATGCAGTTGACTCAGGCTCCATTGCTCCAAGGGCCGAAGGAAGTTAAGACCTGTTTTTGTACCTCGGGGTCGGGGCGGAGGACTTAAGCTCTGTTCTGGTTCATGAAGAGTGGAAAACGCAGCTCCCTATATATTACGTGAGCCGAGTCCTGAGGAAGGACGAGCAACGGTATCCAATTTTGGAGAAGCTGGCCTTCGCCCTAGTCATCTCAACCCGAAGGCTGCGACCATATTTCCAGGCACACTCAATCCTAGTGGTGACTGGCCATCCCCTCCGCAACATCTTTGAGGGGGTGGAGAATTCTGGCAGGCTGGCCAAGTGGTCAGTGGAGTTGATTGAGTTCGACATCTCCTTCGTCCACCGCCTCTCGATCAAAGCTCAAGCGATGGACGACTTCTTGGCCGATTATGTGATTGAGGTGGAGGAGGAAGACCTCACTCGTCCGACTCCTTGGAAGGTGAAGGTAGATGTTGCCTCGGTGAGACATTCCCTAGGAGTGGGGGTGATCTTGGAGAGCTCCCAAGGGACTAGAATTGAGCAGATGGTGGTGGTGCACTTTCCCATCACCAACAATCAGGCCGAGTATGAGGCCGTGATAGCAGGGTTGCGCCTGGCCAGGGAGTTGGGGGTGTTGGATGTGGAGGTCCTTACCGACTCCATGGTAGTAGCTTCCCAGATCAACGGGGAGTTTGAGGCGAGAGAGCCTACCCTGCGGCTATACTTTGCCAAAGTAAAGGAGGTCATTGGCACATTCCAAACTTTTTCCATCCAGCACGTGCCCCGGGAGGAGAATAAGTAGGTCGACCAACTAGCGAAGTGTGGTCCTTGGGTAGGGGTTACCATCACCGACCTATTCCGCCCTTCCATCGAGGAGGGAGAGCTCATGGAGATAGATCAGCGTCCCTCATGGATGGATCCAGTCACAGCCTTCCTTTCCACGGGAGATTATCCTAAGGGGGCAGATAGGATGAAGCTCAGGTACAAATCGACGTACTACCTCCTCCTGGATGGACAGTTGTACAGGAATACTCTCTCGGGTATGTTAGATCATTGCATGGCCGAGGGGGAAGTACAAGGAATCATGGAAGAAGTCCACTCCGGGGAGTACGGGAGTCACTCCGGGAGACGGACCCTGGAAGGAAGGATCGTCAGGCAAGGGTATTTCTGGCCCACCCTAGGCCGCGATGCGACAAAGTTCACAAGAAGATGCCACAAATGCCAGCAGTTTGCCCCCCTCCAGCTACAGCCGACTCAGCAACTCAAAAGTATCACAGCCCCCTGGAACTTTGCTATTTGGGAAATGGATTTGGTTCGACCGTTCCCCCAGGCCAGTGGGCAGAGAAGGTTCCTACTGATAATGATCGATTATTTCTCCAAGTGGTTAGAGGTGAAAGCGCTGATCAAGGTGACTTCCCAGGTCATCAGGAAGTTCATTTGGGGGGAGATCATCTGCCGTCACGGACTGCACCAGGCCATTGTCACGGACAATGAGCCCTAGTTCGCCAGTGCAGAGTTTACCAGTTTCTGCGAGCAGCTTAGGATCAACCTCCGGTTCGCCTCAGTCCATCACCCTAGGAGCAACGGGCAGGTGGAGGCCACAAACAAGATCATTGTCAGCCTCTTAAAGAAGAAGGTGGAAAACCTGAAGGGGAGCTGGGTGGAGCAGCTTCCCGCGGTTCTCTAGGCCCTGAGGACCACCCCCAACACAGCTACAGGAGAGAACCCCTTCAATCTCTCCCATGGGTGCGAGGCAGTGCTCCCCGTAGAATTTGAAGTTCAAACACCTTGAGTTGTTGCGGTCGGGGAAGGCAGGGAAGAATGGCAGGCTGAGAATGAGGAAGAGCTGCGGCTCTCCCTTGACATGGGAGAAGAGCTGAGGGACCTTTCCACCGTCTAACAAGAAGAGGTGAAGAGGAGGATGGCCAAGTACTTTGACAAGCATGTCAGAGTCAAGCAATTTACGGAGGGGTACTTGGTACTGAAGAAAGTAGATGCGGCAGGGAGGTCGGCAACTATGAGGAAGCTCAACCCCAGCTGGAAAGGTCCATTTACTGTAAGAGAGTCTTTAAGATCAGGGGGGGTATCGACTCAAAAATGTGGAGGGCGAGACCTTGAGTCTCACATGGAGTGGTGACGACTTGAAATGCTTTTTCCCTTGAATCATGTAAAGGATGCTTTGATTTTTAATAAAAGTTCTTTAACATATCAATGCTATCACAATGAGTTTGCATGAAGAAGTGACGTGTATTTGGACCCCGAGCAGATCCCGTCATCAGGCTCTCACCTAGCTGGTAGGGCTTGAAGTCACTCGGTGTCATACTTAGACCTCGGGCAGATCCCACTGTCAGGCTCTCACATAGCTGGAAGGGCTGGAAGTCACTCGATGGTGTCAGCCTTAGACCCCAAGCAGATCCCGCTGTCAGGATCTCACCTAGCTGGTAGGGCTGGAAGTCACTCAGTGTCATCCTTAGACCTCGATTAGATCCCGCTATCAGGCTCTCACCTAGCTGGCAGGGCTAGAAGTCACTCGATGGTGTCAGCCTTGGACCCCGAGCACATCCCACTGTCAGGCTCCCACCTAGCTGGCAAGGCTGGAAGTCACTATGTGTCATCCTTATACCTCGAGCAGATCCCGCTGTCAGGCTCTCACCTAGCTGGCATGGCTGGAAGTCACTCGATGGTGTCAGCCTGAGACCTCGAGCAGATCCCGCTGACAGGCTCCCACCTAGCTGGCAGTGCTGGAAGACACTCGGTGTCAACCTTAAACCCTGAGCAGATCCCGCTGTCAGGCTCTCACCTAGCTGGCAGGGCTGGAAGTCACTCAGTGTCATCTTTATACCTCGAGCAGATCCTGCTGTCAGGCTATCACCTAGCTGGCAGGGCTGGAAGTCACTCGGTGTCATCCTTAGACCTCGAGCAGATCCCGCTCTCAGGCTCCCACCTATCTAGCAGGGCTGTAAGTCACTCGATGGTGTCAGCCTTGGACCCCGAGCAGATCCTACTGTCAGGATCTCAGCTAGCTGGCAGGGCTGGAAGTCACTCGGTGTCACCCTTGGACCCCGAGTAGATCCTACTGTCAGGCACTCACCTAGCTGGCAGGGCTGGAAGTCACTCGGTGTTATCCTTAGACCTCAAGAAGATCACGCTGTCAGGCTCTCACCTAGCTGGTACGGCTGGAAGTCACTCAATGGTGTTAGCCTTAGACCCCGGGCAGATCCTACTGTCAGGCTCTCATATAGATGTCAGGGCTGGAAGTCACTCGGTGTGATCCTTGGACCCCGAGCAGATTCCACTGTTAGGCTCTCACCTAGCTAGCAGGGATGGAAGTCACTCGGTGTCATCCTTAGCCCCCGAGCAGATCCTACTATCAGGCTCTCACCTAGATGGCAGGGCTGTAAGTCACTCGGTGTCATCCTTAGACCTCGAGCAGATCCCACTATCAGGCTCTCACCTTGCTGGCAGGGCTGGAAGTCACTCAATGGTGTCATCCTTGGACCCCGAGCAGATCCCGCTGTCAGGCTCCCACCTAGCTGGTAGGGCTGGAAGTCACTCGGTGTCATCCTTGGACCCCGAGCAGATCCCGCTGTCATGCTCTCACCTAGCTGGCGGGGCTGGAAGTCACTCGGTGTCATCCTTAGACCCCGAGCAAATCATACTGTCAGGCTCTCACCTAACTGGCAGGGCTGGAAGTCACTCGGTGTCAGCCTTAGACCTCGAGTAGATCCCGCTGTCAGGCTCCCACCTAGCTGGTAGGGCTGGAAGTCACTCGGTGTCATCCTTAGACATCGACAAGATCCCGCTGTCTGGCTCTCATCTAGCTGACAGAGCTGGAGGTCACTCAGGGAAGTCTTGCACCCCCTCCCCCCCGGGTAGTGCCTGACAAACCTCGCCCTTCTAAGATTAAGGGAGGAGAGCTCGGCAGGGGGGAGTTCGTTCTCGCCAATTTAGCCCGGTCTCGACAGAAGGGTGACGAGCTAGGCCCTTAGATCTCGCTAAGGGGACGCGAATCCCGCCAAGACACCTCGCCCCCGATATGTTTAGCTTGGGAAAATTTAGAGAATTAAACCCTATATTGATAAGGTTATGGGCTGCTCCCGAGCGAGCTAGGGCGAGTCCTGAGAATTGGCGAGCTCTTAAAATGTACTCTCCGGGGTGAGTCCTAACGGCCATCCTACTCGCAATGCCTATCTACGCGAGGTCGCTGGGGAAAGTGCTCGCAGGCGAACAGGGTACGCCAGAGAAATCCAGCAAAGGATAATATAAATATATATATAGTGATATAGTTATAGTGGACACAGAAGGTATCAAGAATGTTCTTTCATTAAGTAACGATATTTACAGGCCGAGCACTCCTCGGTGAGATTACAAAAAAAGAGAGAAAGAGGGGGAAAGAAGAAATATGCACGATTGGCCCTCGCCGACTTCGCCGGATTGACGATCCTCCTCCCCTCCACCGGATGGACCCTTGAAGCTTTTCCCAAAGAGCGCGTCCAGGCTATCCTCCTTCTTGCTGGGCGGCGTCGCCGGGAACAAGCTCGGCATCAGGTCCCTGGGTGAGATCTCCTCGCACCCCTCCACCAGCACCCCAGTGTCCTTATTCATCTGGAGGGTGCACTCGGCGGCCTGGATAGAGTTGATCCGCAACCTTTCGGCGAGGTCGGCCTTGCCAAAGATCCTCGGCTTCTTATAAGGTAGGGTAGGATCGGTGTCGCTGGCCGGGAAGAAGATCTTCGCCTGGCGGCGGACCTCGCGGCTGAGGTTCTGATTCTCCTCCTTCAGCATCACATTCGCCCCCTGTAGCTCAACAAGCCGGGTGCGCAGCTGGCCGATCTCCTCCTCCTGCTCGGCATTGCGAGCCCGCAACTCCCCGGCTGCCTTGACATCCTGATTAAAAAGGAAATAATCATTAATGACAACGCAAAATATTTTAAGTAAAAGAGGGAAGAGGAATCCTAATACTCACCAACCTGTCGGCGGCCTGTGCGAGAAGACCCTCAGTGATACCGAGCTGCCTCGCCTGATCGACGACCTTATCTTTGGCGACGTCGCGGGCTTGGTCGGCTTTTTGAAGTTGGTTGCTGAGGCCGAAGCTACGGCGGACCAACATATTATGGAACTCCATGGCTCGCAGGTGGGCCTGCAGGCCCTCATGGCCGAGCTGCCGCAGGTTCATGCCCTTGTAGGCCTCGGCATCCTCCCGGCCATAGAGGCCGAAGCCGAGGGTATATGCGTGACCGGTGGCAGGCTCGCGGATATGCCAGGTGGGGTGAAGGGTTTAGATGGAAACCCGGTGGGCTATCTCATCCCACTGCACCATTGGATCCCCGCCGAGTCTTTCCACCGCCCCCAAACCTGAAGAGGGGATGTTCTTTCGGCGCACCGAGCTCGCGAGCCTTCCTCTTCACCGAAGGAGGTGGAGAGATCGCCGCGGGGGAGCAGATGTCTCACCACCCTTCCGCCGCTTGCTGGTGATTTTCTTCGGAACCGTGCGCGAAGGAAGCGCACAGTTTTCCTGTAGCCTTTTGGTTTTTCTCTGTTCTGTGGCTGGTCGTGCGTCTTCTTAACGCACAGGCGGAAGCGCCCGTGTGCGCGTAAATGCACGATTTCTCCTGGTTGCCTGCATTTTCTGCTTGCTGTCATTACCCGTGCGAGAGTAAAATCGCACGAGTCAACACTTCTTCTTCTTCAGACGCGTCTTGGTTATTAATATAACACGGTTCACGCACGGTTGTGTGCCTGACCGTGCGTGACCAATTTTTCTGACTTTTACTATGTAAGCCACAGATTTCTCTTGGACCAGGACTCCACGTTTTCCCCCTGCCATTTCTGCCCATTGGAGCGGGAAGTCTCCCATCCAATCGTCGTTTTCTCTCCCCTCCTTGGAGGGTTGATCCGGCCACCCTTTCTCCTCCAAAGAGCTTGCAAAAGCTTTGTCATCGGCCACCACCGCCATTGCCGACCTCCAAGTTGCTCTTCGAGTTCTTTGTTGCTGAACTTTTGAAGCATTTTACTCCGATCTGCATCAACAACTACAACACGAAGAAGCCGGTTGTGAAGAAGAAAGTGACAGCCCTTCGGGATACCGGATTCCTTCCAAAGACCGAGCTAGGACGAGGCTCGACAACCCTCACTTCCGGCTGCGAACCATTGAGAGTTTTCGAGTGTTTCGTTGTATTTCTTTCCCCCTTTTTCTTTGATTTATGTTAAACTGAACTTGTGCTAGTTAGCTTGAGATTTATTAACTATGTTTTGTTCAAGGTCTTTTTACGATTTTGTACGGTGATTCCTTGTTCATGATATATGTTGATGAGTTTCCTCCTTGTTAGAGAAAGTCGTTTTTGAGCCGTTCTAGTGACTGCTAGAAGCGCGCGTTGCGAAGAGGTGTTTATGACCCTCGTTAGTTCATACATCTCCGCTATTACTCCTTGGAGTAATTTACCCTGGCGACGTGGTGACGGCGACCCACACTAGTTTGTTGTTGCTTAGTGTAGGAAAACCAAAATCAAAACTCTCAATTTTGTTTAGCACTTTCATTCATTTCTCTGAAAACGAAATCTAAGCTCCATACTTGCACTTCGTGTGAGATCGATACTTGGGGAAGCTACTCCTCCATTTTATTACTTCGCCGTAAACGGTAATCTTACTGTCAGCGCATCATAGTGGTCATCAACATCTGGACTTGGAAAATTTTCCAGAATTTCCATCAAGCGTTGAGTGATATTAGGACACTCAACGCCATTAACCTTGGCTCTCACCGCTTCTAGACTTAGAAGTTTTCCTGGTTTTGTCTCAGTGGTTTTGTCCCAGCAGTTTCAGCAGTTTTTCATTATCAGCTGAGACAAGCTTTTGTCTCAGTGCTTTCTTCTTATATGCTGTCTCAGCGGTTTTTGAACTTAAATGTCTCAGCAGTTTTGTCTCAACGGTCTATGTGGTTTTTCATTATCTGCTGAGACAAGCCTTTGTTTCCATGCTTTCTTCTTAATTAGAAGCATTGAGTGAACCTGCTTCACTCAACGCTTCTGGACTTAGAAAAAATCCAGCTAGTTTTGTCTCAGCTGTCTACCTCTTAACTGTCTCAGTGCTTCCTGTTTTATTAGAAGCGTTGAGTGAATCTACTTCACTAAATGCTCATACACTTGGAGAAATCCAGCCAGTTTTGTCTCTGCTGTCTCAGCAGTCTTAATGCTATCTTCTCAGCTGTCTCAACTGTCTCAATGTTATGATCTCAGCTGTCTCAGCTCATTTGCCTTAGACAGATTTTCTGGCTTTAGTTGCGTTCGATGATCTGTGGGCTGAGCACGACTAACTTTAATCTTCTCAGTGGTCTCAATGCCTTCTTCTCAGCGGACTCAGTGCTTTTTGCCTAAGTTGATTTTTTGGCTTTATCTTAGTAAGAGTTGAGCTGAATTCGACGATTTGTGGGCTATGCTCGACGAACTTTAATCCTCTCAGCGGTCTCAGTATTTTTTTGCCTTAGTTGATTTTTCTCTTACTTTAGCTTGACAAGCGTTGAGCAGAGCTCGACGAACTGTAGCTTGAGTTTCACGAACTCGGAGCTGAGTTCGACGAAATTTTAGTTTATTGTCCAACTCATTTTACTTCCCTTGTCCAATCATGGACTACCTGTATGCAAGAACTAGAGCACACATCAAATATATTATGTGTGTATGTCATTGACCCGTTTGACTTCTTACAAATCTAGGATATTGGGATCAATATACCCAACAATCTCCCCCTATTTGAAAAAGTCAAAACAATACAGGTCATTGACAACACAATATTTCATCATAACAAAATTTAATAGTAGTAGAGTGTCGAAGTGTTACGATTGCTCTAGCCTGTGGAGAATTACTTACTCCCCCTAGCATGCTGTCATCCTTACTGTTCCACATGGCTGTACTTCTCAGCCCTTGACTTCTTTTCTCCCCCTTTTAGACTTCTTGAATAGGGAGCATACTGATAGGTTGTTTTCCACCCCTATCTATCTCAGCTGTTGTGCTATCTCCCCCTCAACAGTTGCACACCATCTTCAGTATCTGAAGGAAGAGCTTGTTCTACCTAAAAAATAGACAATGCAACATATGGTAGAAGAGACAATTGAAGCAACACAATATTCAACAGGCCCAATTCAAATTTGAAGGTGTTGAACTTAGCATCATCTAGTGGCTTAGTAAAGATATCAGCAACTTGCTTGTTTATGGAGACAAATTCAAGGGAGATGTCTTCCCTTTCCACATGTTCTCTAATGAAATGATACCTAATTCTATATGCTTAATCCTGCTATGGGAGACAAGATTCCTATCTATAGAAATTGCATTAGTAGAATGACAAAAGAGTGGAGTTCTACTTATCTAAACATTGTAGTCTTGAAGTTGATGCTGAATCTACAGCAATTGAGCACAACTTCTTCCAGCTGAAATATACTCTGACTCTGCGGTTAAGAATACAACACTTGTTTGTTTCTTGCTGCACCAAGAGACAAGCCTTCCACCTAGAAATTGAAAGGAGCCTGAAGTGCTCTTCCTGTCCTCCTTGTTGCATGCAAAATCTGCATTTGAATAGTCTGTTAGTTCAAATTCCCCATTCTTGGGGTACCATAGGCCAAGATCTGGGGTGCCCTTAAGATATCTCAAGATTCTTTTCACAACATTATAGTGAGACTTTTTAGGGCAGGCCTGATACCTAGAACAGACAATTGTTGCATACATATTGTCAGGCCTACTTGTATTGAGGTAGAGAAGGGAGCCAACTATGCCTCTATATATAGTTTGATCAACAAGCTTCCCTAGATAATCTTTGCCTATAGGCATACTTGAGCTCATGGGAGTTCTTATGGTGGAAGCATTCTCCATGCTATATTTCTTGATAATCTCCCTGGTGAATTTTGATTGAGATATGGATAGACCATCATCAGTCTATTTTACTTGGAGTCACAAGAAAAACTTCAATTCACTCATAATACTCATCTCAAACATCCCCTGCATAAGTTTTGCAAACTTCCCACAGAGGCTGTCATCAATAGAGCTAAATAATATGTCATCAACATAAATCTTTGAAAGAAATAGTGCCTAATCACCTAGAGGGGGGGGGTGATGAATAGGTGACCTTTATCTTTTTAACTTTAAAGGCAGAAATACTGTACAGTACATGCAATTCTACAATTATCAAAACACAACAACCATCCAATCAAACATACAAAGAGTGCACACAGGATTTATTGTGGTTCCCCAAGGTCTGGGTACATCCACTTTCCCCCTTCGCCTATCTAGTAGTGTACTAGATTCGGCCTAACTTCTCCACTGCTTCTCAGATCCTCAGATCTTACAACTCAGAACCCCAAACAGGTTCCTACAAATCAGAGTGTCCCCACTCCTACAACTCAGGCACAAATCCTTACCACTCAGTCTTCACCAAGAGCTACACTCAGGTTAAACAACCCTACCTCAGCCTTCAATCAAGGCCTACACTCAGAGAATAGAATCTCCTACACTCAGGCACAATAGCCCTACCTCAGCATTTATAAAATAGGCTTACAGCTCAGATCCCTTAGGATCCTACAGAATATAAAGTTTACAAAGTGTTTAACCACAACTCTGAAAGAGAGAGATGAGTTGACTTGCTTCTTGATGAGTTCTTGAAAGAACTTTGTAGAGATCAACCTCCCTTGGCTTTCTTCAAAGATTCTTGAATTAGAACACAGTAGGGTTGAGTCTCCTCTGAAGATGATCTTCTATCAACTTCTATCTTGAGAATCAGATCTCAATTTGAAACTTACTTTTCAGCCTCGTTCATCAGCTGTTCTTCTTAGAAGGAGATCTCTCTCTCCAACTTCTTAGATCTTCTCTTGAAGGTCTTCTTCTTTATTGTGTTGTTTTTCAATTCATTGATCATTAATTCTGTCGAAGGAGGAAGGTCTTTAAATAGTCTTCCTCCAAGGTAACCGGCTGATCCGATTTCTAACAACCTTCTAACAGCTCTGACAGTTGCAGTTGACCGGTTGAAATGGCAGCTGTCAAGTCATCCAGTCACTTCTTGAAATCTCTATCACTATCCGAAAGTGTCGAGACAGATAGTCATTATGTGTCGACACAAATATACTAAGTGTCGACACAAGTAGACTAAGTGTCGACACTAGCCTTGATGGTGTCGACACAACTCCTTGTGTTTTTGTAACAGCTTCTCGACACTACTTCTTCAGAATGTGTCGACACTGATTCTGTGCGTCGACATAAGCCTTCTGTAGAATGTGTCGACACTGATTGAGTGTGTCGACAAAAGTACTTCTTCTTCAATACTTAGTTGATTTCTGCTGTATGTCGACACAACTCCTTTGTGTCAACACATCTTCTTGTGTTGAAACTTGCTGAGTGTCGACACATCTCCTTTGTGTCGACACATGCCTTCATGTGTTGAAACTTTGCTGAGTGTCGACACATCTCCTTTGTGTCGACACATGCCTTCATGTGTTGAAACTTTGCTGAGTGTCGACACATCTCCTTTGTGTCGACACATGCCTTCATGTGTTGAAACTTTGCTGAGTGTCGACACATCTCCTTTGTGTCAACACATGTACTTTAACTTGTTGAAGTTCGCTAAGTGTCGACATAGCCTCCTGGTGTCGACACTTTTGATGTCGACAAAGTTTCTATGGGTGTCGACACTGCTTCTAAGTATCGACACTGATTATGTAGACAATTATTCACTGTGTGTCGACACTGCCTGTATGTGTCGACACTTTTCTTCTGGTGTCGACTCTGCCTTCCTGGTGTCGACACAATTACTCCAAGTGTCGACACAACTTCTCTGGGTGTCGACACTAGCCATCATAAGTGTCGACACTTCACCTCTAGGTGTCGACACATGGACTTAGAAACTTTTATGCTTTTCCTGCAATTACTTAACCTGCACACATAAACTCAAAGCACATCAAATACACCTTGATGTATATCATTGAGTAGGGTGAGGCTTCTTCAAATCAGGTACATATATTCCAATGTACTAAACAATCTCCCCCTATTTGGAGAAGTCATAACCCTTAGTCAATGATATACACCATACATAACAAATTCTCAGTATGATGTAAAACAGTATTATATGACAGGGTAAATACTTAAACATGTATAAACAAAATATGTATAAACAATTATCTCAGAACAATAATGTAGTAGATTGAACATATAACATTGTTCTTACAACTTCAAACATTTTCATTAATCAAAAGTTTACATAGAGTTTAATGCAAATGATTACAAATTGTAAACTTAAGAAACTTCTATCCTATGACTGCTCTGGTTCCTTGATAACAATGCCCTTTCCAGATTGAATCTTTGCTTGAACAGGAGCTTCATTGTCATCAGCAGGCTTCTTTCCCTTAAGATCTTTCTTTTTCTGTTCTTCATCCCTTATCTTCTGTCTTTCAAAATAGTGATAAGGCTTAGGGAAATACTTGCTAGGCTCCTGTGCATTAGGAGTTAGCTTCCCTAATTTGTCCATCCTTCTGTATTGTACTATGGCCTCATGCCTAGCTTCATGCTTTTTCCACTCTTGGTCAGAATACCATTTGCCCCTCTCTAGAAAATTATCTTTTGCGGCCTTCCAAGCAGTTAATATGATATTCCTAGAGGTTGTGCTCCATTGCTCAAAGTCTGGCCTTAATTCAGCCTGCTCTCTGAACCTTTTCTTAGATAATTGGGCCTCTTGTTCTTTTAGTACTGCCTCTGGCACATGCTGTACAACTTTCTCAAGAATAACATTCTGATTACCCTCAGGGGGACTATATATAGATTGTACCTCCTGATGTATCATGTCAAAATCTGCAGAAGGATATATCACTTGAGCCACTTCAGCTTGCTCTCCTCCAAAATATACAGGATTTATGTCAGACTCTGCAACATTATCATCATCACATAAAGGTGGATATCCAAGGGTGGCTCTGATGGAGTTTGAAATCCACTTTGCATGATCAGAGCCGGCTTTGACTAACACCCTCTCCCCCTTTATGACTTCTCTTTCTATATGATCTCTAAGATCATCCTTTTGGAATCTTATCTGAGCATTTAAATAGTTAACTCCATCTTTATAAAAAGGTTATAACCTTTGGAGCTTTTCAGTGATAGCCTTTTGAGAATCTGCAATGGCAGTTTTAACAGCAGTTAGGCTTTCTTGTAATTGCTTATCAAATTCAGCCTTGGCAACAGTCCTTGCTGTAGTTTGAGCAGCAGCTAGATTCTACATTTCAGTGACTACCACATTATGTGATTCAGTTAAATTGTCATTCATTCTAATTTGGTTTTCTAGGACATATCCTTGTTTCACTGCCAAGTCATCAATCTGTTTCTTTATATTCTCTTGATGAGTAGCCAGATAGACCACTGCATTCCCTCCTTTATGGAAACAATCAGTCATTTCCTTCTTGTTTTGATTCACTTCAAATCTTTTAGATTTTATGTCTTGAGCCAGATCAAATTGAAGTGATTTATGGCCTTCATCCATATAAGTTTGTAAAGCTTTCCTTTGCTCATCTAGCTTTATTTACAATGCCACCATCAGAGAACTATAATCAGTAGTTGGGGCAGGCTGTGGAGCAATTGTCTGTAGTGCTTTCTTGTAGGTCTGGCTTCTTCTCTTGAAGACCTGGAACTTCCTTTTCTTGGCTCTAGCAGCCTCTTCATCCTCTGAAGCAGAAGTGCTAGCAATATCTACTCTATCCTTAGAACTAGGATGTAAGTCCTTCTCAGTCCTTTGTAGTTCCTCAGCATCTTTTCTTGTTGTCTCCTTTTTAGACCTAACCTGCTCCCCCTGAAGATCTACCTACTCCCCCTCAACAGCTGCTTTTTCTCCCTCTAAGTCAGTCTGTAAAAGATCAAGAAATAGCTCTTCTAATGTAAACTCATGTTGAGGTTGAACTGGAGAATCTCTGATCTCAGGAGCAACTGATACTTCTTTATCAACAATAGATGTGTCCTCCATGACAACATCTTGTGGTTCACTATGTAACTGTGTTTGCTGATCAACATCAAGTAATGATTCAGTCAAAACTTCATCCTCAATAGGGAAATTTAATTGATTAACTTCAGTAATTACCTCTAGAATGGTTTCGGTAGCCCTTTCACTCTCTAATTGAGTTGGCTCATCCACATGTAGAGGCTCCCCCTGGAGTGGATCCAGGTGAATAGGGCTAGCTGATGGTAGCTCCCCCTGCCTCTGAGCATCTTCATGTCTTGCTGGTGACTATCCAACATGGTCATCTTCTCCATCATCTGAACTAAAAACCACTTGTTCCTCTGAGCTACTTGAGGATTCTTGAGGCACAATGGCTGTCTTCTTCTTCTTCTTCTGAGGTGTTTCCTTTTCTGGAGTTGGAATTTCCTTTGTTAACACTCTATCCCACCTGGAAAAAATTCTTACATCCATTCTCCTCATATGATTTATCTTAGAACCAGCAGCTTGGTTCATCACTTCAGGGATACTGCCAGCTAAGTATAAACTCAGAATTCTACCCAGATTGGGTTTCTTCAGGCTCTCTTTTATTTTATCAAACATGACTGCAGACCAATCATTATTAAGTTTGAAAATTATCATTGTCATCAAACTGAACATGTGAGCTGAAATTCTATCATGCCCACCAGGCTTGCTCAGTATTACCTTGCCAACTATCTCAGATAAAAACTTGCCCTGCATGTTCATGCATGTTCCTCCCTTGTCTTTGAAGCAGATACATCTTCCTCTTATTTTATTCTAGGGAGATGTAGAATCTTTCTTAGATTCTTATGGGTGACCTTCACATTTGCCCCCATGAACTTTGAACTTAATCTTGAGTCCAGATTCATCAAGAGTAGCTGTACTCAAGAATTCAAGGACCTCCTTCTTCTAGATCTTAATTGGTTCTGATACAAGATACTCTAATCCAGTCTCGGCAATTAGGGTTACCACACCTTGGATTTCGGGTTCCGCGTCATCAAAGGCGTGTCGCACGATCTCATATCCTTCATTAATGTTCTCTTCTAGCTTGGGCGCCATTAGGGTTTGAATAAATTTTGAATTTAGAGAAGAGAGATATCGACACACAAGTTTGGTCTCAAAACTATGGTGAGCGTGTCGACAAACAATTGCGAAAACCTATTTATACCTTTCTAAAATTGAAGGTGAAAAGGCGCATCAAATTACTTGAAATTTGTCGACACTGTGGAAAAGTGTCGACACTTACTTCTAATGTCTCGACAACTATGTGTCGAAAAAAATATAGTCAACAGAATATATGTGTCGACACTTATATATCTCAGCTCGACACTTAGTCGAGACTCTGCTCGACGAATTCTGTGTAAATCCTAAGTGTCGACACCACCCTGGATGTGTCGACACCTACACTGCATGTGTCGACACTAATTCTCTGAAGTGTCGACACAGACTTCATAGATGTGTCGACACCATTTCTCTGAAATGTCGACACCGCTTCTATGTGTCGACACAGACAACTATGTGTGTCGACACTATTTTACTTAGCCAATTTTTGTAAACTATTCTAAGTTTATCATTCCTAATTCAATTTTAAACTTATTGAATTTGGTTTCATCTAAGGACTTAGTAAACATATCAGCTAACTGATTATCTGTTTTAACATACTCTAGGGAAATGTCTTCTTTTTCACATATTCTCTTAGAAAATGGTATTTAATTTCTATGTGCTTAGTCCTACTATGGGAGACAGGATTATTTTTAATAGAAATGGCACTAGTAGAATCACAAAATAAAGGTGTCCTACTTACTTTAATACCATAATCTTCTAGCTGATGTTGAATCCATAGAAGTTGAGCACAGCAACTTCCTGCAGCCACATACTCTAACTCTACTGTGGAGATAGCCACACTGGTTTGCTTCTTGCTACTCCATGACACCAGCCTTCCACCTAGAAATTGACAGGTTCCTGTGGTACTCTTCCTATCTTCCTTGCAACCTGCAAAATCTGCATCTGAATAACCTGTCAGTCCAAAATCTCCATTCCTAGGGTACCAAAGGCCTAAATAAGGTGTGCCCTTAAGATATCTCAAAATTCTTTTGACTGCTGTCAAATGAGATTCTTTAGGGCAAGCTTGGTACCAAGCACAGACACATGTAACATACATGATATCTGGCCTACTAGCACTCAAATACAGTAGGGAGCCAACTATCCCTCTAAACAAAGTTTCATTTACAGGTTTCCCTGCATCATCTTTGCTTAGAGACATGCTTGACCCCATAGGAGTTTTCATGGTAGTGGAAGATTCCATACCATACTTCCTTATCAACTCTAGGGTGAACTTAGACTGGCATATGGATAATCCATCTTCAGTCTGTCTAACTTGGAGACCCAAGAAGAACTTAAGTTCCCCCATAATGCTCATTTCAAATTATCCTTGCATAAGTTTTGCAAACTTTCTGCAAAGACTACTTTCTGTAGACCCAAATATTATGTCATCTACATATATTTGGACTAAGATAATCTTGCCTCTAGATTCCCTAAGGAATAGAGTCTTGTCTATTTTCCCCCTTGAGAATTTATTCTCAATGAGGAAATGATAATACAGTTTGCAGTCAATTTTATTAGGATATTTTCGGGGTTTTAAAGCAAATCATGTCTTGTAAAGTACTTATTTTGATTCCCCTTTGTATATATTTTGGTGACAGGAGGGCGTGACCCGACCCGAAAAATTCTATAAATAGAGCCCAACTCTAAGGGTTCAGGGACACTTTTCGGATTGAGAGGGGAGGTTCTGTCCTTTGTATTTTTGAACTTTTTTAAGCATGTCTCTCCATTTTTAGTTCTTAGCTCTAGCTTTATGCTTTCCCTGTATTAGTTCCTAGCTTCGTTCTGTAGTGTAATGTTAATGATAGTGTAGTTTACCTTTCCATGCACTTGTAATCTCTGGTTTTCAAGCTGTAAGATCCCTGTTTCCATTAATAAAAAGTGTTGTTTTCTTTTATGTTTCTGCTCTGTTTTCATTATTCTTCTTCTACTCATCCCCCCTCTTCCACCTCACCATGATTAACTAATCCTCCATGTACTCGATCTTGATGATCCGAGGTTTGAGTGATTAGGTTATGATGCTTTGAATCTTACCTTTTCTTTTTTAGGGTTTAGCCTTGAATTACTCTTGATTTATCACGGGATGGAGGTATATCATCGATATATACTCACCACCTTTGCTTTCATTCTGGGCTACCCGAGAGGCCGAATGTTTGAAATGAGCACTCAAGAGTAAAGGGAGTTGTTCGCACCCCTCGAGAGAGGCAGACGTTCAAATCTCCCGGATTGGAGTAAAATCCAATAGCGGGGTTCACCGCGTAAAGCGAGTTTTAGGCCTCCGATTTAGGCGAGAGTCGGTCGGACCTTCCTAAACTCAGTTAGGCGCGGCCTTCGAGAGAAGCGTGTAAATATTTATGGAACCTCCACGGTCAAGGGCCTTTACCCTAATTAGCTTAGGTTTATTTATCGTATTTTTCTAACCACTCATGCCGAGGTGATTTCTGATCGAGTGCATTTTCCCCTCATCGTTACTAAGCTTAAGTTTAATCGCTCTTTTACCTCTCTTTATCTTTTCATGCAAGTAGCTCTCTTTCATTGCAAGTAGTTCTCTTCCTTTAGTACGTTTAGCTTTCTTCTAAAAAACCTAATTTTTCCGTCGATAAAATAATAGATTTCGTGTGAGTAAGCATACTCAACTGTTCCCGGATTTTAATACGACACTTGTGTCCCCTAGCTGCATTTCGATAGGTATACTTGCCTTGTTGGATTGTTAGTTTGGTTATTTTCTCCTTGCAGATATCTAAGAGACAATCAAGTTTTTGGCGCCGTTGCCGGGGAAGCAACGCTCGTTGATAAATTGAAAACACGAATATATTAATTTTATCACTTCTCTTTCTCACCCTCCTTCTTAAAATTTTTCCGCCTACTCACTTGAGTTAAATGGCTGGATTTTCTTCAAGCAAGTGTGCGTATTTTTATTTTTTCCGCCTACTCACTTGAGTTAATTGGCTGGATTTTATTCAAGCAAGTGTGCGTATTTGAAAGATATAGTACCTACACACCTAGAGGGGGGGGGGGGGGGTGAATAGGTGACCTACTTCTTTTTAAACTTTAATGGCAGCAATCAGTTAAGTTCACAGAATTCTATCTATTTTATCACAACAAACACACAGCATACACAGCAAATCACAATCACAGCAGACATAGAGATTTATTGTGCTTCCCCAAGCTTTGGGTACATCCACTTTCCCCCTTCGCCTATCTAGCAGTGTACTAGATTCGGCCAAACTTCACCACTGTCTCAGAACCCAAACTGGTTCCTACACCTCAGGCCCAAAGCCTTACAACTCAGCTTTTCCACAAAGCCTACACTCAGCCATAAAGGCCTACACTCAGCCAACAAGGCCTACACTCAGCCAACAAGGCCTACACTCAGAGATTTCAATCTCCTACACTCAGGCTCTCAAGCCCTACCCTCAGCCTTTATAAATACAGGCTTATAATTCACTCAGATGCAAAGGATCCTACAAGATAAAAATGATTATAGAAATAATAACTCAACAACTCAGAAACAAGAGAGGGGAGTTGAGAGTTTCTTGATGAGTTCTTGGAAGAACTCATCTTGATTCAATCTGACTTAGCTTTTTTCAAAGCTTCTTGAAAGTAGAACTGAATAAGACTGATTCCTTCTGCAGTTGATCCTTGACCTCTGCTTCTTAAGATCCAGAATGAATCTGAATCCTTCTTCTCAGCCTAGTTCCAATGGCTGATTTCTTGGATGGAGCCCTCTCTCTCCAACTTCTTAGATCTGCACTTGTACTGCTAGATCTTCTTGATTTGATACTTGATCAATAACTCTGTGTACCACTTTAATAACTTGTTCAACAACAATCTGAACAACCACACTTTCTGTAAACTGTATGAGCCTATTTATAGGCCTTCTTCATGGTAACCGGCTGGTCCGGTTCATAACTGTCTTCTGACATCTCTGATAGGTGCTGTAGACCGGCTGGAACGGCAGCTGTCAAGTCATCCAGTCAATTCTTGAAAATCTCTAACTGTCTGATAGTGTCGAGACTTTCTGTCTTCAAGTGTCGACACTTATAGACCAAGTGTCGACACAAGTTGTGTAAGTGTCGACACAAGTCTACAAGGTGTCGACACAACTCCTTGTGTTGTAGATACTGTCTCGACACAGATTCTTCTTCATGTGTCGAGACTGAAATTGAGTGTCGACACAAGTACTTGATCTTCTTATCTTTTGCTGAATTCTTCTAAGTGTCGTCACATCTCCTTTGTGTCGACACAACTTCTTGTGTTGAATCTGTTAAGTGTCGACACTGCTTCTTGGTGTCGACACATAGTCTTCAGTGTTGATACTTGATGAGTGTCGACACAGCTCCTTGTGTCGACACTTGATTCTTCTGTTGAGACTTCAGCTGAGTGTCGACACATTCCCTTAATGTCGACACTTGTACTTAGAATATTTTGTTGATCTTGCTGTTCTTTGTTAAGTGTCGACACAGCTCCTTGTGTCGACAATTTCTTCAAGTGTTGAGTCTTCTGTTGAGTGTCGACACATTGTTCTTGGTGTCGACACTTACTTCAAGTGCTGACTCTTCTGCTAAGTGTCTACACATTGTGCTGGGTGTCGACACTTGTACTTAGTCTCTGCAGATTTTTGCTGAGTGTCGACACAGCTCCAAGTGTCGACACTTTCTGATGTAGACACAGCTTCACTGGGTGTCGACACTGCTGTTAAGTGTCGACACTGCTTTAGTGTACTTTCTTCATTGAGTGTCGACACAGCTCCTTGTGTCGACACTTTGTGTCTGGTGTCGACTCTGCATCCCAGGTGTCGACACAATGACTCCAAGTGTCGACACTGCTTGCCTGGGTGTCGACACAAGTCTTCTTAAGTGTCGACACTTTCCCTCTGGGTGTCGACACATGGACTTAGAAATTTTTGCTTCAGTCCTGCAAATACTTAACCTGCACATGTAATTCAAAATACATCAAATACATTTTGATGTATATCATTGAGTTGGGTGATGCTTCTTCAAATCAGGTACATTTAACCAATGTACCCAACAATCTCCCCCTATTTGGAGAAGTCATAACCCTTAGTCAATGATATACACCATTCATAATAAAAATTACAAAATGATGTAAAGCAGGATAATGTACAGCAGGGTAAACATAAACATGTATTAATTTCACATGTATACAAATTCATCATTACAGAACAAATAAGAAATAGACATAGACATATTCACAGAACACACATGAAATATATTAATCATATATTGTTCTAATATCTGTCTCATATATTTTCAGAAGTACACAAAAAGTTTTACATCAGGAAAATTACAAGGTAAACTTTAAGAAAATTTTAAATCTATTTCTGTTCTGGTTCCTTAATCACTATGCCTTTGCCAGCTTGAACTTTAGCTTGGACAGCAGCATCAGCAGTTTCAGCATCAGCAGGCTTCTTGCCTTTCAGATCTTTCTTCTTAAGCTCTTCAGCTTTGATCTTCTGTCTTTCAAAATAATGGTATGGCTTTGGAAAGTACTTGCTAGGTTCCAGAACAGTAGGAGGTAGCTTTCCCATCTTTGCCTTCCTTCTGTGTTGAACTATGGCCTCCTGTCTGGTTTCATGTTTTCTCCATTCAGCTTCAGAGAACCATTTGTTCCTGTCTTGAATGTTATCCTTGGCAGCTTTCCAGGCAGTTAGTATAATGTTCCTAGAGGTAGGGCTCCACTGTTCAAAGTCTGGCCTTTGTTCTGCTTGTTCCCTAAACCTCTTCTTAGACAACCTTGTCTCTTCTTCTTTTTGTAGAGCTTCTTCTTCTTTCTGAAGAACTGCTTGCATAGCTTCAGACATAGGCTGAACCACTTTCTCCATAATAACATTAGACTTCCCTTCAGTTGGGCTATACATGTGATGAATATCAGCTTGCACCATTTCAAAATCTGGTGGAGGATAGATCACTTGAGCTACCTCTGGTTGCTCACCTCCAAGATATGCAGGTTGAATTCCAGATTCAGCAACATTGTCATCATCACAAAGTGGAGGATAGCCTAGTGTAGCTCTGATGGAATTAGATATCCATTTGGCATGATCAGAGCTAGCTTTGACTAAAACTCTCTCCCCCTTTATGACTTCTCTAGACATATGATCTCTGACATCATCCTTCTAGAATCTGATTTGATTATCCAAGAATCTGACTCCATCTTTAAAGAAAGGTTTGAGCTTTTTAAGTTGTTCAGATATGGCCTTCTGGGAGTCTTGAATAGCAGTCTTAACAGCATTGATTTCTTCTTGAAATACCTTGTCAAAGTCAGCTTTAACAGCAGTAGAGGTAGAGGGTTCAGCAGCCTTGTTCTTTAACTCAGTGACAATAGTATTATGGGAAGCAGTCAAATTATCATTCATCCTTAGCTGATTTTCAAGAACATACCCTTGCTTCAATGCTAGGTCATCCACTTGGGGCTTTATCTTTTCCTGGTGTGTTGCCAAGTACACCACTGCATTTCCACCTTTGTGGAAGCATTCAGTCATCTCCTTCTTGTTAAGGTTCATTTCAAACCTTATAGACTTGATATCTTGGGCAAGATCAAACTGTAAAGACTTCTGCCCTTCATCCACATAAGCCTCTATGGATTTTCTATGTTCATCCAGTTTTATCTGCAGGGCAATCATTAAAGCACTATAATCAACAGATGGTGTTTGCTGAACTATAGGCTGTGGTGCAACTGTTTGGAGAGCCTTCTTGTAACTCTGGCTTCTTCTCCTGAAGACATAAAGTTTCTTTTTCTTTGCCCTTTAAGCTTCCTCATCTTCTGAGGCAGAGGTGCTGACAATATCCACCCTCTCCTTAGGGCTTGAAGGCTTCTCAGGTTGCACATCTGTTGCTTTCTCAGGTTCTTTCCTCACAGGCTCTTCCAGAATTTCCATCTGCTCCCCCTCAATAGCAGCATTCTCTTTTTCAGCAGCAGTAGGTTCTTTGTCAAAATCCACTTGATCCAGATTTAAAAACAAATCTTCCATAGTGTACTCTTGTGGAGACTGAACAGGAGAAATTCTAGGTTCATCATCCACTGGATCAGGAATAACTTCTAGTACAGTAGATGTGTCTTCTATGACAGCATCTGGAACTTGACTATTCAGCTGAGTTTGCTGATGATTATCAGACAAATCAGTATCTTCCATAGAAAAATCTAAAGTGTTTAGTTCAGTGATTACCTCTAGTATGATGGTGGTTGCTTGTTCACTTTCCAGTGTAGTTGGTTCTTCTACAACTGGAAGCTCCCCCTGGCTGTGATCCTTATGGATGGGGCTAGCTTGAGGTAGCTCCCCCTGGATCTCAGCAGCATCTTGAGGAGCAGGAGACTTCACTGCAGGCTCTTCCTCATGCTCATCTGGAGTGAAGACAACCTGTTCTTCACTGTCAGAACTACTAGTGGACTCATGTGCCACTGGAGCAGTCTTCCTTTTCTTCTTGGGAGGAATCTCTTTCTCAGAAACAATCTTTTCAGGGGTTGGCAGTTCCTTTGACAACACCCTATCCCATCTAGAAAATATTCTTTGATCCATTTTCCTCATGTGATTTATCTTGCTTCCTGCAGCTTGTTGCATTACCTCTGGTATGGCACCAGCAAGGTATAGACTTATAATTATGCCCAGGTTGGGCTTCTTCAAGCTTTCCTTAATCTTCTCATAAACTACCATAGACCAGTCAGTTTTTAGAGAGAAGATAATCCTTGTCATTATACTAAACATAGAGGCAGACACTCCGTCATGCCCTCCTGGCTTGCTTAGGATGACCTTTCCAACAATTTCAGACATGAATTTGCCTTGGCTGTTCATGCCTTTCCTGTTAAACACAGATCCCAGCTTCATCTTAGAATCAAGTCCACACCAAGTTAGAGCTTCCCTGGTCCTTGATGCAGTAACGTCATCTTCCTCTTGAGTTCTTGGAAGCTGTAGAATCTTCCTCAGACTTTTTGGGGATACCTTAACCCTTGCTCCATGAACTCTGGATTTGATTTTGTATCCAGATTCATCCACCTTGGCTCCCTTGAGGAATTCGAGTACCTCTTTCTTCCATATCTTTGTGGGTTCAGAAACTAGATATTCTAACCCAGAATCGGCTACTAGGGTTACGACAGACTTGATTTCTTGATCAGCATCTTCGAAAGCGTCGCGCACCAGCTCATATCCTTCGTTGATGTTCTCCTCAAGCTTAGGCGCCATTAGGGTTTGTAGAATTTGTCTTGAGAGAAGAGAGGTGTCGACACAGAAGTTTGGTCTCGAAACTTTGAAAGCGTGTCGACAAACTAAGACAAAACCCTATTTATACCTTTTTGATTTTGAAGATGAACAGGCGGGACAGCTAACTTAAAATGTGTCGACACTGGCAATAAGTGTCGACACTGACTTATAATGTCTCGACACATATATGTCGACACAAGTTTAGTCAACAGATTTTATGTGTCAACACTTGGTTATGTGTCGACACAACATAACTCGACACATTGTCGAGACTTTACTTAGAAAATTCTGAGTAAATACTAAGTGTCGACACCACTTTGGATGTGTCGAAACCTACTTGGCATGTGTCGACACTAACATTTTGAAGTGTCGACACCAACTTCCTAGATGTGTCGACACCTATTTCTAGAAGTGTCGACACCACTATTCTGTGTCGACACCTTTTGACTTAACCAATTCCAATTCTGTAAACTTACTCTAAGTTTATCATTTCTAGTTCAATTTTAAATCTATTGAACTTAGCTTCTTCTAGGGGCTTAGTATACATATCAACTATTTGATTATCAGTTTTAACATATTCTAATAAAATATCTTCTCTTTCTACATGCTCCCTAAGAAAATGATATTTAATTTCAATATGTTTTGTTCTACTATGGGATACAAGATTATTAGCTATTGAAATAGCACTTGTAGAATCACAGAAGAGTGGAGTTCTACTTACCTGAAATCCATAGTCCTCTAGCTGATGTTGTATCCACAGAAGTTGAGCACAGCAACTTCCTGCAGCCACATACTCTGACTCTGCTGTGGAGATAGCCACACTGGTTTGCTTTTTGCTACTCCATGAAATTAGTCTCCCACCTAGGAATTGACAGGTTCCAGTAGTGCTTTTTCTATCTTCTTTGCATCCTGCAAAGTCTGCATCTGAATAACCTGTTAGTTCAAAATCTCCATTCCTAGGGTACCAGAGGCCTAGATAGGGAGTGCCCTTTAGATATCTTTATATTCTTTTGACTGCTGTCAAATGAGACTCTTTAGGGCAGGCTTGATACCTTGCACAAACACATATAGCATACATGATGTCTGGTCTACTAGCAGTCAAGTATAATAGGGAGCCAACTATCCCTCTATACATGGTTTCATCTACAGGTTTTCCTGCATCATCCTTGCTAAGAGACATACTTGACCCCATAGGAGTCTTCATGGTACTGGATGAATCCATACCATACTTCCTTATGAGTTCTAGGGTGAACTTGGACTGACATATGGATAAACCACTTTCAGTCTATTTAACTTGGAGACCCAAGAAAAACTTCAGCTCTCTCATACTACTCAACTCAAACTGACCTTGCATAAGTTTTGCAAACTTTTTGCAAAGGCTGCTTTCAGTAGACCCAAATATAATGTCATCTACATATATTTGAACTAGTATAACTTTGCCTCTAGATTCCCTAAGGAATAGAGTCTTATCTATTTTCCCCTTGAGAACTTGTTCTCAATGAGGAAACTAGATAGGGTTTCATACCAAGCCCTAGGGGCTTGCTTTAACCCATATAAAGCTTTCCTAAGTCTATAGACATGATGAGGTAAAGTTAGATCAACAAAACCTGAAGGCTGTTCCACATAGACTTCTTCTTTAAGATTACCATTTAAAAATGCTGACTTGACATCCATTTGGTAAACCTTGAATCCTAGATAGGTTGCATAGGATAAGAACATCCTTATGGCTTCCAGTCTGGCTACTGGAGCAAAGGTTTGATCAAAGTCAATACCTTCTTCTTGCCTATATCCTTTAGCAACCAGTCTTGCTTTATTCTTAATGATGACCCCTTGCTCATCCATCTTATTCCTATAGATCCACTTGGTTCCTATTATATTGTGGTCTTTAGGCATAAGAACAAGTTCCCAGACCTTGCACCTCTTGAACTGATTAAGCTCTTCTTGCATTGCTTCAGTCCATTGTGGATCTTGTATTGCTTCTTCAAACTTCTTAGGTTCAACTTGAGATAGAAAACTGGAGTAGACTGCTGCATTCATGTATCTGCTCCTGGTTTGTACTCCTTGTCTTGGATCTCCAATAATCTGCTCTACTGGATGATCTCTAAGATGCCTGTTGGCTGGAGGCATCCTAACTTCAGGTTGAACCTCTTCAGCATCTCCATCATGCTGTACTCCTTGAACTTCTTCTACTACTAGCACATGTAGTTCTCCCCCTGGACAACAGCTACTGTCTTCTACTTGCTGTCTTGCAGCAGGTACTTCTTCTATAGTAAGCTTGTCCATCTTCTTGGTTAAACCTATGGGGCTGCATACAGTACTAGACAACTCATTGTTAATAAGTTTAGTCTCATCAAAAACTACATGCACAGATTCTTCTACAACTTGTGTAGACAAGTTGTAGACTCTATAAGCCTTACTATTATTGCTGTACCCAACAAAAATTCCCTCTTGGGATTTCGCAGCAAACTTAGTCAAGTAAGACTTCCCATTGTTAAGTATGAAGCATTTGCAACCAAAGATCCTGAAATAGGATATGTTTGGTTTCCTGCCTTTCACAACTTCATAGGGGGTCTTGTTGAGGCCTTTAGTGATGGAAGCCCTATTTATAACATGGCATGCAGTGTTAACTGCTTCAGCCCAGAAATACTCTGGCAGTGATGTATCACTTAGTAGGGTCCTACGAGCCTCTATCAAGGTCCTATTTTTCCTCTCAGCAATGCCATTTTGCTGAGGTGTTCTAGGTGAAGAGAATTCTTGAAATATCCCAAAGTCTTCACACAGTTTTGTCATGCTATCAGACTGAAATTCAGTACCATGGTCACTTCTAATCTTGACCACTGTAATGTTTAGTTCATTCTGAATTTGCTTGACAAAGCTATGGAAGACACTAGGTGTTTCAGATTTTTGTCTTAAGAAGAACACCCGGGAAAACGTTGAGTAGTCATCTACAACTACAAGGGTATAGACCTTCCTACCTAAGCTGTGAACTGGCATTGGACCAAAGAGATCTAAGTGCAAGAGGTATAAACACCTCACAGCATCTTTGTTTTCTATGCTTCTAAAGGTGGATTTAGTCTGCTTGCCCTTTTGACAAGCTGAGCAAATACCATCTTTAACACACTTAACTTGAGGACCATTCCTCACTAACTCTTTGCTAAAGAGTTTACCAATAGTCTTGTAGTTAAGATGGGCAAGCCTCTTGTGCCATTTGACACAATGAGAGACTGTCTCATCAACTACAAGACACACTGGAGAACCACTGTTCTCAACCATAATGTCTAAGCAATAGACATTCCTCTTCCTATAACCAGTCAAAATGATCTCTTGATCACTTGACCTCTTGATATGACAACCATTTTTAACAAATGAGATGTCATACCCTACATCACTTAATTGACTTATACTTATTAGGTTGTGTTTCAACCCTTTAACATAAGCCACTTGAGTAATGGTAACCAAGTTGCTAGAAATGTTACCAAATCCTTTAATGATTCCTTTTTTAGAACCACCAAAGGTTACTTTTGGACCATCTTTTATTGGAATGTAGTCCCTTAGTAATCCTCTAGTTCCAGTCATATGTCTGGAACATCCACTGTCCAAGTACCATGTTGGGGTATGGCCACTTGGACTCACCTGCAAAACAGATTAATGAACCTTAGAACCCAAAGAATTCTTGGGTCCTTGGTACTTGTTACTTTGAAATCTGACAAAGCTACCTACTGGCTTTCCAACAGGTAGTTTGGTACTCACTTTGGCACTAGCATTGTGCCAACAGTCCACTGCAAAATGGCCAACTTTTCCACAACACCAACATTCAAACTTGTTGTACCTTTGCTTAGGTACAGTCTTTGTTGTCTTATCTACAGCTGACTTGTTGAATGTTGGGGCTTTGCCCTTGGACTTAGACTTGGACTGCTCAGTCCTTCCAGGTCTAGTAAAGCCCAGTCCAGCTTTACCCTTGTGATGAACAAATTCATCAATTATGGGTAACACTGACTTAGGTTTATAAAACCTAGCAACAAGCTCTCTCTCTTTCTGAAGATTGATCTCCAGACTCTTGATTTGATCATTCTTAAAGGTGATAGTCCCCATCTGAATCACTGTTATGTGTTTCAGCCTGGCTATCTCATTAAATTTTTGATCAAATTGCTTCTCAGAATCTGTTGCAGCAGCTTTAAGATCAGCAATTTCCTTTGCCTGACTTTTGGCTAGGGACTTGCTTTTCTTGTAAGCTTGCAACAGTACTTTATATTCATCTATAAGCTGATGAATATCTTCCTCAGACTCAGATACACACTCATCACTAGATGATGATGAATCTGATTCTGTACTAGAACAAGAAACTGAACTTAGAGTTGAACATTGTACCTTACTGGGTCCTGGCTGTTCCAGGATTTTGTCTTCTTCTGTCAATGCCATTAGTCCTTGGCATTGACTGTCTTCTTGATCATAAATAGACTCCATTATCTGCATGAATTCTTCTTCTTCTTCTTCAGCAAACAGTCCTATGTATGCCTCAGCATCAGACTCAGTTTCTAAAGAAAAGATATCTGATAGAGTCTTCTCTTTCTTGGCAACAAAAGACTTCTCTTTCTTGCCTTTGAAATGAGTCTTCTTCCTATCACTAGACTCTTTTCTCTTCTCAGGACAATATGCAACAACATGGCCTTGTTTATTGCAGCAATAGCAAACTATCTTTGAACTAGTTACCTTGCTAGATTTAGTCCTCTTCCTGTCCTTCTTTGAAGCCTTTTTATCCTGATAAAAATCTTCTTTTCCCTTTGAAGTAGAAGGCCTTGACCTCCACTGTTTCTTCTTCAAGAATTTCTGAAAATGTTTAGTGAAGGCAGCAAAGTCTTCATCACTTTCACTGCTTGCAGATTTTATGCTGACTGACTCATCTGTCTCTGATTCAACTACCTTTGGAGGTGGAGTTGATGACTTATTCCTGCACTTTCTGGAGGCTTCTGTCTTGAAAGGTACAGTTCTTTCCTTGTGTTCAGTTCTTGTGGATTTCTCCTCCTCTTTTCTCACTGTCAACTGCATCTCATAAGACAATAACTTGCCAAACAGTGTAGGAGGAGGAATTTCTCCCAACTTAGCCATTTCTCTAATGGCACAAATCTTTGTGTCCCAATCTTTAGTTAGGGACCTTAGTAACTTGTCATTTAGTTCATAATTGCTGAACTCTCTTCCATAAGACATGAGTTCATTCACTATTCTGTAGAACTTCTTATAGCACTCAGTTATGCTATCACCCTTTCCTTGTCTAAAACTCTCATACTCCTGATTTAGCAAGGATTTTCTATCTTATCTAACTTCTTCAGAACCCTCCATATACACAATAAGAGTGTCCCACATCTGTTTGGCTGTCTTACAGTGTATAAGATTCTGAAATGTTGCATCATCTATGACACTCACTATAATGTTTTGTGCCCTCTTGTCCATGGTGGCTAAGACAATCTCATCCTTAGTCATTTCAGAGAAATCCTTTGGGGTTCTCTGATTTGCATCTAGAACTGATATCTTCATGGGCACATAAGGCCCTTCCTTTACTGTGATGTATATCCTAGGGTCTGAGGCTTCCATAAACAGCCTTACCCTTTCCTTCCAGATCCCAAATATTTCCTTTCTGCATATAGGTAATTTCATGGAACCCAATTCCTTGTGATTTTCAGAGGAACCCATGTTTCTTGATTTTCTTGAATCTGTAATTTGCCTTAGACTGAATCTGCCAATCAGGATCTCCTTAGACTGTTAGTCCTTTTTAAGGAACCTCCCTCTGATACCACTTGAAAGATATAGTACCTAAACACCTAGAGGGGGGGGGGTGAATAGGTGACCGAATCCTTTTTAAACTTTAATGGCAGCAATCAGTTAAGTTCACAGAATTCTATCTATTTTATCACAGCAAACACACAGCATACACAGCAAATCACAATCACAGCAGACACAGAGATTTACAGTGGTTCCCCAAGCTTTGGGTACATCCACTTTCCCCCTTCGCCTATCTAGCAGTGTACTAGATTCGGCCAAACTTCACCACTATCTCAGAACCCAAACTGGTTCCTACACCTCAGGCCCAAAGCCTTACAACTCAGCATTTCCACAAAGCCTACACTCAGCCATAAAGGCCTACACTCAGCCAATAAGGCCTACACTCAGCCAACAAGGCCTACACTCAGAGATTTCAATCTCCTACACTCAGGCTCTCAAGCCCTACCCTCAGCCTTTATAAATACAGGCTTACAATTCACTCAGATGCAAAGGATACTACAAGATAAAAATGATTATAGAAATAATAACTCAACAACTCAGAAACAAGAGAGGGGAGTTGAGAGTTTCTTGATGAGTTCTTGGAAGAACTCAGCTGGATTCAATCTGACTTAGCTTTCTTCAAAGCTTCTTGAAAGTAGAACTGAATAAGACTGATTCCTTCTGCAGTTGATCCTTGACCTCTGCTTCTTAAGATCCAGAATGAATCTGAATCCTTCTTCTCAGCCTAGTTCCAATGGCTGATTTCTTGGATGGAGCCCTCTCTCTCCAACTTCTTAGATCTGCACTTGTACTGCTAGATCTTCTTGATTTGATACTTGATCAATAACTCTGTGTACCACTTTAATAACTTGTTCAACAACAATCTGAACAACCACACTTTCTGTAAACTATATGAGCCTATTTATAGGCCTTCTTCATGGTAACCGGCTGGTCCGGTTCATAACTGTCTTCTGACATCTCTGACAGGTGCTGTAGACCGGCTGGAACGGCAGCTGTCAAGTCATCCAGTCAATTCTTGAAAATCTCTAACTGTCTGATAGTGTCGAGACTTTCTGTCTTTAAGTGTCGACACTTATAGACCAAGTGTCGACACAAGTTGTGTAAGTGTCGACACAAGTCTACAAGGTGTCGACACAACTCCTTGTGTTGTAGATACTGTCTCGACACAGATTCTTCTTCATGTGTCGACACTGAAATTGAGTGTCGACACAAGTACTTGATCTTCTTATCTTTTGCTGAATTCTTCTAAGTGTCGTCACATCTCCTTTGTGTCGACACAACTTCTTGTGTTGAATCTGTTAAGTGTCGACACTGCTTCTTGGTGTCGACACATAGTCTTTAGTGTTGATACTTGATGAGTGTCGACACAGCTCCTTGTGTCGACACTTGATTCTTCTGTTGAGACTTCAGCTGAGTGTCGACACATTCCCTTAGTGTCGACACTTGTAAACTTAGAATATTTTGTTGATCTTGCTGTTCTTTGTTAAGTGTCGACACAGCTCCTTGTGTTGACACTTTCTTCAAGTGTTGAGTCTTCTGTTGAGTGTCGACACATTGTTCTTGGTGTCGACACTTGCTTCAAGTGCTGACTCTTCTGCTAAGTGTCTACACATTATGCTGGGTGTCGACACTTGTACTTAGTCTCTGCAGATTTTTGCTGAGTGTCGACACAGCTCCAAGTGTCGACACTTTCTGATGTAGACACAGCTTCACTGGGTGTCGACACTGCTGTTAAGTGTCGACACTGCTTTACTGTACTTTCTTCATTGAGTGTCGACACAGCTCCTTGTGTCGACACTTTGTGTCTGGTGTCGACTCTGCATCCCAGGTGTCGACACAATGACTCCAAGTGTCGACACTGCTTGCCTGGGTGTCGACACAAGTCTTCTTAAGTGTCGACACTTTCCCTCTGGGTGTCGACACATTGACTTAGAAATTTTTGCTTCAGTCCTGCAAATACTTAACCTGCACATGTAACTCAAAATACATCAAATACATTTTGATGTATATCATTGAGTTGGGTGAGGCTTCTTCAAATTAGGTACATTTAACCAATGTACCCAACAGTATTTTTATTTTTCCGCCTACTCACTTGAGTTAATTTGCAGGCTTTATTTCAGTAGAGTGTGTTTACTTTCTGTAGAGTGGGTGTGTTTTAATTTTCTGTCGAGTGCGTAAGTGTAGCTTTTATTTTCCGCCTACTCGCTTGGAGTTAAATGGCTGGATTTTAATTACCGCCTACTTAATAGAAACCCACATCACAAATTTTTCTACACCACCTAACTCTCTCGAAAAGGACAAAGTGGCTCTAAATGCCACTATCTTGTCTAGTACCTTACGAACCCTTCACTGGGTAGCCCTTGGGAAGTTCGGGAGTTAAAACATAAAAAAAATCTATTTCAAAAAAAAAATTTCGAGACTTCATTAGCTCTTTTATTTTCTAGTCTTTCTTCTCCTCTCTTCTTCTAGTGTATGACCCGCGGAAGTCCGTCGGTTACTTTGGACCTGGACCACGAAATTGAGCGTACTCTTCGGAGAAGATCGCGATTTCAAGGCCCTACTACCCAAGTGTCGGTTGAGGATTCCGAGTCATTTTCTACCTTAAGAATGGCAGAACCCAACGTGGAGGAAGCCGTGCAAAGGCCTATGTCCTATTATGCACGACCGAATCTCGAGGGTACAGAATCTAGTATAGTTTGCCCTGCAATAAATAATAATTTCGAACTAAAGCCTAGCATAATTCAAATTGTGCAGCAGTATGTGCAATTTGACGGTCTTCAAGATGAAGATCCGAACGCACACATAGCCAGCTTTCTTGAGATTTGTGACACCTTCAAGATAAATGGTGTCACAAATGATGCTATTAGGCTAAGATTATTTCTTTTCTCTCTTAGAATTAAGGCTAAGCAGTGGCTGAACACCCTTCCTAAAAATAGCATAACTACTTGGACGCAATTAACTGAAAAAGTTTTGGCCAATTATTTTCCGCCTGCTAAAACTGCAAAACTTAGGAATGACATTTCTGCCTTTGGACAAATAGACACTGAGACCCTTTACGAAACCTGGGAAAGATTTAAAGAATTATTAAGACGATGCCCACATCATGCTCTGCCTGTATGGTTGCAGGTGCAGACGTTCTATAATGGGCTAAATCAAAGCACAAAGCAAATGATAGACGCAGCTTCTGGCGGTACTTTAAACCATAAGACCCCGGAAGCAGCTCTTGAGATGTTTGAAGACATGGCCATGAACACTTACCAGTGAAATGTGCCTAGGTCCCGCCCAAACAAACCTGCAGGTCTCTTTGAAGTGGACAACGTCTCCCAACTCACACTGCAAGTTGAAATATTAAGCAAAAAAATTACGGAGATGACTGCTGCCTCCACCCCTCAGGTATGGGAATCTGCAACTCTTCCCGCTGAACATTTGGATTATGTAAATAATATGCCTAGAACTACTTTTAATAATTTTTCTGCTGTTAATTATCATCCTCCTGGTTTTAATTTTCCGAATAGTTATAATCCTGCGTTAAGAAATCATCCGAATTTTTCGTGGAGCAATCCATCGAATGCTGTGCGCCCGCCACCGCAAAGTGATTTTTCTCCACCACCACCTCCTCAAAGTTTTCCAAAACCTCCAAATTTGGAGGAAATGTTTTCAAAATACATGAATGCTAATGACGCTACGATTAGAACCTTAACCGGAAGTGTTAAAAATTTAGAAAATTAGGTAGGACAGCTCGCTAAAATGATTTCTGAGCGACCCGTAGGGTCTCTTCCTTCCAATATCGAGCCCAACCCGAGAGAGCAAGCGAAAGCTATAACTCTTCGGAGTGGGAAGAAATTTCCCGGTATGATAAGTGAAGAGCCCGAGGCAATCTCCGCTTCCGCTTTAAAAAATCAAAGCTCCGTTCCCGTTTTCAAAATTCCACCCTCTGCCGAAGAAATTATCACTCCTATTTTAGAAAAACAACTCACTCCACCACCCACCTTTAAAAATAATCCATCCTCGCCATACCCTTCCGAACTTAATAAACAACGACAGGATGATCAATACACCCGTTTTTTAGAAATGTTTAAACAAATCCACATAAATCTGCCTTTCCACGAAGCCATATCCCAGATGCCTAAGTACGCAAAATACCTTAAGGACCTCCTAACCAACAAGAAGAAGTTAGAGAACCTTTCTCATGTCACGTTAAATGCCGAGTGCTCGGCGGTTTTAACAAACGGATTACCAAAGAAAATCAGTGACTCGGGTAGTTTCTCTATCCCGTGTGTCTTTGGTGATCTCTTTGTCAAACACGCTTTAGCCGACTTAGGTGCGAGTATTAATCTTATGACCCTCTCGTTGTTTAAAAAGTTAGGAATTGGTAGTCTCAACCCCACACGCATGTGTATCCAGCTCGCCGACAGGTCAGTCAAATACCCGTTAGGAATAGTGGAGGACGTCCTAGTCAAAGTTGACAAGTTCATCTTCCCGGTGGACTTTGTCATTTTGGACATCGAAGAAGACGTCAAGGTTCCCCTGATCCTTGGCCGACCCTTCCTTGCCACCTCCCGAGCTATCATTGACGTAAGCAATGGTAAGCGCTTCCTTCGAGTGGGCGACGATGAGGTAACTTTCTCTATCACCCCCTCGATAAAGAACACACTAGCTAATGATGACTCCTGTTTTTTCATGGATACCGTAAGTGAAGAATCCTTCTCGCACACCTCTGATTTTGAAGAAGAATTTTCCAATTTTTGTTCCTCTCCTACTCCTCCAACTGAATCTCTACACCTAAGTGAAGAATCCTCCACCTGCCTTTCTGATTTTGAAAAAGAATTTTTTGATTTCTGTTCCTCTTCTACTTTTCCAACTGAATCGCTGCACGAAGCCGCCATGGCAGCTAGCAACACCCCTTTTAATTTTACATATAAAAAAGTGTACGAGGACATAGTTTTTGAAAAAGAACAAATTTCCAAAACCTCGTATGATGACCCCCCTACCTTCGAACTGAAAGAACTACCAGAGCACCTTCGATACGCTTTCTTGGAAAAGGACTCCAAGCTGCCTGTCATAATTTCGGCCTACCTCACAGATGCACAAAAGGATAAACTTCTTTCAATTTTACAAAAGCATCGCCAAGCTATTGTTTGGCAGATATCTGATATCAAGGGCATAAGCCCATCTTTCTGCACTCATAAAATCTTAATGGATGATAATTCACGTAACTCTATACAACCTCAGTGCCGTATAAACCCAAACATGAAAGACGTAGTTAAGGGCGAGGTTATGAAATTGTTAGACGCAGGAATTATCTATCCTATATCCGACAGTAAGTGGGTTAGCCCAGTACAGGTAGTACCAAAGAAGGGAGGGATAATGGTCGTAAGTAATGAAAATAATGAATTAATCCCGACTCGGACGGTAAGCGGATGACGAATGTGTATAGATTACCGTAAGTTGAATATTGCCACCCGCAAGGATCACTTCCCCTTGCCGTTCATTGATCATATTTTAGAACGACTTTCCGGACATAGCTTTTATTGTTTTCTCGATGGCCTCTCGGGGTATCTTCAAATCCCCATCTCCCTCGAGGACCAGGATAAAACTAAGTTTACTTGTCCCTTCGGCACCTTCGCCTACCGAAGAATGCCGTTTGGATTGTGCAATGCGCCAGCTACATTCCAACGATGTATGCTCGCCATCTTTGACAAGTACGTAGAAGGCATTATGGAAGTTTTTATGGATGATTTCTCCGTGTTCGGGAATTCCTTCGATAGTTGCTTAGAGAATCTTGAAAAAGTCTTAGAGCGATGCGAAGAAACTAACCTTGCCTTAAATTGGGAAAAATGTCATTTTATGGTAAGGGAAGGGTTAGTTTTGGGACATAAAATTTCTGAAAGGGGTATTGAAGTAGACGTTGCGAAAATAGAAGTTATCGAGAAGCTGCCGCCACCTACGAACATAAAAGCTATAAGAAGTTTCCTGCATCATGCGGGTTTCTACCGCCGCTTCATAAAGGACTTTTCCAAAATCACCAAGCCCCTTACCCATCTCTTAGAAAAAGACGCCCCATTCATCTTTGATGACCTCTGTCTAGCTACCTTCAATTTAATAAAAGAAAAATTAGTTAATGCCCCAATCATGATAGCTCCGGTGTGGGATCTTCCATTTGAGATAATGTGTGATGCGACTAGTTATGCGGTGGGAGCCGTACTAGGTCAACGTATTTCCAAAAACATCCACCCCATTTATTACGCTAGTAAAACACTCACATCTGCACAGAAAAATTACACCACAACCGAGAAGGAGCTCTTAGCTGTAGTATTCACTTTTGACAAATTTCGCCCTTATATTACTCTTTCGAAAATTATTGTTTTTACGGACCACTCGGCCCTCAAATATCTTCTCTCTAAAACGGATGCCAAGCCTCGCTTGATTCGCTGGGTCTTACTCCTCCAGGAGTTTGACTTAGAGATCCGTGATAAGCGAGGTGCCGAGAACTTGGCCGCCGACCACCTTTCGCGCCTAGACAACCCGTTTATAGAACAATTAGACGAAAATTCTTTTCATTACTATTTCCCTGATGAGAAGCTGTTCATAATTAACACATCTACTTCTCCTTGGTTTGCCTGCATCGCCAACTATCTAGTGGCCCGTGTGCTCCCAAAAGAGTTTTCATCTCAGCAAAAGAAGAAATTCTTTTCTGAGCTGAAAAACTATTTTTGGGAGGACCCGCATCTTTTCAGAATTTGTGCCGACCAAGTGATCAGGAGGTGTGTTTCTTTTGATGAAGGATTAGATATTATTAAACATTTGCATGAAGGACCGACAGGTGGGCACTATCAAGCTGCTCGCACCGCTCACAAAGTGTTAAGTGCGGGTTTTTACTGGCCCACCCTGTTTAAAGACGCGCATGCCTTTTTGAGTAGGTGTGATAGTTGCCAACGGTCGGGGAATATTTTGAATAAAAATGAAATGCCACAAAATTATTTCCTAGAGTGCGAAGTTTTCGACCTCTGGGGGATTGATTTTGTCGGCCCTTTTCCTTCTAGCTTCGGGAATAAGTACATTTTAGTTGCCGTTGATTATGTTTCGCGTTGGACCGAAGCACAAGCTCTTCCTGCGAACGACGCCCGAGTCGTAGTTAATTTCCTAAAAAAATTATTTTCTCGTTTCGGTACGCCGCGCGCTATCGTTAGTGATAGGGGTTCTCATTTTTGTAACGCACAATTTTCAAAAATCCTAACTAAATATGGCGTTACTCATAAGCTTTCCACTGCCTACCACCCCCAAACTAACGGACAAGTCGAAGTAGTCAATAGAGAAAAAAAAAGAATTTTGGAAAAGACTGTTTCAACATCTAGAAAAGACTGGTCAGCCAAATTAGACGATGCTCTATGGGCCTACCGAACAGCGTACAAAACCGCCCTCGGATGTACGCCATATCGGTTGGTTTATGGAAAATCGTGTCATTTACCCGTAGAGTTAGAACACCGAGCCTTTTGGGCCTTACGATTTTTAAACTTCGATCCCCACTCTGTCGGCGATTTTAGAAAATTTCAACTTAACGAACTCGACGAGTAGCGCTCTTACGCATATGAAAATAACAGACTTTATAAAGAGCGGACGAAGCGTTTACACGATCGACATCTTAGGCACCCAAAAATCTTTAAGCCGGCGACCAAGTGCTTCTTTATAATTCTCGTTTACGTTTATTCCCGGGTAAATTAAAATCACGTTGGTCGGGGCCTTTTACTGTTTTAGAAGTCTTTTCTTATGGTACTGTTTTAATTTCCCACCCTGATAAGGGTACTTTCAAAGTGAATGGCCAGCGTCTTAAACTGTATTTCTGTGATGATGTCAGTCTCAACCCTGTTAACTCTATCTTTCCGGTCCTGACATTTGATTAATCTGCACTTTATTTTACTCAAAAACTTTGACCTTTATTCGAACTTTATTTTTAAACAATATTTGGGACAATCTTATTTTGATGCGTCGAGCTCAAACGACGCTTTAAACAAAGGGCGCTCTTGGGAGGCAACCCCAGTTATCTTTTTCTGTTTTCTTTATTTTACAATTTTTGCCCCGAATGGCTCCGGCAAGCTGAAACTTCTGCAATCGCCTGCTCCAACGGTTCTGATTCTATGACAAAGTCCACCAGACGACGTTTCCTGAAGATCCACAACACACGCATGGAGGAACGACATCACTCAGCTTTCCCTGCAACATAAAACCGGGGAAGTACCTGTTTTTCAATTCTGTCTTTCATTTCTGTACTTTACTTTTCTCTCGTTCTCCGACCTCCTTCTCCATTGAGGACAATGTAGATTTTAAGCTTGGGGGATGAGTTCCTCCTTTTTGCTTTTTGTAAATATCCAAAAAATCCAAAAAATTCAAACAAAATATGTATATATATAGCTGCATTTTGGTATTTCAATAAGTACCCCATGTTTATGTTTTGTTTTTCTCAAACTTCTTTATAAACAACGTAGTTAATTATAATTTTTCTAATCATTTTTTTAATCATATTTCACAAGTAAAATGTTGGCCATGCTGTGTTTCTAATTCACGGTAGCATGTTAAGGTAAAATATTTCTCTAAAACGTGCATTTCTATTATGGTTTTCCGTTTTTTATTTTCTTTACTTTCTGTAAAAATTTATCATCCACTATTTTCCTTTTCGTCTTTAGATAATTTTTGTAATAACAAATTTTGAATAACGTAGTAGATATGAACGATCCAAGTAACATATTATTTTTATTTTCAAGATAATTTCATCAATCTTCTTTTATTATCTCGAACTTGCTTTTTGAAATTTATCGACTTTATGTTTTAAATAAATTTAAAAAAGCGTGAAAATGATTTAGGCCATTTTTGTTTACGTTTGAGCTTAACTGCCAACCTAAAATCTTTTACCACTAGTTAGCCGCTTTTGAGCATTTTTTCCAAATTCATTTGATAACTCCACACAGCATTTCATTTTCACCAAAGCCCAAATTCCTACCTATCTAATTACGCTAATTTTTTTGATAGGAAATTTTGTGTTATCTTTGGAGAAATTGTTGAAAAAAGTGTACTCAAAAGCAATGTATTGAAAAAAAGAGAAAAAATGAATGAAAATAATAATAATAAAAAAAGAGATAAATGATCATAAAGAAAAAAAAATTATTTATACATATTTTGTTTAAAATAAATTATTTTTTTTGAAACTCGTTGTTTTGGTTTAGTGTGATTTTTAAGCCTTCATGTTTATATTTGAATTCCACTCCTATTCATATTCCTAAACCAAACGTTTCGGTCCTATTAAGTCCTTTTTATTCACGCCTCTTTTTTAATTTTATTTAACAACTACGAAAAGAAGAAAAGTAAATCAGTTTTAGTTTTGGATTTAAACTTAGATTTTTGTTATTTAATTGATATAATTATAATGAGTTGCTTGGATCTAGTAATAACTCAATACGTTCTTTTCATTTTCATTGCCTTGCTTAAATCTATTTAAAGAATTTCGTCAAAATTCTGGATGATTTATTTTTATTAAGTAAAGTTTATAAAAGTTAAACCATACCAAAATAATTGTTTTAGATTTACGTTTTACATTCTCCCGACCTAGAATTTCGCATAGTACTTGTGTAAGTATGATTAAAACTTTTTGAATTAGTCACTTTTTATGATTAGCTAGTCATTACATCTTTGCTTGGGGACAAGCAAAACTTAAGCTTGGGGGAATTTGATAATACAGTTTGCAGTCAATTTTTTTAGGATATTTTCGGGGTTTTAAAGCAAATCATGTCTTGTAAAGTACTTATTTTGATTCCCCTTTGTATATATTTTTGTCGCTAATGCATTTTTTCTGCTTTTTGCAGGTTTTAACGGCTTTCAGCCAAATTTTGCTGTGATACGCCCCAAGGTCACGCCCTACCAGGGCGTGTAACCAGAGGAATGAAGCAATTGGTCCGAAACTGCATTCCGTGGAAACTTAGTATACACGCCCTCGGTCACGCCCGTGTCACATCCGACACGGGCGTGTTCTAGAGGCGTGTCCCCAGGTTCTGAGGAATCGCCGCAGCGCGCTCGTTTTTCCCGCTCCACCGTCGCACCGAAAGTGTCACGTCCCAGGGTCACGCCTGACCCGGGCGTGACATATGGGCGTGTACTTCAGCAATTCCGCCCGTCACCTCCAGCATTCAATTTCAGCTCAACAAAGTCACGCAGCAAAGAACACGCCCTAGGTACATGCCCTACCAGGGCGTGACTTGTGGGCGTGTACCTCAACTACTTCGTCAGAATTAAATTTCAGCCCGAAAAAGTCGCGCCGAATGTGTCACGCCCTAGGGTCACGCCCGACCAGGGCGTGACAGGGGGGAGTGACCCGACCCGAAAAATTCTATAAATAGAGCCCAACTCTAAGGGTTCAAGGACACTTTTCGGATTGAGAGGGGAGGTTCTGTCCTTTGTATTTTTGAACTTTTTTAAGCATGTCTCTCCATTTTTAGTTCTTAGCTCTAGCTTTATGCTTTCCCTGTATTAGTTCCTAGCTTCGTTCTATAGTATAATGTTAATGATAGTGTAGTTTACCTTTCCATGCACTTGTAATCTCTGGTTATCAAGCTGTAAGATCCCTGTTTCCATTAATAAAAAGTGTTGTTTTCTTTTACGTTTTTGCTCTGTTTTCATTATTCTTCTTCTACTCATCCCCCCTCTTCCACCTCACCATGATTAACTAATCCTCCATGTACTCGATCTTGATGATCCGAGGTTCGAGTGATTAGGTTATGATGCTTTGAATCTTACCTTTTCTTTTTTAGGGTTTAGCCTTGAATTACTCTTGATTTATCACGGGATGGAGGTATATCATCGATATATACTCTCCACCTTTGCTTTCATTCTGGGCTAGCCGAGAGGCCGAAAGTTTGAAATGAGCACTCAAGAGTAAAGGAAGTTGTTCGCACCCCTCGAGAGAGGCAGACGTTCAAATCTCCCAGATTGGAGTAAAATCCAATAGCAGGGTTCACCGCGTAAAGTGAGTTTTAGGCCTCTGATTTAGGCAAGAGTCGGTCGGACCTTCCTAAACTCAGTTAGGCACGGCCTTCGAGAGAAGCGTGTCAATATTTATGGAACCTCCACGGTCAAGGACCTTTACCCTAATTAGCTTAGGTTTATTTATCGTATTTTTCTAACCACTCTTGCCGAGGTGATTTCTGATCGAGTGCATTTTCCCCTCATCGTTACTAAGCTTAAGTTTAATCGCTCTTTTAGCTCTCTTTATCTTTTCATGCAAGTAGCTCTCTTTCATTGCAAGTAGTTCTCTTCCTTTAGTACGTTTAGCTTTCTTCTAAAAAACCTAATTTTTCCGTCGATAAAATAATAGATTTCGTGTGAGTAAGCTTACTCAACTATTCCCGGATTTTAATACGACACTTGTGTCCCCTAGATGCATTTCGATAGGTATACTTGCCTTGTTGGATTGTTAGTTTGGTTATTTTCTCCTTGCAGATATCTAAGAGACAATCAGAAAACTAGACAGGGTTTCATACCAAGCCCTTGGGGCTTGTTTTAACTCATACAAAGCCTTCCTAAGTCTATAAACATAATCAGGTTTAAGAGAATCAATAAAACCTGATGGCTGCTCTACATAGACTTCTTCCTTCAGATTTCCATTCAGAAAAGCTGACTTAACATCCATTTGATATACCTTAAATCCTTGATATATTGCATAGGCAAAGAACATTCTTATTGCTTCCAGTCTTGCTACTGGAGCAAAGGTTTGATCAAAATCAATACCTTCTTCCTACCTATATCCCTTTGCAACAAGTCTAGCTTTATTCTTTATGATGATTCCATTTTCATTCAACTTGTTCCTAAAGATCCACTTTGTTCCAACTATGTTATGATCCTTGGGTTTAGGAACTAGCTCCCAGACCTTGCATCTTTTGAATTGATTCAGCTCCTCTTGCATGGCCTCAATCCAATGAGAGTCTAGGATAGCTTCTTCAAACTTCTTTGGCTCCACTACGGATAGAAAACTAGAGTAAAGAACTGTACTTAGATTCCTGCTCCTTATTTGCACCCCTTGTCCGGGATCTCCAATTATTTGATTGGCTGGATGATCCTTTAAGTGCCTATTTGTTGGAGGCAGCCTGTCTTCAGGTTGTACACCTTCAGTCTCTTCATTTAGCTGCATCTCTTGGTCTTCTTCAGCATCAGGAGTATCTTGTACTCCCCCTGGACAACAGCCACCATCTTCCACTTGCTGACTTGCAGAAGAACCTTCTGTTAAGGTAAGCTTGTCCATCTTCTCAATTACACCTGTAGAGCTGCAAACACTTCTTGGCAATTCATTGTTAATGAGTCTAGCTTCATCAAAAACTACATGAACAAACTCTTCTACAACTTGAGTAATCAAGTTGTAGACCCTATAAGCATTACTATTATTGTTGTACCTCACAAAGATCCCCTCTTGGTATTTGGCAGCAAACTTGGTTAGATAAGACTTACCATTGTTAAGGATATAGTACTTGCAACCAAAGATCCTGAAATAGGATAAATTTGGTTTTCTGCCCTTCATGATCTCATAGGGGGTCTTCTTGTGGCTCTTGGTGATAGTAGCCCTATTGATCACATGACAAGCAGTGTTTACTGCCTCAGCCCAGAAATATTCTGGGAGAGATGTGTCACTCAATAGGGTTCTTCCAGCCTCTATCAAGGTTCTATTTTTCCTTTCAGCAATACCATTTTGCTGAGGTGTTCTTGGTGAGGAAAATTCCTGAAAAATTCCAAATTCTTCACACAGTTTTGTCATACTGTCAGACTGAAATTCAGAACCATGGTCACTTCTGATTTTGACCATTGTACTGTCCAATTCATTCTGAATTTGTTTAACAAAACTATATAAGATACTTGGGGTTTCAGATTTTTGTCTAAGGAAGAACACCCAGGAAATCCTTAAATAGTCATCTACAACCACAAATGTGTAGACCTTCCTACCTAGGTTGTGAACTGGCATAGGACCAAAAAGATCCATATGCAAGAGGTATAGACACCTCACAGCATCTTTGTTCTCAAGGCTATGAAAGGTGGATTTGGTCTGCTTGTCTTTTTGACAAGCTGAGCATATCCCATCCTTTATACACTTAATCTGAGGACCATTCCTCACTAACTCTTTGCTAAAGAGTTGGCAAATTGTCTTATAGTTAAGATGAGCCAGCCTCTTGTGCCATTTAACACAATGTGAGACTTTCTCATCAGCTACAAGACAAATAGGAGAAACATTGTTCTCACATGCAAAGTCAAGACAGTAGACATTCCTCTTCCTATATCCTGTCAGAATGATCTTTTGATCACTTGAACTTTTGATATGACAACCATCCTTGACAAATGAGATGTCATATCCTAAATCACTCAGCTGACTTATGCTAATGAGGTTATGTTTCAAACCCTTTACAAAAGCCACTTGAGTAATTATAATTTGGTTACTAGAAATGTTACCAAAGCTTTTGATGATTCCTTTTTCTGAACCACCAAAGGTAACTTTAGGACCATCCTTGATTGGTGTATAGTCCTTCAGCAATCCACTAGTTCCAGTCATGTGCCTGGAACATCCACTGTCCAAGTACCATATAGGGGCATGGCCACTTGGACTCACCTGCAAAATAGATTACTTAACCTTAGAACCCAAATAATTCTTGGGTCCTTGGTGCAGGTTAGTTTGACTTTTAACAAAACTACCTGTAGCTCTTCTAGCAGGTAGTTTGCTACTCTCCTTGACACTTAAATTGTGCCAACAATCTATGGCAAAGTGGCCTATCTTGCCACAACACCAGCACTCAAACCTGTTGTACCTTTGTTTGGGTACAAACCTGGCTGGATTATCTACTGCAGCCTTCTTGTTTAGTGTTGGGGCTTTGCCCTTAGATTTGGACTTAACTATCCATACATGTCTTGTAGACCCCAATCCAGTTTTACCCTTATGAGGTACAAACTCATCTATCAAAGGTAAAATAGATTTTGGTTTAGAAAAACATGCTACAATCTCTCTCTCCTTCTGAAGTCTAGCCTCCAGATTTCTAATTTGATCATTCTTAAATTTAATAGTACCCATCTGAATAACAGTAATATTCTTCAGCCTGGCTATTTCATTCAGTTTCTGATCAAATAACTTGTCTGAATCAGCAGCAGCAAATTTAAGACTAGCAATCTTCTTTGCCTGAGTTTTGGCCAAGGTTTTGCTTTTCTTCAAGGCCTGCAACAAGTCCCTATACTCATCAATTAACTGATGAATATCTCCTTCAGATTCAAACCCATCCACATCACTTTATGCAGATGTATCTGATTCTGACTCAGTACTAGAAATTGAACTAAAAGAACAAGTTTGTACCTTAATTGCTCCAAGCTGATCCTGGATTTTGTCTCCTTCAGATAAGGCCATCATCCCTTTGCACTGATTGTTCTCATGCTCATAAATTGAATTTATTAACTGTATGAACTCATCTTCCTCCTCTTCAGCAAATAATCCAATATAGGCTTCAGCTTCTGAATCAGTTTCTGAAGATGACTGATCAGTCAAACTTTTGTCTTTCTTAGCAAAAAAGGACTTTTCCTTTTTGCCGTTGAACTGAGTCTTGTTTTTGTCAGCTAACTCCTTCCTCTTTTCAGGACATTCAGCCACTACATGTCCCTGTCTATTACAACAATAGCATACAATCTTTGAGGATATAGTTTTACTTGGCTTGGACTTTCTTCTGTCATTCCTTGATGACTTCCTTTTCTGATAGTAGTCATCTTTTGTCTGTGAAGTGGATGGATTAGACCTCCACTACTTCTTCTTCAGAAACTTTTGAAAATGTCTTGTAAAAGCAGCAAAGTCTTCATCACTTTCACTGCTATCTGAATTCTTGCTTTCTGAATTATCTGTCCCAGCCTCAGCAACTATTTGAGGTGGAGATGGAGACTTGCTTCTATATTTCCTAGTGGCTTCAGTCTTGAAGGCCACAACTCTTTCCTTGTGCTCCACTCTAGTAGTCTTCTCGTCCTCCTTTCTTGCTAATAACTGCATCTCATAAGATAACAGTTTTCCAAACAATATTGGAGGAGGTATGTCAGCTAGTTTGGCCATTTCCCTAATGGCACAAATTTTGGTATCCCAGTCCTTAGTCAGGGATCTTAAGAACTTGTCATTCAGCTCATAGTTGATGAATTCTCTTCCATAGGACATCAATTCATTTACTATCCTATAGAACTTCTTGTAACATTCAGTAATGCTATCGGACTTTCCTTGTCTGAAGCTTTCATATTCCTGATTTAACAAAGACTTCTTGTCTTGTCTTACTTCTTCTGATCCCTCCATATAGACTATTAATGTGTCCCACATTTCTTTAGAAATTTTACAATGAATTAAATTCTGAAATGTTGCATCATCAATTGCACTAACAATAATATTCTGGGCCCTCTTGTCCATAGTGGCTAGAATAATTTCTTCTTTAGTCATTTCTGAATAGTATTTGGGAGTTCTCTGATTTTCATCCAGAATAGATACTTTCATTGGCACATATGACCCTTCTTTGACTGTGATGTATATTCTTGGGTCAGATGCTTTCATAAAGAGTCTAACCCTCTCTTTCCATATGACAAAAATATCTTTTCTATAGATTGGCAATTTCATGGACCCCAGCTCTTTGTGATTCTCACTTGAACCCATTTTCTTGAATCTTGTTTATTCAGATTCTGCCTACAGGATCTTACTCATACTATTATGTCCCTTTTTGAGTAACCTCGCTCTGATACCACTTGAAAGAATTAGTGCATAATCACCTAGAGGGGGGGGGGGGGTGAATAGGTGACCTTTATCTTTTTAACTTTAAAGGCAGAAATACTGTACAGTACATGCAATTCTACAATTATCACAATACAGCAACCATGCAATCAAACATACGCAGAGTGCACATAGGATTTATAGTGGTTCCCTAAGGTCTGGGTACATCCACTTTCCCCCTTCGCCTATCTAGTAGTGTACTAGATTCGGCCCTAACTTCTCCACTGCTTCTCAGATCCTCAGATCTTACAACTGAGAACCCCAAACAGGTTCCTACAACTCAGAGTGTCCCCACTCCTACAACTCAGGCACAAAGCCTTACCACTCAGTCTTTACCAAGACCTACACTCAGGCTAAACAGCCCTACCTCAGCCCTCAATCAAGGCCTACACTCATAGAATAGAATCTCCTACACTCAAACACAATAACCCTACCTCAGACTTTATAAAATAGGTTTACAGCTCAGATCCCTTAGGATCCTACAGAAAATAAAGTTTACAAAGTGTTTAACCACAACTCTGAAAGAGAGAGATGAGTTGACTGGCTTCTTGATGAGTTTTTGAAAGAATTTTGCAGAGATCAACCTCCCTTAGCTTTCTTCAAAGGTTCTTGAATTAGAACACAGTAGGGTTGAGTCTCCTCTGAAGATGATCTTCTATCAACTTCTGTCTTGAGAATCAAATCTCAATCTGAAACTTACTTTTCAGCCTGGTTCAACAACTGTTCTTCTTAGATGGAGCTCTCTCTCTCCAACTTCTTAGATCTTCTCTTGAAGGTCTTCTTCTTTGTTGTGTTGTTTTTCAATTCATTGATCATTAATTCTGTCGAAGGAGAAAGGTCTTTAAATAGTCTTCCTCCAAGGTAACCGGTTGATCCGGTTTCTAACAACCTTCTGACAGCTCTGACAGTTGCAGTTGACCGGTTGAAATGGCAGCTGTCAAGTCATCCAGTCACTTCTTGAAATCTCTGTCACTGTCTGAAAGTGTCGAGACAGAAAGTCATTATGTGTCGACACAAATAGACTAAGTGTCGACACAAGTAGACTAAGTGTCGACACTAGCCTTGATGGTGTCGACACAACTCCTTGTGTTGTTGTAACAGTTTCTCGACACTGCTTCTTCAGAATTTGTCGACACTGATTCTGTGTGTCGACACAAGCCTTCTGTAGAATGTGTCGACACTGATTAAGTGTGTCGACACAAGTACTTCTTCTTCAATACTTAGTTGATTTCTACTGTGTGTCGACACAACTCCTTTGTGTTGACACATCTTCTTGTGTTGAAACTTGCTGAGTGTCGACATATCTCCTTTGTGTCGACATATGCCTTCATGTGTTGAAACTTGCTGAGTGTCGACACATCTCCTTTGTGTCGACACATGCCTTCATGTGTTGAAACTTTGCTGAGTGTCGACACATCTCCTTTGTGTCGACACATGCCTTCATGTGTTGAAACTTTGCTGAGTGTCGACACATCTCCTTTGTGTCGACACATGTACTTTAACTTTGTTGAAGTTCGCTGAGTGTCGACATAGCCTCCTGGTGTCGACACTTTTGATGTCGACAAAGTTTCTCTGGGTGTCGACACTGCTTCTAAGTGTCGACACTGATTATGTAGACAATTCTTCACTGTGTGTCGACACTACCTGTATGTGCCGACACTATTCTTTTGGTGTCGACTCTGCCTTCCTGGTGTCGACACAATTACTCCAAGTGTCGACACAGCTTCTATGGGTGTCGACACTAGCCATCATAAGTGTCTTCACTTCACCTCTAGGTGTCGACACATGGACTTAGAAACTTTTATGCTTTTCCTGCAATTACTTAACCTGCACACATAAACTCAAAGCACATCAAATACACCTTGATGTATATCATTGAGTAGGGTGAGGCTTCTTCAAATCAGGTATATATATTCCAATGTACCCAACAATCTTCACTAGGATGATCTTGCCCTTAGATCCCTTAGGAATAGGGTCTTGTCTATCTTCCCCCTTGAGAATTTGTTCTCAATGAGGATGGTAGACAATGTCTCACACCATGCTCTTGGGGCTTGTTTAAGCCTATAAAGAGCTTTCCTAAGTCTATATACAGCAGTAGGAGAGTTAGAATTAATAAAACCTAGAGACTGCTCTACATAAACCTCTTCAAGTCTCGATTTAGGAAGGATGACTTGACATTCATCTGGAATACCTTGAATCCCTGGAAGGCTGCAAATGCAAGGAACAATCAGATTGCTTCCAACCATGCAATTAGGGCAAAGGTTTGATCATAATCAGTCCCTTCTTCCTGTTTATACCCTTTGGCCACAAGTCTGGCTTTATTCTTGATTACAATGCCATTTTCATCAGGTTTATTTTTTATAATCCACTTGACTCCAATGACATTGTGTCCATCTGGTCTGGGAACTAGCTTCCAGACCTTGCACCTTTTGAACTGGTTCAGTTCTTCTTATATTGCACCAATCCAGAATTGGTCTTGATTTACTTCTTCAAATTTCCTGGGCTCTTCTTATGACAGGAACCTAGAATAGAGTGTTGTGTTGAGACTCCTGCTTATGGTCTGTACACCTTGGCTAGCCTCACCTATTATCTGCTCTGGAGGATGATCTCTAAGGTACTTGACTGCTGGGGGAAGTCTGACTGCTTCCTACTGATTATCATTTTCTTCAGTAGGTTGGTCTTCATTTCTAACTTGACTGCCCTATGCTTCCTCTAGACAAAATCCCTCTCCACAATCTTCTTGCAAAGCTGGTTCTTTATCTTTGATGGAGAGCTTTTCAATCATGACTTTTATTCCTGCAGAGCTAGGCAAAGAGCTTGACAACTCACTGTCAATCATGCATGACTCATCAAACACTACATGGACAAACTGTTCTACAACTTGATTTGTCAAGTTATAGACTCTATATACCCTACTATTATTGTTGTACGCAACAAATATCCCCTCATGGGATTTGGCAGCAAACTTAGTTATTTTTGACTTACCATTGTCCAGGATGAAAAACTTGTAACCAAAGATCCTGAAGTAGGATATGTTTGGTTTTCTACCCTTCAAGATCACATAGGGAGTCTTCTTATGGCCTTTAGTGATAGAAGCCCTATTGAGCACATGACATGAAGTGTTAACTGCCTCAGCCCAGAAATATTCAGGGAGAGAAGTGGCACTCAATAGTGTTCTCCCACCTTCTATGAGAGTCATATTTTCCCTCTCAGGTAACCCATTTTGCTGGGGTGTTCTTAGAGAGTAGAACTCTTGATGAATCCCTTGCTCTTCATAGAATGTAGTCATAGTAGCAGACTGAAACTCAGTTCCATGGTCATTTCTCATTCTGACCACAGAGCATGCAAGCTCATTCTGAAATTGTCTGACAAAATTTGCGAAGATTTCAAGGGTTTCATCCTTTCTTTTAGGGAAGAACACCCAAGTAAACATAGAATTGTCATCAACCACCACAAGTGTGTAGACCTTCCTACCTAGACTATAAATAGGCATAGGAACAAACAAGTACATATGTAGAAGATACAACCATCTCACAGATTCTTTGGCCCCAATGTTCTTGAAAGAGGTTGTAGTTTGCTTACCCTTTTGGCAAGCAGCACAGATAACGTCCTTGGAGCATTTTATTTTGGGACCATTCCTAACAAGCTCACCACTTAGGAGCTGGCCAATGGTCTTATAATTCAGATGAGCCAGTCTCTTGTTCCACTGGACAGAATATGAGACTTTTCATTTGCAACTAGACATATAGGGGAACTATTTTCTAAGCAAGAAAAATTTAAGCAATAAACATTCCCACTCCTAGTGACTATTAAGATGACACTTTGATCACTTAACCTCTTGATGTGGCACTTATCCTTGTGTAAAGGAAATGTCATAACCAAGATCACATAGTTAGCTTATGCTTATGAGGTTGTGTTGCAACCCCTCCACATAAGCAAACTTTGTGATGGTGATTATGCCATTTGAGATGTTACCATAGCCTCTGGTTATCCCCTTCTCTGAGCCTCCAAAAATGACCTTGCGTTCATTCTTTACTGGAGTGTATTCCTTTAATAGCTCCTTTGTTCCAGTCATATGCCTGGAACATCCACTGTCCAAGTATCACTTAGGGGAACTGGTACATGAACTAACCTGAAATGAACACAAATCACCTTACCTGAGGACCCCAATTTCTATTGGGTCCTAGGTTCACATTAGTCTGAAAATAACCATGCATTCCTGCAGAATTCCTGACAGGTTGGCAACTTCTGGACACAGAAGGATTGTGCCAGCAATCTATAGAATAGTGGCCCACTTTGTCACAACACTAACACTTATAGATATTATATCTCCTTTTCTATTTGGAACCAACATTTGACTGTACTGCTTCCTGAATAGTGGGGAGATGTGCCGCTCTATAATTCTGCCTTCTTTTGGCAGCTATTTGACTGAAGGATAGTCTTTTAGCTGGCTGTGTTGGTCTTCTCTGAGAACCACTATCTGCTTGTCTCTTTTCAGCTAACATGCTTCTGATAGCATCTGAGATTGCCATTCCAGCCCTGTTAGAAGACTCACCTTGAGTTACTACTTTTGCTGGATGGTTTTGATTTTTAGCAGCAGCAATATCTTTGAATTTTGAGGCCGGGGCACCAAAAATAAATGTTCCGGGATGGACCATTTAGATTTCCTCATGGGCAGCCTTAAAGGCTTTCACATGGTTGTACCTTCCACCATGGTTGGGGCCACATTAGTCCATACCAGTTGATCTTCCTTTCTCCCAGTGACCATAAAAACTTTCATGGTCATACCTGTTAGAAGGCAACAACACTCTCAGAAAAGAAATTTGAGGTAATGAGGGTAGAGGCACAACTGATGCCTTCCCTTTTCCCTTTGCTCTTGGATTGGAAGGTCTAGCAGGTCCCTTAAATACCAACCCTTTCTTATCAGCTTGGGTAAGGTGGGCATCAATTAAGGGCAGCACAATACTTGGCTTAGAAAATTTTGTCACCGACAATTTCTCATTAAAGAGATCTTTTTCATGTTTCTGGATAAGTTTCTCATTTGAGATTCTTACAACAAACTCACTGTCAATGATCTCCTTGAGCTGGCCCGCATGTGCATCCATGTCAATGAGGGTTTTTTCTTGGTCTTCACACTTGCTTTTAATACTAAGAAGCTCTTTTGCCTGCCTCTTGGCAAGTAGCTTGCATTTCTTGAAAGCCTCAAGAAGTTCTCCATATTTGGCAATTATGGAGTTTACATCATCTTTAGAGTCTGAATCCCCTTCATCTCTTGATGATTGAGCTTCAGAGACTGAGTCAGCCTCATGAATAGAAATAAAAGAATGTGGTTTCGCATGTACCTGAGTCTGACTACACAGATCCTGACTGCTTTCTTCATCTATGATTGTCATTAATCCATGGCACTGAGCATCTCCTTCATCTTCATCCACTTTTGAGTCACTATATGAGTGTGACAGAGCGGCCCTGATCCCTATTCTAGTATTTGGGAACTCTTCAGATTCCACTTCAGCAACAGCAATAAGCCCAATATAGGCTTCATCTTCTTCACTGTTTGACTCAGAGGAAGAGTCAGACCAGGTCTTATCCTTCTTGGCCACAAGGGACTTTTCCTTGTTCTTTCACTTGTGATGCTTCTTCACCCTTTCTTCTTTCCTCTTCACTGGGTAGTCAGCAATTACACGCCCAGGTTTGCTGCAGCAAAAATAAATAATGTTAAAGGAAGATTGTTTATTAGAGTTAGGAGCATACATGTCCTCCTTAGAGGATTTCCTTCTGTGCTGAGAGGAGGAAGATGGACTTCTATTCTTCCAATGCCCCTTATTTATGAATTTCTGAAGCTACCTAGAGAAGGCAGCAAGGTCCTCATCAGATGTATGGCTATCAGATAAGCTGGGCCAGGAGCTCTCAGATTCTGACACAGCAGTTCTCCTCACTGGAGAGATCTTCCTTCTGATCCTGGTTGAAGCATCAGCTTTGAAAGCCACAGATTTCTCCTTGCTCTGTGACTTGCTGCTCTTCTCTTCTTCTTCCTTCCTTACAGCAAGCTGCATCTTATAGGACAGTAGCTTTCCAAATAGGGTTGAATCTGGTGTGTCTGCTAGCTTGCCCATCTCCTTGTTGGTACAGATCTTTGTCTCCCAATCCTTTGTGAAGGACCTGAGAAATTTGTCATTCAGCTCATAGGTGCTGAAGACCCTTCCATATTTTCTCAGTTCATTGACAGTTCTGAAGAATCTCTCAAAACTTTCAGCAATGCCCTCAGACTTTCCTTGTCTGAAGGCCTCATACTCCTGGTTATGCATTGATTTTCTGTCATCCCTCACCTCTTTTGAGCCCTCCATGAACACCACTAGGGTGTCCCACATCTCCTTGGAGGTCTTGCAGTGCACCAGATTCTGGAATGTAGAATCATCTACTGGACTAACAATGATATTTTGAGCTCTCTTGTCCATGAAGGCAAGAAGGAGCTCATCATTATTCATTTCTTCATATGATTTACGAGTCTGGATGTTGGCATCCAGAACTGAGATCTTCATGGGGATGAGGGGTCCCTCTTGTACTATGATGTAGATCCTATGATCAGAAGCTTCCATGAACGGCCTCACCCTTTCCTTCCAAAGACCAAACCCTTTCTTTCTGCAGATTGGCAAATTCATGGCTCCCTATTCCTTATAGTTTACACCAGACCCCATTATTTATCTTATAGCTTACCTTGGAGGTATACTCATATTGTTAAATCCTTTTTTTGTAACCACCCTCTGATAATAATTGAAAGTTATTTAATCTTTAGGTTAGTTAATCACCTAGAGGGGGGGGGGGTGAATAGGTCTTTGAGCTTTTAGTAAATCTTTTGTTGTTTTTAAGTTGTTCTATCAAGAGCTTTTCCTTAAATCCTGCAATCACAAAGAAAAACAAGCACACACAGCAAACACTAGAATTTATAGTGGTTCCCCAATTGGGTACATCCACTTTACCTCCCACCTATCCAACTTATTTGTTGGACTCATCACAAATTCCTCCACTTATGCTCCTCAGAGCTTACAACTCAGGCCCTCAGCCATACACACAGATTCTCTTGAGAATCCAACTCAGAACCACAAGGGTTCTTACCTCAGAGCTCTATAGAACTCTTACAGCTCAGTGATCCGCTGATCACCTCCCTCAGCCTTATTTCTAAGCCCTACACTCAGGCTCTTCAGCCCTACAGCTTCAGGAACATGACCCTACTCTCATAGTGCTGCAACACTCCTACATCTCAGTACCCTTTCAGGTACATACAACTCAGCCTCCTCAAATACCTATAATCTCAGTGACAATGTTGTCACCTACAGCTCAGTGACTCTTCAGTCACCTACCTTAGGCACAAGGCCCTACACTCTGGATGGGAGGATAACCCTAACTCAGATCCACACTTGGATCCTACTTCAGAGAGCAACACTCTCCTACCTCAGGCACTTAGGCCCTATAGCTCAGATTCTCAATTGGATCCTACCTCCGTGCCTCAATATGGAACCTACCTTAGTGACAAATTTGTCACCTACCTCAGGCACAAAGTGCCCTACACTCAGATTCAGGAAACCTGAATCCTACAGTAAATAAAGCAGGATGTTGAAGAAAATAAACTAACAGACTCAGTGAAATAACTCTGAGTCAACTTTGCTGGACTGAGCAGATTTCAGTCCAGCTCACTTGTTGTAGAAGTAATCAGCCTTCTTCTACAGCTATCATCTTTTACTGCTGCACAGATGAGCAGCTTCCACCTTGCTGATGAGATGAATCAGCTAAAACTATTCTGTTGAGAACAAACTTGCTGAGCCTGAAGAGCTTCAACTATCCTTCTTTTGCCTTCAGGCTATCTTGGCTGGACCTTAGCTTTCAAGCTTGACGAGAAGAAAAATGTCCACCTACCTCTATCAATTTCTCTTTCTATTCGTTTTATTTGTTAACCTTAATCGGCTTTATGTTTCCCCTTTTATATGTATTGATGTGAATCAACGACACAATAGTATGTGGGCCCACCAAGGATTAGTGAGCACCATCTCCATCAAAAAGGGACAAACCATCTTTTGGCGCTGTAGCAGCTTTCCCGCAATGGCTTCCTGCAATTTTGACTTTGATGACGTCAGTAGTGATCATCAACATCTGGACTTAGAAAATTTTACAGAATTTCCATCAAGCATTGAGTGATGTTAAGACACTCAACGCCATCAGCCTTGGCTCTCAGTGCTTTTGGACTTAAAAGTTTTCCTAGCTTTGTCTCAGCGGTTTTGTCTCAACGATTTCAGCAGTTTTTCATTATCAGTTGAGACAAACCTTTGTCTCAGCGCTTTCTTCTTATCTGCTGTCTCAACAGTTTTTTGCACTTAAATGTCTCAGCGGTTTTGTCTCAACGGTCTCAGCGATTTTTCATTATCAGCTGAGACAAGCCTTTGTTTCGGCACTTTCTTCTTCATTAGAAGCATTGAGTGAACCTGCTTCGCTCAACACTTTTGGGCTTAGAAAAAATACAGCTAGTTTTATCTCAGTTGTTTGCCTCTTTATTGCCTTAGTGCTTCCTGCTTTATTAGAAGCGTTGAGTAAATCTGCTTCTCTCAACGCTTCTGGACTTGGAGAAATCCAGCCAGTTTTGTCTCTACTGTCTCAACGGTCTCAATGCTATCTTCTCAGTTTTCTCAACTGTCTTAACGATATCTTCTCAACTATCTCAGCTGTCTCAGTGCTTTTGCCTTAGATAGATTTTCTGGCTTTAGCTGCGTTCGACGATCTGTGGGATAAGCTCGACTAACTTTAATCTTCTCAGCAACCTCAACACCCTCTTCTCAGCAGACTCAGCGCTTTTTGCCTTAGTTGATTTTTCTGGTTTTAGCTTGGCATGAGTTGAGCTGAGTTCGACAATTTGTGTGCTGAGCTCAACGAACTTTAATCCTCTCAGCAGTCTTACCGCTCTTTGCCTTAGTTGATTTTTCTCTTGCTTTAACTTGACAAGCATTGAGCAGAGCTCGACATACTGTAGCTTGAGTTTGATGAACTCAGAGCTGAGTTTGATGAAATTTAATTTTACCGCCCTACTCATTTTTCTTCACGTGTCCAATCATGGGCTACCTTTATACAAGAACTAGAGCACACATCAAATACATTATGTGTGTATGTCATTGACCTGTTTGACTTCTTACAAATTTGGGATATTGGGATCAATAGACCCAACATAACTCTAGGTTTGGTGAACCATCTATGTTTAACTTTTCCATCCTATAGTATATATCACCTAGACTAGAGTTGGTAGAATACTCATTATATAAAATAGAAGTTTCATCAAAAACTATATTAATTGATTTTTCTACAACTTGATGTTTCAAGTTGTAGATTCTGTATGTTTTGTTATGTTCACTGTACCCTATAAAGATTCCTTCATAGGATTTTTCTGAGAACTTAGTTAGATAAGTTTTCCCATTGTCCAGAAGACAACACTTACTACCAAAAATCTTGAAGTAGAACAAATTTGGTTTTCTGTCTTTCATTAGTTTATATGGAGTCTTGTTGTGATTCTTGTGGATCAATGCTCTATTCTGAACATAGCATGCTATGTTTACAGCCTCAGCCCAGAAATATTCTGGAAGATATGTATCACTCAACATTCTTCTAGCTGCCTCAATGAGAGTTCTATTTTTCCTCTTAGCAACTCCATTTTGATGTGGTGTTCTTGGTGAGGAGAACTCCTGAAAGATCCCCAGTTCCTTACATAAATTTGTCATCTTTGTACATTAAAATTTTGTACCATGGTCACTTCTAAGCTTGGCCAAAGAACATCCCATCTCATTCTGAACTTATCTTCCAAAATCAGCTAGAATATCTAGTGTTTCAGTCTTTCTCCTTAAGAATAATACCCAAGCAAACCTACAGTGATAATCCACAATCACATAGGTGTAGGACATCCTACACAAACTAAGAACTTGTAAAGGACCAAATAGATCCATATGTAGTAAGTACAAACACCTCTTTGTGTCTTTGGACTGTATGCTCTTAAAGGAGACTTTTGTCTGCTTGCATTTTTGACATGCAGGAGATAAGCCTTCTTTGGAGCATATGAGTTGTGGACTATTTCTAACTAAGTCCATGGAGAATAGTTTGCTCATTACTTTATAGTTTAAATGAGCCAGCTTCTTGTGCCATTGCACACATAATGAGTCCTTCTCACTAGCTACTAGGAATACAGGTGATTTTTCATTTATACTTAAGAAGTTTAGAAAATAAATGTTCTCACTCCTAGTGTCTGACAAGATGATCTTTTGATCACTTGGATTCCTTATCAGACAGTTGTCATTGTGGAAAACAATTTCATATCCTATATCACAAAGCTGACTTATGCTTATCAGATTGTGGTTCAATCCTTTCACATACGCTACTTTAGTGATGGTAACTAGGTCGTTAGAAATGTTACCATATCCCTTAGTGTGTCCTCTCTCTGACCCTTCAAAGATGACTTTTGGTCTATTCCTAACTGGAGTGTAATCTCTTAGCAAACTCCTTATTCCAGTCATGTGCCTGGAACAGCCACTATCCAAGTACCATATTAGCCTTCCTGTGGTACTTGGCTCCACCTGCAAACACAGAATTAATTTTCCTTAGGCACACAAATAGTTTAGGGGTCATGGTTCCTGTTATGCTTTACTGTGTGAAACACAACAGGCTTTCTTAACAACGCAGGTTGAGTATTAAATTAAGATGCTGTTTGGTTATACCAACAATCAAGGGCAAAATGCCCAACCTTCCCATAACACCAACAATCAAATCGATTATATCATTTCTTTGGTTGCACGTTTGAAGTCGTTCTTTTGTGCAACACAGAATTGTCATCCAACTTCCAAGGTAGTTGTGCGAAATTCACACCCTTACCTTTCAGATTTAGGTGAGGTGCACTGGGATCAGCTCCAAGAATTCCTTGGCTTCTTGGATTGATCATCCTTTATGGTGGTTTTAGGCTTATATTGCCTTTAGATGTCTATCCCTTCCAGTAAAGTTCTTTATTTACCTTGCTGGTAGAGCACTCAGACTTCAAGTTTCTAGGAACACATGATCTCAAGCATCTGTTAGAAGGCAGATACTTGACTGGTTGCCTAAATGGACCAATTAGGGCTTTACCCTTAGGTATAAATGTTGATGAACAAAAACGGACAAGGAGTCGGGCACCACCATCTAACGGTTCAACCACCGGGGGAAGGAAGGGAAAAGAGGAGACTGTCGAATAGTCGGTTACTGGCGCTCGTAGCTAAGGGATAGAAAAAGAGGTCGCTGGCAGCGACAACAGCAGGGTTCGCCCACCATGGCTTAAATGCCACTCCTACGACGGGCTTTCCTTTTATTTAAAGAGAAACAATTACAATAAGGAGAAAAGATGAAGCCGGCCGAACTGCAAATGATGATTTTGCTTGCTAACAAGTAATAACTCAATGTGATTTCATTCTACAATATAATGCAACTATGTAGATGGGCTTAAACTAGATTGAATTAGCATTCAGGCAAGTGCACCTATCAATCATAGTATAGGAGAAATCTACATCTCGTGTCGTATTCCACAGGGTCGCTTCAACTACTTGTACTCACCCTCTCTTTATTATCATACCTCTAAATAAAAGTGATATCTAAACTACATTATCCTAACTATGACCATTTGGATGATTCAGTATTGGAGAAGTAAAAACGATAAAAGACATGAAGCTTTTAAACAATTACATGAACAAATTCATTTATTAGTTCAATTTTAAGTGATCATGGAATAAAAAGACTATTAAAATTGTTGTAATGTAAAGGTTAAATATTCATCAAAATTCACTCTCGAGCAATTCCAAATCTAAACCTAAGATAGTAAATTTTCTCTCGAACAATTTACAACACTCAAGTTCGCATTAAGTAAAGTACCCTTATTACTACATATATTCATGAATTTTATCTCTAAATTACCATGAATCATTTTTCTCGTGTTCTAATTTTCCAAACAAAATATCTCTCGATCATAGAGTTTGAATTACAAAGAGAATTAACATCACAATATGAACATACAAATATCATTGCAAAGAACCAATTTCTCAATCTAGCAAATTGCAAATTATGTAAAGCTAAAAAGTAGATCATAAGGAAGATTAAACTCTTTGTTTGCAAACATAAACACAAATAAAATACCACAAATTTAATATAAACAAAGTGATACATGATTACTAGAATGTTCAAATAGAGGTTGATGCAAATTAAAACAAAAATTGAAGATGAATCATCACGAAAAAGGAAGGATTCAAAGGTATTAGTGATTAGATAAAAAAAATACATATGAAATACCATTCAATCCTCCTTGTCTTAGATGCTCCCCTTCGGCCTCCATCAGTTCTCCAATCCAGAAATGATCCAAAAGTCCTAAACAATTTTTTCTACAGGAAATATATAGTCCCATTGCAAAAAGGTCAGACACGGGTTCCAACACGGCCGTGTGTCAGTCCGTGTGGAAGGTTCCTAGGAGGTTCCCCACGAGCAGGCGTGTCTGGTAGTGGGCCGTGTCAGATGACACGGGTATGGACACGACCTTGTGTTCGGCCGTGTTCTTAAGGCACGGGTTGGTCGGCAATCGTGTTCAAATATGACACGGGTAGGCACACGGGCGTGTGCCATACCCCTGTGAGGTTCCATCTCCTGCGCCCAAATTCTTCAGCTCCAGGTGCATAGGACACGGGTAGGCACACGGCCGTGTGTCTGGCCATGTGCACCAAATTTTCGTCCAGTCGTCAGCCATGTTGACTCCGAGAACTCCTATGTTTGCTCCGAGACTTTTAGGTCCATTGGTTGGCATTACCTCCAATAGAAAAATGAAAGAATCAGTAAATAGTTTATTACAAGGAATGTCAAAGACTTCAAAATGCGCTCTTCTATCTATGATATGACAATTTCTTTACTATTATCGTGAAATCAATACAAAAAGGGGCAGGAAATAGTAGACATGATTACAATTATGATAGTAAAAATCCTATCATAATCGTACTCATCAAATACCCCCATACTTAGATGTTTGCTTGTCCCTAAGCAAACTAATTCAAACACTTGGGTTACCATTAAATAATTTTGCCTCTGCACACTGGTTACTATGAATTTAAGAGAACTTTGATGGTGTAATCGCATAGGAAATAGTTTAGCAGACTTTTCTAAATATAGATTTATCTTAAAATTCCTCTAATATATCTTTTAAATATCTCTCACTCGCTTTTAGAAATAAAAGTATAGTCATCTTTAACAAATATGAGGAGAAAATAACAAACTCTATGAGATACGTATTAGTATTTCAAAACTTATAAGTACCCATATTGATAATCATGAGCTTACCCTTTTTACACCCTCATCACAGCACTATTTAGAATTAGTAAGGTCGGATCCTTAGGACTTGAATCTTGGTGTAGCCTTTTTGGCTTAGGATAGAAGATTAAAGGTGAGGTAATCAAAGATAAGTTCGATGAATGTTTCACACCTAAATCTTGATTGAGCCTTATGTTGGAAGATACCTTAACATATTTCAATTTTATGTAAACACCCCCAGACTTTGTAATTTGTATATTTCCCACATTTGGAAGGGCACTCTATTTTTTTATATATTTTTTTTAACCAAGGGACCATAGTAGGGATCATTCCAAGTGGGTGCAAGTATACATGCACTCAGGCCACATATCACTATGTATTTTTTTGGGGTTCAAAGTAGGGATCATTCCAAGTGGGTGCAAGTATACACGCACTCAGGCCACATATCACAATGAACAAATCATTCCAAGAAGGCATCAATGATAGGTGTGCTAATAGGTAAGTATTTGGCCTTGGTGAATTTTAATAGTCGAGCATCAAAATAATAGGGATTAGGTTCAAATTGGGTGTGCAAGGGTATCATGTTAAAGGTTTTGGGTTAACAAGGCTCAAGCTATCCAATAGGAGGCCTAAGTCATTTCCGCCCTTACTAATTAACCTATGTAATGTTTTGAGGAATGCTAGAGGGTGAGTCCTAGACATCAATAGGGAGTAATTTTTAATTTTAAAGCCCTAATACCAAATTATAAAAATGTTACACTCATCGACTCACTTTATTATAGATAAGTATATTTTCCAAAATAGAGTGTTGGATAGTTACTAATATAGAGGAGTAATCTTAAAAGTAAATTATATAGAGAAAATTAAGCTAATGAATTTCTATGCTTAATTACGAAATCAACAAAGTTTAATACTCTATGAGTCTACATCAATTCATTTTAATCAGCGTGCGAAGTTAAATTAAATAGTTATAATCCCAAATGAATGAATAATGAGAGCTTAAAAGATCAAACAAAAATTTGTATGGGGGTATAACACTTGCGTGTTATGATAAGCAGATTAGAATCAATTGTAACCACATGAATAGCCATTCTACCCCCAGACTAAAGATTTACAATGTCCTCAGTGCAATGTAAAAAGTGGACATAGAGTGATTTCATGATGACATAAGAAAAAAACTGCTATCATAATAAGTAGAAGAGCACAGTAAAGAAACAGGAGCTGTAATGAAATGCACTGATATATAATAGCTGACAGAACTGAATACACTGATATAAAAAAAATACAAGACATAATACATAAATATAACTCTACATAGATATACATCAGAAGTATGCAGGGTGGTCGGTCGCATCGTCAGGGAAGGAAGGCGGGGCTGGAGCTGGTGGCTGGCGAGGTGCGATCCCTAGCTGGTCTCTGATCTGGGTGAGGAGGTCCTCGGTCCGCTGCTGCGACCCCTTAATGTGCTGTAGGCGCGGCGAGAGCTCGGTCTCGAAAAACTATCGAAACTCGCGCGAGTACCGTGAATGAGGTGGAGGAGGTGCAGTAGAAGACTCGCCATGAGCGTAAGTGGAATGGGGCGGAGGCACCAACGGCACATCAAGGTCAGGATCTACCTAATCATCACTGTCATCCTGTACATGTGGCCCACGTCATGCAATAGAATATATGACCCCTCCCCGGCCCTGACGGGCGGTGACGAGGCGGAGGGAGCGAAGACTAGCCATCGTGATAGGCACGGTCTTTGCGACCACTATCATCTGGGGGAGGGCTGAAAAGATGCCCATATTCTTCACGAGGCGAGTAATGTAAGGTGATACACAAATAGACCTTATACGGGGGGTGTCGGCCTGATGGAGAATGAACTGGGCTAGAAGATAACCAAGATGTAGAGGATAACGTGAAGTCATGCTGTAGAGGTATAACAGGTCCTGTCGACTAACAACTCCGGAGCTTTCGCCCCGGCCGCTCAACGTGTGGCTAAGGAGATGGTGGATGTAATGGAGGGCAGGAGAAATCAATTTAGAGGCCTTAGATCGCTTGGCCTCGTAGGCGCCAGTGTCAAAAGAAATCTGGCGCCAGATACTGCCGGCCATATCGCGATTGGGGAGTTCGAAGTGGAGCTCGGGGTAGGCAATACTAAAAAGGAATGACTCCTCATACACACCTAAATACTGGGTGAACTAGAGCATGGTGAGTGTATAAAATGTGCCACCCACTTGAAATGAAATTATCCCCTCTGGCGCGTGCGGCGCATCGATGAAGTTAGGCCAAAAGTTGCAATAAAATGAAGACAGGAACTCTAAAGTGACTTCCCTAAATCCTAACTCCTCTATGGCGAAAAATTGATCCCACCCCGTTACAGAAATTAATCCCCTGACATCTCCAGCTAAATTTATCTCCTCAAGCACGCTCCAATCAATTATGCGGATATCTTGAAATTTGTTTGATTGCAAGCGGTTGAACCGGGCGGTGTGCGTTGCGTCGGTGAAAATTAGCGGAGCAGCGACATCCCGCCTCTCCGTTGAGACTTGTAGCTCCGGTCGGCGAAGGCGACCTCCTTGACTTCTTCCGGACATGATGTAGAAGGGGAAAATGCGAGTATAGGAAGACGAGAATTGGAAAAGATGGCACCTTGAGGATTAGGCCACGGGGAGATCTGTGATGGGAGAAGGTTTGGAATGGGCAAAGAAAGAAATCCACACGGCCCTATTTAAAGAGGTTGTACACGGGTTCGCACACGGGCGTGTTTGAACCCGTGTTAGGGAATCGGCAGCCTCGTGGAACACGGGGTGCGTCGATCCTTGTAAAAATTATGAACACGGGTATGCACACGGCCGTGTGTGTGCACCCATGTTAGGGAATCCGTGGCCTCGTGGAACACGGGGTGCCTAGGTCCGTGTGGTCAAACTGGCTGGGGACAGCGCGTCAGGTGGACACGGGCGACGACATGGCCGTGTGTTGACCCGTGTCTGAGCTGACACGCGCATTCAAAATTCACGGGACACGGGTTGGTATGCGACACGGCCATGTGTCATCCGACACGGGCATGTCGGATGTCTCGACACAGTGGTCTCGACGATCGTCGAGCGGACGACACAGATAGCCACACGGGCGGGTGTCCACCCGTGTTGTGCTCGGGAAGAAACTCGTTTTTTTGGAATTAAATCACACGGCTAGGCCTGAGCCGGTGTCGTGTACACAACTACACACACGGGCGTGTGGTACCCCGTGTGCCCCTCCAGTTTTGCATTTATCTTTTAATTTTTACAGAAATTTTTTTTTTCATTAAAATTTTGCTAGAAATTTTTTTTTTTCATTATAAATTTTTTTATTAAATTTTTCATTACAACTTATTAGATTTATACTAAAATAGAGATATTAAGAAACACTTACTATAGTTTAATATGAAACTAGTCTAGACAGAGGGAGGTGTCTAGACGAGCGAAGTCCATAGAGATTTCACCATAATAAGGCTTAAGTCAGTGACCATTAACCTTAAAATCTCCCTTCTCAGGGTGAGTTAACTCGACGGTACCATAGGGAAAGACTTCTTTATCCTTAAAGGGTCCGGACCACTTAGACCTTAATTTCCCTGGGAATAAGCGTAATCTGGAATTATAGAGGAGGACTTGATCACCTTTTTGGAATACCTTGGGTTTGCGAAGGTGACGGTCATGAAATATCTTGTTTTTCTCATTATAAATCTGGGAGTTCTCATAGGCCATAGTTCTCCACTCATCTAATTCGTTAAGTTGAAGTTTACGCTTCTCTCCTATAGAACTAGTGTCAAAATTTAAGGAGCGCATTGCCCAATACGACTTGTGTTCTAATTCTATAGGCAGGTGGCAAGATTTACCGTAGACCAATCTAAAAGGGGTCGTCCCTATAGGTGTTTTGTAGGCGGTCCTATAAGCCCACAAACAGTCATTAAGTTTCCTAGACCACTGCTTCCTATTCCCTTCTACAGATTTTTCAAGAATCCTCTTAAGCTCTCTATTGGAAACTTCAACTTGCCCACTAGTTTGAGGATGATACGGAGTGGCTATCCTATGTGTAACTCCATATTTTTTTAATACTTTGTCTAGTTGTAGATTACAAAAGTGTGAACCCCTATCGCTAATAAGTGCACGTGGTGTGTCAAATCGTGCGAATAAGGGTTTCAAAAATCTAATTACAACCCTACTATCATTAGTAGGCAGAGCTTGCGCTTCAACCCACCTTGATACATAATCTACAGCTACCAAAATATATTTATTCCCAAAAGAAACTGGGAATGGTCCCATAAAATCTATACCCCACACATCGAATACTTCGCATTCAAGGATAAATTTTTGTGGCATTTCATGTAATTTAGAAATATTACCTGCTTTTTGACAAGAATCATATGAAAGTACATACCTTTGGGAATCCCTGAATAGAAGGGGCCAATAAAAACCAGGATCAAGAACCTTTTTAGCCGAGTGATTTGCTCCATAGTGACCGCCAGCAGGACCTGAATGACACTGCTCCAAAATCTTCCAACCTTCCTCCGCTGATACACACCTTCTTATAACAGAATCTGCACATATCCGAAAAAGAACGGTGTCCTCCCAAAAGTAATATTTCAAATCAGAGAAAAATTTCTTTTTTTGCTGATATGAAAAGTCTTTTGGAAGGACCTTAGCCACAAGATAGTTTGCATAATCTGCAAACCATGGATAATCAAGATGTACATTTGTAGATATGGCAAATAGTGATTCCTCAGGAAATGTATCAGAAATTTCAGATTCATCTAACATTGATCGTAGTGGGTTTTCTAAACGTGACAGATGATCTGCCGCTAAGTTTTCCGCTCCTCGTTTATCCCTAATTTCTAAATCAAATTCTTGCAATAGAAGAACCCAACGGATTAAACGAGGCTTTGCTTCCGCTTTGGCTAGCAAATATCTAAGGGCAGAGTGATCCGTATAAACTACCACTTTGGACACTGTTAAATATGGTCTAAATTTATCAAAGGTGAATACCACTGCTAGGAGTTCTTTTTCAGTAGTTGTATAATTCTCCTATGCATTATTAAGTGTTTTACTAACGTAATATATAGGGTGAAAATGTTTGTTTTGGCGTTGTCCTAAAACAGCCCCTACCGCAAAACTACTAGCGTCACACATGATCTCAAATGGTTGACTAAAATCAGGTGCGATCATAATAGGAGAATTAATTAATTTCTCTTTTAAGAACTCAAAGGCATGTAGACACTCTTGTTCAAAAATAAAAGGTGTGTCTTTTTCTAAAAGCCTTGTAAGTGGTTTAGTTATTTTAGAGAAGTCTTTAATAAACCAGCGGTAAAATCTCGCATGTCCTAAGAAACTTCTCACTGCCTTTACGGAGGTTGGTGGTGGTAATTTTTCTATGGTCTCTATTTTTGCTCTATCTACTTGAATTCCTTGGCTTGAGATTTTATGGCCAAGTACTAACCCTTCTTGTACCATGAAATGGCACTTCTCCCAACTAAGCACTAGGTTCGTCTCCTCACACCTTCTAAGAACTTTCTCTAAATTATTCAAACACAACTCAAAAGAGTCGCCAAAAACAGAAAAATTATCCATGAACACTTCCATGATATCTTCAACATACTCGTTAAAGATGGCTAGCATGCACCTCTGAAATGTGGCGGGTGCATTACATAACCCGAAAGGCATACGTCTATAGGCAAAGATACCAAATGGGCAAGTAAATGTTGTTTTCTCTTGGTCTTCTGGTGCTATAGGAATTTGGAAGTATCCAGAAAGTCCATCTAGAAAACAATAATAAGAATGTCCTGATAAGCGTTCTAATATCTGGTCAATGAAAGGAAGAGGGAAATGGTCTTTCCTAGTGGCATCGTTTAATTTCCTATAGTCTATACAGACACGCCAACCTGTTACCGTTCGCATTGGAATTAATTCATTTCTATCATTTGCTACCACAGTCAGACCACCCTTCTTGGGAACTACTTGGACAAGACTAACCCATGAACTATTCGAAATAGGATATATAATACCAGCATCTAATAACTTCACAATCTCAGCCTTAACTACCTCTTTCATATTAGGATTTAGCCTACGTTGCGGTTGAATAGACGATTTATAGTTTTCTTCCAAAAGGATTTTATGAGTGCAAAAACTAGGATTAATACCCTTTATATCAGATATTTGCCATGCTATTGCACCTTTACATTTCTTCAATACATTTATTAATTTATCTTATTCAATATTGGAAAGATTTGAAGATATGATAACTGGGTACGAAGAATTTGTTTCTAAGAATGCATACTCAAGATGATCCGGTAATTTTTTTAATTCTACTATTGGTGGATCCTTAGTATTATTCTTAAGAGCTTCATGATCTCCTTCAGTAATTAAACTATATTCCGTTGTTCTATTCATGGCAACACAATTTTCTAGAAAAAATTAATGTTAAACAATGTCATCATTTTTATCATCTTCTAGATAGTTGTTAGTTATGCAAATTTCTAAAGGATCTTTATAAAAAAAATTAGAATTTATAGAAGACATAAAGTCATCAATACCATGAGAAAAATAGCAATAATCATCGTTATCTAAGTATTGTTTCATAGTATTGCCAATTTGAAAAGTGACTTCATCTTCTCCTACTCGCAATACTAATTTACCGTCAAAAACATCAATAAGTGCTCTAGATGTAGCTAGAAATGGACGACCTAGTATGAGTGGTACTTCGATATTTTCATCCATATCTAAAATAACAAAATCAACAGGAAATATAAATTTATCTACCTTAAATATTACATCTTCTACTATTCCTCTAGGATACTTAACCGATCGATCTGCTAATTGAATACTCATTCTTGTTGGGCTAAGTTCTTCTAGGCCTAGTTTCAGATATAGTTTATAAGGCATTAAATTTATACTTGCTCCTAGATCTGCTAAAGCCTTATTTACTTGTAAATCACCGATTAAACATGAAATTGAAAATGAACAGGGATCCTTAAGTTTTTGTGGCAATTTATTTTGCAAAATAGCAGAACATTCTTCACTTAATGTTACTAATGATAATTCTTCTATTTTCTTTTTATTAGAAATCAAATCTTTAAGAAATTTTGCATATTTAAGCATTTGAATAATTTCAGAAAAAGGTAAGTTAACATGTAATTACTTAAACATAGATAAAAATTTACCATACTGCGCATCCATGCGCTCCTTGTTAAGCATTGCTGGGTATGGTATTGCTGGTTGGTACTCCATCGGTTGTACATTCATCTCGCTTGGTCCTTCGCCGCTAGACTCCATTTGGGGTGCTTCCTTTGCAGGCCTTGGGTCTTGTAACTCCTTTCCGCTCCTCAATTGAACGGCTTTTGCATGCTCCCTTGGATTTATCTCTGTATTCCCAGGAAGTGTTCCTTGCTGCCTTTCAGAAACCATCCTTGCAAGCTGACCAATCTGTTTCTCCAAGTTCTGAATTGAACCCTCTTGATTCCAGAAGGCTACATCGGTAGTTTGCATGAACTTGGTAAGCATATCTTCCAATGTATGCTTCCTTGGTTCCAACTGTGGTTGTTGTCTAAACATGGGTTGCTTCCCTTGATTTCCTTGTCCTCCCCAAGAGAAATTGGGGTGGTTTCTCCATCCAGGATTATATGTAGAACTATATGGGTTGTTGGCTTGATTGAAAGGTGGTCTAATATTGCTACCCATATAGTCAACATGCTCTTGAACTTGTGGTTCACAACCAGACATTCCACTGCATGAAGGGTCCCATTGTTGAGGTGCCATGGACGGTGATGCTAAGGCAAGGTTGTCCATCTTTTGGTGAAGCTTCTCCACTTGAATAGCTAAGGCGGTGATGGCATCTACTTCATAAATTCCTGCGGGCTTGCTAGGCTTTTGTCTTACTGTAGTCCATTGGTAATTGTTCATTGTCATGTCCTCTATCAACTGCTGAGCCGCCTCAGGTGTCTTGTTGTTCAAAGTTCCTCCACTAGCCCCATCAATCATTTGCTTAGTGGCCGGATTTAGACCATTGTAGAAGGTCTGAATCTGAAGCCAAGAAGGTAGAGCATGGTGGGGACATCTCCTTAACAATTGCTTGAATCGTTCCCATATGTCGTACAACAATTCAGACTCCAATTGAATATACGTAGAGATGTCGTTCCTTAACTTAGCAGTCTTCGCAGGTGGGAAATACTACATCAGAAATTTCTCAAGCATCATGTCCCAAGTAGTGATCGACCCTCTAGGTAATGAATTCAACCACTGCTTCGCCTTATGCCTTGAAGAAAATGGAAACAATCTCAATCGAATGGCGTCGTTGGAAACACCATTGATCTTAAATGTGTCACATATCTCTAGGAATCCGGCCAAGTGGGCGTTAGGATCCTCATCTTGCAAGCCATCATACAGGACATATTGTTGAACCATTTGTATCACACTAGGCTTCAATTCAAAGTTATTGGTAGCTATCGGTGGTCTAACGATGCTCGACCCGGTTCTTTGGAGATTAGGTCTAGCAAAGTCAGACATGGTTTGCTCATTTTTGTTGGCCATGGTATCTAGGTTTTCAGGATGATTCTCTCCTTGGTTCACTGTCTCCTCTTTTGATAGTCCGTTTGAAATATCTGTGGTGTTAATTCCCACGTCCCTTAGGTTAGTGTTATGGAGAATTCGTTCTGGGTCAGGATGAAATGGTACTAGCCCAGAATTTCTGCCCATGGTCATAGACTAACAGACTACAAAAAAAAAACTATTACGCAATATAATTATTCAAATACTAATTTACAACTATATAAATGAAAATTGGTAGATTAATAAAGATTAGGATTTCAAAATATTGAAAACGATCCCCGGTAACGGCGCCAAAAAGTTGATGATTTTGCTTGCTAACAAGTAATAACTCAATGTGATTTCATTCTACATTATAATACAACTATGTAGATGGGCTTAAACTAGATTGAATTAGCATTCAGGCAAGTGCACCTATCAATCATAGTATAGGAGAAATCTACATCTCGTGTCGTATTCCACAGGGTCGCTTCAACTACTCGTACTCACCCTCTCTTTATTATCATACCTCTAAATAAAAGTGATATCTAAACTACATTAGCCTAACTATGATCATTTGGATGATTCAGTATTGGAGAAGTAAAAACGATAAAAGACATGAAGCTTTTAAACAATTACATGAAAAGAATTCATTTATTAGTTCAATTCTAAGTGATCATGGAATAAAAAGACAATTAAAATTGTTGTAATGTAAAGGTTAAATATTCATCAAAATTCTCTCTCGAGCAATTCCAAATCTAAACCTAAGATAGTAAATTTTCTCTCGAACAATTTACAACACTCAAGTTCGCATTAAGTAAAGTACCATTATTACTACATAAATTCATGAATTTTATCTCTAAATTACAATGAATCCTTTTACTCGTGTTCTAATTTTCCAAACAAAATATCTCTCAATCATAGAGTTTGAATTACAAAGAGAATTAACATCACAATATGAACATACATATATCATTGCAAAGAACCAATTTCTCAATCTAACAAATTGCAAATTATGTAAAGCTAAAAAGTAGATCATAAGGAAGATTAAACTCTTTGTTTGCAAACATAAACACAAATAAAATACCACAAATTTAACATAAACAAAGTGATAGATGATTACTAGAATGTTCAAATAGAGGTTCATGCAAATTAAAACGAAAATTGAAGATGAATCATCACGAGAAAGGAAGGATTCAAAGGGATTAGTGATTTGATAAAAAAATACATCTAAAATACCCTTCAATCCTCCTTGTCTTGGATGCTCCCATTCGGCCTCCAGCAGTTCTCCAATCCAGAAAAGATCCAAAAGTCCTAAATAATTTTTTCTACAGGAAATATATAGTCCCATTGCAAACAGGTCAGACACGGGTTCCAACACGGCCGTGTGTCAGGCCGTGTGGACGGTTGCTAGGCGGTTCCCCACGAGCAGGCGTGTCTGGTAGTGGGCCGTGTCAGATGACATGGGTATGGACATGACCGTGTGTTCAGCCGTGTTCTTAAGGCACGGGTTGGTCAGCAATCGTGTTCAAATATGACACAGGTAGGCACACGGGCGTGTGCCATGCTCGTGTGAGGTTCCATCTCCTGCGCCAAAATTCTTCAGCTCTAGGTGCATAGGACACGGGTAGGCACACGGTCGTGTGTCTGGCCGTGTGCACCAAATTTTCATCCTGCCGTCAGCCATGTTGACTCTGTGCACTCCTCTGTTTGCTCCGAGACGTTTAGGTCCATTGGTTGGCATTACCTGCAATAGAAAAATGAAAGAATCAATAAATAGTTTATTACAAGGAATGTCAAAGACTTCAAAATGCGCTCTTCTATCTATGATACGACAATTTCTTTACTATTATCGTGAAATCAATACAAAAAGGGGCAGGAAATAGTAGACATGATTACAATTATGATAGTAAAAAGCCTATCAAAATCGTACTCATCAGCAAACTGCAAAGCACTAGACTTGAGACCACAGCTCTTAGCAAGCGAGCTCCTGGATGCAAGTCAGCATGCCTTGGGGAGTGCACCCTCCCCATATTTATACGCTCGGGGGCCTGCCCAAGCGGGCAGGGCTAAAGTTACCGGCTGCCCGGGGTATAAGAGAACCGGGCAGAGGTGAGGGGAAGCAAATTTGCAGAAAAGGAGAAAAGAGAAAAGCCGCGCGGCCTGGCGGATTCCTCCTGGCGAGCTGATGGCCTAGGTCTTGAGCCTCGACACTGAGCAGGGCAGGTGATGACAGTGGTCTGATATGGAGACCGCCTGACCTCGCTGACCCAAAGCCGACTTGACGTGGAGGTGGCTAGGGCACAGGCCGCCCGGTCTCGGATGACCGGCCGGATTGAGATGCTTGGCAGATAGAGGAACCAGGCTGCCCGGTCTGGAAGGTTGCTCGAACAGGTCGCGGATTTCGGGCTTAACATAATCCCCGCACATTTTTAACTTTCAGAAAAACTTCGAAAATATAGAACTAAGCCGGAGACCCCGACTGCCTTTAATGCATCAGCGTCCATAAAATCCCTTGACCCTTGTCATTCCTCAAGATCTTTGCCAAGCTATGGGTCACTACTCGCCACTTGTGGTTAGAATCTTTCAAGTCGACGCGGTCTGTCACAAGATGGATGTCATGTCGTCGATGCTAGCCCATGATAAGAAGTCAACTGAGAAGAAAAAGAGCCGGCGCTAGAAACCGGATGACTCTGACCGACAGCCTGCGAAGAAGACCGGGAAGCCGCTTACCCCAGCGGCTTCTGATTCTGAAAAGAGGCCGATGCAGACCGTCGGCAAATCTTCGCAGGCCGCGACCAATACTGAAGCGGTCTCGAAGGCAGCAGACAATCCGGAAGCGGTTTCGAAGGCTGCTCCACCACAAACTGATGCCGCCAAATCCTTTGAGGTAACTTGCTCTCCATCGGGTGAAGTGTTCTTAAAAATAGGTGAGACGGAGGAAACAAGCGTTGAATCTGGAAAGCCGTGTAAAGTGCCGGCAAAGGTCGACCTAATCGTTGTGGATGACAACGAGCCGGATAAGTCTCTGGAGGCAGAATGGCTTTTGGCTGAAAAGGGCATGGAGACAGGAATGGTAGTCGGTTCCTTGAAATGACAGAAGAAGAAGAGCGAGATTCTTGAGGAAAGGATGAAGAGGAAGATGAGGAAGATGCAGGACAGAAACCAGATATTTCCGTAAAGACCGGTGCGTACAGTCTGCAACATAAGCCGCGCGAGAAAGAGGTATCTGAGAGTCCGTCTACACCAGATCCCAAACCGAATGAGCCGGGGGAGACATCCGTAGCTAGCGAGACGATTAGTGACATACTCAAGGGAATGGAGACTTTGCAGCAGCAGGATGCGCTATTGTCGACCCCCGCGGCTTTTGAAAATGTTGACTGCCCCGAAGTCGAAGTTACTGGTGAGAATCTTGGCGGACCGGCTTCCACGATTTCTGAAGAAGCCGAGAAATTGAAACTTCGAGAGAAGATGGAGGAGATGAAGAATCTGATCACCGGGAAGCCGATGGCAACCACACTCCCTTTGTTGCAAGGTAAGCACATGGTAGTTAAGAGAATTGTTAACTTCTACAAGTCGCGGTCAAGGAAGAAGGGGGTGATCACAATATTAAATCCGCCGACCAGCTTTTTCCTGACCACAGCTAAACTGAAAAGCTGAGCTAAAGAAGCTGAGCGGCTATGGAAATAAAAGCTAAAGCAGATAGATCCCGAACGATTCAGGCGGCCAGTGTTTAGATACCATACAACGACCTCTAAAGGAGATAAATGCCAAACTATCGATCTCATCCTACCGATTTTCTTGCAAGAAGGACGCAATTATCCGGCTGAACCTGACTGCGGTTTATCTTCTACAGGTGAACCGGAGACCGCAATGAAGCCGGGAGAATTGACATCCCTCTTGTCTATGCTACCGCCGCCTACGCCAAGTGTTCGCGACAAATAGATGTCCGACTTCCAGAAGGAGGTCGACACATTGCAGGCGGCTTTGAACGCGCATGCCGAAGTCCTGTGGGTTAAGGATGAAGAACAGCGGGTTGCCCAAGAGGCTGCTGAGAAAAGGATCCAAGAGTTGCAAACCACCCTAGAGCAAGAGACCACCAGGCTGTAGGCCGTACTGGAACAAGAGACCACAAAGCTGCAGGCTACGCTGGAACAAGAGACCAAAGTTGAAGTCCACTCTGGAGGCCGCTGAGGGGAAAATAGTAGAGATGCAGGCCGCCTTAGAGCAGGAAAGGGCAGAGAAGCAGGATATGCATGCGCAGGTGCTGATGGCCGGATGGCTTGAGAGAGAGAGAACAGATTTGCTGCCTTGAGCAAGGAAAAGACCAAGGTCCGTCAGCGGAGGCCGACGGAAATAAGCGGCTTACACCAGCATCTTCGGGGAAGTTGCCGGAAACAGGCCACCCGGCTTCTGGTGGGGCTTCAAATCCACCAATGGTCGCGGCGGTCGGGCAGGCCGCAACTTCTAGCGGGCTAGAAGCTCGGGCTCAACTAATGGTTCCATTCGCCAGAGTAGAGCACGACACCGTGTGGGTTCACCGGTCTCTACACTCACTTCACAATCTGGTTAGCCAATTGTACACTGAGATTGTAAGGACCGGTGACCAGGTCACGCGAATAGGCGAGAGGGACAGGAGGGCGATAGGCAAAGCTGAGCGACTTGTGCGGGATAGGTCGCACGAACAAATTGAACATTCTGTTGTAATATATTTTTTCTTCGATGATGGACAATTTAGTCGCTGTAAACTGTTGTATGTTTATTTATGCTGCGAACTGCCTGTGGTTTATGCGGTCTGCATTTTATGATTACCATATATGTGTTTTGTTCTGAAATATCCAAGGACAGGAATGTAGCCGCGTGGTCTGGCGAACAGATCGCCGGCTTGGAAGTATGATATCCACATGCTTTGCCACAAAAATATTCTAAGTGCAGGGCCTTGGTCGCACTGATAGGCGAACTTAACTACGGTTTGAACGTTGAACTAATCTTCTTTCTTGCAGGCTGAGGTCGGGCAGCTTGATCGCTAATTGCGATGTGACATCAATTCCTGTACTTTCACAGATTTTCTATAAATAGGGACGACTCCGGAGATTTCATCACAAGACAGAAAGGATGCGGGTTAAGTCCAAATCGATGCGATCTGACAAAGCCACAGCTGTCAGGACAGATGCGGCCTCTGCGTTCTACTCAGCGGATCATAAAGAATGCTGGCTTACAAAAGCCGAGCTAGATGACTTTGTAGAGAAGCATATGCATGGGAGACCGCTAGTCGCGCGGCTTCCGCTGTAGGATGAGCGAATTAATACCTCCAACGCAAACTAGATTGCCACCCCCATCGACCATTTTGACTGCGGTTTCCACTTTCCAGTCATGATGGAGGCCATGGTGATCTTCGACCATTATGGTGTTGTGCCCGGACAACTGCCACCAAACTCAATAGCCGCCATCTACAGCTTTATATCATACATGAGGTCGGAGAGAGTCCGATTCTCCATCAAGCTGTTCCGAGAATTCTTCTCGGTGCGGTCTATCCTGGACTCCGGGACAAGGATCTTCTGGGGGCATTTATACTTTGGCTGTGGGGGACTGAGTATCGTCATCTTGCAGAACAAGATCCCGAACTGGTTGGAGCAGTTTCTCAACTTTGAGGGAAACCTTGGGTTTCTGTCGGTCAACCCTCAAATCCGAGATGAGGCCGCCTTTGCCAGCAGCGACCTGGAGGCCTTGGAGAAGGAGATCCACGACTTCTTTAAGGGCGTGCATCTAGATGTCAACCACTACATCCCGCTACTTTCATCCTTGGAATGGATTGAAGCGGAAGACAGTAAGTTTCAAACCGGCCGAACTGATTTGATAGGCGTGCGGTCTATTAACTGACATTGTACTCTATCCTTGCAGCTGCTGTGGCGGTCCGGCTAAACAAGTCGTTGACACCTGGAAGCCTGACGCTCACACAAAGAGAGAAGTGTGCTAGGCGGGCCAAGCCACCGCTGGTTGAGGAGGAGTAGGAGTCGGCCTCCTCCGGTAAGTTTATGCTACAAGGAATGTGCAGCGGCCTGAAGGACGTCCATGGCAACCCAGCTGTACCGTGGAGTCCGGACGGCGAGTCCGTGAATGTCTCCACCGCCCTCCCCTACTGGGGGAGGGAAAAGGTAACCCGTCATGCAAATGTGGTTGGCTTCGTGCTGTACGGCAAGCGCAACTTGAAGGCGCTGCACCGAGTTCCTGTAGACGACCTACCGCAGTTAGCCGCGCAGGTCGGTGCAAGGAGCTTTGTAACAAGCCACTTCATGGGCCTTGCCTACAAGAAATTGATGAAAGACAAAAGCGGCCTGGGGAGGCGGTTAGTTGAGAAGGAAGAAGAAAATAAACGATTGAAGGAAAGGGAAGCGGTAAGCTATCACTTGATACTCATGCGGTTACATTATGAAACCGCGAGGTCTAACCTTTCACTTCTTTTGTAGGCGATGTATGACCCGGCCAACCCGACCTTCCAAGATAACGTCTTCCCTCAGGTCATCCAGGGGATTGATGGAGCACTTAAGCGCCTCCGAGATCTTGGCGGCTTAGGGGTCGGCTTCACCGACTTCACCTATGCCGACATATACCCCACATTGAAAAAGAAGGTGGTCGCTGTCTACAGGGAGATCAAAGGCAAGGGAAAGCTCGGTGAGGAAGATATTGAAGAGGAGGAAGATGACGAGGAAGAGGGTGTCCAGGGAAGTTGCAGCGAAGCCGCTTCATCTGAGACCGGCGATGAGGCTTCGGAGACCGCGCGGACAGATTCAGCGACTTCTGGCAGCTCGGAAGCTAGCAGCAGTGGGAACTCTGAATCTTCCATAGACATCGACGTTGGCAATGATTCAAGTTCTCTTGCTGCTAAAAAACTCAAGTCGTCCGATTAGGAACCTTTTATTTGTTACTTGTATTTTGAGATATTTTTGAGAAATCGGCGGTATGTTTTTTGTAAATCGCGCAGTTAGTTTTTGTAAAGATTTATGAAATAGAAATGAAAGAAGACTTTACCTCTGATGTGTAGCTTACTTATCATTTTTCTTACTTGTATAAGTCCGCGTGGTCTCAGTTTAACATCCGATTTAATAGATAGTTTACATATAAACCGGTCTGAGGCCACACTGCGACTTCAAATAAGGCTATCCGCAAGGAAGAAGGAAATGCATGTGGCTTATCTGAGAATACACATTGACAATAAGCCGAGCGGCTAATATTTTAACCACTTAAAACCTTAATGAATATAACGAGTCTTCTGCTGGGAAGAGAGAAATGCTCGCGGCTTATTAACAAATAAACTATGACCAATAAGCCGCGCGACTACAAACCTTAGCCACTAAAAATCCCTAACAATGTAGTATAAGATTGCGGCTAGGGCGAACTCTGATATAAACCGCATTTTTGATGAAAGAGACAAGGATAAAGAAATAATCTGCAGCTTCTGATATGATAATACAAGCCGCTAATCAAACATTCTTAGTCGGCATATAAGTCGCATGTTGAAGCCGAATAAGATAAACCTGGCCAATTGTTAGTTGACTGAGATAAGTCGGCCGGGTTCCCGAATATATAAAGAATAAGCCGGCAGATAGGCACATAGAATCCAAATAATTTAAGCCGGAAATAGTAACCGTGCGGTCTGTTTATTGAATGATATAAATTGGCACAGACCGCTTAATAAAACCGCAAGATAGCGGACATGCTCGTGTTGTCCTGCAAGAATAGATGGAGCTATGGGCTTATGTGTTGATGTGGGCTGGTGCGTGTAGCAGTACTTTACACACAAAGAACACATAAGCGGGATTAAAATTCTTAAAATACGCGACCGATGTCAAGCGGGACAAGTACGCAATGTCTGCGACGAAGGTCAAGCGGGACAAATACGTAATGTCTGCGACTGATGTCAAGCGGAAAATTACACTACACATCTGCGACTAATATCAAGCGGGATGTGGAGGGCTTAAGAATTCAAAGGGCATTTTGCCCCCATATGTATGCATGTTAGCATTATAAGTAAAGCTAAGAAATAAGCTTGAAAAGAAAGATAATGCTTGTTTGTTGTTAAGGATGTGGCAAAAGGATATATGTTCGAAGCTTGACTATGCCCCATTAATACCAATTGCCAAGGGGACTTTATATATTATTCCAACCTGTAGCATTTTTATCATAGAGAAAAAGGAAGTCCCTGCTTGAACCATTGAGTAAGCCATAAAAAAATGCCTTAGAAAATCACTGAATGACATAATCTTGTACCTTCCCAGCTCTTGCAAGTTGATTAGCTAACACTCGGAGAGCCATGCAACCTTCTGCTAGATGAACAATATCTTTATGATAATTGCAAAAGAGCACCTCATGCCGATATTTGATTTTAGATTTCAAACGCCGAGGACTTTTGAACTCAGGCATTTCTTGAAGAATCATCAGAAGATCATCCATAGGAATTTTGAATTTAATATATTTATCTGAACCTTTTTAAGCTTTAGAGTTTTTGTTTGCGAAGATGTGGCTGGATGTACTTTCACAAACTCAAATAATTCATTCTGTTGAGGAGATAATGTAGCTCTATCCTGAGGAAGAGGAGGAGATTTGCAATCTTTAACTTGTGTAACATTTTGGGAAGAAATAAATTGCTGATCACCAGAAGTCCTTTGAGGTTGTTTAGTCATCTGATTCAAAAACAAGATATAACCTTTATTTGCATATTCACCTATTATGAACTTATTAACGATATCAATAAGATCTCCGTAAGTTTTTGGGTCCTTTGTGGTGAGCTTAAATTTCAAAGGGCCTTCCCGAAGTCCATTTATGAAAGCATGTAAGTAATAATCTTGATGGACGCTACAAACATCAAGAACTTCCTTTTGGAACCGGTCAATGAAATCCAAATTAAACTCGTAAATTCCTTGCTTGATTTGAAAGAGAGCTCCAACGTCTCTTCTCCGCTTCCTGTAAGTAGTGAACCTTGAAATGAATTGACTTCGAAGATCTTTAAAACTGGTGACCGATCGAGGTGGCAGACTATAGAACCATTCTCTTGCATATCGCCAAAAGATATAACAAGAAGTTTGCATTTTATTCCGTTTGACACCTTTCTTAATGAAATAGCAGATTCCAAGGCTTGTAGATGAGAAAACGGATCATCACATCCGGAATATTCTGGGATATGTGGTACTCTGAAATCATCGGAGACAGTATCCCAACGGATCCGGTTAATGAACGGAGAAGGGACTTCTTCTTCTTCTTTGTAAGGAGATTCTCTTGCGATAGATTTTGGCACTTGTTCAACCCAACTCCGAGAGAATTTGTTATCATGTACAAGGGCCCCATCCTTGAAATATGAACAATCTTGCACTTCCGAGAGATCAGCAGTAGTTGACATGAAATTAGATTCACTTTGCCCCTTTGCAGGATTCATTTTGAGAGGAAGAAAATAATCAAACTTTGCGTAGAGACCGCCGACCAGTTGCGGCTTGAACTGGCGGCTAGAAAATAGGACAAGCCGGTAGGAAGATTGGCAGAAAAGCTGGCGGGTAGAACGACAGGTTCTACAGTGCTGGAGGCGGGCTGAAAACCTTAGCGGGCGAAGTCGCGGCCTGCTCGACAGGCCGCCGAGCTCTAGTTACAAGAGCGGTTTGACTCACTAGACCGCTGATTTCATCGACTAAACGAGATCTGAAGGTCGCGTGTTAACTGCTGATGCACGAAAATGGACTGGGAGTTGGGCACCACCAGCTAACGGTTCGAGAACTGGGGGAAGGAAGGGAAAAGAGGAGAGTATCGAACAGTCGGTTACTAGCGGTCATAGCTACGGGATAGAAAAAGAGGCCGCTGGCAGCGACAACAGCAGAGTTTGCCCGCTGCGGCTTAAATGCCACTCGTGCGACGGGCTTTCCTTTTATTTAAAGAGAAACAGTTACAAGAAGGAGAAAAGTTGAAGCCGGCCGGACTGCAAACCGCAAAGCACTAGACTTGAGACCACAGCTCTTATCAAACGAGCTCCTAGATGCAGGTCAGTGTGCCTTGGGGAGTGCACCCTCCCCCTATTTATAGGCTCGGGGGCCTGCCCAAGCGGGCAGGGCTAAAGTTACCATCTTCCCGGGGTAGAGGTGAACCGGGCAGAGGTGAGGGGAAGCAAATGAGTAGAAAAGGAGAAAAGAGGGAAGCCGCGTGGCCTGGCGGATTCCTCCTGGCGAGCTGATGGCCTAGGTCTTGAGCCTCGACACTGAGCAGGTCAGGTGCTGACAGCAGTCTGATATGGAGACAGCCCAGCCTCGCTGACCCAAAGCCGACTAGATGTGGAGGTGGCTAGGGCACATGCTGCCCGGTCTCGGATGATCGACCGAATTGAGGTGCTTGGCGGCTAGAGGAACTAGGACGCCCGGTCTGGAAGGTTGCGCGAACAGGTCGCGGATTCCGTGCTTAACAATAAACTTCTTTTTGAAGTTTTTTGTTCTTTCCAAACCATACATCACTTCTAAATGGTACAGAGAAGGTATCTATGATAGGTAACACTTACATGGGCTTTGAGAATTGAGTCAGTAGCTGTCTTTCCTTGGTTAGCTTTGCTTCCAAGTCTTTGACAGTCTTGACCTGTTCTACTATTACCTCTGCCTGGCTATCTTTTTATTGGTTAGTTCAATAAACTTCTGTTTTTGCTGGTCCAACTTTATGTTGACCCTTTCCAACTGAAAAGATACAACCCTCAGAGATTCTAATTCTCTGGTCTGGTCGTTAGCAAGCTGTTTGCTTACAATCAAGGCCTTGAGTAACTTCCCATATCTGTTGATAAGGGAGTTAAAATCAGCTTCAATGTCTGAATCATGTTCTCTATCATTAGATGAGTTTGAACATGGTTCATTATCTGATGTAGAGAAAGAATCTGAGGGTAAACTGTGAGATATTGATTTTACCTTTGCAGGATCTGAACAATCCTGATCTCCTTTTGCTGATTGGGTCTCCCTAATAGCCATCAGGCCCATGAGAGCATACTCCTTTTCTGATTCTGATGAATCAGGTTCACTGTCAGATATTGTAGTCTATTTTTTGCCAAGAGACTTTTGTCAGCCTTCTTGTGTTGTCCATTCTTCCAGTTCTCTGACTTTTTCTCCTTTCCTTTTGTTGGGTAATCGGCTATGACATGCTCTTTCATGTTGCAACAATAACAAACAATAGTAGTCTTAATATATTTATTCTGTGAAGAACCATACCTGTCCACAAATTTTTTTTGCCTGGGCTTATCTAGATGATTCTTCTTCTTGAGAGAAGAGTATCCAGCTGGTCCCTTCCAGCTCCCTTGCTTTCTTTTCCTCAACATCTTATTGAACTGTCTAGAGAAGAGAGACAGTTCATCCTCAGTTAGGTCTCCTCCTGATGAGGATGATTCTGTACGCTCAGATGTTGTTTCTTGTTTCTGTAAGAGTGATGATTTTTCTCTTACCTTCCTAGAAGTCTCAGCCTTTAGGGCCAAAGACATTTCTCTATTGTGTGCTCTAGCTGAATCTTCTTCAGACTTTCTGAGGTTGAGTTGTAACTCATGGGAAAATAACTTGCCAAATAGAGCCTGAGGGTCTATATTGGCTAAATTGCCCATTTCTATTATAATACCGATTTTGATGTCCCATTACTTATTCAGTGACCTCAAGAACTTGTGATTAAGTTCATAGTTAGTAAAGCTCCTTCCATAAGTCCTCAGGTTGTTCACAATTCTGAAGAATTTTTCAAAGCAGTCAGCCACTGAATCTTTCTTGTCCTATCTGAAGGCTTCATATTGTTGATTTAGCTGAGATTTTCTATCATCTCTGACCTCTTCAGTTCCTTCCTTGTACACTATCAGTGACTCCTACATTTCTTTTGATGTTTTACAATGGATCAAATTTTAAAAAGTGGAATCATCAATTGCACTCAATATAATATTATGTGCCCTTTTGTCCATAAAGGACAGAATGATTTCATCCTTATCCATCTCCATATAAGTCCTGGGTGTCTTGATATTTGCATCAAGAACTGACACTTTCATGGGAATGAAAGGTCCTTCAATCACTGTGATATAAATTCTTGGATCTGCTGCTTTCATAAATAATCTAACTCTCTCCTTCCATATTCAAAAATTTTCTTTGGAGCAGAGAGGGAGCTTGATGGAATTATTTTCCCTCCGAGCCATGATAAATCTTTCTTTCCAATCCTCAGGATTCTCACTAGGATGTTATGCCTTTTTCAGTTAACCTCCCTTTGATACCAATTGTAAATATTTGTTTAAGGATTGAGAGTGACCTAGAGGGGGGTGAATAGGCCCAATTTGAAACTTTGCAACAGCTTTTTAGTTCAGAGATTTATTTTTTTTTAGTTAGATAAACACAATAGATAAACAAAATAATTTTCAGCAATCTAGAACTATCACAGCATATCAAACACATCATACACAGAACAACACACACAGTTTTATATTGGTTCACCAATTTATGAGTGCATCCACTTTCCCTCTTCTACTATCTAGCAATGAACTAGATTTGGCCAAACTCATTCCTTTTCTCAGATTTAAAGATCTTATAGCTCAGATCCCAGATGGCTGCTACAACTCAGACTTTACAAGTCTTACCACTCAGATCACCAAGATTCTACACCTCAAGTTCTTCCCAAGAACTCTATCAGAGAATGTATCCACACTCCTACTTCTCGGGCAAACGCTGTCGTACAACTCAGAGAATATTCCTCTTCTCCTACCTATGGAAATCCCTGCCCTACCTCAGCCTTTATAATATAGGCTTACAATCTCAGAGAAAATGTTTCTCCTACACTCAGATCTACTGGTAGATCTTACAATTTAATAAAAGTAAAATAAATAGATTGAGAACATGTCACCCATCAAGATAGGAATGGGTGATTGCTTCTTTATCTGATCCTGATCTGTTTGATTCCTTTGATCTTGAAGTAATAGATTTAATCCTGCCCTTCTTAGCTTTTCAAAGCTTCTTGAAATTAAAATTAGGGTAGATCTAGGCTGGAGGATGTTGAATACGATACTTAATCCAGCTTCTCTCCACCTTCTGTATTCTAGAAGATAGCTTCTTAAATCTGGACTTGCCAAATTTTTATCTCTTCTCTTCTTATTTTTTTAAGAGTTTTATCCCTTTATATAGGATCCGTCAAAGGTAACTGGTTGATCCAGTTAAAAACTAACATCTAACAGTTTTGATAGTTCTGACAGTTGTCAGACCCTCTGACTTGATTTCTGTACTTACGAAACAAATGTGCTTGAAGTGTTGAAACTTGACTGTTGGATTTTTGATACCATTCCTGGGTGTCGACACTACTCTTGTAGTGGTGTTGACATACTTTTGAATGTGTGGACACAACCTTCACCTTGTCTCGATACTGCTGATGTAGAATGTGTCGACACTAGTCCTGAGTGTCGACACTGCTTGCTTCCAGTCTTGACTCAGCCTGTGAAGTGTGTCGACACTTCTCTTGAGAGCCGACATAGTTGTCTTCATTCTCGACACTGCTTGTATAGAGTGTGTCAACACTTGTCCTTAGTGTCGACACAACTTTTCTTTGTCTACACACAACTTGTGCAGTGTGTGTCGACACTAGTCCTGAGTGTCGACACAGTTATTTTCTTGTAACATAGTGTTGACCCAAATCCTGGGTATCGACACAACTTTCTCCTTGACTCAGCACTTCTTTTTTAGTTTGTTGACGCTAGTCCTGAGTGTCAACACAACTTTCTCTTTGTCTCAGCAAATTCTTGACAAAGTATTGACACATGTCTAGTGTCTTGACAATTTCGTACTTAGATTTATTTGCCTGCACACATGAACTTAACATTCATCAAATACAACTATGTGTATATCGTTAAACTGAAAGGGCTTCTTCAAATCAAGTACATTGTGACCAATGCACCCAACATTTTTGTTGAACTTGGTGTAGCATCAGTTGCTCTTCATATTTTTTTTGTTGCAGGAACTACTGATGTAGGCCTACACGTTGACACCAGAAAATCTACGGATTAATCATGATTGCTTCTCTACGATTCGAATTCTACACTCGCACAAAATTCCACGCAGTGCACACGCCAAGCAGTTATATCACTTTTATGCTAACGTATGGGTAGCCAAACTGTTTATGATCGAATAGAGGCGATATGCCAATATCCTTTCCGGGTAAAAGGATCCACCCGGTCCGATCGAGCGAAGGTTGTACCAAAAGAGATCTACCAAAAGCACGATTCGAAAAACGGTAGATCTCTCACAACAAAAAGTTATGAGGTTCGCCAAACCATTTGAAAAACAATTCAATCAAGATAAAGACAACCAATCGAAGAAATCACGATTAAATAATGATTCAAAATTAAACGACAAGAATTTCCACCACAAGAATATCTAGGAAGAAATCACATGTAACACCCAAAGCCCAAATTTGGGTTCAGGTTGGGCGACATGGCCTGGGACACTGGCATGTCCCAAGGCGTGTCCTGCTCGGTTGAGCAGCTTGTCGAGTGCTCAAAGAAATGCACTCGACGAAGTTTTCGAGAGGGAACACACCCTGTGACACGGGCGTGTCCGAGGGCATGTCCGAGGCATGTCCTCCTATAGTCGACGAACTCCACTCGAGTGGAGGCGCTCGACGAATTCTCGAGTGAGAGGGCACATGGCCTGTGACACGGGTGTGTCACATGGTCGTGTCTTGCTCTGTGTATACTCGAGTGGGTCTCGAGGGGGTGTCTCGAGTAGGTCTTAAATGTCTCGAGTATGGGTTGGGCACAGGCGTGTCAGCCATATGTCATGGGCGAGTCATGACCAATTACTCGAGTGGTTGTCTCGAGTAGGTCTCGAGAGCTAGACACGGGCGTGTCAGCCATGTGACATGGGCGTGTCAGCCATGTGATACGGACGTATCACATGGCCGTGTCCTGTTCTGGATAAGGCATTTCGTGCATCGCTTAAGGAACACAGCCTGTGACACGGGTGTGTCACAGGGCGTGTCAGCCCCGAAATAGCCATTTTCAGTGAATTTTGTAGCCATTCATTTCATTCCGATGGTATCTGATGGCCCAGGTTTCTGCTTGTTGCTTTAAGGCCAAAAGGGAGAAGATAATTCTCATTCTACTTTGGCCATTCTCTTTCTAAAAGAAGTGGAGAGAAGGGAGAGAAAGGAGGAAGAAGGAGGAGTCCAGCTGCCGAAGGATCGTTAGCATGCCGAATTGAGAGTCGAGGACAGATTCTTGGAGGCAAATCCATGACGGTGATTTCCATCTGGCATGATCATGTATCCAAAGCGATCGTCAAGGGCAACGATCTCCTTCTTGGACAAGCAAAGTCCTACTTTATCCATAAGCATGGAATCCTCCACCAAGCGGTGGACAACGTAAGTGATTCTAGTTTGAGTCTGCATCTAGAGTCGGAAATATGTAGTACGACATAGGCATGCTGTGTGAAGCCCATCTGGACGGTTAGTTTGGATTGGTGATGTTTATGTTGTGAACCGGAGAAGACTCCGTGTATTGTATGGATTCCTGTGAATTGTGAATCCTTTCAAGAGCCCTTGTATTGGGTGTGATGAATTGGAATGGATTGGGAAGCAGCTCTGCAAGAGCTGTGTGCGGAGCAGGAAAGGGAAGGCTGACCCGCGTCAATATCTGCTCTATTGATGAATTGAGCAACGAGAAATGGCAGACATGTACTTGTGTTGTTGGAGATCGATTGGTGGCAAGGCTTGGGCAGATGCGGCCCCGACCCGGCTTGCTGCACCACAATGGTGGTCGATCTAAATTCTCAAGTTTACCGTGAGGTTAACACTCTGAGTGAGATGGGCAGAATGTCCCCAGCATGCGTGTTGGTAGACTAGGACCAGCCAACCAACATGTTAAAAACCTCTGATCGGTGGTGGGCAACTGGTATATTCGATACACCAATAATGTGCCCTGAGTGCATGGAGCGTATTTCGGATGCCGGCGTTTGTGTTACTATTGTAATACTTGTTGTGATGGAGATATATTATGACTGCAATGCATATAGGGAAGGAAACACTACCCCGAGTAAGGGGTAGGGTCGTTATAATAAGTCAGCTAATCCTGACCATTGCCTTGTTTATCGCTGTTGGGGTGGATGTCTAACTACAGGTGCTGACATGTTGATTTGGATTGAGCAGATTGAGGCCCTTGCAGCTTAAAGGCCCTTGATGGTCATGTGAAGTCTTAGATTTCGTGCATGGCCAGCCTGCATGCCGATGTATGAAGCTATATATTTGTAAAAAGAAACTTGTAAGGCCTTAAGGACATGAGCGTTTGTGTAACTGTATACATTCCTGGTGATATATATAAATGTGTGGTTTATATATTTAATGGATATTCATTTTGTGGAGTTCTTACAATTTAAAATTCTTTCGCTAGAATGCTCTGAGTTAGGATGCGAGTAGAACGTGATTTTGATATTCATACATAATTCCATCGTTTATTTGTGAAATATGGCGTGGGGCCACAACCGGACCCACCATTATATTCCATATTACGAATGGAGGCATTACATAACATGAGAGTAGGAATTTTCGTTACCCAAAATGGAATGGATGATTCCGATTATCTAACTTGGACCGCTCTTCAATCTGCTCCGTCGGAGTCACTCCAGATGGAGAGGAAATTCATCTGCTTTCGTCGCTCCACACCTTGGTCGAGATCCGTGCAAAGAGATTATGAGTAAATGGTTTGGAATTGTAGGGTGGAGGGATGGCCGAAATTTGACTTGGGGGTGGTCGGCTTTGTTGTGCTTGAGATGTGGTCGGGTTTTGGAGGGTGGTGGAGAGAAACCGTGAGGGAAGCATGTAGAGAGGAAAGGTGGCGGCCAAGGTTTATGGAGAGAGGTCGCTTGATGTTGGTGGCTTGGAAGGAGGAGGCTAGGGTTGGCCGAGTGGAAGAAAGGAAGGAACAGGGTGGAGGTGTGGTTGGCGGCTAAGAAGGAGGAGGCTAGGGTTGGCCAAAATTTAGAAGAGACAGGGAGTAGGAGAAAATGCTTTAGGAGGAGTTAGGGTTTTCATATTCTCATTCAACTTCTCCAAAATGAAAACATTACATGCCTATATATATTCTTACATCATTTTTGGTTACATGCAACCCAACATTAAATTGTAAACTCTAATGTTTTTAGACCATAAGGAAATAATAAAATGCTCCAAACAAATAGCACAATAAATTCAAATAATATTAAAATTATTCAACTAAATAATATTATGTGGTCTTGTGCTGCGGGTGGAGGTTGTAGAGACGCTCCACACGACCATGGCAATGCAAGTCTTTTGTTGGAGACGGAGAAGGATCTTCCGCGAGCAAGACTTCATCATCATCAACATGTTGGGGGTCGTCGTCTCCATCAATCCTCCCCCTCTCGAAAGCACTCATCACCGTGAGGGGTCCCGAAGGTACCACCGCAGAACAGCATCATCTAAGAGTGCCACCTCCGATTTCGAGCCAAGAGTCATCGGAGGCCGACGATCACGACAATGAATCAAGTAGCGGCGAATAATCACAACCTGGAGAGGAAAGCACTTCATCCTTGATGATCCTGTCTGGCAAAAAGTTTGTCTGGCAAACTTGGGAAAAGCATTAGTCATTAAAGGGAGGAAATTTTCTTCATCAACAACCAACGTACCTCCATTGGAGACCGATGAAGAGAGGCAATCCAGACACAAGCTCACCCGCCAACCCATTAAAAATGTAGTGGAGCAACAGACAGTTAGATAATTCAAGTGGCGGAGAAATATATGGCGTTAAATAGAAACATTAAAATATAGGGGAAATACCCCAATCATGTGGTTAAACTCCAAAAGATATGCGTTTTCTCATAATTTCCTTTAAGATCCGAAAAGGTCTAGCTCACCGATTCGACAACTTTTATATGCCCGAGGCATCCGTTTAGGGATGAGACGCACCAAGATTAAATCACCCAACCTTAAAGTGAGATTCTCTTTTTATGTACGTTAGCATGAACTTGATAATGCATATTGTGTGGTTAGTCTTTCATTTATGTGCTTATGCAAATTATGAATATGAGATGCAAATCCTGTGCAAATGACTTGACGTATAAGATGGAGGTAACAAATCAAGTCAAGTGGCACTGGTGCTTTATATCCGTGCACGATCTCATTCAGAGTAAACCAGTGACCTATTTTTGGAATTTTATACGCTAAACTGAGCATGAGGAAGGATAAGGTCCCATGTATCCTTATGGTCTCCCACAAGGCAACGTAGCAAACTACCTAAACTTTTGTTTACACCATTTCAGTTTTTCCATCCGCTAGGGATGGTAGGCCCGAAGAAAACAAAGTTTGGTGCCCATAATCCTCCACAAGGTCTTCCAAAAATAACTAGTGAATTTCCATCTCTATCGTTCACTATCGATTTGGAACGCCCCGATGTCCAACTACTTCCTTAAAATAATTTTGCAACATGTGATTCATCGTTGGTTTTATTACACATAAAATAAGCCATTTTGGAAAACCGATCTACTACTACCATATAGAATCGACGTCTAAACGTGATAGGCAGGCCTATAATTAAATCCATACTAACGTCTTCCTAGGGAATGGAAGAATCAGAAGAGGGGTATAAAGTCCTGCATTTGTTTTGATACCATTAGCTAATTGGCATGCTCGACAACGTCCCGCGATTTTATTAACCATTGACTTAAGACTGGGCCAATAAAAATCTTCTACTAATGCGATGCTCTTGTCACGGCCAAAATGTCCACCTAACCCACCGCTATGCAATTCCCAACGATATCGGATATAGGGAGAACGTGGAATACATAGCTTGAATGATTGAATAAATAATCATCACGAATATAAAAGGTCGAAATGGTCGTGGGCGAGTTGTCCTGAGTGGATAATAGATGTCCTTGAATCCGGACAATGGACATACTCATCCTTAATTCTATCGAACCTAATCACCTTAACTTCTAGCATAGATAATAATAAAGTTACACGACTAAGGCGTCGGCTACACGATTGAGTGTTTCCCTAAGGTTTTTTATAAATGTGTACTCCTGAAGATAGGAGACTCATTTGGCTTGTCTTGGACTAACTTTAGTTTGGAGATAATAAATCTCAAAGCCTCATGATCGGATAAATAACAAATTCCTTAGGAAGTAAGTAATGCCGCCAATGTTGGAGGCACCTAATGATGACCGCGTAAACCTCTCGATCATAATTAGAATTGTTCAATTTTGGCCCCGCGAGTTTCTCACTGAAGTATCCAATAGGATTACCTTCCTGACTCAATACACCACTAATACCAACTCCAGATGCATCACATGATAACTCAAAGACCTTATTAAATTCCGGTAATCGCAAAAGGGGAGCTTCTGACATGCATGATTTAATTACTTGAAACGCTTTAGCGGCCGACTTCGTCCATGTAAAATTTCCCTTTTTCATGCACTCTGTAATGGGGGCCATGATACTGCTAAAATCTATAATAAATCGGAGATAAAACGTAGCAAGACCGTGAAAACTCCAAACATCCCGAATATTGACGGGCTCCGACCAATCCTTACTGGCTTGGAACTTCTTACGGTCTGCATGTATGCCCTCCGAACTCACAATATAACCAAGGAACTCTACGGACGACACATGAAAAGTACATTTTTTAATATTAACGAACAATTTTTCCGACCTCATTGTGGTAAGGATAATCTTCAAAAGTGACTCATGATCGATCGTAGAAGTACTAAAAACAAGAATATAATCAAAGTACACTACTATGAATTGTCCCATATAAGGTTGGAAGATGTGAGTCATCATCCTAGAAAATGTGCTCGGGGCATTGGAAAGCCCAAATGGTATAACAAACCACTCGTAGAGCCCTTCCTTAGATTTAAAGGCAGTCTTCCATTCATCACCTTCCCTAATTCAGATCTGATGATAACCACTCCTAAGATCCAATTTCGAGAAAATCGTGGCACCATCTAACATGTCCAACAAATCGTCCAAGCAAGGGATGGGAAACCAATATTTAATAGTTATTTTTATTTATGGCTCTACTATCCACAACATCATCCAAGAGCCGTCTTTCTTAGGGGCAAGTAAGGCGGGTACGACACACAGACTCTTGCTATGACAGATGAACTCCTTTTGTAATAAACCTGAAATTTGGGTGTGTAACTCTAAGTGTGTGGAAAGGTTCAACCGATAGTGAGGAAGGTTGGGTAATGAGGAACCCAGGATGAAATCTATCGCATGTTGGATGGCTCGCATGGGGGGTAACTCGGACGGTAGCTCGTCTGGATACACATCCTTAAACTCTTCTAAGAGTTTCCTCAACGCCGGTGGTAAACTCTGAAATGACGACGCATCTTCCTTAATTTGCAAACAAACTAACGCATACATGACACCATCCATAAAGGTACTACGCGCAAGTTCCTTCATACCTATCAGACTTAACGCTTTCTTTTCGACTGGGACAATCGTATCCTTAGAGAGGACAGAAGGATCCTTAAGCGGAGTGGGTTTTAAAATTATAGTCTTCCCATTAAATTTAAATTCATAAGTGTTAGCTCAACCAAAGTGGGTAACATCATGATCATAAAGCCTTGGACGACCTAATAAAACGTGATAAGCATCCATAGGGATGAAGTCACACCAAATCTTTTCAGAATAAGCTTTGATGGTAAGGGGTACCAAACAATGCTTTGACACTGGGAGGGATGACTTATCTACCCATGCCACCTTATAAGGGTGAGGGTGCGGCTAAGTAACTAAAGACATTCGGGTCACCACAGTTTCAAAAATGACATTAATACATCTACCACTATCGATGATCAACCAACACCATTTCTCTTCACTCTTAAAATTCAACGAAAAAATATTTGTCCTATTCCAGACATCTAACACTCGTGGAGTCACCAGAATACACCTCATAAACTTCATATGGGATTCACCCTCCATATCGCTAGGCAATCCTTCCGACTCGGTATCCTCACCTGCCTCATAATTCAAGTCATCTGACTCACATGTGGAATCTAACAGTGCTAAGGGCTTAGGCTTAGTAGGACACTCACTAGCATAGTGACCTTGAATCCCGCAAGCAAAACAAGTGGCATTCATTTTGTTGACCCTTCCTACAGGGACTCTCTCACCAGTTAGGTTTCTACTATTCCTAGCAGTCACAACTGTGGAACTCGAGTCGGTGGATCGAAACTTCCCCTAATCCTTATAGGTGGAAGTGGGAGGTGGTCCTTGTAAGGACCCCACTCATCATGTGGCATTTAACGGTGGGTGCGGCCGAGGCCCCATGCCATATATCACAGACAAGCTGCAGAATTACTTGTGGAAATCAAAATCTACTCGCATCTTAACTCAATGCATTCTAGCGCAGCATTTTAAGTTACCATGAACTCAACTCAAAGAATGTCCACTACGATATAAACTCCCCATTTATATCAACATCAGGAATGTATACAACTCACACACACTGTCCTTAAGGCCTTATAGGTTTCTCTTGACATAAATACATTTTCGTACATCGGCACGCAGGCCGGCCACACATGAAATCCAAACACACTTCGCATGGCCTTCAATGGCCTTTAGCAGCAATCCTTCCATTCCGCTCATTTCAATTCAAGCAGTAGCACCTGCAATTAGCCATACAATATAAAGCGAAAAACAATGTAACGGTCAGCATTAGCTGACCCATTATAACGACCCTACCCCTTACCTGGGGCAGTGGTTCCTTCCCTGTATGCATTGCCATCATATTCCAAATCAATCTACCAATCACAACCATATCACAAACGCTGGTATCCACCAGACACTCTGTGCTCTCAAGGCACCTTTTTGGTGAACCAGACATTCCAGTCGTTGACCGCCGATCAGTGGTTTTTAACTTGTTGGCTTGGTGGTTCAATACTAGTCCACCAGCACACAGGCTGGCGACATCCCGTCCATACCACTCAGAGATACTAACCTCACAGCATCCACAAACATAACCAGAGCAGATCAGCCCACCCACATGGTGTAGCAAGCCGGGGTTATCGCTGCTCACCAGCCATTACCACCAATCGACCCCTCACCTATTTCCTGATCGACCCACCCTTGTGGTGCAGCAAGTCGAGTGCTCGCTTCCCGAGCATGCCACCAATCGATCCCTTCTCTATCTAGATCACCCCACCCTAGTGGTGTAACATGTCGGGTTTATCTAACTCTCCCCAGGCGTGCTACCAATTGATCTCTCATCACAACCAGAAGCTTATGCAAAGTCTCCTTATATCCATAATCCACATCCAATCATACATTCATTCCACAACACATAAACCTTGCATCACATCAAACTCACGGAGTCTTCTCCGGTTTACCCATGATCATCAGCAATCCAGACTACCCGTCCAGATGGGCTTCACACAGCATGCCTATGTCGTACTCCACACTTCCGGCTCTAGATGCAAACTCAACCACGGAATCGCTTACGAAATCCACCTCTTGTTGGAGGATCCCATGCACATGCATAAAGAAAGGACTTCGATGTCCAAGAAGGAGATCGTTACCCTTGAAGATCACTTTGGTGCCATGAATCAGCCAGATGGAAATCACCGTGTTGGCTTTGTCTTCCCAACTCCGCTCTCGGATCTTAGCTCCGCACTCCACAGCTCCCCCAGCAGCTGGTGCTTTCCTTTCTCCTTTCCTTGCTTTCTCTCTCACTCTCTTGGAGAAGAAGAATGGCTTAAGATGAGAATGAAGCTTATCATCCCAATTCGGCCTTATATCTGCACGGAAAAATCTGAGCCATCAGATCCCATAAGAAGAAATGAACAACCACAAAAATTCCCTGAAAACAGCTCTTTCGGGTATGACACGCGCAGTGACACGTGCCGTATACTTTAAGCAGTGCACAAACCGCCTTATCCCGAAACAGGTCACGCCCAGGGTACACGCCCATGTCGGCCCAGTCATGCCCGTGACACAGGGCGTGTAACCCACTCGACACCTACTCGAGAGAAAATCGTCGACCTCTCGACATAGCAGGACACGCCCTGTGACACGCCCGTGTCATAAGCCGTGTACCCCTTTCTCGAACATTCATCGACCTCAACTAAATTCGTCGACCAGAGGAGGATGCACCCTAGGTCACGCCCCCTGACACGCCCGTGTCACATGGCATGTACCTCCAGAAAATTCGTCGAACGAATTTCGTCGACCACACGCCCAACTGCTCAACCCGAGCAGGACACTCCCTAGGACACACCCGTGTCCCAGGTCGTGTCACCCAATTTATACAATCCCAGAATTTTGGATGTTACAACTCTCCCCTCCTACAAGAAATTTCGTCCACAAAATTGCACAGAGGAAGGAAAACAGCAGACATACTGTTATAACGTCAAAATAATATGGTACAACAACCCAACCTCCATATGTGCAAATTTATCCACAGTTTTCTCTGGTGATCGATAGATAGAAACATTCTATATCCCCTCAAACATCATATATGTACACCAACTTGTCGACATACATCATAACATACATATATGTACAAGAATATCATCAGTAGGCACATTATCAGGATTCACATGACTAGTGAGTCATCATAGATATACAATATTCACATTATCCAAGTGATACAATTCACTATCCTTAATTCCGCTCAGTCTCCCGATTTTGTATCTCTCGCGTAAGAACCAAATTAAACACTCGAGGCTGAATTTCACCAATTGAGCTTTGCGGCTCTTATACTTCCAAATTATACTATTTAGGTTGCGTTCGGGATGCAGATGACTCCACCACTGCTTTACCCTTCTCTTCATACGACGCACCTATCTTTTTCTCACTCCCCGAAGGGGTATTCCAAGAAAATTTGGCAATATGTCCTTGCTTACCACAGTTATAACATAGACGTTTATCAACACGTCCTTGTCCATAAGTTGCCCACGAAGAAACAGTCGACGGAGTTGACTCAGCAGGCTTAAACCTTTTCTTCTCTCGTCTTCTCAACTCCGACTGCTCCGATTGCGGCACTTTAAATTCTGGCTTCTCCACTGTCAGTCTTTTCTTCTCTTGTACCCGCTTCAAATCTTTCTCCAGTGTACGGGTCGTATCGACAAACGCTTGGAAGCCTTGGTTCACTGAACTCGGGAGGACCAACCTCAACTCATCTCGTTGTCCCTCATAAAAGTGATTCGTCTTTCGCACTTCCTCCACAAAAGTAAACCCCGCATATCGCCCCAGTCTGGTAAACTCATGCAGGTATGTATCAATATCAGCTTCACCCTACACTAGGCGTTGAAACTCGTTCTCCATCGCAATCCACTACGACACCGGCAAATACTTGGCGAGAAACAATCTGGAGAATTCGTCAATTAAAACCTCCGCTAAACCTTGACCTGCCAAGTGATATACCTCCATATCATCCCACCACGGTCTCGCATCTCCTTCCAACAAAAAAGTGGCTAAGGTCACTTTCTGCTCTTTTGTAGTCCTTATTGCAGTCAGGATCCTCTTTACTCGAGGCAACCAATCTTCCTCCTGTGTTGGGGAAAGCGCTCCACCAAACGTAGGTGGATGAAACTCCGTAAAGTGCTTCAGGGATTCATCCATTTCTGGCTCGTCCACCATAACTGTTGCGCGCTCTTGCCTTGCACCAGGCCATACTGGCACCCCTACAGGCCTTGCCTGCCCAGTCGGCTATGCCTGTAACATCGCTAGCACCGTTTCCGTCAGCACCCGTATGGCCTCCGCCGAAGGAGGCGTAGGTGCTTCAACGAGTGCAGCACTCTCATCGGATCGTTGGGGCTCCGACTGCCCAGCAACACTCCTCGCCACCTAGCAATGTACAAAACACCATTAATCAGCTATGTCATAATGGTCATTATACATTGACTACACACTCATGCCCCTTACGTGCATGAAATACATTCCTAGTGGACATGCATGAGTTCAATTATGTTCTCGCCTCCCAAACTATCTCAACCTGGCTCTGATACCACTTTGTAATGCACCCACTCGTCACGTGGCATATAACGGTGGGTACGCCCGGGGCCCCACGCCATATGTCACAGACAAGCGGCGGAATTGCTTGTGGAAATCAAAATCTACTCACATCCTAACTCAATGCATTATAGCGCAGCATTTTAAGTTACCATGAACTCAACTCAAAGAATGTCCACTACGATATAAACTCCACATTTATATAAACATCAGAATTGTATACAACTCACACACTGGCCTTAAGGACTTACAAGTTTCTCTTGACACAAATACATTTTCTTACATCGGCACGCAGGCCGGCCACACATGAAATCCAAACACGCTTCGCACGGACTTTAAGGGCCTTTAGCAGCAATCCATCCATTCCACTCATTTCAATTCAAGCAGCAGCACCTGCAATTAGCCATCCAATCCAAAGCGAAAAATAAAGTAATGGTCAGCATTAGTTGACCCATTATAACGACCCTACCCCCCACCCGGGGCAGCGGTTCCTTCCGTGTATGCATTGTCATCATATTCCATATCAATCTACCAATCACAACCATATCACAAATGCCGGTATCCACCAAATGCTCCGTGCTCTCAGGACATCTTTTTGGTGAACCAGACATTCCAGTCGTTCACAGCCGATCAGAGGTTTTTAACATGTTGGCTGGGAGGTTCAATCCTAGTCCACCAGCGCGCAGGCTGGCGACATCCCGTTCATACCACTCAGAGGTACTAACCTCACAGCATCCACAAACATAACCAGAGCAGATCGACCCACCCTCGTGGAGTAGAAAGCCTGGGTTATCACTGCTCCCCAGGCATTACCACCAATCGACCCCTCACCTGTTTCTTGATCGACCCACCCTTGTGGTGCAGCAAGCCGGGTGCTCGATTCCCAGCCATGCCACCAATCGATCCCTTCTCTATCTAGATCAACCCACCCTAGTGGTGTTATAGGTCGGGTTTATCTCACTCTCCCCAGGGGTGCTACCAATTGATCTCTTATCACAACCATGAGCTTATGCAAAGTCTCCTTATATCCATAATCCACATCCAATCATACATTCATTCCACAACACAAAAACCTTGCATCAAATAAAATCCATGGAGTCTTCTCCAGTTTACCCATGATCATCACCAATCCAGACTACCCGTCCAGATGGGCTTCACATAGCATGCCTATGCTGTACTCCACACTTCCGGCTCTAGATGCAAACTCAACCACGGAATTGCTTATAAAATCCACCTCTTGGTGGAGGATCCCACGCACATGCATAAAGAAAGGACTTCGATGTCCAAGAAGGAGATCGTTACCATTGAAGATCGCTTTGGCGCCATAAATCAGCCGGATGGAAATCACAGCCTCGGCTTTGCCTTCCCAACTCCACTCTTGGATCTTGGCTCGGCACTCCACAGCTCCCCCAGCAGCTGGTGCTTTCCTTTCTCCTTTTCTTGCTTTCTCTCTCTCTCTCTTGGAGAAGAAGAATGTTTTAAGATGAGAATGAAGCTTATCATCCCAATTCGGCCTTATATCAGCAAGGAGAAATCTGAGCCATCAGATCCCATAGGAAGAAATGAACATCAACAAAAATTCCCTGAAAACAGCTCTTTCGGGTCTAACACGCCCTATGACACGCCCGTGTCACAGGCCGTGTACTTTAAGCAGTGCACAAACTGCCTTATTCCGAAATAGGTCACGGCCAGGTACACGCCCGTGTCGAACCAATCACGCCCATGACATAGGGCGTGTAACCCACTCGACACCTACTCGATAGAAAATCGTCGACCTCTCGACATAGCGGGACACACCCTGTGACATGCCCGTGTTACAGGCCGTGTATCCCTTTCTCGAGCATTCATCGACCTCAACTAAATCCGTCGACCAGAGGAGTACACGCCATAGGTCACGCCCCCTTACACGCCCGTATCACAGGACGTGTACCTCCTGAAAATTCGTCGAACGAATTTCGTCGACCACGCGCCCAACTGCTCAACCCGAGAAGGACATGCCCTGGGACACACCCGTGTCCCAGGCCGTGTCACCCATTTTATACCAATCCCAGAATTTGGGATGTTACAGTCCTAAGATGGACTTTCCCTTCTAAAACGCGCGATACTTTTTTTCATGCATGTTGTGCTTCTCAATATCTAATGCAACGTTAAAAGTGATTTGTAGGTCGGTGTGACAATAACACAATAAGTTTTCTTGGATGTCGGGGTTTAACCCCTTACAAAACCTAGAGAGGGTGACTTCATGCATCTCTTTCACGCCACACCTAACCATCAAGTCCCTAAGTGGACTCATATACTCAGAAACCGACTGATTCCCTTGCTTAAGAGTAGCCAAATCATCAAACATCTGTGTTCGATGGTACGTGGGGACGTACTGCTATATCAGTAATGCCTTCATGTCTGCCCAAACAATGGGTAACTCGCCATTCTCGACTCTCAGACGTCGCTCCTCATTTATCCAAAATATCTTAGCCCTACCCAACAATTTCATTCTCGCCACTCGCACCTTATCCGCATCATTCAGATTGTACCACTCGAAGTAGCATTATATCTCCACAACCCAGTCTTGGAAAACTTGGTATTCTCCCAATCCATCGTATGATGGGGGTTTGACCCGGACGGCCCTAGTAATATCAAACTCGTAAGGTGCTAGCGGAACTTGTTCATTATTATTGTTTAGGTTAGGGTTAATATTTCCTTCCACGCGTTGGTTTGCGGGTTGATTACGGGGAGCCGCGATACTTATTCTCGGCTTGTGAAGTGTCTCCCTAATAGTCGTTATTTGTTCAATGAACTCCTGGTGCAGTTCCTCTAGTGTTGTGAGACCATGACCCTCATCCCATTCGTCCGACATATTGGAAGAAGACGGGAAATACTCCGTACCTAATGTAGTGCGCATGCAACTAAACAGTAGTCTGGTGTAAAGAAAAAGACAATGAAAGAATTGTTTCCGCTTACTATCTAGGGAAAAAAATAATTTTTTTGATTTTCTTAATGAAAATAAATTAAAGACTTAAAAAAAAAATTTGATTTGTTTGCAGAAAAATAAGAATTTTAGGCCGCAATTGGCAGACCCGGGAAAATTTTTTATTTATATAGTTTTGACAAACGACGTGCAAAACAAAAGTGTGTGCCGATGTTTCAAGTAATTTTTTTTCTAAGATGGTACTAATTAAAAAATTAGCACAACCCGGCTCTGATACCAAATTGATATAGGCTTACACGTTGACACCGGAAAATCTACGGATTAATCACGATTGCTTCTCTACGATTTGAATTCGACACTCGCACAAAATTACACGCAGTGCATACGCTAAGCAGTTATATCACTTTTATGTTAATGTACGGGTAGCCAAACCGTTTAGTATCGAATAGAGGCGATAGACCAATATCCTTTCCGGCTAAAAGGACCCACCTGGTCCAATCGAGCGAAGGTTGTACCAAAAGAGATCACTCACAACAGAAAGTTATGATGTTCGCCAAACCTTTCGAAAAATAATTTAATCAAGATAAACACAAAACCAATCGAAGAAACCAAGATTAAATAACGATTCAAAATTCAAAGACATGAATTTCCACCACAAGAATATCTAGCAAGGAATCAAACGAGAGTAGGAATTTTCATTGCCCAAATCGGAATGGATGATTCCGATTATCTAACTTGGACCACTCTTCAATCGGCTCAGCCAGAGTCACGCCAGATGGAGAGGAAATTCATCAACCTTCGTCACTTCACTCCTTGGTCGAGATCCGTGCAAAGAGATTATGAGTAAATGGTTTGGAATTGTAGGGTGGAGGGATGGCCAAAATTTGACTTTGGGGTGGTCGGCTTTGTTGGGCTTTAGATATGGTCGGGTATTGGAGGGTGGTGGAGAGAAATAGCGAGGGAAGGGTGGTGAGAGGAAAGGTGGCGGCCAATGTTGAGGGAGAGAGGTGGCTTGGAGTTGGCGGCTTGGAAGGAGGAGGCTAGGGTTGTCTGAGTGGAAGAAAGGAAGGAAGAGGGTGGAGGTGTGGTTGGCGGCTAAGAAGGAGGAGGCTAAGTTTGCCGAAATTTAGAAGGGAGATGGAGGAGGAGAAAATGCTTTAGGAGGAGTTAGGGTTTTCAAATTCGCATTCAACTTCTCCAAAATGAAAACATTACATGCCTATAAATAGGCTTACATCATACATTGGCTACATGCAGCCCAACATTAAAATATAAACTATAATGTTTTTAAACCTTAAGGAAATAATAAATGCTCCAAACAAATAACACAATAAATTCAAATAATAATTAAATTATTCAACTAAATAATATTATGTGGTCTTGCGCCGCGGGCGGAGGTTGTAGAGACGCTCCACACGATCACCATGGCGACGCAAGTCTTTTGTTGGAGACGGAGAAGGATCTTCCGCGAGCGTCTTCATCATCTTCAACATGTTGGGGGCCGTCGTCTCCATCAACTACATTATCTTGTAGGTTGTGAAGACCAGAAAATGGTATCAAGGCTGGAATGTCCAAAGTCTTGGTAGAAGATGCTCCTGTTGAGGAGGAGAAAGTTCATCACCAGTTAATTATCTACAATAAGAAAAAGGAGAAGATAATCACAGATGGCCAGCTTATCCCTCTGTCTAAAGAATTCAAAAAGGGGGAGAAGGTGACTAAGGTGACTAGGTGTCAATGCAGCAAAATAGTGGGAGTAGTTGGTGTTCTCATACAAGGGGAAAAGGTGAACCTTGTAGCAACACAGGAGGAGTAGGTGATGATCACCATACTAGCTGAAAAATAGGAAATGTGGTAACCCTTAACTCTCTTGTATTAATATATTATTGTGTATTGTTGCTATATATGTTGGTGTATATCATTGACAAAGAATTTTCAAGTGGAGTTTTGACTTCTTCAAATAGGGGAGATTGTTGGGTCCTTTGATCTCAATATCCCAGATTTGGGGAGATTATTGGGTCTTTTGATCTCAATGTCCCAGATTTGTAAGAAGTCAAACAAATCAATAGTATACACATAGTTTGTATTTGATGTATGTTTTAGTTCAAGCATGCAGGTTGGTCTATGTCATATTATTTGGACAGGTGGTCCAAGTGACATTGACAGGTGGACTCAAAGAAGCTGAAGGGAGAGATAGAAAAATGACTAAGTCCATAGACATTGAGTGAAGCAAGTTCCCTCGACGCCATACAACTAATAGCGCTGAGTGAAATCCGGACAGTCAAAGCCCAACAAGTTACAACGCAGAAAACTGATTAAGTCCACATGCTTTGAGTGAAGCTAGTTCACTCAATGTTATACAACTAACAACACTGAGAAAGGGTAGGAAGTCAAAGCTTTAAATGTTGGAAAGGCAGAAAAGTGGTTAAATCCATATGCATTAAGTGAAGTCAACTCACTCAACGTCATATAGCAAGAAGCACTAAGTGAAGCTTGATCTCTCAACGTCATGTTATTTCTAACAAAGCCAAAGGAAAAGGAGACAAAAAATCGACTAAGTCCAGAAGCGTTGAGTGAAGCTAGTTCACTCAACTCCAAGATCAAAAATCTTTAAGTCAATCTAATATAGTCAGCGTAAGAGGAAACAAAGAAATCGGCTGAGTCCAGAAGCATAGAGTGAATCCAGTTCACTCAATGCACTGAATGCCGGATTTTAGAGGCAAAGTTAGAAAGCGTTGAGTTAGGCCAGCTCACTCAATGCCTTTAGATAGAAGGAGATTTGGCTAAGTATAAAAGCATTGAGTGAAGCTTTTCCACTCAACGCTCTCAACGCTTTCAGCTAGAAGGATGCAGAATGTTGGCTAAGTATAAAAGTGTTGAGTGAAGTCAGTTCACTCAACGCTCTCAGCGCCTTCATGCAGAGCAATATTATTCTAAGTCCAAAATCGTTGAGTGAAGCTAGTTCACTCAACACCATAGTTACAGAAAAAGCTAAAAAATATTCTAATTCCAGAATCATTGAGTGAAGCCAGTTCACTCAACGCTCTCAATGCCAATGAGGTAGAAAGGGCTGAAGATCAAGCTGTAATGTAATGTCCCATTTTGTGCCAGACCCCTCACACGTGTTCTGAGTCAAGAAGATTGACTCAGGTTCGGGGGCGTCGACTGCGTTGAGTGGACTCAACGCATTCGACGCCATATAACTTAGAACATTTCTGGTGGGCAAAGGTGTTGAGAGCATTGAGTGGACTCATCGCTCTCGACGACAATTAACTTAGAGAAATTTTGGCGGGATAGGCGTCGAGAGCATTGAGTGGACTCAACGCACTCGACGCCATTTGACTTTGAAATCCTGGCGGCTTAGGCGTCAAGAGTGTTGAGTGGACTCAAAGCACTCGATGCCATTTAACTTAGTTTATGTTTTGGCGGTTAAGGTGTCGAGAGCGTTGAGTTGATTCAACGCTCTCGACGCCATATAACTTAGCTTCTGGTGGTTAAGGCATGGAGAGAGTTGAGTAGACTCAACACTCTCGACGCCATATAACTTAGAGTTCATTCTGGCCGGGTTGAGGCGTTGAGATCGTTGAGTGGACTAAACACTCTCGACGCCATAAAACTTAGAGTTCATTCTGACCGGGTTCAGGTGTTGAGAGCATTGAGTGGACACTACTCTCTCGACGACTCAACGCTCTTAACGCCATATAAATTAGAGTTCATTCTGGCTGGGTTGAGGCATTGAGAGCGTTGAGTGGACTCAATGCTCTCGACGCCAAATGACTTAGAATGTTTCCGGCCATAACTGAGGTAATTTCATCTAACCCAGAGAAGGACATGGGTAGTGACACGGGCGTGTCCCTACCCGTGTGGTGCCTTTTTAAATTTTGCACATTCTTTGTGATTCATCCAGAGAAGGACACGAGTAATGACATGGATGTGTCCATGCCCGTGTGTGTCCAATCCAAGACTACCTGCGACAGAACAGAGCTCGACAAACATCGTCTAGCACAGAATTCTCCCTTGGCAAATTTTTGGGCCGCGTCCTTTCGAAATGACTCATTTAATGTGATGATTGGCGGTCCAATGTCAGGCTGACACGTTGCTAGGTAGTTACCCTAATTTCTCACTATAAAAAGGGACATGAGGAAAAACCTAGCCTAGTTTTCTTTTATCACCTTACCGGACAGCCGTCTCTGCCAAGCCGACGGAACAGTGAAGCCGCCTGATTATGGATGAAATCCTCTCTTCCTCTTCTTTCTCGTGAAGAACAAACACCAACCAAGGAGAAGAAGATGTCGTTAAGAAGGGCGACAATGTAACTTCTCTCAGACTTCTAGACCCCTAGGATGGCCTTGTCATGACTAGGCCATGACAAAACCTTGGGAAGCACTAAACATTCTAGTGACACCCAATGTAACACCCCAAAAGTACGGGCTAAGAGTCGAGCAGAGCTCGGCGAAAATTGTCGGGCAGAGCTTGAAGAAAATCATCAGGCAGAGCTCGACGAAAATCATCGGGCAGTGCTCTATGAAAATCATCAGGCAGAGCAATTGGCGTTTTGGGAGGAGAGCATTCACGGCCTAGGGAGACTAAGGGCCCCACTCTCCATTTCCAAAGCATTGTTCCAAATCCCCATTCAGTGTAGAGAAGGCCAGGGGTCATTTTGGTGGTTGTTCATTGGCCGAAACAGTGTATCCACCCATGGCCGAAAATGCCATTAGTGGAAATTAATGGAGCCATGAAGAAAGACCCCTCCCCCTCCCTTTCTATTTCCCTTAAAAGCTTCATTGGACACCAAGGGGTCATTTCCACACTTCCCCGACAGTTTGAAGCTACTTGGCTGTGTTCTTGCAGAATCCTGATTGCCTCCACCACCGACCATGGAACACCAACACCAAACCTGTCGGCAAGCACAATAGAAGGTCGATTTCTCCCCCTCTCCCTCGTTGTTAGGTTAATAGATCAAATAGGAGAGATATCAGGCTAAATTGAGCCCGATCCAATGAGCTTTTTCCTAAAATTTTCGGTCTTTTCTCACCTCTCGGGTTCGCTAGAAACAACCTATCTGGCGGTCGTGCCGCCACATGGCGATAGCACCACCTCAATAAGGATGGTGGTGGAGGTGGCCGGTCTGGGACAAGGCCGGGAGGCTGGCGGCAGCGCTTGGAAAAGACTCCAAGACGGGGAAATCTCAGCCATCGGTTGGAGGTTGAAGATGAGCAGATGCCGCACGATTTGTGCCAAGATTCGTGCAACCTTCGATTTTAATCATAGAATTAATTAATTTCATTCATTTTGTTTTGCTCACACATATTATAGTAAATGTTTCTATTTATTAAAAATACTTACATGCTTCAACAGAAAAGGTTAACAACATCAAAGTTGTAGCTCTTGATGTCTACTTTAATTTAAAAAAAATTTCAACCATTTTGTCTTAGTGATCTGACCTCAGCACCCAAAAATGGTGCAATCTATACTTAGGGCAAGTCAGAGATTAAAATGAGTGCCCCCACTTCAACACATGTCCAAATGACCTAAAATTTGGACAGGGAGTCAGTCTTGTCTATACCTAGGACATACCCAAAAACGAGAAGTTTTGAAGGAAACTTTACTATAGCTTTGGTAAAAATTTAATAATCCTTGTGTAGCTTAAATAAGGGGCATAATGACATCAACAACCCCCAAAACATTGGTGGATGGTCTTAAGGGTCACCATGAGTCTCTGGTTAAATTATCAACCCATCTGAGTATGATTTGACTGTGTTTTGATGTAACTAAAGTTTGGGCCCTTAAAGGTGAGTTTAGGGTTTATGATTCTTGGGGCATGGAGGGGCCAATCCTCACCCAAATGGGTTGGGGCTCTGGCCAGAGTCCCAAGGTCGGTAGGGACACCCTCTCCTATAGTTTGGGATGGGTTAGGGTGGTTGACACCTAGTGCCCTAGTTCAAGCCTTGGATTGAGCTTGTTAGGGTTTGTGAAGGACCTAGGGAGTTTAGGCTTTGTTTGGGCTTAGTATTTACCCCATGGGTTTCTGGTGTTCAGTAATGCCCTAGGAAGGAATTTGGAAGTATTTGGACACATGCACTCCACTTAAATCACTTGGAAATTATTTAGGTCTATACACCTTAAGGAATAAATAAAGGGTCTAATGAACTGGGATCCTTATGAAATTTTGGTTAAAGTAATTTTATAGTGCTATTGACCTCTGAGATTTATTATTGGATTTTTAGAAAACAGTAACTCATACTTGTACGTATAATCTCCACCTTGCCCATTTTGTTGATTTTGAATTAACCATGGTTAGATTAACTTAGAATGATATGAAACTCTGGAAAGGTTAATTAAATATCATTTAGACACACTAATAAATTATTTGGATCATTTGGGTATTTTCTCTTAGTACTTCATGTGTAAAGTAAACTAGTGCATCATATTTTGATAAATAGATAATAAATAATATACCTTGCTGTAAAATTGTGTTACTTGGCCAGAGAACTTTTTATGGCATAATGAAATCTAGAAAATTATCACATATCATTTGGACAAGTTTATAGGAATGTTTCTTCACAAGTGCACTTTAATGGAACTATTAGAAGTATTTTTATACATGGCTCACTAACCTTGGAGTTGCATGAAAATTAGTCAGTAGTGTTTATGATCATTATAAGGCTCTGGTAATTTTTATATAATTTCTGGACAAAAATTTATGGTACTCCGTTCATTATCTAAAATTATATGAATTAACTTGAATTAATTTGTTAAAGGATATTAGCTTTATAAAAGTATGTGAAATTTGAAATTCATTGACATTTTGCTATCATATTTTGTTTCTAATTTTTGGGTGGCCATAACTTAAGTAAATCTAGCACCTCATGTTCAAAATTACCCCGGGCCTAACTTTTGGGAAAATCTAATAAATGATAAATTAATTAAGAAAATTACAAGTCTCTAGATTTAGGCTAATTATGTCATGAGAGGCCCACAATAATTATCTTACGACATTTGTATGAAAATTTAGAGTACCTCCTGTCTTGTACATCATATAGCTTAAGTTGGTTTGCATTTAGTAAAGCTGCGGGGATTATGATAACATGGGGGATGGTCATAGGATGTAGGGAGTATTCCATGCTGATTTGGTAAGATGAAAAAGTGAGTTTCATTAAGAGTCATGATGAGGGGAATGTTGGGTTGACTAGTGTTAGGTGGTGCTCGGGATCGACGAAAGGTCATCATTCATGTAGAGAGAAAGAGAGTCAAAATACACTACGGTTTAATCCAGTATAATATTAAAAGGGATCGGGAATTGGGTATTAACCAATAATAAATAAGTACCTTGCAAAAGGGAACTTTGGGCTTCAGCCCATCATATTTCCTAGTGCCCTTGAGAGCCCTTCACGGGAAAAGCCTTGGGCAGTCCAAGGTTAATGTAAGCCGTAGGAATATATGGAATGGAAGAGTAATTAGAAATACTCTAGGGTTACACTTACACTCACACTCCCCGGTGTTGTGGGAGTCAGTTTAGGTCTCACCAGCGTTAGGCTGGGTTGTTTTAGTGATGGACAGGTTAGCCCGGCGAGCCGATGGCTCGGTATGTGGTTTGCCGGATGGGTTAGTCCGGGGAGACTATGGCTTGGAAGTTCTGGTTTGCACGTGCATAACATAAGGTGGTTGGTCTTTGTTACCTGACAGTCGTTCACGCCGACATCGGTACGATGACTCGGCGAGTGTGGTTCACACATAACCAAGTAAAGACTGGGGGATTTGCCAGCATGGTATGTAGAGGCTTTGTGGTGTGTTCTGCAGGTTGAGGCATACAAGGGTCTAGGTTGGGTGGCGTGAATGCCGGCCTAGTAGTGGGGTGGCCCGACCCACTACTTCCGTTTGCCACATCGCGAGGTACCTAAGAGTTTAACTAACTCCAAAATAAGGGAACTAAAGGTCTGTGTGTCGCAACCCACATTTTTCAACGCCAATAAAGGGATATCATATTAAGGGAAAAATGCAAGTCATAATGCCACGTCAGCAGGGGATAACTGCGGACGCTCAGGCAAAACTTCTACTTAACCATGAAGAAAGATTCTTTAAGTTATTAAGAGGTGAAATCAGTTTAATTATATTAGTTAGTCGTATCCCTTAGCTTAGTGTCTCATCTAGTCCACAAGAAAAGTAATTAAACGTTGCAAAAAATACTTCTTTTATCCAGTTAGGCATCCTACAAGAGCTTAGAGGTTCCCAAGGGACACCTCAAGGCATGCAAGTTCTAAATTTATAGTAGAAGTAAAAGTAGATTTTTTACTATCGTTAAATATATTGATTTAACATTTGGAGTTATACAATGCATGCGGTAATAATAGTAATTTTTATACTTGAAAATAACTATCATGCAATTCTAACATAAAACATCCCAGAGAGCAAGTAATCCACATCCACATAAAGAAAACTAAGCAGCTAGCAAGTATGCAAAAAATAATAATCCTGTGGGCGTCAACAAACTGACACAAGCCCACATACAGTAAAGTATGTATGAACCAGAAAAATAAAATAAACAATAATATACCTCGCTAAGGTTAGGCAACAACCACAACTAACATTACCGCTCCAACACTCTAAAAACCAGCACCAAACTTAGCTACATCTCTGAACCTGAGGAATTCCAAAGACAGAACACCTTAGTAAGAAAGTACAAGTGATGGCAAAAAGAAAGCCACAAGTACAAAAGTCAAGGGGTACCAACCCAAGACCAAAGAAAATGGTACATAGACAAGTACAATAATAAGGTACAAAAGTAAAAAAAAGAAAAAAAAACTTACGTGATGCGTCGTGTACACCAAGAATACCCAAAAGCACTAAGCTACAAGGGTAAAAAGTCAAGATTAAACCATCAAGAATAGAAATAAACCCCTATTAGCCACCTATGGTCAACTCCACCAAAAAAAACAACACTGGCGAGGTGGTCAACTCATCTAGATATAGCTCCCAAGATAATTTATCCGTATAAATGCTGGGGAGACTGGATACTCCACCTTTCACCGTAAATGCCCAAAAACCCGGTAGAACCCCACAAAGTGCTAATAGGGAGATCAAACATTACGGCAGTGGATTCACCCACTAATAACAAACATAACAAAGAAAACCCAGAAGGAAGACCCCGTAACGATCCGGGCTTAGAGATCAGAGGCACATCACAACCCAATCGGGGCCTGGTGGCTTGTCTCGCCCTACGACATCACAACGAGGAAAATCCATGAGAGACATCTCAAGTCAACAACGACACATCAGATTCTACTAAACAATCCTGGATTAGAAGCGGTTGATCAATCTTTAGGAAGAAGTTAAAATCCTAAACAAACTCTAACGTACTCTACGAGAAAAATTACGGAATGGTAATAAAGGTGGTATTCATCACTTCATCAAATACATTAAGCATTTATAGGGTCAGATAGTAATAATCAAGAACATGAAAATCATGAATAGTATTAGGCATGCGATCTCAACAGTGCTATAATCAGCAAAAATATATAATATAATCATGATATCCAGCAACTAGAATATTCTGCAAAAAATAGGGTAAAGAAGGGAAGTGAAAACGAAGACCATCACTTGCCTTGATTTTACCGGAGAAAGACGCCCAAATCACTCCTCGACGTAGATCGGGGATAGAGAAGACTAGGGAAGTCGAAATCTAACAAAAATGATCAAAAATCAGAGTTAGGGCCAAAAACCCTAATAAGAAAACTCAAGAAATGGGGAATGTTTTACCACAATTGCGTAGCTCTCGACGAGAACTTTCAAGATCTATATTCGGTTGAAGATTTCAAGCACTGGAGCTCCGTCGGCGGCCACTGGAAGATTCACGAATGAGAGGAAGTCGCCGCTCTGGTTTCGGTTCTGTCTAGACTTGAAGAAGATGAAGTTGTTCTAATTATCCTTAAGTATAAGAATATATATATATATATATATATATATATATATATATATATATATATATATATATATATATATATATATATATATATATATATATTCTCTAAACAGGAAGAAAACGGGCATTTTAAGTGCGGGCGCACGGAAAATGAAAATAGATATTTACGATGGCTTCAAATCGAAAAGTGATCAACATGAAAGTTGTAGATCTTGTCGAGACGAACAAATGTCATGCTAACCGTGTTTTTATATGATACCGTTTCCACCCTCAAAACCGTGCCCGAACTTAGGCTGGAAGGGATTTCTCGTGAAGGACTACCGACTACTCGAGAACAGGTTTAGGAGTACTCAAGAAGAGGAAAACGGGCACTCGGGGACAAAAAATATTTTACTCGAGAAAATGTTGCTGGTACTCGAGAACAGGAAGGAGTACTCGAGAAAATTTGCTGGTACTCTAGCATAGGAAGGAGTTCTCGAGAAATTACTGCTGGTACTCGAGAACAGGAAGGAGTACTCGAGAAAATACTGCTGGTACTCGAGAACATGAAGGAGTACTCGAGAAGAATGTTGCATAAACAGTAAAATTTACAAATATATCCAAAAAAATCAAACTATATAGATGAATAGTAAATGAAATTTTTGAATAGTGCTTTAATATTAAAATAATCATATTTATATATTTTTGAACAAGTAAGCACGAGTTCAGAACGGAGGCGCAAACGCTCGCCGAATTAAATGAAATTCGCCCTATAGGCGACCACTGACGAGCCATTCTTGAGATATAAATTTTCAAAGTCTACGACGAACATAAATTCCATACAACTTCGGAAAATCGCTGAGGCTCGAATATCGCTCGGATTGCGACAAAACGTGACGAGCAAGTTCAAAATTATTTAACTTAATTTCTAAATAAAAAATTTCCAATTATATAAGAATTCGAGAAATTGGCCGACTCGACCGAACAGACGCGAAAATGCCTTAACGGCGTCGCGCCGTCAACTCGAAATTAAAAGTAACACCATGACGTTATAAATATGACGATATCAAATCAAATAAAATCATCGAACAAAATCGAGGGCGTTACAGTCACTCCACCTAAAAAGAAGTTTCGTCTCAAAACTTAATACAACTCCAAAACCAAAATAAAAACGGGAAAATCAAACACCACCAAAAACATAGAGACATGCCAGGACTAAGAGAAGAGGTGCAGATGAGATTCCCTCATTGCCGACTCTAATTCCCACGTCGCGCTCTCAACGTCTTGATTTCGCCAGAGAACCTTAACCATAGGGATGGTCTTTCTCCGCAACACTCGATCTTGAGAATCCAGAATACGAACAGGTTCTTCCACATAAGGTTGGGCTGAATCTGGGGCACCGAGTCGAGGACTTGACGATCATTACAAAAACACTTCCGCAACTAGCTCACATGGAACACATCATGGACACTAGGGAAGGTAGTAGGAAACTCCATCCTATATACTGAAACTCTGACGCGTTCAAGAATCTGAAAAGGTCCCACGTACCGGGGGTCTAACTTTTGGTTCCTTCCAAACCTTCTAACACTAGACTTGCGAAACTTTCAATAAAACAAAGTCACCAACAGCGAACTCCAGATCAACCCCCATTGATTAACATATTTCTCATAGTGTTCTTGTGCTACACGGAGCTTTTCTCGAATATGGGTCACGACATAATTCATCTTTTCAAGGTCTTCCGGACCTAGCAACGGTCTCTCACCAACTTTAGCCCAAAACAAAAGAGTTCTACAATTCCTCCCATATATGGCCTCAAACGGGGCCATCTACAGGCTCTCTTGATAACTATTATTGTACGCAAACTCCATGACTCTAAGACGCTCATCCCAAGTGCCACCGTGATCCAAAATATAACATCTGATCATATCTTCCACTATCTGATTTACTCTTTCTGTCTGACTGTTCATCTGTGGATGATAGGCAGTGGAATACCTCAAATCGGTACCCAACCCCTCCTGCAAGTTCTTCCAAAAATGAGACGTAAATCTACAGTCTCGGTCCGATACAATACTGACAGGCACTCCAGGCAATCTGATAACCTCATCAAGGTATAATTCATCCATCTGCTGCATAGAATATCCTATCTTAAAAGGCATAAAGTGAGCAGACTTTTTCAATCTATCGATTATCACCAGAACAGAGTCGTGCCCACGGGAAGATTTCGGTAGACCGACCAAACAACTTTCTTTAGATCCTTATACATCTTAGTGGAACCAGGATGCAGGGCTACACTGGAACCATGAACTTCAACATAGATCTTAGCCTGAATGCCGCCAAAGTCGGGGACGCAAAATCTACCCCGATACTTCAAAGTATCCAACTCATCCAAGGAGAAATCAGGTAGCTCTCCCTTCACAGTTCTATTCCGGAGGTGTAACAAATCCGGATCATCCTTCTGATGTGCTCGAGTAAGGGAAATCCAAGCGAGCTCTTCTGCTTCTAAACTAACAGGCACAGTACTACTCCCAACCTCAATGTCCATCAACAGAAATTCTTCCACCATGGACTGTACAATCAAATTGAAAATTTTGGCGGTCTTTCTACTCAAAGCCTAAGCTACTACATTAGCCTTTCCCGGATGATAGAGAATTTCCACTTCATAATCAGCCATATATTCTAACCACCGACGCTGGCGCAGATTTAGTTACTTCTAAGTGAAGACATACTTCAAACTCTTATGGTCCTTATAGATCTTACATAGCGCACCATACAATAAGTGTCTCCAAAGCCTCAACGCTTAAATTACAGCGATGAACTCCAAATCATGTGTAAGATAGTTTCTTTTATGAATCTTCAATTACCTTGATCCATACGTGATCACCTTACCATCTTGCATCAAAACACAACCAAGTCTGATGTGTGATGCATCCACATACACAACATACTCAAGTCCTGTAGTAGGTAAGGTTAAAACAGAAGCAGTACATAATCTCTTCATCAACTCTTGGAAGGCTTCATCACACTTATTACTCCAAATGAATGCAGTATTCTTTTGAGTAAGTCTAGTTAGAGGGGCTGACAACACTTAAAATTCTTCCATGAATCTTCTATAATAGCGGACCAGGCCCAAGAAGCTCCTAATATCTTTAGGTGTAGAAGGTCTCTCCCATTCAATCACAACATAAATCTTGGTCGGGTCCACAAAAATACCGTCCTTGCTTACAACATGACCCAGAAGGACACCTAAGGTAGCCAAAACTCACACTTGCTCAACTTCGCATATAACTTATGCTCCCTTAGTGTTGACAAAACCAAACGCAAATGCTGAGTATGCTCCTTAACATTGCGGGAATACACCAAGACATCATCTATGAACACAATAACAAATCAGTCCAAGAAGTCCTTAAACACCATATTCATCAAATACATGAAAGCAAAGGATGCATTGGTCAAACCAAAAGACATCACCAAAAACTCATAATGTTTATGCCGCGGACGGAAAGCTGTTCGTGGAATATATGCCTCACGAATTCTCAACTAGTGGTAGCCTGAACAAAGATTGATCTTTGAAAATACTGAACTACCATGCAACTGATCTAACAATCCTCGATCCTTGGTAAGCGATATTTTTTTTTAAGGGTCACCTAGTTCAATTCTCTATAATCAATGCAAAGCCTCATCGATCCATCTTTCTTCTTTACGAACAAAATAGGAGTACCCCACATACAAGAACATGGTCTAATAAAACCACACCTCAGCAACTCATCAAGCTGAGTACGCAACTCATCCAACTCACGCGGAGCCATACGGTATGGTACTTTGGAAATAGGACAAGTACCTGGCTCGAGGTCTATCACAAACTCTATCTCCCTCCCTGGAGGAAGTCCTGGAAGACAGTCAGGAAAAACATCTGGAAACACCCGCACCACCGAGATATCCTCAAGACGTGGTGTAACAAAAGCTATTTCTAGAGCAGAAATAGAAACCAAAAATTCCTCGCAACCAGACCCTATAGCATGACAAGCACATACCGCAAAAATGATAGGGGAAACCCTGTCATGAAATCCAAAGATGCACATAGGTTTGTCATTGTCCTTCCTGAAGTCCAGTCGCTTTGCCTTGCACTGCATGACCGCATCATACCTGGACATCCAGTCCATGCCCAATATCACGTCAAAGTCCGCCAGATCCAACACCATCAGATCTGCAAAGGCTAGGAAATCTCCTAGGTATATAGGGCATCTCAAAACTCCTTGATTAGATATCACTGAATCACTAGAGGGAAGCTTGACGTTGAAGGAGTCTCCAAATTGATCAACATATAGACGATGTTTATCTACAAACCTCAGGACCACAAAGGAATGGGTGGCACCCGAATCGAAAAGAACGGGCACCCACCTATTCCGCACCTTGAACTTCCCTAAAACCATAACATACATGACTAAACGAACGAAAACTAGGGCAACAACGAGAAATAATAGAGATAAATTAAACTGGGGCTAACCTGATATAACTTGCGTAGAGGTTTGAGCTTTTTCCCTGGTCACCACGTTCAACTTTCCTTTTCCTTTATCCAGGTTTTGTGGAGACGGCAGAGCCCTAAGCAGTGCAGGCTATAGTAGAGTCTGAGCCTGGGGGCATGAAGTCTTCAGGTGCCCCTTCTGCCCGTATTGGAAACAAACCTTGTCCTTCATCCAGCAATGACTCACATCGTGTCCCTTCCTAGCATAGTGTGTCCACACCAGATATCATTTAGGTGCGCCTTGGACGGTGAGCACATGCTACTGCTTCAGGGTTGTAGTCTTCTTGAAGAACCTTTCGAAAGGGTGGCCGGATCGACCGCATAAGCTATATAATTCCTTACTTTTCTTCTTCGAAGAAGGGCCAGATGCCCTGGAGCTTCCATCCTCCTCACCTTTTCTCTTCTCCTTTCACGCCACAACACCTCGATTCTTGGCATTCTCGATCGCCTTGGCCTTTAAAGCGGCTTCCACTATTTCTGCATATCTTTCAGCTCGATAACCGCATGCCAATTGCTGAACATCACTTCTTAATCATCCGAGGAAACGCTTCACACTTGCTATCTCCGAGGCACCAAATCAGGAGCAAATCTGCTCAGCTTCTAAACTTGATCTCATATTCACTCACAGTGAGCCGTCTCTTCTTTAAATGCACGAAATTGTTCATCAATCGGTGATAATACAGTTTATAGTCAATTTTATTAGGGTATTTTCAGGGTTTTAAAGCAAATCATGTCTTGAAAAGTACTTATTTTGATTTCCCTTTGTATATATTTTTGTCGCTAATGCGTTTTTTTTTCTTTTTGCAGGTTTTCACGGCTTTCAGCTGAATTTTGCTGTGACACGCCCCAAGGTCACGCCCTACCCGGGCGTGTACCTAGGGCGTGTAACCCTGAGGAATGAAGCAATTGGTCTGAAACTGCATTCCGTGGAAACTTAGTGTACACGCCCTCTGTCACGCCCGTGTCACATCCGACACGGGCGTGTTCTAGAGGCGTGTCCCCAGGTTCCAAGGAATCGCCGCAACGCGCTCGTTTTTCCCGCTCCACTATCGCACCGAACGTGTCACGCCCCCGGGTCACGCCCGACCCAGGCGTGACATATGGGCGTGTACTTCAACAAGCACGCACGTCACCTCCAGCATTCAATTCCACCTCAACAAAGTCACGCCGCAAAGAACGCGCCTCAGGTACACGCCCCACCAAGGCGTGACATTTGGGCGTGTACTTCAGCTACTTTGCCAGAATTAAATTCCAGCTCGAAAAAGTCGCACCGAATGTGTCACGCCCCAGGGTCACGCCCGACCCGGGCGTGACAGGGGGGCGTGACCCGACCCGAAAAAATCTATAAATAGAGCCCATATCGAAGGGTTCAGAACACACCTTTGCTGAGAGGGGGAGGTTCTGCCCTTCTGTTTAATGTTCCTTTTATGCTCTCTCGCTTTGTATTTTCCTTAATCCTAGTTAGTTAAGCTTTCGTAATAGCTTTTATTAATGCTTTAGTTGCTAATGATAGGGCCAGAATAGGATTTCAATTTCATGCACTTGTAATCTCGTTCAATTTCATGTTGTAAGCTCGTCTTAATTTTAATAAAAGTGCTCTTATTTTCTTCTCTTTACTACTTTGTGTCTTTATGCTTTACTACTCATCCCCCCTCCTCCACCTCACCATGATTAACTAATCCTCCATGTACTCGATCTTGATGATCCGAGGTTCGAGTGATTAAGTTATGATGCTTTGAATCTTACCTTTCCTTTTTAGGGTTTAGCCTTTAATTACTCTTGATTTATCACGGGTTGGAGGTATATCATCGATATATACTCTCCACCTTTGCTTCATTCTGGGCTAGCAGAGAGGCCGAAAGTTTGAAATGAGCACTCCAGAGTAAAGGGAGTTGTTCGCACCCCTCGAGAGAGGCAGACGTTCAACTCTCCCGGATTGGAGTAAAATCCAATAGAAGAGTTCGCAGCATAAAGCGGGTTTTAGGCCTCCGATTCGGACGAAAGTTCGGTCAGACCTTCCTAAACTCAGATGGGCATGACTTTAAGAGAAGCATGTTCTTGCTTTTAGAACCTCCGCGGTCAAGGTCTTTTGCCTTATTAATTGAAAAAGTTTATTATTGCATCTTTTGATCAACTTAAGCCGAGGTGATTCTCGATCGAGTACTATCGCTTAATCATCATTTATCTTTTCTCAAAATTGCAAGTAAAACATTATCACTTCTCTAAATTAGTAAGCAAACCCAAAACAACTTTTAATTGATAAGATAATAGTAACTCCTTGAAGTAGAAGTACTCAATTCGCCCCGGGTAATACGACAAATATTGAACTTAATATCCTATACTATATGCGACAAGGTATACTTGCCTTCACCGAATATAGAATCGGAGAACATCTCACAACTACACTTCCACCTTCTCCTCCCTTAACTTTGTCTTCTCCGCGCATAACCCCTTCTCCGCCTCAAATTTTATATCAAGTTTTTGGCGCCGTTGCCGGGGAGTCATGTTTTGATATTTTGAAAAGAAAAGGATAGCTATTAATTTTAACGTTTTTTCCTTTTGTCTCGCTCTCGTAACGGTTTTATCTCTTCCCCCCCCCCTCTTTCTCTCTTTTTAAGTGTATGACCCGAGAAAGCTCATCGATTATTCCTTTTGATCCTGAGATAGAGCGCACCGCTTTGCGTCGCCTCCATTCTCGTGACCAGGAATTGCATTTAGGCATCGAAGAGTCAATCGGGGACACTGCCACAGAAACGATGGATCCTAATCCGCCCAACCCAAATGAGGCCCAACAAAGGACTATGTCCTATTATGCGAGGCCTAACCTGGAGGGTACACAATCAAGTATTGTTCGCCCCACAGTGGAGAACAATAACTTTGAGATCAAGTCCAGCATCATCCAAATGGTGCAGCAGTCGGTAACCTTCGATGGTCTCCCGGACGAGGATCCAAATTTTCACATTGCAAATTTTCTCAAAATCTGTGATACTTTTAAAATCAATGGAGTCTGAGATGACGCCATTAGATTACGTCTCTTCCCTTTCTCTTTGCGGTCAAAGGCCAAGCAGTGGCTGAGCGCTCTTCCTAGAGGGTCCATCACCACGTGGGCCGAGATGGCAGGGAAATTTCTTACCAAGTATTTCCCGCCTGCGAAGACCGCCAAATTACGCACGGATATTGCATCCTTCATGCAAATAGACTCGGAGACTCTCTACGATACATGGGAGCGCTTCAAGGAGCTATTGCGAAGGTGCCCACACCACGCGCTTCCAATTTGGCAACAAGTGCAAATATTTTATAACGGCCTAAATTTCTTAACAAGGCAAATGATCGACGCGGCCGCTGGGGGAACACTAAATAACAAAACCCCAGAGGCCGCTCAGGAACTTTTTGAGGAAATGGCTATGAATTCATATCAATGGAATGCACCCCGTGTGCGGGCTAACAAACCAGCGAGAGTCTTTGAAATTGACGCTACTTCGAATCTTGCCCTCCAAGTTGAGCGGTTAACAAAGCAAGTGGCGGAGATGACTGCTTCCTCCGCCACTCCTCCTTGGTTTAATAATTATAATAACTCTGCTTTTACAGAAGAGCATGTTCACTTCATGGAAAATGCTCCTTGACCCTCCTATAACCCGAATAATGCACCGTAAAATAACACTTACAATGCGGGTTATAGGAGCCATCCGAATTTCTCATGGAGCAACCAAGGAAATGCTCAACGCCCCCATAACCCCCCTCATAATAATAGTCAAACATTTAATCTAGCCCCCCCCCCCTTAAATTTAAATCCACCTTGTTTCCAAGAGCAACAGGCAAAGCCCTCTTCACTTGAAGAGGTCTTTGCCAAATACATTGCTACAAATGAAACAAATATCAGGAATATTGCCGGGTCTATCAAAAACTTGGAAAACCAAGTGGGACAGCTAGCCAAGATGATCTCTGATCGGCAACAAGGAGCTTTGCCAGGCAATACCGAGCAAAATCCAAGAGAAAGTGCAAACTCCATTACCCTCCGCAGTGGAAAAGAAGTTGTTATACCTAGCGAACCTATGGTACCTCTCCCTTCTCCTCTCTCTCCTCCTGTTATTTAAGCTTCAAATTTGCCTACTATGCCGACGCCACATGCGTCTAATTCAAAATTACCGTACCCGTCTAAACTTAAAAATGAACGCGCTGGAGAAAGTTACAAAAATATTTTAGAAATTCTAAAAACAATTCATATAAATGTGTCGTTCTGCGAAGCTATCTCTCAAATGCCGAAATACGCGAAATATCTCAAGGAGCTCCTATCAAATAAGAAAAAGCTCGAGGATATTTTGCATATTTCCTTAAATGCAGAATGCTCTGCGGTTGTGCTCAACAAATTACCCCGCAAGGCGAATGACCCGGGAAGGTTCTCCATCCCCTGCCTATTCGGTAATTCGTTGGTCAAACATGCGTTGGCGGACTTGGGAGCAAGCATAAATCTCATGCCCTTTTCGCTTTTTAAGAAATTAGGTCTAGGGTCTCCGAACCCCACTCGTATGAGCATACAGCTAGTCGATCGTTCTGTGAAATATCTGATAGGGATTGTGGAGGATGTCTTGGTCAAGGTGGACAAATTCATTTTTCCGGTGGATTTTGTCATCCTAGACATCGAAGAGGATGCCGATGTACCCCTGATACTCGGCCGCCCCTTCCTTGCCACCTCCCGTGCTATTATTGATGTTAGTGATGGAAAGCTCCTCCTTCGGGTTGGAGATGATGAAATCACTTTCAGCAGTAATCCTTCCATGCGCAACACCCTAGAGCAAGATGATTCCTGCTTTTATCTAGAGGAATTCTTCGAAAATGAATTTTTTGTGCCTTTGGAATTAATTTCTCCACCATTTGATGAATCTCTTATCACTGAGCTCTTATGTTTAGAGGAAGTCTCTCGCACTACACTCCCCGAATCGCTTCCCATGGACACCATAAAATTCAAAACCTCTTACGAGGAACCACCCATATTGGAGCTTAAGAAACTCCCCCCTCATCTGCAGTATCGTTTCCTCGAAAATGACTCTAAGCTACCGGTTATTATCTCCTCGGATCTGAGCAACTCAGAAATTTCTGAGTTGACTCTAGTTTTGCAAAATCACCGCCATGCAATTGCGTGGCAGTTATCCGATATTAAGGGGATTAGCCCATCATTCTGTACACACAAGATCTTCTTAGATAATAACTTTCGTAGTACTATCCAGCCCCAACGACGTTTAAATCCAAACATGAAGGATGTCGTGAAGGCCGAGGTTATTAAGCTTTAGATGCGGGAATTATCTATCCCATCTCCGATAGTACTTGGGTAAGCCCAGTCCAGGTCGTGCCAAAGAAAGGCGGGGTCACGGTAGTGGCCAATGAAAATAACGAATTAATTCCAACCCGTACTATTACGGGTTGGCGGATGTGCATTGATTACCGCAAACTCAATGATGCCACCCGAAAAGACCACTTCCCGCTTCCCTTTATCGACCAAATTTTAGAACGACTTTCCGGTCACTCCTTCTACTGCTTTCTCGACGGTCTCTCGGGGTACCTCCAGATCCCTATTTCACCCGAAGACCAAGATAAGACTACCTTTACCTGTCCATTTGGCACCTTCGCTTATAGACGGTTGCCATTTGGTTTATGTAATGCACAGACAACATTTCAGCGATGTATGCTGGCGATATTCGATGAATTGGTAGAAGCAGTAATGGAGTTTTTTATGGATGACTTCTCGATGTTTGGTAGCTCATTTGCGAATTGTTTAAAAAATCTCGAGCGCGTGTTGATTCGTTGTGAGGAAACTAACTTAGCCCTCAACTGGGAGAAATGCCATTTTATGGTCCGAGAGGGATTAGTCCTCGGCCATAAGATTTCATGCAAGGGGATCGAGGTCGACCGGGCCAAGATCGAAATTATTGAAAACCTCCCCCCACCAACGAATATTAAAGCCATTCGTAGTTTTCTTGGGCACGCGAGATTTTATCGGCGTTTTATCCAAAATATTTCCAAAATAACGAAGCCGATCACCCATCTTCTCGAGAAAGAGTCACCTTTCAATTTTAACAACGATTGTCTTCTTGCTTTCAATTTAATAAAAGAAAAATTAGTAAACTCTCCAATTCTAGTTGCTCCGGACTGGTCGCTCCCTTTCGAAATCATGTGCGATGTTAGTGATACTGCGGTAGGCGCGGTCTTAGGTCAGCGGGTCGATAAATTCTTCCACCCGATTTATTCCGCAAGCAAGACACTCACGTCTTCACAGGCCAACTACACCACCACCGAGAAAGAGCTCCTAGCAATTGTTTTTGCCTTTGATAAGTTTAGGTCTTATATCACCCTCTCCAAAGTAATCGTCTTTACGGATCACTCAGCTCTTCGTTTTTTATTTAGCAAAGCGGACGCAAAGCCCCGCCTTTTGCGATGGATCCTCCTCTTGCAGGAGTTTGATTTAGAAATTCGGGACAAAAGAGGGGCCGAATATTTGGCGGCCGACCATTTATCGCGTTTAGAAAATCCTGCCAACGAAATATTAGTGGAAGCTGACATTAACGATATATTCCCTGAAGAATGCCTCTTCGCTCTCGTAAATTCAAAAGATTATCCCAAACCCTGGTTCGCCGACTTTGCCAATTATTTAGTGGCTCGGGTCTTGCCAAAGGAATTCTCAAGTCAGAAAAAGAAGAAATTATTTTCTGATTTAAAGAATTACTTTTGGGAAGACCCTTTCTTATTCAGAGTCTGTGCGGATCAGGTTGTGCGGCGTTGCGTTTCGAGTGAGGAAGGAGTGCAAATATTGGTACATTACCATGAAGGACCAACAGGTGGTCATTATCAAGCGAACCGCACCGCAAGAAAGGTGCTGGAGGCGGGCTTCTATTGGCCCACGCTATTCAAGGATGCTCACACCCTAGTGAGTACTTGCGATAGTTGCCAGCGGGCAGGCAATATCTCACGGCGGGACGAGATGCCTCAAAATATTTTCCTCGAATGTGAAATTTTCGATCTTTGGGGCATCGACTTCATTGGCCCCCTTCCCCCCTCTTATCAAAATAAATACATTCTCGTAGCTGTCGACTATGTATCAAGGTGGACGGAAGCGCAAGCTCTCCCCACCAACAATGCACGAGTCATTGTAAAATTTCTAAAAAAATTATTCTCTCGATTTGGCATGCCACGCGCTATAATTAGTGACAGGGGAACCCATTTCTGCAATAGCCAGTTTGCCAAAATTTTTGCAAAATATGGAGTAACGCACAAACTTTCCACCGCCTATCACCCCCAGACGAGCGGTCAAGTCGAGGTTGTTAATCGAGAATTGAAACGTATTTTAGAAAAAAACCGTATCTTTAAACCGTAAGGATTGGGCACTCAAACTAGATGATGCACTATGGGCCTATCGAATGACATATAAGACCTCCATCGGCTGCACGCCGTATCGCTTGGTTTATGGTAAGGCTTGCCACCTTCCAGTTGAGTTAGAGCACCGTGCGTTTTGGGCCCTCAAAATATTAAATCTAGATCCAACCCTAACCGCCGAACACCGTAAATTTCAGCTCAATGAACTCGACGAGTGGAGGGCGAACGCTTACGAGAGTAATAGGCTTTATAAAGAGCGAACAAAGTTCTACCATGACAAAAATATTAAATTTCCTAAATCTTTTTCGCCGGGCAATCTCGTCCTTCTTTATAACTCTCAGCTTCGCCTCTTTCCAGGTAAATTAAAATCACGATGGTCCGGCCCCTTTATTGTTAAAGAGGCTTGGTCGTATGGGACGGTTCTCATTTCGAACCCGGATAAGGGTGAATTTAAGGTAAATGGTCAGCGATTAAAACTCTATTTGCCTAACGATTTACTTCCTACTGCGACAAAACAATTACTGCTATCGAACTCATGAACTATTTCGTTTCTCCTTCATTTGGACTGTAATAATTTAAGACCTCTTATTGTTGGACAATATTCTTTTGGTCGAGCTCAAACGACCTTTATAAACAAAGGGCGCTCTTGGGAGGCAACCCAAATCTTTTTTCTGTTTTCTTTATTTTACACTTTTTGCCCCGGACGGCTCCACAAGTTGCGGCATCAAAAATCACCGCCGTCAATGCTTTTAAATCCATCACAAAGTCCAATAAAAGACCTTTCCTGAAGATTCAAAGCACAAGCATGGAGGAGCGGCATCACTCAGCTTTCGCTGCAAACTAAAACCGGGGAAGTACCTGTTTTTCAATTCTGTCTTTCATTTCTGTACTTTAACTTTCTCTCGTTCTCCAACCTCCTTCTCCATTGAGAACAATGTAGATTTTAAGCTTGGGGGAGTACTTCCTCCTTATTTTTGCTTTTTGTAAATATCTTTTACTTTTTATAAAAATCCAAAAAATCTAAAAATTCAAAAAATATATATAGCTGCAATTTGGTATTTCAATAGTACCCCATGTTTGTGTTTTGTTTTTCTCAAAATTTTTTATAAACAACGTAGTTAATTATAATTTTTCTAATCAATGTTTTTTAATCATATTTCACAAGTAAAATGTTGGCCATGCTGTGTTTCTAATTCACGGTAGCATGTTAAGGTGAAATATTTCTCTAAAACACGCATTTTTATTATGGTTTTCCGTTCTTTATTTTCTTTACTTTCTCTAAAATTCATCATCCACTATTTTCCTTTTCGTTTTTAGATAATTTTTGTAAGAACAACTTTTGAATAACGTAGTAGATATGAACAATCCAAGTCACATATTATTTTTATTTTCAAGATATTTCATCAATCTTCTTTTATTATCTCGAACTTGCTTTTTGAAAATTTTCAAATCTATGTTTTAAATAAATTTAAAAAGCGTGAAAATGATTTAGGACGTTTTTGTTTACGTTTGAGTTTTTCTGCCAACCTAAAATCTTTTACCACTAGTTAGCCGCTTTTGAGCCTTTTTCCCAATTTCATTTGATAACTCCACATAGCAATTGATTTTCACCAAAGCCAAAATTCCTACCTATCTAATCACGCTAAATTTTTTTGACTTTCATTCAAAAATTTTCATAATCATGCTAGGAAATTTTGTGTTATTTTTGGAGAAATTATTGAAAAAAAAAGTATACTCAAAAGCAATGTTTGATTTTATTTGGCCAATTCAACATGAAAGAAAGAAAAAAAATTTTATGGCCTTTGTTTTGAAAAAAAAAGAAAGAAAAAATGACGAGAAAAAATAAATAATAATAAAGAAGAAAAAGAAACAAAATATATATTTTTTGTTTAAAATAATTTTTTTTTTGAAACTCTTTGTTTTGGTTTAGTGTGATTTTAAGCCTCCATGTTAATCTTTGAATTCCACTCCTATTCATAATCCTAAACCAAACGTTTCGGTCCTATTAAGTCCTTTTGACTCACGCCTTTTTAAATTTTATTTAACAACAAAGAAAAGAAGAAAAGTAAATCAGTTTTAGTTTTGGATTTAAACTTAGATTTTTGTTATTTAATTGATATAATTGTAATGCGTTGCTTGGATCTAGTAATAACTTAATACTTTTTTTCATTTTCGTTGCCTTGCTTAAATCTATTTAAATAATTTCGTCAAAATTTTGGATGATTTATTTTTATTAAGTAAAGTTTATAAAAGTTAAACCATACCAAAATAATTGTTTTAGATTACGTTTTACATTCTCCCTACCTGGAATTTCGCATAGTACTTGTGTAAACATGATTAAAATTTTTTAAATTAGTCACTTTTTATGATTAACTAGTTTTTATATCTTTGCTTGGGGACAAGCAAAACTTAAGCTTGGGGGAATTTGATAATACAGTTTATAGTCAATTTTATTAGGGTATTTTTAGGGTTTTAAAGCAAATCATGTCTTGAAAAGTACTTATTTTGATTTCCCTTTGTATATATTTTTGTCGCTAATGCGTTTTTTCTGCTTTTTGCAGGTTTTCACGGCTTTCAGCCGAATTTTGCTATGACACGCCCCAAGGTCACGCCCTACCCGGGCGTGTAACCCTGAGGAATGAAGCAATTGGTCCGAAACTGCATTCCGTGGAAACTTAGTGTACACGCCCTCTGTCATGCCCGTGTCACATCCGACACGGGCGTGTTCTAGAGGCGTGTCCCCAGGTTCCGAGGAATCGCCACAACGCGCTCGTTTCTCCCGCTCCACCGTCGCACCGAAAGTGTCACGCCCTCAGGTCACGCACGACCCAGGCATGACATATGGGCGTGTACTTCAACAAGCACGCCTGTCACCTCCAGCATTCAATTCCAGCTCAACAAAGTCACGCCGCAAAGAACACGCCCCAGGTACACGCCCCACTAAGGCGTGACATTTGGGCATGTACTTCAGCTACTTCGCCAGAATTAAATTCCAGCCCGAAAAAGTCGCACCGAATGTGTCACGCCCCAGGGTCACGCCCGACCCGGGCGTGACAGGGGGCGTGACCCGACCCGAAAAAATCTATAAATAGAGCCCATCTCCAAGGGTTCAGAACACACCTTGGCTGAGAGGGGGAGGTTCTACCCTTCTGTTTAATGTTCCTTTTATGCTCTCTCGCTTTGTATTTTCCTTAATCTTAGTTAGTTAAGCTTTCGTAATAGCTTTTATTAATGCTTTAGTTACTAATGATAGGGCCAGAATAGGATTTCAATTTCATGCACTTGTAATCTCATTCAATTTCATGTTGTAAGCTCGTCTTAATTTTAATAAAAGTGCCCTTGTTTTCTTCTCTTTACTACTTTATGTCTTTGTGCTTTACTACTCATCCCCCCTCCACCTCACCATGATTAACTAATCCTCCATGTACTCGATCTTGATGATCCGAGGTTCGAGTGATTAAGTTATGATGCTTTGAATCTTACCTTTCCTTTTAGGGTTTAGCCTTGAATTACTCTTGATTTATCCCGGGTTGGAGTTATATCATCGATATATACTCTCCACCTTTGCTTCATTCTGGGCTAGCCGAGAGGCTGAAAGATTGAAATGAGCACTCAAGAGTAAAGGGAGTTGTTCTCACCACTCGAGAGAGGCAGAAGTTCAACTCTCTCGGTTCACAGCATAAAGCGGGTTTTAGGCCTCCGATTCGGACGAAAGTTCGGTCAGACCTTCCTAAACTCAGATGGGCATGACTTCGAGTGAAGCATGTTCTTGCTTTTAGAACCTCCGCGGTCAAGGTCTTTTGCCTTATTAATTGAAAAAGTTTATTATTGCATCTTTTGATCAACATAAGCCGAGGTGATTCTCGATCGAGTACTATCGCTTAATCATCATTCAGCTTTTCTCAAAATTGCAAGTAAAACATTCTCACTTCTCTAAATTAGTAAGCAACCCCAAAACAACTTTTAATTGATAAGATAATAGTAACTCCTTGAAGTAGAAGTACTCAATTCGCCCCTGGTAATACGACCTTGATATTGAACTTAATATCCTATACTATATGCGACAAGGTATACTTGCCTTTATCGAATATAGAATCGGAGAACATCTCACAACTACACTTCCACCTTCTCCTCCCTTAACTTTGTCTTCTCCGCGCATAACCCCTTCAACGCCTCAAATTTTATATCAATCGGTCCAGCTCGACTTAGTGTAAAAACTTCTTTAGCAACATGTTCTTAATGGACTCCCAAGAACATCCTTCCGTCAACCTTTCCTTCTGTCCAATCCACCAGGTCTTTGCCAGGCCTTTTAGCTGGTAGGACACAATCATCACATTCTGGGATTCAACAATCCCCGTATACATAAACATCTCATCCATAGAGATAATACAATCATCCCAAACCATGAAATCTGTACTCCCGCCATAAGTGGGAGGTCTCAATCGCTGGAAATGCGATATAAGGTACATCTTCGGCGGTAACATCACTGGGGGAACCAGAGGAGCAGGATCTGTAGGTACGGCCCCACCCGTGGCAAAATCTTGCGCTACGGGTTGTTGCGCGGGAGCGACAGACAACATTGACTGAATCTGCGACTGCATCGTAACTAACTGGCTCGACAGAGCTTCATTTCTCTGGCGCAAACTCTCGATCAATGCCTCACTCTACGCACCCGATGACTCACCCTCTGAGTATTGAGTCGACCTCGTCGCAGGACACTTTGGAGGCATTCTAAAAGGCAACAATCAAATCATCAAAATCCTAGCTTACAACTAAGCCACTCAACTAGTTCAGACCATACTTAAAGACACTTGCTTGTGCTGCAATTTGCTCTGGGATTTTATAATGATGTTATATCCTACTTAGGATGATATCCTCTCATCCTATTTACTCATGTGCATATGATATGAATGCATGAATTCTTCATTATTCGATAAAATTATGTGCGTACATGTGTCATCATGTAAACCTTAACTTATCATGCGTGCTTATGCGATGGTATGCTCTGTATGCAGTGCTATGCATTCTAAAAAGGCTTTAATGCATGCATGAGCGGCATACACATGAAATGTTATGCATCCCATACTACATAACATCGCATATAATGAGAAAAGAAAATGTGATAATGGGCACCCATGTGATGATGGTTATGCATCCCATATTACATAAACATCACATGTTGCCTCCGATGGTGGATCCATATACAAACACATATTATGCATCCCATACTACATAATATGCCCCTAATATTTCTATTCATACTATGAGTGTAGTGTCGATGCTTCGGTTAAGAAATACTGATGACACATCGTTGTGTGTATGCAAATGAATGTATGGAAACAAACTAAATGAGTTTGGCTGGTTCGACCAAATTGTCAAACCAACCTCCCTCAGATATCAACTATCACAACCCATATTTTTCACCGCCAATAAAGGTATGTCAAAGTAAGGGAAAAATGAACGTCATGATGCCACATCAGCAGGGGATAACTGCGGATGCTTAGGAAACACTCCTACTTAACAATGAAGAAAGGTTCTTTAAGTTATTAAGAGGTGAAATCAGTTTAAATATAGTAGTTAGCCGTATCCCTCGTCTTAGTGGCTCATCTAGTACACAAGAAAAGTAATTAAACGTTGCGGAAAGTAATTCTTTTATCGAGTTACGAATTCTACAAGAGCTTAGAGGTTCCCAAGGGACACCTCAAGGCATGCAAGTTCTAAATTTATAGTAGAAGTAAAAGTAGATTTTTTACGGTCGCTAAATATAGTGATTTAACATTTTGAGTTATACAATGAATGCCGTAATAATAGTAATTTTTATACTTGAAAATAACTACCATGCAATCCTAACATAAAACATCGCAGAGAGCAAGTAATACACATCCACAGAAAGAAAACTAAGCATCTAGAAGGTATCCAAAAAATAACAATCCTGTCGGCGTCAACAAACTGACACGAACTCACATACAGTAAAGTATGCTTGAACCAGAAAAATAAAATAAACAACAATCGACCTTGCTAAGATAAGGCAACAACAACGGCCAACACTTCCGCTCAAGCACTCCAAAAACCAACACCGAACTCAGCTACGGCTCTGAACCTGATGCATTCCAAAGACAGAACACCTCAGCAAGAAAGTACAAGTGATGGCAAAAATAAAGCCTCAAGTACAAAAGTTAAGGGGTACCAACCCAAGACCAAAGAAAAGGGTACATAAACAAGTACAGTAGTAAGGTTCAAAAGTAAAAAAAAAAAAAAAAAAACTTACATGAAGCATCACGTACAACAAGAATACCCCAAACGTACCAGGCTATAAGGGAAAAAAGTCAAAATTAAACCATCAGGAAGAGAAACAAACCCCTATTAGCCACCTGTGGTCAACTCCACCCAAAAAACAACACGGGCGTGGGGATGAACTCATCTAGACACAGCCCCCAAGACAATTTATCCGTCTAAATGTGGGGGAGACTAGATACTCCACCTTTCACCGCAAATGCCCAGAAGCCCGGTAGATCCCCACAAAGTGCTAATAGGGAGATCAAACGTTGCGGTGTTGGATTCTCCCACTAATAACACCCGCAACAAAGAATAACCCGGAAGGAAAATCGCATAACAATCCGGGTTTAGAGGTCAGAGGCACACCACAACCCAATCGGGGCACGGTGGCTTGTCTCGCCCCACGACATCGCCATGAGGAAAAACCATGAGAGACATCTCAAGTCAACAACGACACATCAGATTCTACTAAACAATCCTAGATTAGAAGCGGATGATCAATCTTTAGGAAGAACTTACAATCCTAAACAAACTATAACGCCCTCTACGAGAAAAATTACGGAATGGTAAAAAAAGTGATATTCATCACTTCATCAAATACATTAAGCATTAACAGGGCCAGCTGGTAATAATCAAGAACATGAAAATCATGAATAGGATTAGGCATAAGATCTCAACAGTGTTATAATAAGCAAAAATATATAATATAATCATGATATCCAACAGTAAGAAATTTCTGCAAAAATTAGGATAAAGAAGGGAAGTGAAAAATGAGACCATCACTTGCCTTGATTTTATTGGAGAATGATGCCCAAGTCACTCCTCGACGTAGATCGGGGTTAGAGAAGACAAGTGATGTCGAAATCTAACAAAAACGGCCAAAAATCGGAGTTAGGGCCAAAAACCCTAATGAGAAAACTCAAGAAATGGGAAAGGTTTTAGCACGATGGCATAGCTCTCGACGAGAGCTTTCTAGATCTATATTCGGTTGAAGATTTCGAGCATCAGAGCTCGGTCGGCGATCACCGGAAGATTCACGAACGAGAGGAAGTCGTCGTTCGGGTTTCGGTTCAGTGTAGACTTCAAGATGATGAAGTTGTTCTAATTATCCTTAAGTATAAGAATATATATATATATATATATATATATATATATATATATATATATATATATATATATATATATATATATATATATATATATATTATTTTGTCTAAACAGGAAGAAAACGGGCATTTTAAGTGCGGGCGCACGGAAAATGAAAATAGAGATTTACGATAGCTTCAAATCGAAAAGTTGTCGACATGAAAGTTGTAGATCTCGTCGAGACGAACAAATTTCATGTTAACCATTTTTTATACGACATAATTTTGACCCTCAGAACTGCGCCCGAACCTATGTTGGAACGGATTTCTCGGGAAGGACAGCCGACTACTCGAGAACAGGTTTAGGAGTACTAGAGAAGGGGAAAACAAGCACTTTAGGAAAAGAAATATTTTACTCGAGAAAATGTTGCTGGTACTCGAGAACAGGAAGGAGTACTCGAGAAAGTGATGCTGGTACGCGAGAGCAGGAAGGAGCACTCGAGAAAATACTGCTGGTACTCGAGAATAGGAAGGAGTACTCGAGAAAATACTGCTGTTACACGAGAACATGAAGGAGTACTCGAGAAGAATGTTGCATGAACAGTGAAATTTACAAATATATCCAAAAAAACAAACTATGGAGATGAATAGTAAATGACATTTTTGAATAGTACTTTAATATTAAAATAATCATATTTATATTTTTTGAACAAGAAAGCACGAGTTCAGAACGGAGGCCCAAACGGGCGCCAAATCAAACGAAATTCACACCGTAGGCGAACACTGATGTTACGAACCCAATGGCGAAGTCAAAACCGAAATACGATGAGCCGTTCTTGACATATAAATTTTGAAAGTCTACGGAGAACATAAATTCCACAAAACTTCGGAAAATGGCCGAGGCTCGAATATCGCTCGGACAACTACGAAACTTGACGAGCAAGTCCAAAATAATTTAACTTAATTTCCAAATAAAAAAAATTTCAAATTACACAAGAATTCGAGAATTTGGCCGACTCGACCGAACAGACGCGAAAATGCCTTAACGGCGTTGCGCCGTCAACTCGACATTAAATGTAATGACATGACGTCATAAATATGACGATATCAAATCAAATAAAATCATCGAACAAAATCGGGGGCGTTACATTGTGTGCATAGAGTTGTGTGCGTGAGTTGCACTTGTGTGAACATATCATTTCATGCATAGCAAAGTACTACACTCATACTTGCATATAAACATGACACCGCATCGTATAAAATGATATGGGACTTTTTATTTGATGGGAGCCTTGCAAAAGACCACTTAACTTATAAGTTTGTATGGGCATTCATATAGGTTAAGGTTATTCTCCATTATACTCTGCTTTCTTACTTTCTTTCTTTTCTGTCTTACTTTTGATATTATCATATTACTGTTGTACACCTTTATAGTTCTGTTATTTCACGGATAGCTTAGGTCTGCTGCCATCTGCTTTAACACTTCTCCACCTTAATATCTTCCCCATCATCCTTCCCCTACGGTGCCTTGGAGTCGCGGGGAAGGGGGGGAGTAGGGGATGATAGTTGGCTTAGTCTTTTGACTAACAGTCGGTGGACCATTAATTTTCAGGGGCTCCGGATGGGAGATAGGCAGCAGTCGTAGAGGCAGCACCAGCAGGGCACGGTGCACATGGTGGTGGGCCAGTCTAGATCGGGAGTTCCCGCTTCTGGCTCCGTGAGTATTTAGTTTTGTTAGTTTCCGCAAGTGACCTTGTAGGGAGGATTCTGAAGTACTGGGCATAAGCCCGTTTACCTTTCTGTTCGTCTTTTTTGATACTCTTTTATTCTGGGACATATTGTGATTCATGCTATTTACTTATATGTGATGTTTTATGGACTTGACATTTACTATCTTCTTTCAAAAGCTTCCGCATCTTTCTAATTCTTTGTGCCGGTGGGGTTGGCGTTTCGTATTGACGACCTTTCGAGCGAAGGTGTCACCGTGAAACGGCGATTCTGGTCGTAATACCCGGTAGCGTAGCAAAAAAAGGGGGTCTTACAAACTGTTATCAAAGTCAACCTCGATCCGAAGAAAAAGAAGTCCACAAACCCTTGGTCACCCCGCGTGAGCTTAATTTGGGGACAAGCTATCAGCAGAAGCAATGGTGTGCCCATAAAGGGAAATAACATGCAAAAGTCTCATCTCTTTCCTTCCTTTCCCTTAGCGTTTAACAATTGGTATTCTCCTTTGTAACCTGCGACGAACCCTACTCCCCAGCAGGGGGCATTTAAGGCTCAGAATGTGATTCCACCTCCACCAGCTCCGACTCTATTCCAGCAGACAGAGATAGGCCAGACTTTGACTGCAATTCTAGAGGCCTTCAGGGCTCAGGAGGCTTCGGCTCCTCAGCCAAATCCCAGGGCAAACTAGCTGAGCATCTTCCGGGGGCTTTCTCCCCCATCCAATTTCACGACGGAAACTGCGGTTCGTACGGAGGAGTTGCGGGACATTATTTACGAGATGTTGGCCGGTATTAGATGCCCGTCAGAGGAGGCTGTGACTTTAGCAGTTTCATGTCTGGAGTCACATGTGAAGAGGTGGTAGAAGTCGCTGCTGGACACCACCTTTGCTGGAGTGGATAGTGCGGACATTTCGTGGGAGGAGTTCAGGGCAGCCCTACTAGAGCATTTTGTGCCTCTGTCAGCGAGAGATGAGTTGGAGGACAGGTTCCTGCAGTTAAGGCAGGGAAGCCAGATAGTTTTAGATTACTATCGGGTGTTTACTCATTTATCCCACTTTGCAGATTCGTACCAGCTGGATGATGCGTGCTATGTGAAGAGGTTCTACAAGGGACTTCACGACGACATGAGGCAGACCCTCCTCTTTGTCTCTGATGGGAGTTTGGCCAGGATCTTGGAGATGGCCAAGAAACTGGAGGCAGACTAGCTTGTTGTTCGGGGACAGAAGTGATTAGCCAATGACACTGTGATCGGCGGTAGGAGAGACCCGCCGAGAGGTTGAGTAATTGGGGAAAAGAGGAAAGGGTATCAGACCCATCAGGAGGGCAGGCAGGAGCAGAGGACCCCAGTGGTGTTGGCTCCTCATCCACTACAGATGAGGGAGATGTCGAGGGCAGTGGAGGAGCCACCGACATGTTATCGGTGCAACCAGCCAAGGAATATTTGGAAGAACTGCCCTATGAGAGGAGCACTATTACCGACACTCCAGGAGGCCCCACATGCTCTGCAGTTTGGTGGGCAGGGACATGGCCGGGGCCATGGATTTCAGTGGATAGAGCGCAGGCAGTACAGGGGGCAGGTTTATGCCTTGGATCTGGCACAGCCCCGGGACTCGGAGAGGGTAATAGCTGGTACATCAAATTTTTATTTTTAAGGTTCTTTTCTTTCTAAGATGAGACAGTGTAGATTTGAAACGGTTTAAATGCTAAGGAAGAATCTTGAACTAGATAACTAAGATTACTCTAATAAACTCAGGAGTAGTGTTGGTGTGTGGCAAGCCCGCCCTCACTCTCTTCGACACGGGGGCATCACACAATTTCATCTCAGAGGACTTCGTCGAGAAGCTTTAGGGTGTTAGAATTTATGAGGGAGATACCAGGAGGGTGCGTCTCCCTAATTGGATGGTGGTCTGATCAACTGCAAGTTGCATCCTGAGAGTGACCATCGATGGGTTGACCCTCAAAGCCCCGACAACGACACTGAGCTTGTCGAACTTCAATCTCGTTCTAGTTTTGAGATGGATCGCCCAGAACCACGCTCAGATTAAATCCCCGGCGAGGAGGGTTGTACTCAGATATGGCTATGTATGTGCGATGTTTGAAGGTACTGCTCCTGTTTCCTACCTATTTCTCTCTTCTATTTAGGTCGTCAAGGCCCACCTGCAGGGAGACAAGATTTACCAGGTGTTATTTGAGATGGCTGAGGTCAAGGGCTCTATTGCTGTTATTCCGGTGGTTCGCGACTTTGCTGACGTATTCCCAGAGAAGCTACTAGGGTTACCACTGCATCGGGAACAGGACTTCTAGATTCAGCTCGTGTTGGGGGATAAGTCGTTATCGAAAGCACCCTACTGTATGGCCCCGATGGAGCTGGTACAGTTTCGAAGCCAGTTACATGAGCTGGTAGAAGAAGGATTTGTCATGCCGAGCTCCTCGTCTTGGGGAGCTCCAGTTTTATTCGTGAAGAAGAAGGATGGCACGCTCCGCTTATGCATTGATTACAGAGCACTGAACAGGCTCAAGGTCCGAAACACATATCCCCTGCCCAGGATTGACGAGTTATTTGACCAGTTGGAGGGAGCTCATTGGTTTTCGAAGTTGGATCTGCGATCAGGATATTACCAGTTGTATATACAGGAGGAGGACATTCCAAAGACAACCTTTAGCAGCAGATATGGGTTATTTGAGTTCACAGTGATGCCCTTCGGCCTCATGAATGCCCTGTCCGTGTTCATGAGCTTGATGAACCAGTTATTCGAGGCTTAACATGACATTTTTATCATAGTTCTTATAGATGACATCCTCATCTATTCAAGGACTGAGGAGGAGCATGCTCCCCACCTGGCACTGACCTTGGAGAAGCTTTGGGAGCACAGGTTGTGTGCGAAGTTCAGCAAGTGCCAGTTTTGATTGAAGGAGGTGGACTTTCTGGGCCATATTATCAGTGGAGCAGGTTTGGCAGTGGATCTGGCGAAGGTTCTGGCAGTTCGAGATTGGCCACCTCTGAAGACAGCCACTGATGTGAGGAATTTTCTAGAACTTGCCGGCTATTACCGGAAGTTCATAGAGGGGTTCTGCCGGATTGATCTCCCGCTCACATCCCTGACAAAGAAGGAGACCCCATTCATTTGGACGCCGCTGTGCGAGGCTACTTTCCAGGAACTGAAGGGTCGGCTCACCTCGGCTCCTATTCTTGCTCTTCCATCTGGGAGGGAGGGATTTCAGGTTTACACCGACGCTTCATAACAGGGGATGGGTGCCGTTCTGATGCAGAATGGGCACGTGATCGCTTATGCTTCCAAATAGTTGAAGAAGCACGAGCTAAACTATCTGGTGCACAACTTGGAGATGGGCGCGGTGATGGAGACGTTTCTGACACGACCGCCATTGATCCACATTTGAGAGAGTTCGTCATTTGGGACGATTGCTGCCGCAAGCTCGAGGATGGGATCGACATCTGCCGCCATTGTACAACCCCGTATTCGCGATGAGTGGGCCCCAAGCAAGGCGCAAGACTTGGGGCACGTTTTTAAGCTTTTTTGGAGTTTTGGAATCCTGGAGGCCAATTTTGGGAGGAACTGCGTAATATACTAGTAGGGGGAGGAAATATTTGTCCCCCCCGGCCCCTTTGGAAAGTCGCTTAGGCCCCAGCCCGCAGACCGCCCTAGCCCGCAAGTAGGATGCAGTAGGCCGCTCCTCGCCATGCCGCCGTCTCGCCAGGTCGCCGTCTCACTAAGGCACAACTCGACAAACCACCGCCTCGCTAGGCCTCGTCTCGCCAGGCCGCCGCCTCTCTAGGCCTCAGCTCGCCAAGGTCGCCGCCTCGCTAGGCCGCAGCAGGTCGTGCCTCGCTAGGCCTCAGCTCGCCAGACCGCCGCCTCGCTAGGCCTTGTCTCACCAGGCCGCCGCCTCGCTAGGCATCATCTTGCCAGGCCATAATCTCGCCAAGCTCGCCGCCTTGCTAGGCCGTAGCAGGCCGCGCCTCGCTAGACCTCAACTCGCCAGGCTGCCTCCTCGCTAGGCCTCGTCTCGCCATGCCGCCGTCGCGCTAAGCTGCAGCAGGCCTCGCCTTGCTAGGCCTCAACTCGCCAGACCGCCGCCTCGCTAGGCCTCATCTCGCCAGTCCATCGTCTCGCTAGGCCGCAGCAGGCCGTGCCTCTCTAGGCCTCAGCTCGCCAGACCGCTGCCCCTGCCCAGCAAGCTGTAGCTCGCCCGGCTTCAGCATGCCTAGTTGCCTAGCAGGCCGCCAGGTCGCCACCCGTAGGCTGCCTGTCCGCCCAGGCTGCCGCCCGCTTCCCGCCTAACCGCCAGGCTGTCCGATTTGAGGGACTACCCTTGGTAGACTGTAATTAGCTGCTTAGAACAGCGGGTTTGGCTGTTGGCATTCCAATCTGGGGCATTTCGGTAATTTTTGGGGTAGTAGAGTTTGGTTATTGGCAGGCCATACCCAGAAAACTATAAATAGGCCCTTATGGGTGCCTTGGAGAGGATTGCCTCTTGGCCACTTGAATCCCTCTCTCTCTTCATCCTGCATGGCACCCTAGCTCAGTATTGGCTAGGGAGGGGGAGATCACCAAGGTCTCCCGGGTGTGAGGTGGGACCTCCACGCTAGAGCTGAGGGTTTGTTCCTAGTTTCCTGAACCTTTGGTCTGTGACATTCACCTGAGTGCAGTAAGTGTGAGGTTACCCCTTTCAAGGGACCCCGAACTCCACGAGAGAACGATTTCTCGATTTCAATATTTTAGTGCGGTGAGCGTGGAGAGTGACCAGCACAGAAGATCTCGGGAGAGTGTCATGGCTGGAGGTCAATGAAGAAGTGATGTTCTAAGCGAGCTCCCCAACCCAGGACCCTTTGTGGGAAGGAAGAATTCATGACTTCCATCCAAGGCATCATTGAGATGCTGCGAAGTATCGCTCCTCGGGGTGGTAGTTCCACTCAAACCGCCTAGGAGCTAGCTCCCCACCTCTCGATGAGCCGAGTCCCAGAGGTCTAGGCGAGGTGACCCCAGTAGGTGGAGAAGGAAGCGCATCAGGAAGAAGGCCCGGGAAGGAGAGGATGGGAGATAGGACCAAGCGATAACCCCACTGGCTGGGAGTTGTTCTCCAGCCCGGCGAGTGCCAGCGCTCCAGGGGAGCAGGTCACGTGATGAGAGGCTGTGAGACCACCCCTCAGGGAGTCACCCTTCAGCGAGCTGATCATCTCAGCTCCTGTTCCCGAGGGGTTCAGAGAACCAAGCATGTTTTACTATACTGGGAAAGATTACCCCATCCATCACCTGCAGTGGTTTGAGGATGTCATCTCCATCTGGCCGATGACGGATGCCTTCAAGGGTCGCCTCTTCACGATCACATTGAAGGACAAGGCAAGGGACTTGTTCCACCAACTCCCACCAAGATCAATTCATGGGTTTGAGGACTTGAGCAGGAACTTTCAGCTCCACTTCTCCACCTCTAAGAAGAGGAAGAAGAGCCCTGAGTCCATCTTCCTGATTAGGCAGACGGCCGAGGAGTCGCTGGCCCATTACGTTGACAGGTTCCAAGAAGAGATCCTGGAGGTCCAGGAGATGCCAGGGTATGCCCTCCAGATGGCATTCATGGTGGGATTGCGCGAGGGATTCTTCAAGATGGGCTTGACCCGAAAGGCCCCCCTTTCCTTCGATGAGCTAATGGAGAGGGCCATAAAGGAGATAACAACTGAGGCGGCCAACCCGGAATTTTTCAAGAAGTTGGCAAGATTGACAGAGTCAGATTCGAAGGAGCAACGTGGCTTAAGACATCAGGAGGGGAGAAGGAGAGAGGAGCAGAGAGCTCAGGGGCTCCAGGGACCTCAAGAAGGTCAGGAGCCAGGTTGGAGGCAACATGGACCTATTCAGGGTCCAGGAAGAGGTCACATCCAAGGTGGGGGAGATTTTCATGGAGGCCAAGGGAGGTTCAACTTCTAGAGGCAAGCCCCTAGGCAGCTCCTACCCCCACCACAGCAAGCGATGGAGATTGTTTGAAGGGATAGGAGGAACCACACGGGAAGGAGAAGAGTCAGAGTAGAGTTACCCTTCTGTGAGTTCCAGCAAGAGGAAGGCCATGTGACAGCTACCTGCCCCGAATTTCTATAGTTGAGAAGGATAAGAGCTCCGACACCACAGCCTCATCAGCCTCAACAAGCGTAAGAGCCGATGCAGATTGAAGAAGTCCGACCCAAAGTGACACGGGAGAGATGTGTGGACAGGGTTGATATGGGCACCTGGGGAGGGATCCGATGATTCACGAGGTAAGAGGGAGGTAGGAAAGAAGTGAATCATCTCTTTGTAATGAATTTTGCTTGCATTTTATCAACTATGAATGAATACTGCGACCGCCGAAAAATATTTGTGATCCATGATAGGTCTCGCCTCGAGATAGATTCCACTGCCAGGCTCTCACTAGCTGGCAGGGCAGTTTGATCTCTCAGAGAGGGAGTAGGTCTCACCTCGAGATAGATTCCACTGCCAGGCTCTCACTAGCTAGCAGGGCAGGTTGATCTCTTAGAGGGGGAATAGGTCTCACCTCGGGATGATTTCGCTGCCAAGCTCCCACTAGCTGGCAGGGCACGTTGATCTCTCGGAGGGGAAATAGGTCTCACCTCAGGATGATTCTGCTACCAGGCTCCCACTAGCTGGCAGTGCAGGTTGATCTCTTAGAGGGGGAGTAGGTCTCGCCTCGAGATAGATTTCGCTGCTAGGCTCCCACTAGCTGGAAGGACAGGTTGATCTATCAGAGGGGGAGTAGGTCTCAACTCGAGATATATTTCGCTGCCAGGCACTCACTAGCTGGCAGGGCAGGTTGTTCTCTCAGATGGGCATTAGGTCTCGCCTCGAGATAGATTCCGCTGTCAGGATCCCACTAGCTGGCAGGGCAGGTTGATCTCTCATAGGGGGAGTAGGTATCGCCTCGAGATAGATTCCTCTGCTAGGTTCTCACTAGCTAGCAGGGCAGGTTGATCTCTCTTAGAAGGTGAGAGGGGGAGTAGGTCTCGCCTCGAGATAGATTCAGGGCAGGTTGATGCTTGGAGGGGGAGTAGGTTCCGAGATAGGCTCTCACTAGCTGGCTTATAGGGTGAGGGCAGGTTGATCTTTGGGAGTGGGAATAGGTCTCACCTCGGGATTCTGCTGATTCCGCTTCTCGGAGGGGGAAGGCTCCCACTAGCTGGCAGGGCAGGTTGATCTCGTAGAGGGGGAGTAGGTATCGCCTCGAGATAGATTCCGCTACCATGCTCCCACTAGCTAGCAGGTCAGGTTCATCTCTCAGAGGGGGAGTAGGTCTCGCCTTGAGATAGATTCCGCTGCCAGGCTCCCACTAGCTGGCTGAGCAGGTTGATCTCTTAGAGGGGCAGTAGGTCTCGCCTCGAGATAGATTCCGCTGTCAGGATCTTATTAGCAGGTAGGGCAGGTTGATCTCTCAGAGGGAGAATAGGTCTCACCTCGGGATGATTCTGCTCCCAGGCTCCCAATAGCTGGCAGGGTAGGTTGATCTCTCGGAGGGGGAATAGGTCTCACCTCGGGATGATTCCGCTGCCAGGCTCCCACTAGCTGGCAGGGCAGGTTGATCTCTCAGAGGGGGAGTAGGTCTCGCCTCGAGATAGATTTCGCTGCCAGGAACCCACTAGTAGGCAGGGCAGGTTGATCTCTAAGAGGGGGAGTAGGTCTTGCCTCGAGATAGATTTCGCTGCCAGACTCTCATTAACTGGTAGGGCAGGTTGATCTCTTAGAGGGGGAGTATGTCTCGCCTCTAGATAGATTCCACTGTCAGGCTCTCACTAGCTGGCAGGGCAGGTTGATCTCTCGGAAGGGGAATAGGTCTAACCTCAGGATGATTCCGCTGTCAGGATCCCACTAGCTGGCGGGGCAGGTGGATCTCTCGGAGGGGGAATATGTCTCACCACAGGATGATTCCACTGCCAGACTCCCACTAGCTGGCAGGGCATGTTGATCTCTCAGAGGGGGTGTAGGTCTCGCCTCGAGATACATTCCGCTGCCAGGCTAACACTAGCTGGCAGGTTAGGTTGATCCCTCAGAGGGGGAGTAGTTCTTGCCTCGAGATAGATCTGCTGCCAGGCTCCCACTAGCTGGCAGGGCAGGTTGATCTCTCGGAGGGGGAATAGGTCTCACCTTGAGATAGTTTCCGCTGCCAGGCTCCCACTAGCTGACAGGGCAGGTTGATCTGTTAGAGGGGGAGTAGGTATCGCTTCGAGATAGATTCCGCTGTCAGGCTCCCACTAGCTGGCAGGGCAGGTTGATCTCTCAGAGGGATGAGTATACCTTCCCAGAGGCCGTCTCGTCATCCAGGCTCCCGTTAGCTGGCTTGACTGGTTGACCCCTCGGGGAGGCCGAGAGTTTTACCACGAGGCCGTCTCGTCATCCAGGCTCCCATTAGCTGGCTTGACAGGTTGACCCCTCGGAGAGGCCGAGAGTTTTACCCCGAGGCCGTCTCGTCATCCAGGCTCCCATTAGCTGGCATGAAAAATTGGCTCCCCTTGGAGGGGCCAAGTATTTTCGGCTCTAAGAAAGACACTCCGCAAATACGTTGGGTTGGACGTTTCTTTTGGAGCTTATGCTAAGCTCGAAAAGAGCGTGGATTGTGTACAACCCCATATTCTCGAAGAGTGAGCACCAAGCAAGGCGCAAGACTTGGTGCTTGTTTTTAAGCATTTTTGGAGTTTTGGACTCCTGGAGGCCAATTTAGGGCGGACCTGCATAATATACTAGTAGGGGGAGGAAATATTTGTCTCCCCCCAGGACCCTTAGGAAAGTCGCCTAGGCCCCAGCCCGCAGACCGCCCCAGCCCGCAGACCGCCCAAGCCCACAAGTAGGACGCAGCAGGCCTCGCCTCGCCATGCCGTTGTCTCGCCAAGTCTCAGCTCTCCAGACCGCCTCCTCGCTAGGCCTTGTCTCGCCAGGCCGCTGCCTCGCTCGGCCTCTGCTCGCCAAGGCTGCCGCCTTGCTAGGCTGTAGCAGGTCGCGCCTCGTTAGGCCTCAGCTCGCCAGACCTCCGCCTCGCTACGCCTCATCTCGCTAGGCTGTTGCCTCATTAGGCCTCATCTCGCCAAGCCGCCATATCGCCAAGGCCGCCACCTCGCTAGGCCGCAGTAGGCCGCACCTCGCTAGGCCTTAGCTCGTCAGGATGCCGCCTCGCTAGGCCTCATCTCTCCAAGCCGTCGTCTCGCTAGGCTGCAACAGGCCGCACCTCGCTAGGCCTTAGCTAGCCAGAACGCCACCTTGCTAGGCCTCGTCTCGCCAGGCCACCGTCTCGCTAGGCCGCATCAGGCCATGCCTCGCTATGCCGCAGCTCTCTAGACCGCCGCCCCTGCCCAGCAGGATGCACCTCGCCCGGCTTCAGCATGCCTATTTGCCGAGCAGGCCGCCAGGTCGCCACCCGTAGGCCGCATGTCCGCCTAGGCCGCCCCCCGCTTCCCGCCTAACCACCAGGACGTCTGATTTAAGGTACTACCCCTGGTTGACTGCAATTATCTGCTTAGAACAGAGGGATTTGGCTATTGACAGGCCAATCCGGGGGCATTTCAGTAATTTTTGGGGCAGTAGAGTTTGGTTATTGGCAGGCCATGCACAAAAAACTATAAATAGTCCCTTAGGGGTTCCTTGGAGAGGATCGCTTCTTGGCCACTTGAATCCCTCTCTCTTCATCCTCCAAGGCACCCTAGCTCAGCATTGGATAGGGAGGGAGAGATCACCAAGGTCTCCCGGGTGTGAGGTGGAACCTCCACGCTAGAGCCGAGGGTCTGTTCCTAGTTCCCTGAGCCTTTGGTCAGTGACATTCGCCTGAGTGCAGTAAGTGTGAGGTTACCCCTTTCAAGGGACCCCGAACTCCATGAGACACCGATTTCTCGGTTTCAACAAACATTATATACAAATATATAATTATAAATTAAATAATTATAATTATATATTTTTAATAATTTTATTATTTTAGCAAATTTATTTTAAATATTTATTTCATGTTTTAATTTTCATTTCATGTGTAATGATGGGTGCTTATAACCATCATGTGTTGTTTAAATTATTTAATTTCATGTGCCATGATGGGTGCATATAACCATCATATTTTCAATTTTGAATTTTGAATTTTGAATGAAGTGTTGATTGAGTGGTGTAAGCCTATATATAGGCCATGATATTTGTCATATTATTTCAGAGAAGAAGAATAAGAAAATAATCCCCCTGAAATATTTTTGAGATCCTCCTTCCCCTTGGAAAAATTCGGCCACCTCCCTCCCCCTCTTCCTCTTGGCCGCCGGTGTTGAAACCGGAACCCAGCTTCCTGTGGAGCTCGCCCTTGGGGAAAGGGGTGGTCTCGCGCCTACTTCGCTCCTGCAAGAAAAAACAACTAGACAAGGAGAAAACAGACCCAAGGGCTCGGCGGGGAGGTCCCACCACAAACCCGGAAGATCTCAGAGCGCTTCCCCTCCTTAGCCTGAAGCCGAGCTAAGGTACCCTCAGAAAGCACTTAGAGAATTTGGGGAGAGGAGCTCAGGGAAAAAACTTGCCTTCTGGGGTACCCCTTGGGTCCTATTTATAGTTTTTGAAACCCGGACTGCCCATAACCAAAATAGCTGACCTGAAATTACCGGGGAACCCTTGGCTGGGCCTGCCATCAGCCAAACTCCGTCGTTTCGAAGGGCTATGGGCAGGCCAGCAGGGATAGAATAGTAAAAAATACCTCTGATCCCCAGGCGAGCTGGGACCCCTGGCCACTTCGGCGTGCTTAGCTCGCCAGCTGCTGCCGAGCTCCACTGCGGGGCCGCGAGTTGCAGCTCGCTCGGCGAATGCCGAGCTCTGGGTCGTTGATCGTCGATCTCTGGTCGACGGATGCCGAGCTCTGGCCCGCTCCTGCTGCTGCCGAGCTCGCCTGCTGCTGCCGAGCTCGCTGATCTCGCCTGTGTGGCCCTTGTTGAACTTGCTCGCCGGACACGGGGTTGTACAGCCGGCCTTCTTTCTCTGCCCCTCTTAGTGGCTCGGCCACCTTCCCCCTCCACTCTTGCTCCTCCCCTCTCCAAGGATATTCGGCTATCCCTAAACCACCACCTTTTCTCTCACTTTCTCCATCACGGTGTAACACCTCCCCTGTAATGACCGTATAATATGGGTGCGGCCGGGGCCCCACAACATACAGACGCCACAGCTTCAGTATTATAAGATGATATAACTGCCCGATATCAAAACTCATAACCACAGCAAAGCGGAAAAAGCAAACAGACAAGAAGTTATCCACACCAAATTGAAGTATCGAAGAGGCCTTAAGGCCTTACAATAAAAGTGAGTCCAAAACTCAAATAATAACACCTGTCATAAATGTGCATAAGCACTCCTAGACTACCTCGGCATGCAAGCTGGAATACATGAGCATCAACTATACAATATCATAAAAGTAGAGCTACAGCAAAACGGTAACACTTCATGAGGCTTAGGCCCTTTTGGCCGGTGAGCTAGCTCCTGTTGCGATCCGTGCCCTATAAAAATTTGATTGCAACGTGGGTCAGCAAAGATTGACCTCAAACTATGTAACCAACATATCTCCTCCCGGCCGCCCCAAATGGACCCCGAGGAACCCCTGCAACCTGCAAGTCAGGACTTCGTATGCAATATATAAACAAACAAGTAAGGCACTAAGAACAGGCTTGGATGTCTCAAACAACATACATGTTCTCTATTGTTGAGCGTATAATGAAAGGGCCTACTTATGCAACATGTATGCAAAAACCCAGGCTTCACCCAAGGCACCCTATCGCGTATGCATCTAACACATCATCACATCTTATGGGTACTCATCAATTCCCCATTTTCATAAAGCCGCTGAAAGAATTAGTGCCTAAACACCTAGAGGGGGGGGGGGGGTGAATAGGTGTACTTTTTCTTTTTAATTTTAAGCCAGAAACTCTGTACAATTAAACCTGTATTTGCAATATTCTACAACTATTCAGCACAGCTAGCTCAGCAATCACAGAACTAATCTGTTAGAAAGTAGAGAACAAGAAGCGAAAAGTAGAGAACAAGCGAACAAACTTTTGAATAATTGAAATTTTATTATCCAAAAAAGATATCATTTACAAAGGTATGGCCTCCCTTATATAGAATGGAGGAGATAAGAAAGAGAGTATACAAACAATGTGGGACTAAACATTTACAGTACTGAGCGGCTAGAATAATGGAGACCGCATAGGCCGCGCGGTTAGACAGATGGGCTAACCGCTCGGCAACTCCAGCAGGATAGAACAAACCGCAGAGGTAGACCGACAGACCGCCCGGTCTACAAACCGCTGGATCAGACCGCTAAGCCGCTCGGTCAACAAACCGCTGGATCAGACCGCCAAGCCGCCCGGTCTAATACTTCAACACTCCCCCTCAGGCTGGAGCATAGATATCAATCATGCCCAGCTTATCACAAATGCGGAAGAAGGAAGTAGAAACCGGCTTGGTGAAGATATCTGCCAACTCCTTGTCAGAGGTGACAAAAGGAGTACAAATCTGATTCTTCAAAATCTCCTCCCGAATGAAGTGACAGTCAACCTCTATATGCTTCGTTCTCTCATGGAAGACCGGATTTCTGGATATGTGTATAGCGCCCTTGTTGTCACAGAACATAGGGAGAGGACAATCATATACCTCGCCCAGGTCAAGCAAGAGAGCCCGCAACCACTTTAACTCACACATAGTTGACGCCATACTCCGGTATTCTGCTTCGGCACTGGATCTGGAAACAACAGACTGTTTCTTTCTCTTCCAACTCACGAGATTACCTCCAACAAAGGTACAAAAAACTGACGTGGATTTACGATCGCCTTTGTCATCCGCGTAACTTGAGTCTGAGTAGGCCTCAACCCTCAGATGGCCATTTTTCTGGAAGAGTAACCCTCTGCCCGGTGCTGCTTTGATATACTCTAAAATCTTCAGGGTGGACTGAAGATGACACTCCCTGGGAGCTTGCATAAACTGACTGACCTTTCCTACAGCGTAGGCGATGTCGGGTCTAGTCACCGTGAGATAGATGAGTTTCCCTACCAAACGTCTGTACCGTGTGACATCAGATAGAGGAGGTGATTCATCCGTCCACGTTTTGTCTTCTCCAACAGCCATGGGAAGATGAGCTGGTTTGGCACCTGTCAAGCCTGCTTCTCGAAGAAGATCAAGGGCATACTTCCGTTGAGAGAGAACCAAGGAGTCAGGTTTCCGAGAGATTTCTATCCCCAAAAAGTATTTTGGGGAGCCCAAATCCTTCGTGACCAAGTGCTGACGGAGGTGCTTCTTCGTCAAGTCCACCCCATCTCGGTCAACACCAGCAAGGAGAATATCATCCACATATACGGCCAAAACCACCAGTCCCGAGGCCGTTTTGCGAATGAATAAGGAGTGATCGGCCGAACTCCTTTGAAAGCCGATGGTTGCCACAATACCAGTGAATTTTTCGAACCATGCCCGAGGGCTCTGCTTTAGGCCATAAATGGCCTTCTTCAAATGACAGACACGTGTCTCCCCCTGAGCAACATACCCAAGAGGTTGCTCCATATAGACGTCCTCCTGAAGATCGCCATAGAGAAAGGCATTCTTCACATCAAGCTGGGAAATATCCCAAGCCCGGTTAACAGCCACAGAAAAGAGAACCCGGATGGTGCTGAGGCGAGCAACCGGAGAGAAGGTATCAAAGTAATCAACGCCATAAGTCTGAGTAAAGCCCTTGGCCACCAGCCGGGCTTTGTAGCGATCCACAGTGCCGTCGGGGCGAAACTTCACAACAAAGACCCAGCGACAGCCAACCACATCAGTGCCCACGGGAGGAGGAACCAGGGTCCAGGTACCCCGTTCAGTAAGAGTAGCCATCTCCTCATCCATGGCAGACTTCCAATTAGGGAGAGCGAGAGCCTCCTGGTAGGTACGAGGAGTAGAAGTAGCAGAGATAGCCAAGGCAAAACACCTGCGAGAAGGAGAAAGCTGATCATAAGAAACAACAGCCGTGAGCGGGTGTTGAGTACACGCCCGCACCCCTTTGTGAAGGGCAATGGGAACATCCAGATCATCGGGAGCGTCGGCGACGGGAGCGTCAGCGACCGGAGCGTCCGTGGCGGAGAAGGCTGGCCCGGGACTAGAGAGAGACGGCAGCGGAGAGGAGGGTGGAGGGGTGGGTGGGGAGACAGACTGAGAAGGAGTCGGTGGAGGAGGAGACGAAGGTGGGAAAACGTTGAGAGGTGTGGAAGGAACGGAGATATCAGAAGGAAGAGAAGGAAGAGAAGAGGAAGGAGAGAAATAGGAAGCATTTTCGAAAAAAGTCACATCTGCGGAGACAAACTGCTTGCGGAGAAGGGGGTCAAAGCAGCAATAGCCTTTTTGAGTGGTAGAGTACCCCAAAAAGACACATTTGGTGGAACGGGGGGAAAGCTTGTCGCGGGTAGCGGAGGGAGCGTGAACAAAGGCCGTACAGCCAAAGACACAGAGAGGAAGAGGAAAAGGTTCCTGGTAGGGGTAGAGAAGGGAGAAGGGAGTCCGGCCGTGGAGGACCGTGGAGGGAATGCGATTGATAAGATAGCAAGCGAGGAGCACAGCGTAGCCCCAGTAGGAGCGAGGGACGTGCATCTGCGCCATGAGAGTACGCGCAACATCAAGCAGGTGACGGTTTTTACGCTCCACCACCCCATTCTGTTGGGAGGTGTAAACACAAGTCGTTTGATGAATGAGGCCGTGTTGGTGAAAGAACGCGGAGAACTCATGAGACAGATATTCCTTGGCATTATCAGAACGTAAGACTTTAATAGAAATAGCAAATTGATTCTTAATCATAAAGTAAAAAGATTGCCAAACAGAAAATAGTTCAGAGCGATCCTTTAAGAGATACACCCAGGTACATCGAGTAAAATCATCGATAAAAGTGACAAAATAGGAACTGCCCCGACCAACTGTGAGGGTAGGAGCAGGACCCCATACATCAGAATGAATAAGATCAAAAATGCGAGAGGAGCCACGGCCTTGCTTCGGCGGGAAGGAGGAGCGATGATGTTTGCCAAGCTGACACGCATCACAGTTGAGCGGAGAACTGGTGGGAGGTAAGTGGGGCAGAAGCTGACGAATAAGCCGAGGAGGAGGATGTCCAAGACGAAGATGCCACTGAAGGAGATCGGTGGAGGAGGAGTAGGCAGAAAGAGCGGAAACATCGTCGAGGAAGTAGAGGCCGCCGCTCTCAGTCCCAGTAGCAATCGTCCGCTGGGTCCTCGGGTCCTGAAAAGAACAAGTAGTGGGAGTGAATAAAACGGAGCACTGAAGTTGCCGGCATAAAGTAGTAACAGATAACAAATTGCACGGGAACTTCGGGACATAGAGGGTATCCTCCAAGCAAAGCGATGGAGTGAGTTGAACCATGCCCGTCCCATGAACCGGAGACGGGGAACCATCCGCCACACGAACTGGGGGTAAGCGGTCATGGGTCTCAAGACGGGAGAAGCAATGAGGGTTGCCTGTCATATGATTGGTGGCACCGGAGTCAATCAGCCATTTACCTTGGGTAACGACGTGGGCACTACCTGACGTCGTGGCCACAGAGGCAGACGGCCTAGAAGAGGCGGAGGCCGAAGGAGCATCACCGGAAGGGCGAAGATGAGGATGTTTCTGCCAGCAGCGGTCAACAGTATGACCAGTACGATTACAGTGAGAGCAGAAGAACCGGGAGGAACCCCATCCGCCAGAGGAGCTTCGGCCACTCGGGCCCCCCGCTGAGCTTGGTGAGCAGAGGAGTCCTGGGAAGGGGGGGAGGCTAACAGAGGCCGCTGGAGGAGCGAAGTAACGACGGCAATGCGAGCCGCAGTGGCATCCAAAGTAGGAGATTCCGCCTCACCCAAGATCTGCTGGCGGATCATATCATAAGAGTCGGGAAGACGAAGAAGATAACAAACAACCAGGAGTTCCTGGAAGTGTTTGTGCTGGTCGGCCAAGTCCGCGGAGAAGGGGCGATTCTGGAGGATTTCAGCCCCAAGGGCCTGAACCTGCTGATAAGCCGCAGCTGGGGACATGGAAGGGCGGGCGAAGAGGTCCGCATAGAGAGTATAAATGCGGGACGTCTGGCCCCCCTTAGAATAGAGAGCAGCGAGGTGAAGCCATGCGGCCTTGACCGTCTCATCATGGCGAATGACGGGAAGGTACTCATCAAAAAGGCTGTTGGCCAGCCAGGTGCGAACAAGAGCATCACTCGCATCCCAGTCATCAAACTCAGGAGAGGTGCGAGGAGGAGGGTCATCGGTGAGGTGATGACGCTTGCGTTGAGAACGAAGGAGAAAGGTGAAAGAGACGCTCCAATCGGGATAGTTGGAGCCCACAAGCTTGGAAAGGGTGCCAAGGTTGCCCGAAGGAGGAGGAGGAGAAGGAGTTGCAGGAGTAGTGGTGAGACCGGAGGTAGTCATAGAACCCGGAAGCAGAAGAAGCCGCACGAACAGGAGCGGTTAGAAAACAGAGGAAGCCGCGCGAACAGTAGCGGCTAGAAAGAGGCACTGCGGGGAAGAGGTCGCGCGGACTGAAAAGGCCGAGCGAACAGAAGAGAGGAGAAGAGCAGGTGACCGCGACCAAGATGCGGGTAAGAAAGAGACAACCCACACGGTCAGGCAGATCACAGCAGCAGCTAGAAGGCGGTCAAAGGCTCGGCGGGGAAGAAGTCGCACGAACTGAGAAGCCCGAGCGAACAGAAAAGAGGAGAAGAGCTGGCGACCGCGACCAAGATGCGGGTGAGAAAGGAACAACCCGCACGGTCAGGCAGATCACAGTAGCAAACCGCAAGTAGAGAGACAATACACACGCGGACAGGGACAGACCGCAACGACTAGGAAGTCGGAGAGGCAAGAAAGAACAAGGAGCGCGGCGACAAAGAAACAGGTCGCTGCGACAACAAGGAGAAGGAGAAGAGAACCAAGAAGGAGCAAGCCGCGCGAACAGGTTGGCGGACAAAAACAAGCCGCGCAGATAGAAACAGGCCTCGAGGATAGAAGAGAGGGCAAGCCGCGAATCAAGTCGCAGAGCGCGGAAAAGAAGTCGCGAACAACAGAGGGCACACAGAATCAAGAGGAAATGACCGTGTGCTCTGATACCATGTTAGAAAGTAGAGAACAAGAAGCGAAAAGTAGAGAACAAGCGAACAAACTTTTGAATAATTGAAATTTTATTATCCAAAAAAGATATCATTTACAAAGGTATGGCCTCCCTTATATAGAATGGAGGAGATAAGAAAGAGAGTATACAAACAATGTGAGACTAAACATTTACAGTACTGAGCGGCTAGAATAATGGAGACCGCATAGGCCGTGCGGTTAGACAGATGGGCTAACCGCTCGGCAACTCCAGCAGGATAGAACAAACCGCAGAGGTAGACCGACAGACCGCCCGGTCTACAAACCGCTGGATCAGACCGCTAAGCCGCTCGGTCAACAAACCGCTGGATCAGACCGCCAAGCCGCCCGGTCTAATACTTCAACATAATCAAACACAGAGTGCACACAGATTTTATAGTGGTTCCCCAAAGTCTGGGTACATCCACTTTCCCCCTACGCTTATCTAGTAGTGTACTAGATTCGGCCTAACTTCTGCACTTCTACTCAAATCCTCAGATCCTACAGCTCAGAACCCCAAACCAGGTTCCTACAACTCAGAGTGTCCCCACTCCTACAACTCAGGCACAAAGCCCTACCACTCAGTCTTCAACAAGACCTACACTCAGGGTAAACAGCCCTACCTCACCCTTCAACAAGGCCTGCACTCAGAGAATAGATTCTCCTACACTCAGGCTCAAAAGCCCTACCTCAGCCTTTATAAATTTAGGCTTACAACTCAAATCCCTCAAGATCCTACAAAAAGATAATAACAAGTTTTAGATCACCACTCTGTTTGAGAGAATGAAGAGGGAAACCTTCTTGATCAGTTCTTGATAGTACTGATTCCTAAGATCAACTTTGTCTTTGCTTTCTTTAAGGCTTCTTGAGTCTGAACTCAGTAAAAGTTGATCTTCTTGAAGTAGACCGGTTGGCAACTTCCTTCTTAAGATGAACAATTAAATCTGGATCTTTCTTTGCAGTCTGGTTCAGAACCTGCTCCTTAAGAGATCTGATTAAACAAATCTCTTTCTTGATTTCATTACTGGAGTTATCTCTCTACAAGTAAATCTGAAATTTCTTCAAAATACTGATTTACAGTTTTCTCTGGATCTGTATTCTGCAATGATTGATCTTCTGATCTCTCAATTTGTTGTTGATTGTTCGATTCCTTTCTGTTGAAGGAGAAAGGCCTTTATATAGTCTTCCTCCAAGGTAACCGGCTGATCCGGTTTCTAACGAACTTTTGACACCTCTGACAGTTGCAGTAGACCGGCTGAAATGGCAGCTGTCAAGTCATCCAGTCACTTCTTGAAAATACTGTCTCTGTCTGAAAGTGTCGAGACTGATCTTCATTATGTGTCGACACAAATAGACCAAGTGTCGACACAAGTGGACTAAGTGTCGACACATGCCTTGGTGGTGTCGACACAACTCCTTCTATTGTTGTTACAGCTTCTCGGCACTGCTTCTTCAGAATGTGTCGACACTGATTCTGTGTGTCGACACAAGCCTTCTGTTGAATGTGTCGACACTGATTCTGTGTATCGACACAAGTACTTCTTCTTTAACACTTAGTTGAATTCTGATGTGTGTCGACACATCTCCTTTGTGTCGACACATGCCTTCTTGTGTTGAAACTTGCTGAGTGTCGACACATCTCCTTTGTGTCGACACAAGTACTTCTTTTACTTTAACTTTGTTGAAGCTTGTTGAGTGTCGACACAGCCTCCTTGTGTCGACACATTTGATGTCGACTAAGCTTCTCTGGGTGTCGACACTGCCTCTAAGTGTCGACACAATTTATGTTGACAATTCTTCACAGTGTGTCGACACTACCTGTATGTGTCGACACTTTTCTTCTGGTGTCGACTCTGCCTTTCCTGGTGTCGACACAATCTACTCCAAGTGTCGACACAGCTTTTCTCCAGTGTCGACACAAGTCTTCATAAGTGTCGACACAACTTCTCCAGGTGTCGACACATGGACTTAGAAATTTTCTGCATTTTCTGCAATTACTTAACCTACACATATAAACTCAAAACACATCAAATACACCTTGATGTATATCATTGAGTAGGGTGAGGCTTCTTGAAATCTGGTACACATATTCCAATGTATCCAACAATCTCCCCCTATTTGGAGAAGTCATAACCCTTAGTCAATGATATACACCATACATAACAAATACACAATATGATTTATAACAGCATTATATGACAGGGTAATTATTGAAATAAAGCATATAAAATATTTTATCACAAAATTATAATGCTAACACAATGAGCATTCATAAAAGATTTGTTTCAACTATCAAAAGTTTCTTTAATCAAAAGTTTACATGGATTTCAACACAGATGATTACAATGTTGTAGACTTAAGAAAATTCTAATCTATGGCTGCTCTGGCTCTTTAATGACAATGACCTTGCCTGATTGAATCTTGGCTTGAACTGGAGCATCAATGTCATCAGCAGGCTTTTTGTCTTTTAGATCTACCTTCTTTAGCTCTTCAACCCTTATCTTTTGTCTTTCAAAATAATGATAAGGCTTAGGGAAATACTTGCTAGGCTCCTGTGCATTAGGAGGTAGCTTCCCAAGTTTAGCCTTTCTTCTGTACTGAACTATAGCCTCTTGCCTGGCTTCATGCTTTCTCCACTATTGTGCAGAATACCATTTACCCCTCTCTAGAAAATTGTCCTTTGAAGCTTTCCAAGCAGTCAGTATAATATTTCTAGAAGTTGGGCTCCACTGTTCAAAATCAGTCCTTAACTCTGTCTGTTCTCTAAATCTCTTCTTAAATAATTGAGCTTCTTGTTCTTTCAAAACTTCCTTAGGCACAGGCTTATCTACTTTCTCAATAATAATATTCTTATTACCCTCAGGAGGGCTATACATAGATTGGACTTCTTGATGTATCATTTCAAAATCTGCAGGAGGATAGATGACTTGAGCAACTTCAGCTTGTTCACCTCCAAGATCAGCAGGATGCACTCCAGATTCAGCAACATTATCATCATCACACAGGGGGGTATCCAAGTGTGGCTCTGATGCTATTGGAAATCCATTTAGCATGGTCAGATCCAGCTTTGACTAAAACCCTCTCCCCCTTTATGACTTCTCTAGCCACATGATCTCTGAGATCATCCTTTTTGGAATCTGACTTGTTCATCCATAAAATTGACTCCATCTTTGTAGAATGCTTTTAATTTCAGTAGCTATCCTGAAATTGTCTTTTGGGAATCTGTAATAGCAGTTTTTACAGTAGCTATTCCTTCTTTTAATTGCTTGTCAAACTCAGCCTTGGCAGCAGTCCTTGCTTCAGTCTGAGCAGCTGCAATTGTCTTCATTTCAATTACTATCACATTATGTGATTTAGTTAGATTTTCTTTCATTTTGATCTGATTCTCAAGAACATCTCCTTATTTTACAGCCAGATCATCCACTTGTGTTTTGATCTTTTCTTGGTGAGTGGCAAGGTAAACAACAGCATTTCCACCTTTGTGAAAGCAGTCAGTCATCTCCTTCTTATTTTGATTGACTTCAAATCTTATAGATTTTATATCTGTTGCCAAAGTGAATTGAAGATCCTTGTGTATCTCATCTATATACTTTTCCATAGCAATTCTTTGCTCATCCAACTTTACTTGCATGGATATTTACAAAGAACTATAATCAATTGTTGGAGCAGGCTGTGGAGCAACAGTTTGTAAAGCTTTCTTGTAGGTTTGACTCCTTTTGAAAACCATAAGCTTTCTTTTCTTGGCTCTAGCAGTTTCTTCATCCTCAGAAGCAGAAGTACTGGCAATGTCTACCCTATCTTTAGGACTAGGATTCAAGTCCTGTATTGTCTTAGGTAGCTCCCCCTGCACCCTTTGCTCCTCATCCTCATTTCTATCAGTCTCCTCATGAGACTGTACATGCTCCCCCTCAAGATCTACCTTCTCCCCCTCAAAAGCATCTTTCTCTCCCTCAAAATCAGTTTGTAGCAAATCAGGGAACAGCTCTTCTAGAGTATACTCATGTTGAGAATGAACTGGAGAGTTTCTTATCTCTGGAGCATTATCAGCAACTGATGTGTCTTCCATGACAAGATCTTGTGGTTGACTATGTAACTGAGTTTGCTGATCAACATCAATTAAAGACTCAGTTAATACTTCATCCTTAATATGAAAAATAGATTGATTAACTTCATGTATTACCTCTAGGATTGTTTGAGTTGCCAGTTCACTATCCAAGTGAGTTGACTATTTCACATGTTGAGGCTCCCCCTGGAGTGAATCCAGGTGTATGGGGCTAGCAGATGGTTGCTCCCCCTGCCTTAGTGCATCTTCATTCCATATTGGTGACCTTCCAGTAACATCAGCTTCTTCCTCATAAGAACTGAAAACTACTTGTTCCTCTGAGCTACTGGATGATTCAGGAGCCATTATGGCTTTCTTCTTCTTCTTCTTCTGTGGAGGTGTTTCCTTCTCTGGAGTAGGCATGTCCTTGGTTAACACCCTATCACATCTTGAGATAATTCTGATATCCATCTTCCTCATGTGGTTTATCTTAGAACCAGCAGCTTGGTTCATGACTTCTGGAATACTTCCAGCCAAGTACAAACTCATAATCCTACCCAGATTGGTCTTCTTGAGACTTTTATTTATCTTTTCAAACATCACTGCTGACCAATCAGTTTTTAGTTTAAAAATGATTCTTGTCATTAAGCAGAACATGTGAGCTGATATCCTATCATGCCCACCTGGTTTGTTCAGAATCACCTTGCCAACTACTTCAGATAAAAACTTTCCTTGCATGTTCATGCCTTTCCTGTTAAAAACTGATCCAATCTTCATGGTTGAATCTAGTCCACACCATTGTAGTGCCTCCCTTGTCTTAGATATAGGTACATCTTCTTCCTCTTTAGTTCTTGGTAGATGTAGAACTTTTCTTACTCTTCTGGGTGAGTTTTACTTTTTCTCCATGGACTATGAATTTAATCTTGAGTCCAGTCTCATCAAGTGTTCCTGCACCAAAGAATTCGAGTACTTCCTTCTTCCAAATCTTTGTTGGCTTAGACACTAGATAATCCAATCCATTCTCTGTAATTAGGGTACTGTCTCCTTAATTTCAGATTCCGCATCGTCAAAGGCATGTCGTACTAGCTCATATCCTTCATTCACGTTCACCTCAAGCTTAGACGCCATTAGGGTTTTGAGAAATCTTGAATTTAGAGGAGAGAGATGTCGACACACAAGTTTGGTCTCGAAACTATGGAGAGCATGTTGACAAACAATGGTGAATACCTATTTATACCTTTCGAAAATCGAAGGTGAAAAGGCGCGTCAAAATACTCTAAATGTGTCGACACTGTTGAAAAGTGTCGACACTTACTTCTAATGTCTCGACAACTATGTGTCGACACAAATATAGTCGGCAGAATATATGTGTCGACACTTAAACATCTGCGATCGACGATTAGTCGATACTTCACTCGACGAATTCAGTGTTAATCCTAAGTGTCGACACCACCCTGGATGTGTCGACACCTACTCTGGATGTGTCGACACTAATTCTCTGAAGTGTCGACACAGACTTTCTAGATGTGTCGACACCATTTCTCTGAAATGTCGACACCACTTCTATGTGTCGACATAGACAACTCTGTGTGTCGACACTATTTTACTTAGCCAATTTTTTTAAACTATTCTAAGTGTAACATTCCTAATTCAATTTTAAACTTATTGAATTTGGTTTCATCTAGAGGCTTGGTAAACATATCAGCAATCTGATTATCTATTTTAACATATTCTAGGGAAATGTCCTCTTTTTCTACATGTTCTCTAAGAAAATGGTATCAAATTTCTATGTATTTAGTCCTACTATATGAGGCATGATTATTAGCTATAGAAATTGCACTTGTAGAATCACAAAGTAAAGGTGTTCTACTTACTTGAATACCATAGTCTACTAGCTGGTGTTGAATCCATCAAAGTTGTGCATAGCAGCTTCCTGTAGCAACATATTCTGACTCAGCTGTGGAGATTGCCACACTGGTCTGCTTCTTACTGCTCCAAGATAACAGTCTTCCACCTAGAAATTGACAGATTCCAGTAGTACTCTTCCTATCTTCCTTGCAGCCTGCAAAATTTGCATCTGAATAACCTGTCAGTACAAAATCTCCATTCCTAAGTACCAAAGGCCTAGATAAGGTGTGCCCTTAAGATATCTCAAAATCCTTTTGACTGCAGTCAGATGAGATTCTTTAGGGCATGCTTGGTACCTAGCACAGACACATGTAGCATACATGATATCTGGTCTACTAGCAGTCAAATATAGTAGGGAGCCAACTATCCCTCTATACAAAATTTCATCTACAGGTTTCCCTGCATCATCTTTCTTAGAGACATGCTTGACCCCATAGGAGTTTTCATGGTAGTGGATGATTCCATACCATACTTCTTTATCAACTCTAGGGTGAACTTATACTGGCATATGGACAGGCCATCTTCAGTCTGACTTACTTGGATACCCATGAAGAACTTAAGTTCCCCCACACTGCTCATTTAAAATTTTCTTTGCATAAGTTTTGCAAACTTTCTGCAAAGATTACTTTCAGTAGACACAAATATTATGTCATCTACATATATTTGGACTAACATAATCTTGTCTTTAGATTCCTTAAGGAATAGAGTGTTGTCTATTTTCCCCATTGAGAATTTATTCTCAATGAGGAAACTAGACAGGATTTCATACCAAGCCATTGGGGCTTGTTTCAACCCATACAATGCTTTCCTAAGTCTATATACAAATTCAGGTTTGAGAGAATCAACAAAACCCGAGGGCTGCTCTACATAGACTTCTTCCTTTAGATCTCTATTTAGGAAAGCTGACTTAACATCCATTTGGAATACCTTAAACCCTTGATATATTGCATAGGCAAGGAACATCCTGATTTCCTCCAGTCTTGCTATTGGAGCAAAGTTTTGATCAAAATCAATACTTTCTTCCTGCCTATATCCTTTTGCAACAAGTCTAGCTTTATTCTTTATAATGATTCCATTCTCATCCAACTTGTTCCTAAAGATTCACTTAGTTCCAATGATGTTGTGGTCTTTTGGTTTAGGAACTAGCTCCCAGACCTTGCATCTTTTGAACTGATTCAGCTCCTCTTGCATGGCATCAATCCAATGAGAGTCTAGAACTACTTCTTCAAATTTCTTTGGTTCTACTTGTGATAGGAAACTGGAGTAAAGAACTGTACTCAGATTCCTGCTTCTTGTTTGCACTCCTTGTCTGGGATCACCAATTATTTTATTGGCTGGATGATCCTTTAAGTGTCTATTTGCTGGAGGTAGTCTGTCTTCAGGTTGTACACCTCCATCCTCTTCATTTAGCTGCACCTCTTGGTCTTCTTCTGCATCTAGAGAGTCTTGTACTCCCCCTGGACAGCAGCCACCATTTTCCACTTGCTGAGTTGCAGTAGAACCTTCTGTAATGGTAAGATTATCCATCCTCTCAGTTACACCTGTAGAGCTGCAAACACTACTTGGCAATTCACAGTTAATGAGTCTTGTTTCATCAAAGACTACATGTACAGACTCTTCTACAACTTGAGTAACCAAGTTGTAGACCCTATAAGCCTTATTATTGTTGATGTACCCAACAAAGATCCCCTCTTGGGATTTGGCAGCAAACTTGGTTAGATAAGACTTGCCATTGTTAAGTATATAGCACTTGCAACCAAAGCTCCTGAAATAGGATAAATTTGGTTTTTTGCCCTTCACAATCTCATAGGGAGTCTTCTTGTGGCACTTGGTGATAGTAGCCCTATTGATCACATGACATGCAGTATTTACTGCCTCAGCCCAGAAATATTCTAGGAGATAAGTGTCACTCAATAGGGTTCTACCAGCCTCTATCAATATTCTATTCTTCCTTTCAGCAATACCATTTTGCTGAGGTGTTCTTGGTGAGGAAAATTCCTGAAAAATCCCAAATTCTTCACATAGTTTTGTCATACTTTCAGACTGAAATTCAGTGTCATGGTCACTTCTGATTTTGACCATTGTACTGTCTAACTCATTCTGAATTTGTTTAACAAAACTATATAAGATACTTGGGGTTTCATATTTTTGTCTTAGGAAGAACACCCAGGAATATCTAGAATAGTCATCTACTACCACAAATGTGTAGACCTTCCTACCTAGACTGTGAACTGTCATAGGACGAAATAGATCTATATGCAAGAGGTATAGACACCTCACTAAATCCTTGTTTTCAAGGCTATGAAAGGTGGATTTGGTCTGCTTGCCTTTCTGACAAGCTGAGCATATCTCATCCTTTATACACTTAACTTGAGGACCATTCCTCACTAACTATTTGCTAAAGAGTTGTCCAATAGTCTTATAGTTAAGATGAGTCAGCCTCTTGTGCCATTTAACACAATGTGAGACTCTCTCATCATCTACAAGACAAATAGGAGAAATATTGTTCTCACACACAAAGTCAAGACAATAAACATTTCTCTTCCTATATCCTGTCAGAATGATCTTTTGATCACTTGACCTTTTTATATGACAACCATTCTTGACAAATGAGATGTCATATCCTAAATCACTTAGCTGACTTATGCTAATGAGGTTGTGTTTCAAACCCTTTACATAAGCCACTTGAGTGATAGTAATCTGATTACTAGAAATGTTACCAAATCCCTTGATGATTCCTTTTTCTGAACCACCAAAGGTTACTTTAGGGCCATCCTTGATAGGTGTGTAGTCCTTCAGCAACCCCCTTGTTCCAGTCATGTGTCTGGAACATCCACTGTCCAAGTACCATATAGGGGCATGGCAGCTTGGACTTACCTGCAATAAAGTCTAGTTAACCTTAGAACCCAAATGAGTTTTGGGTCCTTGCTTCAGGTTAGCATGAAATCTAACAAATCTGCCTGTAGTTCTTCTCACAGGCTGACTGTTATTCTCCTTGACACTAGAATTGTGCCAACAATCTATGGCAAAGTGGCCTACCTTGCCACAACACCAGCACTCAAACCTGTTGTACCTTTGTTTAGGTACATCCCTAGCTGAATTATTTACAACAGGCTTCTTGTTTTGTGCTAGGGCTTTGCCCTTATATTTGGACCTAGCAGTCCAGGCAGGTTTTTTAAACCCTAATCCAGCCTTACCCTTTTGAGGTACAAACTCATCTATCAAGCGTAAAACAGATTTAGGTTTAGAAAAGCTAGCCACAATCTCTTTCTCCTTCTGAATTCTAACCTCCAGATTTCTAATCTGATCATTCTTGAAATTGATTGTTCCCATTTGAATAACAGTTATGTTTTTCAATCTGACAATCTCATTAAGTTTTTGATCCAGTAATTTCTCTGAATCTGTTGCAGCCAACTTATGACTAGCAATCTCCTTTACCTGCGTTTTGGCCAAGGTTTTGCTTTTCTTCAAGGCCTGCAACAATTCCCTATATTCATCCATTAACTGATGAATATCTACTTCAGATTCAGACCCACCCACATCACTTGATGCAGATGTATCTGACTCTGACTCAGTACTATAAATTGAACAAGAAGAACAACTTTGTATCTTACTTGGTCCAGGCTGATCCTGGATCTTGTCTCCTTCAGATGTAGCCATCAGTCCCTTGCAATGATGGTCTTCATGCTCATAAATTGAGTTCATTAGCTATATGAACTCATCTTCTTCCTCTTCAGCAAATAATCCAATGTTGGCTTCAGCTTCTGATTCTGTTTCTGAAGATGACTGGTATGTCAGACTCTTGTCTTTCTTAGCAACAAAGGACTTTTCCTTTTTGCTCTTAACCTGAGTCTTCTTTTTGTCAACTGACTCCTTCCTCTTTTCAGGACAGTCAGCCAATACATGTCCTTGTCTATTGCAGCAATAACAAACAATCTTTGAAGATGTAGCTTTGCTTGGCTTGGACCTTCTTCTGTCATTCCTGGATGACTTTCTCTTCTGATAGTAGTCATCTTTTGGCTGAGAAGTGGAAGGCTTAGACCTCCACTACCTCTTCTTTAGAAATCTTTGAAAGTGTCTAGTAAAAGCAGCAAAGTCTTCATCACTTTCACTGCTATCAGAACTCTTTCTATGTGAATTATCTGTGACAGCCTCAGCAATTATCTTAGGTGAAGATGGGGACTTGCTTCTATACTTCTTAGTGGCTTCAGTCTTGAAGGCCACAGTCTTTTCCTTGTTCTCCACTCTAGTATTCTTCTCTTCCTCCTTTCTAGCCATTAACTGCATCTCATAAGATAGCAGTTTTCCAAACAAAGTTGGAGGAGATATATTAACAAGTTTGGCCACTTCCCTAATGGCACAAACCTTGGTGTCCCAGTCCTTAGTCAGGGATCTTAAGAACTTGTCATTCAGCTCATAGTTGCTGAAGACTCTTTCATAGGACATCAACTCATTAACTATCCTATAGAACTTCTTGTAACATTCTGTAATGCTATCAGACTTTCCTTGTTTGAAGCTTTCATATTCCTGATTTAACATTGACTTCCTATCTTGTCTTACTTCCTCTGATCCTTCCATATAGACTATTAATGTGTCCCACATTTCTTTAGAGGTTTTACAATGAATTAAGTTCTGAAATGTTGAATCATCAATGGCACTAACAATTATATTCTGGGCTCTCTTGTCCATAGTAGCCTGGATGATTTCATCTTTAGTCATTTCAGAAAAGTCCTTGGGAGTTTTCTGATTTGCATCCAGAATGGATATCTTCATTGGCACATATGGGCCTTCTTTGACTGTAATATATATCCTTGGGTCAGAAGCTTCCATAAAGAGTATGACCCTCTCTTTCCATATACCAAATATCTCTTTTCTATATATTGGCAATTTCATTGATCCCAACTATTTGTGATTCTCACTAGAACCCATTTTCTTGATTCTTTCTTGATTCTTAAATCTGCCTTAAGGATCTTACTCTGACTGTTAAGTCCTTCTTTGAGTAACCTCAATTTGATATCACTTGAAAGAATTAGTGCTTAAACACCTAGTGGGGGGGGTGAATAGGTGTACTTTTTCTTTTTAATTTTAAGGCAGAAACTCTGTACAATTAAACCTGTATTTGCAATATTCTACAACTATTCAGCACAGCTAGCTCAGCAATCACAGAACTAATCAAACACAGAGTGCACACATATTTTATAGTGGTTCCCCAAGGTCTGGGTACATCCACTTTCCCCCTTCGCCTATCTAGTAGTGTACTAGATTCGGCCTAACTTCTGCACTTCTCCTCAGATCCTCAGATCCTACAGCTCAGAACCCCAAACCAGGTTCCTACAACTCAGAGTGTCCCTACTCCTACAACTCAGGCACAAAGCCCTACCACTCAGTCTTCAACAAGACCTACACTCAGGCTAAACAGCCCTTCCTCAGCCTTCAACAAGGCCTACACTCAGAGAATAGATTCTCCTACACTCAGGCTCAAAAGTCCTACCTCAGCCTTTATAAATTTAGGCTTACAACTCAGATCCCTTAAGATCCTACAAAAAGATAATAACAAGTTTAAATCACCACTCTGTTTGAGAGAATGAAGAGGGCAACCTTCCTGATCAGTTCTTGATAGTACTGATTCCTGAGATCAACTTTGTCTTTGCTTTCTTCAAGGCTTCTTGAGTCTGAACTCAGTAAAAGTTGATCTTCTTGAAGTAGACAGGCTGGAAACTTCCTTCTTAAGATGAAGAATTAAATCTGGATCTTTCTTTGCAGTCTGGTTCAGAACCTGCTCCTTAAGAGATCTGATTAAAAAAATCTCTTCCTTGATTTCAATTACTGGAGTTATCTCTCTCCAAGTAAATCTGAAATTTCTTCAAAATACTGATTTACAGTTTTCTCTGGATCTGTATTCTGTAATGATTGATCTTCTGATCTCTCAATTTGTTGTTGATTGTTCGATTCCTTTCTGTTGAACGAGAAAGGCCATTATATAGTCTTCCTCCAAGGTAACCGGCTGATCCAGTTTTTAACGAACTTTTGACAGCTGTGATAGTTGCGGTAGACCAGCTGAAATGCAGCTGTCAAGTCATCCAGTCACTTCTTGAAAATACTGTCTCTGTCTGAAAGTGTCGAGACTGATCTTCATTATGTGTCGACACAAATAGACCAAGTGTCGACACAAGTGGACTAAGTGTCGACACATGCCTTGGTGGTGTCGACACAACTCCTTCTGTTGTTGTAACAGCTTCTCGACACTGCTTCTTCAGAATGTCTCGACACTGATTCTGTGTGTCAACACAAGCCTTCTGTTGAATGTGTCGACACTGATTCTGTGTGTCGACACAAGTACTTCTTCTTTAACACTTAGTTGAATTCTGCTGTGTGTCGACACATCTCCTTTGTGTCGATGCATGTCTTCTTGTGTTGAAATTTGCTGAGTGTCGACACATCTCCTTTGTGTCGACACAAGTACTTATTTTACTTTAACTTTGTTGAAGCTTGCTGAGTGTCGACACAGCCTCCTGGTGTCGACACATTTGATGTCGACTAAGCTTCTCTGGGTGTCGACACTGCCTCTAAGTGTCGACAGAATTTATGTTGACAATTCTTCACTGTGTGTCGACACTGCCTGTATGTGTCGACACTTTTCTTCTGGTGTCGACTCTGCCTTTCCTGGTGTCGACACAATCTACTCCAAGTGTCGACACAGCTTTTCTCCAGTGTCGACACAAGTCTTCATAAGTGTCGACACGGCTTCTCCAGGTGTCGACACATGGACTTAGAAATTTCTTCATTTCCTGCAATTACTTAACCTGCACATATAAACTCAAAACACATCAAATACACCTTGATGTATATCATTGAGTAGGGTGAGGCTTCTTCAAATCTGGTACACATATTCCAATGTACCCAACAGTCGCAAACAAAGGGGTTACCAAAATTCCCCCAATGGCACACACGCCGCCACACGAAACTATTACAAAGGCCCCACCCGCTCATGGTCTTAGACCCGGGATTGCCTGCAAGCTCTGACTTCTCATGTCAGGATTCCAACAAACACAAACTGACAGATTCTAAGAAGCCTTGTTGTACCCCACCCGCTCATGACCTCATTACCCGGGCTTGCCCCATGCTTGGTATTCTCGTCAGTCTCACAAAAGGGGACTAGTCTCGCCGGGACACTCTCCACACATGACGTGCACGTCACGGGATAGCCAGCCGACCACAGAGACATAGCCACGCCTTGGCACATCACAATCCAAGATAATTCCACCCTAGTCCCTCATTCGTACTGCATAGTTCCCGCGCACCAAGGAAACCATCTACCACCAATGCGGAGCTAACCTTGTCCACCAAGGAAACCATCTACCGCCGTTGAGGAGCTAACCTTGTCCGGTTCTGACTACACGTACTCACTCGAGAAAAAGGGGAAAACATCACAGACATCATAAACGGCATCTTGCCGCAATGGATCTCTATGAATCCTTAAAGCTCGTATGCAACATCACCAAGTCGGACTAACGGTCACGACTACGGCTTCACCCATCAAGCCTAATCCACTAACGGAGAGGATCTCTAATGCAAAAACATGCCGGGGATGGACTCAATCGACCCGGAGGTTCCTCTTGAACCTTGGCGACCCAAACCCCTCTCATTTTAGAGTTTGGTGCCCAAAAACTAGAAAATAAAAGATGCTAAAACATGCATCATAAAACCAAGAGAAGAAGTGTCGTTACCTTCCGACCCCTCTTCCTATCCATGGAAACTTAGCCGGATGAAAACCTTCGCAACGATCTTGCCTCCACGGATCTGGACTCAGCTCACTATTTGGAGTACCAGAGCCTCTCCAACAGCCGTATCTTTCCTTCACCTTCTTCCTTGCTCTCCCCTCTCTCTAGATCTTATAAAGAGATTGCTTGGATAAGAATGAGGGTTTCTAACCCTATTCTCGGACTTAACTCAGCAAGGGAAACCCTGGACCATCAGATCCAAAAATAAGGGAAAGAACGGACACGATCCGAACTGAAAAACAAAACACCTTGTCCGAACACGGCTCGTGACACGTCCGTGTCCAAGGCCGTGTTCCCCAATCGACGCTGAAACCGTCGCACCCAAAACAGGACACGGGTCCTTAACACGCCCGTGTCACGTTTGACACGGCCGTGTCCAACCTGAACATGCCTGGGCTCCAGGTCGTGTCCAACCCCTCACAAGTCCCGTCTCACAACCCGAGAAGGACATGGCTTGGGGCACGCCCGTGTCCTAGGCCGTGTTCCCTGCCTGTATCGACACATCCCTCGTGTCGACACCACCTTGATGACACTTCTATGTCGACACCTCCTCTGTGTCGACACCATTGTGTCGACACCACCATGTCGACATCTCTCTGTCGATACTTGGGAGAACACTTCTGCGACACGGGCTCCGACACGGGCGTGTCGGAGGGCATGCCCCCCACTAGTCGATGAACTGAGCTAAAAGTCATCGACTTCCCAGACTCTCGACGAACCCGGTTCGACACGGCCATGGACACGCCCGTGTCCTTTGCCCTGTGACCCTCACCAAGCCCCAAAATGGCTCTTAACGCTGCTTGTCCTACTTTCAAATTTTGGGGCGTTACAACTCCCTCCCCCTTAAAAGAATTTCGTCCCGAAATTAGCAAAAAGCAAGAAGAGGTACACAAAATTTAAATGATAACTGAACGGAAAAACTCCGGATATTCCTCCAGCATGGTTTGTTCTCGCTCCCAAGAGAGCTCCTCACGGCCGCAGTTATCTCATCGGACTTTTACGAGTTTGACCTCTTTGTTCCGCAACTGCCGAATTTCTGAGTCCTCTATAGCAATTAGACGGACTCGCGTCCTCAAGTCTTCCTCTATCGGCACCGATGCCGATTCGATCACCACACTAGCCTCTACCAAGGCTTTCCTCAAGACGGAAACATGGAAGACGTCATGCAATCCAATCAACTCTGCGGACAACGCCAACCGGTACGCTGCTTCTCCCACCCGTTCAACAACTTCAAAAGGTCCTCAAAACCTTGGACTCAATTTCTTGAGTCGGCGAACCCGTGAAACTCCTTTGAACGGCTTGATCTTCAAATAGACCCAATCGCCTACCGCGAACTCCAACTTCCTGTGGTGCGCATTAAAATATTTTGCTTGCCGATCTTGAGCCACCTTCATGCGCTCTTGAATGGTCCGTACCAACTCACAAGCATCCGTCACCACTTCTCTTCCCAATAGTTTGGTGTCTCCCGCCTCTGCCCATGACATCGTTGTTCGACACCGCCTTCCATACAGAGCTTCGTATGGCGCCAACTTTATACTTGTTTGGTAACTGTTTTTATATGCGAACTCCACCATGAAGAGGTGATCTTCCCATTTCTTGTCGAAGTCAAGAATACATATCCTCAGCATATCCTCCATAGTACGGTTCGTTCTTTCAGTTTGCCCGTCAGTTTGAGGATGGAAAGCCGCACTGAACTTTAGCTTCATGCCCAGACTCTTCTGAACCAACCTCCAGTCCTTGGACGTGAAACGTCCGTCACGATCGCCGACTATACTTTTAGGGATCCCATGTAGCTGCACGATGTTGCGAACATACAACTCCACCAGCTTCTCCACGCTGTCCTCCTTCCGGTTTGGGATGAAGTGAGCCACTTTGGTTAAGCGATCAACAATCACCCAAATCGTGTCGTTACCCTGCTGTGATCTAGGTAACCCATGCACAAAATCCATGGAGATGTCATCGAATTTCCACTCGGTGATTGGAAGAGGCTTCAGGAACCCGCCCGGCTTCTAACACTCGGCCTTCAGCAAGGCACAAGTTTGACATCGATTCACGTACAAAGCTATGTCCCGCTTCAGTCCAGGCCACCAAAAGTATCTCTTCATACACAAGTACATCTTTGTACTGCCCGGATGAATGGAGTACTTTGTAAAGTGAGCCTCAAACATCAACTCCTCACAGAGCTTGCCAAACTGCGGTACACAAATCCTTCTGTCCTTCCTCAAAATCACGTCAATCATCTCCCAGGCGCTGCTCTCGCCTTTTTGAGCTTCCACCACGAATGGCTTAAACTCCACATCCAAACGGGTTGCTTCCCGTATACGATCGGACAAGTCGTTCTGCACTTCAATCCAGTTTAATCGAGCCACGCTAGCCTCGCCTCTTGCTATGCACTCCAAGCTGAGGGCCTCCCATTCCCGTACCAACCGCTCATCATGAGCGTCAATCCAATTCTCTTGCCCAGAGTATTTTCTACTCAATGCATCGGCTACCACATTGGCCTTGCCTGGCGTATACTGGATCGCCACTTCATAGTCTCCAAGGAACTCAACCCACCTGCGCTGCCGCATATTCAAGTCCTTCTGATCTAAGAGATACTTCAGGCTTTTATGATCCGTAAAGATCTCTACCTTCGCACCATAGACATAGTGTCGCCAAATTTTCAACGAAACAATTACCGCCGCCAACTCCAAGTCATGGACGGGGTAATTCCTCTCATGGGGCTTCAGCTGCCTCGACCCAAAGGCTATTACACTGCCATGTTGCACCAACACGCAACCCAAACCGCATCCCGATGCGTCACTGAAGATCTGAAATCCTTCGGTCCCTTTCAGTAGACTTAGGATTAGTGTCGTCATCAGTCTTTCCTTCAGCGCCGCGAATGCCTGACTGCACTCTTGAGTCCACACAAACTTCTGGTCTTTACGAGTGAGTGAGGTGAGGGGTAGAGCTATCCGCGAAAAGTTTTCCACGAATCTCCTATAATACCCGGCTAGTCCAAGAAAACTTCGGACTTCCAACACGGTTCTCAAAATTGGCCAATCTTTGATGGCTTCCACCTTTGTTGGATCTACCGCCACTCCATCCCCACTAATCACGTGGCCCAAGAATGCCACCTTCTCCAACCAGAACTCGCACTTTGAGAACTTTGCACAAAACTGGTTCTCCCTTAACACTTGCAAGACCATTCTCAAGTGAGTCTCATGCTCCACTTCCGATTTGGAATACACTAAGATGTCGTCAATAAAGACAACTACAAAAGAGTTTAAGTATTTTCGAAATACTCGATTCATCAAATCCATGAATACAGATGGTGCGTTCGTCAGTTAAAACGGCATCACCGAGAACTCGAAGTTTCCATACCTCATGTCAAACGCTGTCTTGGGTATGTCCTCATCCCAAATCCGCAACTAATAGTATCCTGACTTCAGGTCCAACTTTGCATACACTACCGACCCCACCAACTGGTCGAACAAGTCATCTATCCGAGGAATCAGATATTTATTCTTGACAGTCAATTTATTCAGCTCTCAGTAGTCTATGCACAGCCGCATACTACCATCTTTCTTCTTTACAAACAACACCGGCGCGCTCCACGGTAAAGAACTGGGTCTGATATACCCTTGCTCCAACAGTTCCTGCAACTGTACCTTGAGTTCAGCCAACTCCTTTGGTTCCATCCTAAACGGAGGATGCGTGACACTAGTCTAGCCTCCTGTACTAACTCAATCGAGAAATTGATCTCCTGTCGAGGAGGCGCTCCAGCAAATTCATCCGGGAATACATCCTCGAGCACTGCCACCACAGGCACTTCCCCAAGCGATAACCTGAAAAGGAGAACCTCCAATAACGCTACAAGCACTACTCCACCCTGGCTAACTGCCCGCGCCAACTGTAAGGCCGAAATCAGAGAACAGGCCACTCCATTAAGGTCCTCAAATTTGACCTCCGCCTGCCCTTCGCTTCTTAGGGTCACCACCTTGGATAGGCAATCAATACTGGCACGTTGCTCCACTAGCCAGTCCATTCCCAAAATCACATCAAACTCGACCTACGGTAAGACCGCTGCTATCAACACGAAGTCAACTCCGCTTAGCTCCAAACCAATGCGCCCTTTCTTTCCGGTGGTCATGGATGACCCATTGGGCATGCGCACCTTCAGCTCCGCGTCCGCCGAAAATGACTCAACTCTAATCCTCCGGACAAAGCTTTCCGCAAGAAAGGAGTGCGACGCTCCCGTATCAAACAGTACTCTAGCGGGGTATCCGGAAACCAACGCAAAGCCTACAACATAGACATCAACCATAATCGGTCTAAACATATGAGCGCAAGGTTAAACTTAAACTTCCTCATACCTGTCACCACGTCGGGTTGGCGGATCGCTTCCTACTGTCCAAGGTTGTAAGCCCTTGGTTGCACCGGTTGGAACAGAGAAGCGCTCGACTCCGCCATCTTCACTTTCTCTACGGCACTAGGGCCGGAGCGCACAATCTGCTCCTGCCTTGACTCCTACTCCCCACCCCCTTGGTTACAAATATGAGCTATGTGCCCCACCTTGCCACAGTTGAAGCATGTCAATGGCCCCATAGAGTGAGACCCTCCGAACGTCCACTTGCTTTTCTCACTAGACTTGTACGGGTGAGGCTTCTTCCTCCATCTATTCCCTTCCAACTTTCCTTGGGATGGAGAAGGCTTCCCTTCTCCTTGCTTGGGTGTAAAACCCTTGGGGCGTTGGCTTCGCTCTAGATCACTCTCCAATGTCCTGGCGGCCTCAACAAGCTCGTTAAAACTAGCTCTCTTCATGGCAATGACGGGTTGCCTTAGATTCTCCCTCAGCCCCTGGTAAAAGAGGTTATCCCTCTCCACATCATCTGCCATCGTCGTACCCGCATAACGACCCAAACGGGTGAACTCCTGCACATACTCGTCCACCATCTTGTCTCGCTGCATCAAGTGCAGAAATTGCCTCTGAAGGGCCATCCTCATAGAAACGGGAATGTACCTCTTTAGAAATGAATCCCCAAATTCTTCCATTGATGGGGTGCGCCCAGGAAATTGGCAGCCGCTATGGCACACACACCACAACTTTACATCTCCCTCCAACATGAAGGCCGTAAATTCAGATTTCTTCTCTTCTGGCCTCTCTGCCGCCCTCAAAAGCTCGTGAATCCGTGCCCACCAGTCCTCCGCATCAGTCGGGGTACCGACACCCTTGAATGTCGAGGGATGGAAGCTCAGAAAGTACTTGCATCTGCCGGTATCCATGCCCGACAACCACCCTTTCTACCAAAGGCTCTACTCCCCTGGCTTCTCTGCCCGGCACCGCCATCGCCGTATCCGGTATAGCAGGGGTTGCTACCTGAGCTGTTGATATAGCTTGGACTACCACCATTGCTTCTACAAGCATGCGGCAGAAGTCAGCCGGGTTTACACCCATGACCAAAGGACCCTGAGATGTGGCGCTGCTCGCCGAAAGCTCTTCTCTTGGTTTCGACGTACCAGCCTCGTTGCTTTGCACTCTTAAGAAAAGCAAGAAAGAAAGGGATCAGTCTCTAATCGCAAGACTCAAACATAATGGACACTCATGGTCCCACATTACTCCTATGTGGATAACTTCTATACGCACTGACCTCGAATCAAACCTGGCTTTGATACCAAATTGTAACACCTCCCCTGTAATGACCTTATAATATGGGTCTGGCTGGGGCCCACAACATAGAGACGCCACAGCTTCAGTATTATAAGATGATATAACTGCCCTGATCTCAAAACTCATAACCACAGCACATCAGAAAAAGCAAACAGACTAGAAGTTATCCACACCAAATAGGAGTATCGAAGTGGCCTTAAGGCCTTACAATAAAAGTGAGTCCAAAACTCAAATAATAACACCAGTCATAAATATGCATAAGCACTCCTAGACTACCTCGGCATGCAAGCCGGAAAACATGAGCATCAACCATACAATATCATAAAAGTTAGAGCTACAGCAAAACGGTAACACTTCATGAGGCTTAGGCCCTTTTGGTCGGCGAGCTAGCTCCTGCTTGCGATCCTTGCCCTGTAAAAATTTGATTGTAACGTGGGTCAACAAAGGCAGACCTCAAACTGTGTAACCAACACATCTCCTCCTAGCTGCCCCTAACGGACCCCGGGGAACCCCTCCAACCTGCAAGTCAGCACTTCGTATGCGATATATAAATAAATAAGTAAGGCACTAAGAACAGGCATACATGTCTCAACAACATACACGTTCTCTATTGTTGAGCATATAATGAAAGGGCCTACTTATACAAGATGTATGCAAAAACCCAGGCTTCACCCAAGGCACCCTATCACGTATGCATCTAGCACATCATCACATCATATGGGTACTCATCAATTCCCCATTGGCATAAAGCCGCAACACAAAGGGGTTACCAACATTCCCCCAACGACACACACGCCGACACACAGAACTCTTGCAAAGGCCCCACCCACTCATGGTCTTAGACCTGGGCTTGCCTGCAAGCTCTGACTTCTCATGTCAGGATTCCAACAAACACAAACTGACCGATTCTAAGAAGCCATGCTGGACCCCACCCGCTCATGGCCTCATTGCCCGGGCTTTCCCCATGCTTGGCATTCTCGTCAGTCTCACAGAAGGGGACTAGTCTCGCCAGGACACTCTCCACACATGACATGCACGTCACGGGATAGCCAGCCGACCACGGAGACACATCCACGCCTTGGCACATCATAATCCAAGACAATTCCACCCTAGTCCCTCATTCGTATTGTAGCGTTCCCGTGCACCAAGTAAACCATCTACCACCAATGCAGAGCTAACCTTGTCCACCGAGGGAACCATCTACCGCCGTTGAGGAGCTAACCTTATCTGGTTCCGACTACAGGTACTCACTCGAGAAAAAGGGGAAAACATCACAAACATCACAAACAGCATCTTGCCGTAACGGATCTCTACGAATCCTTAAAGCTCGTATGCAATATCAACGAGTCGGACTAACGTTCGCGACTACGGATTCACCCATCATGCCTAATCCACTAACGGAGCTGATCTCTAATGAAAAAACATGTCGGGGATGGACTCAATCGACCCGGAGGTTCCCCTTGAACCTTGGCAACCCAAACCCCTCTCATTTGAGAGTTTGGTTCCCAAAAAATACAAAATAAAAGATGCTAAAACATGCATCCTAAAACCAAGAGGGAAAGTGTCGTTACCTTCTGACCCCTCTTCATAGCCATGGAAACTTAGACGGATGAAACCTTCGCAACAATCTTGCCTCCAAGGATCTGGACTCTGCTTGCGATTTGGAGCACCGGAGCCTCTCCAACAGTCGGATCTTTCCTTCACCTTCTTCCTTGCTCTCCCCTCTCTCTAGACCTTAGAAAGAGATTGCTTGGAGAATAATGAGGGTTTCTAACCCTATTCTCGGACTTAGCTCAGCAAGGGCAACCCTGGACCATCAAATCCCAAAAGAAGGGAAAGAACGACAACGATCCGAACTGAAAAACAAAACACCTGGGCCGAACACGGCTCATGATATGCCCGTGTCCAAGGCCGTGTTCCCCAATCGACGCCGAAACCGTCGCACCCAAAGCAGGACATGGGTCCTTGACACGCCCGTATCACTTTTGATACGGCCGTGTCCAACCTGAACACGCCTGGGCTCCAGGCCATGTACAACCCCTCACAAGTCCTGTCTCACAAGCCGAGAAGGACACGGCCTGGGACACGCCCGTGTCCTAGGCCGTGTTTTATGCCTGTGTCGACACCTCCCTCGTGTCGACACCACCGTGTCGACACCACCGTGTTGACACTACTGTGTCGACACCTCCTCTGTGTCGACACCATTGTGTCGACACCACCATGTCGAAACATCTGTGTCGACACTTGAGAGAACACGCCTGCGACACGGCTCCGACACGGGCATGTCAGAGGGCGTGTCTCCCACTAGTCGACGAATTGAGCAAAAAATCGTCGACTTCCCAGGCTCTCGACGAACCCGGTTCGACACGGCCATGGACACGCCCGTGTCGTTGGTCGTGTAACCCTCACCAAGCCCCAAAATGGCTCTCGACGCTGCTCATCCTACTTTCAAATTTTGGGGTGTTACACACGGTTTCTCCTCCACCACCACCCTCAAAGCCGTCTCATCTCCAACCCGATCACCTCCACTAAGCCCTAACTCGGCCACCCTAGGCTACAACCAGCCACACTCCACCAAAACCATATAATCCGACTACCCCTCTCTTTTAGTGGTTAGGACAAATTGTTGGCAACATTTTTCGTGGATCTCGGCCAAGGCGTGAAGCGACGAAGGAGGACAAGTTTCCTCTCCTTCTGACGTTACTCCAGTAGAGCCATTGACGGGCGATCCAAGTAAAGAAATCGGAATCATCCATTCTGGTTGGGTAACGAAAAATTTCTACTCTCGTGTGTTTCTTTTCCTAGATATTCTTGTGTTTGAAATTCTTGGCGTTGTATCTTGAAGCATTGAATAATCGTGGTTTTCTTTCGATTGGTTTATGTTTATCTTGATTGATTTTATTTTCGAAAAGTCTTGGCGAACCGTCGTTATATTTTGTTGGGAGAGATCTACCGTTTTCTGAATCGTTACTTTTGGTAGATCTCTTTTGGTACAACACCGCTCGTTCGGACCGGGTGGGTCCTTTTAGCTGGAAAGGGTATTGGCCTATAGCCATTGTTCGATCCTAAGCAGTTTGGCTACCCGTACGTTAGCATATAATTGATAGACTTAATTAACGTGGTGTTGCGTAGAACGATTGTGTGAGTGTAGGACTGGATCATTAGAGTGGCAAACGTGTTCGTCTGTAGATATATTCGGTTTCAACGTGCAAGCCTGCATCAATTTGGTATCAGAGACCTGGTTCACGTCAATTTCCTAATTGGCACCCTACCTGATGGCGCGCCCCCTCCTCCACAATTTGAAGACGATGCTGACGATGCTGATGATGATCCGGTTGATAAGGCAATACAACTTAAGGATGTGAGGCGGCACAATGACGCTAACGGAAGGCTACGCTACAACCTCCGCCCGCGGCGTGCTACCGCCACTCCAAAGCATTAGCCTTATTTATTTCCTTTCTTGCACTCTATTTTATATTCATTGCATGTTTTATTATTTTTAATTTTGAACAATTTTAGTATTGGTGTGCAATTAGCCATTCGGATGGATGAGATTACATCTCCATCATGAAGGGTTAAGGCTTGTTTGTAACTCCTATATAAGGAATCTTTCTTATGAGATCATTAGAGAATATTGAAAACCTAATTTCCTCCTTGTGAAATTTCGGCCAAGAGGAGTGTTCTCCAAGCCGCCGCCCCCCCCCCCCCCCCCTTGTGTGGTGTGAAGCCTCCGCCCCCCCCCCCCCCCTGCTCCCTCCATCCGTTCGGTGCGACTCCGGCGCGGCTTCCTTCGGTGCGACTCCTTGGAAGAAGTTTGCAAACCATTCAGTGTGACGACGGATGGATCCGTGGAGAGAGTGATTCTCCTACAGTTATCTTGTGTGAAAGCTTTTCGGTTGGGTAATCTCTTCCCCCTCCCTTGTGTGATTTCTTCTCTTTAGTTGTGGTGGTTTTTTCACAAATCGTTTTCTCCGGATCGTTAATTTAATCGCTGCAAGTTTTGAATCGAAATCGTCATTGCAAGGCTTTTTATTTCCGGATCGGGTGAATCCTATTTGCCTGAGCGGATCTTGGCCTATAGCCTTGGTCTTGTTCTCAAAAAGGAGTGGCAACCTTTGTGTTTTCTTAGGGAATATTCCGACTCAAATTTCCGATAGTTGTTTTCGAGTCGACCATTCCTCCTTTGTTGTTTGTGCTGCGTTCTTGTGGCGAGGAACTATTGTGGGCGATAGGTGCTGTGTAGGTGCGGTAGATCTACGACGTGTAGAGCGGAGATAGAGCATTAGCTTCGTGGAGATCTCCGATCCGACATCCCTACATCAATTTGTTATCAAAGGTGGTCGTTTCAATTTTCACGTTGCAAACATCCTCCCTGCGTTCCTTGTTGGTTGATCGAATCTCTAGAAAATCAAAAAAAATATTTTCTGTGGTCTGCCAATAGCGGGCTGAAATATTTATTTTCCAGCAAAAGTTCAAAAAATATTTTTTTAATGATCTACGTGTTATTCACATTGGGAATATAAAAAAATATCTTATTTTCAACATAGCTACAGCCCTAGGAAAAATCATCATTCCAAACTTTTACTAAACATGAATGCGCACTAGACTCGGATTGGAATATTCGACTCCGTCTACGTCTAGGATGGCTGCGAATGAGCGTGGGGATCCCAACACCGAGGCCATAACAGGTCTGCGAAATGAAATAACGGAACATAGAGACATGTTAACAGAGATCCTACACAACCAAGCTAGGCCACCCCCACCACCCGTTAATGTTGACCTGCCCAACCGTCACCAACATAACTCTGATTCGGATTCTGATGGGGACTCTCCGCGGGTGCCCCCGAGAGGACACCACCCCGAGCGAGACTTTGATATTACCAGGGCTATTAAGATAAATTCCCCCACTTATGATGGCATGGGAGACCCCAAATCTTCCTAAATTTGACTGTGGACATGGAGTGTTACTTCGAGTGGCAGAACCTGACGGATCCCCAAAAGGTCCAAGTTTCCCGAATGAAGTTTACCGGTCGCGCAAAGAAGTTTTGGCTGAATGAGGAGTGAAGGTTAGGAACCGGACACGGAGCCCCCCTTATAGGTTGGCCAGTAATGAAAACCCTGTTGACCGATCAGCACATTCCCGCGTACCATCGGACACAGATGTTCGATGAGCTTGTCACTCTGCGGCATGGCTCCAACTCGGTAGCTGAATATATGGGTGAACTTAAGGACGTATGGTGTGATGTGACCATAGGGAGATCCCCGAAGTCACTTTATCTGGATTTTGAAAAGGCCTTCACCCCGATATCCAAAAGAAGCTCTTGCGATATGGGCATACGGACTTGAACACGACTTTCAATGCCGCCTTGGACATTGAAAAACACCTAGCCTCTAAGGCTCACTCCCGTTACGCTCATGCGAAGAACAAGTCCACCACAGGGGCATCTTCTTACACATACCCTGATAAGGGAAAGTTCAAATCCACCGAGTCGAAGTCAATCGTGATCACCGCTAGGAACACCAAGAACCCTGCGAGTGAGTGTGTCCCTATAGGGAAGGTTAGCAAGGCTAACACCACTTGTTACTCTTGCGGCATTCAAGGCCACTATGCCTACGAATGCCCAGCAAAGACGAAAACTCTAGCCTTATTAGAGCCAACTACCGACCCTGACGATTATGTATTCGAGGCTGCAGAGGAGAGTGACCCCGAAGGAGTCCCTAGTGACTTAGAGGACGATCACCCCCTTATGGTGATGCGTTGTATTTTGACCACTCCTCGTCCATTAGATGATTGGAAGAGGATGAGCATATTTTATCTGATTTTTAAGAGTGGTGAGAAGCTTTGCAAGCTGATTGTTGATAGTGGTAGCTGTGTGAATGACGTATCTGAGAACGCCGTTGCACGTATGTCCTTGACCACGGAACCACACCCGACCCCATATCAGGTCGCTTGGATCAACATGATCTCTGTACCCGTTACCAAGCGCTGCCTGGTCCCACTCTCAATCAAATCATACATTGATGAGGTGTGGTGTGATGTCCTTCCGATGGACGCTTGTCATGTGTTGTTAGGCCGCACTTGGCTATACGACCGTGATGTTACACATTTTGGTAGAGCAAACACTTATGAGTTCAAATTCAATGGCAAAACCATCACTTTGAAGCCGACCATCCCAAAGGAGCCCGTAGTCTTGGCTAAGGACACCACTATTCCGGTAGAACGGAAAGCGTTGAATCTAGTTGGTAGGAAGGAGTTTGAGAGAGATACGTTCTTTGATGGAATTATATATGCGCTAGTCCTCCTAGGTGCGAAGACTGATTCTAGCATTTTGGATGAGCTACCTAGTGAGTTACGGGTACTGTTGGAGGAGTATAGGGATGTGTACCTGGATGAGTTGCCGCCCACGTTACCCCCGCTTAGGAATATCCAGCGTGCGATAGATCTCATCCCGGGGTCTTCCTTGCCAAATCAGCCCCATTATCGACTCCACCGAGCAGCTCACCTGGAGTTGCAGTCCCAGATAGAGGGTTTACTAGAGAAAGGTTTTATTAGGACTAGTATGAGTCCATGTGCTGTACTAGCTCTACTTGCCCCCAAGAAGGATGGTATATGGCGGATGTGCATTGATAGCCGTGCTATCAACAAAATTACCATCAAGTATAGGTTCCCCATTCCCCGCCTAGATGATTTGTTGGATGTCTTGTCCGGAGCCACCGTATTCTCCAAATTATATCTTCGGAGTGGCTATCACCAGATTAGAATACGAGAGGAAGATGAGTGGAAGACGGCGTTTAAGTCGAAGGATGGTCTGTACGAATGGCTTGTGATGCCCTTTGGGTTGTCCAATGCCCCTAGTACCTTCTCCCGGATGATGACACATGTCTTTCAGCCATTTATGGGGAAGTTCGTTGTCGTCTACATTGACGATATTCTGATTTATAGCACCTCTACTACCGAGCACATCTCCCACATGAGAGTGATCCTTTCCACCCTGCGGAAGGAAACTTTATTTCTCAATCTTAAGAAATGCACTTTCTATGTCTCGGAGGTAGAGTTCTTAGGCTATATAGTCGGCTCTAAGGGTATTCGAGTCGATCCGGGCAAGGTTCAGGTCATTAAGGACTGACCCGTGCCAACCACCCTACGTGAGGTGCGTAGTTTCCATGGGTTAGCCACGTTTTATCGTCGGCTCATACGAGACTTCAGTAGTATTATGGCGCCTATCACCGACTGTATGAAGAAGGGATAGTTTACGTGGACGAAGTCCGCCACCGATGCTTTTGAACGAATCAAGGAGCTTATGACTGAGGCACCTGTCTTATATCTACCTGACTTTGCTAAAGTCTTTGAGCTCACATGCGATGCGTCTGGGGTAGGGATTGGAGGTGTCTTGAGCCAGGAGGGCCATCCCGTTAGTTATTTTAGCGATAAGTTGTCCGGCCCTAAGCTGAACTATTCAAATTACGATAGGGAATTTTATGTTGTAGTCCGATGTCTACACCATTGGAGGCACTATCTCCTCTCCAAGGAGTTTGTGATCCTCTCCTATCATGAGGCTTTACGTTTCATCAACGGCCAGCATAAGATCAGCCCACGACACGCTAAGTGGGTAGCTTTCTTAAAGGGTTACACGTTTAATCTCAAGCACCTTAATGGAGCTGATAACCGAGTCGCGGACGCCCTTAGTCGTCTTACTCTTTTACTCACCTCTATGGAAGTACATGTTGTAGGATTTGAGCGGATTAAGGATGAGTACGCCATGTGTCCTGACTTCCAGAACTTCTATCTATCTGCCTAGGATAGCTCCCCCACGATGATATCTGCATACGTCATCAAGGACAGTTTCCTGTTTAGGAACGGGAAGCTATGTATTCCGCAGTCATCGTTACGACTACATATCAAATGGGAGTTGCATAGCGGAGGGTTGAGTGGCCACTTCGGTAGAGATAAGACCATTACGTTAGTCGAGGACAAATTCTATTGGCCAAAACTTAAGGTTATGGTGGGACAGGTAGTGAGTAGCTGCCTCACGTGTCAGCTGTCTAAGGGTAGTAAAACCAACGTAGGATTATATACACCCTTGTCTATTCCATCCATGCCTTGGGTAGACGTTAGTATGGATTTTGTATTAGGCCTGCCCATTACCCTACGCCGTCACGACTCAATTTATGTAGTTGTGGATAGGTTTTCAAAGATGGCTTATTTCATCCCGTGCAGTAGGACAAACGATGCGTCTCACGTCGCTAAACTATATTTTAAAGAAGTCGTTAGTCACCGTGGAGTGCCAAAAACCATAGTATCGGATAGGGACGTAAAATTCACTAGATATTTTTGGAAGACTCTTTGGATATTAATGGGAACAAAATTATTGTTCTCCTCTGCCTATCATCCCCAAACTGATGGACAGACGGAAGTGGTTAATCTGAGCTTAGGAAATTTGTTACGATGCCCTGTGAGTGATCACAAGAGCACTTGGGATCTTCTCCTTCCCCATGCCCAATTAGCCTACAATAATTCCAAGAATCGGTCTACGGGTCTGTCTCCAAATGAGATTATCCACGGGTATAAGGCTCTTGTGCCGCTTGACTTGGTGTTGTTGCCCCCAACGTACAAGGCAAGTCAGTTTGCACAATCCTTCGCCCAGCACATCCATGATTTACATGCACGTATAGAGGACACCTTGACTACGCAATATGACTCTTATCAAGCGCACACTAATTTACATAGGAGTGTATCAGACTTAAAAATTGGCGATCTAGTTTTAGTCCGTTTGGTTCCCGAACGCTTGCCAACTGGCACCGTTAAAACGTTAGCACCAAAGCACGCCAACCCTTTTCGGATTATTTAGAAGTTAGGTGACAACGCTTTCGTTTTGGACTTGCCTGCTGATTGGGGTATCTCCCCCATTTTTAATGTTTCGGATTTAACGATGTTTGTGTCACCAGCACAAGAGTTGATTTCTTTGTCGTCTTCTTCTCCGACTCTAAATTCTCATGGGTTGGGCAGTGGTAGTACAGATGATCTCTCTCTTTCGGTCCCCACAGGTATATCATCGGATGGTAAGTTGCCTTCTTTCCTGGCCACTGCTAATATGTTCCCCTGGTTCCCATGGACGTTTTCCACTCCAGAGATGATACTTGATGCTGAGCCTATTACCACTGCTGATGGCGACACCCTCCGCTTTCTCATCCGTTGGCGTGATCGGCCCCCTTCGGATGACTCTTGGGTACTCGAGGCGGAGCTGCAGAGTTTGGATGCCGCTCTCCTTCACCGCTATCGCTTGGACCACGCATCGGAGATGCGTGCATTTGAGCGGGGGAGGATTGATGGCGCGCCCCCTCCTCCACCATTTGAAGAAGATGCTGACGATGCTGATGATGATCCGGTTGATAAGGCAATACAACTCAAGGATGTGAGGCGGCACGATGACGCTAACGGAAGGCTACGCTACAACCTCCGCCCATGGCGTGCTACCGCCACTGTAAAGCATTAGCCTTATTTATTTTCTTTCTTGCACTCTATTTTATATTCATTGCATGTTTTATTATTTTTAATTTTGAACAATTTTAATATTGGTGTGCAATTAGCCATTTTGATGGATGAGATTACATCTCCATCATGAAGGGTTAAGGCTTGTTTGTAACTCCTATATAAGGAGGCTTTCTTATGAGATCATTAGAGAAGATTGAAAACCTAATTTCCTTCTTGTGAAATTTCGGCCAGGAGGAGTGTTCTCCAAGCCGACGCCCCCCCCCCCCCCCCCCCCCTTGTGTGGTGTGAATCCGCCGCCCCCCCCCCCCCCCTTCCGCCCCCTCTTATTAGCATGTTGACATCCCTACATCACTCCCCCTCTTATTAGCATGTCGACACGCACTTTGTATGCACGCTTTATTTGCCAAAAAATAAAAAAAATCTCGTCTGCCAATAGCGGTCTATTTTGTTTTTCTACAAAAAAATAAATAAAAAAATTATTTAATAATCTCCATATTTTTTTCATCCAGAAAATCAAAAATAATATTTTATTACCCTAGTTACTAAGCGGGAACAAATCGGTCTTTCCTAGAGTTTAGTGGGTAAGATTCATTTTTCATTGCATTTGCACAAGAATTAGATCGAGTTTTCTCTCTGCTTCTCATTATTATGGCCTATGACGTTAAAGTTTCCCTTTTAGTCTATTGGTATGATAAAGCCATGGCGAATCACACCCCAGCCTTGCCATCATACCCTAAGAATTCTAATCTTCCCCAGACTTCTCTTCACACTAAGAGTGATATATTCACCTATGATGGTTATGGGGATCCCAAATTTTTTAGAGACTGACTTAAGTGGGTAGAAATCTATTTTGATTGTCACGAATGGGATGACCACCAAAAGGTTAACATCGTCCGAGGGCGGTTAATAGGTCGAGCGTGCGTGTTTTGGTTAAACGAAGAACGTCGTGTGGGTAGCTGTAAAATTGCTTGGCCGTACATGCGGTTCCTACTCTCGGATAACTTTGATCCTGCCTACCTACGTACTAATAGCACCACACCTGTTAGCAAGAATAGTTTCGTCACGAGACTCGTATCTACTTATAGGAGTGAATCTACGCCTGAGGATAGATCCTATACCCATAGAGGTAGTAATACTCAAAGTGCGCCTATTCCCACCTCTAGGGAAGATAAGCCATATAGACCCCAAAATTTGAACTCGAAAGAGGTTACTACTAGGGTGTCTGCTCGTTTAGCCTCAACGTCTAAGCCCCCTGATATAGTGACTGATACCCATAAGGATGCTGGTGTAGATGTGGTATCTTTTGACCCTGAGGTTGCTGATGTTGATATATTATCTCTGGATTCTGAAGATGACAAGCTAGGAGAAAGGATTCCTACACCTACGATAGTGCCCGACGAGTCTGATCATTCTGAAAGTGAGGGAATCCCTAGTGATTTAGAAGATGATGTATGGGATGATTACATTCCAATCTATGAGAGTATTCCATTGCCTATTACTTGCCCTACTAGCATTGTGTCTGTTCATCCTAGTATTGAGTGCCCTCTCCAGAATACAATCCCCATCACATTAGAGACTATGATTACACCCACTGAGACTTCATCTGACTTACCTGAGGAGCCTGTGGTGAGGATTTGTCTATTGTCATTGATGACCTTGACTTAATGGATGTACCGACTGATTGGAAAGACTCGCCATATGTGAGAAGGTTATGTTTGGATGATTTTAGCGCTGCGAATCCGAAAGATAGCTATTTGATGTTACCACCATTGTCTGAAGCTCAATCTGAATTTAAATTTTCGTTGAGTTCGATTTTGCCCATTTCTGAGATCATTACCGATTCTGAATTGAATTATTGTGTAGTGTAATGCCCCAAAACTCAAAAGAGGGACGGGCAGCATTTAGAACCAAGTTTGGTGCTTGGTAGGGGTCATACGGCCTTGGACACGAGCATGCCCCGGGCCGTGTCGTGCTCGGGTTCGACGAATTTTCCGAGTGGTTGACGAAAATGCAGTCGACAATTGTCGAGACAGCGAATACGGTCGGATACACAGTCGTGTCCCAGGTCGTGTCCTGCTCGGGCTGTTAGCCGAGCTATGTCGGTGGAGGAACATGGCTTGGAGCCCAGGCATGTTCGGGTTGACACGGGCGTGTAAAATATGACACGGGCGTGTCGAGAACAAGTGTTCTCTTCGGGATGGTTTTAATCCTATGTCGATGGAGGAGCACGCCCCGCAACACGTGCGTGTACTGATTGATACGGGCGAGTCAAGTGTGACACGGGCGTGTCGAGAGCCCACGTCATGGTCTGGATGCGGCGATTTCGGCGTCGATTGAGGCACACGGCCTTGGATATGGGCGTGTCACAAGCCGTGTTCGGCCCAGGAAATTGATTTTAAGTGTGAATCGTGGTCATCTGTTTCCTTCTTTTGGGATCCAAGGTCCCAGGCTGGTCTAGACAGGGTTAAGTTCGGGAATAGGGTTTGAAAACCTCATTCCACTTCAAGCTTTCTCTTTCTAAAGCATTAGAGAGATGGGAGAGCAAGGAAGAAGGAGGAGGATAGTTCCGGCCGGCGGTGGAGCTTTGGAGCCCCAAATCGCAAGCCGAGTAGATATCTCCGGAGGCGAGGCCGTTGCGGTGCTTTTCATCCATATATATCTTCATGGCGCCAAAGAGAAACGCAAGGGTAATGATTCTCTTCTTGGACATGTGAAGTCCTCTTTTCCTTTTGCATAGGAAGCCCGCTCTCGCGAGTATGCGGTGAGTGTGAGATATTCCTTTAGGTAGACATGAATAGTCCACGTTGTTTTGCATGTAGAGTCTGGAATCGAAGTACGAACATAGGTATGGTGTGTGAAGCCTACTCAGACAAGTTGGCCTGGATCGGTAATGTTTCATTGCATGAATGTCCAGAGAAGACTCGTCACCGATGGTTGTTTTTCGGGTTTTCTACGCGGTAGATTGCAACATGGAACCTCGGGGTCTAACTCCGAGTTACAATTGGAAAACTGGGCAGATGCGTGATTCTGCCATCATGGTGGCCTGGTAGCCAACTTGCACATAACTGGGTTATGTAAAGTTTGGGATCGATTTGGGACTCGGGAAAGCTTGACCCACGCATATGGCTTAAATTGACGTTGCGGTGTGATCAACGGGATAGGTGGAACCGTACCAGCTCTTTGTCGTTCAGTACAAGCGACCTAAAGTACATGGTACTTGTCGTTGGCATAGATGGAGGGTCCTATGCTTAAGCCGGAAAGACTAATATGCTCACGAGATTTGCCGTCCAAGGGGCGGTGGTGAGACCGCAGATTTGACCGGGTTCACCGAAAATGTGCCCGGAGAGCACAGGGTGTTTGGCCGTGCGAGCCTATGCATGTGATGATGTGTAATTTCACTACTATTAAGCTATTCTAATAAAGTGCAGGGAAGGAGCATCGCCGCCCCGAGTTAAGGAGCGGGGTCGTTATAATTTGGTCAGCTTTAGCTGACCGTTGCTTTTGTTTGCCATCGCTTCGGTGGATTGTTGCTTGCAGGTGCTGCAGAGCCTAGTGGCAAATAGCGGGCAAAAGCCCTTGTTGCTGAGCCGGCCCTTGAAGGCCTATGCTAATGTTTACATTTATTTTCATGTGTGACCGGCCTGCGTGCCAAGGTTTGGAAGACACTATTTGTATAAGTAAACTCTTGTAAGACCATAAGGCCAAATACTTTGTGTATTTTGTACGTTCATTCCTTTTGGGTTAATGTTAGTGGACAATCATGCTGTGGCTGGGTACTTATTTTGAAACATTTAAATTGCTTTTGCTAGAATGTACTCTGTGTAGGATGTGTGTATTAGGAGGATGGTTTCATTGTGTAACCCTTCGGTCTGTATGTAGTATATGGAGTCGGGCACCGGTCGGAGCTACTGATATATGCTATGTGACGGATAGGGGGTGTTACAATTTGGTATCAGACCACCGGTTTCGGTCAACTTAAATGATTTCGTGGACAAATTCATTTAAGGGGTGGTGAGCACATGTGTGTGCGTCATCATTATAACATAAAAAGAACCCATGAATGTCCACTTAGGAATGAAAATACACATGTTTGAGGAACCTGTGTGTTCCTATAATTGCTTTTTGCAATGTTGTTCGGTCACTTAATGGTGTTTTGTACGACTATAGGTAACCAGGAGTGGTGCAGGGCCGTCAGAACGTCCGATTTCTGAGGCAAGTAGCACAACGAATGATGTGCTTGCAACTCCTCCCTCGGCAGAAACCATAAGATTGGTGGCTGAAGCGATGTTCGCTATGATAAATGCCCAGCCTGCAAGTCAAATGCAGCAGCCTGCCCCTTTGGTGGAGCAAGTACCGCTTCAAGTGGCGGAACCGAGTAGGGTGGAACAAGTGGTGGTGGAGCCATTGGTACCTAGGAGAGCAACTGAAAAGCAGCCCAAGCATGTTATGGGCTTCAATCCTCTGGTGTTCTATGGGACGGGAACCCCATCCCAAGCTGAGGATTGTCTCTTCGAGAAAAGAGAGTCTTGACAGCTACTGAAATAGAGGAGTTAGAGATGACCACCATAGCTACTTTCCTGTTGGACGGAGATGCAAGGCTATGGTGGCAAGGTTTAGAGCTACATCATCTGAGGGGAAGTCAACTCACGGACGTCTCGATGGAAGAATTTCGAGACTATTCATGGCAAGGTTCTTTCCCTCGGCTTAGAGGATCGCGATGTAGAATGAATTCCAGAAGTTGACGCAAGGAGAGAGTAGCGTGGATAAGTATCTCCACGAATTTACACGATTCGGTCGGTACACTAGCTCTACATTTGCTGATGAGGAGCATAAGACAAACCGTTTCTACAAGGGTCTGATGATGACCTAAGGCTACTGCTCTCGGGGCCTATGATGCAGGGCTTCTTGACCATGGACAATACGGCCCGGTTGTTGGAGAAAGATCTGAGGAATGTGCAAGCGAAGAAAGACTCTGGTGCTAAGAAGACAGAGTTCAAGGTGTCGACTACCTCGAAGTCTGGGTATCGTAAGTTCTATAAGAAGGCTAGGACTTTGGGTCCAGCCCCTTCTTCCGTTTCTTCGGGGGCAACTACAAGCCGAACCCCGAGTGCATGCTATAATTGTGGAAAGTCGGGACACTTTGCCTGAGACTGTTGGTGCGGACGTCCAAAGTCCGAGAGGAAGGTGGGAGCAACCTATGAGGATAAGGGCAAGACAGTGGAGTCAACCGCATCCCACGGTGCTCCGGCTCAACCTAGAGTCTATAACCTTGGCCAGCAGGAGGCCATAAAGCAAGATGATGTGGTGACATGTACAGTTTAAATTTATTGCAAGTTATCTTTAAATACTTGTTAGCTTGCGCATGTTAGCTTATTACAGTTTGTATTATGCTTTTTTTTATTTGTGATAATCTGGCGAGAGCACTCTTTGATACAGGAGCTTCCCACTCCTTTTTGTCCAAAAGATTTATATCGCGCATCAGAGTACCTTCTTTGATGGCAAAGGACAAACTGGATGTATTGCTGCCAAATGGGTGTTCAATGCGCGTGAATAGAGTTTGTGGCGTAAAGATATGAATTGGGAGTCATGAGTTCTACTTGTAAGCGTCGTTACTGCCGCTAGTGGAGTTTGACGTGATTTTTGGTATGGACTAGCTCTCGCAGCAGCAGGCATACATTGATTGCAATCGCAAGGAGGTCAAAAGTGTAACTGGTCGTGAGACAATAGTTGCGGGCTTGAAAGGGTCGAGCAAGACCTTGATGTCTGCTCTTCAGGTGGTTAATACAGTTCGTGCCGGTGCAGAGCTATTCTTCACGCTAGTGGAGGCTTCGAATACGAAGCCTACTTTGGACAGTATCCCAGTGGTATCTGAGTACCCTGACGTATTCCCTGGCGATCTCCCTGGAACCCCACCTCAGTGGGAGATACACTTCACTATTGAGCTAGTGCTAGATGCTAAACCTATGTCATGGTCCCTGTATCGGTTAGCGCCTAAGGAGATGGCGGAACTGAAGGTTCAACTTCAAGAGCTGTTGGAACAGGGTTATGTGCGTCCAAGTTCGTCGTCTTGGAGCACACCGGTCCTTTTTGTGAAGAAGAAGGACGGAAGTTTGCGACTCTGTATCGATTATTGAGAACTGAACAAGTTAACAGAGAAGAACAAGTACCCGATCCCAAGGATTGATGATCTGTTTGATCAGTTAGTCGAGTCATCGGTGTACTCGAAATTGGATCTTAAGTCCGGGTATTATCAGCTGAGGATAAGAGAAAGTGATATCCCCAAGGCAGCTTTTAGTACGAGATACAGGCAGTATGATTTTACCGTCATGCTGTTTGCGCTCACTAATGTGTCATCCGTTTTCATGGATCTGATGAACAAAACTTTTAGAGAGTACCTGGACCACTACGTGATCGTCTTTATCGACGATATACTGGTGTACTCGCAGAGTGAGGAGAATCACTTTAAGCATCTGCATTTGGTGTTGAAGACGCCAAGGAGGAACCAACAGTATGCCAAGTTCTCCAAATGCGAGTTTTGGTTGTCCTCAGTAGCATTCCTTGGTCACATAGTTAGTGGAGAGGGAATTGCGGTGGATCCAGTGAAGATAGTTGCTATACGTGAGTGGCCTGTGTTGTCTATGGTAGAGGAAGTCCAGAGTTTTCTGGGGCTTGCCCGCTATTACAGGCACTTTGAGGAGAAATTCTCGCGGATAGCATTACCCCTCATGACTCTGACGAGGAAAGAGCAAAAGTTTGTTTGGACGCCTGAGTGTGCACAAGCTTTCGAAGAGTTGAAAAGTCGATTGACCACGACAACTGTTCTAAGTTCGCCGAGTCGGACCAAAGCCTTTGATATATACAACGATGCTTCAGGCAGTGGATTGGGTTGTGTTCTACTGCAGTATGGAAGTGTTATAGCTTATGGCTCACCTCAGCTGAAGGTATATGAGAGGAATTATCCGGTCCATGAGTTGGAGTTAGCGGCTTTGATATTTGCCCTGAAGCCGTGGAGGCACTACCTGTACGGTGTGAAGGTCGATATCTATACCGACCACAAGAGCCTGAAGTACTTGTTTGATCAAAAGGATCTAAACATGCGGCAGCGGAGATGGATGGAGTTCCTGGGGACTACACATTCAAGATTCATTATGTGCCTGGGAAAGGCAATGCGTTTGCGGATGCGTTGAGTTGCAGGGCCCCAGCGCAAGCAAACTGGTTGTCGGTTCATGACGAGCATTTAATTCGGGAGTTGGAGGCATTGGAGATATCTTGTGTTGACAAGCAGTCTAGTGCCGAAGCGCAATCGAACTGGACAGCAGTTCAGTATGACCTGCCTGATCGGATTCGACATGCGCTGGCTTTGGATGGCCACATGAAGCAAATCATGGTTGAGGCTTTGGATGGGTCAAATTCCCAATTTGATATTGTGGATGGATTGTTATGGAAGCATAGCCATCTATGCATCCCAAATGTGGGCAAACTTTGGGTGGAATTGATGTACGAGGCTCATCATACCAAGTACCAATTCACCCCGGGGCACGAAGATGTATCATGATTTGAAGAAGTTGTTCTGGTGGCCAGGACTTAAGAAGGTTGTGGCACTTTATGTGTCGAAGTGTCAAACGTGTGCCTTATTGAAGGCGGAGTGCCAGAAGCCTGGAGGATTCTTGAAGTCCTTGCCTATCCCGGAGTGGAAGTTCGACGATATTACAATGGACTTTGTGCATTGGTTACCAAGGTCGCATAAGGGAAACGACATCATCTGGGTGATCGTAGATCGTTTGACAAAAGTGTCGCACTTCATTCCAAATAAAAAGGATGATTCTGTGGAGAAATTGGCAAAACTCTATGTTGATAACATTATTCGACTTCACGGTGTGCCCTGCAACATCGTGAGTGACCGAGATGGGCGGTTCACATCCAATGACTGGAGGTTGGTGCAACAGATGTTGGGAACATAGCTGAGTTTCAGCATGGCCTTTCATCCACATACAGATGGTCAGACCGAGAGAGTCAACAGGATAATGGAAGACATGCTTCGCATGTGCGTCTTGGATTTCGGGAAGCAATGGGAAGATATCCTGTATTTGGTGGAATTTGCCTATTACAATAGCTACCAAGCGAGCATTCAAATGGCGCCATTCGAGACCCTTTATGGTAGGATATATCCCACACCATTTTTATGGTTGGAAACGGGTGAGTCGAAGCTATACAAGCAGCAATAAGTGGAAGATGCAACCTCGTTGGTACGAACTATTCGAGAAAGATTGCTAATCGCTCAGCACCGGCAAGATAAGTACTACAATGCCAAGCATAGGAACGTTGAGTTCGCTATGTGCGACTGGGTTTATTTTAAGATTAAGTTGTTAAACGGTGTCTCACGGGTACGGCGCTTGAAGAAGGTAAGCTCGAGGTACCTTGGACCAATTGAGGTTTTGGAGCGGATTGGCGAAGAAGCATATCGATTAAAGCTATCAGTGGAACTGAGTGGTCTACACGAGGTATTCCACATATCGGTGTTGCGGAAGGTGGTCCAAGAGCATTCGCAAGTGGTTGTAGTCGATCAAGTACCGGTTGATAATGGGTTGACGACGAAGGTTAAGCCCGTTCGGATTGAGGACTCGAAAGTCAAGCGATTGCGTAACAAAGACATCAAGATGGTCAAGGTCCGATGGGACAACTACGGTCGGGAGGAGCTCTCGTGGGAGCGAGAGTAGACCATGCTTGAGGAGTACCAAGAGTTATTCCACTGAGTACCGTTTAAGTTTTTTGTATATTATTTCTTTCTGTAATTTCGGGACGAAATTCTTTTAAGAGGGAGAGAATTGTAACGCCCCGAAACTCAAAAGAGGGACGGCCAGCGTTTAGAAACAAGTTTGGTGCTTGGTAGGGGTCACACGACCTCGGACAAAGGCGTATCCATGGCCGTGTCATGCTCGGGTTCAATGAATTTTTCGAGTTGTCGACGAAAATGCAGTCGACGATCGTCGAGACAGCGAACATGACCTGAGACACGGGCATGTCCCAGGCCGTGTCCTGCTCGGGCTGTTAGTCGAGCTGTGTCGGGGGAGGAATATGGCCTGGAGCCCAGGCATGTTCGGGTTGACATGGGTGTGTCAAATTTGACACGGGCGTGTCGAGAACCCGTGTTCTCTTCGGGATGGTTTTGGTGCTGTGTCGATGGAGGAACACGCCCCGCAACACGGGCATGTACTGATTGACACGGGCGTGTTAAGTGTGACACATGCATGTCGAGAGCGCATGTCCTGGTCTGGATACGACGGTTTCAGCGTCGATTGAGGCACGCAGCCTTGGACGCAAGCGTGTCACAAGTCGTGTTCGGCCCAGGAAATTGATTTTAAGTGTGAATCGTTGCCGTCTGTTTCCTTCATTTGGGATCCATGGGCCCAGGCTAGTCCAGGCATGGATAAGTCCGGGAATAGGGTTTGAAACCCTCATTCCACTTCAAGCTTTCTCTTTCTAAAGCTTTAGAGAGAGGGGATATCAAGGAAGAAGGAGGAGGAGAGTTTCGGCCGCCGTGGGAGCTTCGGAGCCCCAAATCACAAGCCGAGTTCAGCTCTACAGAGGCGAGGCCGTTGCGGTACTTTTAATCTCTCTAGATCTTCATGGTGTCAAAGAGAAACGCAAGGGTAATGATTCTCTTCTTGGACATGTAAAGTCCTCTTTCCCTTTTACATAGGATGCCTGCTCTCGCGAGTATGCGGTGAGTATGAGGTATTCCTTCGGGTAGACATGATTAGTCCACGTTGTTTTTCATGTAAATTCCGTAATCAAAGTACGGACATAGGTATGGTGTTTGAAGCCTACCCGGTCAACTTGGTCTGGATCGGTGATTGTTGGAACACCCTATTACTAATTTGGGTCAGGATCACTATGTCTTTAGGAAACCTGTTTTTGACCTCATTGTATAGATATAAAGGTCAATTAGAATTGAGTCTAAGGGTTAGTAGTTAGGTTTGGAAGTTGCCCTCAAGGCCAAGGTTTTTCAGTTTGGAGACTAAGTCATTTCGTCGAGCTCAGTACGACGAATCGTCGAACTCCAATCGACGATCGTTGAGCTCACTTCGACGGATCGTCGAACTCCATTCGACGATCGCTGAGCTCAACTTCTACAAATCATCGAACTCCATTCGACGATCTTCGAGCTCAGTTCGACGATCTTGACTCCAGTATTGATTCTCTATCTCTGAGCTCAGTTCGACGATAGTTGAGCTCAGATCGACGATCTCTGTTGCTGTCTAAGTCCAAATCGCTGAGCTCAGTTCGACGATAGTAGAGCTCAGTTCGACGTTTTTCTGAAGAGTTAAATGTTTTTCAAGATTCAAATTCAGAACAGTTAAGGAGTTATTCTCAGCAATTAATTCAAAAGATCTTGTAGCCGTTTTTATTTATTCTGGAGCAAGTTTCAAGGAATTATCAAGGAATGTTTCTTTGGACTTTCCCCTAGAAGACAATTGCAATTAAGGAAGTCAATTAATGACTGGCCAACGGCTATTCTTGACAGAGGATCATTTTCTACTCAGAACAAAGGAATAAAAGACAAGATTTTTGAATCTCTAACAAGAACAAGGACAAGAAGAGAGTGCACAACAAGAAGAAGAAAAAAATATTCTCTGCTACAACTTTTCTCTGGAACAACATCTCTTTCTCAACAACAATCACTCAAGAGAAAAAGAAAGAGCTGTAGACATTCTGTCTCAAAAAGAATTCAAGAACACCATCACCAAAAGGAGTTCAACAAATCTGAAATCTTCAGATCTCTTTTGATTCAAGTGTTCAAGGCCATCATTATTCAAGACTCCAAACACCTAACATTTCAGCTGTTGCTGAAATCATCATTTGCTGGAGATCAAATTTCTGAAGGCCTATCACCCTACAGCAAAGCTTCAGTTCCTGAACATCTAAAGAACTCAGGGGGAGCTTTGACAACATAAATATCCACATAGTCTTCTCAGCTGCTTTGAGAAAGAGAAGACTTCCATCACTCTCTCATCCCCACCTCTGTAAAGGGTTTTTCAAACTACCTTCAAAAGTTTGTGTGTGGTTTTTAAGCACCTTATCAAAAGCTCATTGGTGGCAAGACACCTGATCAAAAATTCTGATTTGGTTTTTGAGCACCTTATCAAAAGCTCATTGGTGCCCAGGACACCTGATCAACTCATCCTGTAGCAGATTCCTACCTAGGGTGGTATAAGAGTGGATGTACCCAAGTTTAGGGGAACCACTATAACTCCTTGTGTCTTCTGGTTGCTTATCTTTATTTTTGTTTCTGGCTGTGATCTGTGATTAGTTTCTTTTGTAGATTGTGATTAGATAGCTGCTGTGTTTAGATTTATCTTTTGCTTCCCTGTTCACTCAGATTACAACCACTGTTGTAAAAAGTTTTTAAGCACCATATACTCTATTCACCCCCCCCCCCCTCTAGAGTATATCAGATCTAGCTTGCACTTTCAATTGGTATCAGAGGGAGGTTGGTTAAATATACCACATCTCAGTGGTTGCACAGGCTAACACCTGAACCCAAAGATCCCTAGTTAGATCTACTTTTTTATTATTTTATTATTACATTATTTCTTCACAAATCATGGCCCAAAACAAAGATTATTCTAGCACCAAACCTCCAGTGTGCAATCTGTCTAAGTTTGCACTTTGAAAAGCAAGGATTAGACTATACATGAATTCTATTGACAAGGACATTTTTAATTCTGTTTTGACAGTTATTCCAAGACCTCCAGAGAACACAAGTACAAATGCTGTTCCACCTCCATCAGGAACAGATGTTGATATCAAAAAGTGGAAGGTAGCAGATGCAAAGGCTATGAACATCTTAGCCCAGACTATGTCTGATGACATTTTCCAAAAGGTGGCTGAATGTAATTCAGCAAAGGAAATCTGGGATAAGCTGTCTGAAATAGTCTCAGGATCAGTTGATGAAATAAAGGACAGGAGATCCCACCTCATATCCCAATATGAGAACTTCAAGAAGGGAAAAGCTGAGTCAGTTGGAGATATGTATAATAGACTCAGCCTGATAGTCAATGAACTGAAGACCTTGGATAAGGAGATATCATTGACTGAACTTAATGACAAAATCCTAATGTGCTTCCCAAGCACTTGGGACTCAAGGATCTGGCCAATCAAGGATGCCAGAAGTCTGAATGAGATCACCACAGAAGCTCTCTTGGGCAAGCTCAAATCTTATGAGCTGCTCATCAAGAACAGAGAAGAAGAGCAGAAGGCTGCCTCACCAGCCACAAGAAAGTAAAAGACAATAGCATTCAAAGCCACTGAAGATCAGCCTGAAGACAAGATCACAGGCAATGATGAGCTGCTTAGTCTATTGGCCAAAAGATTTTACAAGATGGCCAGAAAGGACTTCAGAAAGAGATCATACAAGGAGCATGACAAGCCAAGGTATGATAGATCAAATAATAAAGAAATTGTTTGCTTTGGTTGCAGGAAATCAGGGCATATTGTACCTGACTGTCTAGAGAACAAAAATAAGGACAGAAAGGATAAGAAAGAAAGAAGGAAAGACAAAGACTTCAAGAAGAACAGCAATGGCAAACCCTCCTCCAGCAAGAACAAACACATAAGGAATGGATTTGTTGCTGAATCTTGGAGTGAGACTGAAGAGGAGTCAGAAGCTTCCTCCAGCTCCAGTGATGATGAAGATGATGCTGAAGAGAAGGAGTTCTGCATGATGGCAATCAATGCCTCTCAACATAATTCAGATGCAGAAGAGTCAGAGTCAGACTCAGAGACTCAACTTGAAGAGGACCAGTTAATTAGTTCCTTTGATTTCAATTCTGAGGACTTTAAGTCTGAGTTTAAAGCATTATGTTTAGACCTACTAAAATCTGAGAAGGAAATTATTTCTCTCAGAAATCAATTATCTGAACATAGTATCTTAAAGTCAGAAAACCTCAAACTCTTTGAGGAGTTGGAGTGTTGTAGGGATCACATAGCTTCACTGAAAGGTGAGTTATCAGAGGCCAAGAAGCTTGAAGAATCCCTTAATGGGAGAAGTATCAAGCTGATGGACATCACAAGCACAGTGAACTCCAGATTCAATAGTACACTGGGCTTGGGTGCTTCATCCAGCCAACCTATAGTTCTAACAACCCCAATGCAGTTTATTTCTGATAAAGGGATGGGAGTTGTAGAGGTAGCTAGGAAAAATTCTGATCTGCCTAAGAAAACCAAGTTCCAGCAGAAATCGTCGAACGGAGCTCGACGATCGCCGAACGCAGATCGACGATCTCAGGCAAAATCGTCGAACTCAGGTCGACGATCTCTAATTCCCGAACTCTGCCACAGTCGACCGTAGAACGGAGCTCGACGATCTGACCCAAGATCGTCGAACGCAGCTCCATGATCGTCGAATAGAGATCAGAGCTCTGGAAATTCCTTCAAGGGCAAATCAAAATCCAATCCTAGGGGTCCTTCATCCCAAAGCTTTAACCCTTATACTGAATGGATAATGCCTCCAAGGATATATCATCCTGAAGGTTATAAGAGTCAACCTTGGATGTCTTTTATTTCTGAGTTTAAATGTTATCAACTGAGGCCCAAGGTAAACTGGGTCAAAAACAAGTGAATTATTTTATGTGCAGGTGAAGACCTATCCAACATCAAACCAACAATGGTACTTGGATAGTGGGTGCTCAAAGCACATGACAGGAAACAAGGAGAACCTCACATCTTTTAAAGCCAAGCTTGGACCCAAAGTCATATTTGGTGATTCAAACTTTGGACAAACTAAAGGATATGGTGCAGTCTAGATTGGGACAGTAACATTCAAGAAGGTAGCCTATGTGGAAGGAATGAAGCACAATTTAATCAGCATCAGTCAGCTATATGATGAAGGCTACCAGGTAACTTTCAGCAAAGCCTTATGCAAGATAAAGTTAGAGGACAACACAACTGTGTTGACAGGTAAAAGGAAAGGTAACATCTACTTAGTAGATTTTCTTTCAACAGATGTAGACATTTGCCTGTTTAATTCTGTTTGTAGACCTAATGTTTTATGGCATAAGAGACTAGGACATTTAAACCTTAGAACCATTGCTAGGCTATCCAAGGACAACCTTGTTAGAGGACTACCTTCTGGCCCATACAAGAAGGAAGGACTCTGCAGGGCTTGTCAATTCGGCAAGCAAACTAAAAATAGTTTCAAGTCACTTAATAAGAGTGATTCACCTTGGATCTTGTATCTGTTACACATGGATCTTTTTGGACCCATTACAGTACAAAGCCTAGGAGGCAAATCTTATACTTTAGTAGTTGTAGATGACTTCTCTAGATTCACATGAGTGTTCTTTCTGAGGAAGAAGTCTGATAACTTTAAGTGTTTGACAGAGTTTCGCAAATATATACAGATTGAGTTCAATACTCACATTGCCCTAAACAGAAGTGATCATGGGACAGAGTTTGATTCTCTTCTTATGCAAGAGTTCTGTCAGAGTGAAGGGATCAGGCATACTTTCTCAGCTCCTAGAACTCCTCAACAAAATGGGGTAGCTGAAAGGAAAAATAGAACCTTTATTGAATCTGCCACTACATTGTTGTCAGATGCTCACCTTCCTCTATCTTTTTGGGCAGAGGCAGTGAACACCTCCAACTATGTGCTGAACAGAAGTTTAATACATAAACTAAAGGGCAGGACTCCCTGTGAACTACTCAAAGTGAAGAAACCTAAAGTTGATTATTTTAGAATTTTTGGTTGTATTTGTTATATTCACAATAATGACAAGAGATATTTAGCAAAATTTCAAGCCAAAGCTGATGAAGGAGTGTTTCTGGGATACTCCATGATCAGTATGGCTTATAGGGTTTATAATAAATCATCTCTTAAAATTGAGGAATCTGTTCACATATCATTTGATGAATCTAACATGTCTTTCAATGAGAAGAATACTTCTACCATAGAACCTTTGCAGGTACATTCTCTTGCTGAAGATTTGAACAGATTACAGATTACTCAAAAAGGGAAAAGCAGTGAAGATGAAGAAAGCATTCAACATATTGAAGAGAAACAACTTGAAGAGCCAGTTGTTGTACCACAAGAGGAAACAACAACACAGGTTGGTGAACAATCAACACCCCCTGTTGATTTAGAAACATCAAGAGACCATCCAATTTCCCAAGTAATTGGAGACATCTCAGCTAGTGTGCAAACCAGAAATCAGGTCAACCAAAACCTGTTGCACACTTGCTTCCTATCTCAAATTGAACCTCAATCCATTCAAGATGCAGAGCAAGATCCACACTGGATCATTGCAATGCAAGAAGAGTTGCATCAATTTGAAAGGAACAAAGTTTGGGAACTAGTGCCAAGGCCTAAGGATCACTCCATTGTTGGAACATAGTGGGTGTTCAGAAACAAATTGGATGATCAAGGAGTAATTGTAAGAAACAAGGCAAGACTAGTTGCTCTAGGATATTCTCAAGAAAAAGGTATAGATTATGACCAGACTTTTGCACCAGTTGCAAGATTGGAAGCCATCAGAATCTTCTTAGCTTATGCAGCACACAAAGGCTTCAAGGTATATCAGATGGATGTAAAGAGTGTATTTCTAAATGGAGACATCAAAGAAGAAGTCTATGTCAGACAACCTCCAGGTTTTATCTCTCCAACCCATCCTGATTATGTTTTTAAGCTGAACAAAGCATTATATGGTCTTAAGCAAGCTCCTAGAGCATGGTATGAGACCCTAGCATGCTTCCTTCGGGAAAAATGAATTTATAAGGGGTAGAGTAGACCAAACTCTTATTATTAGAACCCATAAGTCCCATACCCTACTAGTATATATTTATGTAGATAATATTATCTTTGGTTCTACTGATTCAAATTTGTGCAGAAGGTTCTCCAACCTAATGCATTCTAAATTTGAAATGAGTAGTATGGGTGAGCTATCCTTCTTTCTAGGATTGCAAGTCAAACAACATGCTGAAGGCATCTTTATTTCTCAAACCAAGTATGCAAATGAATTGGTTAAGAAATTTGGTATGTCTGAAGCATCTTGTATGAAAACACCTATGCCTACCAATGATGTATTGGATGCTGATGAACATGGGAAACCTGTTGATCAGACAACATATAGAGCAATGATTGGATCTTTACTGTACCTTACAGCTAGTAGACCTGATATAATGTTTTCTACATACATATGTGCTAGATTCCAAGTGAGCCCTAGAGAGTCACACCTAACATTAGTAAAAAGGATTCTCAGGTATGTTAAAAGTTGTCCAAATCTAGGTCTCTGGAATCCAAAAGATTCAGCATTTGAATTAACTGGATTTTCTGATGCTGATTATGCTGGATGCAGAATTGACAAGAAAAGTACCAGTGGAACTTGTCAGTTTCTTGGTGACAGACTTGTCTCTTGGTTTTGCAAGAAACAAACATCTGTGTCAACTTCAACTGCTGAAGCTGAATATATGGCTGCAGGCAGTTGTTGTTCACAAATATTGTGGATTCAAAACCAACTCCTATACTATGGCTACAACTTAGAGAAGTCAAAAATATTTTGTGATAACACCGATGCTATTTCTATAGCTCAAAATCCAGTCCTCCATAGTAGGACAAAACACATAGAAATTAGTCATCACTTTTTAAGAGATAATGTTGAGAAGAATAAAATTGAACTTCAATATATCTCAACTGATTTGCAAAGGGGAGATATTTTCACCAAATCCTTGGATGAAAAGAAACACACCTTCTTCCTAAATCAGTTAGGAATGTTGGATGGAGGAAGTCTAAAATAAGTTCCAAGATTTTGAAACTCTAAAAATTGACCAATACTAGGCAAACATCTTGATTTTTCTAGTGTCTAGAGTGATTTTCTGGTCTCTGAACTGCGCTCGACGATTTTTCGGCAGATCGTCGAACGGAGATCGATGCTTTCCAAAATCGTCGACTTGAGTTCAGCGCTTATCAGATAGTGTTCAACTATCTCTCCAGGTCAACGATCGTCGAACGACGCTCGATGATTTTGTTTTGTGAACTATCGTCGAACGGAGCTCGACGCTCTCCAATATCGTCGAACGGAGATCGACGATATTGAAGACCTTTCAGATTCCTTTAGAAGCCCCGATCGTCGAACTGAGTTCAACGATCTTTCCTTTTCTGCGTCGAACCCTAATATAAAATTCATTTTTCGGCCGTCGTTCTCCTTTTGCGCTTTCAATCTCTCTGCAAAAGTTCTCTTTCCCTCCAAACATCTTTACACTTGGTCGGTTGTTTGTTAATTTTTGCAGGTAACAATGGCCGTCTCAGTTGCCGTTCTAGCCGCAATGAAGTTTGATGCCAGATTTGATATAGACATAGAGTCTTTCAGCACCAGGGATCAGATTTTCCAAGACATTCTGGAACTGTTCAAGGAGCAAAAGCTAGTCACCATCATGTCCACCAGAATCAAATTGGCTGCTGATGAGATCAAGGAGTGGGTCTATACTGCCCACAATCACGACCAAAATACAGTGGTTGGTTCAATTTCTGGAAACCAGGTACCTTTGACTCCTTCCATTCTGACAGAGGTTTTTCAATTAAATTCTGGAAGAGATTCTGCTGAGTTATCTGGAGAAGAATTTTCTGACTTACTTGCTAGAATGGGTCATTCTGATGCAAACCCTAGCAAGCTGCTGAAAAAGAACATAGCTGTTGAATATAGATTCTTAGCTGATGTAGTTGGAAAGGTTCTGTTGGCCAAGCATTCAGCACATGATACCATCTCCAGGTATCAGTTGTGCTTGATGGGAGCCTTGGTTGATAAGAAACAGTTAAACTGGGGAGAGATCTTCTTTGATCTGATCAAGAAGAAAATCAATAAGAATTTTGTGAATTTTGGAAGGATTCTAGGGATGTTTCTCCAAAATAGATGCCCTGCACTGCTAGTCTCCTCAGGGATGCATATCAATGCCTCAAAGAGGCTGTCCTGTGCCCTGTTTGGCAAATGGGACAAGCAGATAGTGAAGCCCAGCAGGCCCTCTACAAGCACAACTTCAGGCACAAGGACTGTAACAGTCTCTTCCCCTCAAGTCTCTGCCCCTGCAGATGACTTGCCTGCTGCTTCTCCTCCTCATCCTCCTATTTCATCTCCACCAGTCACCTCCACCATTCAAACTTCATCCACCATCATTATTTCCAGCCCATCTCCTACATCAATTCAATCTCCAATTCCTACTCTCACAGAAGAACCATTCCATCCTTTACATCACTACCCTCAACCAGACATTGACACATCATACCACATTGCATCATTCAATCTTCTAGATGATTCCTTCATGGATGATTCACCTTCATTGCCTCCTGATCTACCCTCCTCATCCACATCATATCAACAACTTATGCAAGATATCATTGATCAACCCTCCTTCACACCTTCTATCTCCATACCACTGTCTTCCATTTCCACAATCCCAACACCTCAACCTTCACTTCTACCATCCACCATCTCTCCACCAACATCACCAGTTGCTCCACCATCCTTCTCTACCTCTGATCAAGTCCCTACTGAGCATGTAGACATTCCAGCCCTAGCTGACAAAATATATGAGTCGATAGCTCCCTGTGTAAGACCCCTCTTTTTTTTTTTTTAAAACCTCGGGGTCTTAGGCCCAGAACCGCCGCCTTGCGGTGACACCTTCGCACCCGGGAAGGTCGACACTACAAGACGCCGATCCTGCCGGCCAAATCGATCGCAGCTGACGCTAAAGTAGCAGTACAAGAGAAGACAAGTCCACAGCATATCACATATATATATAAAAATCTCCACGAAGGGAGTGTCCATAGAATAGTAAAGTGTACAGAAATAAAAAGGGCTGAAGCCCGGTACATCAATATCCTCACTACAGATCTCTCATGCGGAAGCAAAACAAAACAACTACTAGAAGTCGGAACTCACGGTCCCAGCTGGCTGTACTCCTGAGCTAGACTGCCCTATCTCCAACTGCACCGGGTCTCCTGGGCTGCTCCTCCATACTCGGCTCCACGATCCCCTAATATGATGTGGTTCGAAAACCATTAGTCTAAAAGACTAAGCCCTATCGTCCCCCACCCCTTCCCCCATGCTCCTAGGCACCGAGCGGGGAGGAAGAAAGGAAAGGACGTGAAAGAGGAGAGAAATCAAAAACAGGTGATATGGGGACCTAGCTAGCAATTTATAATCAGGTTATAATGAGTAAAGTAAGAAAGGAATATAACCTTCACTTATGTGAATACACATAAGCCAAGGGATCTTCTACAAGGCTCCCATCGTATAAAATGTCCCATACCACTTTATACGTTAGGGTGTCGGTTATCACAAGCAGCATATAAATATTGAAATAACCTTAATTTATAAACTTGCCCACACAAGCTTATAGATCAAGGGGTCGTTTTGCAGGGCCTAATGTATAAGCGTCCCATACCACTTATACTTTAGGTGTCAGGGTTAAATGAATCGATTATGCTATGACATGCAGGTGGGTATGATGGACATGCAAGTGCAACACACACACAACGACTCTGTGATCACAGACCTTTAGTTCCCACTTTTTGAGAGCTAGCATCACTCTCGGGTACCACCGCTGTGGCTACGGCAGCAGCGGAGCGGGCGTCTCCACTTCTAGGCCGGTATGCACACTACCAAGCCTTAGACCCCTCTCATACGCCTCTGTACACGTCCAAGGTGCACTCTAGAGTCTCGCGTACGTACTTTGCTGACAACCCGTCAGTCTTGTTGGGTCGGATGTGCGTTATCGGGGGTCGTCCTCCAGACCGCAGTGTGTAAACAACCCACTGGCCCCTCTAACTCTCACAACCGCCTGGTGCACCGTACTGCCATCGGTGTGACGAACGGCCAGTACCGCATGCCCCGCCACTAGATTTATGCACATGCAAGTTTATCGTATCAGAACCGAGCCAAAGCTCCCCGGACCATCCCGTCCGTCACAAGTATCTATCGAGCCAAAGCTCCCCGGACCATCCCGTCCGTCACAAGTATCTATCGAGCCAAAGCTCCCTGGACCATCCCGTCTGTCACAAGTATCTATCGAGCCAAAGCTCCCCGGACCATCCCGTCCGTCTCTTATTCCAAATCTCATCCCTTTGAACACCGCGGGATGGCGCCCCTTTGAACACCTCGGGACGACTTAACCATTTCCAATACTTGTCCAACTAGTGAGTGCAGTGTGAAACCCTATTTACTAAATTACTCTTTTGATTTGTTCTTTAAGGTTTACGTTAACCCAGGACTGCCCCCGGTATTCCCTGTGAAGGGCTCTCAAGGGGCACTAGGAACTGTGTTGGGATTACGCCCAGCGTTCCCTTTCGCAAGGTACTTATTAATATTATTGGTTGATTTCTTTTATCCATTACCTTCTCATATTGCGATAGGCTAATCCTAAGGTAGTTTAGACCTTTCACTCTTGCGGGCACGACGATCATTCGTCGAACTCGCTTACCTTCTAACACACATCCACGCGATTCCCACCACTCCTTAGAACTTTCTAGGTGACTCATCCACTTTTATTCAAACAATTCAACACGACTAACTCCACCCTATTCCAACTCTTATCCTAATACAACTTTTCCCCAAATTACTATTTGCAGACCGACCTATACTGAGTGATGTTCATGATAGGATGTCCTTCGAGTTTTCATCCGAATGACCTAGGATTATTACTGGTGTCCTATCATGTCATAAATGATTAAATTCCAGAATATTATATTTTTCTCAATTAATCTCCTATTTAAATAATTTCTTACAAATGCCAATTATTGCCAAGTTGATCATGAAGTATCTTAAATTATGATCCCACTGACCCAAGGAATTTTTCATAAGTTGTAGAATGGTAAAATAATACTGTCAGCCAAGTTTTATAATTTTCTCTTCAATGTTTTCTATTTATCTCCTAAATAATTCAAAATTCACATATTGGATATTTTTCAAAGGGGGTATAAGGAATTCATTTCCAAAAATTCTAAGAAATTTCCAGCAAGCTCATAATGTTAAAAGAGTGCCAGAAACAGAATTTCACTAATTTTGAAGTAACAATGGCTATAATCTTTTATTTCTAAATAATTTACCAAAATGCCATTATGAAGATTTAAAAAATTTGTGGTTCATCCAAAAATGCTGAGAAACTTAATCAAGGCTATTTATACTCAGATATGTCATCAATAATTTTTTCATAATTTTATACTGAGTATTTGCAATAATTCTAAATTAAATGAAATAAGGGCAAAAATGTAATTTCCACATTCCTCTTATCAATATTTCTCAAACAGAGACACAAAATTTTTTTAGGAGTTAAACATGTCATGATATTATTCTTGACAAAATTTGGGGAAATAACTAAGTGACAAACCTAATTTCAACATTTTATTCTTCAAAAGTCCTATTAATTCAATAATTCCAAAAAATGGGATTTTTGATTCCAAAAATCCCATTATTTCAATGAGGGGTAAAACTCATCCTAATAGGCCACTGAAATTAATTACATGAATTTAGCATGATCCAAATGGGCCTAATACTCAAAATTTCAAAAATTACTATTGGCACCCCAAGCCTAAGCATGTTCATCATTTGCATGTGGGATTACCCACCATACATTGGTCCAAACTTGATGAAATTTAAAACATATATTTATAATGTCCTGAAGGACAAGCCACCAAAATTTGGGGCATTTTAGAGTTGAATTAACCCAAGAATCACCTAAACAAACCTAGGGGTAATTTGGTAATTCCACACTAATTTTAATTCCAATTAATCCCATTTTTTGGCAGGACCTCAATATGCCCTAAACCAGTTACTCTCCAAAATCTCAGGTCATTTGGGCCTCTGGATGGGCTTGGGCATCACTTTCAACTTTCTGCATTTTGCTATTTGCAGCCCAAGGCCATTTAATTTTTAGATCTTGCATGTGAGATATCTCAACCTGCAGAGGGTTAAATTGTCTAATATTTCTACCATATGTCTAATATACTACTAAGGGCAGGCCACCAAAAGTTGGGGCATTTTGGAGTTGATATGCTCCAATTATCAACAAAATTTAATTTATCATAATTTGACTACAACTATAGCATTATATTCCCCAAAAATTTCCATTTTTGGGGAGGGCCTAGATATTCCTAATTTGGCCACATGCCCAAAATTTCAGCCCATTTGGACTTAGGGTTTGGACAGGGCACCCATTTTAGTTTCTGCCCTACTCTAGGACCAGCCCTAGGAAAATGGCTCTATAGGGCAGTACACTTAACCAAAAATTATGTGTAACATGTCATATTAAAGGTGACTCCAAGACCTACAAATTTCATGTTGAGAACCATTTTATGCAAAAGGCTGTAAGTGCCATAAAATTGGCATGCAAAGGTCGGTTATAAAAGATATAAAATGACACTATTCATTAATTAAATAAATCCAGAATTTATATATATGCATGGCACTAATCCTAAAGCAAATCCGACGGCTGCTGTATTTCTTCCCCGATTCGACTGGTTTTCTGCCCGAACTTCACGGGCCTTTTCCCGGCCGCCTCCGGCGGCGCCTCCACCGGCAAACTTCTCCTCTCCCCTCACGGTGGTGGGGGCGAGCTTTTCCGGCGGCTAGGGCGGCCGGAGGTGGCGGCGCCACCTCACCCGAGAGCTTCAAAATAAGCCATTAATGGCTGAAAAGTAAGGTTTTGCTCGGGCTCATTCGATCCCGAACCCTAACCTAGGTATTCCTAAGATCTAAGCATGAAGAGAGAGGTGAGGGAGGACCTTCCCGGCGGCCTTGCAACGTGAGGAGCGGCGGGGAACCATTGCGGCGGCGGCGGCGCTCCTCCCTTGGTTTTCACGGCCAAAGCTTGGTTTCTCTCTCTCTCTGCTGCTGCTCTCCTTGTTTTGAGAGTGGTGAAACTAAAAGGGGAGAGGGAGAGAGTGAGAAGATGAAGTAAAAGGGGAGGGTGATAATTCCTATGTTCAAGGTGGAGGGTTTACTTTGTTATTGTCACCATGCATGCATGGGTGGGCCCCACTACATTCCAGCACCTCCTCATGACTTCCAAGGGTCGGCCATCCCATGTGGGGGCTGGTGGCACGGGTCCAAGTGGCTCATTTCCCTTAAACACCCTTAAATACCCCTTTCTCTCTCCTAAATTATTCTTTAATTTTGAGATTCTCTCTCTCTCTCTCTCTCTCTCTCTCTCTCCTAGTCACTAAGTTGGCTGGTAAATCTCATATTGGCAGCCCACATGTTTATTTCATCCACCAAAATATGGTTAGCCCAAGTGAGTTGGGCTTGAGCTTGAGTTAGCCCATTTGGGCTAGCTTGACCCAAACCTAGGCTACGGTTGACTTAGGTCAATTTGGTCTTTGAGGTTGGCCCAAATGGGTCCTTAGTGACTCATTGACCTCCCCTAAGGCCTAGGTAGGATTGTATTGGCCCTTTGGAGGTCACTTGACCCTTAAATAGGGTACCTTGACTACTTTAGGGCTAGAGTTGACTTTGGTCAACTTAGCCTTTTTGGTTGGCCCCAATGGGTCCTTGGTGACCCGTTGGCCTCTCACTATGGTTATGAAGGTATGTGTGGGGTCCACTTGGCTAAGGGAACTTCAATTGGCCCTTGTGTAGGCCAGTTTGACCCAATGTAGGCTAGGTTGACCCATTTAGGGTTAGAGTTGACTTTGGTCAACTCAGCCTCTTGGGTGGACCCCAATGGGTCCTAGGTGACCCTTTGACCTCACTCTAGGGTTAGGTGGGCTTGGGTGCGGCCCACTTAGCTTGGGGATGGTCAATTGACCCTAAGTAGGTTGGTTTGACCCATTTAGGGTTAGGGTTGACTTGGGTCAACTTAACCCTTTTGACTGCCATCCATGGGTCCTTATTGATCTAATGGATCCTACCATGGTTTGTTGAGAACATGGTGGGGTCTTGAAGTCTTGGTGATGCCCCATGGTTATCTTAAACAAAGGTTCAGGAATTTACTATTTGCACACCATAGTGGTCTCAGCCACATTCTTAGGTTTTCTTGGTCTTCTTGGGCTTCCTAGGGTTTGGTCATGACCTAGTCATGGCCAATAACCACACTTAGGGGTCTAGTTGGAAATTGGATGTTACAAATCCCAATAAACAAAACAAAGATTTCGTCCCCGAAATCCAGGTTAGGCCTACGGGGATTTCTACCGAAGAAAAGAAACTTGTAACATCCCATAAGAAGTGGAAGATTACATTTCGGCGCCATGGTTGCTAAGCGGGGTTCAAAGGGAAAAACCTAAATATACGACCAATTCGCCCAATTGGCAAAGTCAAGATCCCAATAAACAAAAGATTAGCCCCTACTCTTCCTAGGGCAGCCTTACTAGTTTTAAAAAAAAGGAAAGTAAAATGAACATGTTGAGAGGTTGTGAGGTATACCTGACTAATTAGTTCTGGATACCTTTCCTGCATCAGGTCCTGTGGCTCCCAAGTATGCTCCTCTCGTCCGTGGTTCCTCCACAGGACCTTGACTAGCGGGATCTTCTTGCGGCGCAAGACTCGTATCCCCTGGTCTTCGATCCGTATCAGCTCCAAATGTACAGATCGATCCGAAGCTACCGGCCCATCAGTGGCCGTAATCTGCAACTCCGGGCGTAGTAGAGCCCTCTTGAGTGAAGACACGTGAAAGACGTCATGCAAGCCGGCCAGCTCCGGTGACAGCTCCAGTCGGTAAGCTAATGGACCGATCCGCTCCAGGATCTTGAACGACCCCATGTACCTCGGGCTAAGCTTCTTCCGCCGACCACGTACTCGTGAAACCCCATGCATCGGCTGGATCTTCAAGAACACCCGATCCCTTGCCTGAAATTCCACTAGACGATGTCGAGCGTCATAATACTTCGCCTGCCTGCTCTGCGCCTCCAGCATTCTATCCCGTATCAGTCATACCTGCACCTCAGTATCCTCGATAAAGTCCGTGCCCACAATCTTTGGACCCTCGTCTTGTATCCAAGACAATGGAGTCCTACATTTCCGCCCATACAACGCCTCATATGGAGCCATCTGTATAATAGACTGATGACTGTTATTGTACGAAAACTCCACTAGGGGCAACATCCTCTCCCAGGGCTCTCCACGGTCCACAATACACAGTCTCAGCAGGTCCTCCAGTGCCCGGTTTGTGCGCTCTGTTTGCCCATATGTCTGGGCTTGGAGGCAGCAACAAAATTGTCGCTGGAGCTTCGAAGGGTTTTCCGCCTATCCATGCCTCCAGGTTGCAATGGGATGATGCGAACAGCTCCAACCCATCAGGTAGCCGTATCCGTAACATCTGGGCGGTGATCCTCTCCACGCCTCCTAACCCTTGGATAAAGGTCTCCGACACAAACGAGTGCGAAGCACCCGTGTCGAAGAGAGTGTGTGCGGGCTTGCCGCAAATGAAGACGATGCCTGAGATTGAATATTTGCTTAGAGTTCTATTTTCTGGTTTTACTGTCTAGTCTTTAATAATTCAAGTTCATGAAACTACTTTTCTAGGAAGAAAAGTAGTTAAGTAAAAAAAAAGGAAAACTTTTGGTCGTAACTGTAATAACTTGCTCCGGGTTCCTGGGTTGAGCCAGGTCCAGTACATAAATCTGCTGTCCTCCCGGCCTGCGATCTCTAAACTGATATCTGTGTCCTTGGCCACGTCCTCGGCCTCCAAAATACTGAGTCGGTGGGGCAATCTGCGGTGCTGGTGGAGGCATCCCTCTCACGGGACAGTTTCTCTTGATGTGCCCCACCTGGTGGTAGTGGTAACATTCCGGCGGAGTGTAAGCCCCGCCTCCCGGTCTCTGCACATCTCTCATCTGAATAGGCTGAGGGGCCATCGTCACCTGCCCCCTCGGCTCCTGCCTCACCTCCTGTCGAGGCTGATCCTCCACCTTCTGTACCTCTGGCGCACGACCTCGCCGCTGATCGTTTCGGGCTCCCCGACTCTGATCCTCCGTTGGCCGTTTCCGGCCTCTGGTGTTGAGCCAATCTGCCTCTAACCTTTTTTTTGCCATCTCCAGAATACGAGTGATAGGCCCGTCCGAAATAAAAAGAAGTGCATCCCTCATGTCTTCCCGTAAACCTTTGTAGAATCTCTTGGTGTACGCTGCCTCATCTAGCTGGTAGGAGTCTGCAAAACGGGCCAGATGGTTGAATTCTCGATGGTATTCCACCACCGTCCTGGAACCTTGCTTCAACTGCAAGAAGCGGTCCTCCAGCTCATCTCGGGCCGACTGCGGAACAAAGTGCTCCAACAGTATGAGCCTGAACTCCTCCCACATCACCTCGGCAGCCTCCCTATCAGCAAAGGTAGTCTCCAGAACTGTCTTCCACCACCGCTTGGCATGGGACTCCAAGCAGGAAACAACCAGTGGCACCCTCTCCTCCCAAAGGCTCCGTATCCCTGTCAGCATCTCCTCCATGATGTCTAGTCATTCCTCTGTCCGAACTACCCCCTATGTCCCCAAGTAGGACGGGGGAGAGAGTCCTCGAAAGATGCTGAGCCAGTTGGCTCCCGGAATAGGCTGCGGAGCCGGGGCCTGTTGGTTCCTAAAGGCTTCCAGGATAGCCGTCAGAGTCTGTCCCATGTCAGACTGTAGGAATTGAGTGGGAACCGACGGCGGTGGTGCAACTTCTGGAATCTGTGTAGGCAGTACTGGAGGTTGCATCACAAAATTTATCGTCAGAACTTTTTCAACCTTAACTAAAATGGACAATTATATATGTGATCCCCACATGGGCATACCACTGCTTCCGCTGCTTAGTTTGTCCCCAAACTAAACTCGCGCGGGGGTGACCCAGGGGTTGTGGACTGTTACTTTTGGATCGAGGTTTGCTTTGATACCACTTGTAAGACCCCTCTTTTTTTTTTTTTTAAAACCTCGGGGTCTTAGGCCCAGAACCGCCGCCTTGCGGTGACACCTTCGCACCCGGGAAGGTCGACACTACAAGACGCCGATCCTGCCGGCCAAATCGATCGCAGCTGACGCTAAAGTAGCAGTACAAGAGAAGACAAGTCCACAGCATATCACATATATATATAAAAATCTCCACGAAGGGAGTGTCCATAGAATAGTAAAGTGTACAGAAATAAAAAGGGCTGAAGCCCGGTACATCAATATCCTCACTACAGATCTCTCATGCGGAAGCAAAACAAAACAACTACTAGAAGTCGGAACTCACGGTCCCAGCTGGCTGTACTCCTGAGCTAGACTGCCCTATCTCCAACTGCACCGGTCTCCTGGGCTGCTCCTCCATACTCGGCTCCACGATCCCCTAATATGATGTGGTTCGAAAACCATTAGTCTAAAAGACTAAGCCCTATCGTCCCCCACCCCTTCCCCCATGCTCCTAGGCACCGAGCGGGGAGGAAGAAAGGAAAGGACGTGAAAGAGGAGAGAAATCAAAAACAGGTGACATGGGGACCTAGCTAGCAATTTATAATCAGGTTATAATGAGTAAAGTAAGAAAGGAATATAACCTTCACTTATGTGAATACACATAAGCCAAGGGATCTTCTACAAGGCTCCCATCGTATAAAATGTCCCATACCACTTTATACGTTGGGGTGTCGGTTATCACAAGCAGCATATAAATATTGAAATAACCTTAATTTATAAACTTGCCCACACAAGCTTATAGATCAAGGGGTCGTTTTGCAGGGCCTAATGTATAAGCGTCCCATACCACTTATACTTTAGGTGTCAGGGTTAAATGAATCGATTATGCTATGACATGCAGGTGGGTATGATGGACATGCAAGTGCAACACACACACAACGACTCTGTGATCACAGACCTTTAGTTCCCACTTTTTGAGAGCTAGCATCACTCTCGGGTACCACCGCTGTGGCTACGGCAGCAGCGGAGCGGGCGTCTCCACTTCTAGGCCGGTATGCACACTACCAAGCCTTAGACCCCTCTCATACGCCTCTGTACACGTCCAAGGTGCACTCTAGAGTCTCGCGTACGTACTTTGCTGACAACCCGTCAGTCTTGTTGGGTCGGATGTGCGTTATCGGGGGTCGTCCTCCAGACCGCAGTGTAAACAACCCACTGGCCCCTCTAACTCTCACAACCGCCTGGTGCACCGTACTGCCATCGGTGTGACGAACGGCCAGTACCGCATGCCCCGCCACTAGATTTATGCACATGCAAGTTTATCGTATCAGAACCGAGCCAAAGCTCCCCGGACCATCCCGTCCGTCACAAGTATCTATCGAGCCAAAGCTCCCCGGACCATCCCGTCCGTCACAAGTATCTATCGAGCCAAAGCTCCCTGGACCATCCCGTCTGTCACAAGTATCTATCGAGCCAAAGCTCCCCGGACCATCCCGTCCGTCTCTTATTCCAAATCTCATCCCTTTGAACACCGCGGGATGGCGCCCCTTTGAACACCTCGGGACGACTTAACCATTTCCAATACTTGTCCAACTAGTGAGTGCAGTGTGAAACCCTATTTACTAAATTACTCTTTTGATTTGTTCTTTAAGGTTTACGTTAACCCAGGACTGCCCCCGGTATTCCCTGTGAAGGGCTCTCAAGGGGCACTAGGAACTGTGTTGGGATTACGCCCAGCGTTCCCTTTCGCAAGGTACTTATTAATATTATTGGTTGATTTCTTTTATCCATTACCTTCTCATATTGCGATAGGCTAATCCTAAGGTAGTTTAGACCTTTCACTCTTGCGGGCACGACGATCATTCGTCGAACTCGCTTACCTTCTAACACACATCCACGCGATTCCCACCACTCCTTAGAACTTTCTAGGTGACTCATCCACTTTTATTCAAACAATTCAACACGACTAACTCCACCCTATTCCAACTCTTATCCTAATACAACTTTTCCCCAAATTACTATTTGCAGACCGACCTATACTGAGTGATGTTCATGATAGGATGTCCTTCGAGTTTTCATCCGAATGACCTAGGATTATTACTGGTGTCCTATCATGTCATAAATGATTAAATTCCAGAATATTATATTTTTCTCAATTAATCTCCTATTTAAATAATTTCTTACAAATGCCAATTATTGCCAAGTTGATCATGAAGTATCTTAAATTATGATCCCACTGACCCAAGGAATTTTTCATAAGTTGTAGAATGGTAAAATAATACTGTCAGCCAAGTTTTATAATTTTCTCTTCAATGTTTTCTATTTATCTCCTAAATAATTCAAAATTCACATATTGGATATTTTTCAAAGGGGGTATAAGGAATTCATTTCCAAAAATTCTAAGAAATTTCCAGCAAGCTCATAATGTTAAAAGAGTGCCAGAAACAGAATTTCACTAATTTTGAAGTAACAATGGCTATAATCTTTTATTTCTAAATAATTTACCAAAATGCCATTATGAAGATTTAAAAATTTGTGGTTCATCCAAAAATGCTGAGAAACTTAATCAAGGCTATTTATACTCAGATATGTCATCAATAATTTTTTCATAATTTTATACTGAGTATTTGCAATAATTCTAAATTAAATGAAATAAGGGCAAAAATGTAATTTCCACATTCCTCTTATCAATATTTCTCAAACAGAGACACAAAATTTTTTTAGGAGTTAAACATGTCATGATATTATTCTTGACAAAATTTGGGGAAATAACTAAGTGACAAACCTAATTTCAACATTTTATTCTTCAAAAGTCCTATTAATTCAATAATTCCAAAAAATGGGATTTTTGATTCCAAAAATCCCATTATTTCAATGAGGGGTAAAACTCATCCTAATAGGCCACTGAAATTAATTACATGAATTTAGCATGATCCAAATGGGCCTAATACTCAAAATTTCAAAAATTACTATTGGCACCCCAAGCCTAAGCATGTTCATCATTTGCATGTGGGATTACCCACCATACATTGGTCCAAACTTGATGAAATTTAAAACATATATTTATAATGTCCTGAAGGACAAGCCACCAAAATTTGGGGCATTTTAGAGTTGAATTAACCCAAGAATCACCTAAACAAACCTAGGGGTAATTTGGTAATTCCACACTAATTTTAATTCCAATTAATCCCATTTTTTGGCAGGACCTCAATATGCCCTAAACCAGTTACTCTCCAAAATCTCAGGTCATTTGGGCCTCTGGATGGGCTTGGGCATCACTTTCAACTTTCTGCATTTTGCTATTTGCAGCCCAAGGCCATTTAATTTTTAGATCTTGCATGTGAGATATCTCAACCTGCAGAGGGTTAAATTGTCTAATATTTCTACCATATGTCTAATATACTACTAAGGGCAGGCCACCAAAAGTTGGGGCATTTTGGAGTTGATATGCTCCAATTATCAACAAAATTTAATTTATCATAATTTGACTACAACTATAGCATTATATTCCCCAAAAATTTCCATTTTTGGGGAGGGCCTAGATATTCCTAATTTGGCCACATGCCCAAAATTTCAGCCCATTTGGACTTAGGGTTTGGACAGGGCACCCATTTTAGTTTCTGCCCTACTCTAGGACCAGCCCTAGGAAAATGGCTCTATAGGGCAGTACACTTAACCAAAAATTATGTGTAACATGTCATATTAAAGGTGACTCCAAGACCTACAAATTTTATGTTGAGACCATTTTATGCAAAAGGCTGTAAGTGCCATAAAATTGGCATGCAAAGGTCGGTTATAAAAGATATAAAATGACACTATTCATTAATTAAATAAATCCAGAATTTATATATATGCATGGCACTAATCCTAAAGCAAATCCGACGGCTGCTGTATTTCTTCCCCGATTCGACTGGTTTTCTGCCCGAACTTCACGGGCCTTTTCCCGGCCGCCTCCGGCGGCGCCTCCACCGGCAAACTTCTCCTCTCCCCTCACGGTGGTGGGGGCGAGCTTTTCCGGCGGCTAGGGCGGCCGGAGGTGGCGGCGCCACCTCACCCGAGAGCTTCAAAATAAGCCATTAATGGCTGAAAAGTAAGGTTTTGCTCGGGCTCATTCGATCCCGAACCCTAACCTAGGTATTCCTAAGATCTAAGCATGAAGAGAGAGGTGAGGGAGGACCTTCCCGGCGGCCTTGCAACGTGAGGAGCGGCGGGGAACCATTGCGGCGGCGGCGGCGCTCCTCCCTTGGTTTTCACGGCCAAAGCTTGGTTTCTCTCTCTCTCTGCTGCTGCTCTCCTTGTTTTGAGAGTGGTGAAACTAAAAGGGGAGAGGGAGAGAGTGAGAAGATGAAGTAAAAGGGGAGGGTGATAATTCCTATGTTCAAGGTGGAGGGTTTACTTTGTTATTGTCACCATGCATGCATGGGTGGGCCCCACTACATTCCAGCACCTCCTCATGACTTCCAAGGGTCGGCCATCCCATGTGGGGGCTGGTGGCACGGGTCCAAGTGGCTCATTTCCCTTAAACACCCTTAAATACCCCTTTCTCTCTCCTAAATTATTCTTTAATTTTGAGATTCTCTCTCTCTCTCTCTCTCTCTCTCTCTCTCTCTCTCCTAGTCACTAAGTTGGCTGGTAAATCTCATATTGGCAGCCCACATGTTTATTTCATCCACCAAAATATGGTTAGCCCAAGTGAGTTGGGCTTGAGCTTGAGTTAGCCCATTTGGGCTAGCTTGACCCAAACCTAGGCTACGGTTGACTTAGGTCAATTTGGTCTTTGAGGTTGGCCCAAATGGGTCCTTAGTGACTCATTGACCTCCCCTAAGGCCTAGGTAGGATTGTATTGGCCCTTTGGAGGTCACTTGACCCTTAAATAGGGTACCTTGACTACTTTAGGGCTAGAGTTGACTTTGGTCAACTTAGCCTTTTTGGTTGGCCCCAATGGGTCCTTGGTGACCCGTTGGCCTCTCACTATGGTTATGAAGGTATGTGTGGGGTCCACTTGGCTAAGGGAACTTCAATTGGCCCTTGTGTAGGCCAGTTTGACCCAATGTAGGCTAGGTTGACCCATTTAGGGTTAGAGTTGACTTTGGTCAACTCAGCCTCTTGGGTGGACCCCAATGGGTCCTAGGTGACCCTTTGACCTCACTCTAGGGTTAGGTGGGCTTGGGTGCGGCCCACTTGGCTTGGGGATGGTCAATTGACCCTAAGTAGGTTGGTTTGACCTATTTAGGGTTAGGGTTGACTTGGGTCAACTTAACCCTTTTGACTGCCATCCATGGGTCCTTATTGATCTAATGGATCCTACCATGGTTTGTTGAGAACATGGTGGGGTCTTGAAGTCTTGGTGATGCCCCATGGTTATCTTAAACAAAGGTTCAGGAATTTACTATTTGCACACCATAGTGGTCTCAGCCACATTCTTAGGTTTTCTTGGTCTTCTTGGGCTTCCTAGGGTTTGGTCATGACCTAGTCATGGCCAATAACCACACTTAGGGGTCTAGTTGGAAATTGGATGTTACACCCTGACTTTCACTTCTGTTGGAGACCTCCTTGGCTCCACTCTTCAAGTCAGTTGCAGACTTATCTGTCAGGCTCTCCTCCATCTTTCCTTCCTCCTTAGGCAATCCCTTCATCTGGGTGCCTTGATCCAGCTCTCTCTGAATCTAGGCAGGGGGAGATGCCTCATGAAGATATGAGATTGTCTGCTACTGCTGCTGTTACCTCAGTTCATGCTGCTGTTGTTACTCAAGCTCAAGTTTCAACTCCACAAGATGCTGTCTTCTCAGTGGACCTCAGGTCACTCTTATCAGTTTTTGATTCAGTTTACTTCAGTTGTCTTCCAGTAAGCACTGCAGTCCAGCCATCAGAGGATCTTTCCAAGGACATTGTGCCCTTCTCCAGCTGTGATTCCAGCTTAATAAGCTCCTACATACATTCCATATATACTGCTGAGCCCTTTGTTTCCATTGATCTTACTGCTGCTACTCCTGCTGACAATAATGCTGCAAGTTATGTTGCTGCTGCCCCTGCTGCTGTCAGTGATGATATTGCTGATGAGTTAATCTCTAAGGATATACATATGACAGAGGCATATGACTTTGAGCCTGTTGTCATTGATGATGTTGCCCCTGCTGATATTTTTGTGTCTGAAACTATTTTATCTGAATCTGTTGCTACCCCAGCTGCTGCTGTCACTACTACTGCTATATCTTCTGAAAGTATTGCTCTAGAAAGTTCTGTATCTATTGTTACTACTGCTGCTGCTACAACTTCTGCCAGTACTATATCTGCTATATCTGCTGCTGCTACAACTGCTGTCTCATCTGCTCCAACCCAACTTCAGAAAGATTATCTGAAAAAGATTGATGCTTTATATGATAAGCAAAGATCTAAAAGTGATGAATATAGGACTGATTCTGATGATTCCTCAGCCACTATAGCCAGGAAAAGAAAGGCAAGGAGCAAGGCTATGAAAAGAGTTCACCTAGCCAAAGTCAAAGATACAAATGACATACCTTATTACATTCTTCATGACTGCCTCATTACTGAACATTGGATGCAATATTTCAAGAATCAACTTAAGGCTATGAAGAAGAAGAGGAAATATGAAAAAGGATCTTCTTAATTTCATCATCCTCATCCTCCTCCACCACCTCCTCCTGATGCAGGTGCAGGTGGAAGCTCAGCTGCTCATCCTTCTGCTAGAAGTCAAACCACCTATCAGCCTCATGCAAGATCTCAATATAGGGGAGGCCAATCCAGAGGTTCTCAATCAAGGAGAGGAAATTATAGAGGAAACCAAAGGGAATTCCAAGTTTACTCCAAAGGCTATTCAAGGCAACACCCTTACTCTAGGGAAGGACAAGGTTCATCTGATACAACTTCAGGCCCTTTTCCCTACAAGCTGAAAGATGTAGTCTCATCCAGAGCTCCTCAAAATAATCCTTTCAACAGATATGAGCCTCCAGTGCCCTTTGAGGATCCAGAGAATAATCCTACTGCATGGACTGCTAGGATGAAAGAATTAGCTGCCCTGGATCAGATCAAGAAAGCCAGAGAACAAGGCAGAGACACCTCCAGCATTACTACATTGTTAGAGCAAAGAAAGAAGGAACTTGAAAGATATGCCTCCATCAATTTTTTTGATTCTGAAAGATACATGGAGTTGCACCCTGAAGCTGTGGTACCAAGGCCTAAATAACAAACTTCTTTACGTGCTGTTGATGACAGAAGATCCAAAAAGGAAGCTCTTAACCACAATAGAGAAATTAAACTTATAAAGAGCAAGGAGAAGGAATAATTCTGTAAGGTGACAATTATTCTGATTTCTGTCTGAGATATTATATCTGTGATTCTACAATATTGTTGTGTGTTATATTGTTGCTTTGTATGATGTTTTTAATTTCTCCAATTTTTGTAAATAGTAATCCTAACCCAAATACGGGGAGATTGTTGGAACACCCTATTACTAATTTGGGTCAGGATCACTATGTCTTTAGGAAACCTGTTTTTGACCTCATTGTATAGATCTAAAGGTCAATTAGAATTGAGTCTAAGGGTTAGTAGTTAGGTTTGGATGCTGCCCTCAAGACCAAGGTTTTTCAGTGTGGAGACTAAGTCATTTCGTCGAGCTCAGTACGACGAATCGTCGAACTCCAATCAACGATCCTTGAGCTCACTTCGACGGATCGTCGAACTCCATTCGACGATCGCTGAGCTCAACTTCTACAAATCGTCGAACTCCATTCGACGATCTTCGATCTCAGTTCGACGATCTTGACTCCATTATTGATTCTCTATCTCTGAGCTCAGTTCGACGATAGTTGAGCTCAGATCGACAATCTCTATTGCTGTCTAAGTCCAAATCACTGAGCTCAGTTCGACGATAGTAGAGCTCAGTTCGACGTTTTTCTGAAGAGTTAAATGTTTTTCAAGATTCAAATTCAGAACAGTTAAGGAGTTATTCTCAGCAATTAATTCAGAAGATCTTGTAGCCGTTTTCATTGATTCAGGAGCAAGTTTCAAGGAATTATCAAGGAATGTTTCTTTGGACTTTCCCCCAGAAGACAATTGCAATTAAGGAAGTCAATTAATGACAGGCCAACGACTATTCTTGACAGATGATCATTTCTACTCAGAACAAAGGAATAAAAGACAAGATTTTTGAATCTCTAACAAGAACAAGGACAAGAAGAGAGTGCACAACAAGAAGAAGAAAAAAATATTCTCTACTACAACTTTTCTCTGGAACAACATCTCTTTCTCAACAACAATCACTCAAGAGAAAAAGAAAGAGCTGTAGACATTCTCTGTCTCAAAAAGAATTCAAGAACATCATCACCAAAAGGAGATCAACAATTCTGAAATCTTCAGATCTCTTTTGATTCAAGTGTTCAAGGCCATCATCATTCAAGACTCCAGACACCTAACATTTCAGCTGTTGCTGAAATCATCATTTGCTGGAGATCAAATTTCTGAAGGCCTATCACCCTACAACAAAGCTTCATTTCCTGAACATCTAAAGAACTCAGGGAGAGCTTTGACAACATAAATATCCACATAGTCTTCTCAGCTGCTTTGAGAAAGAGAAGACTTCCATCACTCTCTCATCCCCACCTCTGTAAAGGGTTTTTCAAACTCCCTTCAAAAGTTTGTGTGTGGTTTTTGATCACCTTATCAAAAGCTCATTGGTGGCAAGACACCTGATCAAAAAATCTGATTTGGTTTTTGAGCACCTTATCAAAAGCTCATTGGTGCCCAGGACACCTGATCAACGCATCCTGCAGTGGATTCCTACCTAGGGTGGTAGAATAGTGGATGTACCCAAGTTTAGGGAAACCACTATAGCTCCTTGTGTCTTTTGGTTGCTTATCTTTATTTTTGTTTCTGGATGTGATCTGTGATTAGTTTCTTTTGTAGATTGTGATTAGATAGCTGATGTGTTTAGATTTATCTTTTGCTTCCCTGTTCACTCAGATTACAACCACTGTTGTAAAAAGTTTTTAAGCACCATATACTCTATTCACCCCCCCCCCCCTATAGAGTATATCAGATCTAGCTTGCAACAGATGTAGACATGTGGAAGGAATGAAGCACTCAAGACTATGTGGAAGGACTGAATCACAATTTGATCAGCATCAGTCAGCTATGTGATGAAGGCTACCAGGTGACTTTCAGCAAAGCCTTATGCAAGATTAAGTCAGAGTACAACACAACTGTGTTGACAGGTAAAAGGAACGATAACATCTACTTAGTAGAGTAGATTTAGTCAAATTTGCTGGAGGCATAGTCATCTGCAGGGGCTGTTTCTCCAAAACAGATGCCCTGCACTGCTAGTCTCTTATGGGATGCACATCAATGCCTCAAAGAGGCTGTCCTGTGCCCTGTTTGGCAAATGGGACAAGCAGATAGTGAAGCCCAGCAGGCCCTCTACAAGTACAACTTCAGGCACAAGGACTGTAACAGTCTCTTCCCCTCAAGTCTCTGCCCCTGCAGATGACTTGCCTGCTGCTTCTCCTCCTCCTCCTATTTCATCTCCACCAGACACCTCCACCATTCAAACTTCATCCACCATCATTATTTCCAGCCCATCTCCTACATCAATTCCATCTCCAATTCCTACACTAATAGAAGAAATCTTCCACCCATTACATCACTACCCTCAACCAGACATTGGCACATCATTCGACATTCCATCATTCAATCATCTAGATGATTCCTTCATGGATGATTCACCTTCATCCCCTCCTGATCTACCCTCCTCATCTACATCATATCAATAACTTCTACAAGATATCATTGATCAACCCTCCTTCACACCTTCTATCTCCATACCATTGTCTTCCATTTCCATAATCCCCACACCTCAACCTTCACTTCTACCATCCACCAGCTCTCCACCAACATCACCAGTTGCTCCACCATCCTTCTCTACCTCTGCTCAAGTCCCTACTGAGCATGTAGACATTCCAGCCCTAGCTGACAAAATATATGAGCTGATAGCTCCCAGGCTTTCACTTCTGTTGGAGACCTCCTTGGCTCCACTCTTCAAGTCAGTTGCAGACTTATCTGCCAGGCTCTCCTCCATCTTTCCTCCTCAGGCAATCCCTTCATCTAGGTGCCTTGATCCAGCTCTCTCTGAATCTAGGCAGGGGGAGATGCCTCATGAAGATGTGAGATTGCCTGCTGCTGCTGCTGTTACCTCAGTTCCTGCAGCTGTTGTTACTCAAGCTCAAGTTTCAACTCCACAAGTTGCTGTCTTCTCAGTGGACCTCAGGTCACTCTTATCAGTTTTTGATTCAGTTTACTTCAGCTGTCTTCCAGTAAGCACTGTAGTCCAGCTATCAGAGGATCTTTCCAAGGCCATTATGCCCTTCTCCAGCTGTGATTCCAGCTTAATAAGCTCCTACATACATTCCCTATATACTGCTGAGCCCTCTGTTTCCATTGATCTTACTGCTGCTACTCCTGCTGACAATAATGCTGCTAGTTATGTTGTTGCTTCCCCGGCTGCTGTTAGTGATGATACTGCTGATGAGTTAATCTCTAAGGATATACATATGACAGAGGCATATGACTTTGAGCCTGTTGTCACTGATGATGTTGCCCCTGCTGATATTTTTGTGTCTGAAACTGTTTTATCTGAATCTGTTGCTACCCCAGCTGCTGCTGTCACTACTGCTGCTATATCTTCTGAAATATTGCTCCAGAAAGTTCTGTATCTGTTGTTACTACTACTGCTGCTACAACTTCTGCCAGTACTATATCTGTTGTATCTGCTGCTGCTACAACTGCTGTCTCATCTGCTCCAACCCAACTTCAGAAAGATTATCTAAAAAAGATTGATCCTTTATATGATGAGCAAAGCTCTGAAAGTGATGAATATAGGACTGAATCTGATGATTCCTCAGCCACTATAGCCAGGAGAATAAAGGCAAGGAGCAAGACTATGAAAAGAGTTCCCCAGCCAAAGTCAAAGATACAAATGACATACCTTATTACATTCTTCATGACTGCCCCATTACTGAACATTGGATGCAATATTCCAAAATCAACTTAAGGCTATGAAGAAGAAGAGGAAATTTGAAAAAGGATCTTCTCAGTTTCATCATCCTCATCCTCCTCCACCACCTCCTCCTGATGCAGGTGCAGGTGGAAGCTCAGCTGCTCATCCTTCTGCTAGAAGTCAAACCCCCTATCAGCCTCATGTAAGATCTCAATATAGGGGAGGCCAATCCAGAGGTTCTCAATCAAGGAGAGGAAATTATAGAGGAAACCAAAGAGAATTCCAAGTTTACTCCAAAGGCTATTCAAGGCAACACCCTTACTCTAGGGAAGGACAAGCTTCATCTGATACAACTTCATGCCCTTTTCCCTACAAGCTGAAAGAAGTAGTCTCATCCAGAGCTCTTCAAGATAATCCTTCCAACAGATATGAGCCTCCAGTGCCCTTTGAGGATCCAGAAAATAATCCTACTGCATGGACTGCTAGGATGAAGGAATTAGCTACCCTAGATCAGATCAAGAATGTCAGAGAACAAGGCAGAGACACCTCCAGCATTACTACATTGTCAGAGCAAAGAAAGAAGGAACTTGAAAAATATGCCTCCAGCAAATTTTTTGATTCTGAAAGATACATGGAGCTGCACCCTGAAGCTGTGGTACCAAGGCCTAAACAACAAACTTCTTTAGGTGCAGCTGATGACAGAAGATCCAAAAAGGAAGCTCTTAACCCCAATAGACAAATTAAACTTATAAAGAGCAAGGAGAAGGAATAATTCTGTAAGGTGACAATTATTCTGATTTCTAATTTCTGTCTGAGATTTTATATCTGTGATTCTGCAATGTTGTTGTGTGTTATATTGTTGCTGTGTATGATGTTTTTTATTTCTCCAAATTCTGTAAATAGTAATCCTAACCCAAATAGGGGGAGATTGTTGGAACACCCTATTACTAATTTGGGTCAGGATCACTATGTCTTTAGGAAACCTGTTTTCGACCTCATTGTATAGATCTAAAGGTCAATTAGAATTGAGTCTAAGGGTTAGTAGTTAGGTTTGGAAGCTGCCCTCAAGACCAAGGTTTTTCAGTTTGGAGACTAAGTCATTCCGTCGAGCTCAGTACGACGAATCGTCGAACTCCAATCGATGATCGTTGAGCTCACTTCGACGGATCGTCGAACTCCATTCGACGATCACTGAGCTCAACTTCTACAAATCGTCGAACTCCATTCGACGATCTTCGAGCTCAGTTCGACGATCTTGACTCCAGTATTGATTCTCTATCTCTGAGCTCAGTTCGACGATAGTTGAGCTTAGATCGACGATCTCTGTTGCTGTCTAAGTCCAAATCGCTGAGCTCAGTTCGACGATAGTAGAGCTCAGTTCGACATTTTTCTGAAGAGTTAAATGTTTTTCTGAAGTTGGGGTTTAGGCCTTGGTACACTAGTCACCTGTAGCCTTCATCACATAGATGACTGATGCTGATCAAATTGTGCTTCAGACCTTCCACATAGTCTTGAGTCGACCAAATTGATACCTTAGACTTACTCTCCAATAGTAACTCCAGAATTGAAACTTGAGCATGCTTCTTAAAGAGTTTGGTCTACTCTACTCCTTATAAATTCAAACAGGTTGTAATCTGAGTGAACAGGGAAGCAAAAGATAAATCTAAACACAGTAGCTATCTAATCACAATCTACAAAAGAAACTAATCACAGATCACAGCTAGAAACAAAAATAAAGATAAGCAACCAGAAGACACAAGGAGCTATAGTGGTTCCCCTAAACTTGGGTACATCCACTCTTCTACCACCCTAGGTAGGAATCCACTGCAGGATGAGTTGATCAGGTGTCCTGGGCACCAATGAGCTTTTGATAAGGTGCTCAAAAACCAAATCAGATTTTTTGATCAGGTGACTGGCCACCAATGAGCTTTTGATAAGGTGCTCAAAAACCACACAAAAACTTTTGAAGGGAGTTTGAAAAACCCTTTACAGAGGTGGGGATGAGAGAGTGATGAAAGTCTTCTCTTTCTCAAAGCAGCTGAGAAGACTATGTGGATATTTATGTTGTCAAAGCTCCCCCTGAGTTCTTTAGATGTTCAGGAAATGAAGCTTTGCTATAGGGTGATAGGCCTTCAGAAATTTGATCTCCAGCAAATGATGATTTCAGCAACAGCTGAAATGTTATGTGCCTGGAGTCTTGAATGATGATGGCCTTGAACAGTTGAATCAAAAGAGATCTGAAGATTTCAGATTTGTTGATCTCCTTTTGGTGATCGTGTTCTTGAATTCTTTTTGAGACAGAGAATGTCTACAGCTCTTTCTTTTTCTCTTGAGTGATTGTTGTTGAGAAAGAGATATTGTTCCAGAGAAAAGTTGTAGCAGAGAATATTTTTTCTTCTTCTTGTTGTGCACTCTCTTCTTGCCCTTGTTCTTGTTAGAGATTCAAAAATCTTGTCTTTTATTCCTTTGTTCTGAGTAGAAATGATCCTCTGTCAAGAATAGCCGTTGGCCTATCATTAATTGACTTCCTTAATTGCAATTGTCTTCTGGGGGAAAGTCCAAAGAAACATTCCTTGATAATTCCTTGAAACTTGCTCCAGAATAAAGGAAAACGACTACAAGATCTTCTGAATTAATTGCTGAGAATAACTCATTAACTGTTCTGAATTTGAATCTTGAAAAACATTTAACTCTTCATAAAAACGTCGAACTGAGCTCTACTATCGTCGAACTGAGCTCAGCAATTTGGACTTAGACAGCAATAGAGTTCGTCGATCTGAGCTCAACTATCGTCGAACTGAGCTCAGAGATAGAGAATCATTACTGGAGTCAAGATCGTCGAACTGAGCTCAAAGATCGTCGAATGGAGTTCGACGATTTGTAGAAGTTGAGCTCAGTGATCGTCGAATGGAGTTCGACGATCCGTCGAAGTGAGCTCAACGATCGTCGATTGAAGTTCGACGATTCATCGTACTGAGCTCGACGAAATGACTTAGTCTCCAAACTGAAAAACCTTGGTCTTGAGGGCAGCTTCCAAACCTAACTACTAACACTTAGACTCAATTCTAATTGACCTTTAGATCTATACAATGAGGTCAAAAACAGGTTTCCTAAAGACATAGTGATTCTGACCCAAATTAGTAATAGGGTGTTCCAACAATCTCCCCCTATTTGGGTTAGGATTATTATTTACAGAAATTGGAGAAATAAAAAACATCTTGCACAACAACAATATAACACACAACAACATTGCAGAATCACAGATATAAAATCTCAGACAGAAAACAGAAATCAGAATAATTGTCAGCTTACAGTATTATTCCTTCTCCTTGCTCTTTATAAGTTTTATTTCTCTATTGGGGTTAAGAGCTTCCAGTTTGGATCTTCTGTCATCAGCTGCACCTAAAGAAGTTTGTTGTTTAGGCCTTGGTACCACAGCTTCAGGGTGCAGCTCCATGTATCTTTCAGAATCAAAAAATTTGCTAGAGGCATATCTTTCAAGTTCCTTCTTTCTTTGCTCTGACAATGTAGTAATGCTGGAGGTGTCTCTGCCTTGTTCTCTGGCTTTCTTGATCTGATCCAGGGCAGCTAATTTTTTCATCCTAACAGTCCATGCAGTAGGATTATTCTTTGTATCCTCAAAGGGCACTGGAGGCTCATATCTGTTGGAAGGATTATCTTGAGGAGCTCTGGATGAGACTACTTCTTTCAGCTTGTAGGAAAAAGGGCCTGAAGTTATATCAGATGAAGCTTGTCCTTCGCTAAAGTAAGGGTGTTGCCTTGAATAGCCTTTGGAGTAAACTTGGAATTCCCTTTGGTTTCCTCTATAATTTCCTCTCCTTGATTGAGAATCTCTGGATTGGCCTCCCCTATATTGAGATCTTGTATGAGGCTGATAGGGGGTTTGACTTCTAGCAGAAGGATGAGCAGCTGAGCTTCCACCTGCACCTGCATCAGGAGGAGGTGGTGGAGGAGGATGATGATGATGAAACTGAGAAGATCCTTTTTCATATTTCCTCTTCTTCTTCATAGCCTTAAGTTGATTCTTAGAATATTGCATCCAATGTTCAGTAATGGGGCAGTCATGAAGAATGTAATAAGGTATGTCATTTGTATCTTTGACTTTGGCTGGGGGAACTCTTTTCATAGCCTTGCTCCTTGCCTTTCTTTTCCTGGCTATAGTGGCTGAGGAATCATTAGAATCAGTCTTATATTCATCACTTTCAGAGCTTTGCTCATCATATAAAGCATCAATCTTTTTCAGATAATCTTTCTGAAGTTGGGTTGGAGAAGATGAGACAGCAGTTGTAGCAGCAGCAGATACAATAGATATAGTACTGGTAGAAGTTGTAGCAGCAGCAGTAGTAACAACAGATACAGAACTTTCTGGAGCAATACTTTCAGAAGATATAGCAGCAGTAGTGACAGCAGCAGCTGGGGTAGCAACAGATTCAGATAAAATAGTTTCAGACACAAAAATATCAGTAGGGGCAACATCATCAATGACAACAGGCTCAAAGTCATATGCCTCTGTCATATGTATATCCTTAGAGATTAACTCATCAGCAGTATCATCAATGACAGCAGCAGGGGCAGCAGCAACATAACTAGCAGCATTATTGTCAACAGGAGTAGCAGCACTAAGATCAATGGAAACAGAGGGCTCAGCAGTATATAGGGAATGTATGTAGGAGCTTATTAAGCTGGAATCACAGCTGGAGAAGGGCACAATGTCCTTGGAAAGATCCTCTGATGGCTGGACTGCAGTGCTTACTGGAAGACAGCTAAAGTAAACTGAATCAAAAACTGATAAGAGTGACCTGAGGTCCAATGAGAAGACAGCAACTTGTGGAGTTGAAACTTGAGCTTGAGTAACAACAGCAGCAGGAACTGAGGTAACAGCAGCAGCAGCAGCAGCAGGCAATCTCATATCTTCATGAGGCATCTCCCCCTGCCTAGATTCAGAGAGAGCTGGATCAAGGCACCCAGATGGAGGGATTGCCTGAGGAGGAAAGATGGAGGAGAGCCTGGCAGATAAGTCTGCAACTGACTTGAAGAGTGGAGCCAAGGAGGTCTCCAACAGAAGTGAAAGCCTGGGAGCTATCAGCTCATATATTTTGTCAGCTAGGGCTGGAATGTCTACATGCTCAGTAGGGACTTGAGCAGAGGTAGAGAAGGATGGTGGAGCAACTGGTGATGTTGGTGTAGAGCTGGTGGATGGTAGAAGTGAAGGTTGAGGTGTGGGGATTGTGGAAATGGAAGACAGTAGTATGGAGATAGAAGGTGTGAAGGAGGGTTGATCATTGATATCTTATAGAAGTTGTTGATATGATGTAGATGAGGAGGGTATATCAGGAGGGGATGAAGGTGAATCATCCATGAAGGAATCATCTAGAAGATTGAATGATGAAATGTTGGATGATGTGACAATGTCTGGTTGAGGGTAGTGATGTAATGGGTGGAAGATTTCTTCTGTTAGTGTAGGAATTGGAGATGGAATTGATGTAGGAGATGGACTGGAAATAATGATGGTGGATGAAGTTTGAATGGTGGAGGTGACTGGTGGAGATGAAATAGGAGGAGGAGGAGAAGCAGCAGGCAAGTCATCTGTAGGGGCAGAGACTTGAGTGGAAGAGACTGTTACAGTCCTTGTGCCTGAAGTTGTGCTTGCAGAGGGCCTGCTGGGCTTCACTATCTGCCTGTCCCATTTGCCAAACAGGGCACAGGACAGCCTCTTTGAGGCATTGATGTGCATCCCAGAAGAGACTAGCAGTGCAGGGCATCTGTTTTGGAGAAACAGCACTAGTATCCTTCCATAATTCACAAAATTCTTATTTCTTTCTTCTTAATCAGATCAAAGAAGATCCCTCCCCAGTTTAACTGTTTCTTATCCACTAAGGCTTCCATCAAGCATAGCTGATACCTGGAGATGGTATCATGTGCTGAATGCTTGGCCAACAGAACCTTTCTCACTACATCAGCTAAGAATATATATTCAACAACTAAGTTCTTTTTCAGCAGCTTGCTAGGGTTTGCATCAGAATATCTCATTCTAGCAAGTAAGTCAGAAAATTCTTCTCCAGATAACTCAGCAGAATCTCTTCCAGAATTTAATTGAAAAACCTCTGTCAGAATGGTAGGTGTCAAAGGTACCTGGGTTCCAGAAATTGAACCAACCACTGTATTTTGGTCCTGATTGTGGGCAGTATAGACACACTCCTTGATCTCATCTGTAGGCAGTTTGATTCTGGTGGACATGATGGTGACTAACTTCTGCTCCTTGAATAGTTCCAGAATGTCTTGGAAAATCTGATCACTGGTGTTGAAAGACTCCATGTCAATATCGAATCCGGCATCAAACTTCATTGCGGCTAGAACGGAAACTAAGACGACCATTGTTACCTGCAAAAATCAACAAACAAAACAACGAAGTGTAGATATGTTTGGAGGGAAAGAGAAATTTTTGCAGAGAGATTGAAAGCGCAAAAGGAGAACGACGGCCGAAAAATGAATTTTATATTAGGGTTCCACGCAGAAAAGGAAAGATCGTTGAACTCAGTTCGACGATCGGGGCTTCTAAAGGAATCTGAAAGGTCTTCAATATCGTCGATCTCCATTCGACGATATTGGAGAGCGTCGAGCTCCGTTCGATGATAGTTCAGAAAACAAAATCGTCGAGCGCCGTTCGACGATCGTTGACCTGGAGAGATAGGTGAACACTATCTGAGAAGCGTTGAACTCAGGTCGACGATTTTGGAAAGCGTCGATCTCCGTTCGACGATCTGGGGGAAAATCGTCGAGCGCAATTCAGAGACCAGAAAAATACTCTAGACACTAGAAAAATCAAGATGTTTGCCTAGTCTTGGTCAATTTTTAGAGTTTCAAAATCTTGGAACTTATTTTATACTTCCTCCATCTAACATTCCTAACTGATTTAGGAAGAAGGTGTATTTCTTTTCATCCAAGGGTTTGGTGAAAATATCTCCCCTTTGCAAATCAGTTGGGATATATTGAAGTTCAATTTTATTTTTCTCAACATTATCCCTTAAAAAGTGATGCCTAATTTCTATGTGTTTTGTCCTACTATGAAGGACTGGATTTTGAGCTATAGAAATAGCACTGGTGTTATCACAAAATATTTTTGACTTCTCTAAGTTGTAGCCATAGTCTAGGAGTTGGTTTTGAATCCACAATATTTGTGAACAACAACTACCTGCAGCCATATATTCAGCTTCAGCAGTTGAAGTTGACACAGATGTTTGTTTCTTGCAAAACCAAGAGACAAGTCTGTCACCAAGAAACTGACAAGTTCCACTGGTGCTTTTCCTGTCAATTCTGCATCCAGCATAATCAGCATCAGAAAATCCAGTTAAGTCAAATGCTGAATCTTTTGGATGCCAGAGACCTAGATTTGGACAACTTTTAACATACCTGAGAATCCTTTTTACTAATGTTAGGTGTGACTCTCTAGGGCTCACTTGGAATCTAGCACATATGTATGTAGCAAACATTATATCAGGTCTACTAGCTGTAAGGTACTGTAAAGATCCAATCATTGCTCTATATGTTGTCTGATCAACAGGTTTCCCATGTTCATCAGCATCCAATACAACAATGGTAGGCATAGGTGTTTTCATACAAGATGCTTCAGACATACCAAATTTCTTAACCAATTCATTTGCATACTTGGTTTGAGAAATAAAGATGCCTTCAGCATGTTGTTTGACTTGCAATCCTAGAAAGAAGGATATCTCACCCATGCTACTCATTTCAAATTTAGAATGCATTAGGTTGGAGAACCTTCTGCACAAATTTGAATCAGTAGAACCAATGATAATATCATCTACATAAATCTGTACTAGTAGGGTATGAGACTTATGGGTTCTAATAAAAAGAGTTTGGTCTACTCTACCCCTTATAAATTCATTTTCCCGAAGGAAGCATGCTAGAGTCTCATACCATGCTCTAGGAGCTTGCTTAAGACCATATAATGCTTTGTTCAGCTTAAAAACATAATTAGGATGGGTTGGAGAGATAAAACCTGGAGGTTGTCTGACATAGACTTCTTTTTGATATCTCCATTTAGAAATGCACTCTTTACATTCATCTGATATACCTTGAAGCCTTTTGTGATGCATAAGCTAAGAAGATTCTGATGGATTCCAATCTTGCAACTGGTGCAAAAGTCTGGTCATAATCTACGCCTTCTTCTTGAGAATATCCTTGAGCAACTAGCCTTGCCTTGTTCCTTACAATTACTCCTTGATCGTCCAATTTGTTTCTGAACACCCACTTTGTTCCAACAATGGAGTGATCCTTAGGCCTTGGCACTAGTTCCCAAACTTTATTCCTTTCAAATTGATGCAACTCTTCTTGCATTGCAATGATCCAGTGTGGATCTTGCTCTGCATCTTGAATGGATTGAGGTTCAATTTGAGATAGGAAGCAAGTGTGCAACAGGTTTTGGTTGACCTGATTTCTGGTTTGCACACCAGCTGAGATGTCTCCAATTACTTGGGAAATTGGATGGTCTCTTGATGTTACTAAATCAATAGGGGGTGTTGATTGTTCACCAACCTGTGTTGTTGTTTCCTCTTGTGGTACAACAACTGGCTCTTCAAGTTGTTTCTCTTCAATATGTTGAATGCTTTCTTCATCTTCACTGCTTTTCCCTTTTTGTGTAATCTGTAATCTATTCAAATCTTCAGCAAGAGAATGTACCTGCAAAGGTTCTATGGTAGAAGTATTCTTCTCCTTGAAAGACATGTTAGATTCATCAAATGATATGTGAACAGATTCCTCAATTTTAAGAGATGATTTATTATAAACCCTATAAGCCTTACTGATCATGGAGTATCCCAGAAACACTACTTCATCAGATTTGGCTTGAAAGTTTGCTAAATATCTCTTGTCATTATTGTGAATATAACAAATACAACCAAAAATTCTAAAATAATCAACTTTAGGTTTCTTCCCTTTGAGTAATTCATAGGGAGTCTTGCCCTTTAGTTTATGTATTAAACTTCTATTCAGCACATAGTTGGAGGTGTTCACTGCCTCTGCCCAAAAAGATAGAGGAAGGTGAGCATCTAACAACAATATAGTGGCAGATTCAATAAGGGTTCTATTTTTCCTTTCAGCTACCCCATTTTGTTGAGGAGTTCTAGGAGCCGAGAAAGTATGCCTGATCCCGTCACTCTGATAGAACTCTTGCATAAGAAGAGAATCAAACTCTGTCCCATGATCACTTCTTATCAGGGCAATGTGAGTATTGAACTCAATCTGTATGCATTTGAGAAACTCTGTCAAACACTTAAAGTTATCAGACTTCTTCCTCAGAAAGAACACCCATGTGAATCTAGTGAAGTCATCTACAACTACTAAAGTGTAAGATTTCCCTCCTAAGCTTTGTACTGTAATGGGTCCAAAATGATCCATGTGTAATAGATACAAAATCCTAGGTGAATCACTCTTATTAAGTGACTTGAAACTATTTTTAGTTTGCTTGCCTAATTGACAAGCCCTGCAGAGTCCTTCCTTCTTGTAGGGGCCAGAAGGTAGTCCTCTAACAAGGTTGTCCTTGGATAGCCTAGCAATGTTTCTAAGGTTTAAATGCCCTAGTCTCTTATGCCATAAAACTTTTGGTCTACAAATAGAATTAAACAGGCAAATTTCTACATCTGTTGAAAGAAAATCTACTAAGTAGATGTTACCTTTCCTTTTACCTATCAACACAGTTGTGTTGTCCTCTGACTTGATCTTGCATAAGGCTTTGCTGAAAGTCACCTGGTAGCCTTCATCACATAGCTGACTGATGCTGATCAAATTGTGCTTCAGACCTTCCACATAGGCTACCTTCTTGAATGTCACTGTCCCAATCTGGACTGCACCATATCCTGTAGTTTGTCCAAAGTTTGAGTCACCAAATATGACTTTGGGTCCAAGCTTGGCATTAAAGGATGTGAGGTTGTCCTTGTTTCCTGTCATGTGCTTTGAGCACCCACTATCCAAGTACCATTGCTGGTTTGATGTTGGATAGGTCTTCACCTGGACATAAAATAATTCACTTGTTTTTGACCCAGTTTACCTTGGGCCTAGGTTGATAACCTTTAAACTCAGAAATAAAAGACATCCCAGGTTGACTCTTATAACCTTTAGGATGATATCTCCTTGGAGGTATTATCCATTCAGTATAAGGGTTAAAGCTTTGGGATGAAGGACCCCTATGATTGGATTTTAATTTACCCTTGAGAGAATTTCCAGAGCTCTGATCTCTGTTCGACGATCGTGGAGCTACGTTCGACGATCTTAGGTCAGATCGTCGAGCTCCATTCGACGTTCGACTGTGGCAGAGTTCAGGAATTAGAGATCGTCGACCTGAGTTCGACGATTTTGCCTGAGATCGTCGATCTGCGTTCGGCGATCGTCGAGCTCCGTTCGACGATTTCTGCTGGAACTTGGTTTTCTTAGGCAGATCAGAATTCTTCCTAACTACCTCTACAACTCCCTTCCCTTTATCAGAAATAAACTTGATTGGGGTTGTTAGAACTATAGGTTGGCTGGATGAAGCACCCAAGCCCAGTGTACTATTGAATCTGGAGTTCACTGTGCTTGTGATGTCCATCAGCTTGATACTTCTCCCATTAAGGGATTCTTCAAGCTTCTTGGCCTCTGATAGCTCACCTTTTAGTGAAGCTATCTGCTCCCTACAACATTCCAACTCCTCAGAGAGTTTGTGGTTTTCTGACTTTAAGATACTATGTTCAGATAATTGATTTCTGAGAGAAATAATTTCCTTCTCAGATTTTAGTAAGTCTAAACATAATGCTTTAAACTCAGACTTAAAGTCCTCAGAATTGAAATCAAAAGAACTAATTACCTAGTCCTCTTGAAGTTGAGTCTCTGAGTCTGACTCTTAGTCTTCTGCATCTGAATTATGTTGAGAGACATTGATTGCCATCATGCAGAACTCCTTCTCTTCAGTATCATCTTCATCATCACTTGAGCTGGATGAAGCTTCTGACTCCTCTTTAGTCTCACTCCAAGATTCAGCAACAAATCCCTTCCTTGTGTGTTTGTTCTTGCTTGAGGAGGGTTTGCCATTGCCATTTTTCTGGAATTCTTTGTCCTTTCTTCTTTCTTTCTTGTCCCTTCTGTCCTTGTTTTTGTTTTCTGTACAGTCAGGCACAATATGGCATGTTTCCTGCAACCAAAGCAAACAATTTCTTTATTATTTAATTTGTCATACCTTGGCTTATCATGCTCTTTGTATGATCTCCTTCTGAAGTCCTTTCTGGCCATCTTGTAAAATCTTTTGGCCAATAGACTGAGCAGCTCATCATTGCCTGTGACTTTGTCTTCACGCTGATCTTTAGTGGCTTTGAATGCTATTGTCTTTTCCTTTCTTGTGGCTGGTGAGGCAGCCTTCTGCTCTTCTTCTCTGTTCTTGATGAGCAGCTCATAAGATTTGAGCTTGCCCAAGAAAGTTTCTGTGGTGATCTCATTCAGACTTCTGGCATCCTTGATTGGCCAGATCCTTGAATCCCAAGTGCTTGGGAAACACATTAGGATTTTATCATTTAGTTCAGTCAGTGATATCTCCTTATCCAAAGTCTTGAGTTCATTGACTATCAGACTGAGTCTGTTATACATATCTCCAACTGACTCAGCTTATCCCTTCTTGAAGTTCTCATATTGGGATATGAGGTGGGATCTCCTGTCCTTTCTTTCATCAGCTGATCCTGAGACTATTTCAGTGAGCTTATCCCATATTTCCTTTGCTGAATTACATTCAGCCACCTTTTGAAAAATATCATCAGACATAATATGGGCTAAGATGTTCATAGCCTTTGCATCTGCTACCTTCCACTTCTTGATATCAGCATCTGTTCCTGATGGAGGTGGAACAACATTTGTACTTGTGTTCTCTGGAGGTCTTGGACAAACTGTCAAAATAGAATTAAAAATATCCTCGTCAATAGAATTCATGTAGAGTCTAATCCTTGCTTTCCAAAGTGCAAACTTAGATAGATTGCATACTGGAGGTATGGTGCTAGCATAATCTTTATTTTGGGCCATGATTTGTGAAGAAATAATCTAATAATAAAATAAATAAAAGCAGATCTAACTAGGGATCTTTGGGCTCAGGTGTTAGCCTGTCCAACCACTGAGATGTGGTATATTTAACCAACCTGCCTCTGATACCAATTGAAAGTGCAAGCTACATCGGATATACTCTAGTGGGGGGGGGGGGTGAATAGAGTATCTGGTGCTTAAAAACTTTTTACAACACTGGTTGTAATCTGAGTGAACAGGGAAGCAAAAGATAAATCTAAACACAGCAGCTATCTAATCACAATCTATAAAAGAAACTAATCACAGATCACAGCCAGAAACAAAAATAAAGATAAGCAACCAAAAGACACAAGGAGCTATAGTGGTTCCCCTAAACTTGGGTACATCCACTCTTCTACCACCCTAGGTAGGAATCCACTGCAGGATGAGTTGATCAGGTGTCCTGGGCACCAATAAGCTTTTGATAAGGTGCTCAAAAAACAAATCAGATTTTTTGATCAGGTGTCTTGCCACCAATGAGCTTTTGATAAGGTGCTCAAAACCCACACACAAACTTTTGAAGGGAGTTTGAAAAACCCTATACAGAGGTGGGGATGAGAGAGTGATGGAAGTCTTCTCTTTCTCAAAGCATCTGAGAAGACTATGTGGATATTTATGTTGTCAAAGCACCCCTTGAGTTCTATAGATGTTCAGGAAATGAAGCTTTGCTGTAGGGTGATAGGCCTTCAGAAATTTGATCTCCAGCAAATGATGATTTCAACAACAGCTGAAATGTTAGGTGTCTGGAGTCTTGAATGATTATGGCCTTGAACACTTGAATCAAAAGAGATCTGAAGATTTCAGATTTGTTGATCTCCTTTTGGTGATGGTGTTCTTGAATTCTTTTTGAGACAGGGAATGTCTACAGCTCTGTCTTTTTCTCTTGAGTGATTGTTGTTGAGAAAGAGATGTTGTTCCAGAGAAAAGTTGTAGCAGAGAATATTTTTTTCTTCTTGTTGTTGTGCACTCTCTTCTTGTCCTTGTTCTTGTTAGAGATTCAAAAATCTTGTCTTTTATTCCTTTGTTCTGAGTAGAAATGATCCTCTATCAATAATAGTCGTTGGCCTGTCATTAATTGACTTCCTTAATTGCAATTGTCTTCTGAGGCAAAGGCCAAAGACACATTCCTTGATAATTCCTTGAAACTTGCTCCAGAATAAATGAAAACGGCTACAAGATCTTCTGAATTAATTGCTAAGAATAACTTCTTAACTGTTCTGAATTTGAATCTTGAAAAACATTTAACTCTTCAGAAAAATGTCGAACTGAGCTCTACTATCGTCCAACTGAGCTCAGCGATTTGGACTTAGACTGCAACAGAGATAGTCAATCTGAGCTCAACTATCGTCGAACTGAGCTCAGAGATAGAGAATCAATACTGGAATCAAGATCGTCGAACTGGATAGCCTTGAGTCAAATTGTGCTTTAGTCCTTCCACATAGTCTTGAGTCGACCAAATTGAGGCATTGGTATCAAAGCTTGGAAATGACTTAGTCTCCAAACTGAAAAACCTTGGTCTTGAGGGCAGCTTCCAAACCTAACTACTAACCCTTAGATTCAATTCTAATTGACCTTTAGATCTATACAATGAGGTCAAAAACAGGTTTCCTAAAGTCATAGTGATCATGACCCAAATTAGTAATAGGGTGTTCCAACAATCTCCCCATATTTTGGTTAGGATTACTATTTACAGAAATTGGAGAAATTAAAAACATCATACAAAGCAACAATATAACACACAACAACATTACAGAATCACAGATATAATATCTTAGACAGAAATAAGAAATCAGAATAATTGTCACCTTACAGAATTATTCCTTCTCCTTACTCTTTATAATTTTAATTTCTCTATTGGGGTTAAGAGCTTCCTTTTTGGATCTTCTGTCATCAGCTGCACCTAAAGAAGTTTGTTGTTTTGGCCTTGGTACCACAACTTCAGGGTGCAGCTCCATGTATCTTTCAGAATCAAAAAATTTGCTGGAGGCATATCTTTCAAGTTCCTTCTTTCTTTGCTCTAATAATGTAGTAATGCTGGAGGTGTCTCTGCCTTGTTCTCTGGATTTCTTGATCTGATCCAGGGCAGCTAATTCTTTCATCCTAGCAGTCCATGCAGTAGGATTATTCTCTGGATCCTCAAAAGGCACTGGAGGCTCATATCTGTTGGAAGGATTATCTTGAGGAGCTCTGGATGAGACTACTTCTTCCATCTTGTAGGGAAAAGGTCCTAAAGTTATATCAGATGAAGCTTGTCCTTCGCTAGAGTAAGGGTGTTGCCTTGAATAGACTTTGGAGTAAACTTGGAATTCCCTTTGGTTTCCTCTATAATTTCCTCTCCTTGATTGAGAACCTCTGGATTGGCCTCCCCTATCTTGATATCTTGCATGAGGCTGATAGGGGGTTTGACTTCTAGCAGAAGGATGAGCAGCTGAGCTTCCACCTGCACCTGCATCAGGAGGAGGTGGTGGAGGAGGATGAGGATGATGAAACTGAGAAGATCCTTTTTCATATTTCCTCTTCTTCTTCATAGCCTTAAGTTGATTCTTGGAATATTGCATCCAATGTTCAGTAATGGGGCAGTCATGAAGAATGTAATAATGTATGTCATTTGTATCTTTGAGTTTGGCTGGGGGAACTCTTTTCATAGCCTTGCTCCTTGCCTTTCTTTTCTTGGCTAAAGTGGCTGAGGAATCATCAGAATCAGTCCTATATTCATAACTTTCAGAGCTTTTCTCATCATATAAAGCATCAATCTTTTTCAGATAATCTTTCTGAAGTTGGGTTGGAGCAGATGAGACAGCAGTTGTAGCAGCAGTAGATACATCAGATATAGTACTGGTAGAAGTTGTAGCAGCAGCAGTAGTAACAACACATACAGAACGTTCTGGAGCAATACTTTCAGAAGATATAGCAGCAGTAATGACAGCAGCAGCTGGTGTAGCAACAGATTCAGATAAAACAGTTTCAGACACAAAAATATCAGCAGGGGAAACATCATCAGTGACAACAGGCTCAAAGTCATATGCCTCTGTCATATGTATATCCTTAGAGATTAACTCATCAGTAGTATCATCACTGACAGCAGCAGGGGCAGCAGCAACATAACTAGCAGCATTATTGTCAGCAGGAGTAGCAGCAGTAAGATCAATGGAAACAGAGGGCTCAGCAGTATATAGGGAATGTATGTAGGAGCTTATTAAGCTGGAATCACAGCTGGAGAAGGGCACAATGGCCTTGGAAAGATCCTCTGATGGCTTGACTGCAGTGCTTACTGGAAGACAGCTGAAGTAAACTGAATCAAAAACTTATAAGAGTGACCTGAGGTCCACTGAGAAGACAGCAACGTGTGGAGTTGAAACTTGAGCTTGAGTAACAACAGCAGCAGGAACTGAGGTAACAGCAGTAGCAGCAGGCAATCTCACATCTTCATGAGGCATCTCGCCCTGCCTAGATTCAGAGAGAGCTGGATCAAGGCACCCATATGAAGGGATTGCCTGAGGAGGAAAGATGGAGGAGAGCCTGGCAGATAAGTCTACAACTGACTTGAAGAGTGGAGCCAAGTAGGTCTCTAATAGAAGTGAAAGCCTGGGAGCTATCAGCTCATATATTTTGTCAGCTAGGGCTGGAATGTCTACATGCACAGTAGGGACTTGAGCAGAGGTAGAGAAGGATGGTGAAGCAACTGGTGATGTTGGTGGAGAGCTGGTGGATGGTAGAAGTGAAGGTTGAGGTGTGGGGATTGTGGAAATGGAAGACAGTGGTATGGAGATAGAAGGTATGAAGGAGGGTTGATCAATGATATCTTGCAGAAGTTGTTGATATGATGTGGATGAGGAGGGTAGATCAGGAGGGGATGAAGGTGAATCATCCATGAAGGAATCATCTAGAAGATTGAATGATGGAATGTGGGATGAAGTGTCAATATCTGGTTGAGGGTAGTGATGTAAAGGATGGAATGGTTCTTCTGTGAGAGTAGGAATTGGAGATGGAATTGATGTAGGAGATGGGCTGGAAATAATGATGGTGGATGAAGTTTGAATGGTGGAGGTGACTGGTGGAGATAAAATAGGAGGAGGAGGAGAAGCAGCAGGCAAGTCATCTGCAGGGGCAGAGACTTGAGGGGAAGAGACTGTTGCAGTCCTTGTGCCTGAAGTTGTGCTTACAGTGGGCTTGCTGGGCTTCACTATCTGCCTGTCCCATTTGCCAAACAGGGCACATGACAGCCTTTTTGAGGCATTGATGTGCATCCTAGTGGAGACTAGCAGTGCAGGGCATCTGTTTTGGAGAAACAGCCCTAGAATCCTTTCAAAATTCACAAAATTCTTATTGATTTTCTTCTTGATCAGATCAAAGAAGATCTCTCCCCAGTTTAACTGTTTCTTATCCACTAAGGCTCCCATCAAGCACAGATGATACCTGGAGATGGTATCATATGCTGAATGCTTGGCCAACAGAACCTTTCCCACTACATCAGCTAAGAATCTATATTCAACAGCTAAGTTCTTTTTCAGCAGCTTGCTAGGGTTTGCAGCAGAATGACCCATTCTAGCAAGTAAGTCAGAGAATTCTTCTCTAGATAACTCAACAGAACCTCTACCAGAATTTAATTGAAAAACCTCTGTCAGAATGGTAGGAGTCAAAGGTACCTGGGTTCCAGAAATTGAACAAACCACTGTATTTTGGTCCTGATTGTGGGTAGTATAGACCCACTCCTTGATCTCATCAGCAGCCAATTTGATTCTGGTTGACATGATGGTGACTAGCTTTTGCTCCTTGAATAGTTCCAGAATGTCTTGGAAAATCTGATCACTGGTGCTGAAAGACTCCATGTCTATATCAAATCCGGCATCAAACTTCATTGCGGCTAGAACGGCAACTGAGACGACATTGTTACCTGCAAAAATCAACAAACAACCGACCAAGTGTAGAGATATTTGGAGGGAAAGAGAATTTTTGCAGAGAGATTGAAAGCGCAAAAGGAGAACGACGGCCGGAAAATGAATTTTATATTACGGTTCGACGCAGAAAAGGAAAGATCGTTGAACTCAGTTCGACGATAGGGTCTTCTAAAGGAATCTGAAAGGTCTTCAATAATGTTGATCTCCGTTCGACGATATTGGAGAGCGTCGAGATCCGTTCGACGATAGTTCAGAAAAAAAAATCGTCGAGCGCCGTTCGACGATCGTTGACCTGGAGAGATAGTTGAACACTATCTGAGAAGCGCTGAACTCAGGTCGACGATTTTGGAAAGCGTCGATCTCCGTTCGACGATCTGGGGGAAAATCGTCGAGCGCAGTTCAGAGACCAGAAAAACACTCTAGACACTAAAAAAATCAAGATGTTTGCCTAGTCTTGGTCAATTTTTAGAGTTTCAAAATCTTGGAACTTATGTTAGACTTTCTCCATCTAACATTCCTAACTGATTTAGGAAGAAGGTGTGTTTCTTTTCATCCAAGGGTTTGGTGAAAATATCTCCCCTTTGCAAATCAGTTGGGATATATTGAAGTTCAATTTTATTCTTCTCAACATTATCCCTTAAAAAGTGATGCCTAATTTCTATGTGTTTTGTCCTACTATGGAGGACTGGATTTTGAGCTATAGAAATAGCACTGGTGTTATCACAAAATATTTTTGACTTCTCTAAGTTGTAGACATAGTCTAGGAGTTTGTTTTGAATCCACAATATTTGTGAACAACAACTGCCTGCAGCCATATATTCAGCTTCAGCAGTTGAACTTGACACAGATGTTTGTTTCTTGCAAAACCAAGAGACAAGTCTGTCACCAAGAAACTGACAAGTTCCACTGGCGCTTTTCCTGTCAATTCTGCATCCAGCATAATCAGCATTTGAAAATCCAGTTAATTCAACTGCTGAATCTTTTGGATATCAGAGACCTAGATTTGGACAACTTTTAACATACCTGAGAATCCTTTTTACTAATGTTAGGTGTGACTCTCTAGGGCTCACTTGGAATCTAGCACATGTGCATGTAGCAAACATTATATCAGGACTACTAGCTGTAAGGTACAGTAAAGATCCAATCATTGCTCTATATGTTGTCTGATCAACAGGTTTCCCATGTTCATCAGCATCCAATACAACATTGGTAGACATAGGTGTTTTTATACAAGATGCTTCAGACATACCAAATTTCTTAACCAATTCATTTGCATACTTGATTTGAGAAATAAAGATGCCTTCAGCATGTTGTTTGACTTGCAATCCTAGAAAGAAGGATAGCTCACCCATGCTACTCATTTCAAATTTAGAATGCATTAGGTTGGAGAACCTTCTGCACAAATTTGAATCAGTAGAACCAAAGATAATATCATCTACATAAATATGTACTAGTAGGGTATGGGACTTATGAGTTCTAATAAAAAGAGTTTGGTCTACTCTACCCCTTATAAATTCATTTTCCCAAAGGAAGCATGCTAGGGTCTCATACCATGCTCTAGGAGCTTGCTTAAGACCATATAATGCTTTGTTCAGCTTAAAAACATAATTAGGATGGGTTGGAGAGATAAACCCTAGAGGTTGTCTGACATAGACTTCTTCTTTGATGTCTCCATTTAGAAATGCAATCTTTACATCCATCTGATATACCTTGAATCCTTTGTGTGCTGCATAAGCTAAGAAGATTCTGATGGCTTCCAATCTTGCAACTGGTGCAAAATTCTGGTCATAATCTATGCCTTCTTCTTGAGAATATCCTTGAGCAACTAGCCTTGCCTTGTTCCTTACAATTACTCCTTGATCAACCAATTTATTTCTGAACACCCACTTTGTTCCAACAATGGAGTGATCCTTAGGCCTTGGCACTAGTTCCCAAACTTTGTTCCTTTCAAATTGATGCAAATCTTCTTGCATTGCAATGATCCAGTGTGGATCTTGCTCTGCATCTTGAATGGATTGAGGTTCAATTTGAGATAGGAAGCAAGTGTGCAACAGGTTTTGGTTGACCTGATTTCTGGTTTGCACACCAGCTGAGATGTCTCCAATTACTTGGGAAATTGGATGGTCTCTTGATGTTACTAAATCAACAAGGGGGTGTTGATTGTTCACCAACCTGTGTTGTTGTTTCCTCTTGTGGTACAACAACTGGCTCTTCAAGTTGTTTCTCTTCAATATGTTGAATGCTTTCTTCATCTTCACTGCTTTCCTCTTTTTGAGTAATTTGTAATCTGTTCAAATCTTCAGCAAGAGAATGTACCTGCAAAGGTTTTATGGTAGAAGTATTCTTCTCCTTGAAAGACATGTTAGATTCATCAAATGATATTTGAACAGATTTCTCAATTTTAAGAGATGATTTATTATAAACCCTATAAGCCTTACTGGTCATGGAGTATCCCAGAAACACTCCTTCATCAGCTTTGGCTTGAAATTTTGCTAAATATCTCTTGTCATTATTATGAATATAGCAAATACAACCAAAAATTCTAAAATAATCAACTTTAGGTTTCTTCCCTTTGAGTAATTCATAGGGAGTCTTGCCCTTTAGTTTATGTATTAAACTTCGGTTCAGCACATAGTTGGAGGTGTTCACTGCCTCTGCCCAAAAAGATAGAGGAAGTTGAGCATCTGACAACAATGTAGTGGCAGATTCAATAAGGGTTCTATTTTTCCTTTCAGCTACCCCATTTTGTTGAGGAGTTCTAGGAGCTGAGAAAGTATGCCTGATCCCTTCACTCTGACAGAACTCTTGCATAAGAATAGAATCAAACTCTGTCCCATGATCACTTCTGATCAGGGCAATGTGAGTATTGAACTCAATCTGTATGCATTTGAGAAACTCTGTCAAACACTTAAAGTTATCAGACTTCTTCCTCAGAAAGAACACCCATGTGAATCTAGAAAAGTCATCTACAACTACTAAAGTGTAAGATTTCCCTCCTAGGCTTTGTACTGTAATGGGTCAAAAAAGATCCATGTGTAACAGATACAAGATCCTAGGTGAATCACTCTTATTAAGTGACTTGAAACTATTTTTAGTTTGCTTGCCTAATTGACAGGCCCTGCAGAGTCTTTCTTTCTTATAGGGGCCAGAAGGTAGTCCTCTAACAAGGTCGTCCTTGGATAGCCTAGTAATGTTTCTAAGGTTTAAATGTCCTAGTCTCTTATGCCATAAAACATTTGGTCTACAAACAGAATTAAACAGGCAAATGTCTACATCTGTTGAAAGATAATCTACTAAATAGATGTTACCTTTCCTTTTACCTGTCAACACAGTTGTGTAGTCCTCTGACTTGATCTTGCATAAGGCTTTGCTGAAAGTCACCTGGTAGCCTTCATCACATAGCTGACTGATGCTGATCAAATTGTGCTTCAGTCCTTCCACATAGGCTACCTTCTTGAATGTCACTGTCACAATCTGGACTGCACCATATCCTTTAGTTTGTCCAAAGTTTGAGTCACCAAATATGACTTTGGGTCCAAGCTTGGCTTTAAAGGATGTGAGGTTGTCCCTATTTCATATCATGTGCTTTGAGCACCCACTATCCAAGTACCATTGTTGGTTTGATGTTGGATAGGTCTTCACCTGCACATAAATAATTCACTTGTTTTTGACCCAGTTTACCTTGGGCCTAGGTTGATAACCTTTAAACTCAGAGATAAAAGACATCACAGGTTGACACTTATAACCTTCAGGATGATATCTCCTTGGAGGAATTATTCATTCAGTATAAGGGTTAAAGCTTTGGGATGAAGGACCCCTAGGATTGGATTTTGATTTACACTTGAGAGAATTTCCAGAGCTCTGATCTCTGTTCGACGATCGTGGAGCTGCGTTCGACGATCTTGGGTCAGATCATCGAGCTCTGTTCGACGGTCGACTGTGGCAGAGTTCAGGAATTAGAGATCGTCGACCTGAGTTCGACGATTTTTCCTGAGATCTTCGATCTGCGTTCGGCGATCGTCGTGCTCCGTTCGACGATTTCTGCTGGAACTTGGTTTTCTTAGGCAGATCAGAATTCTTCCTAGCTACCTCTACAACTCCCTTCCCTTTATCAGAAATAAACTTGATTGGGGTTGTTAGAACTATAAGTTGGTTGGATGAAGCACCCAAGCCCAGTGTACTATTGAATCTGGAGTTCAATGTGCTTGTGATGTCCATCAGCTTGATACTTCTCCCATTAAGGGATTCTTCAAGCTTCTTGGCCTCTGATAGCTCACCTTTCCGTGAAGCTATCTGCTCCCTACAGCACTCCAACTCCTCAGAGAGTTTGAGGTTTTCTGACTTTAAGATACTATGTTCAGATAATTGATTTCTGAGAGAAATAATTTATTTCTTAGATTTTAGTAAGTCTAAACATAATGCTTTAAACTCGGACTTAAAGTCCTCAGAATTGAAATCAAAAGAACTAATTACCTGGTCCTCTTCAAGTTGAGTCTCTGAGTCTGACTCTGAGTCTTCTGCATCTGAATTGTGTTGAGAGGCATTGATTGCCATCATGCAGAACTCCTTCTCTTCAGCATCATCTTCATCATCACTTGAGCTGGATGAAGCTTCTGACTCCTCTTTAGTCTCACTCCAAGATTTAGCAACAAATCCCTTCCTTGTGTGTTTGTTCTTGCTTGAGGAGGGTTTGCCATTGCCATTTTTCTTGAAGTCTTTGTCCTTTCTTCTTTCTTTCTTGTCCCTTCTGTCCTTGCTTTTTGTTTTCTGGACAGTCAGGCACAATATGACCTGGCTTCCTGCAACCAAAGCAAACAATTTCTTTATTATTTGACTTGTCATACCTTGTCTTATCATGCTCTTTATATGATCTCCTTCTGAAGTCCTTTCTGGCCATCTTGTAAAATCTTTTGGCCAATAGACTGAGCAGCTCATCATTGCCTGTGACTTTCTCTTCAGGCTGATCTTCAGTGGCTTTAAAAGCTATTGTCTTTTCTTTCCTTGTGGCTGGTGAGGCAGCCTTCTGCTCTTCTTCTCTGTTTTTGATGAGCAGCTCATAAGATTTGAGCTTGCCCAAGAGAGATTCTGTGGTAATCTCATTCAGACTTCTGGCATACTTGATTGGCCAGATCCTTGAATCCCAAGTGCTTGGGAAGCACATTAGGATTTTGTCATTTAGCTCAGTCAATGATATCTCCTTATCCAAGGTCTTCAGTTCATTGACTATCAGGCTGAGTCTATTATACATATCTCCAACTGACTCTGCTTCTCCCTTCTTGAAGTTCTCATATTGGGATATGAGGTGAGATCTCCTGTCCTTTCTTTCATCAGTTGATCCTAAGACTATTTCAGAGAGCTTATCCCAGATTTCCTTTGCTGAATTACATTCAGCCACTTTTTGGAAAATGTCATCAAACATAGTCTGGGCTAAGATATTCATAGCCTTTGCATCTGCTACCTTCCACTTCTTGATATCAGCATTTGTTCCTGATGGAGGTGGAACAACACTTGTACTTGTATTCTCTGGAGGTCTTGGACAAACTGTCAAAATAGAATTAAAAATGTCCTCGTCAATAGAATTCATGTAGAGTCTAATCCTTGCTTTCCAAAGTGCAAACTTAGACAGATTGCACACTGGAGGTCTGGTGCTAGCATAATCTTTGTTTTGAGCCATGATTTGTGAAGAAATAATCTAATAATAGAATAAAAAAAAACAGATCTAACTAGGGATCTTTGGGTTCAGGTGTTAGCCTGTGCAACCACTGAGATGTGGTATATTTAACCAACCTCCCTCTGATACCAATTGAAAGTGCAAGCTAGATTTGATATTCTCTAGAGGGGGGGTGAATAGAGTATATGGTGCTTAAAAACGAAATCAGATTTTTTGATCAGGTGTCTTGCCACCAATGAGCTTTTGATAAGGTGCTTAAAAACCACACACAAACTTTTGAAGGGAGTTTGAAAAACCCTTTACAGAGGTGGGGATGAGAGAGTGATGGAATTCTTCTCTTTCTCAAAGCAGCTGAGAAGACTATGTGGATATTTATGTTGTCAAAGCTCCCCCTGAGTTCTTTAGATGTTCAGGAAATGAAGCTTTGCTGTAGGGTGATAGGCCTTCAGAAATTTGATCTCCAGCAAATGATGATTTCAGCAACAGCTGAAATGTTTGGTGTCTGGAGTCTTGAATGATGATGGCCTTGAATACTTGAATCAGAAGAGATCTGAAGATTTCAGATTTGTTGATCTCCTTTTGGTGATGGTGTTCTTGAATTCTTTTTGAGACAGAGAATGTCTACAGCTCTTTCTTTTTCTCTTGAGTGATTGTTGTTGAGAAAGAGATGTTGTTTCAGAGAAAAGTTGTAGCAGAGAATATTTTTTTTCTTCTTCTTGTTGTGCACTCTCTTCTTGTCCTTATTCTTGTTAGAGATTCAAAAATCTTGTCTTTTATTCCTTTGTTCTGAGTAGAAATGATCCTCTGTCAAGAATAGCCGTTGGCCTGTCATTAATTGACTTCCTTAATTGCAATTGTCTTCTGGGGGAAAGTCCAAAGAAACATTCCTTGATAATTCCTTGAAACTTGCTCCAGAATAAATAAAAACGGCTACAAGATCTTCTGAATTAATTGCTGAGAATTACTCCTTAACTGTTCTGAATTTGAATCTTGAAAAACATTTAACTCTTCAGAAAAACGTCGAACTGAGCTCTACTATCGTCGAACTGAGCCCAGCGATTTGGATTTAGACAACAACAGAGATCGTCGATCTGAGCTCAACTATCGTCGAACTGAGCTCAGAGATAGAGAATCAATACTGGAGTCAAGATCGTCGAACTGAGCTCGAAGATCGTCCAATGGAGTTCGACGATTTGTAGAAGTTGAGCTCAGCGATCGTCGAATGGAGTTCGACGATCCGTCGAAGTGAGCTCAACGATCGTCGATTGGAGTTCGACGATTCGTCGTACTGAGCTCGACGAAATGACTTAGTCTCCAAACTGCAGGGGTTGTTTCAAGATCTAGAGTATACTCTATTCTCATATTGGAGGTATATAGAACCCTTATTGAATCTGCCACTACATTGTTGTCAGATGCTCACCTTCCTCTATCTTTTTGGGCAGAGGCAATGAACACCTCCAACTATGTGCTGAACAGAAGTTTAATACATAAACTAAAGGGCAAGACTCCCTATGAATTACTCAAAGGGAAGAAACCTAAACTTGATTATTTTAGAATTTTTGGTTGTATTTGCTATATTCACAATAATGACAAGAGATATTTAGCAAAATTTCAAGCCAAAGCTGATGAAGGAGTGTTTCTGGGATACTCCATGATCAGTAAGGCTTATAGGGTTTATAATAAATCATCTCTTAAAATTGAGGAATCTGTTCACATATCATTTGATGAATCTAACATGTCTTTCAAGGAGAAGAATACTTCTACCATAGAACCTTTGCAGGTACATTCTCTTGCTGAAGATTTGAACAGATTACAGATTACTCAAAAAGAGGAAAGCAGTGAAGATTAAGAAAGCATTGAACATATTGAAGAGAAACAACTTGAAGAGCCAGTTGTTGTACCATAAGAGGAAACAACAACACAGGTTGGTGAACAATCAACACCCCCTGTTGATTTAGTAACATCAAGAGACAATCCAATTTCCCAAGTAATTGGAGACATCTCAGCTGGTGTGCAAACCAGAAATCAGGTCAACCAAAACCTGTTGCACACTTGCTTCCTATCTCAAAATGAACCTCAATCCATTCAAGATGCAGAGCAAGATCCACACTGGATCATTGCAATCCAAGAAGAGTTGCATCAATTTGAAAGGAACAAAGTTTGGGAACTAGTGTCAAGGCCTAAGGATCACTCCATTGTTGGAACAAAGTGGGTGTTCAGAAACAAATTGGATGATCAAGGAGTAATTGTAAGGAACAAGGCAAGGCTAGTTGCTCAAGGATATTCTCAAGAAGAAGGCATAGATTTTGAGCAGACTTTTGCACCAATTGCAAGATTGGAAGCCATCAGAATCTTCTTAGCTTATGCAGCACACAAAGGCTTCAAGATATATCAGATGGATGTAAAGAGTGCATTTCTAAATGGAGATATCAAAGAAGAAGTCTATGTCAGACAACCTCCAGATTTTATCTCTCCAACCCATCCTGATTATGTTTTTAAGCTGAACAAAGCATTATATGGTCTTAAGCAAGCTCCTAGAGCATGGTATGAGACCCTAGCATGCTTCCTTCGGGAAAATGAAATTATAAGGGGTAGAGTAGACCAAACTCTTTTTATTAGAACCCATAAGTCCCATACCCTACTAGTACAGATTTATGTAGATGATATTATCTTTGGTTCTACTGATTCAAATTTGTGCAGAAGGTTCTCCAACCTAATGCATTCTAAATTTGAAATGACTATCCTTCTTTCTAGGATTGCAAGTCAAACAACATGCTGAAGGCATCTATATTTCTAAAACTAAGTATGCAAATGAATTGGTTAAGAAATTTGGTATGTCTGAAGCATCTTGTATGAAAATACATATGCCTACCAATGCTGTATTGGATGCTGATGAACATGGGAAACCTATTGATCAGACAACATATAGAGCAATGATTGGATCTTTACTGTACCTTACAGCTAGTAGACCTGATATAAAGTTTGCTACATGCATATGTGCTAGATTCCAAGTGAGCCCTAGAGAGTCACACCTAACATTAGTAAAAAGGATTCTCACGTATGTTAAAAGTTGTCCAAATCTAGGTCTCTGGTATCCAAAAGATTCGGCATTTGAATTAACTGGATTTTCTGATGCTGATTATGTTGGATGCAGAATTGACAAGAAAAGCACCAGTGGAACTTGTCAGTTTCTTGGTGACAGACTTGTCTCTTGGTTTTGCAAGAAACAAACATGTGTGTCAACTTCAACTGCTGAAGCTGAATATATGGCTGCAGGCAGTTGTTGTTCACAAATATTGTGGATTCAAAATCAACTCCTAGACTATGGCTACAACTTAGATAAGTCAAAAATATTTTGTGATAACACCAGTGCTATTTCTATAGCTCAAAATCCAGTCCTCCATAGTAGGACAAAACACATAGAAATTAGGCATCACTTTTTAAGGGATAATGTTGAGAAGAATAAAATTGAACTTCAATATATCCCAACTTATTTGCAAAGGGGAGATATTTTCACCAAACCCTTGGATGAAAAGAAATACAACTTCTTCCTAAATCAGTTAGGAATGTTAGATGGAGGAAGTATAAAATAAGTTCCAAGATTTTGAAACTCTAAAAATTGAGCAAGACTAGGCAAACATCTTGATTTTTCTAGTGTCTGGAGTATTTTTCTGGTCTCTGAACTCCGCTCGACGATTTTCCCCCAGATCGTCGAACGGAGATCGACGCTTTCCAAAATCGTCGACCTGAGTTCAACGCTTCTCAGATAGTGTTCAACTATCTCTCCAGGTCAACGATCGTCGAATGGCGCTCGACGATTTTGTTTTCTGAACTATCGTCGAACGGAGCTCGACGCTCTCCAATATCGTCGAACGGAGATCGACGAAATTGAAGACCTTTCAGATTCATTTAGAAGCCCCGATCGTCGAACTGAGTTCAACGATCTTTCCTTTTCTGCGTCGAACCCTAATATAAAATTCATTTTTCGGCCGTCGTTCTCCTTTTGCGCTTTCAATCTCTCTGCAAAAAATTCTCTTTCCCTCCAAACATCTCTACACTTGGTCGTTTTGTTTGTTGATTTTTGCAGGTAACAATGGCCGTCTCAGTTTTCGTTCTAACCGCAATGAAGTTTGATGCCGGATTCGATATTGACATGGAGTCTTTCAACACCAGTGATCAGATTTTCCAAGACATTCTGGAACTATTCAAGGAGCAGAAGTTAGTCACCATCATGTCCACCAGAATCAAACTGCCTGCAGATGAGATCAAGGAGTGGGTCTATACTGCCCACAATCAGGACCAAAATACAGTGGTTGGTTCAATTTCTGGAACCCAGGTACCTTTGACACCTACCATTCTGACAGAGGTTTTTCAATTAAATTCTGGAAGAGATTCTGCTGAGTTATCTGGAGAAGAATTTTTTGACTTACTTGCTAGAATGGGATATTCTGATGCAAACCCTAGCAAGCTGCTGAAAAAGAACTTAGCTGTTGAATATAGATTCTTAGCTAATATACTGGGAAAGGTTCTGTTGGCCAAGCATTCAGCACAAGATACCATCTCCAGGTATCATCTGTGCTTGATAGGAGCCTTAGTGGATAAGAAACAATTAAACTGGGGAGAGATCTTCTTTGATCTGATTAAGAAGAAAATAAATAAGAATTTTGTGAATTATGGAAGGATACTAGGGCTGTTTCTCCAAAACAGATGCCCTGCACTGCTAATCTCTTCTGGGATGCACATCAATGCCTCAAAGAGGCTGTCCTGTGCCCTATTTGGCAAATGGGACAGGCAGATAGTGAAGCCCAGCATGCCCTCTGCAAGCACATCTTCAGGCACAAGGACTGTAACAGTCTCATCCCCTCAAGTCTCTGCCCCTGAAGATTACTTGCCTGCTGCTTCTCCTCCTCCTCCTATTTCATCTCCACTAGTCACCTCCACCATTCAAACTTCATCCACCATCATTATTTCCAGCCCATCTCCTACATCAATTCCATCTCAAATTCCTACACTAACAGAAGAAATCTTCCACCCATTACATCACTACCCTCAACCAGACATTGGCACATCATCCAACATTCCATCATTCAATCTTCTAGATGATTCCTTCATGGATGATTCACCTTCATCCCCTCTTGATCTACCCTCCTCATCTACATCATATCAACTACTTCTACAAGATATCATTGATCAACCCTCCTTCACACCTTCTATCTCCATACCACTGTCTTCCATTTCCACAATCCCCACACCTCAACCAACACTTCTACCATCCACCAGATCTCCACCAACATCACTAGTTGCTCCACCATCCTTCTCTACCTCTGCTCAAGTCCCTACTGAGAATGTAGACATTCCAGCCCTAGATGACAAAATATATGAGCTGATAGCTCCCAGGCTTTCACTTCTGTTGGAGACCTCCTTGGCTCCACTCTTCAAGTCAGTTGCAAACTTATATGCCAGGCTCTCCTCCATCTTTCCTCCTCAGGCAATCCCTTCATCTTGGTGCCTTGATCCAGCTCTCTCTGAATCTAGGCAGGGGGAGATGCCTCATGAAGATATGAGATTGCCTGCTGCTGCTGCTGTTACCTCAGTTCCTGCTTCTGTTGTTACTCAAGCTCAAGTTTCAACTCCAAAAGTCATCAGCTGTAATCTAAAGAAGTAGACCAAATTTGCTAGAGATTGGCAAATTAGATTAACTCATATGACAGTCTTTTTTGATATACTCATATTCATGTAGAGGATAAGGTATCAAGAAATAGTCAAACGCAGATCGCCGAACGGAGCTCGACGATCTGCTAAGAAAACCAAGTTCCAGTAGAAATCGTCGAACGGAGCTCGACGATCGCCGAACGCGGATCTACAATCTCAGGCAAAATCGTCGAACTCAGGTCGACGATCACTAATTCCTGAACTCTGCCACAGTCGACCGTCGAATGGAGCTCGACGATCTGACCCAAGATCGTCGAACGCAGCTCCACGATCTTCGAATAGAGATCAGAGCTCTGGAAATTCTCTCAAGGGTAAATCAAAATTGAATCCTATGGGGTCCTTCATCCCAAAGCTTTAACCCTTATACTGAATGGATAATGCCTCCAAGGAGATATCATCCTGAAGGTTATAAGAGTCAACCTGGGATGTCTTTTATCTCTCAGTTTAAAAGTTATCAACCTAGGCCCAAGCTATACTGGGTCAAAAACAAGTCAATTATTTTATGTGCAGGTGAAGACCTATCCAACATCAAACCAACAATGGTACTTGGATAGTGGGTGCTCAAAGCACATGACAGGAAATAGGGACAACCTCACATCCTTTAAAGCCAATCTTGGACCCAAAGTCATATTTGATGACTCAAACTTTGGACAAACTAAAGGATATGGTGCAGTCCAGATTGAGACAGTGAAATTCAAGAAGGTAGCCTATGTGGAAGGACTGAAGCACAATTTGATCAGCATCAGTCAGCTATGTGATGAAGGCTACCAGGTGACTCTCAGCAAATCCTTATGCAAGATCAAGTCAGAGGACAACACAACTGTGTTGACAGGTAAAAGGAAAGGTAACATCTACTTAGTAGATTTTCTTTCAACAGATGTAGACATTTGCATGTTTAATTCTGTTTGTAGACCAAATGTTTTATGGCATAAGAGACTAGGACATTTAAACCTTAGAAACATTGCTAGGCTATCCAAGGACAACCTTGTTAGAGGACTACCTTCTGGCCCCTACAAGAAGGAAGGACTCTACAGGGCTTGTCAATTAGGCAAGCAAACTAAAAATAGTTTCAAGTCACTTAATAAGAGTGATTCACCTAGGATTTTGTATCTGTTACACATGAATCTTTTTGGACCCATTACGGTACAAAGCTTAGGAGGGAAATCTTACACTTTAGTAGTTGTAGATGACTTCTCTAGATTCACATGGGTGTTCTTTCTGAGGAAGAAGTCTGATAACGTTAAGTGTTTGACAGAGTTTCTCAAATGCATACAGATTGAGTTCAATACTCACATTGCCCTGATCAGAAGTGATCATGGGATAGAGTTTGATTCTCTTCTTATGCAAGAGTTCTGTCAGAGTGAAGGGATCAGACATAGTTTCTCAGCTCCTAGAACTCCTCAACAAAATGGGGTAGCTGAAAGGAAAAATAGAACCCTTATTGAATCTGCCACTACATTGTTGTCAGATGCTCACCTTCCTCTATCTTTTTGGGCAGAGGCAGTGAACACCTCCAACTTTGTGCTGAACAGAAGTTTAATACATAAACTAAAGGGAATGACTCCCTATGAATTACTCAAAGGGAAGAAACCTAAAGTTGATTATTTTAGAATTTTTGGTTGTATTTGCTATATTCACAATAATGACAAGAGATATTTAGCAAATTTTCAAGCCAAAGCTGATGAAGGAGTGTTTCTGGGATACTCCATGATCAGTAAGGCTTATAGGGTTTATAATAAATCATCTCTTAAAATTGAGGAATCTATTCACATATCATTTGATGAATCTAACATGTCTTTCAAGGAGAAGAATACTTCTACCATAGAATCTTTGCAGGTACATTCTCTTGCTAAAGATTTGAACATATTACAGATTACTCAAAAAGAGGAAAGCAGTGAAGATGAAGAAAGCATTCAACATATTGAAGAGAAACAACTTGAAGAGCTAGTTGTTGTACCACAAGAGGAAACAACAACACAGGTTGGTGAACAATCAACACCCCCTGTTGATTTAGTAACATCAAGAGACCATCCAATTTCCCAAGTAATTGGAGACATCTCAGCTGGTGTGCATACTAGAAATCAGGTCAACCAAAACCTGTTGAACACTTGATTCCTATCTCAAATTGAACCTCAATCCATTCAAGATGCAGAGCAAGATCCACACTGGATCATTGCAATGCAAGAAGAGTTGCATCAATTTGAAAGGAATAAAGTTTGGGAACTAGTGCCAAGGCCTACTCCATTGTTGGAACAAAGTGGGTGTTTAGAAAGAAATTGGATGATCAAGGAGTAATTGTAAGGAACAAGGCAAGGCTAGTTGCTCAAGGATATTCTCAAGAAGAAGGCATAGATTATGACCAGACTTTTGCACCAGTTGCAAGATTGGAAGCCATCAGAATCTTCTTATCTTATGCAGCACACAAAGGCTTCAAGGTATATCAGATGGATGTAAAGAGTGCATTTCTAAATGGAGACATCAAAGAAGAAGTCTATGTTAGAGAACCTCCAAGTTTTATCTCTCCAACCCATCCTGATTATGTTTTTAAGCTGAACAAAGCATTATATGGTCTTAAGCAAGCTCCTAGAGCATGGTATGAGACCCTAGCATGCTTCCTTCGGGATAATGAATTTATAAGGGGTAGAGTAGACCAAACTCTTTTTATTAGAACCCATAAGTCCCACACCCTACTAGCACAGATTTATGTAGATGATATTATCTTTGGTTCTACTGATTCAAATTTGTGCAAAAGGTTCTCCAACCTAATGCATTCTAAATTTGAAATGAGTAGCATGGGTGAGCTATCCTTCTTTCTAGGATTGCATGTCAAACAACATGCTGAAGGCATCTTTATTTCTCAAACCAAGTACGCAGATGAATTGGTTAAGAAATTTGGTATGTCTGAAGCATCTTGTATGAAAACACCTATGCCTACTAATGCTGTACTGGATGCTGATGAACATGGGAAACCTGTTGATCAGACAACATATAGAGCAATGATTGGATCTTTACTGTACCTTACAGCTAGTAGACCTGATATAATGTTTGCTACATGCATATGTGCTAGATTCCAAGTGAACCCTAGAGAGTCACACCTAATATTAGTAAAAAGGATTCTCAGGTATGTTAAAAGTTGTCCAAATCTAGGTCTCTGGTATCCAAAAGTTTCAGCATTTGAATTAACTGGATTTTCTGATGCAGATTATGCTGGATGCAGAATTGACAGGAAAAACACCAGTGGAACTTGTCAGTTTTTTCGTGACAGACTTGTCTCTTGGTTTTGCAAGAAACAAACATCTGTGTCAACTTCAACTACTGAAGCTGAATATATGGCTGCAGGCAGTTGTTGTTCACAAATATTGTGGATTCAAAACCAACTCCTAGACTATGGCTACAACTTAGAGAAGTCAAAAATATTTTGTGATAACACCAATGCTATTTCTATAGCTCAAAATCCAGTCCTCCATAGTAGGACAAAACATATAGAAATTAGGCATCACTTTTTAAGGGATAATGATGGCGACGACCACCACGACGGCCAACTAGGTGATGAAGATGACGTCCATGGCAGTGTTGCCGTGGCAGAAGTTGACGACGTCCATGGCGGTGTTGCCGCGGTAGAAGATGACGACGATGCTCCTCCATCAAAAGACTTGCGGCGCCGTAGCGGGCACGACTACAATCTTCTCCCACGCAACAAAAATTAAGAGTTAAATTTATTTTACTAGTGGTCTGCATTTATCTTTTATATGTGGTATTTGAAACTATGATGTTTTCTATCATTTCATTTCGGAACAATATTTTATTTTGGGCTGCTAATAGCCACATGATTGTAAGCCTTATATAAGGCCAAGTTTTCATTTGTTTTGAGATTATTATTGAGATCAAAGAAAAATTGCTTGCCTAACCCTAATCCTCCTTCCCTCCTCCTCTTGGCCGCTTCCCCCTTCAAGGCTCCCTCTCAAGGAGTTCGGCCGCCCCCTCTCCCTCTTTGCTTGGCCGCCCCTTCTACTCCTCGCTCCCACTAGCAACCCCTCGTTCTCCCACCTCTCTACCTTTCTCCACCGAAATCATATTCCCCCTTTGTCATTTTCGGGCACCTTGGAGGAAAAAGGATCAAGTGCAAGGAAGAACCAAGGTTTTGGAGTAATCATCCACGGCGTGAAGGCGAAGGAGACGAGCAAGATCTTCATCCGTGGTGCGTTTCCCATGGGTCCAAAGGAAGAGCGGTCATCTTGGTGGATCCAAACATCTCGGATCTACACTTCCGAGCCTGGTAACGAAAATTCCTACACAAGAGAATTTCCCTCTTGATTAGTTCTTTTGGTGGACGACTTTTGCGTGATCTTCTCGAATCGTTAATTTTCGCGGTGTTTCTAATAGTCGATGTGGATTTTCATTTGGTTTTTTCCGAAAGATCTAACGAGAGGATTGGCGCTCCTGGCTTTTGTTTTGTTGTGATAGAACCTACCACTTTTGAATCGTGTTTTATTTTTGGGTGGATCTATTTTGGTACAACTCCAAACTCGACCGGAATCAATATTATTCCATTTAGACGGAAAGGATTTTGGCCTATAGCCATTCTCCGTTCCACTTGCGGATCGGCTACCCGTATATTATCGCGAACGATAAATAAAATTCATTGTGGTCGCTGCGTTCTGTTTGTGTGCGGGTTAGGGAGCGGTAACATTGTAAAGGTCGTAGTAACGCTCCTCGTGTAGGATCCCTAAGGCATAGCCTACATCAAATTTGGTATCAAAGCGAGGTTTGTGTTGATTTCTCAATCGACACCGTCCTTACGCTTTCCGGTCTTAGGACGTCGACCCACACTTGGTCGTGCACGTTTCGTAGCCACAAAATCTGAAAACAATTTTCCACCATCTGGTCTGCATATAACAAAAGTCAAAAAAAAATTCTGCAAAAAAAATTGCCAAAAAAATTCTGAATTTTCTACTTTTTTTTTTCTAAGCATAAAAGTCAAAAGTTTTTTTATTATTCTCCAAGTCATTAAGCGTATAAAAATCCTGATTTATAAACTTCTTGTCCAAACAGTCTCTTATCTAGGTGAGGCACCCTATATCTGTGTTGTTCATGCGCACGAGGCTTGGCACGGAGTATCCTCCATCCACATCACACATGGCCGACCATCATGATGATGGTGAGCCCGCTCCTGCAACAATTGCGGCGCTTAGGGAAGAGTTTAACACCAGGTTCGATGCACTCACTCAGTTAATACAAGGGTTGCCTGTAAATCAGACGGCGCCTCAAAATCCCGGCTTTGGGATAAATCGACCGGGGCAGCCACCCCATCCCGCCAACAAACGAGAAGAGCGACAAAATCTCCCTCGTGATCCGGATTATGAGTACGCACCCCGAGCCCCATACGAGTTCGACTTAACTAGGGACATTAAAATGGAATCACCCTCCTACGATGGCATGGGTGAACCCCAACTTTTTCTAAACTGGATCATGGATATTGAGTGCTATTTTGAGTGGCACAACCCGACGGACGTTGAGAAGGTACGAGTAGCACGAATGAAACTTCTGGGTTGAGCCAAAACGTTCTGGTTGAACGAAGAGAGGCGTTTAGGCACCGTGAATGGAGCACCCCCAATTGGGTGGGATGCCATGAAGGCACTCCTGCATGACCAATATGTCCCGGCATATCACCGAACCCAAATGTTCGACGAGCTAGCCACCCTTCGTCAAGGGGGCCAATCGGTAGCGGAGTACATGGGACAACTCAAGGATATGATGGTGCGTTGTGATATTCGAGAAATGCTCGAGGTCACACTATCTCGTTTCCGTAAGGGACTTAATGCGGACATACAAGGCAAGCTTTTGCGTTATGGTCACACGGACCTTAACACAACATTCAATGCGGCATTGGATATAGAAAAGCACAATGCCTACAAGTCCAAGGGTCGAGCATTCCAGAAAGGAAAATCCATCTTAGGACCCCCACCATCGTCATCCATGCGAGACAAAGGAAAGTTCCGATCGACTGATTCAAGTTCCATAGTAATTACCGCTAGGAACAATAAAATTCCCAATGGTGAGAGAGTTCCAATAGGACGAGTTAATAAGACTTATGCTACCTGTTATTCGTGCGGAATTCAAGGACACTACTCTAGTGAGTGTCCTACCAAGAGTAAGCCACTGGCACTATTAGAGTCCACGTCTGAGCCTGCCGAGCTCGTCTATAAAGCTGGCGGTGAATCAGATGCCGAGCCGAGTGATATCGAAGATGAGTTTTAAATGATGGTTATGAGGTGTATCTTGGCCACACCACGTGCACCAGATGAGCACAATTGGACGAACATATTTTCTTTGATTTTTAAATGTCGTGAAAAGTGGTGCAAGTTAATAATAGACAACGGAAGTTGCATGAATGTCATTTCGGAAAACGCCGTCACTCGTATGCACCTAGTCCCCGAACCACACCCCCAGCCATATATAATAGCGTGGGTGAACAAAACGTCTATCGCGGTTTCTAAGTGTTGTTTAGTGCCACTTACGTTGAAGAGCTATGTCGATAAAGTGTGGTGCGACGTCATCCCCATGGATGTATGTCATGTACTTCTAGGGCGCCCGTGGCTCTATGATTATGACGTGACCCATTTCGGGCGAGCCAACACTTACGAGTTCAAGTATAATGGTAAGACCATTGTACTGAAACCCACACCACCCAAGGATCGTTCGGTTGCCCCCAAGGACACCATTGTGCCTGCGGAAAGAAAAATTATAAGCTTGATAAGTAAGAAGGAGTTGGAACGCGAGACCTCCTTGGATGGCGTTCTGTATGCGTTAGTATGCCTACAAGCTAAGGAAGACTCACCCATTTTAGAGAATATACCGCTATCTCTGCGCACTATATTGGAAGAGTATAGAGACGTCTATCCGGAGGACTTGCCATCTAAGTTGCCACCCATGAGAGATATTCAGCATGAGATAGATTTCGTCCCGGGCTCTTCATTGCCTAACCATCCACATTATCGGCTCAACCCCTCCGCACATGAGGAGCTACAAGCTTTAATTTCGGATTTGCTAGCAAAGGGTTTTATCCGCCATAGTAAGAGCCCATGCGCCGTACCGGCCCTCTTGGTTCCAAAGAAATATATGTCTTGGCGATTGTGTGTAGACTACCGGGCCATAAATAAAATTACGGTCAAATATAGGTTCCCCATTCCACGTTTGGACGATTTGTTAGATATGTTATCGGGCGCCGCCATGTTTTCAAAATTGGTTCTCAAAAGTGGTTATCATCAAATACGGATACGGGAAGGAGATGAATGGAAGACGGCTTTTAAATCTAAGGATGGGCTCTACGAATGGTTGGTGCTTGGGGAAGGGCTCACTAACGGACCGAGTACTTTCTCTCGATTAATGACCCAAGTTTTTAAGCCATACATGGGTAAATTCGTAGTCGTATACTTTGATGATATCTTAGTATTCATCCATTCACAAAAGGATCATGACACACATCTAAGGACAATCCTATCAACCTTGCGCCAAGAAAAGATCTATATCAATCTAAAAAATGCTCCTTTGGTGTGACATCCGTAGAGTTTCTCGGCTACATATTGAGTTCCGAAGGCATTCATGTTGACCCAAAGAAGGTCCAAGTGATTAAAGAATGGCCTGAACCAACAAATATTCGGGAAGTTAGAAGTTTTCATGGCTTGGCCACATTTTATCGAAGGTTCATCCAAAACTTTAGTAGTATCATGGCACCGATCACCGAATGCATGAAGAAAGGAGAATTTCATTGGACTAAAGCGGCCACTCGCGCGTTTCAAATGATTAAGGACCGGATGTCTGAAGCCCCATTATTACGCTTGCCGGATTTTAGTAAAGTGTTTAAATTATCATGCGACGCATCGGGAATAGGGATCGGAGGAGTCTTAAGTCAAGATGGACATCCGATAGGATATTTTAGCGAAAAACTTGCCGGTCCAAAGTTAAATTATTCCAATTATGATCGTGAGTTCTATGTCGTGATCCGTTGTCTCCAACATTGGCGACACTATCTTATCTCAAAGGAATTTGTAATCTTGTCCGATCATGAGGCATTAAAATTTGTAAATTCCCAAAGTAAGATCAGCCCTCGGCACACAAAATGGGTCTCGTACCTTCAAGAGTATACCTTCATTATCAAGCACCTCAATGGTACGTTAAATCGTGTGGCGGACGCCCTTAGTCGCGTCACTCTATTACTATCTACCATGGAGGTATCGATCATCGGATTTGAAAGAATCAAAGATGAGTATATGCAGTGTCCGAATTTTAAGGAGATATATTTCGCTGCTCAGGACAATTCCCCTTCCACTATTTCGGCGTACTACATCCGTGATGGGTACCTATTTAATCATACACAACTATGCATTCTCCGCTCTTCGCTACGCCATTTTATTGTATGGGAGTTACATAGTGGAGGACTAGGAGGACATTTCGGTCGCGATAAAACGATCACACTTGTAGATGATAAATTCTTTTGGCCGGGTCTCAAGCCAATGGTCAATAAAATCATCGGGAGCTGCCGCGTTTGTCAATTAGCCAAGGGTAACAAGACCAATGCCGGTCTTTACACACCCCTTCCTATTCCGTCTGCCCCATAGGTGAATGTCAAGTTAGCATGGACTTCATTTTGGGCCTTCCACCGACATTTAGGCATCACGATTCCATCTTGGTCATAGTGGACCGATTCTCAAAAATGGCTTATTTTATCGCTTGTCATAGCACCAATGATGCTTCACACATCGCTAAGTTGTATTTTAAGGAGGTCGTGGCACATCGGGGTGTCCCCAAAACCATCGTGACCGATAGAGATGTTAAGTTTATTAGCTGCTTTTGGAAAACACTTTGGAAGCTGTTGGGCACTCGACTTATGTTTTCGTCGGCCTATCATCCACAAACGGATGGGCAAACAGAAGTTGTTAACCGGAGTTTGGGTGGGTTACTTCGTTGCTTAGTAGGTGATCATAAGGGTACATGGGACGTTGTTCTTCCTCACGCTCAACTAGCCTACAATAATTCTAAGAATAGGTCAACCGGGTTATCGCCAAATGAGATAGTGCATGGATATAAGGCGCCCGTGCCTCTTGACTTGATTCTGTTACCACCATCATTTAAATCAAGTCAATTTGCACAGCACTTCGCCTCGCACGTTCACACTCTCCACGAGCACATAGGCAAGCCGTTAGCTAAACAATATGCTATTTATTAATCGAATGCTAACATACATAAGCGAGCAGTCCCGTTCAATATTGGCGATTTGGTAATGGTACGTCTTATCCCTGAATGGATGTCTTCGGGCACAATAAAAAAATTAGCGAATAGGAGAGTCGGTCCTTTTCAGATCTTGAAGAAGCTAGGTGAAAATGCATATTTATTACAGTTACCCGCTGATTGGGGAATCTGCCATGTTTTTAACATTTCGGATTTAACGCTCTATGTCGCTCCACCACCTGAACTGTCAGTCTCTCCGTTTCATATTTTCACTATACCGTCTAAAGGGGTGGGGGGTGAAAATATTTTTGGACCGCTCTCCCTTTCGGATCCTTCGGGAGGTACGTTGCCTATTGATGATGCAACTTGTTTTTCTTCTGCGCCTAACACTTTTCCAAGGTTCCCCCGGACCGATTTCTTGCTTGACAAGATTTTGCAGGATGCGGTGTTTTCTACTCCCGACGACGACGTTCACAGGTTTTTGGTCAGATGGTGAGGTCGTCCAGCTTCGGACGACTCTTGGGTTTCTTCAGCACAGCTGGCTCTTCTTGATGCAGATCTCCTCCACCGTTACCGTCCAGCCCACTCATCGGCGATGAGTCCTTTTGAGAGCGGGAGGATTGATGGCGACGGCCACCACGACGGCCAATTGGGTGATGAAGACGACGTCCATGGCGGTGTTGTCATGGCAGAAGATGATGACGTCCATGGCGGTGTTGCCGTGGTAGAAGATGACGACGATGCTCCTCCAATAAAAGACTTGCGGCGCCGTAGCGGGCACGGCTACAATCTTCGCCCACGCAACAAAAATTAAGAGTTAAATTTATTTTACTAGTGGTCTGCATTTATCTTTTATATGTGGTATTTGAAACTATGTTGTTTTCTATCATTTCATTTCGAAACATTATTTTATTTTGGGCTGCTAATAGCCACATGATTGTAAGCCTTATATAAGGCCAAGTTTTCATTTGTTTTGGGATTATTATTGAGATCAAAGAAAAATTGCTTGCCTAACCCTAATCCTCCTTCCCTCCTCCTCTTGGCCGCCGCCCCCCTCAACGCTCCCTCTCAAGGAGTTCGCCGCCCCCTCTCCCTCTTTGCTTGGCCTCCCCTTCTACTCCTCGCTCCCACTAGCAACCCCTCGTTCTCCCACCTCTCTACCTTTCTCCACCGAAATCATATTCCCCCTTTGTCATTTTCGGCCACCTTGGAGGAAAAAGGATCAAGTGCAAGGAATAACCAAGGTTCTGGAGTAATCATCCACGACGTGAAAGCGAAGGAGACGAGCAAGATCTTCATCCGTGGTGCGTTTCCTGTGGGTCCAAAGGAAGAGCGGTCATCTTGGTGGATCCAAACATCTCGGATCTATACTTCCGAGCGGGGTAATGAAAATTCCTACACAAGAGAATTTCCCTCTTAATTAGTTCTTTTGGTGGACGACTTTTGCGTGATCTTCTCGAATCGTTAATTTTCGCAGTGTTTCTAATAGTAGATCTGGATTTTCATTTGGTTTTTTCCGAAAGATCTAACGAGAGGATTGGCGCTCCTCGCTTTTGTTTTGTTGGGATAGATCCTACCACTTTTGAATCGTGTTTTATTTTTGGGTGGATCTATTTTGGTACAACTCCAAGCTCGACCGGAATCAATATTATTCAATTTAGCCAGAAAATATTTTGGCCTATAGCCATTCTCTGTTCCACTTGCGGATCGGCTACACGTATGTTTGCGCGAACGATAAATAAAATTCATTGTGGTCGCTGCATTCCGTTTGTGTGCGGGTTAGGGATCGGTAACGTTGTAAAGGTCGTAGTCACGCCCCTTGTGTAGGATCCCTAAGGCATAGCATACATCAAATTGGTAGGATCTATCCCAAAAATAAAACACGATTCAAAAGTGGTAGGATCTATCCCAACAAAACAAAAGCGAGGAGCGCCAATCCTCTTGTTAGATCTTTCGGAAAAAACCAAATGAAAATCTAGATCTACTATTAGAAATACTGCGAAAATTAACGATTCGAGAAGATCACGCAAAAGTCGTCCACCAAAAGAACTAATCAAGAGGGAAATTCTCTTGTGTAGGAATTTTCGTTACCCCGCTCGGAAGTGTAGATCCGAGATGTTTGGATCCACCAAGATGACGGCGCTTCCTTTGGACCCACGGGAAACGCACCACGGATGAAGATCTTGCTCGTCTCCTTCGCTTTCACGCCGTGGATGATTACTCCAAAACCTTGGTTCTTCCTTGCACTTGATCCTTTTTCCTCCAAGGTGGCTGAAAATGACAAAGGGGGAATATGATTTCGGTGGAGAAAGGTAGAGAGGTGGGAGAACGAGGGGTTGCTAGTGGGAGCGAGGAGTAGAAGGGGCGGCCAAGCAAAGAGGGAGAGGGGGCGGCCGAACTCCTTGAGAGGGAGCCTTGAGGGGGGCAGCGGCCAAGAGGAGGAGGGAAGGAGGATTAGGGTTAGGCAAGCAATTTTTCTTTGATCTCAATAATCATCGCAAAACAAATGAAAACTTGGCCTTATATAAGGCTTACAATCATGTGGCAATTAGCAGCCCAAAATAAAATATTGTTCCGAAATGAAATGATAGAAAACAACATAGTTTCAAATATCACATATAAAAGATAAATGCAGATCACTAGTAAAATAAATTTAACTCTTAATTTTTGTTGCGTGGGCGAAGATTGTAGCTGTGCCTGCTACGACGCCGCAAGTCATTTGTTGGAGGAGCATCGTCGTCATCTTCTGCTACGACAACACTGCCATGGACGTCTCCATCTTCTGCCACGGCAACACCGCCATGGACGTCGTCTTCATCACCCAGTTGGCCATCGTGGTGGCCGTCGCCATCAGATAATGTTGAGAAGAATAAAATTAAACTTCAATATATCTCAACTGATTTGCAAAGGGGAGATATTTTCACCAAACCCTTGGATGAAAACAAACACACCTTCTTCCTAAATCAGTTAGGAATGTTAGATGGAGGAAGTCTAAAATAAGTTCCAAGATTTTGAAACTCTAAAAATTGACCAAGACTAGGCAAACATCTTGATTTTTCTAGTGTCTAGAGTGTTTTTCTGGTCTCTGAACTGCGCTCGACGATTTTCCCCCAGATCGTCGAACGGAGATCGACGCTTTCCAAAATCGTCGAACTGAGTTCAGTGCTTCTCAGATAGTGTTCAACTATCTCTCCAGGTCAACGATCGTCGAACGGCGCTCGACAATTTTGTTTTCTGAACTATCGTCGAACGGAGCTCGACGCTCTCCAATATCGTCGAACGGAGATCGACGATATTGAAGACCTTTCAGATTCCTTTAGTAACCCCGATCGTCGAACTGAGTTCAACGATCTTTCCTTTTCTGCGTCGAACCCTAATATAAAATTCATTTTTCAGCCGTCGTTCTCCTTTTGCGCTTTCAATCTCTCTGCAAAAATTCTCTTTCCCTCCAAACATCTCTACACTTGGTCGGTTGTTTGTTGATTTTTGCAGGTAACAATGGCCGTCTCAGTTGCCGTTCTAGCCGCAATGAAGTTTGATGCCGGATTTGATATAGACATGGAGTCTTTCAGCACTAGTGATCAGATTTTCCAAGACATTCTGGAACTGTTCAAGGAGCAAAAGCTAGTCACCATCATATCCACCAGAATCAAATTGGCTGCTGATGAGATCAAGGAGTGGGTTTATACTGCCCACAATCAGGACCAAAATACAGTGGTTGGTTCAATTTCTAGAACCCAGGTACCTTTGACTCCTACCATTCTGACAGAGGTTTTTCAATTAAATTCTGGAAGAGATTCTGTTGAGTTATCTGGAGAAGAATTTTCTGACTTACTTGCTAGAATGAGTCATTCTGATGCAAACCCTAGCAAGCTGCTGAAAAAGAACTTAGCTGTTGAATATAGATTCTTAGCTGATGTAGTGGGAAAGGTTCTGTTGGCCAAGCATTCAGCACATGATACCATATCCAGGTATCAGTTGTGCTTGATGGGAGCCTTAGAACATAAGAAACAGTTAAACTGGGGAGAGATCTTCTTTGATGTGATCAAGAAGAATATCAATAAGAATTTTGTGAATTTTGGAAGGATTCTAGGGCTGTTTCTCCAAAACAGATGCCCTGCACTATTAGTCTCCTCTGGGATGCACATCAATGCCTCAAAGAGGCTGTCCTGTGCCATGTTTGCCAAATGGGACAGGCAGATAGTGAAGCCCAGCAGGCCCTCTGCAAGCACAACTTCAGGCACAAGGAATGTAACAGTCTCTTCCCCTCAAGTCTCTCCCCCCGCAGATGACTTGCCTGCTGCTTCTCCTCCTCCTCCTATTTCATCTCCACCAGTCACCTCCACCATTCAAACTTCATCCACCATCATTATTTTCAGCACATCTCCTACATCAATTCCATCTCCAATTCCTACTCTCACAGAAGAACCATTCCATCCTTTACATCACTACCCTCAACTAGACATTGACACATCATCCCACATTCCATCATTCAATCTTCTAGATGATTCCTTCATGGATGATTCACCTTCATCCCCTCCTTATCTACCCTCCTCATCCACATCATATCAACAACTTCTGCAAGATATCATTGATCAACCCTCCTTCACACCTTTTATCTCCATACCACTGTCTTCCATTTCCACAATCCCCACACCTCAACCTTCACTTCTACCATCCACCAGCTCTCCACCAACATCACCAGTTGCTCCACCATCCTTCTCTACCTCTGCTCAAGTCCCTACTGAGCATGTAGACATTCCAGACCTAGATGACAAAATATATGAGCTAATAGCTCCCATGCTTTCACTTCTGTTGGAGACCTCCTTGGCTCCGCTCTTTAAGTCAGTTGCAGACTTATCTTCCAGGCTCTCCTCCATCTTTCCTCCTCAGGAAATCCCTTCATCTGGGTGCCTTGATCCAGCTCTCTCTGAATCTAGGCAGGGGGAGATTCCTCATGAAGATGTGAGATTGCCTACTGCTGCTGCTGTTACCTCAGTTCCTGCTGCTATTGTTACTCAAGCTCAAGTTTCAACTCCACAAGTTGCTGTCTTCTCAGTGGACCTCAGGTCACTCTTATCAGTTTTTGATTCAGTTTACTTCAGCTGTCTTCCAGTAAGCACTGCAGTCCAGCCATCAGAGGATCTTTCCAAGGCCATTGTGCCCTTCTCTAGCTATGATTCCAACTTAATAAGCTCCTACATACATTCCCTATATACTGCTGAGCCCTGTGTTTCCATTGATCTTACTGCTACTACTCCTGCTGACAATAATGCTGCTAGTTATGTTGCTGCTGCCCCTGTTGCTGTCAGTGATGATACTACTGATGAGTTAATCTCTAAGGATATACATATGACAGAGGCATATGACTTTGAGCCTGTTGTCACTAATGATACCAATTGAAAGTGCAAGCTAGATCTTGTATACTCTAGAGGGGGGTGAATAGAGTATGTGGTGCTTAAAAACTTTTTATAACAGTGGTTGTAATCTGAGTGAACAGGGAAGCAAAAGATAAATCTAAACACAGCAGCTATCTAATCACAATCTACAAAAGAAACTAATCACAGATCACAGTCAGAAACAAAAATAAAGATAAGCAACCAGAAGACACAAGGAGCTATAGTGGTTCCCCTAAACTTGGGTACATCCACTCTTCTACCACCCTAGGTAGGAATCCACTGCAGGATGAGTTGATCAGGTCTCCTGGGCACCAATGAACTTTTGATAAGGTGCTCAAAAACCAAATCAGATTTTTTTGATCAGGTGTCTTTCCACCAATGAGCTTTTGATAAGGTGCTCAAAAACCACACAAAAAATTTTGAAGGGAGTTTGAAAAACCCTTTACAGAGGTGGGGATGAGAGAGTGATGGAAGTCTTCTCTTTCTCAAAGCAGCTGAGAAGACTATGTGGATATTGATGTTGTCAAAGCTCCCCCTGAGTTCTTTAGATGTTCAGGAAATGAAGCTTTGTTGTAGGGTGATAGGCCTTCAGAAATTTGATCTCCAGCAAATGATGATTTCAGCAACAGCTGAAATGTTAGGTGTCTGGAGTCTTGAATGATGATAATCTTGAACACTTGAATCAAAAGAGATCTGAAGATTTCAGATTTGTTGATCTCCTTTTGGTGATGGTGTTCTTGAATTCTTTTTGAGACAGAGAATGTCTACAGCTCTTTCTTTTTCTCTTGAGTGATTGTTGTTGAGAAAGAGATGTTGTTCCAGAGAAAAGTTGTAGCAGAGAATATTTTTTTCTTCTTCTTGTTGTGCACTCTCTTCTTGTCCTTGTTCTTGTTAGAGATTCAAAAATCTTGTCTTTTATTCCTTTGTTCTGAGTAGAAATGATCCTCTGTCAAGAATAGACGTTGGCCTGTCATTAATTGAATTCCTTAATTGCAATTGTCTTCTGGGGGAAAGTCCATTGATGTCGATTTCGATTACTTCCAGCATTATGACCCAATCTTCCTGGAAATACTGCAACTGCTTCAAGAATAGAAATTGAAGAATCTGTTGTCCACTAGGATAACGATATCTGCCACTGAGATCAGAGAGTGGGTCTATACTTCCTCCACCACAGATGATAACACTATGATAGGGACAGTATCGGGTAATGTTATTTCTCTTACTCCTACCGTCATAACCTAAATTTTTGAATTAAGTAACGGTGAAGAAGAATTAGAAATGGATACTGAGGAGTTTGATATGATGCTGAGTATGATGTGTTATTCTGGAGAAACCCAAATAAGTTGCTGAAGAAACACTTGTCTGCTGAGTTTAAATTTCTAGCAGACATTGTAGGCAAAGTTTTGCTGGGGAAGCACACAGCACAAGACTATATAATCAGGCACCAATTCCTGGTTATGTGTGCTGTGGTTAACAAGAAGAAGGTAAACTAGGCTCAGATCATGTTTGATCTGATTAAGAAAAAGAATGCAAAGAAAGAAGTGTGTTTTGGAAGAATATTAGGGATCTTCCTGAAGGAAAAGGCTGCTGAATCCCTGGTCTCCAAGACCATATTCATAAATGCCTATAAGAGGCTCACCCGTACTCTCTTTGGCAAGTGGGAGAGGACTATCACCAAGCCCTCCAAGGCTTCTTCCTCCTCCACCAGGCTTTCTGAGAGTACTATGGCTATTCCAACCACTTCCCTCCCTACTGAAGAGACCCCTCCTCCACCTCCATCACTTCCAGTCATCCCACCACAACATCAGATGCTACAACAACCACAATAACAAACACAACACCAACCACAACAACCAATTCATATTCCTACTCTAGCTTCCTCTCCTGCAACCTCTCCACAAATAAATATCACTGAAATTCCCTCCTCTCCCAGTCAGGAATACCATCAACCCTCTCCTCCTCAATCACCACAACCAACACCACCTCAATCCCCCCATGGTACACCAATTTCCTCACCACCTTCATCTCCCTTACCCCCCCCCCCCCCACACTTGGACAACATCCCATTCTTTAATCTCCCTTAACACCCCTCACTACCTTTACTCCTCAGGATGCATTAATGCAAGATGCTCCACCTCCACCCTCCTCCTCCATTCCTACCTCTATCTCCACTGCTACACCTTCTACACCACCCTCTGCAGCTCCACTTTTGGACCCCTCCATCATCCCATAACTCATTGCACTTCTCACTCCCCTTCTTAAAACCATTATAGCAGAGGTCATTTCACCTCTTGCTACTTCCATTTCCTCCCTAGCTGCCCAACTCTCTGCTCTTTCTGCTCCTCCCTCTTCAGTTAGGGGTCTGGCTCCAGTCTACACTGAAACCAGGCTGGGGGAGATACTCAATGAAGAAGCAGCATGAGAAATAGCAACAGAAGTAACAGCATCAGAAATAGTAGCAAAATTAACAGCAGCAGCAATAGAAGTAGATGCAGCAGTAGACACAGCATGCCAAGAAGCAGCTAAAGTAGAAGCAGAACCAACTACAGCAGAAGTAGATGCTGATATAGATTTATTTGATTTAATTCATTTTATTGAATCTGATATGAACATAGATGAGCAGGTCCCATAGGACATAACAACTGCTGGTGATTTTATTATAAATCTCACAGTAGATTTGTTAAATTTATTGAGAATTTTTGATATAGTTCATTTGAACTTTCTTCCAGTATATAGCATTAAGCCATCTTTGGCTATAATTCCATATACCTCACCTATAAGCCCCAAGGTTGCCAAGCAACTCAAAGCTAGTTTTTTTACAATAGAGGTTCCAGCTGTTCCATCTCCTCCCAGAGCTGTTTCACCAATTATTTCATCCCTTCTGCTCCAGTTTTTGTTATGGATAATTCCCCCATATCTGATCTTGATGCATTGATCATGGCTGACATTAAAGAAGAAAATAAGACAGTTGCTGAGAGAAATGTTGTGTATAGCCCTCCAGCTCCAGCTCTAGCTCCTGCTCTAGTTCTAGTTCCAGCTCCCTCCTAGGCTGAGAAACCTCTGATATCTGCTGAAGCCCTGAAAGAGATAAATGCAATGTATGATAATCCTCAAGACTCTACTGATGATGATGATGAGGAGGACTCAAATGATGAGCCCAAGAAAAAGAATCTGTCTAAGAAGAGGAAAGCTCCTCCGCCTCCTGCCCCAAAACCCAATCCTACAAATGATACTCCTTACTATATACTTCAGAAGATCACACCCTACAAGGGCATGCCAGCAAGGATGTGGCTATCCAAGAATAAACATAAAGAAAGAAAGAAAAGCCGGAGGTATTCACCACCTCCTCAAAGTTACATAAAGGATCCTCCTCCTCCTCCTCCACCAGCTACTGGTGCTTCAAGTTCATCAACTCAAAGGACTACCCAGTTTTAAACTTATCAAAGACAGCAGGGTAGGTCCTCATCTTTAGGAAGCAGCCAGTAAAGATAGTATTCATCTGGCAAGCAGTACCAACAACAACAGCAGCAGCATCAATAACATCAACTGCAAAAATTCACTGAACATCAAAAGGCTGAAAGCCCCAAGAGACCTGCTTGCCCTCCTGTACCATTTGAAGATCCAGAGTCATGAACAACTGCTAGGATGGCCAGATTCCAGGAATTGGTTGGCCTATCCATGATCAACAAAGCAAGAGCTGAAGGAAAGGATCCATCTGAATATACTACAATGTCCAAGTACAGAAAGGAAGAACTGAATAGTTTTGCTAAGGATAACACGTTTTTTAATGTTGATGATTATATGAAACTACATCCAGAAGCAGTAGTACCAATGGCTACATCCCTTAATATTATTTGGGCTGCTGACATGACAATGACAAAGGCTCAAGCTGCAGATCCTAATAAGGAAATTATATTTACACAATCTGGAGACAAAGCCAAAGAGGAGAAGCACAAGGGGAAGAAGAAGAAGAAATGAACCTTGAACAGTTTAAGTCTTTTGATTATTTTAAAATGTCTGTTTATATTATGATACAAAGCTCTGTGTATATATATATCTGCTGCACATTTAAATTTTTCATGCCAGATATATATTTTATTGTTTTGTTATTAATGAGAGTCTGTAATTAGTGAGCTTACCCAAATAGGGGGAGATTGTGGGATCCCTAGTTAGATTTGGGCCAGGTTCACTAAATTAGGATGTCTGACCCAACATGGTTAGCCAGGGTCATGATTGTCTTCTAGAGTCTAGGCTATGTCCTTAGTGTCAACACCACATGGACCAGCCATCAACAGACTATAGAAGACTCAAGACTTAGAGAAATCTCAAACTCAGAAAATGAGTTCGACGTTCGTCGAACTCAGGTCGATGAAAGTCATGCTCAGCTCGACGAAATCAGAGGTAATTCTCTGATCTGAGCTCGACGAACTTGAATCTCAGGTCGACGAATTCCATAGTATACTTCAACACCAAGTCCAGAATTCTTCACACTTAACTCCAATCGACGAACTTAGTTCTCAGGTTGACGAACTTAGTTCTCAGGTCGACGATCTCTGAATATTCAACTTCAACATCTTATTACAGAAACATCTAAGTATTTGAAGTCCAGCTTCACACTCCAGTCGACGAAGTTAGAATATCAGCTCGACGAATTTGATCTTAGTTCGATGATTTCTGGATCATCTACTTCAACACTATAAGACCAGAAAAAACTAAGTATTCTAAGTCCAGAATCACACTGCAGTCGACGAAATCACCTTCTCAGCTCGACGAACATAGACCACAATCTTGGCAAGGTTTATCAAGTAGCAGTTAGAAGTTCTCAGCTCGACGAAACTAGTTCTCAGGTCGACGAACCCAGTTCTGAGGTCGACGATTTCTGTACACATTAGTTCAACATTCCTAAGTCCAAGAAACATGGAATTCTGAACTTCAGTCGACGAAGTTATATTCTCAGCTCGATGAACTTGATGCACAGAATTGACGGGTTTAGAGAAAGCAGTTATCAGTTCTTTGGTTAACGATCGTGGATCTCAGCTCGACGAACAAATATTATCTGGTCGGCGTACTTGACTTCTCTGTTCGATGAACTTTTGACACAGGTCGACGAATACTGCTCAACGATTTCTATGAAGTTCCAGACTTAGATATTTTCCTCCCTCTGTCTCTTTTCTATTGCAATAATTCATGAGTAATCAATGCATAAATTCTCTGAATATTACCGTTAGAAGCAAGCATTGATTACAGTCTTCATCAGGATTATTTCCTGCCATTTTTCCTTGTGACAGTTGGGGAAATCAATCAAGACAAATATTCTCCAGGCCATCAGCATTCAATGCAGAAAGAAATTCAAATTTCAAAAGGCAATTTATATGGAAAATATAAATGGGATTTTCTTTCTCTTCCAGATAGAGCAGTCATAGAAAAATACAGTCAATAAGGATCTTATCCTTCTCTCTCGACAACACACTGGGAAATAAGAGAGAGATAGATACTTATAGAGTATATACATAATACTGAGCTCACAGGGCAACAACATTGTCAAGAGATAGGAAGCCCTAGCCCTTGACCAAAGAAAAGAACAGCAAGCTGAAGAAGAAGAACATAAATTCAAGATCAAGAGTCTTCTTCCTTCTACATTCTAGGACTCTTCAAAGGACAACAAACTCTCTATCTGTCAAGAAGTTCCTGGAGTTCATCTGGTCAAAGCAAAAGTCCGAAGACCTATCACCCTGCAGCAAAGATTGAACTTCCTGAACCATTAAATATCTCAGGGGGAGCTCATTGCTAAAATAAAGATCCACAAAAGTCTTCTCGGTTGTATTTGAGAAAGAGAAGACAAAATCACTCTCTCATCCCCCATTGTATAAAGGGTTCTTAACTCCCTTCAAAAGTTATTCCTGGTTGCAAGTCACCTGATAAAAAGACTTGAGGTTTGGTTTTTGAGCACCTGATCAAAAGCTCATTAGTGGCTGTCATCTGATCAAAAACCTGAGTGGATTCCTATCAGGGTGGTAGAAGAGTGGATGTAACCAAGTTTAGGGGAACCACTATAAAATTCTTATGTTGTCTGGGTTGCTCTTTTTCTTTTGTTCTTGTTGTGGCTGTGCTTTCTAGGTTGCTGTGTTTGTGGTTTTAATTTAATTTCTGTAGCACTAGTAATAGATTTAATTAATTAGCAAAAATTTTATAAACCCTACATACTCTATTCACACCCCTAGAGTATTTCAGATCTAACCCCTAGCTTTTAGGATCTTTTGATTCAAGTGTTAGCTTGTACAACCAAAGGAACACTGCTCTGATACCAATTGAAAGATATGGTATGCCTTAGATACCAATCAAATAGGGGATAGATCTGATTCACTCTAGCGGGGGGGGGGGGGGGGTGAATAGAGTAATTAAAATTTTGGCTGATTTAAATATTTCAGAGTATTAAAATAAGTGATACCAGTAGTATTAATAGAAAGTATAAACTAAGCTAAACTAACACAGCAACCTAAACTACCATAGGAAAGAAATCTATCACAGCAAAGCTAGGCTATCATAGCAAAGCAAAAGCAATATAGAAAATGATCAACCAGACAACACAAGTATTTTTATAGTGGTTCTCCAAACTGGGTACATCCACTTTTCTATCACCCTGGTAGGAATCTACTAGCAGGTTTTTGATTAGGTGACTGCCACCACAAGATCTATTTCTAGGGAGATCGCACAACCCTTTGAGCTTTTGATCAGGTGCCCAAAAATCAAGAATAAACTTTTGAAGGGAGTTAATATACCCTTTATATAGGAGGTGAAAGAGGTGATAGTGTCTTCTCTTTCTCTAATCAACAGAGAAGACTTAGTGGATTTCTGTTATGAAGAGCTCCTTTCAAAATCACTTGGAGCCTTACTCAGGGTGTAGGTCTTCTCCATTTCCTTTAAATGATGTCCAGGAACTTCTGACTGATAGAATGATTATTGTCCTTGAATGTTTCTGGAGAGAAGTTGAAGAAGACTCTTGATCTTTGTTTGTTGTTCTTCTTCAGTCTTCAGTAAGCACAAGCAGAAAACTGGATGTTTTCTGCATAGAGAAGAAGTAGATGATCTTGTTTTGTTTCTATAAATTTTCTCTTGTTGTTATCTGCTGAAAAGAGAAAAATCACTTTTATATTCTCTGTCTAATGCTCCTTTGAATTTTGAATTCCCTGCACTGAATGTTGATTGCCTGGAGAGAATGAAATACGGATGGAGAATATTTACTTTATTGAGTTTCCCAACTGTCCCAATAAATTAAGCACGTAATTAACCCTGATGAAGACCATAATCAATACTGCCAATAATGGCTATATTCAGGGGAATATATGCATTAATAACTCAGGAAATTATTGCTAAATATTATATAAAATAAGGACGAAAATGGGGGGAAAAACTCTAAGTCGGGCTTGGACAGAGATTGTCGACCTCTGAACAGATTTCGTCGATCGGAGATCCAAGTTCGTCAAGCTGAGAAATCCTGTTCGTCGACCTGCGCTCAGCAAACTACATTCTGTGAATAACTTGCCAATTCTGCTATCTAAGTTCGTCGAGTAGAGAATCTGTCTTTGTCGAGCTGAGTTGATCGAAAGTAAACTAGAAAGATTGTGTTGAAGCTGAACTCCAAAATTCATCGATCTGAGCTCGAATATCATCGAGCTCAGCTCAGAGAATGATTTCTGAGTTGGTCGATCTGAGATCGACGATCGTCGAGCTGAGTTCGAAGAATTTCGAACTGATAATTTAAAGTCTGGATTCTTCTAAGTCTTGAGTATCCTGAAGTCTTCTGCTGGCTGGTCCATGAAGGTTGAACCTAATGACTTAGCCTAAACTCTAAGACTCAAAGACTTTGGCACTATAATATGGGTCAGATACATCCTAATTAGTGAACCTAGCACCAATCCAAACTAGGGATCCAACAGGGTGTGTGTGTTGTACCTTCATGTTCTTATCATAGCATACTTGCATGTCATAGCATATTCATTGCATATAACCCTTGAGACCTATTGTATAAATTTGTATGAGACTCTTTATATAATAGGACTTGCAAAACAACCCCTTGGTCTATAGGTTTGTGTGAGAATTCTTATAGGTCATGGTTACTTACTTAGTTTACTACTTGTACTTTTACTTATTCGTTAGTTTACTTTACATGTTCTTACTGTTCTACTTTACTTGTTTACATTACTGCTTTCTTGTTATAGTTCTTTTATACATACACCTGTTAGGGTAGTTGTTGGATGCATGTTCCACTCTACGTTTTTGTCCTCCATATTCATCCTCCCTGCACAGTGCCTAGGAGTCACAGGGGTGAGGTGAGGATAATAGTGGCTTAGTTTTGCGACTAACGGTCGGTGATCACATCATTTTAGGGGGCCAAGCTGTAGGAGCATCAGTACTGGAAGGACAAGGAGGTAGGACATGAGGTGCAGTTGCTGCGCACTACCACTACTACACGACGATGGGTCGAGGATGGATTTCTGTTTGCTTCTGCTTAGATGTTGAGAGTTACAAGAGTGTTGTAGTGAGGACTTGATGTACCGGGCTTAAGCCCGTTTATATTTTGAGTTGCCTTTCGGCTTCAGTACTTTTTTATCATGTGGACATTGCTGTGATTTTTATATCATATTATATATGATATGTGGACTTGAACTTATCTATGCACTTCTCTTTCTCAGGTGATCGTTAATGCCGGCAGGATCAGCATTTTGTAGTGGCGACCCACTCGAGCATCGGTGTCACCGCAAAATGGCAATTCTGGGCATAAGACCCCGGTGGTTTAAAAATTATATAGGGTCTTAAAAATTGGTATCAGAGCGAAACCTCGATCGGAAGAGTATAAATCCACTAAACCTGGGTCACCATCGCTCGAGTTTAGTTTAGGGTCAAACTAAGGAGCAGAAGCTGTGGTGTGCCCATATGGGGGATCACATGTATTTGTACACTTTTAACTAGGTTTGAAGGATTGTCGCCGCATCGAGAGAAGGATTTATTGATTTAGTTGGTGCGTGGAGCTAAGCCAGTATCTAAGGCTCCCCATCGGATGGCTCCAAAGGAGCTGGTGGAGTTCAGGAGTAAGTTGCAAGAGATAGTGGAGGCTGGATTCGTTAGGCCAAGTTCCTCGCCTTGGGGAGCTCCGGTCTTGTTTGTGAATAAGAATGATGGGACCCTCAGGTTGTGCATCGACAATCGTGTACTAAACCAATTCACAGTCCGAAACACATATCCACTGCCAAGGATCGACGAATTATTTGATCAGGTAGTGGGAGCACATTGTTTCTCGAAGCTGGATTTGAGGTAGGGGTACTATAAGTTACGGATTCTCGAAGAAGACATCCTGAAGTTGGCGTTTAACAGCAGATATGGCCTGTACGAGTTTATCATGATGCCCTTTGGGCTCACGAATGCGCCATCAGCTTTCATGAGCATGATGAATCGGGTGTTCATGCAATATCTCGACTGGTTTGTCATTGTGTTCATAGATGACATCCTTATTTATTCGAGGATGAAAGAGGAGCAAGCACAACATTTGGCCTTGACCCTGGAGAAGCTCAGGGAGCATCAGTTTTATGCCAAGTTCAGCAAATGCCAATTTCGGCTAACGGAGGTGGCCTTTTTTGGTCACATTATCAATGGAGAAGGATTGGCGGTGCACCCCGCGAAGATTCAACCAGTGTGAGACTGGCCTTAGTTGAAGACGGCGATGGATGTCCGAAGTTTTCTATGATTTGCCGGGTACTACCTCAAGTTTGTGCAGGGATTCTCTCAGATAACCCTTTCACTCACTTTTTGGATAAAGAAGGACACTCTGTTCATTGGATGTCGCGGTGTGAGGCGGCCTTCCAGGAGTTGAATGGTCGGCTTACGTCAGACCCTATCCTCGCTATCTCGTCTAGGGAGGAGGGCTTCCAGGTGTACACTGATGTATCGTTCCAGGGGATGGGTGCTGTACTGATGCAGCATGGGCATGTGATAGCATACACCTCCCGCCAACAGAAGAAGCACGTGCAGAACAACCCTGTGCATGACTTGGAGATGGGAGCAGTGGTGTTCACTCTGAAGATTTGGCGGCATTATCTTTATGGGGTGCATTGCGACATATTTTCAGATCATAAGAATTTGAAATATGTTGATACACATAAGGAGTTGAATGTCTACCGGAGGCGATGGGTGGAATTCCTATCTTATTACGAGTATACGATACACTATCACCCGGGGAAGGCGAATGTGGTGGCAGTCGCACTGAGCCGGAGGGCTACCACTTTAGGAGTAGAGTCCCAGTTGATGGCTATGGAGCTGGTACGGATGATGGAGGATATGCAGATTACCTTGGTGTCCTCGGACGACTCAGAGCTTTATGAGGAGTATCTGGCCGTGATGAGCACTACCGATGATATTCGAAATTGCATCTGGGTTGAGCAGAGAAGGGATGACAAGTTGGATCCAGTATTAAGAGACTTGGAGGCAGGCACGACAGGGGAGTATACAGAGAGAGATGGGTTGTTATGCTATAGAGGATAGGTGTACATACCAGCTGGGGGCAGGATTCGAGAGGACGTTATGACAGAGGCTCACTATAGCAGGTACTCGGTGCACCAGGGCCTCACCAAGATGACGTCCAACCTGAAGAGGGCGATGTATTGGCCGGGCATGAAGAGATACATCACATACTTCATGACCCATTATGAGGCTTGTCAATTAGTGAAGGCAGAGTGTAAGAGTTTGGCCGGGTTGTTGCACGCAGCCACTTCCGGTGCCGTAGTGGAAGTTTGACGATATCACAATGGATTTCATACATGGTCTTCCTCGGTCATATGCAGGGAACGACTCGATATGAGTGATCGTCGATCTTCTGACGAAGGTGGACAAATTTCTACCGATCAGGAAGGAAGCTTCAATGTGAGAATTGGTGCAGAGTTTTGTGGAGTAGTTCGTCCGATACCAAGGAGTGCCGAGGACGATAGTGTCCGGTCGTGATGGACGATTTACGTCCAAGGAGTGCTGGTCAGTCTAGGCTTATTTGGCAACCCGGTTGACATTCAGTACCGCCTTCCACCCTCAGAAGGATGGACAGATAGAGTGCGCCAATCAGATACTGGAGGATTTGTTGCATCTTTCCATACTAGACCGCGAAGAGCCTTGGGAGAGGTAGCTACCGTTGATCGAATTCTCGTATAATAATAACCACTTGTCCAGCATCGGCATGGCACCTTATGAGGCTTTATACGGGCGGAGATGCATGACTCCTTTTTCTTGTATCCAGGATGAGGATCCAAAGGCACTTAGCTCGGAGTTCATCGAGGATACGGATGCTCAGGTGTTGTTGATTCGAGATAGGATGTTGGAGGCCCTGAGTAGACAGGCCAAGTATTACGATGCTTGGCATCGTCAGGTAGAGTTTCAGGTTAGACTCCGGGTGTTTTTGAAGATACGACCAATGCATGGAGTCTCGCGGGTGCATTGTTGGAAGAAGCTCAGTCAGAGATAAATGGGGCCTTACAAGATCCTGGAGCGGATCGTCTCTTTGGCTTATAGACTAGAGCTGCCGACAGAGCTAGCGGGTTTGCACGATGACTTCCACGTCTCCTCCATCAGGAGAGCTCTACTTCGGTTGGAGCAGCATATTATGACTACAGATGAACCTATAGCTTCTGATCGATCGGTGCACCTGGAGCCGATCCGGATAGACGATACTGGGATGCGGGTCTTGCGATGTAAGAAGGTTCCACTGGTCAAGGTCTTATCGAGGAATCATGGACAAGTGTAGCACACGTGGGAGCCACATGACTTGATGCAGCAAAGGTACCCTCATATTTTCATGCCAGGTATTCCCTTTAACCTCTCGCGATGTTACATTTTACTTCTCACACTTGAAACCCCGTAGGCCTAATTTGAATTTTGAGGATGAAATTTTTATTTTTATGTATTGGAATTTGTAACATCCCTCAGACTTCTAGAACCCTAGGATGGTTTTGTCATGACTGGGTCATGACAAAACCCTGGGAAGTATCAAAAGGTTGGGTGAACCTGGGAATTAATGTGTGAACCACCTTGGCCTACAATAGTAGAATTCCAATTACTAGCATTGAGATGATCATAGGGCCTCACCATGACTTCATGATCCCACCACAATATCACTAACCCATTGGAGGGTCCATTAGAACCATAAGGACCCATTGAAGTCAACATAAAAGACCAAGTTGACTAAAGTCAGCCTTATGCCTAATGGAGCCAACTTAGCCCAAATTGGGTCAATTAAACACCTAAGTGTCAAATTGACCTCACCCATAGTCTCACGGCACCATGGAGGACACAATGGACCCAAAAGCCCCATGCCTAAGCCACCCAAGTGGCCAATTTGGGTAAAGTCAACTCTAGCCCTATTTTAGTCAAAGTGCCCTAACTAACGACAATTAACCACCAGGGTGTCCAATTAACCCTACCTAGACCTTCCTAGATCTTAAAGGAGGCTAAAGGGTCACTAGTCACTCATAGGGGTCGACCCAATTAGTCAAATTGACCAAAGTCAACTCGTCGATCAAAGTGGTCAATTTTGGTTAACCTAGCCCATTTCAAGTGGGCTAAGCCCAATAGGTGTTGTCCATTAGTCTAGGAGGTGGAGAGAGACATTTTGGGCCCACCAAATTCTGTGATTGGTGACTAGCCGAGAGAGGGAGGAAGTTACCCCAATTTTGAGGAGAGAGAAAGTGGGGGTTTAATGGCCATCATGGCAATGGAGGTTCCTTAACCCCCCACTTTGATGGGGCTTTTACTCCTATGAGGCAGGGGAGGAGTTTCCTGGTGTTTCCTGACCCTTGGGGTTGCTCAGCCCCCTCAATTGAGAAGAAATTGAAAATGGCCTTAATGGCCATTAATGGGGATTTCAAAATTTGGGGTGTTACAAGCCCCCTCTCCCAATTCCCCCTTTAAGAACCTTCACCAGTACAAGAGCAGGCATTTCCCTCGTTCTAATCTCGATTTAATGAAGGTTACTATGGAGGTTGCAGAGGAGCTCAAGCTGGCAGCCGAAAATGGCAAGGAGGCAAACCACCCGCTCTCAGGCCGACATTCAGGTCCTCCTCTACTCCTCTTCCATGGGTTAGATCTTAGGAACTGTTAGGGCAATGTGTTGAGCTCAATTGAGCTAGATTGGGTGAAGATTTTCCTTGGTTATTCCAAAAAAAATGTGGGTGTTGGGTTCGTCGGAAACCGCCTTCTCCAGCGGCCAAACCACCGCCGTCTGATAGCCCTCACCATGACGGAGGTGGTGCTGGCGGTGGTTGGATGGGGAGGTGGCCGTCTGAATGAGAATTGGGGCTAGAAAGTGCTCCTGGTCGGGTTAATCGCGGTCGTTGGCTGGAGGTAGAAGATATCGTTCGATCTTGCGCCAAGATTCGTGCGAGATTAAATAAAATCAAACTATAGCTACTGTATTATTTTGTCACACAAAGTGCAATGTTTTGAATTAAATTTTAAAAAATACCTAGGTGTTGTTTCACAGAAAATGGTCAATATGAAAAGTGTATCCCTATAGGTCTACTTTATTTTAAAATTGATTTTGACCAATCTGCAGTTCAGGTTAGTCCTCAACACTCCTTTTGGTGAGGTGTGTACATAGGGTAATCAGAGACTAACTTGAGTGCCCCCACTAAACCAATTGTCAAAATGACTTGAAATTTGGACTAGGGGTCACTCATACACATACCCACAACATGTCTACAAATGGGAATTTTTGGGAAAACGTTTTCTAAAGTTTTGGAAAACATCATTTTTCATATAGGATTTAATTATGGGGTCTAATAACCTCCAAATTCTCCCAACATTTGTTGAGTGCTCCTTGGTGTCAGCATAAGGCTCTCTATAAATTTTCATTCAATTTGGAGATGATTTGGTTTGAAAATAAGCATACCCTATGTTGGACAAAGAAGGGGTAGTAAGGTCAAGGTGCCCCTTGTGGGTGTTGAGTGGCCAAGTCACCTCAACAGAGGTTGAAACTTGGGCCACTGATGTGTTATAATGTCACACACCCTCGAAACGAGTTTTGCGTATATCAGGGTGAATTTGCCCTAGGATACTATTTCAAACCCTAAGGTTGAACTTGGGGGTTGGGGTGGGGTTGTGAAGGACATAGGGTGACATATCCTTGTATGAACTTGGTGTTTAGTCCATGTGATCTTAGGGTGGTGAAATGCCTTAGGAAGGGGTTTGGTAGTATTTGGACACATGCACCCCACTTAAAACACTAGGAAATTAATAAGGTCTATACACCTTATGGAATAAATAATGGGTCATGTGATCTTGGATTTTCATGAGATTTTGATAGGAGAAATTTTATAGAGATATTGATCTCTAAAAATTATCATAGGATGTTTAGAAAACAGTAGCTCATACTTGTAGGTATAATCTCCACCTTGCCCATGTTGATGTTTTTGAAGTAACCATGGTTTAATTGTCTTAGGTTGATATGAAACTCTGGCGAAGTTAATGAAATACCATTTGTAGGCACTAGTAAATTATTTGGATAATTTGGGCTTTTCCTCTTAATACTTCATGTGTAAAGTGAACTAGTGCACCTTATTTTAATAAATGTATAATAAATATTATATCATACTGGAAAATTGTGTTACTTGGCCAGATAACCTTTTAGCATAATAAAGTTTATAAAATTATCACATGTCATTTGGATGAGTTTATAATAATGTTTCTTCACAAAGTGCACTTTAATAGAATTATTTGAAGTATTTTTATTCATGGTTCACTTACATTGGAATTGCATGAAACTTAGTTAATAGTGTTCTATGATCATTATAAGTCTCTGGTAATTTTTATATTATTTTTGGACTATGATCTATGGTACTCCCTTCATTAACTTTAATTATTTAAATTACCTTGAATTAATTATTTAGAGCTCATTACATGTATATAAATCTGTGAAATTTGGTATATACTGATATATTTCTGTCTTATAGTGTTCGTAATATTTAGGTGGCCATAACTGAAGGAAATCTAGTACTTCATGTTCAAAATTACCCATGGCCTAACATTTGGGAAAATACAATAAATGTTAAATTAATTAGGAAAATTACAAGTCTCTAGATTTATGCTAAATGAGTCATGATAGACCCACAATAATTATCTTAGGGCATTTGGATGAAAATTTGGTGTACCTCCTATCATTATATCATATAGCTAAGGTTGGTCTGCATTTAGTAAAACTGCGAAATTGTGATAGCATGAGAAATGGACATAGGGAGTTAGGGTTAATAGTCACTGATTTGTGGTGAAGAGAAAATTAGTTGGTATATAGGAGTCATGTTGCGGAAGTATTGGGTTGATTAGTGTTAAGTGGTGCACGGGATCGACGAAAGATCGTCTTTCCTGTGGAGAGAGAGAGTCAAAATGCACTAGGGTTAGGTTAAGTATAACCTTAAATGGGGTTTGTTATGGGTAATAACCAATAATAAATGAGTACCTTGCGAAAGGGCGCTTTGGGCTTCAGTCCGTCGTAGTTCCTAGTGCCCTCGAGAGCCCTTCACGGGGAATGCCTTGAGCAGTCCAAGGTTAACGTAAGCCGTAAGAATAAATGGAATGGAAGAGTAATTAGAAATACTCTAGATTACATTTACACTCACACTCCCCGGTATTGTGGGAGTTAGGCTAGGTCTCACGTGCAGTAGGCTCGGTGGTTTTGGTGATGGGCAGGTTAGCCCCACGAGCGGATAGCTTGGATGGTTTTGTGACGGACGGGTTAGTCTAGGGAGCTTTGGATCGGTAGATATTTGTGACGGCCGGGAATGTCTGGGGAGCTTTGGCTCAGTGAGAAACACATTAATGTTGCATGTGCATAAAATATAAGGTGGTGGGTCTTCGATATTGTAGAGTCGTCGCAGCGACACCAATACATTGACTCGGCAAGTGTGGTTTAGCAATTGGCCAAATAAAGTCCGGTGCGGCAACTGACAAGAGTACCCAGGAGCTCCGCTTAGTGCACTAGCGTTAAGGCGTACGATAAGTCTAAGTGGTAGTGCTGATACCGGTTTAGAGGTGGGCAAGGCCCAACTCACCACTTCTGTTTGCCACTACGGAGGTATCCTGGGAAGTTAGGCTCCAGAAAGGGGGAACTAAAGGTCTGTGTGCACAGAGTCGGGTGTGTGAGATTCACATGCACGTTCATACAATAACATACTTGCATGATATAGCATCATCATATAACCCTAGACATCTAAAAGTTAGAGTTAGGTATACAATACTCTAGAGGGGGGGGGGGGTGAATAGAGTATATTTAAAATTTGTTAGGTCCCTATAAAGATGTTGTTATAGCTTTTGCAATAAATTGAAAAAGGTGCAGTAATTAGGAAACTGGAAAACAGAGAATAATAAACCTAATCACAGCCACACAACAAGAACAAAAATAAAAAGATAGGCAACCAGACGACACAAGAAATTTATAATGGTTCCCCAAATCTGGGTAGTCCACTCTTCTACTACCCTGGTAGGAATCCACTCAGGTTTTTGATCAGGTGCCTGACACCAATGGGTTTTGATCAGGTCCCTAAAAACCAACTCAACTCTTTTGGTTAGGAGACTTGCAACCAGGAATCACTTTTGAAGGGAGATGACAACCCTTTATACAGGAGGGGGTGAGAGAGTGATTTTGTCTTCTCTGTCAACAATTAGAGAGAAGACTTATGTGGAATGATGTTAGCAAATAGCTCCCCCTGAGATGTAGAATGGTTTAGGGAAGATCTGGAGCTTTGCTGCAGGGTGATAGGTCTTCAATCAGAGTTCTTGACAGCAGTGATGCAGGGACTTCTTGACTGATTTGATATCTGTTTTCCTTGGAAGTCCTGTAGAGAATATGGAAGCAAAAGACTCTTGATATTGTATGATTGTTGTTCTTGTTATGAATAAATATCACTACCTGTCACTTGTATGTCTTGTATGCTTCAGTAATTTTTGACTGTGCGGAGATTTTTCGCTGCTATATCAGTTCTTGCAGTCAGTCTGTGTGTCTCTTCTGACTGAGTATATTCTTTCTAACTAATTATTATCGATCTTGTATTCTTCTATATCTTTTCAAAAATTTGAATCATCAGTAATTAATGCTGACTGTAACGCCCCCTGTTTTTCTGCGTTTTGTTTGGTCTTTGGTGGGCATTACGGTGGCGTATTTCCGGCTTTTTGCCGTTGTAGAGCGTGGTCTTAGCTCTTAGGGTTCCCTGTGTAGCTTGTTTGTAGCCTGTTAGCAAGATTCCCCAGCTAGCCGAAGTCCGTTTGAGGACTCGGTTGGGCCTCTTAGGGAATGCTTGTGTTTTGGCTTCGGGAGGTGTTGTCCCGGGTTTTGTTCGTCGAATGTTAATTTCGACTTCGTAGTTGCGTTCGTAGCGTGGGTTTTTAGCTGCGGCGTAAATTTCAACTTTTTCCGAGAAGTTTCAGGTTTCGTGTTGTTTTGATGTTGAGAGTAAATTATTATTATTATGCATTGTTGTTTATTATTATTACTGCTGATATATTTAGTTTTGGGTCAGATTAGGGCTGGGTTAATTTTTTTGTTTTTTTCCTGTTTCTGTGTTTGGAGGAAGCCGTCGCCTGTGCGAGAGGAGAGGAAGAGCTCTGCCGGACTACCCTAGCCTTGGGACGCCGCTTTCCTGGAGATTTTGCGGTCGGATTTCGAGTTCGAGGGTGGATCTGGACTTCCCCCGTCGGGATCTGCCTTCTTTCTGCTCCTCAGCTTGCTGTCCTGCGGCCAGATCCGCAAGCGGGGGAGGCCGCCGACCGAGTTCCTGGTATTGAGGCAAGTGATGTACCCTCATCCTTGCCTTAGTTGATCTTTGCCTTCTTTTGATTTAGATTTTCTTTTGTCTCTTTCTTGTTGGGATTTTAGGTGTAAGCTAGGGCTTGTTCCCGATCATACAGTGGTTAGTGTAGAAGGTTCCAGTTAATCCCAGTTTTCCTGAGGGATTGTGTCTATTAGGGACAGATTTGGTTCGGTCTAGGTCGAGTAGTTGCCATTGCTGATGGAGGTTGTAGTCGAGAGAGAAGAGAGAATCCCCGTTCTCGTTTTTGGTCGTTTGCTGGATCTGGCTCCCGTAGCCAGGGGGTGTCGACACTGTTGTGTCGACACCGGCCAGTCCTGGTGTCGACACTTGCTGTCGACACAAGCAGCGGCAGTGTCGACACAAGGTGTCGACACCGGCTACAGTGGTGTCGACACTTGGTGTCGACACCACCGGCTGCTGTGTCGACACCATGTGTCGACACCGGCTGCAGTGGTGTCGACACTTGGTGTTGACACCAGCGGCTGCTGTGTCGACACCATGTGTCGACACCGGCAGCAGTGGTGTCGACACTTGGTGTCGACACCAGCGGCTGCAGTGTCGACACCATGTGTCGACACCGGCAGCAGTGGTGTCGACACTTGGTGTCGACACCGGCAGTGGCAGTGTCGACACCATGTGTCGACACCGGCCGCTGTAGTGTCGACACTTGTTGTCGACACCGGCCGAGGTTGTGTCGACACCTTGTGTCGACACCGGCTTGCCGAGGTGTCGACACATCATGTCGACACTGGTGCTGCGCTTGTTTTGGGGTCAGGTAGACTAGGGGTTGGTTCGGGTTAGGCGTGCAAGGCCGCGTCGGTTGGACCCGATGTTTTTGCCTTGGGTTCGTGTGTTTCTTAGGACTGTTAGTGGGACTTTTCCCTAGGAGGGGGGCTTTGGGTGTTCGGCTAATTTCTGCATGCCGACTCTTGGGTCGTGGCAGGTGGTGTTGTTTTTGGTGGCCTCTGGAGGGGTGGTTTTATGTGGAGAGCTGTGGCCACCGCCTTTTTGCCCCGGTTTGGGTTGGTGTGTGTGGGACCCTAAAGCTGCCACTGTGTGACCCCTTAGCCCTTTTTGGGTCTGATTCTGGTTATGCATTCAGAACCATGTTTTGACCACTGCTACTTACCCACGTGTTAGGACTGTTAGTCCCTTTTCTGTTTATGCTTTCCCTTTCTTTTGGCATATGTATATGTCTTGATGCTGTTGCAGGCTTTATTGGTAGGGCATGTTGGTTTTAATGCTCGCCCTTGGTGTACTCTGCGGTGTTTTAGACAGTACTCTTTTCTTACTGCCTTTCCTTTTTCTTTTCCTTATAGCAGCTTGTTGCCGGGTTTGTAAACCCTTCATCTTATTTACTCCCTAATCTATTGCTCTATTTACTTTTTGATTGTTTCCTTGCTGAGGTGTTCTTTTCTTGAATGCCTCAGGTCCAGGTTGTAGCCAGTTCAGCGGCTAGTTCTTTGGGAGGGGCTTGTTGGTGGCCTCTAGGGTAGCTGAGATTGCTGATCTTCGTTTTGTTGTGAGGTAGATCTTTACGCTTCCGTATAGACATGCATACTCGCCAGTGGGTTCGTGTCAGGTTGTTGATGCCCACTGGTGGCTTCTTGTGGTGCTGAATATGAATTTAAACTGCTGATTTTGCCTATCTATGGTTGGTTACTTGCTTCTGGGAAGGATTTATGCTAGGTTGCATGTTAGATATTTTAAACCCTAAAAGTATTAATATATGTACTTCATGCATAACAAGTTTTCTAAAACAAAGACACTACTTTTCCTCGGCGTAAAACACTATCTTTTTATACCTACTTTATTCACCTTAGGGTCGTGTGCGCGTAAGTCGTCCCCCGGGGACCCTTATGCTCTTTTAGGGCGTCAATTTAATTGAACCAAAGTATTTTCCTGCTGCGTATAAATATAGTTTTAACTGTGGACTAGCTGATCCACCGAGCCGAGTGATACGGCCTTTCAACAAAACTGATTCTCTTTCTTACTTAATCAACAACTTTTCCTTAAAATCTAACGTCTGGAGTTTTGCTTGAGCGTGTGCAGTTATCCCCTGCACGACGTGGCATCACGGCGTGTGTTTTCTCCTACTCTGATACGACCTTTACCGTTGAGAAAATGCGGGTTGTGACAGTTGGTATCAGAGGGAGGTTGCTTGACAAATGGTTGGGCAACCTTTCCCTTGTATGCATTAGTGTTTAGCATCATACCACTTACATACCGAGATGTCATCGGCAGGTCTTGGCCGAAGCACGAACACTACACTCATGAGCATGAAGAAGTATACAGGGCATATTATGTAGTATGAGATGCATAATATGTGTTTGTATATGGATCCACCATAGGAGGCAACATGTGAGGGTTATGTAGTATGGGATGCATAACCTCACCACATGAATGCGGCTAGCACGTTTTCTTTTTTTCGTTACATGGGAATGTTATGTAGTATGAGATGCATAACATTTTCATGTGTACGCCGCCCATGACATGCACTAAGGCTTTTTTTAGAATGCATAGCACATCATGCATAGCATAACATTTCATAAGCACAACGTGCCAAGCTAAAGATTTGCAAGATGACATATGTACACACATGGTTTTGAGTCAAAAAAAAAGGGAATACAAATGCATGCATTCATGGTTTAGGCACATGAGTCAGTATGATGGTGGTGAACCATCTTAGGATAAGCATAACATCATCATGGTAAAAAACAACAACTCCCAGAGCAAGTTTTTGCAGTTGAAGTTCATATTTAAGTGTGTTTGTCCGTACCGGGTAGTTTCGTTCTAGTTGATGGGCTAGGATTTTTCTAAAGCATGTGCGATTTTAGGATGGCGAGACGTCCTGCGACGAGATCGACCCCCCAATCCGAGGGTGAGACGTCAGGAGCGCAGAGCGATGCGTTGGTAGAAAGCCTGCGGCAGAGTAATGAGGAGTTATCGAGGCAGGTAGTGGCTATGCAGGCTCAGATTCAGTCTCTTGTAGCAGTGGTGGCGGGACAGACCCCGAGAGCTCAGAACCCCGTAGAGGGGGTAGCTGTCCCTGCCCCTCCTGCTCCTCCCGTGCCTTTGGTTGTGGTGCCTCCGGAGATGGCGTTCATATCCCAGTTTCAGCGGCTGAGACCCCCTACCTATGATGGGCAGGCAGATTTCATGATTTTGGATGACTGGCTGATTACCATTGAGGAGATGTTCTCTTACTCAGGGATTACGGACGATCAGAGAGTGATGCTCGCTGCTTACCAGCTCAAGGGCTTGGCAAAGAATTGGTGGCTGAGAGAGAAAGAGAGCTTAGTGGCGGGTTGTACTTGGGAGTCGTTTAAGGTGCTGTTGTTAAGTAAGTTCCTGCCTTCAGTCGAACGGGACCGGCTAATGAACGACTTTCTTCACCTAAAGCAGAGGAAACTCACGGTTAGTGAGTATGAGATCAAGTTTAGTAAGATGAGTCGGTTTGCTCCGGGTCTGGTGAGTGTTGAGTCAGACCGAGTTAAGCGATTTCTGGGTGGACTAAGAATCGACATACAACAGTTAGCGAATGCCTATGGAGCAGTCAGTTACGCCAGTGCGGTTGAAGCTGCTTTGAGAGTTGAGGCCATTGAGAATGCCAAGAATAGAGGCCAGCAGTTAAGGAAAGATAAGCGGAAGTCCGGTGGAGGGAAGAGCCCTCAGGAACCTGATGCTGTCTTGAGAAAGAAGGTCAAAGAGATTTGTAGCTTTTGTGGCCGGCCAGGCCACCCCTTCGAGAAGTGTTTCAAAAGGGTGGGAGTGCAGAAGAAGGAACAGGTGCACGCGATTCAGGGTACTTCCAGGGGAGACTTTGTGTGTGCCTTGTGTGGAAGGAAGGGGCACGAGGCTGCCCGTTGTTGGCTAAAAGATAAGGTCTGTTTTCAGTGCGGCCAGAAGGGTCATCTCAAGACAAGGTGCCCTCAGACCCAGTCTATTCTGCAGCCAGTTCACCTCCAGGCTCTGCCACCGCCTCAACGTGTGGATAAAGGAAAAGGAAAGCTGAATTTGCTCTCGACATACGAAGCGCAGACCTCGACCCAGGTTATCTCAGGTTCGACTCCTCCCCAGTCGTTTCGTTACGTTCCCTTTTTGGTTGTAGTTTTCGTTTTGGCGCTTGTTGCCTTAGATGCGTGTGCAATTCGTAGGGCGATTTAAGGTAAAGAACCGTTGGGCGCGCGTTCTTTTCGATTCTGGCGCTACCCACTCGTTTGTGGCTAGAGCCTTCGTGGAGCGGTTCAGTTTGGGCCTAGATCGTATTGGTCGTGCCTTCTGCGTTAAGTTCCCCTCCGGTGACTCTGTGGTTACGGACCTGGGTGTCCTAGATTGTCCAATTTTGTTGGGAGATTTTCTTGCCAAGGCAGATTTGAAGGTGATTGACCTGGAGAACTTTGACGTTATTTTGGGCATGGACTGGTTGTCAAGGTACGATGCTGTGATCCAGTGCAAGGGTAAGCGCTTGGACTTCGTCAAAGACAACGGTCAGCCAGGGAGCGTTTTTGGGTTTTCTCTCCAGGAGTCTCCAATCATTTCTGCGGTGCGTGCTCGAAAGTTGCTTGTTTCTGGCTGTTTTGCCTGTGTGGTTTCTCTGGTAGGGTCGATTGTTAGTAAGCCCCGTTTGGAAGAAATTCCTGTGGTGTGTGACTTTTCTGATGTATTTCCAGACGACCTTCCCGGTCTTCCACCCGACCGAGATGTCGAGTTTGCAATAGATTTGGAGCCAGGCACGCGTCCTATCATGAAGGCGCCGTACTGAATGGCCCCGCGAGAGCTGGAAGAGTTGCGAAGTCAGCTGGATGAGTTATTGGCAAAAGGATTTATAAGGCCAAGTTCTTCGCCTTGGGGTGTGCCAGTGCTGTTCATTAAAAAGAAGGATGGGTCGATGAGGTTATGCATCGACTATAGAGAGCTGAACAAGGTTACTATTAAGAATAGGTACCCTTTGCCGCGAATCGACGATTTGTTTGACCAACTGCGTGGTAGTGCCGTGTTTTCCAAGATAGATCTTCGTTCGGGCTATCACCAGTTGAGGATTCGAGAGTTAGATGTTCCGCGGACGGCGTTCCGCTCTCGTCATGGGCATTTTGAGTTTTTGGTTATGTCATTCGGTTTGACTAATGCACCCTCAGCTTTTATGGATTTGATGAACATAGTTTTCAAGGATTTTCTAGATAAGTTCGTGATTTTCTTTATAGACGATGTTTTGGTGTATTCTAAGGATGCAGAGGAGCATGATCGACATTTACAGCTGGTCTTGGCGACTCTGAGAGACCATAAGCTATACGCCAAGCTGAGCAAATGTGAATTTTGGTTGCCTCAAGTTTCTTTTCTAGGCCACGTGATCAATAAGGAGGGAATATCGGTGGACCCAGAGAAGATCGCTGCTGTCATGGAATGGGCGAGACCAGTTACTCCCAAGGAGATCAGAAGCTTCTTGGGATTGGCTGGTTATTATAGAAGATTTGTAGAAGGTTTCTCTACCTTGTCCGCGCCGTTGACCAAGTTGACGCAGAAGAATGTAGCCTTTTTATGGGATGACAAGTGTGAGAAGGCTTTTGAGGAACTAAAAAGAAGGCTATGTTCGGCTCCGATTTTGTCTTTGGCCACGGAGGGCAGTGAGTATGATATTTATGTGGATGCGTCGCATGTCGGTCTGGGCTGCGTTTTGATGCAGGGCGGAAAGGTGATTGCGTACAGGTCGAGGCAGCTAAAGACTCACGAGAGGAATTACCCTACGCACGACCTGGAGTTTGCAGCTGTGATCTATGCACTGAAATTGTGGAGGCATTTGCTATATGGCGCGTAGTGCAAGATTTTCACGGATCATAAGAGTCTGAAGTATGTCTTCACTCAGAAAGAATTGAATCTGCGCCAGCGGCGGTGGTTGGAGTACGTGGCTGACTATGATGTTGAAATTCAGTATCATCTAGGTAAGGCAAATGTGGTGGCCGATGCCATGAGTCGGAAGTCAGGTAAGATTTTTAATCTTTCCGCCGAGCGTCTAGTGGAAGAGTTTCTGTTGATGAACATTTCTGTGGGAAGCTGTGATTCACAGAGTAGCATAGCTATAGCAGAACCTTCATGGATTACGCTTACAAGACTACATCAGAAGGACGATCCCGATCTTCTGCATTTGTATCTTCGAGCTGAGAAGGGTGAATTACCAGATTTCTCTTTAGATGATGCGGGTACCTTGAAGTACCGTGGCAGGTTTTGCATCCCCGCAGTTGGGGATATCCGAGATATGGTGTGCAGAGACGCCCACGGATCTAGTGTTGCCTACCATCCAGGGTCTACCAAGATGTATCATGATTTAAAACAGATTGCCTGGTGGTACGGGATGAAGAAGGACATAGCCAGATTTGTTTCAGAGTGTTTCACTTGCAGGCGTATGAAAGCCGACCATGGGAGGCCTGGTGGCAAGCTGACTCCCTTGGAGATTCCGATGTGGAAGTGGGAGAGTATCTCGATTGATTTCATTACCGGCTTACCGAGATCTCCTAAGGGGCATGATTCAGTTTGGGTAATTGTAGACAGATTGACGAAGAGCACTCATTTAGTACCGTTTAAGATCGATTATCCGATGAGGAAGATAGCCGAGCTGTATCTGGAAGAGGTTGTCAGATTGCATGGTGTACCCGTAAGTATCATATCAGATCGAGACTCCAGGTTCACGTCTCGTTTTTGGAAGAGTCTTCAAGAAGGGTTGGGTACAGATTTGAGATATTCCACAGCTTATCATCCGCAGACCAATGGTCAGACGGAGCGAGTAAATCAGATTGTGGAAGATATGATGCGATGCTACATTCTGGACCACGGAGGAGCGTGGGACGAGCGCTTGCGGCTTATGGAGTTCGCATATAACAACAGTTACCAAGAAAGCTTGCAAATGGCTCCTTTTGAAGCTTTATATGGGAGGCACTGCAGGACTCCCTTGTTTTGGGCTGAGCTTGGCGAGGGACCTTTGTTGGGTCCAGAAGCGCTTGAGGAGATGGAAAACGCTGTGAAGCTTATTCGGGAAAAGCTTCGGTTAGCCCAAGAGAGATATGAGAAGAACACCAATCGGCGTAGATCGGACTTGGAATTTGCTGTGGGGGACTTGGTGTTCTTAAAGGTCTCCCTGTTGATTGGAGTCTAGCGGTTTGGCAAGAATAGGAAGTTGGACCCGAGGTACGTGGGGACGTTTCCGATTGTTAAGCGGATTGGGGTATCAGCCTACCGGCTGGCTTTGCCCGCAAATTTCCCTGGCGTGCACGATGTCTTTCACGTCAGTCAGCTGCGAAAATGTGTGATGAATGGCAGGCAGGTTTTGGATTCTGTGCCTCAGTTGGAGCCGAATCTTTCTTATGTGGAGGTGCCTGTTCGCATTCTGGATTCTCAAGTTCGGGCGTTACGGAAGAAGACTATTCTGATGGTTAAGGTTTTATAGAGGAATCAAGATGTGGAAAGCGCGACTTGGGAGTTGGAGTCGACTATGAGGGAGGCTCACCCTCATCTGTTTCCCTGATCTTGAGCTTGGTATGTTCTATTTTATTATTTATTTAGCCCTTTCCTGGGTTTTTCTCTCTCCTTCTTTATAGGGGTTTTGTGAGTAAAGTTTCGAGGCGAAATTTTCTTTTAGGGGGAGTGGCTGTAACGCCGCCGATTTTTTTGCGTTTTGATTGGTCTTTGGCTGGCATTATGGTGGCGTATTTCCGGCTTTTTGCCATTGTAGAGCGTGGTCTTAGCTCTTAGGGTTCCCTGTGTAGCTTGTTTGTAGCCTGTTAGCAAGATTCCCCAGCTAGCCGGAGTCCGTTTGAGGTCTCGGTTGGGCCTCTTAGGGAATGCTTGTGTTTTGGCTTCGGGAGGTGTTGTCCCGGGTTTTGTTCGTCGAATGTTAATTTCTACTTCGTAGTTGCGTTCGTAGCGTGGGTTTTTAGCTGCGGCGTAAATTTCATCTTTTTCCGAGAAGTTTCAGGTTTCGTGTTGTTTTGATGTTGAGTGTAAATTATTATTATTATGTATTGTTGTTTATTATTATTACTGCTGATATATTTAGTTTTGGGTCAGATTAGGGCTGGGTTCTTTTTTTTTGGTTTTTTCCTGTTTCTGTGTTTGGAGGAAGCCGTCGCCTGTGCGAGAGGAGAGGAAGAGCTCTGCCGGACTACCCTAGCCTTGGGACGTCGCTTTCCTGGAGATTTTGCGGTCGGATTTCGAGTTCGAGGGTGGATCTGGACTTCCCCCGCCGGGATCTGCCTTCTTTCTGCTCCTCAGCTTGCTGCCCTGCGGCCAGATCCGCAAGCGGGGGAGGCCGCCGACCGAGTTCCTGGTATTGAGGCAAGTGATGTACCCTCATCCTTGCCTTAGTTGATCTTTGCCTTCTTTTGATTTAGATTTTCTTTTATCTCTTTCTTGTTGGGATTTTAGGTGTAAGCTAGGGCTTGTTCCCGATCATACCGTGGTTAGTGTAGAAGGTTCCAGTTAATCCCAGTTTTCCTGAGGGATTGTGTCTATTAGGGACGGATTTTGTTCGGTCTAGGTCGAGTAGTTGCCATTGCCGATGGAGGTTGTACTCGAGAGAGAAGAGAGAATCCCCGTTCTCGTTTTTGGTCGTTTGCTGGATCTCGCTCTCGTAGCCAGGGGGGTGTCGACACTGTTGTGTCGACACCGGCCAGTCCTGGTGTCGACAATTGTTGTCGACACCAGCAGTGGCAGTGTCGACACAAGGTGTCGACACCGGCTGCAGTGGTGTCTACACTTGGTGTCGACACCAGCGGCTGCTGTGTCGACACCATGTGTCGACACCTGCTGCAGTGGTGTCGACACTTGGTGTCAACACCAGCGGCTGCTGTGTCGACACCATGTGTCGACACCGGCAGCAGTGGTGTCGACACTTGGTGTCGACACCAGCGGCTGCAGTGTCGACACCATGTGTCGACACCGGCAGCAGTGGTGTCGACACTTGCTGTCGACACCAGCAGTGGCAGTGTCAAAACCATGTGTCGACACCGGCCGCTGTAGTGTCGACACTTGTTGTCGACACCGGCCGAGGTTGTGTCGACACCTTGTGTCGACACCGGCTTGCCGAGGTGTCGACACATCATGTCGACACTGGTGCTGCGCTTGTTTTGGGGTCAGGTAGACTCGGGGTTGGTTCGGGTTAGGCGTGCAAGGCCGCGTCGGTTGGACCCGACGTTTTTGCCTTGGGTTCGTGTGTTTCTTAGGACTATTAGTGGGACTTTTCCCTAGGAGAGGGGCTTTGGGTGTTCAGCTAATTTCTGCATGCCGACTCTTGGGTCGTGGCAGGTGGTGGAGTTTTTGGTGGCCTCTGGAGGGGTGGTTTTATGTGGAGAGCTGTGGCCACCGCCTTTTTGCCCCGGTTTGGGTTGGTGTGTGTGGGACCCTAAAGCTGCCACTGTGTGACCCCTTAGCCCTTTTTGGGTCTGATTCTGGTTATGCATTCAGACCCATGTTTTGACCACTACTACTTATGTAACACCCCCTATCCGTCGCATAGCATATAGCAGTAGGTCCGGCCGGGGCCCGACGCCATATACCACAGACAGACCGGGTGGTTACTTATGGAAACCATCCAACCAATCTCAACGTCCTACACAGAGCATTCTAGCGGAAGCAGTTTATATAAGTTGCAAAACAAGAACCCAGCAATAAGCATGAATGTCCACTAACATGATAATAGGAATGTTATTACAAAATACTCAAAAGTCGGCCTTAAGGCCTTACAAAATGTTTCACTTGTCTTTTACATGATTTACAAACCTCGGCTCGCAGGCCGGCCATACATGAAGAAAACATAAAACATTTCCACTTGGGCCTTCGAGGGCCAGCTTCGCAAAAAGGGCTTTAGCCCGCTATTGACCGCTTGGTCCAGCTGCACCTGCAAGCAAACAAACCACCGCACGGTGGCAAACAAGGCAACGGTCAGCAATGCTGACCAAATTATAACGATCCCGCCCCCAATTCGGGGCGGCGATGCTCCTTTCCTGCATTTCATTAGCATAAGCGAGCAATTAAAACCATAGCCATTTCATCACAGACGTTGGCTCGTACGGCCACACGTCCCGTGCACTCAGGGCACATTCTCGGTGAACCGGTCGATGTTACGTCAATTAAAGCCATTAACATTCCGGACTCACCACCGCCACTTAGACGGTCATTCCAATGAGCAATTTGTCTTCATGGTATTGGTCACGTCAATTTAAGCCATTGACCACCGAAGACCCCCCATTTATGCCAACGGCGAGTGCCATGTAACTTTAGGTCTCTCTAACCCGAACGACATAAAGCGGGTACGGCTCCATCTAACCCGTGCTCACATCGCAACGGCAATTTAAGCCATTTGTGCGGGTCAAACTTTCACCGATTCCCATTCTACCGCAAGACACATAACCCCGTTATGTTCATGTTGGCACTCAGGCCACCAAGTTGGCAAGACCTCGTGTCCGCCCAGTTTTCCGGGTGCACCTTTGGGTTAGTCCCCAAGGCTCCCTGCTGCAATCTACCGCGTAGAAAACCTGAAAACACCAAATAGCACGGAGTCTTCTCCGGCCTTATGCAATGCAACATCACCGATCCGGACTAACATGTCCGGGTAGGCTTCAACCAAAATGCCTATGTCCGTTCTCGCATACGAACTCTAAACAACGGGGACTTCACATATCTACCCGAAGGAACGCCTCCAACTCTCCGCAAACTCGCGAGAGCGGGCTTCCTATGCAAAGAAAAGAGCGACTCATGCTCAAGATGAGGATCGTTACCCTTGCGGTCCTCTTTGGCGCCATCGAAAAGTAATCGGATGGAAAATCACCTCACTTGCGTTGCCTCCGTGGATCCGGAGTCGGCTTGTGATTCGGAGCTCCGAAGCTCCTCCAATGGCGGATCTAGCTCCTCTTCTTCTTGCCTTAGCTCTTCTTTCTCCAAGGGTTTGGAGAGAGAACAAGTGGAAAAAGTGAGGGTTTTCTAAGTCAAAACCCGGGTATATCCCTTCAGGAACAACCCCCAGCCGTTGGATCTTCAGTCAAAGAAATGAACGGCATCGATTCGGGACTGAAATGCCCAATCTGGACCGAACACGGCTTGGCACACGCCCGTGTCCAGGGCCGTGTGCCTCATTCGCCGTCAAAATCGAATCACCTGGAACCTCACACGGGTATCGAACACGCCCGTGTTCGAGCTGACACGCCCGTGTTCCATCTGACACGGCCGTGTAGCTGGTCGTGTACCCCATGATTTTCTTCCGTTTTCAACCCGAGCACTGCACGGGTTCTAGGACACGCCCGTGTCCTTGCCCGTGTCACCTTGACATGCCTGGGCTCCAGGCCGTGTACAAGGTCTCAGCACTTCGCGGCTAAGTGTCGACACGGGTCGACACGCCCTGCGACACGCCCGTGTCGCAGGCCGTGTGCCATGTCTCGACACACTGTCGACACCAAAGTGTCGACTTCGCGGGACGAGTGTCGACATGGGTTGACACGCCCTGCGACACGCCCGTGTCGCAGGCCGTGTGCCCAGTCTCGACACAATGTCGAGACCAAAGTGTCGACTTCACGCCTTAGTGTCGACACAGGCTTGACACTCCCTGGGACACGCCCGTGTCCCAGGCCTTGTGCCTGCAGCCAGAACTCAAACTGGCCCAAATTATTCCCCTCTGCTCCTTTGAGTTTCGGGGCGTTACAACTCTACCCCTCTTAAAAGGATTTCGCCCACGAAATTACATAAAGGGAAAAACATGTACAAAACTAAAATTTGTACCTGAGTGGAACAACTCCGGATATTCGTCAAGCATCGTCTGCTCTCGCTCCCAAGAGAGCTCCTCACGACCGCAATTGTCCCACCGGACTTTGACCATCCTGATCTCTTTATTGCGTAGCCGCTTGACCTCCGAGTCCTCAATCCGCATGGGCTTGACTTTTGTCGTTAGCCCACTATCCACCGGCACTTGATTGGCCGCGATCACTTGCGTAGGCTCTTGCACCGCCTTCCGAAGCACCGAAATATGGAATACATCATGTAATCCACTTAGCTCCACTGAAAGCTTCAGCCGATAGGCCGCTTCTCCTACTCGCTCCAGAACCTCGAACGGTCCAAGGTACCTCGGGCTTAGCTTTTTCAATCGTCGCACCCGCGAGACACCCTTGAACGGCTTGATCTTCAAGTATACATAATCGCCCACAGCGAACTCCACGTTCCTGTGCTTGGCATTATAGTACTTTGCTTGCCGGTCCTGAGCGATAAGCAACCTCTCCCGAATTATCCTTACCAAAGAAGTAACATCCTCCACTTCCGATCGCTTATACAACTTCGACTCGCCCGTTTCTAACCAAGACAACGGCGTGCGACATCGTCTACCATAAAGGGCCTCGAAAGGCGCCATCTTAATACTTGCTTGATAGCTGTTGTTGTATGCGAACTCCACCAAATAAAGGTGGTCCTCCCATTGCTTTCCAAAGTCCAAGACACACATGCGAAGCATGTCTTCCATGGTTCTATTGACCCTCTCGGTCTGCCCATCCGTTTGCGGATGGAAGGCTGTGCTAAACTTCAGCTTTGTTCCCAACATTTGCTGCACCAGCCTCCAATCATTGGACGTGAACCGCCCATCTCGGTCACTCACGATGCTGCGGGGCACACCATGAAGCCGCACTATGTTGTCCACATAAAGCTTCGCCAGCTTCTCCACCGGATCATCCTTCCTATGCGGAATAAAATGCGACACCTTCGTTAATCGATCGACCACCACCCAAATGGCGTCGTTCCCCTTCTGCGACCTTGGCAAACCATGCACAAAGACCATAGAGATGTCGTCGAATTTCCACTCCGGAATAGGCAAGGACTTAAGAAATCCTCCCGGCTTTTGGCACTCCGCATTTACCAAGGCGCAGGTTTGGCACTTCGCTACATATAGCGCCACATCCTTTTTCAAACCCGGCCACCAAAATAGCTTCTTTACATCACGGTACATCTTCGTGCTCCCCGGGTGAATCGAGTACTTGGTATGGTGCGCCTCGTACAACAACTCCACCCGTAAATTGCCCACACTTGGGACGCACAAACGACCGTCCTTCCACAGCAATCCGTCCTCCACAATGAATTGGGAATTCGACCCATCCAGAGCCTCTATCATGAACTGCTTCATATGAGCATCCATATCCAAAGCCTGCCGAATCCGATCAGCCAGGTCATATTGGACTTCAGTCCAATTCAGCACTGCTTCAGCACTAGATTGTCTATCCACACAAACAATCTCCAACGCCTCCAGCTCCTGCACCAACCGCTCATCATGCACTGATAGCCAATTCGCTTGAGCTGGGGCTCGGCGACTCAACGCGTCCGCAACCGCATTCCCTTTGCCAGGCACGTAGTGGATCTTGAAAGTATAGTCCCCCAGGAACTCCATTCACCTACGCTGCCGCATATTCAGATCTTTCTGATCAATCAAATACTTTAGGCTCTTGTGATCGGTGTAGATATCAATCTTCACACCGTACAAATAGTGTCTCCACAGCTTCAAGGCAAAAATCACGGCCGCTAACTCCAAGTCATGGACCGGATAATTCCTCTCGTGCACTTTTAGCTGTCTCGAGCCATAAGCTATCACGCTGCCGTGCTGCAATAGCACGCAACCCAAACCGCTGCCCGAAGCATCGCTATATATCTCATAGCCTTCGGTTCCAACCGGCGAACTCAGCACAGGCGCCGTGGTCAACCGACACTTTAACTCCTCAAAAGCTCGCGCGCACTCCGGCGTCCAAACGAACTTATGCTCCTTCCTCGTCAAAGTAGTGAGAGGTAGCGCTATCCGCGAGAAGTTCTCTACGAAGCGCCTATAATAACCGGCAAGCCCCAAAAAGCTCCGGACATCTGCTACCGTAGCAAGCTCAGGCCACTCCCGTATTGCAACAATCTTCGCCGGATCCACAGCAATACCCTCTCCACTCACTATATGCCCGAGGAACGCCACTGAGGATAGCCAAAACTCGCACTTCGAGAACTTGGCATACAACTGGTTTCTCCTGAGTGTCTCCAACACCAAATGGAGATGCTTGAAGTGATCCTCCTCACTTTGCGAGTACACCAAAATATCGTCGATGAAGACGATCACGAAATGGTCTAGGTACTCCCTGAACGTCCTGTTCATCAAATCCATGAACACTGACGGCGCATTAGTCAGCCCAAACGGCATGACCGTAAACTCGTAATGCCCGTATCTCGTACTAAACGCTGTCTTCGGGATATCACTCTCCCTTATCCGCAGCTGATAGTACCCAGACTTGAGATCTAACTTCGAGTACACCGTCGACCCGACTAACTGATCAAAGAGATCATCAATCCGGGGGATCGGGTACTTGTTCTTCTCAGTTAGCTTGTTTAGCTCCCGATAATCAATACACAACCTCAAGCTTCCGTCCTTCTTCTTAACAAAGAGGACCGGTGCGCTCCAAGGCGAAGAACTCGGGCGCACATAACCTTGCTCCAACAACTCTTGCAGTTGAACTTTCAGCTCCGCCATTTCCTTAGGCGCTAGCCGATACGGAGATCGTGGCACAGGCTTTGCACCTGGCACTAGCTCGATAGTAAAATCTATCTCCCGTTGTGGCGGGGCTCCAGGAAGATCTGCGGGGAACACATCAGGGTATTCCGATACCACTGAAATACAATCCATCGCGGGCTTTGGCTTTGCAACCTCCACTAGTGTAAAGAACAGTTCTGCTCCGGCACGAACCGCCTTCATCACCTGAAGAGCAGACATCAACGTCTTGCTCGACCCCTTTAAGCCCGTAAAAGTCGTCTCACGACTTGCTCCCAGCTTTACTTCCTTGCTACCGCAATCTATATGGGCCTGCTGCTCCGAGAGCCAGTCCATTCCAAATATGACGTCGAACTCCACCAACGGAAGTAAGGACGCCCGCAGGTCAAACTCCTGCTCTCCAATACGAGTCTTAACCTCGCAGATTCTATCCGCTCGCATCGAACACCCATTTGGCAACAACACATCCAACTTATCCTTCGCCATCGAAGAAGGGACTCCGATGCGTAATATAAATCCTTCGGACAAGAAGGAGTGTGAAGCTCCCGTATCAAAGAGTGCTCGTGCCGGATTTTCACAAATCAACACAAATCCTAAACAAGTAGTGGTAAGGTAACATGTGCATAACAAGCATATAAAGGAATTGACTTGCTATAAATTAAACCGTACCTGTCACCACGTCAGCTTGTTTAATGGCCTCCTGTTGGCCAAGATTGTAAACTCTTGGTTGGGCCGGAGCATAGTGGGATGCGGTCGACTCCACCGCCTTTCCCTTCTCTTCATAAGTGGCTCCCGGCCTCCTCTCGGACTTAGGACGTCCGCTCCAACAATCACGGGCGAAATGCCCCGTCTTGCCACAAGTAAAGCACGCGCCCGGGGTCCGACTCGTAGTCGCCCCAGAAGCACCAGAAGAAGCTGGACCCGAAGTCCTATGTTTCTTGAAAGCTCTCCGATAGCCGGACTTTGAGGTAGTCGGCACTTTAAACTCAGATTTTCTATCAACCAAGCCTTTCTTCGCTTGCACACTCTTCATGTCCTTCTCCAAGGACCGGGCAGTATTGACCAAGGTTAAGAAACCCTGCGTCATTGGCCCCGACAGTAACAATCTCAGCTCATCCCTCAAGCCTTCATAAAAACGATTAGTCTTGCGCTCCTCATCCATGATGGTGGAGCTAGCATAACGACTCAACCGCGTAAACTCGTGGAGATATTCATCCACGTTCCTCTCACCCTGCACCAACTTCAGGAATTCATTCTCCATCGAGATCCTCTGAGTAGAAGGGAGGTATCTTGCCAAGAACAATCCCGAGAACTCTTCCATCGGAACGTCTATCAGTTGTCTACCTCGCAGATGATGCAGCTCCAAACCTTCCCACCACATCCTTGCTTCACCGTCCAACAGGAACGTAGCAATGGTGGTCATCTGCCACTCCTCCGTCTCCGTCGCTGTCATGACTCTCTTCACCCTAGAGAGCCAGTCTTCAGCCTGAGATGGGGTTCCCAACCCCGAGAATAACGGAGGGTTAAAGCTCATTACATGCTTCAACTGCCTCTCAGTCGCCCTCCTTGGCACTATTGGTTCTACAACCACTTGCTCCATCCTCCTCGGCTCAGCCTATTGAAGAGGTACTTGCTCCATCACAGGAGCGGGCTGCTGCGCTTGCCTCCCAGGCTGCGCATTGATCACGGCCAACACCGCTTCAGCAACCAATCGTATATTTTCAGCCGACAGAGGTGTTGCAGGAGCAACATCCGGTGCACTACTTGCCTCAGAAACTCGGCGTTCTGACGGCCCAGCACCACTTCGGGTCACCTATAGTGGTACAAAACACCGTTAAGCGACCAAATAAATTGCAAACAGCAATTATAGGAACACGCAGGTTCCTCAAACACGAGTATTTTCATTCCTAAGTGGACATTCATGGGTTCTTTGTACTGTTATTACGATGACGCACACAATGTGCTCACCACCCCTTAAAAAGAATTCGCCCACGAATTCACTTTAAGCCCGACCAAAACCAGTAGTCTGATACCAAATTGTAACACCCCCTATCCGTCGCATAGCATATAGCAGTAGGTCCGGCCGGGGCCCGACGCCATATACCACAGACAGACCGGGTGGTTACTTATGGAAACCATCCAACCAATCTCAACGTCCTACACAGAGCATTCTAGCGGAAGCAGTTTATATAAGTTGCAAAACAAGAACCCAACAATAAGCATGAATGTCCACTAACATGATAATAGGAATGTTATTACAAAATACTCAAAAGTCGGCCTTAAGGCCTTACAAAATGTTTCACTTGTCTTTTACATGATTTACAAACCTCGGCTCGCAGGCCGGCCATACATGAAGAAAACATAAAACATTTCCACTTGGGCCTTCGAGGGCCAGCTTCGCAAAAAGGGCTTTAGCCCGCTATTGACCGCTTGGTCCAGCTGCACCTGCAAGCAAACAAACCACCGCATGGTGGCAAACAAGGCAACGGTCAGCAATGCTGACCAAATTATAACGATCCCGCCCCCAATTCGGGGCGGCGATGCTCCTTTCCTGCATTTCATTAGCATAAGCGAGCAATTAAAACCATAGCCATTTCATCACAGACGTTGGCTCGTACGGCCACACGTCCCGTGCACTCAGGGCACATTCTCGGTGAACCGGTCGATGTTACGTCAATTAAAGCCATTAACATTCCGGACTCACCACCTCCACTTAGACGGTCATTCCTATGAGCAATTTGTCTTCATGGTATTGGTCACGTCAATTTAAGCCATTGACCACCGAAGACCCCCCATTTATGCCAACGGCGAGTGCCATGTAACTTTAGGTCTCTCTAACCCGAACGACATAAAGCGGGTACGGCTCCATCTAACCCGTGCTCACATCACAACGGCAATTTAAGCCATTTGCGCGGGTCAAACTTTCACCGATTCCCATTCTACCGCAAGACACATAACCCCGTTATGTTCATGTTGGCACTCAGGCCACCAAGTTGGCAAGACCTCGTGTCCGCCCAGTTTTCCGGGTGCACCTTTGGGTTAGTCCCCAAGGCTCCCTGCTGCAAGCTACCACGTAGAAATCCCGAAAACACCAAATAGCACGGAGTCTTCTCCGGCCTTATGCAATGCAACATCACCGATCCGGACTAACATGTCCGGGTAGGATTCAACCAAAATGCCTATGTCCGTTCTCGCATACGGACTCTAAACAACGGGGACTTCACATATCTACCCGAAGGAACGCCTCCAACTCTCCGCAAACTCGCGAGAGCGGGCTTCCTATGCAAAGAAAAGAGCGACTCATGCTCAAGATGAGGATCGTTACCCTTGCGGTCCTCTTTGGCGCCATCGAAAAGTAATCGGATGGAAAATCACCGCACTTGTGTTGCCTCCGTGGATCCGGAGTCGGCTTGCGATTCGGAGCTCCGAAGCTCCTCCAATGGCGGATCTAGCTCCTCTTCTTCTTGCCTTAGCTCTTCTTTCTCCAAGGGTTTGGAGAGAGAACAAGTGGAAAAAGTGAGGGTTTTCTAAGTCAAAACCCGGGTATATCCCTTCAGGAACAACCCCCAGCCGTTGGATCTTCAGTCAAAGAAATGAACGGCATCGATTCGGGACTGAAATGCCCAATCTAGACCGAACACGGCTTGGCACACGCCCGTGTCCAGGGCCGTGTGCCTCATTCGCCGTCAAAATCGAATCACCTGGAACCTCACACGGGTATCGAACACGCCCGTGTTCGAGCTGACACGCCCGTGTTCTATCTGACACGGCCGTGTAGCTGGCCGTGTACCCCATGATTTTCTCCCGTTTTCAACCCGAGCACTGCACGGGTTCTAGGACACGCCCGTGTCCTTGCCCGTGTCACCTTGACACGCCTGGGCTCCAGGCCGTGTACAAGGTCTCAGCACTTCGCGGCTAAGTGTCGACACGGGTCGACACGCCCTGCGACACGCCCGTGTCGCAGGCCGTGTGCCATGTCTCGACACACTGTCGACACCAAAGTGTCGACTTCGCGGGACGAGTGTCGACACGGGTTGACACGCCCTGCGACACGCCCGTGTCGCAGGCCGTGTGCCCAGTCTCGACACAATGTCGAGACCAAAGTGTCGACTTCACGCCTTAGTGTCGACACAGGCTTGACACGCCCTGGGACACGCCCGTGTCCCAGGCCGTGTGCCTGCAGCCAGAACTCAAACTGGCCCAAATTATTCCCCTCTGCTCCTTTGAGTTTCGGGGCGTTACAACTTACCCACGTGTTAGGACTGTTAGTCCCTTTTCTGTTTATGCTTTCCCTTTCTTTTGGCATATGTATATGTCTTGATGCTGTTGTAGGCTTTATTGGTAGGGCATGTCGGTTTTAATGCTCGCCCTTGGTGTGCTCTGCGGTGTTTTAGACAGTACTCTTTTCTTACTGCCTTTCCTTTTTCTTTTCCTTATAGCAGCTTGTTGCCGGGTTGGTAAACCCTTCATCTTATTTACTCCCTAATCTATTGCTCTATTTACTTTTTGATTGTTTCCTTGCTGAGGTGTTCTTTTCTTGAATGCCTCAGGTCCAGGTTGTAGCCAGTTCAGGTGCTAGTTATTTGGGAGGGGCTTATTGGTGGCCTCTAGGGTAGCTGAGATTGCTGATCTCCGTTTTGTTGTGAGGTAGATCTTTACTCTTCCGTATAGACATGCATACTCTCCAGTGGGTTCGTGTCATGTTGTTGACGCCCACTGGTGGCTTCTTGTGGTGCTGAATATGAATTTAAACTGCTGATTTTGCCTATCTGTGGTTGGCTATTTGCTTCTGGGAAGGATTTATGCTAGGTTGCATGTTAGATATTTTAAACCCTAAAAGTATTAATATATGTACTTCATGCATAACATGTTTTCTAAAACAAAGACACTACTTTTCCTCAGCGTAAAACACTATCTTTTTATACCTACTTTATTCACCTTAGGGTCGTGTGCGCATAAGTCGTCCCCCGGGGACCCTTATGCTCTTTTAGGGCGTCAATTTAATTGAACCAAAGTATTTTCCTGCTGCGTATAAATATAGTTTTAACTGTGGACTAGCTGATCCACCGAGCCGAGGGATACGGCCTTTCAACAAAACTGATTCTCTTTCTTACTTAATCAACAACTTTTCCTTAAAATCTAACGTCTGGTGTTTTGCCTGAGCGTGTGCAGTTATCCCCTGCACGACGTGGCATCACGGCGCATGTTTTTTCCTACTCTGATACGACCTTTACCGTTGAGAAAATGCGGGTTGTGACACTGACGCCTTGAGAATAATCAGCATTGAATCATTTCCTCAACTGTCCCGTGGAAAATCGGCAAGTAATATTCCTGAAGAAGACCGTAATCAATGCTCCTACTAACAGATACATTCAGAGAATGTAGAGCATTAATAACTCAGTAATTTTCGCATTAGAATGGGGACAGAAGGCCGGAAATGGCTAAGTCTGGAGTCGTCAAACAGTTGGCAGAATTCATCGAACTGAATTACCAATTCGTCGAGCTGAGATATTGAATTCGTCGACCAGACGGCTTCTGTTCGTCGAGCTGAGTTCCAAGATCGTCGAGCTGAAAACCTGACTACTGTCTGTTGCCAATTCTCTGTCTGAAGTTCGTCGAGCTGACAATTGCATTCGTCGGCTGGAGTTCAGCAACAATTCTGGACTTAGTCAAGTATTTTGTGTTGACTGATATTCTGTATGTCGACATGAATGTTCTGGTCTCGACATAGGTTTTCTGTTGTCGACATAAGTGGGTGTCAACTGATTAATCTTGGTGTCGACACAAGTTTTCTGATGTCGACATAAGTTGGTGTCGACTGATTATTCTTGATGTCGACACAAGTTTTCTGATGTCGACATAGTTGGTGTCGACTGATTATTCTTGGTGTCGACACAAGTTTTCTGATGTCGACATAGTTGGTGTCGACACATGCCCTAAGTGTCAACACAAATCTTCTGGTTCCAGAATTCGTCGAGTAGAATACTTAGTTCGTCGAACTGAGAAGTTGACTTCGTCGACCTGAGAAGTTGACTTCGTTGACCTGAGATCGTTTAACAGAAAGTTGTTGTGAACTCAAGGTCCAAGTTCGTCGAGCTCAGAATCTCATTCGTCTACCAAAGTCTGAAGTTGGACTTTGAATAATCTGAGTTATCCTGACTTTAGTTTGTTGAAGTTTCCCAGTTTTCGTCGACCAGAGAATGAAGATCGTCGAGCTGAGAACGTCTTTCGTCAACCTGAGTTCGACGAACATCGAACTCATTTTTACTTAGTCTTGAAATCTTCTAAGTCTTGAGTCTCTAATAGTCTTGTTGATAGCTGATCTATCTGATGTTGACTCTAAGGACCTGGCCTAGACTCTAGGACACAACTATGACCCTGGCTATACATGTTGGGTCACATCATCCTAAGTTAGTGAACCTAGCCCAAATCAACTAGGTATCCAACAACACCTATTATATAAATTGGTATGAGACTCTTTATACAATAGCCCTGACAAAACGACCCCTTGGTTTATAGGTTTGTATGGGCATTCCTATAGATCATGGTTACTTACTTAGTTTACCTTCTTGTACTTTTACTTGCTCACTATGATCATATCTATACTCATACTGCTTACCTACTATTTGCTTACTTATACTTGCTATGGTTATATGCTCATGTTAGACTAGATCCACCGTCACCTACTTACTTTGTTACTCTCCACCTTCATTACCTCCCCTTTCCTCCTCTTTGCTGTGTGCGTAGGAGCCATGGGGGAGGGGTGGGGGATGATAGGACTTAGTCTTTTAGACTAACGGTCATTGACCAAATCTTTTTAGGGCATCGTGAAGATGAACCAGGAGACGCAATCGCAGAGGTCAGTGTTCTAGGAGACAGGACAATCTAGCATTGGAGTTCAGCCAGCAGGGACAGTGAGTCCCGATCTTTAGTAGATATTATAGATTTGCTTCCACGATTGAGTTATATGTAGTGAGGATTTTGTTGTATTGGGCAGGAGCCATTTTTCTATTAGTACTTGGATTTATCATTACAGTGATCTTTATGGACCCGGGAATAATTTATTTCATGTGATCTTTGTGGACCAGTATTAGAGTTCTATTTTCATGTACTCTTATGTTTATTCTACTCTTTTACGATCGGTATGGCCGGTAAGATCAGAGTTTTATGGTGTCACTGCAAAGCGGAGGTCCTGGGCATAAGACCCTGGTTGGTTTTGCAAAAAAAGAAGGCCATACAGATATCGACTCAAAAGAGTCTTGATTTGTGAGAAGAAGTTTTCTAGGAAGAGGCCATGCTAGGACCTGTGTCCTAGGAATTAGAGTCTTCAACCTCTCCTCACTTCAAATGAAGTTTGTGGACTGGTTTCGTGAAGAGAAGTGGTCATATGAGGGTGAATATGGGAGGAGAAATTCTGGATGTTATTTGAAAAGTTTGGTTGGAGGAAGAAGACGAACCGATGTCATTCGATCTGCTTTAAGTTGTGCACAAAAATCTGTTTTCTGCGTGCAAGAACCTTCGAGTCCATTTCCAAACATGATGCGGCCAGATCTGGGCTTTTAACTAAACACGAAAGTCGTAGCCCTTGAAAATACCTTTCAAACGAGGGTTTACATGCCTTAACCAGATTCCTGTAGCCTCAGGAATCCCCGATCGAAGTTGTTGTACAATAATCATTCCTGCATATATAGTTCTTGTGTTTGTTTTGTATCGGCTTTGGGTTTAGTAACGGGATTGTAGTACATTAATGTTAATGTTTTGTTGAATTTAGTCTATAAGTAATTGTGATAAAATATGTTAATGACATTTGTTGCATAGATCCCTAATGAACAAATGGTGTTGTAAAGTGTACTTGATCGAGGTGATTTTGTGGAGGTTAGTGAACGAATGGATTGACGAGTTGGGATGGAAGAAATGACTTAAATATGTGAATTGATAGGGATATACTTGATAATGGTAATTCATTGAATAATGATGAGGTTGACTTGAAGTTTTCTTTACATAATTTGTAGTAATTACGACGAACAAATGGTTGACGACATTTAGTTGATGGATCCATGTGTGCATGAATGGTTGAACTTGGCAAAAGAATTGATGGTAAAGAATTGTACCTAGCAATGTTAGAGTTATGTGACCATAGTCTATATGTAATTATATTTGTCAAATGGTTGATGAATATGTGAAGTACCTCTATGGTGATAATGAACCCTTAAGCGCCTTGGGGCACGATATTGTGAAAGGGTGTAAGTGCGGGTGTTTGACCGCACTGGGTTGTTAATAATGAAAAGAGACATATGTGGATTGTTGGCCTTGGTACTCTAGTGGTTTGCCCACATAGGCACCTTCCGTACCACGATGATGTGACATTTCATGGGGTGTGAGTTGGCACGTGGTGTCATAATCCTGGGTTAAGGATAGTGTGGCAAGTCTACGGGCTTGCCAATCGTCACATCGACTGGAGATGGTGGATAGACTTCGGGCAGTTGGGCTTGGTCCTCGGTGTTCATTCCCAAGGCTCATTCGTTGCCACGTGGATGGTTAGGATTGGTCCTCGTGCTTTTTTCGAGGCTCCTTTCGGGTCACAAAATATGCCAGTTTAGGGCTTGGTTCTCGGTGCACATCCACCCGAGACTCCTACTGAGCTGTAGTAAGTATCTGAGCTTTGCTGTTGTGTTCTTAGATTTAAGGCGTACGGAGGCCTAGGCTTGGTAGTGTGGATGCCTGACTAGTAGTGGAGAAGCCCGATCCACTGTCACCACCTGGACATGACGGTTGATGCCTGAGAGGTCAGCTACCTGCTCGAAAATTGGGAACTACAAGTATGTGTCGACATAGCAGTTGCATGTGCGTGATCATTGGTGAGTCATTGCATTGCATTAATGACATTACATTTCATTGGATACATAAGATCCTCATCGTATATGTTTGTATGGGCACTCTTATACAATGAGTTACTTTACTGCTGAGCTGATCCTCAACTTATATGTTTGTATGGGCATTCATATAATTTGACTTACTTTCTATTGTAGCTTTACGTTTTACATATACTGCTGTAGATGATAGAACTGCTATAGTAGATTGATTACTCATTCATTACACTGCTGATATACTTGATATTGCTCACTCTATCCCACCCGTTTGTACTACTGTTTTATTTATATATATTGTACCCTTGTTCTTTTCTCCACCCGGTGCCTAGGAGTCGCTGAGGGGGCGGATGTCAAACCACTTAGTCTTTATGACTAATAGTTGCCACGTCTTTCATTTTAGGAGGAAACCTCGCAGACATAGCAGTAGCAGGTTATGCAGCAGGACAGGCAGGCCATGACGACAGGGCCTGAAGGGACGATGTCGTCACAACCATTAATAACTGATGTGAGTTTTGAGAGACTCATGATGTAGCCCTTTTGGGCAAGTTTTACTCGTACTCTGATATTATGGAAGCTTGTTGATGCTTCTTTCATTTGTTGTACTTTTGGACTATTTATTTATGTGTGGATTTGACTTCTGTTATATAATATTGGCTGGGTTGGCAATGTTTGATATTGATTATAGCTGGCAGAATCGTCATCTTGTAGTACAAGTTAGCCCGAGTGCTAATGCTCCCGCAAGGTGGCTATTCTAGGCATAAGACTCCCCTTGTGCTATGTTTTGTGTTCTGGGAGGGGGTCTTACAAATGGTATCAGCTTGCTACGATCCTGAACTAAAGAAGTCATTCAACAATGGTGCCACCCACGTTTGACGAGTTAGTTTAGGGACAAACTGACTTAGCGGAAGCAGTTGTGTGACCATATATAATTCACACTAAGTTTGTCCAACTTTGACCTCAAAATTAGCCAACTTGACCTTAGGTTTGTACCTTACGTATAGATCCTAGTGCATGTTGAGCCAGTGGGGGGCACTCCCGCCCAGTCCTTACCCACACAGTTTCATCAATTGGAGCTAGGACAGACGCTCACAGATATCTTGGATGCCTTTAGGTCCCAACATGCACCTGTACAACAACAAGCACCAGACTCTAATTAGTTGAGCACCTTCCGAGCTCTCTCCACTCCTGCCTACCTTGGGATAGAGTCGGCAGTGTGTATGGAGGAATGGCTCGACACCGTGCAAGAACTGTTGCGGGAATTACATGTCCGAACAATATGGCTATGACCCTGGCAGTGACACTTCTGGAGCTGCATGCAAAAAGGTGCTGGAAGTCTCTCATGGGCTCTACCTTCCAAGGAAGAGTCTACACAAATATTAGTTGGAGCTAGTTTTCTTAAGCTTTCTTAGATCACTTTATCCCTTCGACTGCTCGAGATGAGCTTGAAGAAAGGTTCCTGCAGCTAAAGCATGGATCCAAGACAGTGACGGAGTACCAGCGAGAGGTTCAGCATCTGGCTATATTTCCTGACTCCTATGAGTTGGGCGATAGAGGATATGCCAAAATGTTCTACAAAAGCTTGTGAGACCCCCTAAGGCAAGCGGTTTTGTTTATAGCAGACTCCAGCTTAGCAAAAATAATTTACATGGCGAAGAGGCTAAAGGCAGACCACGTGGGAAGTGGTAAGATACCCACTGAGGGTGTGATGCCGGTTGGACCTAGTAACAGGAGGAGGCATGGAAATAGAGGTGGAAGAGGATACCAGAGAGGTGGCAGGCGTTTCTGCCGAAATTTTAGAATGGAGTGCCTGGTCCCACAACCGTCACCAATGCTTCACCTCCACAACTTCAACAGTTCCAATAACCCGAAGGGCGGTATGAGCGAGTGTGCTTCCAATGCAACCAACCGGGCCACATCCGACGTTACTGCCCTTAGCTAGTTGGGAATGCTCCTCCTGCTCTCCCTCTGGCAGCTCCATGAGGATGCCGGACCTACTCAGCATCAGGTGTTCGCGCTGGACATGGCGCAGGAGCGGAACCCATAGGAGATGATTGCAGGTATGTTATAGTAAATTAACGCATTTTCAGTATTCACCTTAAGTTGCTTAAGATGTACTAGAGTTCTAGCTTTGAGTATTTGCTATTGGCACATAAGCACCGTAATGGTTGGTCGGAAATCGACCTACACGTTATTCGATACTGGTGCATCACACTTGTTTGTGTCGGCAGACTTTGTTAAAGACCTAGAAGGAGTGCAATACTTCACTGGTATTGCTTGGAGAGTACGCATCCCAGATGGCTCAGAAATAACCTCAACTGCCAAGTGTGACTTGGAGATACTCCATGGAGGAAAGACCTTTGATACCCCTACAACAGTTTTGAGGATGCTATAATTCAACATCATTTTGGGGATGCCATGGTTAATTGGCATTACGCAAGAATTGACTGTACGGAGAAGCGGATTTAGTTAAACCATGGAGACACTGAAGTCATTTTCCATGGTATTAGATTTTCACCACGCTTGTTATTATCTTCAATTCAGGCCTTGAAAGCCCACATGAGAGGGGATGAAGTGTACATGATATGTTTCAAATTGAAAGAGAGGATAATAGATATGTATGGTGTGCGAGTCATGCCAGATTTTCCCGAGGTATTTCCTGAGAAATTGCCAGGACTACCCCCACATAGAGGGGTGGATTTTCAAATTAAGCTAGTACCGGGTGCCAAGCCCATTTCCAGGACCCCTTATCGTATGGCCCCGAAGTAAATCATAGATTTTAGAGTTCAGTTGCAAGAACTTGTGGAATCAGGATTTGTTCACCCCAGCTCATCACCTCGGGGAGCCCATGTTCTGTTCGTTAAGAAGAAGGATGGAACCTTACGATTATGCATAGACTATCGGGAGCTCAACCGAGTGACGGTGCGGAACACCTATCTGCTACCCTGGATCGACGAGTTGTTCGACATTTGTTAGGAGCGCATTGGTTTTCCAAGATTGATTTGCACTCGGGGTATTATCAGTTGAGGATACAAGAGGCGGACATTCAGAAAACAGCTTTTAGCTCAAGGTACGGCTTGTACAAGTTCATCAAGATGTCGTTTAGGATCACAAATACCCCTTCAGCTTTCTTGAGCCTGTTGAATAAAGTGTTTGAGCCTTATCTAAGCATCTTCATCATCGTCTTCATCAATGACATTTTGGTCTACTCGAAGACAAAGGAGGAGAATGTCGAACATATGAATTTGGTGCTGAAGATGATAAAAGGGCATGCCTTGTTTGCCAAGTTCAGCAAGTGCGAATTCTGGCTCCAAGAATTTGCCTTATGGGCCATGTGATCAGTGGGGCTGGACTAGCTGTGGATACGTCCAATGTGCGTGTCGTGAAGGAATGGTCGCCTGATAATACATTTTGTAGCCTAATCTATTATCGTATTTTCTAGTTAATAATGTGCAAATTATGTCTTGTAAGCTTATTTTTGATCTTTATTATGTAAATATTATTGCCACTAACCTTATCTTGTGTTTTTGCAGGTTTCTAGAAAATTGGCCAAAATTTGCCTGTCACGCCCCCTGTCATGCCCTCCCTAGGCGTGACACAGGGCGTGTCAGCTCATCCTGAGGATGCTTGATGATCAGACAAAAATCCAGAATAAATCCCCTGTCACGCCCCCTGACACGCCCCCTGACACGCCCCCCCCCCCCGCCAGGGCGTGTCACCGGGCGTGTCGCCCTCTGCCTGAAATCTGTCGCCGCATTAAATGCAACTCCCATCGCCACACATCAACAGTATTGTCATGCCCCCCTACACGGGCGTGACCCACGATTTCCGATGTTTGATGGCTTTCCGACCAGCGATTGAAGATTGATGCGCCTGTCACGCCCCCAGTCACGGGCGTGACCATCGATGAACAGATAAAATCAGCAATTCCGTCAAATCTCTACGACCGAACTTTTTAACGTGCCCATATCTCCCCCAGTCACGGGCGTGACATGGGGCGTGACCAACCCATGGAAATTTCTATAAATTCAGACCCCCCCTCCATTTCAAAAAAAGGTTTTGGGCTAAGAGTGGGAGGTGCTGCCCCTTTGTTTATTGTTCTTTTTTATGCTTTTTCCCCTCTTTCTCTCTCTCTTACTTTGTATTTTTCTAATCCTAGCTTAGTGATCCTTTTGTAATAGCTTTTGTATTAGCTTTCGCAATGCTTAGTTGCTAATGATAGGGCCAGAATAGGTTTTACTTTCCATGCACTTGTAATTTTCTTTTCAAGTTGTAGCTCTCCTTAATTTTAATAAAAGTGTTATTTTCTCTTCCTATAGAACTTTGTGTCTTTATGCTTTACTACCCATCCCCCATCCTTCACCTCACCATGATTAACTAATCCTCCTTGTACTCGATCTTGATGATCCGAGGTTCGAGTGATTAGGTTATGATTCTTTGGATCTTACCTTTTCTTTTTAGGGTTTGGCCTAGAATTACTCTTGAATTATCATGGGTTGGAGGTATATCATCGATATATACTCTCCACCTTTGCTTTCATTCCTGGCTAGCCGAGTGGCCGATGGTTTGACGTGAGCACTCAAGAGTAAAGGGAGTTGGATGCACCCCTTGAGAGAGGCAGACGTCCAAATCTCCTGGATTGGAGTAAATCCAATAGTGGGGTTCACCATGTAAAGCGAGTTTTAGGCCTCCGATTTAGACGAGAGTCGGTCAGACCTTCCTAAACTCAGTTGGGCACGGCCTTCGAGAGAAGCGTGTTCATGTTTATGGTACCTCCATGGTTAATGACTTTTACCATATTAAGCTTAGGTTTATTTATCGTGTTTTTAATCAACTCTTGCCGAGGTTATTCTCGATCGAGTGCATTTTTATCTCATCGTTCCAACTCTTTTTGTGTAATCATTTCTTTTATGCATTTTCTTATTACAAGTAGCTCTCTTTCTTTGCAAGTAGTTTTCTTTTAAACCCTAAGATTTCCGTCGATAAAATAATAGCGTTCGTGTGAGTAAGCTTACTCAAACAGTTCCCGAATTTAAATACGGCACTTGTGTCCCCTTACTATAGTTTGATTGGTATACTTGCCTAGTTGGATTGCTAGTTCGGCTGCTCGCTTTTCATAAGCGTCGGCGGGCCCGTCAAGTTTTTGGCGCCGTTGTCGTGGAGCAACGCTCGTTGATAAATTGAAAACACGAATCTATTAGTTTTATCCTCTCTTTCTCATCCTCCTCCTTTTTAAAAAATTTATTTAAAATCAAATTTTTTTTTAATTATCGCTCTTAATAGAAACACACTTCACAATTTTTCTACGCCACCTAAATCTCTTGAAAAGGGCAAAGCGGTTTTAAGTGCCGGTATCTTGTCTAGTACCTTGCGAACCCTTCGCCGGGTAGTCCTTGGGAACTTCGGGAGTTAAAATTTTTTAAAAAAATCTATTTCAAAAAATTAGTACCTCTCGTTTTCTAGTTTTTTTATTTCTCTTTCTCCTCTTCTCTTCTTTTAGTGCATGAGCCGCGGGAGTCCGTCGGTTATTTTGGACATGGACCACGAAATTGAGCGTAGTCTTCGGAGAAGATCATGATTTCAATGTCCTACTATCCAAGTGCCGGTTGAGGATTACGAGTCATTTTCCACTTTAAGAATGGAAGAACCATACGTGGAGGAAGCCGTGCAAAGGCCTATGTCTTATTATGCATGGCCGAATCTTGAGGGTACTAAATCTAGCATAGTTCGTCCTGCGATAACAAATAATAACTTCGAACTGAAGCATAGCATAATTCAAATGGTGCAGCAAAATGTACAATTTGACGGACTTCAAGATGAAGATCCGAACGCACATATTGCAAGCTTTCTTGAGATTTGTGACACATTTAAGATTAATAGTGTCACAAATGATGCTATTAGGCTAAGATTATTTTCTTTCTCTCTTAGAACTAAGGCTAAGTAGTGGCTGAACACTCTACCTAAAAATAACATCACAACCTTGACGCAATTAACTGAAAACTTTTTGGCGAAGTATTTTTCGCCTGCTAAAACTGCAAAACTTAGGAACGACATTTCTGCTTTTGGACAAATCGACTCTGAAACCTTATATGAAACCTGGGAAAGATTTAAATAATTGTTAAGATGATACCCACATCACGCTCTGCCTTTATGGTTGCAGGTGCAGACATTTTATAATGGGCTAAAACAAAGCACGAAGCAAATGATAGATGCAGCTTCTGGCGGTACTTTAAACCATAAGACCCCGGAAGTAGCTCTTGAGCTTTTTGAGGACATGGCCATGAACACTTACAAGTGGAATGTGCCTAGGTCCCGCCCGAACAAGCCTGCAGGTATCTTTGAAGTGGACAACGTCTCCCAGCTCACGCTGCAAGTTGAAATATTAAGCAAAAAAATTACGGAGATGATTGCTGCCTCCGCCCCTCAGGTATGGGAATCTATAACTCCTCCCCCCGAACATTTGGATTATGTTAATAATATGCCTAGAATTGCTTTTAATAATTTTTCTACTGCGAATTTTCATCATCCTGGTTTTAATTTTCTGAATAGTTATAATCCTGCTTTAAGAAATCACCCTAATTTTTCGTTGAGTAATCCATCGAATGATGTGTGCCCGGCACCACAAATTGATTTTTCTGCACCACCACCACCTCCTCAAAGTTTTCCAAAACCTCCAAGTTTGGAGGAAATGTTTTCAAAATACATGAATGTTAATGACGCTACGATAAGAACCTTAACTGGAAGCATTAAAAATTTAGAGAATCAAGTAGGATAGCTCGCTAAAATAATCTCTGAGCGACCTGCAGGGTCTCTTCCTTCCAATACCGAGCCCAACCCGAGAGAGCAAGCGAAAGCTATAGCTCATCGGAGTGGGAAGCAAGTTCCTGGTATGGTAAGTGAAGAGGCCGAGGCAAGCTCCGCTCCCTCTTTAAAAAATCAAAGCTCCGCTCCTGTTTTAAAAATTCTACCCTCTGCTGAGGAAGTTATCACCCCTGTTTTAGAAAAAGAACTCACTCCACCACACACCTTTAAAAATAATCCATACCCGCCATACCCTTTTAAACTTAATAAACAACATCAGGATGATCAATACACCCATTTCTTAGAGATGTTTAAACAAATCCACATAAATCTGCCCTTCCACGAAGCCATTCCCAGATGCCGCAGTAAGCTAAGTATCTGAAGGACCTCCTGACCAACAAGAAGAAGCTAGAGAACCTTTCGCATGTCACATTAAATTTCGAGTCCTCGACGGTCTTGACAAACGGATTACCAGAGAAAATCAGTGACCCGGGTAGTTTCTCTATCCCGTGTGTCTTTGGTGATCTCTTTGTCAAGCACGCATTAGCCGACCTAGGTGCGAGTATTAATCTTATGCCCCTCTCGTTGTTTAAAAATTTAGGAATTGGTAGTCTCAACCCCACACGCATGAGTATCCAGCTCGCTGACAGATCAGTCAAATACCCATTAGGTATAGTGGAGGACGTCCTAGTCAAAGTCGACAAGTTCATCTTCCCGGTGGACTTTGTCATATTGGACAATGAAGAAGACGTCGAGGTTCCCCTGATCCTTGGACGGCCCTTCCTTGCCACCTCCCGAGCTATCATTGACGTAAGAAATGGTAAGATCTTCCTTTGAGTAGGCGAGGATGAAGTAACTTTCTCTATCACCCCCTCGATGAAGAACACCCTAGCCAATGATGACTCCTGCTTTTTCATAGATGTCGTAAGTGAAGAATCCTCCTCTCACCTCTTTGATTTTGAAAAAGAATTTTCTGATTTTTGTACCTCTTTTACTACTCCAACTAAATCGCTACACCTAAGTGAAGAATCCTCTTGTTGCCTTTCTGATTTTGAAAAAGACTTTTCTGATTTTTGTTCCTCTTCAACTCTTCCAACTGAATCGCTGCAAGAAGCCGCCTTGGCCGTTAGCCCCACCCCTTTTAATTTTACATATAAAAAAGTCTACGATGACATAGTTTTTGAAAAAGAACGGATTTCTAAAAACTTGTATGATGACCCCCCTACCCTGGAACTAAAAGAACTACCAGAGCATCTTAGATACGCTTTCATAGAAAAGGACTCCAAGCTGCCCGTCAAAGTTTCGGCCTACCTCATGGATGCACAAAATGATAAACTTCTTTCGATTTTACGTAAACATTACCGAGCTATTGCTTGGCAGATATCTGATATCAAGGGCATAAGCCCATCTTTCTGCACTCATAAAATCTTAATGGAAGATAATTCACGTAACTCCATACAACCTCAGCATCGTATAAACCCAAATATGAAAGAATTAGTTAAGGGCGAGGTTATGAAATTGTTAGACGCAGGAATTATCTATCCTATATCAGACAGTAAGTAGGTTAGCCCAGTCCAGGTAGTAACAAAGAAGGGAGGGATAACAGTAGTAAGTAATGAAAATAATGAATTAAACCCGACAGGAACGGTGACCGGATGGCGAATGTGCATAGATTACCGTAAGTTAAATGACGCCACCCGCAAGGATCATTTTCCCTTGCCATTCATCGACCATATTTTAGAATGACTTTCCGGTCATAGCTTTTATAGTTTTCTCGATGGCCTCTCGGGGTATTTTCAAATCCCCATCTCTCCCGAGGACCAGGAGAAAACTACGTTTACTTGTCCCTTCGACACCTTCGCCTACCGAAGAATGCCGCTTGGATTGTTCAATGCGACATCTACATTCCAGTGATGTATGCTCGCTATCTTTGACAAGTACGTAGAAAGCATTATGGAGGTTTTCATGGATGATTTCTCCGTGTTCGGTGACGCATTTGATAGTTGTTTAGAGAATCTTGAAAATGTCTTAGAACTATGTGAAGAAACTAACCTTGCCCTAAATTGGGAAAAATGCCATTTTATGGTGAGAGAAAGGTTAGTTTTGGGCCATAAAATTTCTGTAAGAGATATTGAAGTAGACGTTGCTAAGATAGAAGTTATCGAGAAGCTGCCGCCACCTACAAACATAAAAGCTATACGAAGTTTCCTAGGTCACGCTGGTTTCTACCGCCGCTTCATAAATGACTTTTCCAAGATCACCGAGCCCCTTACCCATCCATTAGAAAAAGATGCCCCATTCATCTTTGATGACCTCTGCCTAGCTGCCTTTAATTTAATAAAAGAAAAATTAATTAATGCCCCAATCATGATAGCTCCGATGTGGGACTTTCTTTTTGAGATAATGTGTGATGCGAGTAGTTATGCGGTGGGAGCTGTATTAGGTCAATGCATATCTAAAAACTTCCATCCCATCTATTATGCTATTAATACACTCACATCTGCACAGAAAAATTACACCATGACCGAGAAGGAGCTCCTAGCTGTAGTATTCGCTTTTGATAAATTCCTCCCTTATATTACACTTTCAAAAATTATTGTTTTTACGGACCACTCGGCCCTCAAATATCTTCTTTACAAAACGGATGCCAAGACGCACTTGATTCGCTGGGTCTTACTCCTCCAGGAGTTTGACTTAGAGATCCGTGATAAGCAAGGAGCCGAGAACTTGGCCACCGACCACCTCTCGCGCTAGATAATCCTCTTATAGAAAAATTAGATGAAAAATCTTTTAACGATTATTTTCCCGATGAGAAGTTGTTTTTGATTAACACATCTACTTCTCCTTGGTTTGCACGTATCACCAACTATCTAGTGGCTCGGGTGCTCCCAAAAGCGTTCTCATCTCAGCAAAAGAAGAAATTCTCTTCTGAGTTGAAGAACTATTTTTGGGAGGACCCGCATCTTTCAGAGTCTGTGCAGACCAAGTGATTAGGAGGTGTGTTTCTTATGAAGAAGGTTTAGATATTTTAAGGCATTTGCATGAAGGACCGACAGGTCGGCACTATCAAGCTGCTCGCACCACTCACAAAGTGCTAAGCGTGGGTTTTTACTGGCCTAACTTGTTTGAAGACGTGCATGCCTTTGAGAGTAGGTGTGATAGTTGCCAAAGGTCGGGTAATATTTCTAATAAAAATGAAATGCCATAAAATTATTTCCTAGAGTGCAAAGTTTTCGACCTCTAGGGAATTGATTTTGTTGGCCCTCTTCCAACTAGCTTGGGAGATAAGTATGTTTTAGTTGCCGTCGATTATGTTTCACGATGGGCCGAATCCCAAGCTCTTCCTACGAACGACGCCCGAGTCATAGTTACTTTCTTAAAAAAATTATTTTCTCGATTCGGTACGCCGCGCGCCATCGTTAGTGATAGGGGTTCCATTTCTGTAACGCGCAGTTTTCTAAAATCCTTCCTAAATATATCGTTACTCATAAGCTTTCCACTGCCTACCACCCCCAAACTAACGGACAGGTCGAAGTAGTGAATAGAGAAATAAAAAGAATTTTAGAAAAGACTATTTCCACATCTAGAAAAGACTGGTCAGCGAAATTAGACGATGCTCTATGGGTCTACTGAACAGCGTACAAAACTGATCTCGGATGTACTCCATATCGGTTGGTTTATGGAAAATCATGCCATTTACCCGTAGAACTAGAACACCGTGCTTTTTGGGGCTTAAGATTTTTAATCTTCGATCCCCACTCTGTCATCAATTTTAGAAAATTTTAATTAAATGAACTAGACGAGTGGCGCTCTTATGCGTATGAGAATAACAAACTTTATAAAGATCGGATGAAGCGTTTGCACGATAAAAACCTTAGGCACCGAAAAACCTTTAAGTTGGGCGACCAAGTTCTTCTTTATAACTCTCATTTATGTTTATTTTCGGGTAAATTAAAATCACGTTGGTCTAGGCCTTTTACTGTTTTAGAAGTTTTTTTCCTTATGGTACTGTTTTGATTTCTCACACTGATAAGGGTAATTTAAAAGTGAATGGTCAGTGTCTGAAACTGTATTTCTGTGTTGATGTCAGTCCTAACTCTGTTAACTCTATCCTTCATGATCTAACTTTCGATTAGCTCTGAACTTTTTTTTTCTTAAAACTTTAAACTATTACTTGAACTTTGTTTTAAAACACTATTTTTGGACAATATATTATTTTGTTGAGTCGAGCTCAAACGACGTTTTAAACAAAGGGCGCTCTTGGGAGGCAACCCAAGTTATCTTTTTCTGTTTTCTTTATTTTACAATTTTTGCCCCGGACAGCTCCGACAAGCTGAAACTTCTGCGATCGCCTGCTCCAATGGTGTTGTTTCCATGACGAAGTCCAAAGAAGACATTTCATGAAGATACAAAGCGCAAGCATGGGGGATCGGCATCACTCAGCTTTCGCAGCAAATAAATCTAGGGAAGTACCTATTTTCAATTCTGGTTTTTTAATTCTGTACTTTAATTTTGTCTCTCTCTCTCTCTAACCTCCTTCTCCATTGAGGACAATGTCCATTTTAAGCTTGGGGGAGCACTTCCTCCTTCTTTTTGCTTTTTGTGAATATCTTTTTTTTCTACTTTTTGTGAATATTTTTCAAAAATCCAAAAAAAATGAATATCTTAAAATTCCAAAAAAAATATCTCCAAAATCCAAAAAAATAGAATATTTCAAAATATTAAAAATATATATATATATATATGCATTTTGGTATTTCAATAGTACCTCATGTTTGTGTTTTGTTTTTCTCAAAATTCCTTATAAACAACTTAGTTAATCATAATTTTTCTAATCGTTTTTTTAATTATGTTTCCCAAGTAAAATGTTGGCCATACTGTGTTTTTAATTCACGGTAGCATGTTAGGGTGAAATATTTTTTCTAAAACTCGCATTTCTATTATGGTTTTTCATTCTTTATTTTCTTTACTTTCTTTAAAATTCATCATCCACTATTTTCCTCTTCATTTTTAGATAATTTTTATAAGGTCAACTTTTGAATAGCGGAGTAGATATGAATGATCCAAGTCACCTATTATTTCTATTTTCAAGATAATTTCATCAATCTTCTTTTATTATCTAGGACTTGTTTTTTGAAAATTTTCAAATCTATGTATTAAATAAAATTTAAAAAGGTGAAAATGATTTAGTCCGTTTTTGTTTATGTTTGAACTTTCCTGCCAACCTAAAAATTTTCACCACTAGTTAGCCGCTTTTGAGCCTTTTTTCCAATTTCATTTGATAGCTCCACATATCATAACATTTTCACCAAAACCAAATTTCCAATCTATCTAATCACGCTAACCTTTTTAAGTTTCATAAATATATTTTCTTGATTATGATAGGTTATTTTATTTTATTTTTGGAGAAATTTTTGAAAAAAGTATGCTAAAAAGAAATGTTTATTTCTATTTAGCCAATTCAAAATGCAAAATAAAAATATTTATGGCCTTTGTTTTGTAAAAAGAAAAAAATGAAAAAAAGAAAGAAGAAAAAGAAAGAAAAAAAATATTTTGTTTAAAAATATTTTTTTTTTGAAACTTTTGTTTTGGTTTAGTGTGATTTTAAACCTACCTATTTATATTTGAATTCCACTCCCATTAATAATCCTAAACCAAACGTTTCGGTCCTATTAAGTCCTTTTGATTCACACATTTTAAATTTTATTTAATAACTAAGAAATGAAAAAAAACTAAATCAATATTTGTTTTGGATTTAAACTTAGATTTTTGTTATTTAATTGATATAATTATAATACGTTGCTTGGATCTAGTAATAACACAATGTGTTTGTTTTTCATTTTTGTTGCTTTACTTAAATATATTTGAAGAATTTCGTTAAAATTTTGGATGATTTATTTTCATTAAGTAAAGTTTATAAAAGTTAAATCATACATAAATAATTATTTTAGATTCACGTTTCACCTTTTCCCTAATTAGAATTTCACATAATACTTGTGTAGGCATAATTAGAATTTTTATATTAGTCTTATTTTATGTTTATGTAGTTTTTATATTTTTGCTTGGGGACAAGCAAAGCCTAAGCTTGGGGACAAGCAAATCCTAAGCTTGGGGGAATTTGATAATACATTTTGTAGCCAAATCTAATATCGTATTTTCTAGTTAATAATGTGCAAATTATGTCTTGTATGCTTATTTTTAATCTTTATTATGTAAATATTATTGCCACTAACCTTTTCTTGTGTTTTTGCAAGTTTCCAGAAAATTGGCCAAAATTGGCCTATCACGCCCCCCTGTCACGCCCTCCCTGGGCGTGACACAGGGCGTGTCAGCTCATCCCGAGGATGCTTGATGATCAGACAAAAATCCAGAAAAAATCCCCTGTTACGGCCCCTAACACCCCCCCCCAGGGCGTGTCACTGGGCGTGACATGGGGTGTGTCGCCCTCTGCCTGAAATCTGCCGCCGCATTAAATGCAACTCCTGTCACCACACATCAACAGTACTATCACGCCCCCTACACGAGCGTGACCCCGGGCGTGACCCGTGATTTCCGGCATTTGATGGCTTTCTGACTAGCGATTGAAAATTACCGCGCTTGTCACGCCCCCAGTGACGGCGTGACCATGGGCGTGACCACCGACGTACAGATCAAATCAGCAATTCCAACAAATCTCTGCGACCGAACTTTTTGACGTGCCCGTCATGCCCCAATTCACGGGCGTGACATGGGATGTGACCAACCCGTGGAAATTTCTATTAATTCAGACCCCCCCCTCTCCATTTCAAAAAATGTTTTGGGCTGAGAGGGGTAGGTGCTGCCCCTTTGTTTATTGTTCTTTTTTATGCTTTTTCCACTCTTTCTCTCTCTCTAACTTTGTATTTTTCTAACCCTAGCTTAGTGCTCCTTTTATAATAGCTTTTGTATAAGCTTTTGCAATGCTTAGTTGCTAATGATAGGGCCAGAATAGGTTTTACTTTCCATGCACTTATAATTTTCTTTTCAAGTTATAGCTCTCCTTAATTTTAATAAAAGTGTTGTTTTCTCTTCCTATAGCACTTTGTGTCTTTATGCTTTACTACTCATCCCCTCTCCTTCACCTCACCATGATTAACTTATCTTACTTGTACTCGATCTTGATGATCCGAGGTTCGAGTGATTAGGTTATGATGCTTTGAATCTTACCTTTTCTTTTTAGGGTTTGGCCTTGAATTACTCTTGAATTATCATGGGTTGGAGGTATATGATCGATATATACTCTACACCTTTGCTTTCATTCCTGGCTAGCCGAGGGGCCGATGGTTTGACGTGAGCACTCAAGAGTAAAGGGAGTTGGACACACCCTTCGAGAGAGGCAGACATCCAAATCTCCCGGATTGGAGTAAAACCCAATAGTGGGGTTCACCGTGTAAAGCGAGTTTTAGGCCTACGATTTAGACGAGAGACGGTCGGACCTTCCTAAACTCAGTTGGGCACGGCCTTCGAGAGAAGCGTGGTCATGTTTATGGAACCTCCACGGTCAAGGACTTTTACCCTATTAAGCTTAGGTTTATTTATCGTGTTTTTAATCAACTCTTGCCGAGCTGATTCTCGATCGAGTGCATTTTATCTCATCATTCCAACCCTTTTAGTGTAAAAATTTCTTTTATGCTCTTTCTTATTACAAGTAGCTCTCTTTCTTTGTAAGTAGTTTTCTTTTAAACCCTAAGATTTTCGTCGATAAAATAATAGCGTTCGTGTGAGTAAGCTTACTAAAACAGCTCCCGAATTTAAATACGACACATGTGTCCCCTTACTACAGTTCGATAGGTATACTTGCCTAGTTGGATTGCTAGTACGGCTGCTCGCTTTTCATAAGCATCGGCGGGCCCACCATCGCCCTTGAAGTCAGCGTCCGATGTACGTAGTTTCCTTGGACTTGCTGGGTATTATCGTAAGCTTGTAAAAGGATTCTCAAAGATTGTCCTTCCTCTTACTACTCTGACAAAGAAAGGTGTGCCATATTGATGAGTTGTAAATATGCCTATTTTATAGTATTTTTATTATGTCATTTTAATTTAATTTTGTATTTTTCAGTTATTTTTATTTAATAAATTGCTTTCTTTTTGTACTAACTTAACTTAATTTTGTTTCCTGCAATTTTGCAGAAAATAATGACCTGACACGCCCTATTACACGCCCGTGTACTTTGGGTCACGCCCCTGACCAGGCCGTGACACTTCATTTTAAGTGGAATCAGAATATTTTGATGAGAAAAGTTTGACACGCCCGGGGTCACGCCCGTGTCATTTGACACGCCCCGTGACACTCAAGCTAGACGAAATTCGCTCGACGATCGGCGACCAAGCCGACACGCCCGGAGTCACGCCCATGACCTCGGGCGTGACTCCTCCACCTGGCCGACAAACTGCCGCCGACGACTTTCGACGCAGACGGCGCCCAGTTCAACCTCCCTGTCAGGCCCGTGTACTTTGGGTCACACCCGTGACTAGGGGCGTGACTTCCACGTGGACCTCCCGAAGTCAACAACGCCATCAATCGCCGAACGAAATGCCCACCATCACGCCCGTGACCTGGGGCGTGACCGCCGCGTTTTCAGCTGCAATGTCAAATCGCCGTCAATCACCGAAATCTGATGTGAATAGTGCTGACATGCCACCCGACACGCCCGTGTCGTAGGGCGTGTACTTGAAAATTTTTGCCTATAAAAGGCCAGCTGCTGTATGAGTTAAGGTTTCCAAATTTTTGAACCATTTTGTTGACAAAGGCTGTCGTTTGGAGCTTGCTTTAGTGCTATGTAAGGACTTCCCCCCCCCCCCCCCTCCTTCTTAAGTTTTTTTGTTTAGACTCTTGTAATCAACTACTTTTGTAATAAAAATCAATAGTTTTTCATCTTTACATGCTCTGAATTGTCTTTAATGACCTCCTTTTCACCAATCTTATGTATTTATGTTTTCATTTTCATATTGCGTCTGTGCGTGTATGAGTTCAAATTGCCAAATTTATGTTTTAAATCAAAAAAAAACTTTTGTTTTACTTTCATTAATGACCAATTTTCTAGTCGTTATTATAGCCAATTTTATTATCATACTCTTTAGACATGGTTAGACTTAGTATTTTTATGCTCCCAAATTCGTTCTTATGAACTTGTAAAACAATAAAAAGGTGGTTTTCATTTCTCTTAACTCAGATTTTTCTTCATTTTGATTATAAAACTGTTGCTTCTTTTTAGCTTTCTTCCACTTTTTAAACTGCTTTACAAAGCTATAAGAATGTATAATGCATAATTTTAGTTTTTCAACAACTTTGATTTTAGCAAATATGTAAAAAAATTTGCTCAAACAATTTTCATTTCCACTTTTTATGCATTTCTGTCAAAATCTAACGGTAAAAATGCAAACATTTTAATTTTTCAAGCACCTGCTTTTCTCATCTTAATTTGAAAACTCTTTGCTCAACAATTTTTATTTTGCCTTTTTATTCATTTCTACGGCATTCTAGCGGTAGAAATGCAGTTGTTTTAATTTTTCAACAACTTTGTTTTTCTTAATTTTTTTCCTGCGTGCGTGCGTGTATGGGATAAGTATATTGCTTTCTCCAATTGTATAGAGTGTGTGTGTGTGTGCGCATTTATTTTCGCCTACTCGTTATGAGTTAAATGGCGTGTTTTTAATTTTTCACCTACTCATTTGAGTAGGATTTGCAAGTGTGAGTATTTACTTTCTGCAGTGTGAGTATTTCATTTTCTGTCATGTGTGTGTGTGTGTGTTTTAATTTCAGCAAGTGTGTGTGTTTTTTTATTTTCCTCCTACTCATTTGAGTTAAATGGCTGGATTTTATTTAAGTAGGACTTGTGTGTTTTTATTTTCCGCCTACTCATTTGAGTTAAATGGCTGGATTATATTTAAGTAGGACTTGTGTGTTTTTATTTTCCGCCTACTCATTTGAGTTAAATGGCTGGACTTTATTTAAGTAGGACTTGTTCTTTTTATCTTCTACCTACTCGCTAGGAGTTAAATGGCCGGACTTCATTTCCCTCCTAATCGTTTGAGTAGGACTTGTAATTTTAAGCTTTTATTTACCGCCTACTCATCTGAGTTAAATGGCAGGTTTTTATCTTGCGCCTACTCGCTAGGAGTTAAATGGCCGGACTTTATTTCCCTATAAATATTTGACAAAGACTTGTAATCACATTTATTTCCGCGTACTCGTTTGAGTAGGACTCACTTTCATTTCAGTCGTAATCATTTGAGTAGGACTTGCAAATTTTCAGCTTATATTTCCTGCCCACTCGTTTTAGTGGGACTTGCAATTCCAATTATGCAATTTTCTCTTACGTGTAACTTAGTTTTATTTCTGTGTCTTTACTATGTGTTTGGATGAGTGCGGGTGTATTTATTAGTAGTAACTTTTCAAATATTAGGTTATCTTGCTTTTCTTCTTATTCTCTTTATAACCCTTCAGCGAATAGTTTAGAACGCTCGCCTAACAAAACTCATAAGCTATACCCATTTCGATGAGTGACTAATCGCTTTTAGCCCTCGGTATCGAAGAGCATTGGGATATAAAAAATGTTTTAAATAACTAAAGGTCTTATTTTTTTATTTAATTAAAAACTTAAGGTTTACCCCGGGTTAACGACGCGTAGAACCACATATCGATGTGTGGGCTCTATTTCCGTTATTCATACGCTAGCTAGCCGAGAGGCCGTGCATATGGACTGATCACCCCTGGGTAAAGAGAGTTTCGCAATAACCCTCGAGAGAGGAGGCGTGCTAACTCTACCGAATTGGGTCCCCCACCCAATAGCGGGGTTCTTAGCGTACTGCGGGCATTAAGAGGAATCCTTCGTCTGACGAGAGCCCGGTCGAATATTCTTAATGTCCAGGTGAGCGATATTCCTAGAGATAGGTGAGCTCATTATTTTGGAACCTCCATGGCCATGTTTTCGCTTTAATTAAATTGAAACTTTAGATCTCTAGTTATTCAAATCTATTTTTAATCCTAATGTAATTCGATACCAAGTGTTATCTCTTCATCGATCTTTAATCTTAATCTATTTTGTCCTATTTTAGTTAAAATCAACAATTTACTATTTCGGTAAAATAATAGTGCTTTCGGAGCAGTAGGGATAATCAACCCATTCCCGGGAAATTTACGATCTGGATATTCCCCCGAATATTCTATATTACTTGCGATAGGTGCATTTGCCTACCTTAGCAAGCCCACGACAATCGACTCATCGAACCAACCACCCACATAAGAGTCTGTTCGCGGGACATCAAGTTTTTGGCACCGTTGTCGGGTATTCTCTTTGAGTTGTTATTTCGAATCCGAAGTCTATTACTTTTACCTTTATTTCTAAAAAACAAAATAACAAAACTTCATAACTTTTCTTCAAAATCCAAAAAAAAAGGTTAATTTTCTACTCTATATTTTAGGGTGTATGACCCATGGACAACCTTCGGAGTCCGAAAATTTCGATTTTGATCCTGAGATCGAATGCTCGCTTGCACGTATTCGATCTCAATGCTGAAATCCCTCTTTGGATCCCGAAGAATCCGTCGGATAACCCTCTGTCGTTGCTATGGCCGACCACAATCCGAACGCGGTCGTCAAGAGTACAATGTCATATTATGCCCGACCGAATTTTTACGATACAGGGTACAGTATTGTTCGCCCGATGGTGGCAAACAATAATTTTGAGATCAAATCGAGTGTTATCCAAATGATCCAAAATGCTCTGCATTTCGATGGACTGCCGGATGACGACCCAAAAGTTCATTTGTCTAGTTTTTTGGAAATCTGCGATACCTTTAAGATTAATGACATCGCTGATGATGTCATTTATTTACGCCTTTTTCCATTATCCCTCAGATCCAAAGCTAAGGCGTGGTTGAATTCCCTCCCACGAGGATGTATCACCACCTGGGCCGAGCTTGCGGAACTGTTCTTAACGAAGTATTTTCCGCCCGCCAAAACTGCAAAGTTGCGGGCGGACATTTCTTCGTTCGTGCAGAACGATTCCGAGTCTCTATTTGAGACTCGGGAGCGCTTTAAAGAATTCATCCGCAAGTGTTCGCACCTTGCGCTTCCTGCGTGGTTGCAGGTCCAAATCGTCTACAATGGGCTTAACTATCAGACGCGTCAAATGATTGACGCGTCTGTCGGGGGTACCTTGAATAATAAAACTCCCGAGGCTGCCCAAGCTCTTATTGAAGAGATGGCTATGAACGCCTACCAATGGAATGTCCCGCGGGTGTACAACCCCGTAGCCGGGCGAGTGGGACCCTCCCCAAATGTCAGCCTAGGGGCGTGTTATGGGCGACGAGTCGGTGCGACCCCGTTTGAGGACGTGCGGGTCCTCGTGCGTGCGTACGTGCGGAGGTTCTATGCGCATGGGTTCTTAATTTATATACAATATATATATATATATATATATATATATATATATATATATATATATATATATATATATATATTATATATTATATATTATATTATAATATATATATGATATATAATGTATATATTATATATTTTGTTATAAGAGAAAGGAGAAGGGATAAGAGAAAAAGGGGGCCACGGTTTTGAGGAGGGGGTGGGGACACAGCAAGTGGGGGGGGGGGGGAATAAAAAAAAGAGAAATAAAGAGGATGGGGGGGCACGGGTTACAGCAAGAAGGGGTCGGGGGAAAATAAAAGAGCAGAGGAGAAAGAGAGAGGAGGAGATCGGGGGGATTTTCTCCCGCTAGGGCTCGGCCAAGCAGGGCCGCCGCCGCCGCCGCTGCCCCATTTCCCGCTCTCTCCCGTCGCCGGCAAGACAGCGCAGCCGCCGGCCCCTCCCTCTCTCGCCGGCTCGGAGCAGCACAGCCACAACCCCGGCCTCCCCTTCCTCGCTCCTTCTCTCCCGTCGCCGACAAAGCAACGCCACCGCCGCGCCCTCCCTCTCTCGCCATAGGCCTGGGGCAGCAAGGGGCCGCCCGCCCCCTCTCTCCCTCCGGCCACCGCCCGGGCTAGGGCACGGCCTCCTCCGTTCTCTCCCGCTGCCGCCTGAAGTAGCAGGGCACGACCGCCATTCTCCCCTCTCCCCCGTCGCCGGCAAAGCAGCAGCCCGGCCGCCCCTTTTCCCCTCTCTCCCGTCGCCGGCAAAGCAGCAGCCCGGGCGAGGCTCGGCCTGGAGCGAGGCTCGGCCTGGAGCGAGGCTCGGCCTGGAGCGAGGCTCGGCCTGGAGCGAGGCTCAGCCTGGAGTGGAGGTCGAACGCCGACGCGACCGCATGCAGTAGGATCGACTCGGAGCTCCTCTCCCGTCCCCGCCGCCAAACACGCGACAAGGGTAACGATGTTTCAACTTGGGCATGTGAAGCCTTCAGTTTACATATTTGCACGGAAGCCCCGCTCCACCAACGGGTGGGGGGAAGGGAGCTACCCGACGGGTTGACGTGTACGTCCCCGCAGTTAACTGCATTAGTACCCGGAAGCGTGAGTATGGGTTTAGGCATGCTGTGTGAAGCCCATCCGGACGTGTGAGCCGGATTGGTGATGTTCTGGGGTTCCCGGAGAAGACTCCGAGGAAGTTGTTTATTTGGCCGCTTGCAGGGAATGCGCTCCGTAGCCCCCAAAAAGGGGGTGTGCGCAATATGTTTGACCCGCTTATATTAGCCGACCGATGACTAGTTGGCCGTCGCTCGTCGAGACGTTGGCGTACGGGTGTTGCAGTACCAGGCGGGGAGTAGCAGCCTTAAGCCCAAGCTTGTGCTGGCCCTCGAAGGCCTTTTTGTTTATATTTCCGGCCTACGTGCCGAGTATGGAATTTATATTCCTGTAATATTTTTTCATATCTGTGATGCTCTGCGATTATAGTTTACTCCTCCTGTCTTGGGCGAGCGGTGTGTTCGTGAACCGCTCCCCCCGTGTGGGACCCGAGGTATAGATGCCGGGAAGCCCCTGATGGCCCGTTGTCATCCTTTCAGAGTAGCGGAGTTCCGCTATTAGCGGCCCAATTGGGGTTGCGTAGAGTAGGGCCGCTGGACGGTTTTGCGCCAATAGTAAGACGGGCGGGGAACATTTTACATAGACCCGAGGTGACACCTCTAGTTTGGGAGTGGATCTCGAGATCCTCCTTGGATGTTCCGGTTGGCCAAGAGAGCCCTCCGAAGGTGCCTTAGCTCAGCCCTTGTCTTTGGAGGGGAAGAGTTAGTTAGTCTTCCGGGTATGCGGTGGGTCCTCCACGCTGAGACCTTGGGTCTGTCCCTCGTGTTCCTAGTCTTGTGCCTAGATCGTTCGCTTGAGGGTAGTAGGTGCGCGGTCACCCCTTCCCCAAGGGTCGAACTCCACGGGAGACCGGATTTCCGGTTTCAACATTTTGGTCTGGTGAGCGTGGAGAGTGACCAGCACAGAAGAACTCAGGCGAACATCATGGCTATAGAAGTGGAACCAGGTGACGACCATGGTCATGCGTTGACACTTTGTGTGTAAGGTCCTCATACTCAGAGTTGTCCCCTCCCATAGCTGTTGTTTGAATCCCATAGCATTTGGAGTAAGATTTACACCTATTTGAAGTGCTTCTACCTATGAAAACCCATGTGTCCCCACTTGTTACATCAACGAGAAACCTGGAGGTTATTGTCTTCAAGATCGAGTAAGAGAGCAGCTGAGAGGTATTATGAGCCGGGGTGACCGGAAAGGATTCCCTCCCTAACGGTAATATGTTATCTCTTCCTTGTAATTCAGTAGCGGTCAATTTTTCCCTTTATTACCGATTCGCCTCGAGCTTCTGAGGGCTTCAAGGGTTAGCCTCGCGATCGACTCCAGAAGCCAAACGTCCAACCCGTTCCTTTTAAATAGCCTAGTTCGGACGATGGGACAGTGCCGCGGGACTTTAAGCGCTATTGTAAGACCGAGCCTCTGCACTGACGGCCGAGATCAGCTCCCCCCTTGCACGTCGGCCTATGTCCTCCCGATCGCACCTCTCCTCTGACTAGAGGAATTTTCAGGAACGAGCCTAGACGCTAACCTCCCAGATTTGATAAAGGGCCGATCCCTCCAAGCAATCACATGTGACATGGAGGAAAGTGATCTTTGTCATTAGATCAGGATACGAAACGTCCAACCTGTTCCTTCTAAATAGCCCAGTTCGGATGATGGGACGATGCCTCGGGACTCTAAGCGCTATTGTAAGACCTAGCCTCTACACTGACGGCCGATATCAGCTCCCCCCTTGCACGTCGGCCTATGTCCCCCCGATTGCATCTCTCTTCCGATTGGAGGAATTATTAGGAACAGGCTCGGACGCCAGCTTCCCGATTTGGTGACTTCCAGATCGTCTCTCTTTTGTATAGAATGCGTCCTCCATTTGTAAAAGCATCGGTGCAGTTAACTTTCCAACACCTCTTAAGTAAACAGGATGTCTCCATCTCGAGCAAGGTCAAGTCGGGTAGTTTTGGACCCCGAGCAGATCCCGCTGCCAGACTCTCATCTAGCTGGCAGGGCCGGAAGTCACTCGGTGTCATCCGTGGGCCTCGAGCAGATCCCGCTGTCAGGCTCTCACCTAGCTGGCAGGGCCGGAAGTCACTCGATGGCGGTAGTTGTGGACCTCGAGCAGATCCCGTTGTCAGGCTCTCATCTAGCTGGCAGGGCCGGAAGTCACTCGGTGTCATCCGTGGGCCTCGAGCAGATCCCGCTGTCAGGCTCTCACCTAGCTGGCAGGGCCGGAAGTCACTCGATGGCGGTAGTTGTGGACCCCGAGCAGATCCCGCTGTCAGGCTCTCATCTAGCTGGCAGGGCCGGAAGTCACTCGGTGTCATCCGTGGGCCTCGAGCAGATCCCGCTGTCAGGCTCTCACCTAGCTGGCAGGGCCGGAAGTCACTCGATGGCGGTAGTATTGGACCCCGAGCAGATCCCGCTGTCAGGCTCTCACCTAGCTGGCAGGGCCGGAAGTCACTCGGTGTCATCCGTGGGCCTCAAGCAGATCCAGCTATCAGGCTCTCACCTAGCTGGCAGGGACGGAAGTCACTCAATGGCGGTAGTAGTGGACCCCGGGTAAACTCGCTGTCAGACTCTCATTAGCTGGCAGGGCTGTAGGAACACCTGGGGGGAAAGGGTTGGTTCTTGGAGAGTTTTTCGCAGGACCTCGAGTGATGCTCGGCCCCGGGTAGACTCGCTGTCAGGCTCCCACTAGCTGGCAGGGCTGTAGGCACACCTGGGGGGGGGGGTAAGGGAGAGAGTTTGGAGTTGGGAGAGAGAGTTTGGATATTTTGCAGGACCCAGAGTGATGCTCGGCCCCGGGTAGACTCGCTGTCAGGCTCCCACTAGCTGGCGGGGATGAAGGCACACCTGGGGGGTAAGGGACCCCGAGTGCTACTCAGCCCCGGGTAGACTCGCTGTCAGGCTCTCACTAGCTGGCAGGGCTTTAGGCACACCTGGGGGGAAAGGATTAGCTCAGCGTGTACAAGAGGATACATAAGATACGGCTTTGTTGTTTCACGATATCACGAGAAATTGTATACTTGTTGTAAGTATTGGTATAAGGGCAATTCGATAGCAGTGAGCCAAAGGGTATCGAGTGATTCAAAAAGATCAGAAATGTCGTGGTGAGATCGATGCTCCAAACACAGATTTCAGTTTCTCTCAAACTTTTTTTTGGGTCGGCTCCCACTCGCCGGATACGTTGGGTTGGATGATTCTTTCTGAGCTTGTGCCAAGCTCGAAAAGAGCGGGGATTGTGTACAACCCCGTAGCCGGGCGAGTGGTACCCTCCCCAAATGTCAGCCTAGGGGCGTGTTATGGGCGACGAGTCGGTGCGACCCCGTTTGAGGATGTGCGGGTCCTCGTCCGTGCGTACGTGCGGAGGTTCTATGCGCATGGGTTCTTAATTTATATACAATATATATATATATATATATATATATATATATATATATATATATATATATATATATATATATATATATATATATTATATATATTTTATTATAATATATATATGATATATTATGTATATATTATATATTTTGTTATAAGAGAAAGGAGAAGGGATAAGAGAAAAAGGGGGCCACGGTTTTAAGGAGGGGGTGGGGACACAGCAAGTGGGGGGGAAATAAAAAAAAGAGAAATAAAGAGGATGGGGGGCACGGGTTACAATAAGAAGGGGTCGGGGGAAAATAAAAGAGCAGAGGAGAAAGAGAGAGGAGGAGATCGGGGGGATTTTCTCCAGCTAGGGCTCGGCCAAGCAGGGCCGCCGCCGCCGCCGCCCCATTTCCCGCTCTCTCCCGTCGCCGGCAAGACAGCGCAGCCGCCGCCCCCTCCCTCTCTCGCCGGCTCGGAGCAGCACAGCCACAACCCCGGCCGCCCCTTCCTCGCTCCTTCTCTCCCGTCGCCGGCAAAGCAACGCCGCCGCCGCGCCCTCCCTCTCTCGCCCTAGGCCTGGGTTAGCAAGGGGCCGCCCGCCCCCTCTCTCCCTCCGGCCACCGCCCGGGCTAGGGCACGACCTCATTCGTTCTCTCCCGCCGCCGCCTGAAGCAGCAGGGCACGACCGCCATTCTCCCCTCTCCCCCGTCGCCGGCAAAGCAGCAGCCCGGCCGCCCCTTTTCCCCTCTCTCCCGTCGCCGGCAAAGCAGCAGCCCGGGCGAGGCTCGGCCTGGAGCGAGGCTCGTCCTGGAGCGAGGCTCGGCCTGGAGCGAGGCTCGGCCTGGAGCAAGGCTCGGCCTGGAATGGAGGTCGAACGCCGACGTGACCGCATGCAGTAGGATCGACTCGGAGCTCCTCTCTCATCCCCGCCGCCAAACACGCGACAAGGGTAATGATGTTTCAACTTGGGCATGTGAAGCCTTCAGTTTACATATTTGCACGGAAGCCCCGCTCCACCAACGGGTGGGGGGAAGGGAGCTACCCGACGGGATGACGTGTACGTCCCCGCAGTTAACTTCATTAGTACCCGGAAGCGTGAGTACGGGTTTAGGCATGCTGTGTGAAGCCCATCCGGACGTGTGAGCCGGATTGGTGATGTTCTGGGGTTCCCGGAGAAGACTCCGAGGAAGTTATTTATTTGGCCGCTTGCAGGGAATGCGCTCCGTAGCACCCAAAAAGGGGGTGTGCGCAATATGTTTGACCCGCTTATATTAGCCGACCGATGACTAGTTGGCCGCCGCTCGTCGAGACGTTGGCGTATAGGTGTTGTAGTACCAGGCGCGGAGTAGCGGGCTTAAGCCCAAGCTTGTGCTGGCCCTCGAAGGCCTTTTTGTTTATATTTTCGGCCTGCGTGCCGAGTATGGAATTTATATTCCTGTAATATTTTTCCATATCTGTGATGCTCTGTGATTATAGTTTACTCCTCCTGTCTTGGGAGAGCGGTGTGTTCGTGAACCGCTCCCCCCGTGTGGGCCCCGAGGTATAGATGCAGGGAAGCCCCTGATGGCCCGTTGTCATCCTTTCAGAGTAGCGGAGTTCCGCTATTAGCGGACCAATTGGGGTTGCGTAGAGTAGGGCCGCTGGACGGTTTTGCGCAAATAGTAAGACGGGCGGGGAACATTTTACATAGACCCGAGGTGACACCTCTAGTTTGGGAGTGGATCTCGAGATCCTCCTTGGATGTTCCGGTCGGCCAAGAGGGCCCTCCGAAGGTGCCTTAGCTCAGCCCTTGGCTTGGGAGAGGAAGATTTAGTTAGTCTTCCGGGTATGCGGCGGGTCCTCCACGCTGAGACCTTGGGTCTATCCCTCGTGTTCCTAGTCTTGTGCCTAGATCGTTCGCTTGAGGGTATTAGGTGCGCGGTCACCCCTTCCCTAAGGGTCGAACTCCACGGGAGACCGGATTTCCGGTTTCAACAGCGGGGACGTCCCAAGCAGGCGGTCGGCCTCTTCGAAGTGGATTCTACTGCTGTCACAACCCGCATTTTCACCGCAAATAAGGCTTATCGGAGTAAGGGAAAATACGCGTCATGATGCCACGTCAGCAGGGGATAACTGCGGGCGCTCAGGCAGACAACAAACTAATCATGAAGAAAGGTTCCTTTTAAGTTATTTTAAGGAAAATCAGTTAAGTGCAGAAGTTAGCTGTATCCCTCGGTTTAGTGGCTCATCTAGTCCACGAATCAAAAAATATTATACCCTGTGGAAAAATAGTTGATTAGATTAACTCAAACATCCTACATGAGTAAAAACATTCTTAAGGGACAACTCATGCTATGCAAGACTCTAAAGTTATTATAGTAGGGAAGATAGCTTTTACAGTCGCCAAAAATAACAAGTTAGAGTTTCAATTTATGCAATGCATGAAGTAATAGTAGTAGGTTTTATAGTTGAAAATACTTAACATGTATTCCTAGCATAAATCCTCCCAGATAATAAGTAATCCACATCCACATTAAAGAAATGAGCAGCAAGCAAGTATCAAACAATTAACAATTCAGTGGGCGCCAACAAACTGACACGAACCCACGAACAAAAGTATGTATGAACTAGTAAAACTAAACCAACGGCAATATACCTCGCTAAGACGAGGCAACAAATACGGCCAACGCTGCCGCCTAGGAAACTCCAAAACTTGCACTGCTAACTGCTACTGCTCTGAACTTGAGGCATTCCAAAAACAGAACACCTCAGCAAGAAGGTACAAGTAGTGGCAGGAAAAGTAGTAAACCAAAATAATCAAAGGGGTCAACCAGTGTATCAACCCAAGACCAAAAGTACTGAAGTAACGTACAAAAGAAAACTGGTCATCAACAGGAAAAGAACTCGAACGTGACTTGTCACGTTCCATAAGAGTACATCAGACGCACGAGGCTATAAGGTGACTACATGAATATTTCACCAGAAAGAAAATACAAAACCTTCATTAGGCACCTGTGGTCGACTCTACCCAAAAATAAGGCGAAGGGGTCACTCTTGGACACACCACCCAAAAACACAGACGAAGTGGTCGCTCTTGGACACACCACCCAAAACAAACGGGCGAAGTGGTCGCTCTTGGACACACCCCCCAAAAAGAAACAAAACGGATACATAATCCGTCTAACTGCGAGGGAGTCTCATACTCTCCACCATACACTGTAGACATAAAACAAAACAGGTAGACTTCCACAGGGCACTAATGAAGGTGACAAACACTGCAGAGGTGGAATCGTCCACTAACTCTCGCATTCAAGAACCCAAAGAAACCACAACACAAAATATCTCAGGATTTGGCTCGACAGATTCTACGAGACATTACCAAACTCAAGACGCGGTTGATCAACCCTTAGGAACGATTTACAACCCTAATTAAACTCTAGAACGTTTGATAACGAGAGCTAAGGTACTTAAACCATCGCTAAAACACTTCAAGAACGATTAAACATAAATAGATAAGATCGAGTTTAGCACGGCAAAATATCATAACAACATGTGATCAACAAAACGGTTAATCATAGCAATAATTTGGAAGAATAATTGTAGAAAATTTTAGGGGACGTGAAAAACATAGCCGTTACCATCGAATCAGACAAGGAGAAACGAGGAGAAACCACCACTTACCTTGGTTTTACCAGGAAAGTCCACCGAATCACTCCACGTCGTAGATCGGGGTAAAAGGATGCGGGAGAAGTTGAAATCTAGACAAAAATGGCCAAAATAGAGGTTAGGGTCGAAAAACCCTAACGAGAAATCTCAAGAAATGGGGAAGATATTACCACGATGGCGTAGCTCTCGGCGAGAGCTTTCCGGATCTATGTTAGGATGAAGATTTCGAGCAACGGAGCACCGTCGGCGGCCTCCGGAAGGTTCACGAAATATTTTCTCTCTCTCGCTCGCCGCTCTGGTTCGTGAGGAAACAATCGAAGAAGATGAAGGAATTATCTCTGATATAATTATGTATATATATATATATATATATATATATATATATATATATATATATATATATATATATATAAAGATATATACATATATATTTATAAAATGTTCTGTCCAAAAAACGAGTATTTAAGCCCGGGTACGCGGAAGTCAAAAATAAAGGTTTAGGATGGCTTCAAATCGAAACGTGCACAACATGAAAGTTGTAGATCTAGTCGAGATGAACATATTTGATGTTAACAATTTTTCCATACGACGTCGTTATGATGCTCAAAGGGCTCCCGAACGTAAACTACAGCGGACTACACGAGTACAGGCTTACGGGTACTCGAGAGGTAGAAAACGTCTACTCGAGTAGTTCAAAATGGCTACTCGAGCAGTTCAAAATGGCTACTCGAGTAGTTCAAAATGGCTACTCGAGTAGTTCAATATGACTACACGAGTAGTTCAAAACTACTCGAGTAGGTACAGAAAAAAAATTCACTCGAGTAGACATATGAGGTACTCGAGTAAAAATAAAAATTTTAAAAAAAAACACTCCAGTAAGAAGGAAGCATCACACGAGTACTGGAATAGAAGTACTCGAGAGGGCATATCACCTACTCGAGTGAGATCACTGTTGATCAGAAAAGATTTGCAAAAGAAACAATTTTTTACAAATATATCCTATAAATTAAACTATATGAATGAACAGTATTTTTCATTTTTGAATAGTAGTTTAATATTAAAATATTCATGTTTATATATTTTTAAATAAGGGAACTACGAGATCAAAACGGAGGCCCGAACGCGCGCCGAATTAAACGAAACTCGCACTGTAGGCAAACACTGACGCTACGAACACAACAGCGAAGTCAAGACCAGAATCCGACGAGACATTCCCGAGATGTTAATCTTCGGAGTATACGGCAAACATAAACAATCCAAAACTCCAATTGCGCGCCGAGACTCCAAAAATGCTCGGATTGCGACGAAACTTGACGAGCAAGTCCAAAATTACTTAACTTAAATTCCAAACGCAATATCTTCACATTACAACAAGAATTCGGCCTACTCGACCGCACGGACGCAAAAATGCCTTAACGGCATTGCGCCGTCAACTCGACGTTAAAAGTAATGCCACGACGTCATAAATCTGACGTTGCCCAAACAAATAAAATCATCGAAAAATCAGGGGCGTTAAAACTGCCCACTTAGCCCTTGAAGTTGAAAGGCTGAAGAAGCAGGTGGCGGAGATGTCTGCTACCTCCACCACTCCGCCTTAGGCGATTCCCCCTAATGCCGACGTAGTCAATGAATTCGTAGACTACGTGGGAAATGTTGGGCGACCTTCCTTCAACCCCAACAACAACCGTTATAGTAACAACTATAATCCGGGTTGCAGGAACCACCCCAACTTCTCATGGAGCAATGCGAATAATGTGCAGTGCCCGCCAAATTTTTTTGCGACCGGATTTCTGCCGCCTCCCCCTCTTCCAAAACCCTCCCCGATGGAGGAGAAGTTTTCTAAATATATAGCTTCCAACGAGTCAAATATCCGGAACATCACCGGATCGCTAAAAAACTTAGAACTCCAGGTTGGACAGCTAGCGCGAATGATGTCCGAGCGCGCGCTCGAGGCACTGTCGGGAAACACGGAGCCCAATCCATGGGAGAATATCAACGCTCTAACCCTCTGTAGCGGAAAGGAGGTGATCGATCCAAAACGGACCGATCCGCAGGTACATATTTCACCTCCCACCCCTCTTCCCCCTTCTTCGCTTACGCTGCCTTTACAAATTTTAAATGAAAAAATTATTAAAACGCCCTTCCCATATCCACACAAGCTCGATAGTGAGCGTAAGGATGCACAGTACAAAAAATTTATTTTATTATTAAAGCAAATTCACATTAATGTTCCATTCTACGACGCAATCTTGCAGATGCCTAAATATACGAAATACTTAAAACAACTTCTTTCCAATAAACAAAAATTAGAAAATATTTCGCATATTTCTCTGAATGTTGACTGCTCAGCGGCTCTTACGAATAAATTGCCCCTTAAAAGAAATGACCCGGGACAGTTTTCCATCCCGTTCCTTTTTGACAATATATTCGTAATATACACTCTTGTAGATTTAGGCACGAGCATTAATTTGATGTTGTTCTGGCTCATTCAAAAATTAGGTTTGGGCACTCCGACCCCTACTAGAATGCGAATCCAACTAGCGGATCGCTCGGTTAAGTTTCCCGTCGAGGTAGTGGAGGACGTACTTGTCCGAGTTGATAAGTTTATCTTTCCGGTAGACTTCGTCATCCTGGACATCGAGGAGGACACCGATGTACCAATTATACTCAGTCGCCCTTTTCTCGCCACCTCCCGAACATTAATTGATGTAAGTAACGGTCGTCTCCTCCTTCGGGTAGTAGATGACGAAGTTACTTTCTCTATTAATCCCTCCATAGGAGACTCGTCATCGAGCGATGCCGTTTTTTATAATTTAGACACCTATATTGGAGATTGTTCTTCCCCAATTTTCGAGTCTACTTTTTTAAATGACGATATTTATGCGCTCGAAAATTTTAAATGCGATGAGCATACCTCTATAGACTTGCCTTTCAAAATAATTGGTAAGAAAGTCATGGGAATTAAAACCTCGTTAGAAGAACCGCCCTGTCTTGAACTCAAACCCCTACCCGATTCACTCAAATACGCCTTTTTGGGAAAAGATGATACCCTTCCCATTATCATTTCTTCGCATTTGAGTGAATCGAAGACTTTTGATTTATGAGGAGTTTTGCTTAAACATCGCCACACAATTGCGTGACAAATTTTTGATCTAAAAAGGATTAACCCTTATTTCTGCACCCATAAGATTTTCCTTCTCGATAATTGCCGCAAAACCATTCAGCCGTAGCGACGGCTTAACCCAAACATGAAAGTCGTCGTTAAGGCCGAAATTATTAAATTATTAGATGCGGGGATTATTTGTCCTATATCGGATAGTACGTGGGTTAGTCCCATTTACGTGGTGCCCAAAAAGGTCGGTCTTACCGTAGAAAATGAGCCCAATGAACTCGTGCCAACTCGTACTGTTACGGGTTGGCGGGTGTGCATTGATTATAGAAAACTCAATGACGCCACCCGTAAGGATCATTTCCCATTACCTTTCTTAGACCAAATTCTAGAGCGTTTTTCCGGTCATCCGTATTTTTGTTTTCTTGATGGATTATTGGGGTTTTTCCAAATCCCCATTTCCCCCGATGATCAAGAGAAAACAACTTTTACCTGCCCGTTTGGTACCTTTGCCTATCGAAGAATGCCATTTGGCCTTTGCAACACGCCCGCTACATTCCAACGATGTATGCTGGCGATCTTTGGCGAGCTGGTAGGAGATATTATGGAAGACTTTATGGATGACTTCTCTGTTTTCGGAAGCTCTTTCCCGTCCTGTCTTCGTAATTTAGAACGTGTCCTTCAGCAATGCGAGCACAGGCATCTTGTTTTAAATTGGGAAAAGTGTAACGTTATGGTTTGAGAAGGTTTGGTTCTCGACCATATGATTTCGTCTAAGGGGATGGAGGTCGATAAGGCCAAAGTTGAAATTATCGAAAAACTTCCCCCTCCTTCCAACGTTAAATCTATTAGGAGTTTCTTAGGCCGCGTGCGCTTTTATATGCGTTTCATTCAAGATTTTTCAAAAATAATAAAGCCGCTTACTCGCCTCTTGGAAAAGGAATCAAATTTTGTCTTTGATAGTGAATGTAAGTTTGTCTTTAATTTCTTTAAACAAAAACATATCAATTCACCCATTTTAGTGGCGCCCGATTGGACCCTTCCGTTCGAAATTATGTGTGACGCTAGTGATATTGCCGTAGGAGCCGTTCTTGGCCAACGTATAAATAAATATTTTCATCCTATTTATTACGCTAGCAAGACGCTCACTTCCGCAGAAGAAAATTACACGACAACGGAAAAGGAACTTTTAGCCGTCGTTTTTGCTTTTGATAAGTTTCGCTCGTTTATAATGCTATCTAAAGTTATCGTATTTACCGACCACTCCACCTTAAAATATTTGTTAGCAAAAACGGACACAAAGCCCCGCCTTCTTCGATGGATCCTCCTCTTGCAGGAGTTCGATTTAGAGATCCGGGAAAAGAGGGGCGCGAAACATTTAGCCGCTGATCACCTCTCTCGCTTAGAAAATCCCGCTGCGGAAGCGCTCGTCAAATCTGACATAAATGATAGATTCCCCTAGAAATGCCTCCTTGCCATTACTACTTGTTCATCTTCCTCACCTTGGTTCGCAGATTTTGCGAACTATTTAGTTGCGAGGGTGCTTCCAAAAGACTTTTCGAGCCAGCAAAAGAAGAAATTCTTTTCTGACTTGAAATATATCTTTTGGGAGGACCTTTTTCTTTTTCGTATCTGCGCGGACCAAGCGGTCTGAAGATCTGTCACGGGTGTGGAGTGCACGCAAATCCTTAGGCACTGCCATGAGGGTCCGGCTGGTGGGCATTATCAAGCTAATCGGACCGCGCGGAAAGCGCTGCATGCAGGCTTCTTTTGGCCCACTCTATTCAAAGATGCTCACAATTTTGTGCACTCCTGCGATAGCTGTCAGCGGTCGGGTAAAATCTCTCATCGCGACGAGATGCCCCAAAATTTGTTTTTAGAATGCGAAGTCTTCGATTTATGGTGCATAGATTTCTTTGGCCCCATACCTCCATCTTTCAAAAATAATTATATTTTAGTGGCGGTCGACTACGTATCGAGGTGGGCGGAAGCGCAAGCTCTCCCCCCTAACGATGTGCGTGTCGTCGTTACTTTTCTTAAAAAACTATTTTCTCGCTTCGGCACACCTCGCACGATTGTAAGCGATAGGGGGACGCATTTCTGCAACAACCAGATGTCTAAGACGTTAGCTAAATATGGCGTCATGCACAAACTTTCCACCCCCTACCACCCGCAAACTAGTGGCCAAGTAGAGGTAGTCAATCGAGAGATTAAGCGAATTTTAGAGAAAACCATTTCACTTAATATGAAAGATTGGTCCATCAAACTCGACGATGCATTGTGGGCTTATCGTACCGCATACAAAACCACAATTGGTTGTACTCCGTATCGATTAGTCTACGGCAAAGAGTTCCATCTCCCCGTAGAATTAGAACATCGCGCACTTTGGGCTTTAAAATTTTTAAATCTCGACGCTAACTTAGCCACCCAAAATAGAAAACTGCAACTAAACGAGCTCGATGAATGGCGTGCAAATGCTTAAGAGAGTAATAAATTCTATAAGGAGCGTTCTATGTTTTATCACGACCGAAAACTCAAGCCCCAAAAAACCTTTTCTCCGGGCGATCTTGTCCTTCTATATAATTCACTACTTAGACTTTTCCCCGGGAAACTTAGATCACGTTGGTCCGACCCCTTCAAAGTTGAAGAGGTTTGGCCATATGAGACTGTACTCGTCTCCCACCCGGATAAAAGCTCGTTTAAAGTGAACGGTCATCGCTTAAAATTATACATAACAGGCGATCCTGTTGGCGGTAATTTTGAATCCATAACCCTCCTCGATATATAAACTGCCAAATAGTCAAGCTACATGACTATAAATAAAGAGCTCCTGGGAGGCACCCCATGTTTATCTTTTTCGCTATATCTTTACATTTTCTTTGCTATTTTCTTAATAATGCAGGATTCCTAAACTGCGCCTTCCCATCCTCCTTTCAGGGAAGCTTCTACCCCCCCCCTCTTTATTTTCTTTGTACATATTGCCATTCCTATTTGTTCCGCATATTTAAGTTACGACATTGGGGACAATGTTGGACTTAAGTATGGGGTGTTTTCTCGCTTTATTTTCCGAACTTCTATTTTCTGCACTCCAAAAAATTAAAAAAATCTAAAAATATATGTAACAACAAAACAAAACAAAAAAATTTGAAAATGAAAATTCCAAAAAATTTGTTCTTTTCCTTTCTTTTTATTATAAAAATTCCAAAAACAAATTATTCTTTTCCTTCCTTTTTATTACAAAAAATTCCAAAAAAATTATAAAACAAAAATTCCAAAAATATTTAGTTTCATTTTATAAAAATCTTTGTAAATATTTTTGTAAATATTCTTCTCTCCCCCCTTCCTTTTCCCTCTCATTCTTGTAAATAACTTCTCTTTTTCTCCCAATCTTTGTAAATAGAATGAAAATGTTCTGCAAAAAAAAAACAAAAAAGCACTTCTCTTCGCAAAACTTAAAAAAATACAAAACAATTTCGCAAAAACTTAAAAATCTAAAAATTTTTAATACATCTTCTTCAAATATCAACGCTATATGTATATATTAAAGACATAAAACACAAAAAATGAGTAAAACAAAACAAAAATTCAAAAAAAAGATAATAAATAAAAAACACAAAAAATGATAAAGACTCTAGAAAACCAAAAAATATTTTGAAACAAATAAATCAAATATATCATCCTTAATTTTCTTGCTATCCAAAAATTTTGTTTTGAGTTTATTTATATGTGAATTTTATTAATTCTTTGTTTGTTATTCGTTTGTTAATTATTGATTGAAAAATTTAAATAGTCGGAGTTAAGTTTTAAAGAATTCATTATACTTTGTTAAAAATAGTAAACTCGTTTTAGCCACTACTTCTAATTTTTCATTGATAGAAGCATTTGAATTATGTTAGAAAATAACGACTATAGAATTCAATTATGTTTACTTTTAGCTTTCTGAAAAATTGGAATGTACAATTTATTAAGGTTGCTCTCAAACATTTTTTTTAATTAAAAATCTAGTTTTCTTTTCTCCCCTCACTTATCATGACTTCCTTAGCATGATAAATTTTTTTACCATTAAAAGATCCTATGTCAATGGAAATAAGATTTCGTTCCGTAAACATAGACACCCAATAATTTAAAAAGATTATATGTTACGGAGTAAGAGGATAAAATTCATTACTCTCACACATATGCATTGGGTTAATTTTATTATTATGAAGAAAAAAATGATATTAGGGAAATAAGATTTCATTTCCTAATAATCCAAAAAGAAAAATATGGAGGTTCGAGAAAAAACTACCTCACCTCAAAATCCAAACCCTCTTCATAAACCAACATCAACCCCCCTTAGCCAATTTCATGATTCTAGAATTAATTCAAAAATCTTTTTGAGAGCATAATTTGTAAATTGCATTATTTCCAATAAAACTCCTATAAGCTAAAGTTCATATAATTCAAAACTATTTTTGTTAATCTAACCATTACAATTATTGTTTCTATTTGATTACATCAAGAATTCTTTTGGCCAAAACTTTTACGCTATTTAAATCATCTACATAATTTTAGGACTTAACTCTTACACCTCGTATATTTATTTATATCTCTCTTATGATTAATTAAGCGGTAGTTAAACTTTTCTATTCCTTATAAGTTCACCTCAAATTTTTGCTCTGGAATAGCAAAAGCTTAAGTATTGGGGTATTTGATGAGTTGTAAATATACCTACTTTATAGTATTTTTATTATGTCATTTTAGTTTAATTTTGTCTTTTTTAGTTAGTTTTATTTAATAAATTGCTTTCTTTTTGAAATAACTTAACTTAATTTTGTTTCCTGCAATTTTTCAGAAAACAAATGACCCGACATGCCCTAGTACACGCCCGTGTACTTTGGGTCACGCCCGTGACTAGGCCGTGGCACTTCATTTCAAGTGGAATCAGAAGATTTTGATGAGAAAGGTTTGATACGCCCGGGGGCACGCTCGTGTCATTTGACACGCCCCATGACCATGGCCCATGACACTCAAGCTAGACAAAATTCGCTCGACGATCGGCGACCAAGCCGACATGCCTAGAGTCACGCCCGTAACCTCGGGCGTGACTCCTCCACCTGGCACACAAACTGCCAACGACGACTTTCGACACAGACGGCGCCCAGTTCAACCTCCCCGTCACGCCCGTGTACTTTGGGTCACGTACGTGACCAGGGGAGTGACTTCCACGTGGACCTTCCGAAGTCAACAATACCATCAATCACCGAACGACATGCCCACTGTAACGCCCATGACCTGGGGCATGACCACTGCATTTTCAGCTGCAATATCAAATCGCCGTCAATCACCGAAATCTGATGTGAATAGTGCTGACACGCCCGCCGACACGCCTGTGTCGGAGGGCGTGTACTCAAAAATTTTTGCCTATAAAAGGCCAGCTGTTGTATGAGTTAAGGGTTCCAAATTTTTGAACCATTTTGCTGACAAATGCTGCTGTTTGGAGCTTGCTTTAGTGTTATGTTAGGACTTCCCCCCCCCCCCCCTCCTTCTTATGCTTGTTTGTTTAGACTTTTGTAATCAACTACTTTTGTAATAAAAATCATTGGTTTTTCATCCTTACATGCTCTAAAATGTCTTTAATGGCCTCCTTTTCACCAATCTTATATATTTATGTTTTCATTTTCATATTGCATGTGTGCGTGTATGAGTTCAAATTGCGAAATTTATGTTTTAAATCAAAAAAATATTGTTTTACTTTCATTTATGTCCAATTTCCTAGCCGTTATTATAGCTAATTTTGTTATCATACTCTTTAGACTTGGTTATACTTAGGATTTTTATGCTCCCAAATTCGTTGTTATGAACTTCTAAACAATAAAAAGGTGGGTTTCATTCCTCTTAACTTAGATTTTTCTTCGTTTTGATTATAAAACTGTTGCTTCTTTTTAGCTTTCTTCCACATTCTAAACTGTTTTACAAAGCTATTAGAATGTATAATGCATAATTTTAGTTTTTCAACAACTTTGATTTTAGGAAATACGTAAAAAGATTTTTGCTCAAACAATTTTTATTTCGACTTTTTATGCATTTCTGTCATTATCTAACGGTAAAAATGCAAACGTTTTAATTTTTCAAGCACATGCTTTTCTCACCTTAATTTGAAAACTCTTTGCTCAAACAATTTTTATTTTGCCTTTTTATGCATTTCTACGGCATTCTAGCTGTAAAAATGCAGTTGTTTTAATTATTCGATAACTTTGCCTTTCTTAAATTTTTCGCCTGCATGCGTGCGTGTATGAGATAAGTTTATTTCTTTCTCCAATTATGTAGAGTGTGTGCGTGTGCGCATTTATTTCCGCCTACTCGTTAAGAGTTAAATGTCGTGTCTTTAATTTTTCACCTACTCATTTGAGTAGGATTTGCAAGTGTGAGTATTTACATTCTACAGTGTGAGTATTTCATTTTCTGTCGTGTATGTGTGTGTGTTTTAATTTCAGCAAGTGTGTGTGTTTTTTTTATTTTCCCCCTACTCATTTGAGTTAAATGGCTGGATTTTATTTAAGTAGGACTTGTGTGTTTTTATTTTCCTCCTACTCATTTGAGTTAAATGGCTGGATTTTATTTAAGTAGGACTTGTGTGTTTTTATTTTTTGCCTACTCATTTGAGTTAAATGGCTGGACTTTATTTAAGTAGGACTTGTTGTTTTTATCTTCCGCCTACTCGCTAGAAGTTAAATGGCCGGACTTCATTTCCCTCCTACTCGTTTGAGTAGGACTTGTAATTTTCAGCTTTTATTTACCGCCTACTCATTTGAGTTAAATGACAGGTTTTTATCTTCCGCCTACACGCTAGTAGTTAAATGGCCGGACTTTATTTCCCTGTAAATATTTGAGAAAGACTTGTAATCACATTTATTTCCACCTACTCGTTTGAGTAGGACTCACTTTCATTTTAGTCCTACCCGTTTGAGTAGGACTTGCAATTTTTCAGCATATATTTCCTGCACACTCGTTTGAGTGGGACTTGCAATTTCAATTATGCAATTTTCTCTTACTTGTAACTTAGTTTTATTTTTGTCTCTTTATTATGTGTTTGGATGAGTGCAAGTGTGTTTATTAGTAGTAACTTTTCTAATATTAGGTTATCTTGCTTTTCTTCTTATACTCTTTATAACCCTTCAGCGAATAGTTTAGAACGCTCGCCTAAACAAACTCATAAGCTATCCCCATTACGATGAGTGGCTAATCATATTTAGCCCTCGGTATCGAAGAGCATTGGGATATAAAAAATGTTTTAAATAACTAAAGGTCTTATTTTTTCTATTTAATTAAAAACATAAGGTTTACTCTGGGTTAATGACACGTAGAACCACATATCGATGTGTGGGCTCTATTTCCGTTATCCATACGCTAGCTAGCCGAGAGGCCGTGTGTATGGATTGATCACCCCTGGGTAAAGAGAGTTCCGCACTAACCCTCGAGAGAGGAGGCACGCTAACTCTACCAAATTGGGTTCCCCACCCAATAGCAGGGTTCTTAGCGTACTGCGGGCATTAAGAGGAATCCTTCGTCGGAAGAGAGCCCAGTCGAATAGTCTTAACGTCCAGTTGAGCTCATTATTTTGGAACCTCCACGGCCAAGTTTTCGCTTTAATTAAATTGAAACTTTAGATCTCTAATTATTAAATTCTATTTTTAATCCTAACGTAATTCGATATCGTGTGTTATCTCTTCATCGATCTTTAATCTTAATCTATTTTCGTCCTATTTTAGTTAAAATCAACAATTTACTATTTCGGTAAAATAATAGTGCTTTCGGAGTAGTAGGGATAATCAACCCGTTCCCGGGAAATTTACGATCTGGATATTCCCCCAAATATTCTGTATTACTTGCGATAGGTACACTTGCCTACCTTAGCAAGCCCACGGTGATCGACTCATTGAACCAACCGCCAACATAAGAGTTTGTTCGCGGGCCATCACATATGAGTGGACACCCCAGTGTGAAGCTGTGTTCCAAGAACTGAAGGACAGACATACTACTGCACCCATCCTAGCCCTTCCATCCTGGAAGGAAGGATTTCAAGTTTATACTGACGCATCGTATCAATGGATTGGAGCAGTATTGATGTACTACGAGCATGTGATTGCATATGCTTCAAGACAACTGAAGAAGCATGAAGTCAACTATACAGTACATGATTTGGAATTGGGAGCAGTGGTGTTCACCTTAAAAGGTATGGAGACACTCTCTATATGACGTCCACTGCAAAATATTTTCGGAACACAAGAATTTAAAGTACGTTCATACTCAGAAGGAATTTAATTTGAGACAGCGGCAGTGGTTAAAATGTTTATGTGATTATGAATTTACTTTGAATAACCTGTAACGCCCCGAAACTAAAAGAGCGACGGGTTGCGTTTTGAGCCAAGTTTGGAACTTGGTAGGGGTCACACGGCCTGGGACACGGGCGTGTCCCAGGGGTATATCGTGCTGGGGTTGACGATCTGGCCGAGAGGTAAATGAATTTGGAGTCGACGATCGTCGAGCAGCGAACACGGCCTGAGACACGGGCATGTCCCAGGCCGTGTCCTTCTCGGGGTGAAGGCCGGGCCGTGTCGTGGGAGACACACCGTGTTAGCATACGGGCATGTTCGGGTAGACATGGGCGTGTTAATTTCGACATGGGCGTGTCGAGTACCCATGTCCCTTGCGGGACGTTTTTGATCATGTGTCGAAGGAGGAACACGACACGCTACACGACCGTGTACTGTATGACACGGGCGTGTCAAGTCGGACACGGGCGTGTCGAGAGCCCGTGTACTTTTCGGGACGCGTCGGTTTCGATGGCGAATGGGGAACACGGCCTTGGACATGGGCGTGTCACAAGCCGTGTTCGGCCCAGGTTTTGGATTTCAAGCCCGAATCGTGGCTGTCCGTTTCCTTATTTTGGGATCCGACGGTTCAGGGCTATTCATGCAATGTTATACCCAGGAATAGGGGTTTGAATACTTTATTTCACCCAAATATTCTCTTTCTATAGTTCTAGAGAGAGGGGTGAGTAAGGGAGAAGAAGGAAGAGAGATTCGGCCACCGCCGTAACTTCGGAGCCCGAATCGCGTGCCGACTTCTGATCTACGGAGGCGAGGACGTTACGGTGCTTTTCATCCGCATAGATTTCCATGGTGCCAAAGAGGAATGCTAGGGTAACGATTCTCATCATATGACATGTGAAGTCCACTTTTTTTGCATAGGAAGCCCGCTCTCGCGAGTTTACGGTGAGTTTGAGGCGTTCCTTCGAGTAGACATAAATAGTTCCCGTTGTTTAGCATGTAGAGTCCATAATCGAGAAATGGACATATGCATGATGTGTGAAGCCTACCCGGATAAGTTGGTCTGGATCGGTGATGTTGCACTGCATGAATGGCCGGAGATGTCTCCGTGCAATTGTTCATTTTTCGGGTTTTCTACGTTGTGGATTGCAACAGGGAGCCTTGTAGACTAACTCCAAGGTGCACCCGAAAAACTGGGCAGATGCGTGATTCTGCCAATTTGGTGGCCTGCGATCCAACTTGTACATAACTGGATTATGTAAGGTGTCTGATCGATTTGGGACTCGGGGAAGCTTGACCCACGCAGACAGCATAAGTTGGCATTGCGGTGTGAGAAATGGGTTAGGCGGAACCATTCCCGCTCTATGTAGTTCGGTTAGAGAGACCTAAAGTACGTAGTACATGCCGTTATCATAGATGGAGGGTCTTAGGCATTGGCCAAAAAGACCATAATGCTCACGAGATATTGCCGCCTAGGGGGTGGTGGTGAGTTAGCGGACTTTGACCGTGTTCACCGATAATATGCCCTGAGACCACGGGGTGTGTGGCCGTGCGAGCCTACACCTGTGATGTTGTGTAATTTCTTTATTTTTATGGCAATGCCAATAAAGTGAAGGGAAGGAGCATCGCCGCCCCAAGTTTGGGGGCAAGATCGTTATAATTTGATCAGCATAGCTGACCGTTGCTTTTGTTTGCCACCGTCGCCGTGGATTGTGCCTGCAGGTGCTGCAGAGCAAAGTGGTAAATAGCGGGCAAAAAGCCCTTGTTGCTGAGCCGGACCTCGAAGGCCTATATTGAATGTTTACTTGTATTATTCATGTGTGACCGGCCTGCGTGCCGTGGTTTGGAAGACACATTTTATTTAAGTAAACTATTGTAAGGCCATAAGGCCGTGTACTTGTGTATTGTACGTTCATTCCTTCTGAATTTGTTTAGTGGACATTCATGCTGTTGGCAGGGTTGTTTATTTATTGCAACTTTTAAATTGCTTCCGCTAGAATATACTCTGTGTAGGACGTTGATTCTTAGTTGGATGTGTTGGGTATTGTATCCACAACGTACCTGATTTGAAGAAGCCCCTGAACAAGCTAAGGTAAATAGGCAATGTTTTTGACAAATTATTTCAAGTTGTGCTTGCAATTATTCCACGCTAAGTGCACACCAATGTCAGGGTGCAGTAGGTCAATATACACGGGTCTGCACGACGTAATCCCTCGTTGAGCAGATCAGTGTGTTGGCCTATGTGTACTCTCTCTATTGGAGTGCACTTACTTTCAAGTACAGGGCTGTAATCTTGCAAGAGCAGACAAGGAGCAAGGATGGGTCAAGGAGCTCATCATGGGTGGAAAGACGAAAATTCGTCTAAGTATAATTCGACGAGAATCACCAAGTGATTCTCGCTGATTCAGCGAGAATCACTCGCTGAATCGTCGAGAATCATTAGTGATTCTCGCCGACTCTTTCCGACTACCTCAAAACGGTGCCAAGTAAGATTCGGCGAGAATCACTAGTGATTCTCGCCGAACCCATCGCTGAGCAGATCATGAATACCAAGTAATATTCGTTGAGAATCAACAAGTGATTCTGCGAGAATCACTAGTGATTCTCGACGAATCGTCGAGAATCACTACTGATTCTCGCCGATTCGTCGAGAATCACCTGCGATTCTCGCTGATTTTTACTTAGCGATTTCTCTGGAACTTCCTGAACCGGATTCTGCCGCTGACAATGTTTTGGACCGGGACTTAGGGATTCTTCTTGTGGGTCCCACAATGGTCATTTTGAAAGCATCTACAGTATATATATACGGGTATTTTGAATGGAATACAGACACAGAAAAGAAGCCGAGCAAGATCTAACCCTAAAATCGCGAAACTGCTCCTCCGCCGCCGTCGCCGCTCGCGCTAGTTGGTCGCCGCTGTTGATCGCGTTTCTTCCCAATCTCCGGCGACAGAAGCTTAGCCAAGCTTAGAGTCTCACGCGTCTATCCAGAGATCCCTTGTCTCTCGATTTGTTGATCGGGAAAAACTTCCCCGTCCGAATCGATCGAGACGACCGATCCTCGTGTGACCGTTGGTAGACCTAGCTACCTTCGCTACGAAGTTTGGATCTCTAAAGAACAGCAGCCGCACATCATCGTCGCCTCCGATCCCGTGAACCTAGCCGCCGCCCTTTTTGCCGCTGCCGGTTCCGGGGAGATCCTCTCCAAGAGAGACCAAGGTTGTGGACTCTTTGTAGACTTCAAGATCACGTCATCAACGAAGAGGGACACCGTAGTCTCCACACGTAGTTTGTATTTCTTGTACATTCTATTTTACTTTTGTTGTAAAGGAACGTTGGTTCCTAGTTGTAAGAGTTGGGTGCAACCCGGTTTGTGGGAGTCTTGACTCCTACGTATGGAAGGGTTCCTTCCGATAGTGCAGGGATTGGATTTCAATCCCGTTGGAGAAGAGACCGAGTCGTCCCTGGTTGGGAGATAGGTCGAAGGGGGAAAGTGGATGTACCCAAGTCGGGGAACCACTATAAATAGCTTGTGTACTCTATTGTGCTGTGTTGTTTTATTTTCGTGTGTAGGTACAATTTAAATTCCACAAAAGCGCCGCACGTCACCTATTCCCCGCCCAATAGGTGAACATAGTTGACACTAGGTGGACTTTCAAGTGGTATCAGAGCGAGGTTCCTCATCAAAAAGGTTAACACCTTGAGTTGAATCAGGGCACTAGTGTCAAGAAGAAGACAACAGCTACTATGGACGGGCTCAAGTACACAGGCAAGATCCCAGTGTGCACCAGGCTCAACTTTCCTATCTGGAAGGAAAGGATCAGGTTCTACATGGAAGCTGTTGATCCTCGACTCTTCTTGATCGTGGAGGAGGGACCTTATGTCCCCACTAAGGCCTCCACCATTGATCCTACCAAGAAAGTGCCAAAGAAACTTTCTGAAATGGACAAGGACAAGATGGTGCTAGTAGGACTTGACAAGAAGGCGCGAAACATTCTGGTCAGCGCGGTTGATGACTCAATGATGCAAAACTTCAGCAACTGCAGGACAGCACAGGAGATCTGGTAGTGCCTGATCATCCTAATGGAGGGCACGGATGAAGTGAGGGATGATCGGAGATCCCTCCTGAACCAGAAATATAAGTCCTTCAGACAAGGGCCTAAGGAAGAGATCGGAGTCACATACGAGAACTTCTTCAAGATCGTCAACGCCCTCAAAGGATACAGTAGAGTGTTCACTAATGGTGAACTCAATGATAAATTCCTTAGGTCCCTTACTAAGGAATGGGACACAAAGATCTGCGCCATCCGAGAGTTTGGCAGGCTAGCTGAGACTGACCCGCAAATTCTGTTTGGGAAGCTGATGTCCTATGAGCTTCAGCTGAACACCAGGAAAGCAGAAGAAGAAGCAGAGAAGGCTGCAGCCAAAGAAAAGACTGTGGCTCTAAAAGCCAGTCACTCCAAAAAAGGCAAGGGTGCGGTTTTATACCGTGCCAGGAAAAAGGATGAGGAGGAGGACTCCGAGCCATGCTCCTCCAGCTCAGAGCTGTCGGAGGAGGATTTCTCCCTCATCACCAGAGAGTTCAAGAAGTTCCTCAAGATGAGGAATCAAAGAAAGAGAGATGGCTCCTCCTCCAGGCATCAGAAGAAAAATTATTCTTCTGAACGGTATGCTTCTAAACCGAACAAACATCGCTCCTCTGACATTATTTGCTTTGGATGCAATAAGCCAGGACACGTCGTGGCCGACTGCTATCAAGGCAAGAGAGAAAAAGGGAAAGAAGAGGAGCACAAATCTTCGAGAGATAAGAAGAAAGAGCGGAGCTACATCGCCAAAAGGCCAAAGACACTGAGCGAGTCTGATTCCTCATACTCCAGTGATGATGAGGAATCCTACTTCGGGCTGGTGGGTCGCTCCGACTCAGAAGGAGAATGCCCCCCATTTACTGGGAAGGTAAAAGCTCACTCCCCTCTCTCCGACTCCGACTCTGATCCTGAGTCTCAGGATGATGAACCTGAGGATAGCCTTTCGGCCCGTGAAGCTGAGCTCCTCGAGAAGTATGAGCTTCTGCTCAACACTTTCGAGGAGTGCCGAAAGAGATTGAAGGCTGAGAAAAAGGAAGTAAAATTCCTTAAAGGTGAGTGTGTTTCCCTAAGGGAAGAGGTCACCAGTTTGATCTCTCTCCGACAGGAGCACCTTGACCTGACCTCAAAGCATTCAGAGTCTCTGAAACTCCTTGATCTTAAGCTGGAGGAAGTCGACAAGTTGGAAGAACAACTTGCGGCAGAAAGGAAGATCGTTAAGAGCTTCTCTATGCCAAAAACAGTTCTTCCAGTTGTTGATACCTTCTCTGCTCAGGCCAAAGGAGCTGGCTTGGGGCATGTAGGGGTATCTGGTTCCTTATCCAGGAGAAACAGGAACCAGAGGAAGAATAAGACCGCCAAGAAGCCTCTGCTGATGAAAAGGGAAAGGCTCCGCTCAGTCCTGTTGCGTTCAGAAAGCCTAGCTTTCCTTGCAACCAACATGACTTTGAATCAACCTTTGGTCATCATTTCCGGCCCTCGGTAGCAAAGCCAAAGAGCCGATATGATGGTTGGACCTTTCCCCGGAACTTCGGTGAGAGTGCCCTCAAGGCACCTTATGAGGAAATCCACATGGGAAATTATGGTCAATTCTCTAGCGGCCATAATGGAAAGCAGGCACCAAAAGCCAAGCCTGTTATACAGAAGGTGACGAAGTCATGTGACTGCTGTCACCATGAGGCCTCCACCTCCAGATCCAAGGCCCCAGCTGTACCCACCGTTCCCAGGGTAAGGCAGGAGCCTAGGAAGAGGTACAACAGATTCGACTGTTGGTGCTGTGGCAAAGTCGGTCACTTTGCCGTGGATTGTTGGTTTAATCCAAGGCATTACGAGACTCCATATGTTAGCAATGCGAGGCCGACCACTCGTAGGGTTAACCAACCGAGGGGGAGTGTGCTAACCAGGAATCTAGGACCCAAGTTCGATTGGGTTCCTAAGGCAAATTAATTTTGTTTTGTAGGAATGTCCAAAGGCCACCAAAACGCCGATCTGGTATTTGGACAGTGGATGCTCCTGGCATATGACTGGGACAAGAAGCCTGGTGCGTGATTACACTCCAGTCGAGAATGAACCCAAAGTCGTCTTTGGAGGGTCAGATCGAGGAGTCACCAGAGGTTACGGTATGATTTCCAACGGTATAATCTCTATCACCGACGTGGCTTATGTTGAAGGGTTAAACCATAACCTGATCAGTGTAAGTCAGTTATGTGACAAAGGTTATGACGTTAAGTTCTGCAAGGATAAATGTCTAATAATTTCACGTACCTCTTCTGAGACGGTATTATCAGGCATTAGGAGCAGAAATATCTTCTGCTTAGATTTTCTCAGTTTAGATTCATCTACCCCCGTATGCCTTGTGGCAAGAGGCAGTGCATCTCTTTGTGATCAATGGCACAAGAGATTGGCTCATATTAATTTCAAGACAATTAGTATGCTGTTTTCTAAGAACTTAGTAAGGGACGCTCCCATTATCAAGTGCATCAAAGATAGCCCCTGTCCTATATGCCAGATGGGCAAACGGACTCGGGTTACCTTTAAGAGCATCGCTGACAAAGACTCTTCCCGATGTCTTTACCTTTTACATATGGACTTGTTTGGTCCAATGCAAGTACATAGCTTGGGAGGCAAGTCCTATACGCTAGTGATAGTTGATGATCATTCTCGGTTTACATGGGTGTTCTTTTTGAAACTAAAGTCAGATACGTTTGACATCTTCACTAGTTTTGTCAGGCAGGTTCAAAACGAATTTAACTGCTCAGTGGTCAAAATCAGAAGTGACCATGGAACAGAATTCGAATCTGGTGCTATGACAGAATTTTGTGAATAACAAGGTATCTTTCATGAGTTTTCCTCCCCATGCACTCCTCAGCAAAATGGAGTTGCGGAGAGGAGAAATAGAAATCTCATTGAAGCCTGCACGACAATGTTGAAAGACGCTTCTCTCCCGGAATACTTCTAGGCAGAGGCTGTCAATACAGCTTGTCATGTACAAAATAGAGCATCGATCAACAAGCATCATCGTAAGACGCCTTACGAGCTACTGAAAGGCAGGAAACCAACCATGTCCTACTTGAGGATTTTTAGTTGCAGATGCTATGTACTGAATAATGGGAAGTACCCGCGTACTAAATTTGGTGAAAAATGCTTCGTAGGCATATTCATGGGCTATAGTTCCCACAGTCGGGCATATAGGGTCTTCAATAAGAAAAACCTAGTGGTAGAAGAATCAATAAATGTTGTATTTGATGAAGGAAGTTTGCTTAACAGCAATTCTTCCAGTGGTATTCTTGAAGATGCAGGTGCACGACTTGAACAGCTGAGTCTGGATGAGACCGCTAAAGATGACACTCCTAAGTACGTCAAAGTTTCCACCTCCACGTCATCTGAAAATGTTGAAGATCAAAATGGAACAAATTTCTTAGAAGAAGGAGAAGCCCAAGAAGTAGTCGAAGCTCCAGACGCCAGACTTCTTGAGCTCCGGCACGTGAGGGATCATCCTAGAGATCAGATCATCGGAGATCCTCATGTCGGTGTCAGAACTCGAAGAGGTACTATTAACGAAGTATTGCATCTTAGCTTCCTGTCACAGGTTGAGCCAAAGAAGTTCGATGAGGCGAACAAGGATGCCGCATGGATTCTGGCCATGCAAGATGAACTACATCAATTCGAACGTTGCAACGTTTGGACGCTAGTTCCCAGACCATACAAGCAGAATATGATTGGCACCAAGTGGATCTTCAGAAACAAGCTGGATGAACATGGTGTCATCATAAAGAACAAGGCAAGGCTGGTGGCTCAAGGTTACAGACAGGAGGAGGGGATTGACTTCGACCAGACCTTCGCACCAGTAGCAAGGCTCAAGGCAATCAGATTGTTCCTGGCGTATGCTTCGCACAAAGGATTCACAGTTTATTAAATGGATGTGAAATCAGCATTCCTGAACGGAGATCTGAAAGAGGAAGTATACGTCGCTCAACCCCCAGGTTTTGTCGATCCTACTTTTCCCAATCATGTCTATTTTCTTAATAAAGCTTTATATGGGTTAAAACAAGCTCCACGAGCTTGGTATGAGACTTTATCTAGTTTTCTTCTTGAGAACAAGTTCTCTAGAGGTAAAATAGATAAAACATTGTTTCTCAGGGAAGTCAAAGGCAAGATTTTGCTGGTGCAAATCTATGTCGATGACATAATATTCGGCTCAACGGACAACAATCTTTGCAAAAAGTTTTCTAAACTTATGCAAGGAAAGTTTGAAATGAGCAGTATGGGAGAGCTCAAGTATTTCTTGGGACTTCAAGTGAAACAGTCTGAGGATGGAATCTTCATCTCTCAGACGAAGTTCACAAATGAACTTCTTAAGAAATTCGGTATGGAGAGTGCAACCTCTATGAGGACTCCAATGGGATCCACTATGTCTCTGGATAAGGATGAGAAAGGTAAACCTTTCGATGAAACCAAATACAGAAGCATCATTGGATCCCTGCTCTATCTTACTGCCAGTAGACCGGATATCATGTTCTCCACATGTGTCTGTGCCAGATATCAGGTGAACACTAAGGAATCTCACTATGTCGCTGCAAAGCGAATTCTAAGATACCTTAAAGGTACTCCCAATCTTGGCTTGTGGTACCCGAGAAACAATGATGTCGAGCTAATAGGTTTTTCAGATGCTGATTTTGCAGGGAGTAGGGATGACAGGAAAAGCACATCCGGGACGTGTCAGTTCCTCGGACGAAGGCTTGTCTCATGGAATAGCAAGAAACAAAATTGTGTTGCAACCTCCACAGCAGAGTCTAAATACATCTCGGCGGGCAGCTATTGCGCACAACTCCTATGGATCAGAAACCAGTTAGCCGACTACGACCTTCAGTTCAAGGAAGTTCCCATGTACTGCGACTCCTTCAGTGCGATTGCAATTGCCAACAACCCGGTATCGCACAGCAGAACGAAGCATATTGAAGTGCGATACCACTTCATTCTGGAGCACGTGGAGTACAAGGACATTTCTCTCTGTTATGTCCCTATGGACAAGCAGATTGCAGATATATTCACAAAGCCCTTAGACGAAGCCAAGTTCAGTCTCTTCAAAACTGAATTGGGAATGCTAAATTATGAGGAATGAAGACTACAGAAGCTCCAGGATCATGCATCTAGAGGGAGCCTCTGCAAGGTACTCAAGTTGAGCCCAGGCGCAAGAACTGAGGGGGAGCAAGGTACTCAAGTATGAGCACAGGTACAAGAACTGAGGGGGAGCAAGGGGACAAATGCTACAGACCCTGATTTGCAGAAGCCGAAAAGGGGGAGATTACCCTCTCGGCTAAGGCTAAGGTGGCTCCAAGCTTGCTCCCAAGAAATTGGTATTGGTAATGAATAACTCACTCACCTCAATTTCAAGTTTATGATTTTCATTCCTATACGCTTTATTCACCTTAGCTTGTAGGGTTTAGGATTCTTCAAATAAGGGAAGATTGTTGGGTATTGTATCCACAACGTACCTGATTTGAAGAAGCCCCTGAACAAGCTAAGGTAAATAGGCAATGTTTTTGACAAATTATTTCAAGTTGTGCTTGCAGTTATTCCACGCTAAGTGCACACCAATGTCAGGGTGCAGTAGGTCAATATGCACGGGTCTGCACGACGTAATCCCTCGTTGACCAGATCAGTGTGTTGGCCTACGTGTACTCTCTCTATTGGAGTGCACTTACTTTCAAGTACATGGCTGTAATCTTGCAAGAGCAGACAAGGAGCAAGGATGGGTCAAGGAGCTCATCATGGGTGGAAAGACGAAAATTCGTCTAAGTATAATTCGAAGAGAATCACCAAGTGATTCTCGCCGAATCGTAGAGAATCATTAGTGATTCTCGCCGACTCTTTCCGGCTACCTCAAAACAGTGCCAAGTAAGATTCGGCGAGAATCACTAGTGATTCTCGACGAACCCATCGCTGAGCAGATCATGAATACCAAGTAATATTCGTTGAGAATCAACAAGTGATTCGGCGAGAATCACTAGTGATTCTCGACGAATCGTCGAGAATCACTAACTGATTCTCGCCGATTCGTCGAGAATCACCTGCGATTCTCGCCGATTTTTACTTAGCGATTTCTCTGGAACTTCCTGAACCGGATTCTGCCGCTGACAATGTTCTGGACCGGGACTTAGGGATTCTTCTTGTGGGTCCCACAACGGTCATTTTGAAAGCGTCTACAGTATATATATACGGGTATTTTGAACGGAATACAGACACAGAAAAGAAGCCGAGCACGAACTAACCCTAAAATCGCGAAACTGCTCCGCCGCCGCCGTCGCCGCTCGCGCTAGTTGGTCGCCGTTGTTGATCGCGTTTCTTCACGATCTTCGGCGACAGAAGCTTAGCCAAGCTTAGAGTCTCACGCGTCTATCCAGAGATCCCTTGTCTCTCGATTTGTTGATCGGGAAAAACTTCCCCGTCCGAATCGATCGAGACGACCTATCCTCGTTTGACCGTTGGTAGACCTAGCTAGCTTCGCTACGAAGTTTGGATCTCTAAATAACAGCAGCCGCACATCGTCGTCGCCGCCGATCCCGTGAACCTAGCCGCCGCCCTTCTTGCCGCCGCCGGTTCCGGGGAGATCCTCTCCAAGAGAGACCAAGGTTGTGGACTCTTTGTAGACTTCAAGATCACGTCGTCAACGAAGAGGGACACCGTAGTCTCCACACGTAGTTTGTATTTCTTGTACATTCTATTTAACTTTTGTTGTAAAAGAACGTTGGTTCCTAGTTGTAAGAGTTGGGTGCAACCCGGTTTGTGGGAGTGTTGACTCTTACATGTGGAAGGGTTCCTTCCGATAGTGCAGGGATTGGATTTCAATCCCGTTGGAGATGAGACTGAGTCGTCCCTGGTTGGGAGATAGGTCGAAGGGGGAAAGTGGATGTACCTAAGTCGGGGAACCACTATAAATAGCTTGTGTACTCTGTTGTGCTGCGTTGTTTTATTTTCGTGTGCAGGTACAATTTAAATTCCGCAAAAGCGCCGCACGTCACCTATTCCCCCCCCCATAGGTGAACATAGTTGACACTAGGTGGACTTTCAGGATGGTTTCCATTAAGTAACCTTCCGGTCTGTCTGTGGTATATGGCGTCGGGCCACAACCGGACCTACAGCTATATGTTATGCGACGGATTGGGGGTGTTAAAATTTGGTATCAGACTACTGCTTTCGGTCAACTTAAATGAATTCGTGGGAGAATTCTTTTAAGGGGTGGTGAGCACATGTGTGTGTGTCATCATTATAACATAAAAGAACTCATGAATGTCCAATTAGGAATGAAAATACACATGTTTGGGGAACCTGCGTGTTCCTATAATTGCTTTTTGCAATTTTGTTTGGTCGCTTAACGATGTTTTGTACAACTATAGGTGACCAGAAGTGATGCAGGGCCGTCAGAACGCCCGATTTCTGAGGCTAGTAGCTCACCGAATGATGCGCCTGTAACATCTCCCTCGGTAGAAACCATACGATTGGTGGCTGAAGCGGTGCTTGCGATGGTCAATGGACAGCCTACAAGGCAAATGCAGCAGCCCGCTCCTACGATGGAGCATGTACCGCTTTAAACAGATGAACCGAGAAGGGTGGAGCAGGTGGTGGTGGAGCCTTTGGTGCCTAGGAGAGCAACTGAAAGGCAGCTCAAACATGTTATGGGATTCAATCCTCTGATGTTCTCGAGGACGGGAACCCCATCCCAAGAAGAGGATTGGCTCTCCCAACTGAAGAGAGTACTGACAGCTACTGAAACGGAAGAGTGGCAGATGACCACTATAGGTACATTCCTGTTCGACGGAGATGATAGGTTGTAGTGGGAAGGTTTGGTGATACATCACTTGAGGGGAAGGCAATTTACAGACGTCTCGATCAAGGAGTTTTTGAGACTATTCTTGGCAAGGTACCTTCCCTCGGCTCAGAGGATAGGATTAGAGAATGAGTTCCAGAAGCTGACACAAGGAGAGAGTAGCGTGGATGAGTATCTCCACGAATTTACTCGGTTGGGTCGGTACGGTAGCTCTACATTCGCGGACGAGCAATGTAAGACAAACCGATTCAATGAAGGTTTGAGAGATAACTTAAGGCTACTGCTCTCGGGGCCTTTGACGCAGGGCTTCTTGACTTAGGTCAATACGGCTCTGTCGTTGGAAAAGGATTTGAAGAATGTGCAAGTGAAGAAAAACACTAGTGATAACAGGACAGAGTTCAAAGTGCCGGCTAATGTGAAGTGTGGGTATCGTAAGTTCAATAAGAAGGCTAGGACTTCGGGTCTAGCCCCTTCTTCCGGTGCTTCAGGGGCAACTACAAGCCGAACCTCCGGCGCATGCTACAATTGTGGGAAGCCGGGACACTTTGCCTGAGACTGCTGGAGCGGATGTCCCAAGTCTGAGAGGAAGCCGGGAGCAACATATGTGGAAAGGGCAAGGCGGTGGAGTCAACCGCATCCTATTATGCTCTGGCTCAACCCAGAGTCTACCATCTTGGCTAGCAGGAGGCCATCAAGAAAGCGATTGTGGTGACAGGTATGGTTTAAATTTATAGCAAGTTTATTTTTAAATACTTGTTATGCACGTGTTATCTTACCACTGATTGTATAGGCTTTGTTTTGATTTGTGAGAATTCGGCGAGAACACTCTTTGATACGGGAGCTTGACACTCCTTTTTGTCTGAATGATTCATATCACGCATCGGAGTACCTTCTTCGATGGCAAAGGACAAACTGGATGTGTTGTTGCCCAATGGGTGATCGATGCGCGCGGATAGAATCTGTTGCGTTAAGATTCGTATTGGGAGTCAAGAGTTCGATTTGCAAGCGTCGTTACTACCGCTGGTGGAGTTCGACGTGATATTTAGCATGGACTGGCTCTCGGAGCAGCAAGCTTATATTGATTGCAGTCGCAAGGAGGTCAAGTTGGGAAAAAGTCATGAGACGACTTTTACGGGATTGAAAGGGTCGAGCAAGACTTTGATGTATGCTCTTTAGGTGGTGAAGGCGGTTCATGCTGGAGCAGAGCTGTTCTTCATGCTAGTGGAGGTTGCAAAGCCTAAGCCTACGTTGGACAGTATTTCAGTGGTATCCGAGTACCCTGATGTGTTCCCTGGCGATCTTCCTAGAGCCCCACCTCAATGGGAGATTGATTTCACCATCGAGCTAGTACCAGGTGCGAAACCTGTGTCACGTTCTCCGTATCGGCTAAGGCCTAAGGAAATGGCAGAGGTGAAGGTTCAACTTCAAGAGTTGTTGGAGCAGGGGTATGTGCGTCCAAGTTCTTTGCCTTGGAGCGCACCAATCCCTTTTGTTAAGAAGAAGGACAGAAGCTTGATACTTTTTATTGATTACCGAGAACTGAATAAGCTAACGGAGAAGAATAAGTACCTGATCCTGAGGATTGATGATCCGTTCGATCAGTTAGTCAGGTCGACGGTGTACTCAAAATTGGATCTCAAGTCCGGTTATTATCAGTTGAGGATAAGGGAGAGTGATATCCATAAGACAGCTTTTAGTACGAGACACAGACATTATGAGTTTACGGTCATGCTGTTTGGGCTGACGAATGCGCCATCTGTGTTCATGGATCTGATGAACGGGACTTTCAGGGAGTACCTAGACCACTTTGTGATCGTCTTCATCGACGACATATTAGTGTACTCGCATAGTGATGAGGATCACTTCAAGCATCTGCATTTGGTGTTGGAGACGCTGAGGAGTAATCAATTTTACGCCAAGTTCTCCAAATGCGAGTTTTGGTTGCCCTCAGTAGCGTTCCTTGGTCACATATTCAGTGGAGGGGGAATTGTGGTGGATCCGGCAAAGATTGTTGCGATACAAGTGTGGCCTGTACTGTCTACGATAGCGAAAGTCCGGAGTTTTCTGGGGCTTGCCGGCTATTATAGGCGCTTCGTGGAGAACTTCTCACGGATAGCGTTACCCCTCATGACTCTGACAAGGAAGGAGCAGAAGTTTGTTTGGACGTCGGAGTGCACGCGAGCTTTTGAGGAGCTGCAAAGTCAGTTGACCACGACACCTGTGCTGAGTTCACCGAGTGGGACAGAAGGTTTTGAGATTTATAGCGATGCTTCAGGAAGGGGATTGGGTTGTGTGCTACTGCAGCATGGAAGTGTGATAGCGTATGGCTCGCGACAGCTGAAAGTGCATGAGAGGAATTATCCGGTTCATGACTTGGAGTTAGCGGCCGTGATTTTTGCCTTGAAGCTGTGGAGGCACTACTTGTACGGGATGAAGGTCGATATCTATACCGACCACAAGAGCCTGCAATACCTGTTAGATCAGAAAGATCTAAATATTTGACAACGGAGATGGATGGAGTTCCTGGGGACTACACGTTCAAAATTCATTATGTGCCTGGGAAAGGCAATGCAGTTGCAGATGTGTTGAGTCGCAGGGCCCCAGCTCAAGCCAATTGGCTGTCAATCCTTAATGAGCGGTTGGTTAGGGAGTTGGAGGCATTGGAGATCTCTTGTGTAGACAAGCAAACAAGTGTCGAAGTGCTATTGAAATGGACAGAAGTTCAGTGTGACCTGGCTGATCGGCTTCGGCAGGCTTTGATATGGATGGCCGCATGAAGCAAATCATGGTTGATGCTTTGGATGGGTCAATTTCCCAATTTGTTGTTGAGGATGGATTGCTATGGAACGACGGTGGTCTGTGCGTCCCAAACGTGGGCAATCTGCGACCGAATTTGATGTACGAGTCTCATCATACCAAGTACTCGATCCACCCAGGGAACAGGAAGATGTACCTTGATGTGAAGAAATTGTTCTGGTGGCTAGGATGTAAGAAGGATGTGGCACTATACGTGGCGAAGTGTCAAACATGTGCCTTGGTGAAGGTGGAATGCCAAAAGCCGGGATGATTCTTGAAGTCCTTGCCTATTCTAGAGTGGAAGTTCGACGACATTACTATGGACTTTGTGCAAGGTTTACCAAGGTCACAGAAGGGAAATGATGCAATCTAGGTGATCGTAGATCGTCTGATGAAAGTGTCGCACTTCATCCCGCATAGGAAGGATGATCCTGTGGAGAAATTGGCAAATTTATACGTGGATAAAATTGTACGGCTTCATAGTGTGCCCCACAGCATCGTGAGTGGCCGAGATGGCGGTTCACGTACAATGATTGGAGGTTGGTGCAGCAGATGTTGGGAACAAAACTGAGTTTCAACACAGCCTTTCATCCGCAGACGGATGGTCAGACCGAGAGGGTCAATAGGACGATGGAAGACATGCTTTATATGTGTGTTCTGGACTTCGGGAAGCAGTGGGAAGATCACCTATACTTAGAGGAATTCGCTTACAACAATAGCTACCAAGCGAGCATACAAATGGCGCCCTTCGAGGCCCTTTATGGTAGAAGATGTCGCACGCCTTTGTCTTGATTTGAAATAGGTGAGTCAAAGTTGTACAAGAACCAAGAGGTGGAAGATGCAACATCGTTGGTTCGAACGATTCGAGAGAGATTGCTAATCGCGCAGGACCGCCAAGCTAAGTACTATCACGGCAAGCGTAAGAATGTGGAGTCCGCTGTCATCGACTGGGTGTACTTGAAGATCAAGCCTTTCAAGGGTGCCTCGCGGGTGCGACGCTTGAAGAAGCTAAGCCCGAGGTACCTTAGACTGTTTGAGGTTCTGGAGCGGATTGGCGAAGCAGCTTATCGATTGAGGATATCTGTGGAGCTTAGTGTCTACGCGATGTATTCCACATATTGGTGCTGCGGAAGGCGGTGCAAATGCCTTCGCAAATGATTGTGGTCGATCAAGTGTCGGTCGATAATGGGTTGACGATGAAGGTCAAGCCCCTTTGCATTGAGTGCTCGGAAGTCAAGCGGCTACTCAACAAAGATATCAGAATAGTCAAAGTCTGTTGGGACAATTGAGGTCAGGTGGAGCTCTCCTGGGAGAGAGAGCAGACCATGCTTGAGAAGTACCCGGAGTTATTCCACCCAGGTTGTAACACCTCCCCTGTAATGACCGTCTAATATGGGCCCGGCCGAGGCCCCACAACATACAGACGCCACAGCTTTAGTATTATAAGATGATATAACTACCCAAACTCAAAAATCATAAGCAAAACACAGCGGAAACATCAACCAAGATTAGAAGTTATAAACATCCATAAGAGTCTTGAATCGGCCTTAAGGCCTTACAACAAAAAGGGAGTCCAAAACTCCAAAAATACATAAACATCAAAGTGCATAGGCACACCTAAGCTACCTCGGCATGTAAGCCGGAAATCAATAACATCAAACATACTAAAAACCCAAAAGTAAAGCCATAGCAAGGACGGTAACACTTCATGAGGCTTAGGCATTTCTGGCCGATGAGCTAGCTCCTGCTTGTGATCCTTGCCCTGTAAAATTTGGTTGTAATGTGGGTCAGCAAAGACTGACATCAAACTGTGTAACAAACACATCTCCTCCCGGCCACCCCTAACGGACCTCGGGGTACCCCTCCAACCTGCAAGTCAGCACTTCGTATACAACATACAAAAAACAAGTATAGCACTAATGAACAGGCTTGGATGTCTCAAACAACATGCACATTCTCTGCTGCTGAGCATATAAAGAAAATGGGCCTACTATGCTGCATGAATGCAAAACCCAGGCTTCACCCAAGGCACCCTAACGCGTATGCATCTAGCACATCATCACTAAATCTGGGTTCTCATCATTTCCCCATTGGCATTAAGCCACAAACAAAGGGGGCACTACAATTCCCCCAATGACATGCAAGATGCCACACAGAATTCTTGCCAAGGCCCCACACGCTTATGGTCTTAGACCTGGGCTTGCCTACAAACTCTGACTTCTCATGTCAGGATTCTGTCTAACACACTGACCGATTCTAAGAAGCCTTGCTGGACACCACCCGCTCATGGCCTCATTGCCAGTGCTTGCCCCATGCTTGGCATTCTCGTCAGTCTCACAGAAGGGGACTAGTCTCGCCGGGACACTCTCCACACATGACTTGCATGTCATGGTATAGCCAGCCGACAACGGAGATAAAGCTACGCCTTAGCACATTACAATCCAAAAACCATTCCTACCCTAATCCCTCATTCGTATTGCAACGTCCCCGCGCATCAAGGAAACCATCTACCGCCAATGCAGAGCTAACCTTATCCACCAAGGATACCGTCTACCGCCATTGAGGTGCTAACCTTATCCGGTTCCGACTACACGTACTCACACGAGAAAAGGTGAAAACATCACAAACATCACAAACGGCATCTTGCCACAACGGATCTCTACGAATCCTTAAAGCTCGTATGCAACATCACTGAGTCGGACTAACGGTCGCGACTACGGCTTCACCCACCGTGCCTAATCAACTAACGGAGCAGATCTCTAAAGCAAAAACATGTCGGGGACGGACCCAATCGACCCGGAGGTTCCTCTTGAACCTTGGCGACCTAAACCCCTCTCATTTGAGCGTTTCGTGCCCAAAAACTAGAAAGTAAAAGATGCAAAACATGCATCCTAAAACTAAGAGGAGAAGTGTCGTTACCTTCCGACCTCTATTCCTAGCCATAGCAACTTAGCCGGATGAAAACCTTCGCAACGGTCTTGCCTCCAGGGATCTGGACTCGGCTCGCGATTTGGAGCACCGAAGCTTCTCCGGCAGCCGGATCTCTCCTTCACCTTCTTCCTTGCTCTGCTTTCTCTCTAGATCTTAGAAAGAGAGTGTTTGAAGAAGAATGAGGGTTTCTTTACCCTATTCCCGGACTTAACTCAGCAAGGGCAACCCTGGACCATCAGATCCCAAAAGAAGGAAATGAACGACCACGATCTGAACTGAAAGTCAAAACACCTGGGCCGAACACGGCTTGTGACACACCCGTGTCCAAGGCTGTGTTCTCCAATCGATGCCAAAACCGTCGCACCCAAAACACGACACGGGTACTTGACACACCTGTGTCACATTTGACACGGTCGTGTCCAACACAAACACGCCTGGGCTCCCGGCCGTGTTCAATCCCCTTACACGACCCGGCTCACAACCCGAGAGGGACACGGCCTGGGACACGCCCGTGTCTCAGGCCGTGTTTGAAGTCTCGACGATCGTCGACTGCCTCTTCATTGACTTCACAGAAAAAATTCGTCGAACACGCTCGACACGGCCTTGGACACGCTTGTGTCTCAGGTTGTGTTCACTGTCTCGACACATCATCGAGCGCAGTTTGTCGACCAGCCGGGCTCTCGACGAACCCGGCACGACACGACCATGGACATGCCCGTGTCCTAGGCCGTGTGACCCTGTCTCGACACTTCGTCGAGCGAAAATCTTCGACTTTCCGGGCTCTCGACGAACACGGCACGACACGGCCACGGATACGCCTATGTCCTACGCCGTGTGACCCTTACCAAGACCCAAACTTGGCTCTCGACGCTGCTCGTCCTTCTTCCGAATTTTGGGGCGTTACAACTCTCTCCCCCTTAAAAGAATTTCATCCCGAAATTACCAAAAATCAAAAAGAGGTACATAAAACTTAAATGTTACCTGAACGGAAAAACTCTGGATACTCCTCCAGCATGGTTTGTTCTCGCTCACAAGAGAGTTCCTCACAGCCATAGTTGTCCCATCGAACTTTCACGAGTTTGATCTCTTTGTTTCGCAACTGCCGAATTTCTGAATCCTCTATAGCAATTGGACGGACTCACGTCCTCAAGTCTTCCTCTATCGGCACCGATGCCGATTCGATCACCACACTAGCCTCTACCAAGGCTTTCCTCAAGACGGAGACATGGAAGACGTCGTGCAGTCCACTCAACTCTGCGGACAATGCCAACTGGTATGCTGCTTCTCCCACCTATTCAACAACCTCTAAAGGTCCCAAAAACCATGTGCTCAACTTCTTGCGTCGGCGAATCCGTGAAATGCCTTTGAACGGCTTGATCTTCAAATAGACCCAATCGCCTACCGCAAACTCCAACTTCCGGTGGCGAGAATTAAAATATTTTGCTTGCCTATCTTGAGCCACCTTCATGTGCTCTTGAATGGTCTGAACCAACTCACAAGCATCAGCTACCACTTATTTTCCTAATAGTTTGGTGTCTCCTGTCTCTGTCCACAACATTAGTGTTTGACATCGCCTCCCATACAAAGCTTCGTATGGCGCCATCTTTATACTTGCTTTGTAACTATTGTTATCCGCGAACTCCACCATGAAGAGGTGATCCTCCCATTTCTTACCAAAGTCAAGAACACACATCCTCAGCATATCCTCCATAGTACGGTTTGTTCTTTCAGGTTGCCTGTTAGTTTGAGGATGGAAAGCCATACTGAACTTTAGCTTCGTGCCCAGACTCTTCTGAACCAACCTCCAGTCCTTGGACGTGAAATATACGTGAAAGAATTGGTTCCTAAACAGCTAGAGGGGGGGGGTGAATAGGTGTAATTCCTTTTTCTTCTAAGGCAGAACTTGTAATTCAGTTAATTAACTAAAACAGATATTTCTGCAACAATCACAGCACAGAATTAATAATACCACACACAATCACAGATTGCACACTAATTTATAGTGGTTCCCCAAGGTCTGGGTACATCCACTTTCCCCCTTCGCCTATCTAGCAGTGTGCTAGATTCAGCCTAACTTCTTTCCTTCTACTCAGATCCTCAGATGTTACAGCTCAGAACCCAAACAAGGCTCCTACAACTCAGAGTGAGTCCACACTCCTACAGCTCAGGCAATCTGCCCTACCTCAGCCCTCAACAAGGCCTACAACTTAGAGATGACAATCTCCTACAACTCAGGCTCACAGCCCTACCTCAGCCTTCCACAAGGCCTACCACTCAGAGAACTTTTTCTCCTACAACTCAGCCTTTATAAATCAGGCTTACAACTCAGATCTTAAAAATATCCTACAGAAAATAGATGTAAATCTACACTTTAACCACCACCCTGGTTGAGAGAGAAAGGATGGACAGTTTCTTGATCAGTTCTTGAAAGAATCTGATTATAGAGATCGACCCGACTTAGATTTCTTCAAAGCTTCTTGAATCTGAACACATTAGGGTTGATCTCCTTTGAAGTTGATCTTCAATCAGCTTCTTTCTTGAAATTCAGAAATGAATCTGAATCCTTCTTGGCAGACTTGTTCAAACTCTGCACTTGAGAGACTTGTTGATGTAAGTCCCTATGTTCACTTGAATAGATGGAGCTCTCTCTCTCTCCAAATTCTTCTGAAGATTCTTCTGAATTCTTCTTTTAATTCTCTAGACAAACTCAGAGTGGATCACCACTTGAGAATATCTTCTTAGATCTTCTGTTGAAAATCTTCTTCAGTTTGTATGTATCTCTATGTGTGTTATTCTTATTCAATCATCTTCTGTTGATAGAGAATGTCCTTATATAGACTTTCTCCATGGTAACTGGCTAATCCGGTTTCTAACAAACTTCTGACAACACTGATAGTTGCAGTAGACTGGTTGGATATTTCAGCTGTCAAGTCTTCCAGTCACTTCTTGAAACTCTGTCTCTGTCAGCAAAGTGTCGAGACTGAACTTCATCATGTGTCGACACAAGTAGACTAAGTGTCGACACAAGTAGACTAAGTGTCAACACTAGCCTTGGTGGTGTCGATGCAGCTCTCTTGCTGTTGACACTGCTTCTCGACACAGCTTCTGTAAAATGTGTCGACACTAGTTCTGTGTGTCGACACAGTCACTTCTTTTCTTCACACAAATTGACTTTGTTGAAACTCTGCCATGTGTCGACACAAGTCCTGTATGTCGACACAGTTGATGTCGACAAAGTCTTCTGTGTGTCGACACTGCCTCTGTGTGTCAACACAGTTGATGTCAAATAATCTTTTCTGTGTCTCGACACTGCCTCTGTGTGTCGACACAGTTGATGTCGACTAAACTTCTCTGTGTATCGACACTTCCTCTGTGTGTCGACACAGTTCCTTCTAGTGTCGACACAGCCTTTCCAAGTGTCGATACAGCTGACTCCAGGTGTCGACACAGCTTTTCTCCTGTGTCGACACAAGCCTTCATAAGTGTCGACACAGCTTTTCTGGTGTCGACTCATGGACTTAGAAACTTTTTCCTGCATTCATGCATTTTCTTAACCTGCACATATAAAGTCAAAACAACATCAAATACACCTTGATGCATATCATTGAGTAAGGTGAGGCTTCTTCAAATCTGGTACACATTTTCCAATGTACCCAACAATCTCCCCCTATTTTGAGAAGTCATAACCCTTAGTCAATGATATACACCATTCATAATAAACACACATTATGATGTATAAAAAACATTATATGACAGGGCAACTTATAAACAAAACATGTATAAAATGACATCACAGAATAATGATGCAAACATAATGAGCATTAATTATTGTTTTGTTTAATCTTTCAAAAGTTTCTTCAATAATAGTTTACATAGATTTTTAACACTAAAGATTACAATGTTGTAAAATCTAGTAAATCTATCCTAAGGCTGCTCAGGCTCCTTGATGACTATTGCTTTGCCTGATTGGATCTTGGCTTGCACTGGAGCATTAGTATCTTCAGCTGGCTTCTTGCCCTTCAGATCTTTCTTCTTTTGTTCTTCAGCCCTTATTCTTTGCCTTTCAAAATAGTGAAAAGGCTTTGGGAAATACTTGCTAGGCTCCTAAGCATTAGGAGGTAGCTTCCCAGCTTTTGCCTTTTTTCTATACTGCAAAATGGCTCCCTGTCTATCTTCATGCTTTTGCCATTCTTGCTCAGTGTACCATTTTCCCCTGTCATGGGTCTTATCCTTCACAGCCTTCCATGCAGTCAATATAATATTCCTTGAAGTAGGACTCCACTGCTCAAAATTAGGCTTCAACTCAGCCTGTTCTCTGAATCTCTTCTTTGATAGTTGAGCTTCTTGCTCCTTAGTCACAGCTGCCTCTGACATTTCAAACTTTCTCAAGGACAACATTTTTAGTACCCTCTGGAGGGCTGTACATTGATTGTACTTCTTGCTGAATCATCTCAAAATCTGCTGGAGGGTAAATAACCTGAGCAACTTTAGGTTGATCACCATCTAAGTAAGCAGGTTGCACACCTGACTCAGCTACATTATCATCATCATAGAGGGGTGGATATCCAAGGGTGGCTCTGATGATATTAAATATCCATTTAGCATGATCTGAGCTTGCTTTGACTAATACTCTCTCCCCCTTTATGACTACTCTTTCAATATGATCTCTTAGGTCATCTTTCTAAAATCTCACTTGTTTATCTAGATAATTAACACCATCTTTATAAAATCACCTTACTTTCAGTAGCTGATCAGAAATGATCTTTTGTGAAGTCTTAATAGTTGTTTGTATAGCAGCTAATTCTTCCTGTAATTGTTTGTCAAAATCTGACTTGGCTTTAGCACTTGCCTCAGTCTGGGCAGCAGCAGTATTCTTTAACTCTAGTACAATCACATTATGTGATTCAGTCAGATTGTCATTCATCCTCAGTAAATTTTTAAGGACATAGCCTTGCTTAACACCTATATCATCAACTTGAGTCTTTATGCCTACTTGTTGTTTTGCAAGATAGACTACAGTATTGCCACCTTTATGGAAGCAATCTGTCATTTCCTTCTTGTTCTGATTTACTTCAAATATAATAGATTTGATATCTTGTGCCAAGGAGAATTGCAGATCTTTATGAGTTTCATCTATATACTTCTCCATGGCTATCCTTTGTTCATCCAACTTTACTTGCAAGGATACCAACAAAGAGCTATAATCTGGGGCAGGTGCTGGTTGTGGAGCAGTTTGCAATGCCCTTTTATAGATTTGGCTTCTTCTTTTGAAAACCATCAGCTTTCTCATTTTGGCTTGAATTTCTCCTTCATCTTCAGAAGCTGATGTACTGGCTATATCAACACTATCCTTAGGACTAGGAGGCAATTCCAGTTCAGTCCTAGGTTGCTCCTCCTGAGTCCCTTGCTCCTCCCCCTCAGTCTTGATGTTGGAACCAGCTTTCTGGTCCCTCCTAAAGTTCGAAACAGAATGCAGCCCACACGTACTCTTCCTGAGCTATCCTACTGACGAGAGTCAGAGACCTGAAAACAGACCGAGGGGTCTCAGCTCAGAGGTCCTACCTCTTTCCCGGAAGAACTGATGAACTTCCCTTCCCTAGCCAATGTTGAGCTAGGTTCCTGTGAAGAAAATAGTGGAAAGGTTCAACAACCTTCTCAGGCACCTCTATCGGTCTATTTATATGCCTCTGAATCTGATCTGCAAATAACACTTCGGAATCATCCTAAAAAGACCAAAACACCCTGTCTGTCAACAGCCAAACTACGCTGTTCTGGAGAGCTATACGCAGACCTCTAGGGGTAGAAGTGTAAACTTACCTGGGGCACAATGATCAAATCCCCCTTTGGGTGTAAAAGGGTAAAGGCATCACCTCTCCCCTATGGCGAGTGGGGGAAGAGTCTGGCGGGCGAGACGACTGCCCCATCCATCTCGCCGTCCCCTCGGCCTGTGGGCTCTCTCGCCTCCTAGGATGATCTCGCCCACTAGGAGGTCTCTCCCACTTCAGAGGATCCTCCATCTCGCGTCCTGCAGGTGGGCATCCTCTCATCTGGCCTGTCCCCCTTCTCGCTTGCTGGACTACCTCTTGCGAGCCCGAGGTTGTACACAATCCCCTCTCTTTTCGAGGTTGCCCTAACCTCGGAAAGATAAGTCCAACCACGGCTCGCGATGCTAGGACTCACTCATGAAAATCTTTGGTGGATCCCCCCTATGGGGCCTATAAATATGAGATCCCAGTCGTCATTAGGGGCCCTCTTGCCTTCATTTCTTCCTCCATCAGAATGTCTCACAGCCAGAGCTTTCGCGAGCGCCTCGCGATGGTGCGAAGGCGAAATAAAACCAACACGGATGCCCTATTCCCGAACCTGTGGCGTATTCCTCCCTCGGCCCCTCCGTCCTCTCGCCTGAAAAAGATGAAGGCCGCCTGCCCTCCACTCTCGGCGGGCGCGACCTCCTCTGCCCCTTCAACAGTCAATCCTCTATCCTCTCCCAGAGAGAAACGAGTATTTTTTCACTCTCTCTTATTCTTTTGCCCCGCCTATTGACCACACTTTTCTAGGGAAGCTTTGTTGATTCACCGATGCTCGCTAATCCCCCTGATAGTATTGACCAAGCTCATCAGCGCGCCGAATCGCCTGAGGAATCTTCCTCACCTCTCTCGCGGAAAGAAGACCTCTCGCGGGTTGTGGGGAACCCTCGCATACCCAGTAAGATCATTCCCTTTTCGCTTTTTCCTTCAATTCGCCTTCTTTTCTCCAACCCATGCGAGCTCATCCTTGTTTATGATTTCTCGCTTTCTATGCAGGTATCCAATTTGATTCCGATACTGAAGATGCTCCCGCATCTCCACCCTCTCGCCTCTTCCTCATCCTGGAGAGATCAAGGACTACTTGGGTGATCCCATGGATACCCTGGAGTTGAAGCGGAGGACGGCTAGGATGTTGCGCAAATACACACACATAATCCGCGAGATGGAGCTCGAGAAGCAAGCCTCCGACCGGCGCATGGACTGTCTAGAAACAGAGTGTCACCGCCTTTCTACCGAGATGGAAGCTGGTGGTGCACTAGACGGGACAGATCCCCAAGCCATCTTAAATGAGACAGACGAACAACTCCATCTCGCGTGCTGCGGCGTGGTCGCCGCTCGCGCTTTTCATCTTCCTGGCCGCCCTCCATTCGCGGGAGGTCAAGATGGCCGCGGGAAATGCGTGCGGAACTAAGCTGTCGCGGTCCCGTCTCGCCTTCTCCAGGCCCTCCTATAATATTATTGCCAATTTAGTTGTTTAATTATTGATGCGTTGTATAAAACTTTTTTGGGCAAGATGTCCCCTTCCGCGGGATGAACTATTTTATCCTTTCGGTAATGTGCTTGTCATATCACGCTGTTTTTTCATCATTACCATGATTAGCTCCTTTTTTAATTAGTAGGTTTATAATGATGGCTTTTACCTTGAAAAGACCGCTGCGGCGTCCCCGCCCCTTGGGCTCTAGAGAGAGACAGAGAGAGAGAGAGAGACGAAGCGTCAGGGTGCCTCTTCATTTCCCGCCGCTTGATTTTCCCGCTTAATCTCCTCTCTCCCTCACTTCTTATAAATATCTCAAATCCAGACATTCCCCTGCTTTTGTTATTCTTGGCCATCTTTTTGGTTGGAGATTCTGTCTCTCTCCTCTTCCTCACTCATCTCGCATCCCGCTCTCCTAAGTCATTCTCTTCCCCTTTACTATCTTCTCGCCTGCCATGGGAAAGAAGAAGGTGGAAGAAGGCGAGGGCCGCAGCCGCTTCGGAAAGTGGTTTGTGGATCACGAATTCCCTCTCGGCAGACTGCCAGAGGAAGAATATGCTCGTTTCGCCAGCGAGTATCTCGCCGATGGTTATTTATCTCGCCCGCCCAAAGTTGGCGAATGCATCAACACCTTCTACCCCAATGAACTGTCCTTCCCCATCTCGCACTTCGAGGTGGGGCTGCGGCTTCCCCTTTGGCCAGAGATCAAGTTAGTTCTTAAGTACTTTGGGGTCGTCCCGGCTCAATTCAACCCCAACACCATCTCCATGTTGATTGCTTTCGCCTGCTACCTGCGGCGAGAGCGCATCGAATTTAGCTTGACGGGCTTTCTCAAGCAGTTCGTCTACCACATAAAGGACGACGACATCTCTTATTTCACAGGCCAATGCCTGAAGGTGTGCGAGACACCGAATTAAAACCACCACTGGCTGACTCGCTTTGTCTTCATCCGCGGGGATTTGGGAAGCATTCCTCTCGCGCCGGTATCTCCTGCTGAATGTTATTATGAAACCCCCAAGGTGGGGGGTGCCGAGAAGGATCTCTACGAATTCTTCGCAGGGAAGAATTGCGAGGTCCATTACCTCAGGCGAGACCTCGACTCGCTTCCAACCGTCTTCCCCGGCAAAGGTATACTCCTGTCCCCCCCCCCCTTTAGCCTTGTAAATTTTTGTTCTCTGCTGACTGTCATTTCACCTAGGAGAAAGAACCATCCCCGTTATTCCCCCTTATCAGAGTAACTGGGCTCTCGCCTTAGCGAGTATGGCGGCGGAGGCCGCGAAGGAAATGCTGACCCCTACCCCAAAGAAGAGGCCCGAGGACGAGGGCACTTCTCGGCACAACCCCAAGAAGAAGGTGAAGAAATCTGTCTCCTTCAAAAAGGAGAAACGGCCTGTCAAAGAAAGAAAAGAGTCATCGGGATCCTTGTCCCCCATCTCTTTATCGTCTCCCTCGCCTCCCCGACTACCCGTCTCGCCTGCCCGCGAGACAGTCTTGTCAGAGCCAGCTGCCACCACCAATGTTCAGCCTTCTAAGCTCCCTTTCGGCGAGACTAGCTCATCCAGTCGCCCGGCTCCCACCTCACACCCCAATTACAACATGGGGCCTGTGACCGATGATGATGTCGGCGAGCCGGTGCTCCTATGGGACAAGGACGCTAACCGCGTGTCGGTGTCCCCTCTCCTTCCTTCCTGGAAAGAGCAGGACCCCCCCACTAGTCACGACTTCTCCTCAGGGTTTGGGCTATATGGTGGCGTTGGCTCTGAGCCCGCAGACAATGAGTCATCGCGAAATCTCATTCTGAAGAGTGCCCACTCTCAAATTCGCTCCCTGGAGCTCGTGCACCGAGTCTCGCGCCGTCTGGTTTTCAACAATAGAAAGTGGAAGGAAGTGGAGGCCGGTCTCGCCGCGGAATGGGAGAAATCCAGCGACCTAGAGAAGCGGTTGGTTGTTGCCGACAACCTCCTCACGCAGAGCCAGGGTGGCGTGGTAAGTTTTCTTACCGTTGTTTTGATAGTCTTACTCGCTGCTCATTATAGTCCTTTACTCATTCTCTTCCCGTAGGATGCCGAGACAACTGACAGGATGCGCTCGCGCATTGAGGAGTTGGAGGGGAGAACAAGAAATTGAAAGCTGAAAATCTCCGCCTCCGGAACAGCGCAGCACCCCCCTCGGACCAATTTCCCGTTCCTTCCCGCTACTCTGTAGACGAGGTGGATGCCATCTGCCGAGACTCCAATATCAAGACAGCGGAGGTTGTTCTTAAAATGATGGAGCTGGGGGTGGTGCGTGAGGATGCCGAGATGATTACTGCCCGTGACCTGGTCCCCCTCTTGTACGGCGAGACGGACGGCAGCTCTTCTTCTGGCAGCGAGTAGAGAATCATCAACTACAGTGGCTTCTCTTCCCCTATTTCTTTTCTCTTATCCGGTACTTGTAGTTTTGATATACAATTCCTCGAAAAATGCGAGGTGTTCTTGTCCCAAGGATATTTTGTTTAAACCTTTTATATGTTAATTGCTGCTTTCATCTTCGACCGTCTTGCTTAATAGCTAGTCAAAAACGCGAGACAAACCTTTTAGATGTTATTTAAACGCTGCTTTTATCTTCCTCTGTCTCGCTTAATAGCTAGCCAAAAGCGCGAGACAAACCTTTTAGATGTTATTTAATCACTGTTTTTATCTTCCGCCGTCTCGCTTAATAGCTAGCCAAAAGCGCGAGACAAACCTTTTAGATGTTATTTAATCGCTGCTTTTATCTTCCCCCGTCTCGCTTAATAGCTAGCCAAAAACGCGAGACAAACCTTTTAGATGTTATTTAATCGCTGCTTTTATCTTCCTCCGTCTCGCTTAATAGCTAGCCAAAAGCGTGATACAAACCTTTTAGATCTCTCTTCGCCTATACTATCCGCGAGATCAGCTGACCCTTAGCGCTCGCCTCGCTGCAAGATTATCCTGTGTTGAAGTCCCTGGAGACCTGCCGCACTACTTGACAGGCCCCGCCTTCGTACGCCCGTCTTGCACCTTGAATAAGGAAGGTCCACTCGCCATGGGCGAGACCACCCATGCCGAGTGTCGGCCAGAGACCCTCTTCCCTGGCCTGATTCCTGACCCTTCCTCTTTTTTTCTCTTTTCTTTTTTTTAGGGATTTTCCACAAATCTTCTGATCAATATGAAGCTTTCTCCACGCGAACTCTTACCACTAGACTTGCCATCACGTTAGCCTACAGCCCTGCCAGTTAGATGAGAGCCTGGTCAGCGGGTCTGCTCGGGGTCTCCACTCCAAACCATCTCCAACCACCGAGTGAGCCTACAGCCCTTCCAGCTAGATGAGAGCCTGGTCAGGAGGTCTGCTCGGGGTCTCCTCTCCAAACCATCTCCAACCACCGAGTGAGCCTACAGCCCTGCCAGCTAGATGAGAGCCTGGTCAGCGGGTCTGCTCGGGGTCTCCTCTCCAAACAATCTCTAACCACAGAGTGAGCCTACAGCCCTGCCAGCTAGATGATAGCCTTGTCAGCGGGTCTGCTCGGTGTCTCCTCTCCCAACCATCTCCAACCATCGAGTGAGCCTACAGCCCTGCCAGCTAGATGAGAGCCTGGTCAGCGGGTCTGCTCATGGTATCCTCTCCAAACTATCTCCAACAACCGAGTGAGACTACAGCCCTGCCAGCTTGATGAGAACCTGGTCAGCAGGTCTGCTCAGGGTCTCCTCTCCAAACCATCTCCAACCACCGAGTGAGCCTATAGCACTGCCAGCTAGATGAGAGCCTGGTCAGCAGGTCTTCTCGGGGTCTCCTCTCCAAACCATCTCCAACCACCAAGTGAGCCTACAACCCTTTCAGCTAGATGATAGCTTGGTCAGCGGGTCTGCTCGGGGTCTCCTCTCCAAACCATCTCCAACCACCGTGTGAGCCTACAGCCCTGCCAGCTAGATGAGAGCCTGGTCAGCGGGTCTGCTCGGGGTCTCCTCTCCCAACCATCTCCAACCAACGAGTGAGCCTACAGCAATGCCAGCTAGATGAAAGCCTAGTCAGCGGATCTGCTCGGGGTCTCCTCTCCCAAACATCTCCAACCACCGAGTGAGCCTACAACTCTTCCAGCTAGATGAGAGCCTGGTCAGAGGGTCTGGTCAGGGTCTCCTCTCCAAACCATCTCCAACCACCGAGTGAGCCTACAGCCCTGCCAGCTAGTTGAGAGCCTAGTCAGCGGGTCTGCTCGGGGTCTCCTCTCCCAACCATCTCCAACCACCGAGTGAGCCTACAGCCCTGCCAGCTAGATGAGAGCCTGGTCAGCGGGTCTGCTCGAGGTCTCCTCTCCCAACCATCTCCAACCACCGAGTGAGCCTACAGCCCTGCCAGCTAGATGAGAGCCTGGTCAGCGGGTCTGCTCAGGGTCTCCTCTCCAAACCATCTTCAACCGTCGAGTGAGCCTACAGCCCTGCCAGCTAGATGAGAGTCTGGTTAGCGGGTCTGCTCGGGGTCTCCTCTCCAAACCATATCCAGCCACCGAGTGAGCTTATAGCCCTGCCAGCTAAATGAGAGCCTGGTCTGCGGGTCTGCTCGGGGTCTCCTCTCCCAACCATCTCCAACCACCGAGTGAGCCTACAACCCTGCCAGCTAGATGAGATCCTGGTCAGCGGGTCTGCTCGGGGTCTCCTTTCCAAACCATCTCCAACCACTGAGTCAGCCTACATCCCTGCCAGTTAGATGAGAGTGTGGTCTGCGGGTCTGCTCGGGGTCTCCTCTCCAAACCATCTCAAACCACTGAGTGAGCCTACAGCCCTACCAGCTAGATGAGAGCCTGGTCAGCGGGTCTGCTCGGGGTCTCCTCTCCAAACCATCTCGCCCTTGGTGCCCTAAAAAGGTCACCCACACTTTCATCACATCAAAAGAGAACATCAAAATGGTAAGCATTGTACAATAATAAAAAGTGCAATGAACAGAAAGTGCTACGGGTAAAATCTCTTTAAATCATCACCACTTCGGGCTCGCTCGAGGGATACCCCGTCCACATCCTGGAGGTGGTACCCTCCTGACATTAAGACCTCCATTACTACAAAAGGACCTTCCCAATTGGGATTCAGCTTCACTACGGAGGCCCCTCTACCTACTGCATCTACCTTTTTTAGGATCAAATCTCCCTTCTCGAACTGCCTGACCCTTATATGCTTGTCGAAGTACCTTGCCATCCGGCGCTTGACCTCCTCCTGTCGGACCATCGCCAAATCCCTGAGTTCCTCCACGAGATCCAAAGAGAGTCTCTGTTCTTCTTCGTTCTCAACTCTCCATCCTTCGGCTCCTTCCCTCGTAACTGCTACTCTCGGTTATGTGACCTCAAACTCGATAGGTATGACAGCCTCTGAGCCATGAGAGAGCTTAAACAGGGTTTCCCCCGTGGCGGTGTTTGTTGTGGTCCTCAAGGCCCATAGGACTAAAGGTAGATGCTCCACCCAGTTCCCCCATAAATTCTCCACTTTCTTCTTCAATAGATTGACAATGACCTTATTAGCTGCTTCCACCTTCCCATTACTCCGTGGATGATGAACAAAGGCAAAACAGATATATATTCCCAAACGAATGCAGAAATCAACGAATTCTCTACTTGCAAATTGTGGTCCGTTATCTGTCACAATGGCTAGGATCAACCCATGCCGACAGATGATCTCCCCCTATACGAAATTCCTGACCACCTGCGATGTTACCTTAGCCAGCGCCTTCACCTCCAGCCATTTTGAAAAGTAGTCCACCATGACTAGTAGGAATTTCCTCTGGCCACTCGCTTGAGGAAAAGGACCCACCAGATCTAGCCCCCATATAGCGAAAGGCCAGGGAGCTGTGATTGTCCGTAACCTCTGGGCCGGAAGGAGCTGGAGGGGGGCGAACTCCTGGCATTTTTGACACCTTTTCGCGAATTCTTCCGCATCTTTCCTGAGGGTAGGCCAGAAGTACCCCTGTCTCAGCACCCTCCCTTCTAATGTCCGGCTCCCCGAGTGACTCCCACATTCGCCCGAGTGAATCTTTTGCAGAACCTTGGGAACCTCCTCCTATGACACACATCTGGCCAGCAAACCTGACAGCATCTTGCGATATAAAACCCCATCTTTCAGCTGGTAATACGCCGATTTGTATCTAGTATGCCTCTTGTCGAGTTCTTTCGCGGGTAACTGTACCGAGGCCAAAACGGTGATGAACGGGTCCATCCAAGACCTTTATTGGCATATCTCCATGAGTTCCCCTTCTTCTATAGACGGCCTAAAGAGATCCATCATGGTTCTTCCATCTTGGGGGCCATATTTGGCGAGTTGGTCAGCTTGAGTGCTCTCCCCCTCGGGACGTGCTGAATTGAAAAGCTTCGGAACTGTCCGATGATGCCCGTGACCTTTCCTAGATACAACTGGAGGGTGGGCTCCCTTGCCTCGAACTCCCCTTTGATCTGGCCTGCCACCACTATGGAGTTTGTCGAGGCCTCAATGTCTTGTATGCCCAGCTCCCGGGCTAACCTGAGTCCCGCAATGATCGCCTCATATTCCGCTTGGTTATTGTTAATCGTGAAATGAATCTTCAAGGCCTGTTCAATCCTGGTCCCCTCCGGACTGATCAAGACCATTCCTCCTCAAAAGGAATATCTTCCCGACGCTCCATCTACTAACTTCTTCCAGGTTTCACGAGGGGACACTTCTGTCTCCTGGACCTCAACTACATAGTCCACCAGGAAATCGGCTACCGCCTGTGCCTTAATGGCGAGCCGGGGAACGAATACGAGGTCGAATTCACTGAGCTCTATTGACCATTTAGCTAGCCCGCCGGAATGTTCTACCCCCTCCAAGATGCGACGGAGGGGGTGATCCGTTACCACCTGAATAGAATGAGCCTGAAAATACGGCCTGAGCTTTCGGGATGAGACGATGAGGGTAAATGCTAACTTCTCCAGAATGGGGTATCCAAGCTCCGCTTTCTTCAGGACCCTGCTCACGTAATAGATCGAAAATTGCTTCTTCCCTTCTTCTCGCACAAGAACCGAGCTCACTGTCCCAGTCCCTACCCCCAAATATAAAAACAAGACCTCTCCTTCCCTTGGCCCCTGGAGTAAAGGTGTCTGGGCGAGCTGTTTCTTTATAGCCTGGAAAGCCTTCTCACATTTCGGGGTCCACTCCAACCTCTTGCCTCCCCGCAGCGTCCGAAAGAAAGGCGAGCATCTCACTCCTGCTTGAGAGAGAAACCTGCTTAGCCCCGCCAACTTGCCTGTGAGACGCTGGGCTTCCTTAGCATTTCTAGGGGACTCCAACTCCAGGATTGCTTTCACTTTTTCGGGGTTGGGCTCCACTCCAGATGGAGTGAGAAGATGTCCTAGGAACCTTCCCCTATTGGCTCCAAAAACACATTTTAGGGGGTTGGGTCTCATTTTATACCTCCTTAGGGTCGCAAAGGTCTCCTCCAGATCTAGGACATGAGCTTCGATGTCTTGCTTTTGATCATCAAGTCATCCACGTACACCTCGAGGTTCCTCCCTCTCTGTTTTCGGAAGATCCGATCCATCATTCTTTGGTAGGTTGCTCCCGCATTTTTCAAACCGAAAGACATCATATTAAAATAGAAGCATCCATCCTCCGTGACGAAGGTGACGTCCTTAACGTCCGGAGGATTCATGCGTATTTGATGATATCCGAAAAACGCATCCAATAAACTCATAAAAGGGAATCCGACGGCGAGTCAACCAGCGCGTCGATTCGGGGAAGCAGGTAACAATCCTTGGGGCATGCTTTATTTAAAAGAGAAAAATCCACACACATTCTCCATCTACCCTCCCCTTTTTTAACCATTACAACATTACTCACCCACCCCGAATACTTACAGGCAGATACAAACCCCGCCTTAAGTAATTTTTGTACTTCCTCTCTAATAGGTCCAGCCATCTTTGAGGCGATGGCCCTCTTCTTCTGCTGTATGGGGCGAGTGTTGGGGTCAAGATTGAGGCGTTGACAAGTGATGAATTGTAAATATACCTAGTTTTATGTACATTATATCAGTCGTTTTACTTTTTTTTGTTATTTTTACTTATTTTTGTTCAATAAAATGTTTCTTTTATTGTAATTATTTTGCGAATTTATTTTATTTTGTTTTGCAGATAAAAAGCAAAAAATCTGCCCAAAATACACATGTCACGCCCGTCTACTGTTGGTAACGCCCGTGACCAAGGCGTGACCCGTCAAATGCCAGTGAAATCAAAGATTTTTGAAGAGAAAAGCCTGACACGCCCGGCCACATGCCCGTGTCAATCCGACACGGGGCGTGACCAGGCCTGTGCCAGCCAGGTCGACGTTTTGCGCTCAACGTTCGTGGAAGCCAACAGGGACACGCCCGTGTTCAATGATTCGACACGCCCGTGTTAGCCCGACAAACCGCCGTCGGCGACTCCCGAAGTCAACAATGCCTTTAATCTCCGCACGACACGCCCACTGTCACGCCTGTGACCTGGGGCGTGACCGCCGCGTTTTCGGCCGCAAAGTCAAATCGCCGTCAAATCCGTCAGATCACCGAATTTTGCTGTTTAATGGTGCTAACACGCCCACCGACACGCCCATGTCGTAGGGCGTGTACTTGGAAATTTTTGCCTATAAAAAAGCAGCCACTGTATGAGTTAAGGGTTCCAAATTTTTGAACCATTTTGATGCTAAGGGCTGCCGTTTGGATCTAGTTTTGGGGCTATTAAAGTATCTTTCCCCCTCCTTTTCAAGTTGTTTTAAGCATTGTAATCAACCTTTTATGTTAATAAAATCCTTTCTTTTTATCCTTTTAATGTTTTGAAAAATCTTTGAAGGCCTCCTTTTCATCAGTCCTAAGTACTTTTAATTTCATTTTCATATGCATGTGTGTGTGTATGAGCTTAAAATTGCTAACTCTAATTTATGTTTTAAAATGAAAAAAAAACAATTTCTTTTACTATCATAATAACAAAATTTATAGCCGTTATTATAGCCGATTTCATTCTCAAACTCTTAAAAATTGGTTAGACTTAGGATTTTTATGCTTTAAAATTCGTTCTTATAAACTTATAAAACGATAAAAAGTGATTTTCAATTCTCCTAACTTAGATTTTCTTTTCCTTTTTTGTTGCAAACCTTTCGCTCTTTTTAGTTTTCTTCACTTTTTAAACCATTTTACAAGCCTACAAGAATGAATAATGCGTTATTATAATTTTTCAAGAACTTAGAATTTTTGCAATTACAAAAAATATATTCGCTCGAACAATTTTTATTTTCACTTTTTATGCATTTCTATCAAAATCTAACGGTAAAAATGTAAACTTTTCAATTTTTCGGGCACTTGCCTTTCTCACTTTAATTTGAAAATTTTTTGCTCAAATAATTTTTATTTTGCCTTTTTATGCATTTCTACTGCATTCCAGCGGTAGAAATGCAGTCATTTTAATTGTTCAATAACTTTGTTTTTCTCAATTATTTTAGCACGAGTGTGTGCGTGTATGAGATATTTTTCAGCTCCTAAGTTAATTTATGTAAGTGTGTGTGTGTTTATTTATGTCGAGTGCGTGAGTAGTTACTTTCAAGTAGAGTGCGTGTGTTGTTTTTATTTTTCTGTCTACTCATTTGAGTTAATTGGCTGTATTTTATTCAAGTAGAGTGCGTGTGTTGTTTTTATTTTTCCGCCTACTCATTTGAGTTAAATGGCTGGATTTTATTCAAGCAAGTGTTTGTAGCTTTTGTTTTTCTGCCTACTCACTTGAGTTAAATGGCTGGACTGTATTTTCTGTAACACCTCCCCTGTAATGGACGTATAATATGGGTCCGGCCGGGGCCCCACAACATACGAACGCCACAGCTTTAGTATTAAAAGTTGATATAGCTACCCAAACTCAAAACACTTGCACAACATAGCGGAAAACCAAGCACAACTAGAAGTTATCCACTAACCCAAAAGAGTAAACAAATGGCCTTAAGGCCTTACATCAACTGTCCAAAAGGGTAAACAGTACAATCAAACATGAATGTGCTCAGCACTCCTAGTCTACCTCGGCATGCAAGCCGGACAAAATAGTCTCAAACATACATCATCAAAAAGTAGTGCTACAAAAGAGAAAACACTTCATGGGCTTAGGCCTTTTTGGCCGGCGTGCTAGCTCCTGCGTGCGATCCTTGCCCTGTAAAAATTATTAGTAACGTGGGTCAGCAAAGGCTGACCTCAAACTGTGTAACAACACATCTCCTCCCGGCCGCCCCTAACGGACCCCGGGGAACCCTCCAACCTGCAAGTCAGCACTTCATATGCAATATAAATTTCTATAAATAGAAAAACATTAAAACAGGCTTGGATGTCTCAATCAACAAACATGTTCTCTACTGGTTGAGCATATAAAGAAAGGGCCTACTATGCAACATGAATGCAACACCCGGGCTTCACCCAAGGTACCCTACACCGTATGCATCTAGCACAACATCACATCAGTTGGGTACTCACATTTCCCCAATTGGCATAAAGCCTCAAACATTGAGGGAGACACAACTCCCTCACACGGCGCACAGGCCGCCACATGGAATTCTTGCCAAGGCCCCACCCGCTCGTGGGCTTAGCCCCGGGCTTGCCTGCAAGCTCTGACGTCTCATGTCAGGATTCCAACAACCACAGACTGACCGATTCTAAGAAGCCTTGCTGGACCCCACCCGCTCATGGCCTCTTTGCCCGGGCTTGCCCCAAGCTTGGCATTCTCGTCGGTCTCACAGAAGGGGACTAGTCTCGCCGGGACACTCTCCACACATGACGCACATGTCACGGGATAGCCAGCCGACCACGGAGACATAGCCACGCCTTGGCACAACACAACCAAGACTAAACACATCACAATCCCTCTTTGTACCGCAGCGTTCCCGCGCACCAAGGAAAACATCTCCAACTCGTGCGGAGCTAACCTTGTCCACCAAGGAAACCATCTCCATTCTCATACGGAGCTAACGTTGTCAAGGAAACCATCTACCACCACGAGGATCTAACCTTGTCCGGGTTCGACTACATGTACTCTTTTCAAGCAAACGGGACAATCACCACCACAACACAAACGGCATCTTGCCGCAACGGAAATCTCTATGAATCCCTAGTTCGTACGCAACATCACCGAGTCGGACTAACGATCGCGACTACGGCTTCACCCACCATGCCTAATCCACTAGCGAAGCGGATCTCTAATGCAAAGATATGCCGGGGACGGACTCAATCGACCCGGAAGTTCCTCTTGAAACTTGGCAAGCCAAAACCCCTCTCATTTGAGAGTTTGGTGCCCAAAAATAAGAGAAAAGAAAACTAGATGATGCTAAAACGTGCATCCTAAAGACCGAGAGGAGAGATGTCGTTACCTTCCGACTCCTCCTCCTTGCCATGACAAACTAGCCGGATGGAAAACTTCGCAACGCTCCAAGCTTCACGGATCCGGACTCGGCTCGCGATTCGGAGCTCCGAAACCCTTCCTACAGCCCAAGAGTTCTTCTTCTTCCTCCTTGCTCTAGGTTTTCTCAAGATCTTAGAAAGAGAGGACTTGGAAAAAGTGAGGATCTGCAACCCTAACTTCGGACTTAAATCCCCAGGAGATGGCCTGAACTGTTAGATCCCAAAACCAGAAAAAGAATGGCTGCGATTCGCCTGGAAAACAGAAGACCTGGGCCGAACACGGCCTGGCACACGCCCGTGTCCAGGGCCGTGTGCCTCATTCGCCATCTCAAATCGACGCGCCTGGAATCAGACACGGGCATTCGACACGCCCGTGGTCAATCCGACACGCCCGTGTCCCCAGCGACACGGCCGTGTGGCCTGCCGTGTGTCTCCAACGACACGGCCCCAACACCAACCTGAGAGGTGACACGGCCTGGGACACGCCCGTGTCCCAAGCCGTGTGCCAAGTCTCGACACCCGTCGACAGGCTTTGTGTCGACACCACGGAAAAACGTCGAGCGAAGATCGTCGACCAGGCGGGACACGCCCTGTGATACGCCCGTGTCACAGGCCGTGTGCCCTAGTCTCGACACATTGTCGAGCGAAAGTGTCGACACTTGGGCCAAGTGTCGACACGGCCTCGACACGCCCTGCGACACGCCCGTGTCGTAGGCCGTGTGCCCCACTCTCGACACTCTGTCGAGCACAAAGTGTCGACACTTGGGCCGAGTGTCGACACGGCCTCGACACGCCCTGCGACACGCCCGTGTCGCAGGCCGTGTGCCTCACTCTCGACACTCTGTCGAGCACAAAGTGTCGACACTTGGGCCGAGTGTCGACACGGCCTCGACACGCCCTGCGACACGCCCGTATCACAGGCCGTATGCCTCACTCTCGACACTTTGTCGAGCGAAAGTGTCGACACTTGGACCGAGTATCGACACGGCCTCGACACGCCCGTGTCGCAGGCCGTGTGCCTCCTTCCAGAAATCCAAAAAATTTTCCAGAACTGCAGACTGACCCTGAAGCAAAAACTGGGGTGTTACAACTCTCCCCCACTTAACAGAATTTCGTCCCGAAATTTTCAAAACGAAAGGGTACAAAACTTAAATTGTACCTGACAAAAATAGTTCTGGATAGTCTTCTAGCATGGCCTGTTCTCGCTCCCACGAGAACTCCTCACGACTGAAGTTGTCCCAACGAACTTTCACGAGCTTGACTTCTTTATTCCGCAACTGCCGAGTCTCCGAATCTTCTATAGCAATTGGAAGGACTCGCGTCCTCAAGTCTTCGTCAATCGGCACCGATGCCAGCTCCATCACCACGCTAGCCTCCACCAAGGCTTTCCTCAACACGGAGACGTGGAAGACGTCATGTAATCCACTCAAATCTGCGGACAATGCCAGACGATAGGCTGCTTCTCCTACCCGCTCAACAATTTCAAAAGGCCCCAAAAACCTCGGGCTCAACTTCTTGAGTCGGCGAATCCGCGAGACGCCTTTGAACGGCTTGACCTTCAGATAAACCCAATCACCAACTGCAAATTCTAACTTCCGGTGACGAGCATTAAAATATTTCGCTTGCCTGTCTTGTGCCAACTTCATACGCTCTTGGATGGTCCGTACCATCTCACAAGCATCAACTACCGCATCCTTTCCCAAAAGTTTGGTGTCTCCCGCCTCTGCCCAAGACATTGGCGTTCGACACCGCCTCCCATACAAAGCTTCGTAAGGCGCCATCTTTATAATAGCTTGAAAACTGTTGTTGTATGCAAATTCTACCATGAAGAGGTGATCCTCCAACCTCTTGCCAAAATCAAGAACGCACATCCTCAACATGTCCTCCATAGTACGGTTCGTTCTCTCCGTTTGCCCATCAGTTTGAGGATGGAACGCCGTACTAAACCTTAGCTTCGTGCCCAAGCTTTTCTGTACCAACCTCCAGTCCTTGGACGTAAACCGTCCATCTCGATCACTGACTATGCTCTTAGGAATTCCGTGCAGTCGCACAATGTTGCGAACATACAACTCCACCAGCTTCTCCACGCTGTCCTCTTTCCGATTTGGGATGAAGTGAGCCACCTTGGTTAGGCGATCCACGATCACCCAAATAGCATCATTCCCATGCTGCGATCTAGGCAACCCATGCACGAAGTCCATGGAGATGTCCTCAAATTTCCATTCAGGAATTGGAAGGGGCTTCAGGAGCCCGCCCGGTTTCTGACATTCGGCCTTCACCAAGGCACATGTTTGGCAACGACTCACATACAAAGCTACATATCGCTTCAACCTCGGCCACCAAAAGGATTTCTTCATATCCAAGTACATCTTTGTACTGCCCGGGTGAATGGAGTACTTTGAGAAGTGGGCCTCAAACATCAACTCCTCACGGAGATTGCCAAACTGCGGTACACAAACCCGTCCATCCTTTCTCAAGATTCCCCCGATCATCTCCCAGGTGCTGCTCTCACCCGTTTGAGCCTCCAACACAAAAGGTTGAAACTCCACATCTAATCGAGTCGCTTCCCGAATACGATCGGACAAGTCGTTTTGCACTTCAATCCAGTTCAACCGAGCCACGCTAGACTCGCCTCTCGCAACACATTCCAATCCAAGGGACTCCCATTCCCGAACCAACCGCTCATCATGAGCTTCGATCCAATTTCCTTGCCCCGAGTACTTTCTACTCAGCGCATCCGCCACCACATTGGCTTTACCCGGCGTATACTGGATCGCCACTTCGTAGTCTCCAAGAAACTCAACTCATCTGCGTTGCCGCATATTCAAGTCCTTTTGATCCAAGAGATACTTCAGGCTTTTATGGTCCGTGAAGATCTCCACTCTTGCGCCATAAACATAATGCCGCCAAATTTTCAGTGCGAAGATTACCGCCGCCAACTCCAAGTCATGGACGGGGTAATTCCTCTCATGAGGTTTCAGCTGTCTAGACCCAAAAGCTATCACCTTGCCATGCTGCACTAACACGCAACCCAAACCGCATCCCGATGCGTCACTGAAAATTTGAAATCCGTCGGTCCCTTGCGGTAAACTCAAGATCGGAGCCATCATAAGCCTCTCCTTTAGGGCCTCAAATGCTTGACCGCACTCTTGGGTCCACACAAATTTATGGTCTTTGCGAGTGAGAGAGGTGAGGGGTAGAGCTATCTTCGAGAAATTCTCCACGAATCTCCTATAATACCCGGCTAGTCCAAGAAAACTTCGGACTTCCGCCACGGTCCTTAACACCGACAAATGTCTGATGGCCTCCACCTTCGCTGGATCCACTGCCACCCCATCACCACTAATCACGTGACCCAAAAATGCCACCTTCTCCAACCAAAACTCGCATTTGGAGAATTTTGCATACAACTCATTCTCCCTCAACACTTGCAAAACTATTCTCAAGTGGGTCTCATGCTCCACTTCCGATTTGGAATACACCAAAATGTCATCAATGAAAACAACCACAAAAGAATACAAGTATTCCCGGAATACCCGATTCATCAGATCCATGAACACCGATGGTGTGTTCGTCAGCCCGAACGGCATCACCGTAAACTCAAAGTGCCCATACCTTGTACCAAAGGCAGTTTTGGGTATGTCCTCATCCCGAATTCGTAGCTGATAGTATCCTGACTTCAAGTCCAACTTCGAATATACCACTGACCCCACCAATTGGTCAAACAGGTCGTCTATCCGAGGGATCGGATACTTATTCTTGACGGTCAACTTATTAAGCTCTCGGTAGTCTATGCACAGGCGCATGCTACCGTCTTTCTTCTTAACAAACAACACCGGTGCGCTCCACGGTGAAGAACTGGGTCTAATATACCCTTGCTCCAACAGTTCCTGTAACTGAACCTTAAGTTCCGCTAACTCCTTTGGTGCCATCCTAAATGGAGGACGTGACACCGGTCTAGCCTCCGGCACTAACTCGATCGAGAAGTCGATTTCCCGCCGAGGAGGCGCTCCAGGAAGTTCATCCGGAAACACATCCTTGAACTCTGCCACCACAGGCACTTCCTCAATAGACAGTTGGGAGAGACGAACCTCCAGTAACGCTACAAGCGCTACACTACCCTGGTTAACCGCCCGCACCAACTGCATGGCCGATATCAGGGAACAGGCCACTCCACCAAGGCCCTCAAACTTGACTTCTGCTTGCCCTTTACTCCTTAAGGTCACCACCTTAGAAAGGCAATCAACACTGGCGCGCTGCTCTGCAAGCCAGTCCATGCCCAAAATGACATCGAACTCCACTAATGGTAACACTGCCGCTTCCAGAGCGATGACAACTCCGTCAAGCTCCCAACAAATGCGCCCTTTAGCCCCGGTGGTCATAGATGACCCATTGGGCATGCGCACTTTCAGCTCTGCTCCCGACGAGAAAGACTCAACTCCTAATCTCCGGATGAAGCTCTTCGCAAGAAAGGAGTGCGATGCTCCCGTATCAAACAATACCCTAGCGGGGTATCCGGAAACTAACACGAAGCCTACAACATAGACATTACACAAAAGTCTAAAAGGATGAAGCACAAAGTTTAAACTCAAATTCTCTTCATACCTGTCACCACATCAGTTTGGTGGATCGCTTCTTGTTGTCCAAGGTTGTAAGCCCTTGGTTGCACTGGTTGGAACCGAGAAGCGCTCGAATCCGCCATCTTCCCTTTTTCTGCAGCACTGGGGCCCGAGCGCACAGACTGCTCCTGCTTTGACTCTTGCCCCGCTCCCCCTTGCTGACAAGTACGGGCTATGTGCCCAACCTTCCCGCAGTTGTAGCACGTCGGCGGTCCCCTAGAGTGGGAACCCCTAGGCGTCCAATTGCTCCTCTCACCAGATCTGGGAGTGTGAGGCTTCTTCCTCCACCTACTCCCATCAGATTTTCCTTGAGATTGGGAAGGCTTCCCTTCCCCGCTCTTGGGAGTAAAACCCTTACGGCGCTGGGTTCACTCCAGATCATTCTCCAAACTCCTGGCGGCTTCAACTAGCTCATTAAATCCCGCCCTCTTCATGGAGATGAGGGGTTGTCTCAGATTTTCCCTCAACCCTTGGTAGAAGAGGTTATCCCTCTCTACATCATCCGCCATTGTCGTTCCCGCATAACGACCCAAACGGGTGAACTCTTGCACGTACTCATCCACTGTCTTGTCTCGCTGCATTAGATGCAGAAACTGCCTCTGCAGGGCCAACCGAGTTGAAACTGGGATATACCTCTTAAGAAAAGCGTCCCCGAACTCTTCCACTGACGGGGTGCGTCCCGGAAACTGGCGGCCGCTATGGCTCACCCACCACAACTTGGCGTCTCCTTCCAACATGAACGCCGCATACTCAGCTTTCTTTTCCTCTGGCGTCTCTGCCGCCCTTAACAGTTCTTGAATGCGAACCCACCAGTCCTCCGCATCCGTTGGCGTTCCAACACCCTTGAAAGACGGGGGATGGAAACTCAGGAAATACTTCAAGTGTCGGTCTCCATGTCCGACAACTACCCTCTCCGCCAAAGGCTCCACTCGCCTGGCTTCTGCTCCTGGCACGGCCGTTGCCGTATCTGGTGTGGCAGCGGCTGCCACCTGAGCTGCTGCTGCAGCTTGAGCTGCCACCATCGCTTCTGCAAGCATGCGGCAGAAGTCGGCCAGGTCTACACCCGTGCCCAAAAGACCTGGAGCAGTAGCACTGCTCGCTGAGAGATCATCCCTTGCTCTTGAAGTGCCCGCCTCGTTGCTTGCACTCTTCCGAAGACAAGAAATAAGGGATTAGTCTCCAATCTCAAGACTAAAACATAAGGACACTCATGGTCCCGCGTTACTCTTATGTGGATAACTTCTCTACGCACTGACCTTGAATCAAACCTGGCTCTGATACCAAATTGTAACACCTCCCCTGTAATGGACGTATAATATGGGTCCGGCCGGGGCCCCACAACATACGAACGCCACAGCTTTAGTATTAAAAGTTGATATAGCTACCCAAACTCAAAACACTTGCACAACACAGCGGAAAACCAAGCACAACTAGAAGTTATCCACTAACCCAAAAGAGTAAACAAATGGCCTTAAGGCCTTACATCAACTGTCCAAAAGGGTAAACAGTACAATCAAACATGAATGTGCTCAGCACTCCTAGTCTACCTCGGCATGCAAGCCGGACAAAATAGTCTCAAACATACATCATCAAAAAGTAGTGCTACAAAAGAGAAAACACTTCATGGGCTTAGGCCTTTTTGGCCGGCGTGCTAGCTCCTGCGTGCGATCCTTGCCCTGCAAAAATTATTAGTAACGTGGGTCAGCAAAGGCTGACCTCAAACTGTGTAACAACACATCTCCTCCCGGCCGCCCCTAACGGACCCCGGGGAACCCTCCAACCTGCAAGTCAGCACTTCATATGCAATATAAATTTCTATAAATAGAAAAACATTAAAACAGGCTTGGATGTCTCAATCAACAAACATGTTCTCTATTGGTTGAGCATATAAAGAAAGGGCCTACTATGCAACATGAATGCAACACCCGGGCTTCACCCAAGGTACCCTACACCGTATGCATCTAGCACAACATCACATCAGTTGGGTACTCACATTTCCCCAATTGGCATAAAGCCTCAAACATTGAGGGAGACACAACTCCCTCACACAGCGCACAGGCCGCCACATGGAATTCTTGCCAAGGCCCCACCCGCTCGTGGGCTTAGCCCCGGGCTTGCCTGCAAGCTCTGACGTCTCATGTCAGGATTCCAACAACCACAGACTGACCGATTCTAAGAAGCCTTGCTGGACCCCACCCGCTCATGGCCTCTTTGCCCGGGCTTGCCCCAAGCTTGGCATTCTCGTCGGTCTCACAGAAGGGGACTAGTCTCGCCGGGACACTCTCCACACATGACGCACATGTCACGGGATAGCCAGCCGACCACGGAGACATAGCCACGCCTTGGCACAACACAACCAAGACTAAACACATCGCAATCCCTCTTTGTACCGCAGCGTTCCCGCGCACCAAGGAAAACATCTCCAACTCGTGCGGAGCTAACCTTGTCCACCAAGGAAACCATCTCCATTCTCATACGGAGCTAACCTTGTCAAGGAAACCATCTACCACCACGAGGAGCTAACCTTGTCCGGGTTCGACTACATGTACTCTTTTCAAGCAAACGGGACAATCACCACCACAACACAAACGGCATCTTGCCGCAACTGAAATCTCTACGAATCCCTAGTTCGTATGCAACATCACCGAGTCGGACTAACGGTCGCGACTACGGCTTCACCCACCATGCCTAATCCACTAGCGAAGCGGATCTCTAATGCAAAGATATGCCGGGGACGGACTCAATCAACCCGGAAGTTCCTCTTGAAACTTGGCAAGCCAAAACCCCTCTCATTTGAGAGTTTGGTGCTCAAAAATTAGAGAAAAGAAAACTAGATGATGCTAAAACGTGCATCCTAAAGACCGAGAGGAGAGATGTCGTTACCTTCCGACTCCTCTTCCTTGCCATGACAAACTAGCCGGATGGAAAACTTCGCAACGCTCCAAGCTTCACGGATCCGGACTCGGCTCGCGATTCGGAGCTCCGAAACCCTTCCTACAGCCCAAGAGTTCTTCTTCTTCCTCCTTGCTCTAGGTTTTCTCAAGATCTTAGAAAGAGAGGACTTGGAAAAAGTGAGGATCTGCAACCCTAACTTCGGACTTAAATCCCCAGGAGATGGCCTGAACCGTTAGATCCCAAAACCAGAAAAAGAATGGCTGCGATTCGCCTGGAAAACAGAAGACCTGGGCCGAACACGGCCTGGCACACGCCCGTGTCCAGGGCCGTGTGCCTCATTCGCCGTCTCAAATCGACGCGCCTGGAATCAGACACGGGCATTCGACACGCCCGTGGTCAATCCGACACGCCCGTGTCCCCAGCGACACGGCCGTGTGGCCTGCCGTGTGTCTCCAACGACACGGCCCCAACACCAACCCGAGAGGTGACACGGCCTGGGACACGCCCGTGTCCCAAGCCGTGTGCCAAGTCTCGACACCCGTCGACAGGCTTTGTGTCGACACCACGGAAAAACGTCGAGCGAAGATCGTCGACCAGGCGGGACACGCCCTGTGACACGCCCGTGTCACAGGCCGTGTGCCCTAGTCTCGACACATTGTCGAGCGAAAGTGTCGACACTTGGGCCGAGTGTCGACACGGCCTCGACACGCCCTGCGACACGCCCGTGTCGCAGGCCGTGTGCCCCACTCTCGACACTCTGTCGAGCACAAAGTGTCGACACTTGGGCCGAGTGTCGACACGGCCTCGACACGCCCTGCGACACGCCCGTGTCGCAGGCCGTGTGCCTCACTCTCGACACTCTGTCGAGCACAAAGTGTCGACACTTGGGCCGAGTGTCGACACGGCCTCGACACGCCCTGCGACACGCCCGTGTCACAGGCCGTGTGCCTCACTCTCGACACTTTGTCGAGCGAAAGTGTCGACACTTGGACCGAGTGTCGACACGGCCTCGACACGCCCTGCGACACGCCCGTGTCGCAGGCCGTGTGCCTCCTTCCAGAAATCCAAAAAATTTTCCAGAACTGCAGACTGACCCTGAAGCAAAAACTGGGGTGTTACATTTTCAGTCCTACTCGTTTGAGTAGGACTTGTAATTTTCATTCTTTATTTTTCTGCCTACTCACTTGAGTTAAATGGCTAGATTTGATTTTCCGCCTACTTGCTAGGAGTTAAATGGACGGACTTTATTTTGATGTAAATATTTAAGAAAGCCCTGTAATCGCATTTATTTTCTCCTACTCGTTTGAGTAGGACTCACTTTCATTTCAGTCCTACTCGTTTGAGTAGGACTTGCAATTTACAGCTTTTATTTTTCGCCCCCACTCGTTTGAGTGGGACCTGCAAATTTCAATTATGCAATTTTCTCTTATGTGTAACTTAGTTTTATTTCTATCTCTTGTTATATGTTTGAATGAGTGCGGGTGTGTTTAATTGTAATAACTTTTCTAATGTTAGGGTATTTTACTTTTCTTCTTATTTTCTTTATAACCTTTCAGGGAATAGTTTAGAACGCTCGCATAACCAAACATATAAGCTATCCCCATTCTGATGAGTGGCTAATTGCTTTTAGCCCTCGGTATCGAAGAACTTTGGGATATAAAATGTTTTAAATAACCAAATGTCTGATTTTTCGATTTAATTAAAAAACTTAAGCTTTACCCCGGGTTAACGACGCGTAGAACCACATATCTATGTGTGGGCTCTATTTCCGTTATCCATACGCTAGCTAGCCGAGAGGCCGTGCATATGGATAGATCACCCCCGGGTAAATAGAGTTTCGCACTAACCCTCGAGAGAGGAGGTTCACTAACTCTACCGGATTGGGTTCCCCACCCAATAGCGGGGTTCTTAGCGTACTGCGGGCATTAAGGGGAATCCTTCGTCGGACGAGAGCCCAGTCGAATAGCCTTAATGTCCAGGTGAGCGATATTCCTAGAGATTGGTGAGCTCATTATTTTGAACCTCCACGACCAAGTTTCCGCTTTAATTAAATTGAAACTTTAGATCTCTTGTTATTCAAATCTATTTTTAATCTTAACGTAATTCGATCCCGGGAGTTATCTCTTCATCGACTATTTTCTTAAATCTATTTTCGTCCTATTTTTATTAAAAACCCTCAACTTACTATTTCGGTAAAATAATAGCGTTTTCGGAGTAGTAGGGGTAATCAACCCATTCCCGGGAATAATACGACCTCGGTATTCTCCTGAATATCGAGTACTACTTGGAAAGGTGCACTTGCCTACCCTAGCAAGCCTGCGGCGATCGACTCACCGAACTAACCACAGTAAGAGTTTGTTCACGGGCCAATCAAGTTTTTGGCGCCGTTGCCTGGGAATCTCTTTGAGTTGTTATTCCGAATCCGAAGTCTATTACTTTTACCTTTATTTCTAAAAAAAACTTAAAAAACTTTCTTCAAAATCCAAAAAAGAAGTTAATTTTCTACTTTTTATTTTAGGGTGTATGACCCGTGGACAGCCTTCGGAGTCCAAAAATTTGGATTTCGATCCTGAGATTGAACGCTCGCTTGCGCGTATTCGGTCTCAACGCTGAAATCCCTCTTTGGATCCCGAAGAATCCATCAGAGAACCCTCTGCCGTTGCTATGTCCGACCCCAATCCGAACGTAGCCCTTGAGCGTACAATGTCATATTACGCCCGACCAAATTTGGACGATACTGGGTCCAGTATTATTCAACCGACGGTGGCGAACAATAATTTTGAGATCAAATCAAGCGTTATCCAAATGATCCAAATTATCGTGCAGTTCGACGGACAGCCGGATGAGGACCCTAACGTTCATTTATCTAGTTTTTTGGAGATTTGCGATACTTTTAAGATCAATGGCGTCACTAATGATGCCATTAGTTTGCGCCTTTTTCCATTCTCCCTCAGATCCAAAGCTAAGGCGTTGTTGAGTTCCCTCCCACGAGGATGTATCACCACCTGGTCCGAGCTTGTGGAGCGGTTCTTAACGAAGTATTTTCCGCCCGCCAAAACTGCAAAGTTGCGGGCGGACATTTCTTCGTTTGTGCAGAAAAATTCCGAGTCTCTTTTTGAGACTTGGGAGCGCTTTAAGGAATTACTCCACAAGTGTCCGCACCACGCACTGCCTGCGTGGTTGCAGGTACAAATCTTCTACAATGGGCTTAACTATCAGACGCGTCAAATGATTGACGCGGCTGTCGGGGGTACCTTGAATAATAAGACCCCCGAGGCTGCCCAAGCTCTTATTGAAGAGATCGCTATGAATGCCTAACAATGGAACATCCCGCGGGACGTCCCAAGTAGGCGGCCGGCCTCTTCGAGTGGATGCCACGACCCACTTAGCCCTTCAAGTTGAAAGGCTGACGAAGCAGGTGGCGGAGATGTCTGCTGCCTCCACCACTCCTCCTTGGGCGATTCCCCCTAATGCTGGCAAAGCAAATGAATTCGTAGACTACGTGGGAAATGCTGGGCGACCTTCCTTCAACCCCAACAACAACCCTTATAGCAATAACTATAATCCAGGTTGGAGGAATCACCCGAACTTCTCATGGAGCAATGCGAATAATGCGCAGCGCCCGCCCAATTCTTTCGCGCCTGGATTTCTGCCGCCTACCCCACTTCCAAAACCCTCCCCGATGGAGGAGAATTTTTCTAAATATATCGCTTCCAACGAGTCAAATATCCGGAACATCACCGGATCGCTAAAAAACTTAGAACTCCAGGTTGGACAGCTTGTGCGAATGATGTCCGAGCGCGCACTCGGGGCACTGCCGGGAAATACGGAGCCCAATCAGCGGGAAAATATCAACGCTATAACCCACCGTAGCGGAAAGGAGGTGATCGATCCAAAACGTACCGATCCTCAGGTACATATTTCACCTCCGACCCCTCTTCCCCCTTCTTTGATTATGCCGCCTTTACAAATTTTAAATGAAAAATTATTAAAACGCCCTTGCCATATCCGCACAAGCTCAATAGTGAGCGTAAGGACGCGTAGTATGAAAAATTTATTTTATTATTAAAACAAATTCATATTAATGTTCTTTTCTGCGAGGCAATCTCTCAGATGCCTAAATATATGAAATTCTTAAAAAACTTCTTTCCAATAAACAAAAATTAGAAAATATTTCGCATATTTCTCTTAATGCTGACTGCTAAGCGGCTCTTACTAATAAATTGCCCCTAAAAAGAAATGACCAGGGACGGTTCTCCATCCCGTGCCGTTTTGGCAATATATTAGTAAAATAAGCTCTTGCAGATTTAGGCGCGAGCATTAACTTGATGTCGTTCTCGCTCTTTCAAAAAATAGGTTTGGGCACTCCGGCCCCTACTAAAATGCAAATCCAACTAGCGGATCGCTCGGTTAAGTTTCCCATCGGGGTAGTGGAGGACGTACTTGTCCGAGTTGATAAGTTTATCTTTCCGGTAGACTTCGTCATCTTTGACATCGAGGAAGACAACGATGTACCAATTATACTCGGTCGCCCTTTTCTCGCTACCTCCCGCGCATTAATTGATGTCAGTAACGGTCGTCTCCTCCTTCGGGTAGGAGATGACGAAGTTACTTTCTCTATTAATCCCTCCATAGGAGACTCGTCATCGAGCGATGACTTTTGTTATAAGTTAGACACATATCTTGGAGAATGTTCTTCCCCTATTTTTGAGTCTACTTTTGTAAACGACAATATTTATGCGCTCGAAAATTTTAACTGTGATGATGAAACCTCTATAGACTTGCCTTTCGAACCAATTGGTAAGAAAGACATGGGAATTAAAACATCATTAGAAGAACCGCCCTGCCTTGAACTCAAACTCCTACCCGATTCACTCAAATACGCCTTTTTGGGAAAAGATGATACACACCCTGTTATCATTTCTTCATATTTGAGCGAATCTGAGACTTCCGATTTATTGGGAGTTTTGCTTAAACATCGCCACGCAATTGCGTGGCAAATTTCTGATCTCAAAGGGATTAACCCGTCTTTCTGCACCCATAAGATTTTCCTTCTCAATAATTGTCGCAAAACTATTCAGACGCAGTGACGTCTTAACCCAAACATGAAAGACGTCGTTAAGGCCGAAATTATTAAATTATTAGATGTGGGGATTATTTATCCCATATCAGATAGTACGTGGGTTAGTCCCATTCACGTGGTGCCCAAAAAGGGCGGTCTTACCGTAGTGGAGAATGAGCACAATGAACTCGTCCCAACTCGTTCTGTTACGGGTTGGCGGGTGTGCATCGATTATAGAAAACTAAATGATGCCACCCGTAAGGATCATTTCCCACTACCATTTTTAGACCAAATTTTAGAGTGTTTGTCCGCTCATCCGTATTTTTGTTTTCTTGATGGATTATCGGGGTTTTTCCAAATCCCCATTTCCCCTGATGACCAAGAGAAAACAACTTTTACCTGCCCGTTCGGTACCTTCGCATATCGAAGAATGCCATTTGTCCTCTACAACGCGCCCGCTACATTCCAACGATGTATGCTGGCGATCTTTGGCGAGATGGTAGGAGACATTATGGAAGTCTTTATGGATGACTTCTCTGTTTTCGGAAGCTCTTTCCCGTCCTGTCTTAGTAATTTAGATCGTGTCCTTCAGCGATGAGAGGACACGCATCTTGTTTTAAATTGGGAAAAATATAACTTCATGGTTCGAGAAGGTTTGGTTCTCGGCCATATGATTTCTTCTAAGGGGATGGAGGTCGATAAGGCCAAAGTTGAAATTATCGAAAAACTTCCCCTGCCTTCCAACGTTAAATCTATTAGGAGTTTCTTAGGGCACGCGGGCTTTTATAGGCGTTTTATTCAAGATTTTTCAAAAATAACAAAGCCTCTTACTCGCCTCTTGGAAAAGGAATCAAATTTTTTCTTTGATAGCGAATGCGAGTCTGCCTTTTATTTCATAAAACAAAAACTTATCAATTCCCCTATTTTAGTCACGCCTGATTGGACCCTTCCGTTCGTGATTATATGCGACGCTAGTGATATTGTCGTAGGAGCCATTCTTGGCCAACGTATAAACAAATATTTTCATCCTATTTACTACGCTAGCAAGACACTCACTTCCCCACAAGGAAATTACACGATAACGGAAAAGGAACTTTTAGCCGTCGTATTTGCTTTCGATAAGTTTCGCTCGTATATCACGCTATCCAAAGTTATCGTATTTACCAACCATTCCGCCTTAAAATATTTGTTAGCGAAAACGAACGCCAAACCCCGGCTTCTTCGATGGATCCTCCTCTTGCAGGAGTTCGATTTAGAGATCCGGGATAAGAGGGGCGCGGAAAATTTAGCCGCCGATCACCTCTCCCGCTTAGAAAATCCCGCTGCGGAAGCGCTCGTCGAATCTGACATAAATGACAGATTCCCCGAGAAACGCCTCCTAGCCATAACTACTAGTTCATCTTCCCCGCCGTGGTTCGCAGAGTTTGCGAACTATTTAGTTGCGAGGGTACTTCCAAAAGACTTTTCGAGCCAGCAAAAGAAGAATTTTTTTTTGACTTGAAATAGTTTTTTTGGGAGGACCCTTTTCTTTTTCGTATCTACGTGGACCAAGCGGTCCGAAGATGTGTCGCGGGTGTGGAGTGCACGCAAATCCTTAGGCACTGCCACGAGGGTCCGGTTGGTGGGCATTATCAAGCTAACCGGACCGCGCGGAAGGCGCTGGAGGCGTGCTTCTTTTGGCCCACTCTATTCAAAGACGCGCATAATTTTGTGCGTGCATGCGATAGCTGTCAGCGGTCGGGTAACATCTCTCGTCGCGACGAAATGCCCCAAAACATGTTTTTAGAATGCGAAGTCTTCGATTTATGTGGCATAGATTTCGTCGCCCCCCTACCTCCGTCTTTCAAAAATAATTATATTTTAGTAGCGGTCGACTACGTATCGAGGTGGGCGGAAGCACAAGCTCTCCCCACCAATGATGCGCGAGTCGTCGTTACATTTCTTAAAAAACTATTTTCTCGCTTTGGCACTCCGCGCGCTATTGTAAGCGATAGGGGGACGCATTTCTGCAACACCCAGATGGCTAAGACGTTAGCTACATATGGCGTCACGTACAAACTTGCCACCCCCTACCACCAGCAAACTAGTGGCCAAGTAGAGGTAGTAAATCGAGAGATAAAACGCATATTAGAGAAAACTGTTTCACTTAATAGGAAAGATTGGTCCATCAAACTCGACGATGCGTTGTGGGCTTATCGTATTGCATACAAAACCGCAATTGGTTGTACGTCGTATCGATTAGTCTACGGCAAAGCGTGTCATCTCCCCGTAGAATTAGAACATCTCGCACTTTGGGCTTTAAAACTTTTAAATCTCGACGCTAGCTTAGCCGCCCGAAATAGAAAACTGTAACTAAACGAGCTCGATGAATGGCGTGCAAACGTTTACGAGATCAATAAGTTCTATAAGGAGCATTCTAAGTTTTATCACGACCGAAACCTCAAGCCCCAAAAAACTTTTTCTTCGGGCGATCTTGTCCTTCTTTATAATTCACGACTTAGACTTTTCCCCGAGAAACTTAGATCACGCTGGTCCGGCCCCTTCAAAGTTGAGGAGGTTTGGCCATATGGGACCATACTCGTCTCCCACCCGGATAAAGGCTCGTTTAAAGTGAACGGTCATCGCTTAAAATTATACATAGCAGGCGATCCTGTGGGCGGTAATTTCGAATCCATAACCCTCCTAGATATATAAATCGCCAAAATAGTCAAGCTACGCAACTATAAACAAAGCGCTCCTGGGAGGCACCCCATGTTTATCTTTTTCGATATCTCTTTACCTTTTTCTTTGCTATCTTTCTTCATAATGCAGTGTTCCTAAACTGCGCCTTCCCCACCTCCTGTCAGGAAGCTTCTACCCCGCCCCCCTCTATTTCTTTTCTTTGTATATACTCTCTTACCTGTTTTATTCCGCATACTTACGTTCCAACATTGAGGACAATGTTGGACTTACGTATGGGGGTGTTTTCTCGCTTTCTTTTTTGCACTTCTATTTTTTGCACTATATTTCTATTTTCTGCACTTCTAAAAAAAATATATGAAAAAAAAATTATATAAAAAAACAAAACAAAACAAAACAAAAAATTTTGAAAATGAAAAAAATCCCAAAAACTTAAGGTCTTGTTTTTTTTGTGTCTTTAAAATGTTTTTTTGTCTTTTTAAACCAAAAATCCCCAAAAAAAATGTAAAACAAAATTCCAAAAAAATTATAAAACAAAAATTCCCAAACAAAAAATTTATAAAATAAAACAAAAATTCCAAAAATATTTAGTTTCATTTTGTAAAAATCTTTGTAAATAATTTTGTAAATAATCTTCTCTCTCCCCCTTCCTTTTCTCTCTCATTCTTGTAAATACCGTCTCTTTTTCTCGCACTTTCTGCAAAACCTTAAAAATCTAAAAAAAAGATAATAAGTTCAAAAAATTCAAAAAAAAGAGGAAAACTAAATAAAAATTCAAAAATTTGAGTAGAACAAAACAAAAATACAAAAAAAAGAGATAATAAATAAAAAATACAAAAAAATGATGAAAACACTCTAAAAAAACCAAAAAATATATATTTTGAAACAAATAAATCAAATATACTATCCTTAATTTTCTTTCTATCCAAAAATTTTGCTTTGAGTTTATTTATATGTGAATTTTATTAATTCTCTGTTTGCTATTTGTTTGTGAATTATAGATTGAAAAATTTAACTATTCGGGGTTAAGTTTTAAAAAATTCATTATGCTTTGTTAAAAATAGCGAACTCGTTTTAGACACTACTTCTAATTTTTCATTGATATGAGCACGTGTATTATGTTAGAAAATAATGACTATAAGATTCAATTATGTTTACTTTTAGCTTTCTGAAAAATTGGAACTTACAATTTATTAAGGTTGCTCTCAAAATTATTTTTTAATAAAAAATCTAGTTTTCTTTTCTCACCTTCCTTATCATGCCCTACTTGGCATGATAAAATTGTTATCCTTAAAAGATCCTATATCAATGGGAATAAGATTTCGTTCCGTAAACATAGGCACCCAATATATTAAAAAGATTATATGTTATGGAGTAAGAGGATAAAAATCATTACTCCTACACATATACATTGAGTTAAAATTTATTATGAAGTTGAAACAAAAAATGATATTAGGAAAATAAGATTTCATTTTCCTAAAAATCCAAAAAGAAAAAAGAAATGGAGGTTCGAGAAAAAATTACCTCGCCTCAAAATCAAAACCCTCTTCATAAACCAACATCAATCCCCTTGCCAATTTCACGATTCTAGATTTAATTCAAAAATCTTTTTGAGAGCATAATTTGTAATTTGCATTATTTCCAGTAAAACTCCTATAGGCTAAAAGTTCATATAATTCCAAACTATTCTTGTTAATCTAACCATTACAATTATTGCTTTCTATTTGATTATATCAAGAAGTCTTTTGGCCAAAACTTTTGCGCTATTTAAATTATCTTCATAAATTTAGGACTTAACTCTTACACCTCGTTTATTTATTTAGATCTCTCTTATAATTGATTAAGCGGTAGCTAAAGTTAGAGTTTTTTTTTCTATTCCTTATAAATTCACCTCAAACTTTTTCTCTGGAATAGCAAAAGCTTAAGTATGAGGGTATTTGATGAATTGTAAATATACTTAGTTTTATGTACATTATATCAGTCGTTTTACTTTATATTTGTCATTTTTACTTATTTTTGTTCAATAAAATGTTTCTTTTATTGTAAATATTTTGTGAATTTATTTTATTTTGTTTTGCAGATAAAAAGCAAAAAATTTGCCCAAAATACACATGTCAAGCCCGTGTACTGTTGGTCACGTCCGTGACCAGGGCGTGACCCGTCAAATGCCAGTGAAATCAAAGATTTTTGAAGAGAAAAGCCTGACACGCCCGGACACACGCCCGTGTCAATCCGACACGAGGCGTGACCAGGCCCATGTCAATCCGACACGAGGCGTGACCAGGCCCGTGCCAGCCAGGTCGAAGTTTTGCGCTTAACGTTTGTCGAAGCCAACAGGGACACGCCCTTGTTCAATGATTCGACACGCCCGTGTTAGCCCGACAAACTGCCACCGGCGACTCCCAAAGTCAACAACGCCTTTAATCGCCGCACGACACGCCCACTGTCACGCCCGTGACCTGGGGCATGACCGCCGCGTTTTCGGTCGCAAAGTCAAATCGCTGTCAAATCCGTCAGATCACCGAATTCTGCTGTTTAATAGTGCTGACACGCCCACCGGCACGCCCGTGTCGGAGGGCGTGTACTTGGAAATTTTTGCCTATAAAAAGGCAGCTGCGGTATGAGTTAAGGGTTCCAAATTTTTGAACAGTTTTGATGCTAAGGGCTGCCGTTTGGAGCTAGTTTTGGGGCTATGTAAGGATCTTTCCCCCTCCTTTTCAAGTTGTTTTAAGCATTGTAATCAACCTTTTTTGTTAATAAAATCCTTTCTTTTCATCCTTTTAATGCTTTGAAAAATCTCTGAAGGCCTCCTTTTCATCAATCCTAAGTACTTTTAATTTCATTTTCATATGCATGTGTGTGTATGAGCTTAAAATTGCTAACTCTACTTTATGTTTTAAAATGAAAAAAAATAATTTCTTTTACTATCATAATAACAAAATTTATAGGCGTTATTATAGCCGATTTCATTCTCAAACTCTTAAAATTTGGTTAGACTTACGATTTTTATGCTTTAAAATTCGTTCTTATAAACTTGTAAAATGATAAAAAGTGATTTTCATTACTCATAACTTAGATTTTCTTTTCCTCTTTTTTTGTTACAAACCTTTCGCTCTTTTTTAGTTTTCTTCACTTTTTAAACCATTTTACAAGCATATAAGAATGAATAATGCGTTATTACAATTTTTCAAGAACTTAGAATTTTTGCAATTACAAAAAATATTTTCGCTCGAAAAATTTTTATTTTCACTTTTTATGCATTTCTATCAAAATCTAACGGTAAAAATGTAAACGTTTTAATTTTTCGGGCACTTGCCTTTCTCACTTTAATTTGAAAACTTTTTGCTCAAACAATTTTTATTTTGCCTTTTTATGCATTTCTACTGCATTCCAGCGGTAGAAATGCAGTCATTTTAATTGTTCAATAACTTTGTTTTTCTCAATTATTTTAGCACGAGTGTGTGCGTGTATGAGATATTTTTTAGCTCCTAAGTTAATTTATGTAAGTGTGTGTGTGTGTGTGTGTGTGTTTATTTATGTCGAGTGCGTGAGTAGTTACTTTCAAGTAGAGTGCGTGTGTTGTTTTTATTTTTCCGCCTACTCATTTGAGTTAATTGGATGAATTTTATTCAAGTAGAGTGCGTGTGTTGTTTGTATTTTTCCGCCTACTCATTTGAGTTAAATGGCTGGATTTTATTCAAGCAAGTGTTTGTAGCTTTTGTTTTTCCGCCTACTCACTTGAGTTAAATGGCTGGACTGTATTTTCAGTACTACTCGTTTGAGTAGGACTTGTAATTTTCATTCTTTATTTTTTCGCCTACTCACTTGAGTTAAATGGCTGGATTTGATTTTCCGCCTACTCGCTAGGAGTTAAATGGTCGGACTTTATTTTGATGTAAATATTTAAGAAAGCCCTGTAATCGCATTTATTTTCTCCTACTCGTTTGAGTAGGACTCGCTTTCATTTCAGTACTACTCGTTTGAGTAGGACTTGCAATTTACAGCTTTTATTTTCCGCCCCACTCGTATGAGTGGGACCTGCAATTTTCAATTATGCAATTTTCTCTTATGTGTAACTTAGTTTTATTTCTGTCTCTTGTTATATGTTTGAATGAGTGTGGGTGTGTTTAATTGTAATAACTTTTCTAATGTTAGGGTATTTTACTTTTCTTCTTATTTTCTTTATAACCTTTCAGGGAATAGTTTAGAATGCTCGCATAACCAATCATATAAGCTATCCTCATTCCGATGAGTGGCTAATTTCTTTTAGCCCGCGGTATCGAAGAGCTTTGAGATATAAAATGTTTTAAATAACCAAATGTCTGATTTTTCGATTTAATTAAAAAAATTAAGCTTTACCCCAGATTAACGACGTGTAGAACCACATATCGATGTGTGGGCTCTATTTCCGTTATCCATACGCTAGCTAGCCAAGAGTCCGTGCATATGTACAGATCACCCATGGGTAAATAGAGTTCCACACTAACCCTCGAGAGAGGTGGCGTGCTAACTCTACCGGATTGGGATCCCCACCCAATAGCGCGGTTCTTAGCATACTGCGGGCATTAAGGGGAATCCTTCGTCGGACGAGAGCCCGGTCGAATAGCCTTTGTAACACCTCCCCTGTAATGGACGTATAATATGGGTCCGGCCGGGGCCCCACAACATACGAACACCACAGCTTTAGTATTAAAAGTTGATATAGCTACCCAAACTCAAAACACTTGCACAACACAGCGGAAAACCAAGCACAACTAGAAGTTATCCACTAATCCAAAAGAGTAAACAAATGGCCTTAAGGCCTTACATCAAATGTCCAAAAGGGGATACAGTACAATCAAACATGAATGTGCTCAGCACTCCTAGTCTACCTCGGCATGCAAGCCGGACAAAATAGTCTCAAACATACATCATCAAAAGTAGTGCTACAAAAGAGAAAAACACTTCATGGGCTTAGGCCTTTTTGGCCGGCGTGCTAGCTCCTGCGTGCGATCCTTGCCCTGTAAAAATTATTAGTAACGTGGGTCAGCAAAGGCTGATCTCAAACTGTGTAACAACACATCTCCTCCCGGCCGCCCCTAACGGACCCCGGGGAACCCTCCAACCTGCAAGTCAGCACTTCATATGCAATATAAATTTCTATAAATAGTAAAACATTAAAACAGGCTTGGATGTCTCAATCAACAAACATGTTCTCTACTGGTTGAGCATGTAAAGAAAGGGCCTACTATGCAACATGAATGCAACACCCGGGCTTCACCCAAGGTACCCTAAACCGTATGCATCTAGCACAACATCACAACATTTGGGTACTCACATTTCCCCAATTGGCATAAAGCCGCAAACATTGAGGGAGACACAACTCCCTCACACGGCACACAGGCCGCCACATGGAAATCTTGCCAAGGCCCCACCCGCTCGTGGGCTTAGCCCCGGGCTTGCCTACAAGCTCTGACGTCTCATGTCAGGATTCCAACAACCACAGACTGACCGATTCTAAGAAGCCTTGCTGGACCCCACCCGCTCATGGCCTCTTTGCCCGGGCTTGCCCCAAGCTTGGCATTCTCGTCAGTCTCACAGAAGGGGACTAGTCTCGCCGGGACACTCTCCACACATGACGCACGTGTCACGGGATAGCCAGCCGACCACGGAGACATAGCCACGCCTTGGCACAACACAACCAAGACTAAACACATCGCAATCCCTCTTTGTACCGCAGCGTTCCCGTGCTCCAAGGAAAACATCTCCAACTCGTGCGGAGCTAACCTTGTCCACCAAGGAAACCATCTCCATTCTCATTTGGAGCTAACCTTGTCAAGGAAACCATCTACCACCACGAGGAGCTAACCTTGTCCGGGTTCGACTACATGTACTCTTTTCAAGAAAACGGGACAATCACCACCACAACACAAACGACAACTTGCCGCATCGGAAATCTCTACGAATCCCTAGTTCGTATGCAACATCACCGAGTCGGACTAACGATCGCGACTACGGCTTCACCCACCATGCCTAATCCACTAGCGAAGCGGATCTCTAATGCAAAGATATGTCGGGGACGGACTCAATCGACCCGGAAGTTCCTCTTGAAACTTGGCAAGCCAAAACCCCTCTCATTTGAGAGTTTGGTGCCCAAAAATTAGAGAAAAGAAAACTAGATGATGCTAAAACGTGCATCCTAAAGACCGAGAGGAGAGATGTCGTTACCTTCCGACTCCTCTTCCTTGCCATGGCAAAATAGCCGGATGGAACACTTCGCAATGCTCCAAGCTTCACGGATCCGGACTCGGCTCGCGATTCGGAGCTCCGAAACCCTTCCTACAGCCCAAAAGTTCTTCTTCTTCCTCCTTGCTCTAGTTTCTCTCAAGAACTAAGAAAGAGAGGACTTGAAAAAGAATGAGGATCTGTAACCCTAAGTTCGGACTTAACTGTCCAGGAGATGGCCTGAACCGTTAGATCCCAAAACCAGAAAAAGACTGGCTGCGATTCGCCTGGAAAATAAAAGACCTGGGCCGAACACGGCCTGGCACACGCCCGTGTCCAGGGCCGTGTGCCTCATTCGCCGTCTCAAATTGACGCGCCTGGAATCAGACACGGGCATTCGACACGCCCGTGTTCAATCCGACACGCCCGTGTCCCAAGTGACACGGCCGTGTGTCTCCAACGACACGGCCCCAACACCAACCCGAGAGGTGACACAGCCTGGGACACGCCCGTGTCCCAAGCCGTGTGCCCCAGTCTCGACACACTGTCGAGCAAAAGTGTCGACACTTGGGCTGAGTGTCGACACGGCCTCGACACGCCCTGCGACACGCCCGTGTCGCAGGCCGTGTGCCCCACTCTCGACACTCTGTCGAGCACAAAGTGTCGACACTTGGTCCGAGTGTCGACACGGCCTCGACACGCCCTGCGACACGCCCGTGTCGCAGGCCGTGTGCCTCACTCTCGACACTTTGTCGAGCACAAAGTGTCGACACTTGGGCCGAGTGTTGACACGGCCTCGACACGCCCTGCGACACGCCCGTGTCGCAGGCCGTGTGCCTCCTGCCAGAACCCAAAAAAAAATTTTCCAGAACAGCAGACCTAACCTCTTGCAAAAACTGGGGTGTTACAACTCTCCCCCACTTAACTGAATTTCGTCCCGAAATTACAAAACAAAAGGGTACAAAACTTAAATTGTACCTGACAACAATAGTTCTGGATAGTCTTCTAGCATGGCCTGTTCTCGCTCCCACGAGAACTCCTCACGACCGCAGTTGTCCCAACGAACTTTCACAAGTTTAACTTCTTTATTCCGCAACTGCCGAATCTCCGAATCTTCTATAGCGATTGGAAGGACTCGCGTCCTCAAGTCTTCCTCAATCGGCACCGACGCCGGCTCAATCACCACGCTAGCCTCCACCAAGGCTTTCGTCAACACGGAGACGTGGAAGATGTCATGTAATCCACTCAAATCTGCGGACAATGCCAACCGATAGGCTGCTTCTCCTATCCGCTCAACAATTTCAAAAGGCCCCAAAAACCTTGGACTCAACTTCTTGAGTCGGCGAATCCGCGAGACGCCTTTGAACGGCTTGACCTTCAGATAAACCCAATCACCAACTGCAAATTCTAACTTCCGGTGACGAGCATTAAAATATTTCGCTTGCCTGTCTTGTGCCACCTTCATACGCTCTTGGATGGTCCGTACCATCTCACAAGCGTCAACTACCGCATCCTTTCCCAGAAGTTTGGTGTCTCCCGCCTCTGCCCAAGACATTGGCGTTCGACACCGCCTCCCATACAAAGCTTCGTATGGCGCCATCTTTATACTAGCTTGAAAACTGTTGTTGTACGCAAATTCTACCATGAAGAGGTGATCCTCCCACCTCTTGCCAAAATCAAGAACGCACATCCTCAACATATCCTCCATAGTACGGTTCGTTCTCTCCGTTTGCCCATCAGTTTGAGGATGGAACGCCGTACTAAACTTTAGCTTCGTGCCCAAGCTCTTCTGAACCAGTCTCCAGTCCTTGGACGTAAACCGTCCATCGCGATCACTGACTATGCTCTTAGGAATTCCGTGCAGTCGCACAATGTTGCAAACATACAACTCCACCAGCTTCTCCACGCTGTCCTCTTTCCGGTTCGGGATGAAGTGAGCCACCTTGGTTAGGCGATCCACGATCACCCAAATAGCATCATTCCCATGCTGCGATCTAGGCAAACCATGCACAAAGTCCATGGAGATGTCCTCAAATTTTCATTCAGGAATTGGAAGGGGCTTCAGGAACCCGCCCGGTTTCTGACATTCGGCCTTCACCAAGGCACATGTTTGGCAACGACTCACATACAAAGCCACATCTCGCTTCAACCCCGGCCACCAAAAGGATTTCTTCATATCCAAGTACATCTTTGTACTGCCCGGGTGAATGAAGTACTTTGAGAAGTGAGCCTCAAACATCAACTCCTCACGGAGATTGCCAAACTGCGGTACACAAACCCTTCCGCCCTTTCTCAAGATTCCCCCGATCATCTCCCAGGTGCTGCTCTCGCCCGTTTGAGCCTCCAACACAAAAGGTTGAAACTCCACATCTAATCGAGTCGCTTCCCGAATACGATCGGACAAGTCGCTTTGCACTTCAATCCAGTTCAACCGAGCCACGCTAGACTCGCCTCTCGCAACACATTCCAATCCAAGGGACTCCCATTCCCGTACCAACCGCTCATCATGAGCTTCGATCCAATTTCCTAGCCCCGAGTACTTTCTACTCAACGCATCTGCCACCACATTGGCTTTACCCGGCGTGTACTGAATCGCCACTTCGTAGTCTCCAAGAAACTCAACCCATCTGCGTTGCCGCATGTTCAAGTCCTTTTGATCCAAGAGATACTTCAGGCTTTTATGGTCCGTGAAGATCTCCACTCTTGCGCCATAAACATAATGCCGCCAAATTTTCAGCGCGAAGATTACCGCCGCCAACTCCAAGTCATGGACGGGGTAATTCCTCTCATGAGGTTTCAGCTGTCTAGACCCAAAAGCTATCACCTTCCCATGTTGCACCAAAACGCAACCCAAACCGCATCCCGATGCGTCACTGAAAATTTGAAATCCATCTGTCCCTTGCGGTAAACTCAAGATCGGAGCCATCATAAGCCTCTCCTTTAGTGCCTCGAATGCTTGACCGCACTCTTGGGTCCACACAAATTTATGGTCTTTGCGAGTGAGAGAGGTGAGGGGTAGAGCTATCTTCGAGAAATTCTCCACGAATCTCCTATAATACCCGGCTAGTCCAAGAAAACTTCGGACTTCCGCCACGGTCCTCAACACCGGCCAATCTCTGATGTCCTCCACTTTCGCTGGATCCACTGCCACCCCATCACCACTAATCACGTGGCCCAAAAATGCCACCTTCTCCAACCAGAACTCGCATTTGGAGAATTTTGCATACAACTCATTCTCCCTCAACACTTGCAAAACTATTCTCAAGTGGGTCTCATGCTCCACTTCCGACTTGGAGTACACCAGGATGTCATCGATGAAGACAACCACAAACGAATCCAAGTAATCCCGAAATACTCGATTCATCAGATCCATGAACACCGATGGTGCGTTCGTCAGCCCGAACGGCATCACCGTAAACTCAAAGTGCCCATACCTTGTACCAAAGGCAGTTTTGGGTATGTCCTCATCCCGAATTCGTAGCTGATAGTATCCTGACTTCAAGTCCAACTTTGAATATACCACTGACCCCACCAATTGGTCAAACAGGTCGTCTATCCGAGGGATCGGATACTTATTCTTGACGGTCAACTTATTAAGCTCTCGGTAGTCTATGCACAGGCGCATGCTACCGTCTTTCTTCTTTACAAACAACACCGGTGCGCTCCACGGTGAAGAACTGGGTCTAATATACCCTTGCTCCAACAGTTCCTGTAACTGAACCTTAAGTTCCGCTAACTCCTTTGGTGCCATCCTAAATGGAGGACGTGACACCGGTCTAGCCTCCGGCACTAACTCGATCGAGAAGTCGATCTCCCGCCGAGGAGGCGCTCCAGGAAGTTCATCCGGAAACACATCCTTGAACTCTGCCACCACAGGCACTTCCTCAATCGACAGTTGGGAGAGACGAACCTCCAATAACGCTACAAGCGCTACACCACCCTGGTTAACCGCCCGCACCAACTGCATGGCCGATATCAGGGAACAGGCCACTCCACCAAGGCCCTCAAACTTGACTTCTGTTTGCCCTTTACTCCTTAAGGTCACCACCTTAGAAAGGCAGTCAATACTGGCGCGCTGCTCTGCAAGCCAGTCCATACCCAAAATGACATCGAACTCTACTAATGGTAACACTGCCGCTTCCAGAGCGAAGACAACTCCGTCTAGCTCCCAACAAATGCGCCCTTTAGCCCCGGTGGTCATAGATGACCCATTGGGCATGCGCACTTTCAGCTCTGCTCCCGACGAGAAAGACTCAACTCCTATTCTCCGGATGAAGCTCTCCGCAAGAAAGGAGTGCGATGCTCCTGTATCAAACAATACCCTAGCGGGGTATCCGGAAACTAACACGAAGCCTACAACATAGACATTACACAAAAGTCTAAAAGGATGAAGCACAAAATTTAAACCTAAATTCTCTTCATACCTGTCACCACATCCGTCTGGCGGATCGCTTCTTGCTGTCCAAGGTTGTAGGCCCTTGGTTGCACCGGTTGGAACCGAGAAGCGGTCGACTCCGCCATCTTTTCTTTCTCTGCAGCACTGGGGCCCGAGCGCACAGACTGCTCCTGCTTTGACTCTTGCCCCGCTCCCCCTTGCTGACAAGCACGGGCTATGTGCCCAACCTTCCCGCAGTTGTAGCACGTCGGCGGTCCCCTAGAGTGGGAACCCCCAGGCGTCCAGTTGCTCCTCTCACCAGATCTGGAAGTGGAAGGCTTCTTCCTCCACCTACTCCCATCAGACTTTCCATGAGATTGGGAAGGCTTCCCTTCCCCTTGCTTGGGAGTAAAACCCTTACGGCGTTGGGTTCGCTCCAAATCATTCTCCAAACTCCTGGCGGCTTCAACTAGCTCATTAAATCCCGCCCTCTTCATGGAGATGAGGGGTTGTCTCAAATTTTCCCTCAACCCTTGGTAGAAGAGGTTATCCCTCTCTACATCATCCGCCATTGTCGTTCCCGCATAACGACCCAATCGGGTGAACTCTTGCACGTACTCATCCACTGTCTTGTCTCGCTGCATTAGATGCAGAAACTGCCTCTGCAGGGACAACCGAGTTGAAACTGGGATATACCTCTTAAGAAAAGCGTCCCCAAACTCTTCCACTGACGGGGTGCGTCCCGGAAACTGGCGGCCGCTATGGGCCACCCACCATAACTTGGCATCCCCTTCCAACATGAAAGCCGCATACTCAGCTTTCTTTTCCTCTGGCGTCTCTGCCGCGCTTAACAGTTCTTGAATACGAACCCACCAGTCCTCCGCATCCGTTGGTATTCCAGTACCCTTGAAGGACGGGGGATGGAAACTCAAGAAGTACTTCATGTGTCGATCTCCATGTCCAACAACTACTCTCTCCGCCAAAGGCTCCACTCGCCTGGCTTCTGCTCCTGGCACGGCCGTTGCCGTATCTGGTGTAGCAGGGGCTGCCACCTGAGCCGCTGCTGCAGCTTGAGCTGCCACCATCGCTTCTGCAAGCATGCGGCAGAAGTCGGCCGGGTCTACACCCGTGCCCAAAAGACCTGGAGCAGTAGCACTGCTCGCCGAGAGATCATCCCTTGCTCTTGAAGTGCCCGCCTCGTTGCTTGCACTCTTCAGGAAGACAAGAAATAAGGGATTAGTCTCCAATCTCAAGACTAAAACATAAGGACACTCATGGTCCCGCGTTACTCTTATGTGGATAACTTCTCTACGCACTGACCTTGAATCTAACCTGCCTCTGATACCAAATTGTAACACCTCCCCTGTAATGGACGTATAATATGGGTCCGGCCGGGGCCCCACAACATACGAACACCACAGCTTTAGTATTAAAAGTTGATATAGCTACCCAAACTCAAAACACTTGCACAATACAGCGGAAAACCAAGCACAACTAGAAGTTATCCACTAATCCAAAAGAGTAAACAAATGGCCTTAAGGCCTTACATCAAATGTCCAAAAGGGGATACAGTACAATCAAACATGAATGTGCTCAGCACTCCTAGTCTACCTCGGCATGCAAGCTGGACAAAAATAGTCTCAAACATACATCATCAAAAGTAGTGCTACAAAAGAGAAAAACACTTCATGGGCTTAGGCCTTTTTGGCCGGCGTGCTAGCTCCTGCGTGCGATCCTTGCCCTGTAAAAATTATTAGTAACGTGGGTCAGCAAAGGCTGACCTCAAACTGTGTAACAACACATCTCCTCCCGGCCGCCCCTAACGGACCCCGGGGAACCCTCCAACCTGCAAGTCAGCACTTCATATGCAATATAAATTTCTATAAATAGTAAAACATTAAAACAGGCTTGGATGTCTCAATCAACAAACATGTTCTCTACTGGTTGAGCATGTAAAGAAAGGGCCTACTATGCAACATGAATGCAACACCCGGGCTTCACCCAAGGTACCCTAAACCGTATGCATCTAGCACAACATCACAACATTTGGGTACTCACATTTCCCCAATTGGCATAAAGCCGCAAATATTGAGGGAGACACAACTCCCTCACACGGCGCACAGGCCGCCACATGGAAATCTTGCCAAGGCCCCACCCGCTCGTGGGCTTAGCCCCGGGCTTTCCTGCAAGCTCTGACGTCTCATGTCAGGATTCCAACAACCACAGACTGACCGATTCTAAGAAGCCTTGCTGGACCCCACCCGCTCATGGCCTCTTTGCCCGGGCTTGCCCCAAGCTTGGCATTCTCGTCAGTCTCACAGAAGGGGACTAGTCTCGCCGGGACACTCTCCACACATGACGCATGTGTCACGGGATAGCCAGCCGACCACGGAGACATAGCCACGCCTTGGCACAACACAACCAAGACTAAACACATCGCAATCCCTCTTTGTACCGCAGCGTTCCCGCGCTCCAAGGAAAACATCTCCAACTCGTGCGGAGCTAACCTTGTCCACCAAGGAAACCATCTCCATTCTCATTTGGAGCTAACCTTGTCAAGGAAACCATCTACCACCACGAGGAGCTAACCTTGTCCGGGTTCGACTACATGTACTCTTTTCAAGCAAACGGGACAATCACCACCACAACACAAACGACAACTTGCCGCATCGGAAATCTCTACGAATCCCTAGTTCGTATGCAACATCACCGAGTCGTACTAACGGTCGCGACTACGGCTTCACCCACCATGCCTAATCCACTAGCGAAGCGGATCTCTAATGCAAAGATATGCCGGGGACGGACTCAATCGACCCGGAAGTTCCTCTTGAAACTTGGCAAGCCAAAACCCCTCTCATTTGAGAGTTTGGTGCCCAAAAATTAGAGAAAAGAAAACTACTGGGCGGATGATGCTAAAACGTGCATCCTAAAGACTTGCGAGAGGAGAGATGTCGTTACCTTCCAACTCCTCTTCCTTGCCATGGCAAAATAGCCGGATGGAACACTTCGCAATGCTCCAAGCTTCACGGATCCGGACTCGGCTCGCGATTCGGAGCTCCGAAACCCTTCCTACAGCCCAAGAGTTCTTCTTCTTCCTCCTTGCTCTAGGTTTTCTCAAGATCTTAGAAAGAGAGGACTTGGAAAAAGTGAGGATCTGCAACCCTAACTTCGGACTTAAATCCCCAGGAGATGGCCTGAACCGTTAGATCCCAAAACCAGAAAAAGACTGGCTGCGATTCTCCTGGAAAATAAAAGACCTGGGCCGAACACGGCCTGGCACACGCCCGTGTCCAGGGCCGTGTGCCTCATTCGCCGTCTCAAATCGACGCGCCTGGAATCAGACACGGGCATTCGACACGCCCGTGTTCAATCCGACACGCCCGTGTCCCAAGTGACACGGCCGTGTGGCCTGCCGTGTGTCTCCAACGACACGGCCCCAACACCAACCCGAGAGGTGACACGGCCTGGGACACGCCCGTGTCCCAAGCCGTGTGCCCCAGTCTCGACACACTGTCGAGCAAAAGTGTCGACACTTGGGCCGAGTGTCGACACGGCCTCGACACGCCCTGCGACACGCCCGTGTCGCAGGCCGTGTGCCTCCTGCCAGAACCCAAAAAAAAATTTTCCAGAACAGCAGACTGAACCTCTTGCAAAAACTGGGGTGTTACAGCCTTAATGTCCAGGTGAGCGATATTCCTAGAGATAGGTGAGCTCATTATTTTGAACCTCCACGGCCAAGTTTTCGCTTTAATTAAATTGAAACTTTAGATCTCTAGTTATTCAAATCTATTTTTAATCCTAACGTAATTCGATACCGGGAGTTATCTCTTCATCGACTATTTTCTTAAATCTATTTTCGTCCTATTTTTATTAAAAACCCTCAACTTACTATTTCGGTAAAATAATAGTGTTTTCGGAGCAGTAGGGGTAATCAACCCGTTCCCGGGAATAATACGACCTCGGTATTCTCCTGAATATCGAGTACTACTTGCGATAGGTGCACTTGCCTACCCTAACAAGCCTGTGGCGATCGACTCACCGAACCAACCACAGTAAGAGTCTGTTCGCGGGCCAATCAACAAGCGACGTCTTCATCGACCCCGGGCATGTCTGTGGCGCTTCACGCGAAGACGTCAATATTTTTCTGCACGCAGGCCTTAATCTTCTCACGGTCTTCCGGTCTGAGCTCGTCGCTGATCTTTATCTTCTCCTCTCTGCCTTCCTTGGTATGGATCTCTACCTCGAGGACCTCCACGGCCGCTTTCAGCCTCGATGGCTCTTTCTCTCCTTCATGTTCTATTTGCGCGTCCTGCTCCTTGGCTTCGTCTTCCATGATGGCCATCATCATCTCTTCCCCCAGCTTTTCCATCTCCCACTTGCTTGTGTCCTATTCTTCCTGTCATGAGGCCCTTATTTTTTCTGGCCGGGCCCCGTTCCCGGGCGACCCTCCCTCTTCTTCCATCTTCCTCTTCTCTTTCCTACCTTCCTTTTCTTTTGGCTCCTTTTCCTCTACCACCTCTGTTTCTTCTCCCTCCTTTCCAGCCATTTCTAGCTTCTCCGTCATGTCCCCGTCCATCACTACTTCTCCCTCTCCTTCAGCACCTTCCTCCTCCTTTTCTTCTACCATCCCCGTCTCCCCGAACTCCTCTCTTGCCATTTTTGGCTCCCCCGCAATGCCTCCAACCACCACTACTTCTCCCTCTCCTCCAGCACCTTCCTCTCCTCTTTCTTCTACCATCCCCATCTCCCTGAACTCCTTTCCCGCCATTTCGGGCTCCCCCGCAATGCCTCCAACCACCACTACTTCTCCCTCTCCTCCAGCACCTTCCTCTCATGTTTCTTCGACCATCCCCATCTCCCCAAACTCCTCTCCCGCCATTTATGGCTCCCCCGCAATGCCTCCAACCACCACTACTTCTCCCTCTCCTCCAGCACCTTCCTCTCCTCTTTCTGCTTCGCCCCCCAGTTCCTGTTGTAATTGCTCCATCCTATTTCCCATCTCCTCAGCGTCTCCCTGCCAGGAGATGGTGTTTACTGCCGTCACGTAGCATTCCCTTGCGGCCTTTGGATCCCCCCGTACCCTGATTTGGGTACCTCCTGAGTTCAGTTTCAAGCACTGGTGAAACGATGATGGAACGCATCTGAAAGCGCTGATCAAGGGGCGCCCAAAGATAGCGTTGTATCTACTGGGGGCATCCACTATGACAAAGCGGCAATTTCGAGATAGACCTCCCAGGGTTACCTGAAGTCCCACTCCCCCCTTGACTTCTTTCCTTTCTCCTGAGAATCCAAACAATGGTCCATCTGCCGCCAGCACCCTCCGGTCCTCCACCCTCATCGCATTGAATGCCTTTTTGAAAATCACGTTCACCGAACTCCCATTGTCTACCAGGATCCGTGACACCGTAAAGTTCTCGATGGCGGTTCGTATCACCAGCGTGTCACAGAAAGGGTCCTCATGATCTGGCATGTCCTTTCTTAAAAAGGTGATATTTTCATCTGGGGGAGGGGATTGTGACGTCGAGGCTACGCTTCGGCGGTACATAGTGTGAAGGCTCGCCTTTCGGGCCGCCTCTATCCCCCCCATGGATTACCCCAATTCATCCGCGATCTCCTTCATCCGTTCGATCCATGCATCGATCCTCTTCTCTTGTGCCTGTCACTTCCTCTATCCGTACCGGTCTTTGTTGTTCTCTTGCTCCTCTAGTTCTCCTCATTTCCAAGAAATCGGGGCAGGTAGCCGTTGCGTGACCTTCCTCTTCATGGAAGTCACAATATGGCAACGCCGCCTCACCCCTTGCCTTCCTTCCTGAGGGTTTCTTCTTCTCCCAGCTCCTGCACCTCTTCCTCTCTCCCGGCCTCTTCCTCGGCCGATAGCCATAGCCTGATGTAGAGTGGGCAGGGGTGGTCTGTGACCATACCCCCACCCTTGCTGGTGAAATCTTCCCGGTCCTCCTTGTTGGTTACTCCCCATGTAGGGAAATCCTCTACTTTATCCTGGGGCAGGGCCTCCATATTGCCTCCATCCCAGCTCTTGATATGTCGGCGCCCTCGGCTCTTCTCTTCTCCTTGCCTCCTGCTGTCTCCCACCTGACTCCCTCGACTCCACCTCAGTAAGCCTTGCCAATTTTTTTGCGAAAGCGGGGTTTGCCGCCTCCATCGCTATTTCCTTTGCCGCCTTCTCCATCAAGCCTTCAAAAGACAGCGCCGCCTTCCGGGTGAGGCTCATTTTGAAGAAACCTTCCCGTAGTCCTACAGTTAAGGCCATCTGGAGGGAAAACTCTGGCACCTCCTGTATATCCAAGATCTCCTCTTGGAACCTGTCCACGTATTGAGGCAGCGACTCGTCTGCCTTCTGCTTAATCAAAAAGATCGACTCCGGGTTCCTCTTTCTCTTCTTAAAAGTGGAGAACCGCAACCGGAAAATCCTGCTTAGGTCCTCGAAGCAGTATATCGAGCCTGTCGAGAGCTGATGGAACCAGTCTCTAGCTTTGTCCTTTAGAGTGATGGCGAAAACACGACATTTAATCGCGTCCGTCATGGGCCTGATCAAAACTACGTCCTCGAACCATTGCAAGTGATGAAGGGGTCATCTTTCCACACATAGTAGTTCATCTCGGGTTCCCGGAATCCTTCCGGTACGGGGGCTGACAGGATCAGCTCACAAAATGGCGACCCTCTTGCCACCGGTCTCCCCCCCCCCAACACTCGCGCGATGACCTCTCCAGGTGAGATGGTACTCGCCGGACTTGGGAACAGCTCCCTTCCTGCCATGTCTCTCCCGCTCCCTTCTGCCATCACCTCCTTCCCCAGTATCCTCCCTGGGGCATCTTCTCCCACTCGGGCCGAGACGAGCTCTTCTTGTGTTGCGAGAGCCGGCACTTGAGGCAGTGGGGTTGAACAATCTCCCTGTCGCGAGATCCCTTACAGCAAGTCCATGATCCCCTTGATCGAAGCCATAAACTCTTCTCTTCCGACAAATCCTCCCGGGTTATCCGACCCCCCTCCTTCTCCTTCTCCGTGATCTCCTGCAATATGGTTGCTCAAGGTTCTTCTCTGAGGGCTGCGTCACGCTCACCGCATATAAAATGTTGGAACAAGCTTTCTAGTCCCTCCTAAAGTTCGAAACAGAATGCAGCCCACACGTACTCTTCCTGAGCTATCCTACTGACGAAAGTCAGAGACCTGAAAATAGACCGAGGGGTCTCAGCTCGGAGGTCCCACCTCTTTCCCGGAAGAACTGATGATCTTCCCCTCCCTAGCCAATGCTGAGCTAGGTGCCTGTGAAGAAAACAGTGGAAAGGTTGAACAACCTTCTCAGGCACCTCTATCGGTCTATTTATAGGCCTCTGAATCTGATCTGCAAATAACACTATTGAATCATCCTAAAAAGACCAAAACACCTTGGACTGGGTCTGTCAACAGCCAAACTCCGCTGTTCTGGAGAGCTATACGCAGACCTCTAGGGGTATAAGTGTAAAATTACCTGGGGCACAAAGGTCAAATCCCCCTTTGGGGGTAAAAGGGTAAAGGCATCACCTCTCCCCTGTGGCGAGTGGGGGAAGAGCCTGGCGGGCGAGACGATAGCCCTATCCGTCTCGCCGTCCCCTCGGCCTGTGGGCTCTCTCGCCTCCTAGGATGATCTCGCCCACTAGGATGTCTCGCCCACTTCAAAGGATCCCCTATATTGCCTCCTGCAGGTGGGCATCCTCTCATCTCGCCAGTCCCCCTTCTCGCTTGCTGGACCACCTCTCGCGAGCCCAAGGTTGTACACCTGACATACTCCCCTTCAATGTTAGCTTGCTCCATTTTAGTGAACAACTCATCTAGGGTAAATTCTTGTTGAGTTGGGACTTCAGGCACTACCAACTCAGGAGCATCAACAGCTGTAGATGTATCCTTCATGATAGCATCCTGTGCTTGAGTGGTCTGACCAGCATCAATCAAAGACACAGTTAGTGTTTCATCCTTATTAACGAAAATTGATTGATTAATTTCTTGGATTACATCAAGTATAGTTTCAGTAGCCATTTAACTTTCTAATTGTGTTGGCTCTTCCTCAAGATGAGGCTCCCCCTGCACCTGAGCACCATCTCTATTTTCTTGTGCAGGAGATTTTTCGGGAATCTCTGGCCTCTCTTCTTCAGGCATGTACTTTGTTAAGACTCTGTCCCATCTCGAGATTATCCTGATATCCATTCTTCTCATGTGGTTGATCTTTGAACCAGTAATCTGTTCCATTACTTCTTGAATTGTTCCAGCTAAGTATAGACTTATGATTCTTCCCAGATTTGGCTTCTTAATACTTTCCTTAATCTTTTCAAAGATTACTGCAGACCAATCTGTGTTTAGTCTGAAGATAATCCTGGTCATCAGGCTGAATCACAAAAGCCTGAAGTATCTCCTAGATCAGAAGGATTTGAATATGAGGCAACGCAGGTGGATCGAGTTCCTTGGAGACTACGAGGTGGAGATTCAGTATAAGCCAGGCAAGGCCAATGTGGTGGAAGATGCCTTGAGTAGAAAACACTCGGGGTAAGGGAATTGGATCGAAGCTCATGATGAGCGGTTGGTGCGGGAATGGGAGCCCCTTGGCTTGGAGTGCGTAGCAAGGGGAGAGTCTACTGTGGCTCGGTTAAACTTGATTGAAATGTAGAACGACTTGTCTGATCGTATTCGGTAAGCGACTCGTTTGAACGTGGAGTTTTAGCCATTTGTGGTGTAATTCCTCTCGTGAGGCTTCAGCTGCCTAGACCCAAAGGCTATTACACTGTCATGCTGCACCAAAATGCAACACAAGCCGCATCCCTATGCGTCACTGTAGATCTGAAATCCTTCGATCCCCATCGGTAGACATAGGATTGGAGCTGTCATAAGTCTTTCCTTCAGTGTCTCAAATGCCTGACTGCACTCCTGAGTCCACACAAACTTCTGATCCTTACGAGTTAGTGACGTGAGGGGTAGAGCTATCCGCGAAAAGTTTTCCACGAATCTTCTATAGTACCCAGCTAGTTCAAGAAAGCTTTGGACTTCCGCCACGGTTCTCAAAACCGGCCAATCTCTGATGTCCTCCACTTTTGTTGGATCTACTGCCACCCCATCCCCACTAATCACATGGCCTAAAAATGCCACTTTCTCGAGCCAGAACTCGCACTTTGAGAACTTTGCATAAAGCTGGTTCTCCCTCAACACTTGCAAGACTGCCCTCAAGTGAGTCTCATGCTCCACCTCCGATTTGGAATATAACAAGATGTCATCAACAAAGACAACTACAAAAGAGTCCAAGTATTTCCGAAACATTCGGTTCATCAAATCCATGAATACGGATGGTGCATTCGTCAGCCCGAACGGTATCACCGAGAACTCAAAGTGACCATACCTCGTACCAAACGCTGTTTTGGGTATGTCCTCATCTCGAATTCGCAACTGATAGTATCCTGACTTTAAGTCCAACTTTGAATACACCACCGACCCCACCAGCTGGTCAAACAGGTCGTCAATCAGAGGAATCAGATACATATTCTTGATAGTCAGTTTATTCAACTCTCGGTAGTCTATGCACAGCCGCATACTACCGTGTTTTTTCTTTAAGAACAACACTAGCGCACTCCACGGTTAAGAACTGGGTCTGATATACCCCTGCTCCAATAGTTCCTGCAACTGTACGTTAAGCTCAGCCAACTCTTTTGGTGTCATCCTAAGCGGAGGATGTGACACCGGTCAAGCCTCTAGCACCAACTCAATTGAGAAATCGATCTCCCACCGAGGAGGTGCCCCAGGAAGATCTTTAGAAAACACATCTTCGAACTCTGCCACCACTGGCACTTCCCAAGTGATAACTTGGAAAGGCGAACCTCCAATAACGCTACAAGCACTACTCCACCCTGATTAACTGCCCGCGCCAACTGCAAGGCCAAAATCAGAGAACAGGCCACTCCATTAAGGCCCTCAAACTTCACCTTCGTCTGCCCTTCGCTTCTTAAAGTCACCACCTTGGATAAGCAATCAATATTGGCACGCTGCTGCGCTAGCCAGTCCATTCCCAAAATCACATCAAACTCGACTAACGGTAGGACTGCCGCTATCAATATGAAGTCAACTCTGCTTTGCTCCCAACAAATGCGCCCTTTCTTCCCGGTGGTCATGAACGACCCATTGGGCATGCGCAACTTCAGCTCCGCATCCACCAAAAACGATTCAACCCCAATCCTCCGGATGAAGCTTTCCGCAAGAATGGAGTGTGACGCTCCCGTATCAAACAATACCGTAGCAGGGTATCCGGAAAATAACACAAAACCTAAAACATAGACATCAATCATAACGGTCTAAAAGCATGAAGCACAAGGTTAAACTTAAACTTCCTCAAACCTGTCACCACATCGAGTTGGCGGATCACTTCCTGCTGTCCAAGGTTGTAGGCCCTTGGTTGCACCGGTTGGAACCGAGAAGCGCTAGACTCCGCCATCTTCCCTTTTTCTGCGACACTGGGGCCGGAGCGTACAATTTGCTCCTGCCTTGCCACCTGCCCCGCACCTCTTTTGCTACAAAAACGAGCAATGTGCCCCACCGTACCACAGTTGAAAAACTTTGGTGGCCCCTTAGAGTGAGACCCTCTGGACGTCCACCTACTTTTCTCACCGGACTTGTACGGGTGAGGCTTCCTCCTCCATCTATTCCCATTCGACTTTCCTCGGGATTGTGAAGGCTTCCCTTCTCCTTGCTTGGGCGCAAAACCTTTGCGACTTTGACTTCGCTCTAGATCACTCTCCAACGTCCTAGCCGCCTCAACCAACTCATTGAAACCAGCTCTCTTCATGGCGATGAGGGGTTGCCTTAGATTCTCCCACAACCCCTTGTAGAAGAGGTTATCCCTCTCTTCATCGTCCGCCATGGTCATCGCCGCATAACGACCCAAACAAGTGAACTCCTGAACATACTCGTCCACCGTCTTATCTCGCTGCATCAAGTGCAGAAATTGCCTCTGAAGGGGCAACCTTGTTGATACAGGTATGTACTTTTTTTAGGAAAGCATCCCCAAATTCTTCCACGGACGGGGTGCGTCCAGGAAATTGGTGGCAGCAATGGCTCACTCACCATAACTTTGCGTATCCCTCTAACATGAAGGCCGCAAACTCAGATTTCTTCTCATCCGGCGTCTCTGCCGCCCTCAGAAGCTCTTGCATCCATGCCCACCAATCTTTCGCAAAAGTCGGAGTACCGACTCCTTTGAACGTTAGGGGATGGAAGCTCAGAAAGTACTTCATCTGCCGGTCTCCATGCCCGACAACCACCCTTTCTGCCAAAGGCTCTACTCGCCTAGCTTCTCTGCTCGGCACGGTTGTCGCCGTATCTAGTGTAGCAGGGGTTGCTACCTGAGCCGTCGCTGCAGCTTGGGCTGCCACCATTGCTTCTGCCAGCATGAAACAGAAGTCGGTCGGGTTTACACCCACACCTAAAGGAACTTGAGCAGTGGCGCTGCTCTCCGAAAGCTCTTCTCTTGGTCTTGACGTACCCGCCTCATTGATTACACTCTTAAGAAAAGCAAGAAAACAAGGAATCAGTCTCTAATCACAAGACTCAAGCATAAGGACACTCACGGTCCCACATTACTCTTATGTGGATAACTTCTATACGTACTGACCTTGAATTTAACCTCACTCTAATAACAAATTGTAACACCTCCACTGTAATGAGCGTATAATATGGGTCCGGCCGGGGCCCCACAACATACAGACGCCACAGCTTTAGTATTATAAGATGATATAACTAACCAAACTCAAAACTCATAAGCAAAACACAGCGGAATCATCAAACATGACAAGACGTTATCCACATCCATAAGAGTCTCGAATCGTCCTTAAGGCCTTACAACCAAAAGAGAGTCCAAAACTCCAACAATACATAAACATCAAAGTGCATAGGCACACCTAAGCAACCTCGGCATGCAAGCCGGAAATCAACAACATCAAACATACCAAAAACCCAAAAGTAAAGCCATAATAAGGATGGTAACACTTCATGAGGCTTAGGCCTTTCTGGCCGATGAGCTAGCTCCTGCTTGCGATCCTTGCCCTGTAAAATTTGGTTGTAACGTGGGTCAGCAAAGGCTGACCTCAAACTGTGTAACAAACATATCTTCTCCCGGCCGCACCTAACGGACCCCGGGGTACCCCTCCAACCTGCAAGTCAGCACTTTGTATACAACATACAAAATACAAGTATATCACTAATGAACATGCTTGGATGTCTCAAACAACATACACATTCTCTACTGTTGAGCATATAAAGAAAAGGGGCCTACTATGCTGCATGAATGCAAAACCCGGGCTTCACCCAAGGCACCCTAATGTGTATGCATCTTGCACATCATCTGGGTACTCATTATTTCCCCATTGGCATTAAGCATCATACAAAGGGGGCACTGCAATTCCCCCAATGGCATGCAAGCCACCACACGGAACTCTTGCCAAGGCCTCACCCGCTCATGGTCTTAGACCCGGGCTTGCCTGCAAGCTCTTACTTCTCATGTCATGATTCTGTATAACACACTGACCGATTCTAAGAAGCCTTGCTGGACACCACCCGCTCATGGCCTCATTCCCGGGCTTGCCCCATGCTTGGCATTCTCGTCTGTCTCACAAAAGGGGACTAGTCTCGCCGGGATACTCTCCACACATGACTTGCACGTCGCGGGATAGTCAGCCGACCACAGAGACAAAGCCACGCTGTTGGAACACACTATTACTGATTTGGGCAAGGATCACTATGTCCTTAATAAAATTGTTTTTACCTCTTTGTATAGTTTTTAAGGTCAATTAGATTGAGTCTAAGGGTTAGAATTTAGGCTTGAAAGCTGCCCCCAAGACCCTCAGATCAGATATTCAATTCAGGAGACTAAGTCATTTTCGTCGAGATCAGGTCGACGAATCGTCGAACTCAGGTCGACGATCTCTGAGCTCAGTTCTACGAGTCGTCGAACTCCGTTCGACGATCTTCGAGCTCAGATCGATGTTTCTATCTCTAGCTGTTTTTCCAGTCTCTGAGCTCAGGTCGACGATAGTTGAGCTCAGATTGATGATTTCAGTTTCCAGTCTAGTTCCAGTCTCTGAGCTCAGGTCGACGATAGTTGAGCTCAGGTCGACAATTTTCTGTAGTGATCGACGATTCTCAAGATTCAAATTCAGACAGTTATGGAATTCTATTTATTCCCAGCATTTATTTCAAGGATCTTGTAGCCGTTTCATTTAATCTGGAGAAAGTTTCAAGGGAGATTTAAAGGAATGTTTTCTAGGACATTCCTCTAGAGATAAAATTCATTTAAGGAAGTCATTAATGAGTGGCTAACAACTATCTTGGAGACAGAGAATCAATTAATTCTTTTCAGATATAAGGAATAAAAGAGGATTCTAATTCTGCTACTCCTAACAGTCTAACATTACAAACAGACGCATAGAAAAGAATTCTTTTGCTGGACACACAGACAGGCATAAAAATAGAATTCATTCAGAACACTCACCACTGAAGGAGATCAACATACAGAAAATAAGATTTTCTAGATCTCTTTTGACTCAAGTGTGCAAAGGCTTCATCCATCAAGACTCCAGACACTACACATTTCAGCAACTGCTGGAATCATTCTTTGCTGGAGATCTCATCTACTGAAGGCCTATCACCCTAGTGCAAAGCTTCTTTTCTTGAACAACTTTCAGATCTCAGGGGGAGCTTTGACAACATCATCCACTAGTCTTCTCTCAGATTGTTGACAGAGAAGAACACCTCTCCTCTTTCTTTTTCTGCTGTAAAAGGGTTTCTCAAAAATCCCTTCAAAAGTTTTGTGCTGGTTTCTGAGACCTTGTCAAAACTCAGTGGTGGCAAGACAGCTGATCAAAAAATATGGTTTGCTTTTTGAGCACCTTATCAAAAGCTCATTGGTGCTCAGGACACCTGATCAACTCATCCTGCAATGGATTCCTACCTAGGGTGGTAGAAGAGTGGATGTACCCAGATTTATTGGGGAACCACTGTAGCTCCTTGTGTTTTCTGGTTGCTATATTTTGTTTTGCTGTGTGCTGTGTTTTTATTTCTTGCTTTCATAACATTTATTTATTGCAAGCACCTTACACATATATTTAAATTAAGTCTTCTACTGCAAAATAATTTTTAACTTGAAAATTATTTTAATATACTCTATTCACCCCCCCCCCCCTCTAGAGTTAAGGTAGATCTTATCCCCACTTTCAATTGGTATCAGAGGCAGGTTGGTTGTTCCTACAGGCTAACACCTGAACCAAAAGATCTCTGATAAGATCAAACTTTTATAGAGGGTTTTTATTTTTATTATTTGTATTATATTTATCCTTATATAAAACCATGACACAGAACAAAGATTATGCTAGCACCATACCTCCAGTATGCAATCTATTTAAGTTTGCACTTTAGAAGTCAAGGATAAGATTGTACATGAATTCTATTGATGAAGATATCTTTAATTATGTTTTGACAGTGTGTCCAAGACCCCCAGCAAATACAAGTACAAGTGTTGTTCCACCTCCTTTAGGAACAGATGCAGAAATCAAAAAATGGAAAGTTGCAGATGCCAAAGCAATGCACATTTTGGCACAAATCATGTCTGATAAAATCTTTCAAAAAGTAGCTGAATGTAACTCAGCAAAAGAGATATGGGACAAACTATCTGAAATAGTGTCAGGATCTGCAGATGAAAGGAAAGATAGAAGATCCCATCTCATAACTCAGTATGAGAACTTCAAGAAAGGAGAAAGTGAGTCAGTTGCTGATATGTATAACAGACTCGGTCTCATAGTTAGTGAACTGAAAACTTTGGACAAGCAGATCTCATTGACTGAACTCAATGAAAAAATCCTAATGTGCTTCCCCAGCACTTGGGACTCAAGGATCTGGCCAATCAAGGATGCCAGAAGTCTAAATGAGATCACCATTGAGGCTCTTTTGGGTAAGCTTAAGTCTTATGAGCTGCTCATCAAGAACATAGAAGAAGAGGAGAAGGCTGCTTCACCAGCAATCAGAAAAGAGAAATCAATAGCATTCAAAGCTATTGAAGATCAGCCTGAAGACAAGGTCACAGGCAATGAAGAGCTGCTAAGCTTACTGGCCAAGATGTTTTATAAAATAGCCAGGAAGGACTTTAGGAAAAAGTCATTCAGAGGGCATGAAAAGCCAAGTATTATAAGTCCAATAACAAAGAAATTATTTGTTTTGGATGCAGGAATGAGGCCACATTGTGCCTGACTGTCCAAAAAATTAGAATAAGGACAAGAAGGACAGGAAAGAAAGGAGAAGAGACAAAGACTTTAAGAAAACAGCAACGACAAACCCTCCTCCAGCAAGAACAAACATACCAGGAAGGGGTTTGTAGCTGAAACCTGGAGTGAAACAGAAGAAGAATCAGAAGCTTCATCCAACTCAAGTGATGATGAAGATGATGCTGAAGAAAAGGAGTTCTGCATGATGGCTATAAATGCCTCTCAGCATAATACTGATGCAGAACAAGAGTCAGAGTCTGAATCAGAAACTCAATCTGAAGAGGATCATGTAATAGACTCATTTGATTTTAATTCAGAGGACTTCAAATGTGAATTTAAGTCATTGTGTTTAGATCTATTAAAATATGAGAAAGAAATTATCTCTCTCAGAAATCAATTGTCTGAACAAAGCACCTTAAAATCAGATAACCTCAAACTCTCTGAGGAGTTGGAATGTTGTAGGGAGCAGATAGCCTCACTGAAAAGTGAACTATCAGAGGCCAAGAAGTTTGAAGAGTCCCTCAATGGGAGAAGTATCAAACTAATGGACATCACAAGCACAGTGAACTCAAGATTCAATAGTACACTGAGCTTGGGTGCTTCATCCAGCCAACCTATAGTATTAACAACCCCGATCAAGTTTATCTCAGATAAAGGTAAGGGAGTTGTAGAGGTGGCTAGGAAGAATTCTGTTTTACCTAAGAAAACAAAAGTTCAACAGAAAATGTCGAACGGAGCTCGACGATCGCCGAATGGAGCTCAACGATCTCAGGTTGAATCGTCGAACTCAGGTCGACGATTTTTGAACCCTGAACTCTGGCATAGTCAATCTTCGAACGGAACTCGATGATCTGACCCAAGATCGTCGAACTCCGCTCAGAGATCGTCGAACAGAGCTCAGAGTTTTGAAAAATCTTTCAAAGGTAAATCAAACTTCAATCCTATAGGTCCTACATCTCAGAGGTTTAACCCTTATACTGAATGGACAATACCTCCCAGGAGATATCATCCTGAAGGCTATAAGAGTCAACCAGGGATGTCTTTTATTTCAGATTTTAAAGGTTATCAACCTACGCCCAAGGTAAACTAGGTCAAAAACTAATAAATTATTTTATATGCATGTGAAGACCTATCCAACATCAAACCAGCAATGGTATTTGGATAGTGGGTGCTCAAAGCACATGATAGGAAATAAGGAGAATTTCACATCCTTTAAAGCCAAACTTGGACCCAAAGTAATATTTGGGGATTCAAACTTTGGACTAACAAAAGGATATGGTGTAGTCCAGATTGGCTCAGTCACATTCAAGAAAGTAGCTTATGTGGAAGGACTGAAGCACAACTTAATCAGCATTAGTCAACTGTGTGATGAAGGCTACCAAGTGACTTTCAACAAATCCTCATGCAAAATCAAATCAGAGGACAACACAACTGTGTTGACAGGTAAAAGGAAAGGTAACATTTATCTTGTAGATTTTCTTTCAACCAAGGTAGATATATGCTTTTGAAATTCCATTTGTAGACCTAATGAACAATGGCATTAAAGATTAGGACATATAAACCTTAGAACCATTGCTAGGCTATACAAGGATAACCTTGTTAGAGGACTACCTTCTGGCCCCTACAAGAAGGAAGGACTTTGCAGGGCTTGTCAATTAGGCAAGCAAACAAAAAATAGCTTCAAGTCACTTAATAAGAGTGATTCACCTAGGATTTTGTATATGTTACACATGGATCTCTTTGGACCCATTACAGTACAAAGCTTAGTAGGTAAATCTTACACTTTAGTAGTTGTAGATGACTTCTCTAGATTCACATGGGTGTTCTTTCTGAGGAAGAAGTCTGATAACTTTAAGTGTTTGACAGAGTTTCTCAAATGCATACAGAGTGAGTTCAATACTCACATTGCCCTAATCAGAAGTGATCATGGGAAAAAGTTTGATTCTCTTCATATGCAAGAGTTCTGTCAGAATGAAGGGATCATGCACACTTTCTCAGCTTCTAGAACTCCTCAACAAAATGGGGTAGCTGAAAGGAAAAATAGAATCCTTATTGAATCTTCTACTACATTATTGTCAGATGCTCACCTTCCTCTATCTTTTTGGGCAGAGGCAGTGAATACCTCCAACTATGTGTTGAATAGAAGTTTGATACATAAGCTAAAGGGCAAGACTCCCTATGAATTACTCAAAGGGAAGAAAACTAAAGTAGATTACTTTAAAATTTTTGGTTGCATTTGTTACATTCATAATAATGACAAGAATTACATAGCAAAATTTCAAGCTAAAGCTGATGAAGGAGTGCTTCTGGGATACTCCATGATCAGTAAAGCTTATAGGGTGTATAACAAATCTACTCTTAGAATTGAAGAATCTGTTCATGTATCCTTTGATGAATCTAATATGTCTTTTAAGGAGAATAATGCTTCTACCATAGAATCCTTGCAGGTACACTCTCTTGCTGAAAATTTGGACAGGTTACATATTATACAAAAGGATGAAGGCAGTGAAGATGAAGAAGATATTCAACATCTTGGAGAGAACCTTCTTGAAGAGCCAGTTGTTGTTCCACAAGAGGAAACAACAACATAGGTTGGTGAATAATCAACACCCCTTGTTGATTTAGTAACATCAAGAGACCATCCAATCTCCCAAGTGATTGGAGACATCTCAGCTGGTGTGCAAACCAGAAATCAAGTCAACCAAAACTTGATGCACACCTGCTTTCTTTCTCAAATTGAGCCTCAATCCATTCAAGATGCAGAACAAGATCCACACTGGATCATTGCAATGCAAGAGGAATTACATCAATTTGAAAGGAACAAAGTTTGGGAACTAGTGTCAAGGCCAAAGGATCACTCCATTGTTGGAACAAAATGGGTGTTCAGAAACAAATTGGATGATCAAGGAGTCATTGAAAGGAACAAGGCAAGGCTAGCTGCTCAAGGATACTCTCAAGAAGAAGGGATATACTATGACCAGACCTTTGCACCAGTTGCAAGGTTAGAGGCCATAAGAATCTTCTTAGCTTATGCAGCACACAAAGGATTCAAAGTATATCAAATGGATGTAAAAAGTGCTTTTCGCAATGGAGACATCAAGGAAGAAGTCAATGTTATACATCCCCCAGGTTTTATTTCTACAACTCATCCTGATTATGTTTTCAAATTGCACAAAGCATTATATGGTCTAAAGCAAGCTCCTAGAGCATGGTATGAGACCCTAGCATGCTTTCTTCTGGAAAATGATTTTATAAGAGGTAGAGTAGACCAAACTCTTTTTATTAGAACTCATAGGTCCAATACCTTACTAGTACAAATCTATGTAGATGACATTATCTTTGGTTCTACTGATTCAAATCTGTGCAAAAGGTTTTCCAACCTAATGCATTCTAAATTTGAAATGAGTAGCATGGGTGAGCTTTCCTTCTTTCTAGGATTGCAAGTCAAACATCATGCTGAAGGAATATTCATCTCTCAAACCAAGTATGCAAAAGAACTGGTTAAGAAGTTTGGCATGTCTAAAGCATCATGTATGAAAACACCTATGCCTACTAATGTTGTATTAGATGCTGATGAATATGGGAAACCTGTTGATCAGACAACATATAGAGCAATGATTTGCACTTTATTGTACCTTACAGCTAGTAGACCTGACATAATGTTTGCTACATGCATATGTGCTAGATTCCAAGTGAGCCCTAGAGAGTCACACTTAACCTTAGTAAAAAGGATTCTTAGGTATATAAAAAGTTGTCCAAATCTAGGTCTCTGGTATCCAAAAGACTCAGCATTTGAATTAACTGGATTTTCAGATGCTGATTATGCTGGATGCAGAATAGACAGGAAAAGCACCAGTGGAACTTGCCAGTTTCTTGGTGACAGACTTGTCTCCTGGTTTTGCAAGAAACAAACATCTGTGTCCACATCAACTGCTGAAGCTGAATATATGGCAGCAGGTAGTTGTTGCTCACAGATCTTGTGGATTCAAAATCATCTCCTAGACTATGGCTACAACTTAGAGAAGTCAAAAAATTTCTGTGATAACACTAGTGCTATTTCTATAGCACAAAATCCAGTCCTCCATTGTAGGACAAAACATATAGAAATTAGGCATCACTTTTTAAGGGACAATGTTGAGAAACATAAAATTGAACTTCAATATATCCCAACTGACTTGCAAAGGGGAGATATTTTCACCAAACCATTGGATGAAAAGAAACATACATTCTTCCTGAATCAGTTAGGAATGTTAGATGGAGGAAGTTTAAAATAAGCCTCAAGATTTTAAAACTCTAAAATTGACCAAGAATAGGCAAACAATTTGATTTTTCTAGTGTCTATAGGTTGTTTCTGGTCTCTGAACTGCGCTCGACGTTTTTCCCAAAGATCGTCGAACGGAGATCGACGTTCTTAGAAATCGTCGATCGAAGTTCAGCGCTTTCCAGATAGTGCTAAGCTATCTTCTTCCGGTCAGCGATCGTCGAACGGTGCTTGACGCTCTCCAATATCGTCGAACGGAGATCGACGATGTTGAAGACCTTTCAGATTCCTTTAGAAGCCCAGATCGTCGAACGGAGTTCAACGATCTTTCCTTTTCTGCGTCGAACCCTAATATAAAATTCATTTTTCGGCCGTCGTTCTCCCTTTGTGCTTTCATACTCTCTACAGAATTTCTCTTTCCCTCCAAACTTTTCTATACTTGGTCTTGTGTTTGTTCATTTTTGCAGGTAAAAATGGCCGTTTCTGTTGCAGTTTTGGTAGCAATGAAATTCGACACTGGATTCGATATCAATATAGACTCATTTGACAACAGTGATCAGATTTTCAAGGATATTCTGGATTTATTTAAAGATCAACAGCTGGTACACATCATGACCACAAGGATAAAACTGGCTGCAGATGAAATCAAGGAATGGGTGTATACTGCTCACACTCAAGATCTAAATATAGTGATTGGATCTATATCACGCAATCAGGTATCCCTTACTCCTGCTATATTAACAGAAGTTTTCCAATTAAGTACTGGTCAAGATTCTCTTGAGTTGTCTGGAGAAGAGTTTGCAAGTATGCTTGATAGGATGGGTCATTCAGCAGCAAACCCTAACAAGCTGCTTAAGAAAAATCTGTCAGTGGAATACAGGTTTCTAGCAGATGTTGTTGGCAAGGTCCTATTAGCAAAACATTCTTCCCATGATACCATATCTAGGTATCAATTCTGTTTAATGGGTGCTTTGGTGGATAATAAACAGTTGAATTGGGGAGAAGTTTTCTTTGATCTAATTAAGAAGAAAGTAAATAAGAACTTTGTCAATTTTGGAAGGATTCTATGGCTATTTCTTCATAGCAGATGCCCTGAGCTGCTTGTTTCAAATGGGATGCATATCAATGCCTCTAAGAGGTTAACCTGTGCCCTCTTTGGCAAATGGGACAGGCAAATTGCAAAGCCAAGCAGAGCCTTTGTAGTCATCTCATCTTCAGGCACCAGGACTGATCCAGTCACTTCCCCTAAGGAAACTGCCCCATTAGAAGAACTGCCTGCCTCCTCATCTCCACCTTCACCACCTATTGTTCCCTCAACAATTATCACCTCCACCATAACCATCTCAATTTCATCTCACATATCCATTCCATCTCCAAACTCCATTCCTTCACCACCACCAATATTCCTTCCATCCTTCAATCTCTTAGATGATTCCTATATGGATGATTCTCCCTCCTCACCCCTTGAGCAACCATCCTCTTCTACATCATATCAACAACTACTCCAAGAAATCATTGCTCAACCATCCTTCATTCCATCTATCTTCATTCCATTGACTTCCACCTCCACCATTCTTATCTCTCAACCATCAATTCTACCATCCACATCCTCATTCACACTTTCTCCAACCACATCCACAGCCCCTCCTACATCCATCTCTGCCACACTCATCTCTACCTCTACTCAAGCACCACTTGAGCAAGTAGATCTCTCAGCCATAGCAGATAAGCTCTATGAGATATTAGCTCCAAGGCTATCACTCCTGCTGGAGACCTCCCTAGCTCCACTTCTGAAATCAGTTCAGGAGTTATCTGACAGGCTTTCTTCCCTATATCCTCCTCAGGCAATCCCTTCTGTTGGGTGCCTTGATCCAGTATCCACTGAATCTAGGCATGGGGAGATGCCATATGAAGTAGAGAGATTGCCTGTTTCAGAAATTCCAGTTCCAGCTCCAGTTCCAGTTCCAACTCCAGTTCCAGTTATAATAGTTGACCTCAGGTCTCTGCTGTCAGAGTTTGATACTGCTTACTTCAGCTGTCTTCCAGTTCAGAAAACTGAACATCTTATTAAGGACATTGTGCCTATTTCTAGCTGTAAGCCCAGCATAATATCTTCTTTTATAAATTCTTTCAAGACTGTGGACAGAGCCCCTTCAGTTTCTGTTGTTCCTGTTCCTACTGTTGATGCTATTTTAGTTTCTGAGGATATGCTTATGCCAGAGGCTAATGACTCTGAGCCTGCTGTTTCTGTTATTATTTCAGAATCTGTTACATCAGTTTCTGCTATTTTGATTACTACTGATGTTGCTATTGTTTCTTCTAGTCAATCCCAACAACAAAGAGATTCAATCAAAAGTCCTGTTGAACTATATGACAATCCTCAGCGCTCAGATAGTGATCAATTCAGAACTGACTCTGATGATTCCTCTGAAACCATTGCAAGGAAGAGGAAAGCTAGAAGCAAGGCCCTAAAGAAAGTTTCCCAGGAGAAAATTAAAGATACAAATGATATTCCATACTATATTTTGCATAATTGTCCAATTACAGAACCATGGATGCAGTTCTCCAGGAATCAACTAAAAACAATGAAGAAAAAGAGGAAATATGATAAAGGATCATCACACTTCAATCCTCCTCCTCCTCCTCCTTCAATAGATGCAGGTACTGGTGGAAGTTCTGCTTATCAGTCATCTGCTGCTTAGAGTCAAAGCACCTCTCAATTTCAAGGAAGATCTCAATCAAGAGAATATCAATCAAGAGGCTACCAGTCCAGAAGAGGACATTATAGGGGAAATCAAAGAGAAGTCAGAGTCTATTCCAAAGGTTATTCTAGGCAGCATCCTTATCATAGGGAAGGACAAGGTCCCATTGACACTACATCTGGTCCTTTTCCCTATAAGTTAAGAGATCTAGTTTCTTCCAGAGCTACTCCTGATAATTCTTCAAACATATATGAACCTCCTTTTCCATTTGAAAACCCAGATAATAATCCTAATTCCTGGACAGCAAGAATGAAAGAGTTAGCTGCACTAGATCAAATTAAGAAGACAAAAAAACAAGGAAAAGATACATCAAATTTCACCACTCTATCAGAACAGAGAAAGAAAGAACTTGACAGATATTCTTCCAGCAAATTCTTTGACTCAGAAAGTTATATGAAGCTGCACCCAGAAGCTGTAGTCCCCAGGGCAAAACATCAAACTTTTCTAGGTGCAGATGATGACAGAAGATCCAAGAAATAAGCTTTTAACCCTAATAGAGAAATAATTCTCAAAAAGGGCAAGGAAAAGGAATGATCATGTAAGCTGACAGTGTTATCTATTCTGAATTTTTGATGTGATTCTATTTGTGTTTCTGCAATGTTGTTTTTGATTTTATATCTGTATTGTATGATTTTATTTCCTATGTCATATAAATAGTAATCCTAACCCAAATGGGGGGAGATTGTTGGAACACCCTATTACTGATTTGGGCAAGGATCACTATGTCCTTAGAAAAATTGTTTTGACCTCTTTGTATAGTTTTTAAGGTCAATTAGATTGAGTCTAAGGGTTAGAATTTAGGCTTGAAAGCTGCCCCCAAGACCCTCAGATCAGATATTCAATTCAGGAGACTAAGTCATTTTCGTCGAGCTCAGGTCGACGAATCGTCGAACTCAGGTCGACGATCTCGGAGCTCAGTTCAACGACTCGTCGAACTCCGTTCGACAATCTTCGAGCTCAGATCGACGTTTTTGTCTCTAGCTGTTTTCCCAGTCTCTTAGCTCAGGTCGACGATAGTTGAGCTCAGATCAATGATTTTAGTTTCCAGTCTAGTTCCAGTCTCTGAGCTCAGGTCGACGATAGTTGAGCTCAGGTCGACGATTTTCTGGAGAGACCGACAATTCTCAAGATTCAAATTCAGACAGTTATAGAATTCTATTTATTCCCAGCATTTATTTCAAGGATCTTGTAGCCGTTTCATTTAATCTGGAGCAAGTTTCAAGGGAGATTTAAAGGAATGTTTTCTAGGACTTTCCTCCAGAGACAAAATTCATTTAAGGAAGTCATTAATGAGTGGCTAACAGCTATCTTGGAGACAGAGAATCAATTCATTCTTTTCAGATCTAAGGAATAAAAGAGGATTCTAATTCTACTACTCCTAACAGTCTAACATTACAAACAGACACATAAAAAAGAATTCTTTTGTTGGACACACAGACAGACACAAAAACAGAATTTATTCAGAACACTCACCACTGAAGGAGATCAACATATAGAAAAGAAGATTTTCTAGATCTCTTTTGACTCAAGTGTGCAAAGGCTTCATCCATCAAGACTCCAGACACTACACATTTCAGCAACTGCTGGAATCAGTCTTTGCTGGAGATCTCATCTACTGAAGGCCTATCACCCTAGTACAAAGCATCTTTTCCTGAACAGCTTTCAGATCTAAGGGGGAGCTTTGACAACATCATCCACTAGTCTTCTCTCAGATTGTTGACAGAGAAGAACACCTCTCCTCTTTCTTTTTCTGCTGTAAAAGGGTTTCTCAAAACTCCCTTCAAAAGTTTTGTGCTGTTTTCTGAGACCTTGTCAAAACTCAGTCGTGGCAAGACACCTGATCAAAAAATCTGGTTTGGTTTTTGAGCAACTTATCAAAAGCTCATTGGTGCTCAGGACACCTGATCAACTCATCCTGCAGTGGATTCCTACCTATGGTGGTAGAAGAGTGGATGTACCCAGATTGATTGGGGAACCACTATAGCTCCTTGTGTCTTCTGGTTGCTATATTTTGTTTTGCTGTGTGCTGTGTTTTTATTTCTTGCTTTCATAACTTTTATTTATTGCAAGCACCTTATACATATATTTAAATTAGGTCTTCCACTGGAAAATAATTTTTAACTTGAAAATTATTTTAATATACTCTATTCACCCCCCTCCCCCCTCTAGATTTAAGGTAGATCTTATCCCCACTTTCACATGCCTTAGCACATTACAATCCAAAAAACCATTCCCACCCTAATCCCTCATTCGTAATGCAACGTCCCCGCGCACCAAGAAAACCATCTACCGCCAATGCGGAGCTAACCATGTCCATCAAGGATACCATCTACCACCATTGAGGAGTTAACCTTGTCCGGTTCCAACTACACGTACTCACTCGAGAAAAGGGGGAAAACATCACAAACATCACAAACGGCATCTTACCGCAATGGATCTCTACGAATCCTTAAAGCTCGTATGCAACATCACCGAGTCGGACTAACGGTTGCGACTACAGCTTCACCCTCCATGCCTAATCCACTAACGGAGAGGATCTCTAATGCAAAAACAAGCCGGGGACGGACTTAATCGACCCGGAGGTTTCTCTTGAACCTTGGCGACCCAAACCCCTCTCATTTGAGCGTTTGGTGCCCAAAAACTAGAAAGTAAAAGATGCTAAACATGCATCCTAAAACCAAGTGGAGAAGTGTCGTTACCTTCCGACCTCTCTTCCTAGCCATGGCAACTTAGCTGGATGAAAACCTTCGCAACGGTCTTGCCTCCACGGATCTGGACTCGGCTCGCGATTTGGAGCACCGAAGCTTCTGCGACAGCCGGATCTCTCCTTCACCTTCTTCCTTGCTCTTCTTTCTCTCTAGATCTTAGAAAGAGAGTGTTTGAAGAAGAATGAGGGTTTCTATACCCTATTCCCGGACTTAACTCAACAAGGGCAACCCTGAACCATCAGATCATAAAATAAGGAAATGAACGACCACGATCCGAACTGAAAGTCAAAACACCTTGGCCAAACACGGCTTGTGACATGCCCGTGTCCAAGGCCGTGTTCCCTAATCGATGCCGAAACCGTTGCACCCAAAACAGGACACGGGTACTTGACACGCCCGTGTCATATTTGACACGGCCGTGTCCAACTCGAACACGCCTGGGCTCCAGGCCGTGTTCAATTCCCTTATACGGCCCGACTCACAACCCGAGAAGGACACAGCCTTGGACAAGCCCGTGTCTCAGGCCGTGTTCGAAGTCTGGATGATCGTCGACTGCCTCTTTGTCAACTTCGCAGAAAACATTCGTCGAACACGCTCGATGCGGCCTTGGACACACTCGTGTCTCAGTCCATGTTCACTGTCTTGACACATCATCGAGCGCAGTTTGTCGACCACCCGGGCTCTCGACGAACTCGGCACGACACGGCCACAGACACGCCTGTATCCTAGGCCGTGTGACCCTGTCTCGACACATCGTCGAGCGAAAATCGTCGACTTCCCGGGCTCTCGACGAACCCGGCATGACACGGCCACGGACACGCCCGTGTCTTAGGCCGTGCGACCCTTACAAAGACCCAAACTTGGCTCTCGACGCTGCTCGTACTTCTTCCGAATTTTGGGGCGTTACATAGGTACCGTTTCAGTTTTATTTTATCGTTCCTTTATGTAATTTTAGGATGAAATTATTTTAAGAGGGAGAGAGTTGTAACGCCCTGAAACTCAAAAGAGCGACGGGTGGCATTTTGAGCCAAGTTTGTAACTTGGTAGTGGTCATACGGCCTGGGACACGGGCGTGTCCCAGGGGCGTATCATGCTCGGGTCGACGATATGGCCTAGAGGTCGACGAATTTGGAGTCGATTATCGTCGAGCAGCGAACACAGCATGAGACACAGGCGTGTCCCAGGCCGTGTCCTTCTCGGGGTGAAGGCTGTGTAAGACCCCTCCCCCTTACCAAGGAGGCTCCCGATCTTATGCCCAGAATCGCTGCCTTACGCTGGCACTAATGCTCGGGTTAGTCGACACCGCAACATGCCAATTCTGCTGGCTAATACGATCATATAACCTCTAGGCCAATATGAGAAATTGAAGTAATACATAACAGAGTACAACACATCTAGTCCACAGTCACAAAACAACTCATATATATATACAAATAAAAGTGTACACAGTCCACAATGAGTAAACAAATATGAAGAGTAATAAGAGCTTATGCCCAGTACAACATATGAATAACTCTCCTCACAAACATCAAAATAGCGGAAGCTAATCAACTAATCTCGTCCCACCTGAGGTAGCGCTGTAGTAGAAGTAGGTGGTATCAACTCCTCACGCCCTGTCACCTCATCCTGCTGGTCATGCTGGTGCTCCATCTCCTCGATCTCCTAAAAATAGTTTGGTCACCGACCATTTGTCAAAAAGACTAAGTCGTTTCCTCCGCACCTCACCCTGCAACTCCTAGGCAGCGTGCGGGAGGACGAAGCAGAGGATTATCAAGTGGTAATAAAAGGAAGCAGGTGACAAGAAGCTATCTATCAAGTATAAGAGCAACATTGTTCTACTCTAGCAGTTCTAGGTATATAGTACAAAGTAAAAGCATGTATAGTACAAGTATGCAAAGAACTTAAAGTAAGGGCAGAAACGTAAAACTATGCAACCACTAATCTACCATCACAAACGTACCTTAACTTATAAAAATGCTCATACAAATTTATAAGTTAAGGTTTCCAGGAATTTTAACTTATGATATAAAAGAGCCCATACTAATTTATATGATGAGAATCTATGAAGTGTATAACCTAATATGAATGAATGTTTATGATGCAATTTATGCAATAGGCAAGTGCAACTCACACACAACGACTCTGTGATCACAGACCTTTAGTTCCCACTTTTTGAGAGCTAGATTCACTCTCGGGTACCACCGTTGTGGCTACGGCAGCAGCGGAGCGAGCATCTCCACTTCTAGGCAGGTATGCACACTACCAAACCTAGACCACCTCTCACACGCCTCTATACATATCATAGGTGCACTCTATAGTCTACGTGCGTACTTTGCTGACAACCGGTCAGTCTTGTTGGGTCGGGTGTGCGTTATCGGGGATCGTCCTCCAGACTGCAGTGTAAAACAACCCACTGGCCCCTCAAACCCTCACACCCGCCGGGTTCACCGTACTGCCATTAGTGTGACGATCGGCCAGTACCGCATGACCCGCCACTAAATTTCTGCACATGCAAGTATTTCATCTCGAGCCTTCAGCTCGCGGGACCAACCTGTCCTGATTCCCACAAACCCTTCACGGGTGAGCCTGCAACATATATCCATCTAACCCATACCGGGTGAGCACGCACAATAGTGCCTTTATTCAGTATCCCTCAAACCCGTCACGGGCGAGAATGAACCATAATATTTTAACCTATTAGACTACTCTTGTCTACGGGTTATTATACTTAGTGATTTAAGGTTAATCCCAGGACTGCCTAGGGTATACCTGGTGAAGGGCTCTCGGGGGCACTAGGAACTACGATGGGATTACGCCCAAAGCTCCCTTTCTCAAGGATATTTACGTTAATTGATGACTACCCATAATTCACCCCCAGCTCTCGTTATTACTGTTGAGTGATCCTAATGACTTAAGATGTTCTCAGAAGGGTGACGGTCTTCTGCCGGCCTCCACTCCAGTTACTATCAAGGGCTTGCACTTTTACTCTCGTCACTAAGACAACACTACCCACCAAGCCTATTCTCCAATTGTAACCTCTAGCTCATCCGTCGATCTATCCCCCGGTGGTCCTTATAGTATAACTTACACTATGCGCAACATATGACCTAATACCACCCCGAAATAAAACTTCCAATTCCTTGGGCCACCTGCCCCTAAATATTTATCCTATGATGGTATGGACTAATGAAGAGAGCATGTTGATTTTCATAATTTTCTTAAGTAATTAAAGCCTCTAATTTAATCATTTAATTAATCCCCTAGGTCATTTAATACATGAAGTATTACAAATTATAATCCACTGACCTAAGGAATTTTTCCTGAGTTGCATCTTGGTAAAATATTACTGTCTCCCAAAATTCATAATTTTCCTTTGAATATTTCTATTTATTTCTTAATTAGTACAAAACTCACATAATATCCATTTTCCAAAGGAAGTATAAGGAGTTCATTACTAAAAAATCTAAGAAACTTGCAGCATACATATATTGGTAAAATAATGCTAAAGACAGAATTTCATGAACTTCCATGGAACAAGGGCTACAAAATTTCATTTCTAATTATATTACCAAAATGCCACTATGTGGTTTTAAAAATTACTGTTTCATCCAAAAATGCTGAGCAAATTATACAAGGTTATGCATACTCAGATATATCTCCAAGAAATTTTCCAAAATTTTCTACTGAGTTTGTTCATCAATTTTCTAATTAAGTATAATGAGCATAAAAAGGTAATTTTCACATAACTCCTGTCAAATTTATTCAAACAGAGACATAAAACTTTTCAGCAGTTAAACCTAACATTATATTGACCTTGACAAAAATTGGGGATTTTATCTCAATGATGAGCCTATTTTTACATTTATTTTTGAAAAGTCCTATTATTTAAAAAATTCCAAATAATGTGATTTTTGCTTCCAAAAATCCCATTATTACAATATGGGGTATACTTCACCCTAATGAGCTTCTAAAATCAATTCCATGATTTTTGGATGTTCCAAATAGGCCTAATACACAATATTTCAAAATTGTCTATTTGCACCCCAAGCCTATGTATAACCAACACATGCAAGTGAGTTTACCCAACATGCGTTGGTCCAAATATGCTGAAATTTGAACCATACACATGTATAGTCCACAAGGACATGCCACCAAAATATGAGGCGATTTGGAGCAATAACACTCCAAATATTTCATTTATTTACTTTTTGATATTTAAGCAAAAACTATAGAAAATATATTCCCAAAATTTCCCCATTTTGGTCAGAGGCTACGTATGCCCTAATCATGCATGAATCCAAAATTTGGGGTCATTTTGATTACTGATTTGGCATGTGCATCAATTTGAAATTCTGCCCTAGTCAAGTACCAGTCCTAGCAAAACTAACCTACAACCCAATCTACTGTACCATATTTGATGTTTAAGGTGGAAAATTAAAGTTAAGACAATCAGCTACAAATTTTATTTAGGGTCCATGTTCTTGAAATGCCCCTAAGAGGCATAAATGTGGCTTGCAAAAAGACTGAATAAGTGTGACAAAATATAAATAAATACTATAGTTTTTATTTAATTTAATTTAATCATTTAGCACGAATCTTAAAGCAGAATGGACGGGATCTGGTCATCTTCTACCTCCAGCCGACGGCTGGGATTCGTTCTTTCGGGGCCACTTTGTCTGGCCATTTTCGACCAGCTAGGCCACCACCACCGCTGGCGGATGTTGCCACCACCTTCACTGAGGTGGTGGCTAGCGATTCCCGGCGATGAGGCCACCGGAGTTGGCTCCTCAGGAGAACCCGAGCAAGAAGAAAAGCTCGGAAAATTCTCCTTTTCCTCACATGGTATCGGGCACAATTGAGCCCGATGTCTCTCCTAGAGGATCTAGAAAGCTAGTACGGGTAGAGAGACGGTGAAACGGACCTGAATGGCGGCACGGCGGCGAGGTTGGCGACGGTTGGCCAAGGCTGAGCTGCTCTGGCGATCTCCTGCTCAAAACCTCGATTCTTCACCAAAAGCTCTGCTCTAGGACTCGTTCTCCACTCGTTTCCACTCACTAAAGCTGATGGTGTGGTCGGTTTGAGCTGGGGAGGGTTGTATGTGGAGATAACTCCAAGGTGAGCTCGGTTTGGGGCTTTGGGGTCTTAACCCATGGTGCCAATGGCCACCATGCTGTCAATCCTGCTGGAATTTTCTTAGGACGCTGGCCAACACCTTTTTGGGGCAGAAGAAGTCAAGGCCAAGTGGCCTCCTCCTCTTAATCCCACCATCTCTCTCCTCTTTTAGGTGAATTCTCCAAAATGCCCCTTTGCATGTGACCTTGCTCTAAAACCAGAGGGGTAGGGGTGGTCTTTGACCACTTGGGCTGATAATGGGCCAATTTTGGTTGGCTTTGCCCAAGGAGAGTGGGCTTAGCCCTCATTTTCTTCTTTAGGTCAATTATGTTGACTAAGTTAACTTTTGAGTTGAACTGGTCTACCATGATGAGTGGGCTGACCACACTTGATGTTCATGGGTCTAATGGAACCACCCAACTTGGGTTGGGTCAATGTGGTGCCTATAGGTATATGTTTGACCAACTTAGGGCTATGGTTGACTTTGGTCAACTAGGGTCAAAGGGTTGACCTAATGACATATCCTAGGGTCCACTTAGATTATTTTAGGATTAGGGCAATGTGGTGGGGGTCATGGTGTGACTAGGGTTCATATTTAGGCTAGTTTGACCTAGTTTGACTTTGTCCCTTTAGTGGGCCCCACATGGCTACAACCCACTCCGTAGGGTCAAACCTAGCTAAATTCCCTATCACCCACCCCTTGCCTAACCCAATCTAAGTTAAGGGGTCTAGAAGTAACATGGGATGTTACAGGCTGGGCCATGTCGTGGGAGACACATGGTGTTAGAACACGGGCATGTTCGGGTAGACACGAGCGTGTCAGTTTCGACACGGGCGTGTCGAGTACCCGTGTCACTTGCGGGTCGTTTTTGATCCTTTATCGAAGGAGGAACACGGAACGCTACACGGCCGTGTATTGTATGACACGGGCATGTCAAGTCGAACACGGGCGTGTCGAGAGCCCGTGTACTTTTCGGGACGCGTCAGTTTCGACGGCGAATGGGGAACTCAGCGTTGGACACGGGCGTGTCACAAGCCGTGTTCAGCCCAGGTTTTGGATTTCAAGCCCGAATTGTGGCCGTCCATTTCCTTATGTTTGGATCCGACGGTTCAGGGCTGTTCAGGCTATGTTATACTCGGGAATAGGGTTTTGAATCCTTCATTTCACCCAAATATTCTCTTTCTAAAGTTCTAGAGAGAGGGGAGAGCAAGGGAGAAAAGGAAGAGAGATCCGGCCACCGGCGGAGCTTCGGAGCCCCGAATCGCGAGCCGACTTCGGATCTACGGAGGCGAGGATGTTGCGGACTGGGCGGACTGCTGTTTGCAGCCTGGTGGAAAGTCTAGTGGAAGTCGGCTGTTCTTCTGAGCGGGCTGCACGGGTGAAGTCCGCGGACTATGCAGCCTGTTATCTGAGGATAGGACGTTGGCTGTTTGGTTTAGCCAAGGAGCGGCCTGAGCGGATAGGGGCTTGCAGACTGGTGCATTGCTCAGTGCCCGTGGTGCATGCTTGTGCTGATTGGCGGTTTGGCTCATGTCCGCGAAAAGCTTGCGAACTAGTATGTCCGCGGTTTGGGCTGTTGCGGACTGGGCTTAGAGCTTGGCTGAGGCCTTGCCGAGCTCTAGTGTTACAGCAGGTGCTTTGCTATGGAGGTCTTTGGTGGACTGGTGTTTGGAGTCCGGGAGGAGGCTACTGTGTTGGGCCGGTGTGCGAGTAGCTTGCGGACTGATGGCGGTCTGTGCTAGGGTGTTTGGTGGACGGGTGTTTATGTCCGCCATGCTCGCATTGCCCTTTGTTGGTTTTGTACTTGGTGTTGGAACACCCTATTACTAATTTGGGTCAGGATCACTATGTTTCTAGGAACCTTTGCTTGACCTCCTGTATAGCTTAAAAGGTCAATTAGGATTGAGTCTAAGGGTTAGAAGTCTAGGTTTGGAAGTTTCCCTGAAGACCAAGTTTTTCTGTCTGGAGACCAAGTCTGATCGTCGAGCTCAGCACGACGATTCGTCAAACTCCGGTCAACGATCGTCTAGCTCAACTTCGACAGATCGTCGAGCTCCATTCGACGATCGCTGAGCTCAACTTCATAATATCGTCGAGCTCCATTCGACGATCGGTGAGCTCAGTTCGACGATTTTGACTCTGCTTTGGATCTTTATCTCTGATCTCAGTTCGACGATCTTTGAGCTCAGATCGACGATTATTTTGCTGCTTAAGATTTCCTGATCGCTAAGCTCAGCTCGATGATAGCAGAGCCCAGTTCGACGATTTCAGATAACTTCCAGAATTCAAATTCAAATCAGTTAGGAGTTATTCTGCAATTAATTCAGAGATTTGCTAGCCGTTTGCATTCAATTCTGGATCAAGTTTCAAGAGATTTTTCAAGGAATAATTCTGTGGACTTTCCTCCAGAAGAGATTATGCAATTAAGAATGCAATCAATGCAGACCAATGACTATCCTTGACAGAGAATGATATTATATTCTGTACCAGAGAATAAAAGACAGGATTTTTGAATCTCTCAAAAATAGACCACACACAATACAAATTACAGAAAAATACTCAAAAATCTTATGTCAAAAAGAATTCTGAAGAACACTCATCCAAGGAGATCTAGTTTTCAATCTTCAGATCTCTTCATCTTTCAAAGTGTTCAAGGCCAACATCATTTCAAGACTCCAGACACTCAACATTTCAGCCATTTGCTGAAACCATCTATTGCTGGAGTTCTATCTTTGAAGGCCTATCACCCTCAAGCAAAGCTTTTCTTCCTGAAGATTTCAAGGATTCAGGGGGAGCTTTGACATCAATCCACATAGTCTTCTCAGTTGTTTGAGAAAGAGAAGACTTCCATCACTCTCTCAACCCCACTCTGTAAAGGGTTTTTCAAACTCCCTTCAAAAGTTTGAACTTGGTTTTTGAGCACCTTGTCAAAAGCTCATTGGTGGCAAGACACCTGATAAAAAAATCTGCTTTGGTTTTTGAGCACCTTATCAAAAGCTCATTGGTGCCCAGGACACCTGATCAACTCATCCTGCAGTGGATTCCTACCTAGGGTGGTAGAAGAGTGGATGTACCCAAGTTTGGGGAACCACTATATTTCCTTGGGTCTTCTGGTTCTGCTTGTTTACTTTTTGTTTCTGGCCTTGATTTTTTTGTGCTTAGTTTTTGCATAGCTCAGTATTGTGATTAGATTTATTTTTGCTTCCCTGCTCACACATATTACAACAATTGTTGTAAAAGTTTTTAAAAAAAGTTTTTAAAGCCCATATACTCTATTCACCCCCCCTCTAGAGTATATCAGATCTAGTTGCCCTTTCAATTGGTATCATAGCCAGTTTGGTTAAACATACCATATCTGATTGGTTGTACAGGCTAACACCTGAACCCCAAGATCCCAAACTAGATCTGTTTTTCTTTTGTATTTTATTATTAGATTTTGTGTGCACAAATCATGGCCCAAAACAAAGATTATGCTAGCACCAGACCTCCAGTGTGCAATCTTTCCAAGTTTGCACTTTGGAAGGCAAGGATTAGACTTTACATGAATTCCATTGACGAAGACATTTTTAATTCTGTTTTGACAGTGTGTCCAAGACCCCCAGAGAGCACAAGTACAAATGCTGTTCCACCTCCATCAGGAACAGATGCTGACATCAAAAGATGGAAGGTAGCTGATGCCAAGGCTATGAACATTCTAGCCCAGACAATGTCAGATGACATATTTCAAAAGGTAGCTGAATGTAATTCAGCCAAGGAAATTTGGGACAAGCTCTCAGAAATAGTCTCAGGCTCAGCTGATGAGAGAAAGGACAGAAGATCCCATCTCATCTCCCAATATGAGAACTTCAAGAAGGGAGAGACTGAGTCAGTGGGAGACATGTACAACAGACTGAGTCAAATTGTCAGTGAACTGAGGACATTAGACAAAGAGATTTCTCTGACAGAACTCAATGACAAGATCCTAATGTGCTTCCCCAGCACTTGGGATTCAAGAATCTGGCCAATTAAGCATGCCAGAAGTCTGAATGAAATCACCACTGAAGCTTTGTTGGGTAAGCTCAAGTCTTATGAGCTACTCATCAAGAATAGAGAGGAAGAACAGAAGGCTGCTCCACCAGCCACAAGGAAAGAGAAGACCATAGCCTTTAAGGCAACTGAGGATCTGCCTGAAGATAAGAGCACAGGCAATGATGAACTACTCAGCTTGTTGGCCAAAAGATTCTACAAGATGGACAGAAAGGACTTCAGAAGAAGATCATACAAGGAGCAGGACAAGCCAAGGTATGACAAGTCCATTAGCAACAGTAAAGACATTATCTGCTTTGGTTGCAGGAAACCAGGGCACATAGTTCCTGACTGTCCAGAGAACAAGAACAAGGACAGAAGGGACAGTAAAGAAAGAAGAAAGGAGAAAGACTCCAAAAGAAATGGCAATAGCAAACCTTCCTCAAGCAAAAATAAGCATACAAGAAAAGGGTTTGTTGCTGAATCCTGGAGTGAGACAGAAGAGGAATCAGAAGCCTCATCCAGCTCCAGTGATGATGAGGATGATGCAGAAGAAAAGGAATTCTGCATGATGGCAATTAATGCCTCACAGCACAATTCAGAGGAAGAAGAGTCAGAGTCAGACTCAGAGACTCAACCTGAAGAAGATCAGGTAATTAGTTCTTTTGATTTTAGTTCAGAAGATTTTAAATCTGAATTTAAAACACTGTGTTTAGATCTGCTAAAGTCTGAGAAAGAGATTATCTCTCTCAGAAATCAATTATCTGAACACAATGTTTTAAAGTCAGAAAACCTCAAACTCTCTCAGGAGTTGGAGAACTGTAGGGAACAGATAGCCACACTGAAAAGTGAGCTCTCTGAGTCCAAGAAGCTTGAAGAATCCCTTAATGGGAGAAGCATCAAGCTGATGGACATCACAAGCACAGTGAACTCTAGATTTAACAGTACACTGGGCTTGGGTGCCTCATCCAGCCAACCTATTGTTCTAACAACTCCCATCAAGTTTATTTCTGACAAGGGAAATGGAGTTGTAAAGGTTGCTAGGAAAAATTCTGATCTGCCTCAGAAAACTAAGTCCCAGCAGAAATCATCGAACGGAGATCGACGATCGCCGAATAAAGATCGATGATCGCCGAACGCAGCTCGACGATCTCAGGAAAAATCGTCGAATGCTGATCGACGATCTCAGCCAAAGTCGTCGAATGCAGGTCGACGATCTCATATACCTGACCTCACCCATAGTCGACCGTCGAACGGAGCTCGACGATCTGACCCAAGATTGTCGAACGCAACTCCAAGATCGTCGAATAGAGGTCAGAACTCTGGAAACTTGTTTAAAGGCAAATCAAAATTGAATCCTAAGGGTTCTTCATCCCAAACCTTTAACACTTATACTGCATGGATTTTACCTCCAAGAAGATATCATCCTGAAGGATATAAGAGTCAGCCAGGGATGTCTTTCATTTCTAAATTTAGAGGTTATCAACTTAGGCCCAAGGTAAACTGGGTCAAAAACAAATGAATTGTTTTATGTGCAGGTGAAGACCTATCCAACATCTAACCAGCAATGGTATTTGGATAGTGGGTGCTCTAAGCACATGACATGGAACAAGGACAACCTCACATCCTTTAGAGCCAAGCTTGGACCCAAAGTTATCTTTGGTGATTCCAACTTTGGACAGACTAAAGGATATGGTGCAGTCCAGATTGGTTCAGTAACCTTCAAGAAGGTAGCATATGTGGAAGGACTGAAGCACAACCTAATCAGCATCAGTCAGCTGTGTGATGAAGGCTACCAGGTGACCTTCAGCAAAACCTTATGCAAAATCAAGTCAGAGGACAACACAACAGTGTTGACAGGTATAAGGAAAGGTAACATCTACTTAGTAGATTTTCTTTCAACTGATATAGATATCTACTTGTTTAATTCAGTTTGTAGACCAAATGTTTCATGGCATAAGAGATTAGGACACCTAAACCTTAGAACTATAGCTAGGCTATCCAAGGACAACCTTGTTAGAGGACTACCTTCTGGCCCCTACAAGAAGGAAGGACTCTGCAAGGCCTGTTAGTTAGGCAAGCAAACTAAAAACAGTTTTAAGTCACTTAATAAGAGTGATTCACCTAGGATATTGTATCTGTTACACATGGATCTATTTGGACCCATCACAGTACAAAGCCTAGGAGGGAAATCCTACACTTTAGTAATTGTAGATGACTTCTCTAGATTCACTTGGGTGTTCTTTCTAAGGAAGAAGTCTGATAACTTTAAGTGTTTGACAGAGTTTCTCAAATGTATACAGATTGAGTTCAATACTCACATTGCCCTGATCAGAAGTGATCATGGGACAGAGTTTAATTCTCTTCTTATGCAAGAGTTCTGTCAGAGTGAAGGGATCATGAAAGTCCACCTAGTGTCAGCTATGTGCACCTATGGGGGGGGGGGGGGAATAGGTGACGTGTGGTTCTTTTGCGGAATTTACGGATGTACCTGCACAATAAAAACAACAAGCACAGCACACAGAATACACAGCAAATTTATAGTGGTTCCCCGACCTGGGTACATCTACTTTCCCCCTTCGACCTATCTCCCCAACAAGGGATGACTCGGTCACTTCTCCAACGGGATTGAAATCCAATCCCCGCACTAACGGAAGGAGCCCTTCCACACGTGACAGTCAATACTCCCACAAAACGGGTTGCACCCAACCCTTACAACACGGAACAAAAGTTCCTTTACAACGAAAATAAATGTAGAGAGTACACGTGATACAAACTTCTTTTGGAGACTACGGTGTTCCTCTTTATCCGACGACGTGTTCTTGAAGTCGATTAAGAGTCTACAACCTTGGTCTCTCTTGGAGAGGATCTTCCAGAACCGGCGGCGGCAATCCGAGCGGCGGCTTGGTTCGGAGTCGGCGGCAATGAAGGTGCGCTGCTGCAGTGCTTTGAGATCCAAACTTCTTTGCGAAGCAAACTAGGTCTACCAACGGTCACTCTAGGATCGGTCGTCTCGATCGATTCGGACGGGGGAGTTTTTCCCGGTCAACAAATCGAGAGACAAGAGATCTCTGGATAGACACGTGAGACGCAAGCTTTGCTAAGCTTCTAATGCCGGAGATCGGGAAGATGAACGATCAGCGGCGGCGACGTACTTGCTCGAGCGCGACGGCGGCGGAGGAGAGAAATCGCGATATTAGGGTTTTCGCTTGCTCGGCTTCGTTCTGTGTCCGTCTTCCGTTCAAAATACCCGAGTATAAATACTGTAGCTACCCCCAATAAGACCGTTTGTAGGACCCACAAAAGTAATCCCCAAATCCCGGTCCAGATATTAAACAGCGGTAGAATCCGGTTCAGGAATTTCCAGAAAAACGCCAAGTCAAAATCGGTGAGAATCGAAAGTGATTCTCGCCGAGTCGCCGAGAATCAAAGGTGATTCTCGACGATTCGGCGAGAATCAAAGATGATTCTCGTCGAATTTGCCTTGGTTGCATGCACTACTTTAAGACAGGTCGAGACGGCGAGAATCAACTAGTGATTCTCGTCGATTCGACGAGAATCACTAGTGATTCTCGCCGAATCGGCGAGAATCACTAAGTGATTCTCGTCGATTCTTACTTAGACTCAGAGGTGCTTGCTTAGAAGATGCTGGAACGTGTTCGGCGAGAATCATCCGCTGATTCTCGACGAATCGACGAGAATCCCAAGTGATTCTCGTCGAATCGGCGAGAATCACTGGGTGATTCTCGTCGATTCTAACTTAGACGAATTTTCGTCTTTCCACCTATGAGATGCTCCTTGACCCATCCTTGCTCCTTGTCTGCTCCTGCATATTTACAGCCCTGTGCTTGAAAATAAGTGCACTCCAATAGAGAGAGTACACGTAGGCCAACACACTGATCTGCTCAACGAGGGATTACGTCGTGCAGACCCGTGTATATTGACCTACTGCACCCTGACATTGGTGTGCACTTAGCGTGGAAAAACTGCAAGCACAACTAGAAGGATTTTATCAAATACATAGTCTATTGACCTTAGCTTGTCCAGGGGCTTCTTCAAATCAGGTGCATTGTGGATACAATACCCAACAATCTCCCCGTTTTTGAAGAAGCCTAAACCCTACAAGCTAAGGTGAATAGAGCAAATGAGAATGAAAACCATAAACTGAAAAGAGAGTTGAGTGAGTTATCCATTACCAATACCAATTTCTTGGGAGCAAGCTTGGAGCCACCTTAGCCTTAGCCGAGAGGGTAATCTCCCCCTTTTCGGCTTCTACAAATCGGGGTCTGTAGCGTTTTACCCTTTGCTCCCCCTCAGTTCTTGCATCTGTACTCACGCTGGAGTTCCTTGCTCCCCCTCAGGTCTTGTACGAGCCTGGAGCTTCTGTAGCCTTCATTCCTCATAATTGAGCATCCCCAATTCAGTCTTGAAGAGATTGAACTTGGTCTCGTCTAGGGGCTTGTTGAATATATCAGCAATCTGCTTGTCCGTGGGGACATAACAGAGAGAGATATCCTTGTTCTCCACGTGCTCGAGAATGAAGTGGTAGCGTACTTCAATATGCTTCATTCTGCTGTGCGACACCGGATTGTTGGCAATGGCAATTGCACTAGAGGAGTCGCAGTACATGGGTACTTCCTTGAACTGAAGGTCGTAGTCGGCTAACTTGTTTCTGATCCATAGAAGTTGTGCGCAACAGCTTCCTGCCGAGATATACTCTGACTCTGCTGTGGAGGTTGCAACACAATTCTGTTTCTTGCTGTTCCATGAGATAAGCCTCCTGCCGAGGAATTGACACGTCCCGGAGGTGCTTTTCCTGTCATCCCTGCTCCCTGCAAAATCAGCATCTGAAAATCCTATTAGCTCGACGTCATTGTTTCTCGGGTACCACAAGCCAAGATTAGGAGTACCTTTAAGGTATCTCAGAATTCGCTTTGCGGCGACATAGTGAGATTCCTTAGTGTTCACCTGATATCGGGCACAGACACATGTGGAGAACATAATATCCGGTCGACTGGCAGTAAGGTAGAGCAGGGATCCAATGATGCTTCTATATTTGGTTTCATCGAAAGGTTTACCTTTCTCATCCTTATCCAGAGACATGGTGGATCCCATTGGAGTCCTCATGGAGGTTGCACTCTCCATACCGAATTTCTTAAGGAGTTCATTTGTGAACTTCGTCTGAGAGATGAAGATTCCATCCTCAGACTGTTTCACCTGAAGTCCTAAGAAATACTTGAGCTCTCCCATACTGCTCATTTCAAACTTTACTTGCATAAGTTTAGAAAACGTTTTGCAAAGATTGTTATCCGTTGAGCCGAATATTATGTCATCGACATAGATTTGCACCAGCAAAATCTTGTCTTTGACTTCCCTGAGAAACAATGTTTTATCTATTTTACCTCTGGAGAACTTGTTCTCAAGAAGAAAACTAGATAAAGTCTCATACCAAGCTCGTGGAGCTTGTTTCAACCCATATAAGGCCTTATTAAGAAAATAAACATGATTGGGATAAGTAGGATCGATAAAACCTGGGGGTTGAGCGACGTATACTTCCTCTTTCAGGTCTCCATTCAGGAATGCCGATTTCACATCCATTTGATAGACTGTGAATCCTTTGTGTGAAGCATACGCCAGGAACAACCTGATTGCCTCGAGCCTTGCTAATGGTGTGAAGGTCTGGTCGAAGTCAATCCCTTCCTCCTGTCTGTAACCTTGAGCCACCAGCCTGGCCTTGTTCTTTACGATGACACCATGTTCATCCAGCTTGTTTCTGAAGATCCACTTTGTGCCAATCACATTCTGCTTGTATGGTCTGGGAACCAGAGTCCAAACCTTGCACCGCTCGAATTGATGTAGTTCCTCTTGCATGGCCAGAAGCCATGCCGCATCCTTGTTCGCCTCGTCGAACTTCTTTGGCTCAACCTGTGACAGGAAGCTAAGATGCAATACCTCGTTAATTGTACCTCTTCGAGTTCTGACCCCCACACGAGGATCCCCGATGATCTGATTTCTAGGATGATCCCTCACGTGCCGGAGCTCTAGTAGTCGGGCGTCAGGAGCTTCAACTACTTCTTGGGCTTCTCTTTCCTCTAAGAGATTTGTTCTATCTTGATCTTCAACACTTTCAGATGACGTGGAGGTGGATACTTTGACGAACTTAGTAGCGTCAACTTTAGCGGTCTCATCCAGACTCAGCTGTTCCAGTCGTGCACCTGCATCTTCAAGAATACTACTGGAAGAGTTGCTGTTAAGCAAACTTCCTTCATCAAATACAACATTTATTGATTCTTCTACCACTAGGGTTTTCTTATTGAAGACCCTATATGCCCGACTGTGGGCACTATAGCCCATGAATATGCCTTCGAAGCATTTTTCACCGAACTTAGTACGCTGGTACTTCCCATTATTCAGTACATAGCATCGGTAACCAAAAATCCTTAAGTAGGACATGGTTGGATTCCTGCCTTTCAGTAGCTCGTAGGGCGTCTTACGATGATGCTTGTTGATCAATGCTCGGTTTTGTACATGACATGCCGTATTGACACCCTCTGCCCAGAAGTATTCCGGGAGAGAAGCATCTTTCAACATAGTCGTGCAGGCTTCAATGAGAGTTCTATTTCTTCTCTCCGCAACTCCATTTTGCTGAGGAGTGCGCGGGGAGGAAAACTCATGAAAGATACCATGTTATTCACAAAATTCTGTCATTGCACCAGATTCGAATTCTGTTCCATGGTCACTTCTGATTTTGACCACGGAGCAGTTAAATTCGTTCTGAACCTGCTTGACAAAATTAGTGAAGATGTCAAACGTATCTAACTTTCGTTTCAAAAAGAACACCCAAGTAAACCGAGAATGATCATCAACTATCACTAGCGTATATGACTTGCCTCCCAAGCTATGAACTTGCATTGGACCAAACAAGTCCATATGCAAAAGGTAAAGACATCGGGAAGAGTCTTTGTCAGCGATGCTCTTAAAGGTAGCCCGAGTCTGTTTGCCCATCTAGCATGCAGGACATGGGCTATCTTTGATGCACTTGATACTGGGAGCATCCCTTACCAAGTCCTTAGAAAATAGCATACTAATTGTCTTGAAATTAATATGTGTCAATCTCTTGTGCCATTATTCACAAAGAGATGCATTGCCTGTTGCCACAAGGCATACGGGGGTAGATGAATCTAAACTGAGAAAATCTAAACAAAAGATATTTCTGCTCCTAATGCCTGATAATACCGTTTCAGAAGAGGTACGTGAAATTATCAGACATTTATCCTTGCAGAACTTAACGTCATAACCTTTATCACATAACTGACTTACACTGATCAGGTTATGGTTTAACCCTTCAACATAAGCCACGTCGGTGATAGAGATTATGCCGTTGGAAATCATACCATAACCTCTGGTGACTCCTCGATCTGACCCTCCAAAGATGACGTTGGGTCCATTCTTGACTGGAGTGTAATCACGCAGCAGGCTTCTTGTCCCGGTCATATGCCGGGAGCATCCACTGTCCAAATACCAGATCGGCGTTTTGGTGGCCTTTGGACATTCCTGCAAAACAAAATTAATTTGCCTTAGGAACCCAATCGAACTTGGGTCCTAGATTCCTGGTTAACACACTCCCCCTCGGTTGGTTAACCCTACGAGTGGTCGGTCTCGCATTGCTAACACGGGGAGTCTCGTAGTTCCTTGGATTAAACCAACAATCCACGGCAAAGTGACCGACTTTGCCACAGCACCAACAGTCAAATCTGTTGTACCTCTTCCTAGGCTCCTGCCTTACCCTGGGAACGGTGGGTACTGCTGGGGCCTTGGATCTGGAGGTGGAGGCCTCATGGTGACAACAGTCGCATGACTTTGTCACCTTCTGTATAACAGGCTTGACTTTTGGTGCCTGCTTTCCATTATGGCCGCTAGAGAACGGACCATAATTTCCTATGTGGATTTCCTCATAAGGTGCCTTGAAGGCACTCTCACCGAAGTTCCGGGGAAAGTTCCAATCGTCATACCGGCTCTTTGGCTTTGCAACCGAGGGCCGGAAATGATGCCCAAAAGTTGACTCAAAGTCGTGTTGGTTGCAAGGAAAGCCAGGCTTTCTGAACGCAACAGGACTAAGAGGAGCCTTACCTTTTTCATCAGCAGAGGCCTTCTTAGCGGCCTTATTTTTCCTCTGGTTCTTGTTTCTCCTAGATGAAGAACCAGGTACCCCTATATGCCCCAAGCCAGCTCCTTTGGCCTGAGCAGAGAAGGTATCAATGACTAGAAGAACTGTTTTTGGCATGGAGAAGCTCTTGACGATCTTCCTTTCTGCCGCAAGTAGTTCTTCCAACTTGTCGACTTCCTCCTGCTTTAGATCAAGGAGCTTCAAAGACTCTGAATGCTTGGAAGTCAGGTCAAGGTGTTCCTGTCGGAGAGAAATCAAGCTAGTGACCTCTTCACTTAGGGATACACATTCACCCTTCAGGAATTTTACTTCCTTCTTCTCAGCCTTCAGTCTCTTTCGACACTCATCGAAAGTGTTGAGCAGAAGCTCATACTTCTCGAGGAGTTCAGCTTCACGGGCTGAAGGGCCATCCTCAGGTTCATCATCCTGAGACTCAGGATCAGAGTCGGAGTCGGAGAGAGGGGTGTGAGCTTTTACCTTCCCAGTAAATGGGGGGCATTCTCCTTCTGAGTCCGAGCGACCCACCAGCCCGAAGTAGGCTTCCTCATCATCACTGGAGTCTGAGGAATCAGACTCACTTAGTGTCTTTGGTCTTCTTGCGATGTAGCTCCGCTCCTTCTTCTTATCTCTGGAGGATTTGAGCTCCTCTCCTTTCCCTTTTTCTCTTTTGCTTTGATGGCAGTCGGCCACGACGTGACCTGGCTTATTGCATCCAAAGCAAATAATATCAGAAGAACAATGTTTGTTAGGTTTAGATGCATACCTGTCAGAAGAATAATTTTTCTTCTGATGCCTGGAGGAGGAGCTGTCTTTCTTTCTTTGATTCCTCATCTTGAGGAACTTCTTGAACTCTCGGGTGATGAGGGAGAAATCCTCCTCCGATAGTTCAGAGCCGGAGGAGCATGGTTCAGAGTCCTCCTCCTCTTCCTTACTCCTCGCACGGTATGACATCGCACCCTTGCCCTTTCTGGAGTAACTGGCTTTTAGGGCCACAGTCTTTTCTTTTGCAGCAGCCTTCTCTGCTTCTTCCTCTGCCTTCCTGGTGTTCAACTGAAGTTCATAGGACATCAGCTTCCCAAACAGGATTTGTGGATCAGTTTCTGCTAGTCTGCCAAATTCTCTGATGGCGCAGATCTTTGTGTCCCATTCCTTAGTAAGGGACCTAAGGAATTTGTCATTGAGTTCACCATTGGTGAACACTCTTCCGTAGCCCTTGAGGGCGTTGACAATCTTCAGGAAGTTCTCGTATGTGACTCCGATCTCTTCCTTAGGCCCTTGCCTGAAGGCCTCATATTTTTGGTTCAGGAGGGATCTCCGATCATCCCTCACTTCATCCGTGCCCTCCATAAGGATGATCAGGCACTGCCAGATCTCCTGAGCTGTCCTGCAGTTGCTGAAGTTTTGCATCATAGAATCATCAACAGCGCTCACCAGAATGTTTCGTGCCTTCTTGTCCAGTCCCACCAACACCATCTCGTCTTTGTCCATTTCAGAAAGTGTCTTTGGCACCTTCTTGGTGGGATCGATGGTGGAGGCCTTAGTGGGGATATAAGGTCCCTCCTCCACAATCATGAAGAGTCGAGGATCGACTGCTTCCATGTAAAACCTGATTCTTTCCTTCCAGATCGGAAAGTTGAGTCTGTTGCACACTGGGATCTTGCCGGAGTACTTGAGCCCGTCCATAGTAGATATTTGTCTTTTTCTTTTGACACTAGGGGCAGGATTCAACTCAAGGTGTTAACCTTATTGATGAGCAACCTCGCTTTGATACCACTTGAAAGTCCACCTAGTGTCAGCTATGTGCACCTATGGGGGGGGGGGAATAGGTGACGTGTGGTTCTTTTGCGGAGTTTACGGATGTACCTGCACAATAAAAACAACAAGCACAGCACACAGAATACACAGCAAATTTATAGTGGTTCCCCGACCTGGGTACATCCACTTTCCCCCTTCGACCTATCTCCCCAACAAGGGACGACTCGGTCACTTCTCCAACGGGATTGAAATCCAATACCCGCACTAACGGAAGGACCCCTTCCACACGTGAGACTCAATACTCCCACAAAACGGGTTGCACCCAACCCTTACAACACGGAACAAAAGTTCCTTTACAACGAAAATAAATGTAGAGAGTACACGTGATACAAACTTCTTTTGGAGACTACGGTGTTCCTCTTTATCCGACGACGTGTTCTTGAAGTCGATTAAGAGTCTACAACCTTGGTCTCTCTTGGAGAGGATCTTCCAGAACCGGCGGCGGCAATCCGAGCGGCGGCTTGGTTTGGAGTCGGCGGCAACGAAGGTGCGCTGCTGCAGTGCTTTGAGATCCAAACTTCTTTGCGAAGCAAACTAGGTCTACCAACGGTCACTCTAGGATCGGTCGTCTCGATCGATTCGGACGGGGGAGTTTTTCCCGGTCAACAAATTGAGAGACAAGAGATCTCTGGATAGACACGTGAGACGCAAGCTTTGCTAAGCTTCTGACGCCGGAGATCGGGAAGATGAACGATCAGCGGCGGCAACGTACTTGCTCGAGCGCGACGGCGGCGGAGGAGAGAAATCGCGATATTAGGGTTTCCGCTTGCTCGGCTTCTTTCTGTGTCCGTCTTCCGTTCAAAATACCCGAGTATAAATACTGTAGCTACCCCCAATAAGACCGTTTGTGGGACCCACAAAAGTAATCCCCAAATCCCGGTCCAGATATTAAACAGCGGCAGAATCCGGTTCAGGAATTTCCAGAAAAATGCCAAGTCAAAATCGGTGAGAATCGAAAGTGATTCTCGCTGAGTCGCCGAGAATCAAAGGTGATTCTCGACGATTCGGCGAGAATCAAAGATGATTCTCGACGAATTTGCCTTGGTTGCACGCACTGCTTTAAGCCAGGTCGAGACGGCGAGAATCAACCAGTGATTCTCGTCGATTCGACGAGAATCACTAGTGATTCTCGCCGAATCGGCGAGAATCACTAAGTGATTCTCGTCGATTCTTACTTAGACTCAGAGGTGCTTGCTTAGAAGATGCTGGAACGTGTTCGGCGAGAATCATCCGCTGATTCTCGACGAATCGGCGAGAATCCCAAGTGATTCTCGCCGAATCGGTGAGAATCACTGGGTGATTCTCGTCGATTCTAACTTAGTCGAATTTTCGTCTTTCCACCTATGAGATGCTCCTTGACCCATCCTTGCTCCTTGTCTGCTCCTGCATATTTACAGCCCTGTGCTTGAAAATAAGTGCACTCCAATAGAGAGAGTACACGTAGGCCAACACACTGATCTGCTCAACGAGGGATTACGTCGTGCAGACCCGTGTATATTGACCTACTGCACCCTGACATTGGTGTGCACTTAGCGTGGAAAAACTGCAAGCACAACTAGAAGGATTTTATCAAATACATAGTCTATTGACCTTAGCTTATCCAGGGGCTTCTTCAAATCAGGTGCATTGTGGATACAATACCCAACAGATCAGGCATACTTTCTCAGCTCCTAGAACTCCTCAACAAAATGGGGTAGCTGAAAGGAAAAATAGAACCCTTATTGAATCTGCCACTATATTGTTGTCAGATGCTCATCTACCTCTATCCTTTTGGGCAGAGGCAGTGAACACCTCCAACTATGTGCTGAACAGAAGTTTGATACATAAACTAAAGGGAAAGACTCCCTATGAATTACTCAAAGGGAAGAAACCTAAAGTTGATTATTTTAGAGTTTTTGGTTGTATTTGCTATATTCACAATAATGACAAGAAATATTTAGCAAAATTTCAAGCCAAAGCTGATGAAGGAGTGTTTCTGGGATACTCCATGATCATCAAGGCCTATAGGGTCTATAATAAATCATCTTTGAAAATTGAGGAATCTGTTCATGTTTCTTTTGATGAATCTAACATGTCTTTCAAGGAGAAGATTTCTTCTACCATAGAACCTTTGCAGGAACATTCTCTAGTTGAAGATATGAACAAGTTACAGGTTGCTCAAGAGGATGAAAGCAGTGAAGATGAAGGGAATGCTCAACATATTGAAGCACAACTTGAAGAGCCAGTTGTTGTACCACAAGAGGAAACAACAACACAGGTTGGTGAACAATTAACACCCCCTGTTGATTTAGTAACATCAAGAGACCATCCAATTACCCAAATAATTTGAGAAATCTCAGCTGGTGTGCAAACCAGAAATCAGGTCAACCAAGACCTGTTGCACACCTGCTTCCTATCTCAAATTGAACCTCAGTCCATTCAAGATGCAGAGCAAGATCCACACTGGATCATTGCAATGCAAGAGGAGTTACATCAATTTGAGAGGAACAAAGTATGGGAACTAGTGCCAAAGCCTAAGGATCATTCCATTGTTGGAACAAAATGGGTATTCAGAAACAAACTGGATGATCAAGGAGTAATAATAAGGAACAAGGCAAGGCTAGTTGCTCAAGGATACTCTCAAGAAGAAGGCATCGACTACGACCAGACTTTTGCACCTGTTGCAAGATTAGAAGTCATCAGGATATTTTTAGCTTATGCAGCTCACAAAGGCTTCAAGGTTTATCAGATGGATGTCAAGAGTGCTTTCTTAAATTGAGACATCAAAGAGGAAGTTTATGTCAGACAACCTCCAGGTTTTATCTCTCCAACTTTTCCTGATTATGTTTTTAGATTAAATAAAGCATTATATGGTCTCAAGCAAGCTCCTAGAGCATGGTATGAGACCCTAGCATGCTTTCTCTTGGAAAATGGTTTTATAAGGGGTAGAGTAGACCAAACTCTTTTTATTAGAACCCATAAGTCCCATACCCTACTAATGCAAATTTATGTAGATGATATCATTTTTGGTTCTACTGACTCAAAATTGTGCAGAAAGTTTTCTAACCTAATGCATTCTAAATTTGAGATGAGTAGCATGGGTGAGCTATCCTTCTTACTAGGATTGCAAGTCAAACAACATGCTGAAGGCATCTTTATTTCTCAAACCAAATATGCTAATGAATTGGTTAAGAAATTTGGTATGTCTGAGGCATCTTGTATGAAAACACCCATGCCTACTAATGCTATATTGGATGCTGATGAACATGGGAAACCTGTTGATCAGACAACATATAGAGCAATGATTGGCTCTTTACTGTATCTTATAGCTAGTAGACCAGATATAATGTTTGCTACATGTATATGTGCTAGGTTCCAAGTAAGCCCTAGAGAGTCACACCTCACTTTATTAAAGAGGATTCTCACGTATGTTAAAAGTTGTCCAAATCTAGGTCTCTGGTATCCAAAAGATTCAGCATTTGATTTAACTGGATTCTCAGATGCTGATTATGCTGGATACAGAATTGACAGGAAAAGCACCAGTGGAACTTGTCAGTTCCTTGGTGACAGACTTGTCTCTTGGTTTTGTAAGAAACAAACATCTGTGTCAACTTCAACTGCTGAAGCTGAATATATGGCTGCAGGCAGTTGTTGTTCACAAATATTGTGGATTCAAAACCAACTCCTAGACTATGGTTACAACTTAGAGAAGTCTAAAATCTTTTGTGACAATACAAGTGCTATTTTCATAGCTCAAAATCCAGTCCTCCATAGTAGGACAAAACACATAGAGATTAGACATCACTTCTTAAGGGATAATGTTGAAAAGAATAAAATTGAATTACAATATATCCCAACTGATTTACAAAGGGGAGATATTTTCACCAAGCCTTTGGATGAAAAGAAACACACTTTCTTCCTAAATCAGTTAGGAATGTTAGATGGAGGAAGTCTTAAATAATCTCCAAGATTTTGAAAGCTTAAAATTGACCAAGACTAGGCAAAAATTCTGATTTTTCTTAGTGTCTAGAATTTTTCTGATCTCTGAACTGCGCTCGACGATTTCCCCAAAGATCGTCAAACGGAGATCGACGATTCCCAGAATCGTCGTACTGAGTTCAGCGCCTCTCAGATAGTATGAACTATCTCTTCCGGTCAACGATCGTCGAACGACGCTCGATGATTATGTTCACTGAACGATCGTCGAACGGAGCTCGACGCTTTCCAAGATCGTCGAATGGAGATCGACGATGTTGGAGTCTCTTCAGATTCCTTTAGAAGCCTCGATCGTCGAACTGAGTTCAACGATCTTTCCAATTCTGCGTCGAACCCTAATATAAAACTCATTTTTCGCCGTCGTTCTCTCTTGCGCTTTCGATTTCTCTGCAGGATTTTCTTTCCCTCCAAACAGTTCTACGCTTGGTCGTTTTGTTTGTTGAGTTTTTGCAGGTACAATGGCTGTGTCAGTTGCAGTTCTTGCCGCAATGAAGTTCGATGCTGGGTTTGACATTGATCTGGAATCATTCAACACTACTGATCAGATTTTTCAAGACATTCTGGGTTTGTTCAAAGATCAGAATCTGTCTGCCCTCATGACCACCAGGATCAAGCTGGCCTCAGATGAGATAAAGGAATGGGTTTACACTGCTCATAATCAAGATAACATCACAATAGTTGGGTCTATTGCTGGAAACCAGGTACCCTTGACACCCACAGTTTTAATAGAGGTTTTTGGACAGAGAAATGGAGATGATATTGCTGAGTTATCTGGAGAGGATTATTCTGACCTACTTGCCAGGATGGGTCATCCAGAGGGAAACCCTAGCAAGCTATTCAAAAGGAACTTGTCTGTTGAGTACAGGTTCATGGCAGATGTGGTGGGAAAAGTGCTGCTGGCAAAGAACTCTGCTCATGACACTATATCCAGACATCAGCTCTGTATCATGGGAGCTCTGGTGGATAAGAAAAGTATGAACTGGGGAGAGGTCTTCTTTGACCTAATCAAGAAGAAAATCAACAAAAGCTTTGTTAACTTTGGCAGGATTCTTGGAGTTTTTCTGCAGATAAAGTGCCCTGCCTTGCTGGTCTCCTCTGGAGTTCACATTAATGCCTCCAAGGGACTTACCTGTGCCCTCTTTGGCAAGTGGGACAGGCAAATAAGCAAGCCCAGCAGGCCCTCCTCTAGTGCTCCTTCAGGCACCAGGACTCAAAGAGTCACTCTCCCACAGGTCTCTGCTCCTGCAGAAGACCTGGCTGCTGCTGTTGCTGCCTCTCCTCCTCCTCCAATTCCAACCCTACCTCTTCCATCCACTATTCCAGCTCCATCCACCATTAACATATCCAGCCCATCTCCAACATCAACTCCCTCTCCAGACCCCATTCTACCTCCACCAGCAGACCACTTCCAACCACTGTTCTCATACCCTCCACCAGATATCACATCATCCCCATCCAATCCATCCTTCACCCTCCTGGATGATTCCTTCATGGATGATTCCCCCTCATCTCCTCCTGATTTACCTTCCACCTCCACTTCATTCCAAGATCTCCTCCACCATATTATTGATCAACCAACTTTCACCCCATCCATATCCATCCCCTTGTCCTCCATATCCACCATCCCAACACCTCAGCCATCCATACCACCACTCTCCAGCCCTCCACTTCCAGCCTCTTCAGCTATTCCTATTCCATCTACCTCTGCTCCAGCAGTTGATCAAGTAGACCTCTCAGCCCTAGCTGATAGGTTATATGAGCTAATTTCCCCTAGGCTCTCTCTACTCTTGGAGACCTCATTGGCTCATCTACACTTGTCAGTAGCAGCCCTCTCTGCCAGGCTTTCCTCCCTCCTTCCTCAGGCAGCACCTCCAGCAGTGTGCCTTGATACAGATGTATCTGCATCTAGGCAGGGGGAGATGCCCTATGAAGCAAGCCTTCATGCTGCTGCTGCTGCTGATGTTTCTGTGTCTGCTGCTCCTTCTGCTCCTGTTGCTGTGTCTCCAGAATATCAGACTCCTACTGCAGTTTTTGCAATTGACCTAAGGTCTGTGCTATCTGCCTTTGATACTGCCTTCTTCAGTTGTTTGCCAGAGAGTAATGCTGTCCAGCCCTCAGAAGACCTATCCAAGGCACTGGTGCCTTTCTCTAGCTGTGATCCCAGCATTATCTCTTCTTTTGTACACTCAGTGATTGCTGCTACTGGAGATATTGCTGCTGCTGCCTCTACTGAAGAAAGGATTGTTGATGCTGCTGCTGAAGATATTCTTACTGCTGCTGAAATCCCAACTGCTTCTGATGAGCAAACATCCAAGGATCTTCTGATGATAGAGGCCACTGATGTCGAGCCTGCTGTAGAGTTTGATGATGTTACTGCTATTATCAATGAAGTTGTTGCTGCTATCACCTCTACAGCTTCTGTGGCTGTGAGTGAATCTGCTGTTGAGAGTGAATCTGTTGTTACTGCTGTGAGTGAGACTGTTACAGTTGCTGCTGTTGTCATCAGTCCAATATCTGCTGCTACTGCTGTATTTGCTTCTGTTGCACCCTCTCCATCTGCTGCTCCATATGCTGCTGCCCCTACTGCTGCTGCTGTTTCAGCTTCTGCCTCTTCTGCCTCTGTTCAGCTGAAGAAAGACTTGATGAAAAGAATAGATGCTTTATATGATGACCAGAGTTCTGAATCTGATGAGTACAAAACAGACTCTGATGATTCATCTGCTACTATTGCCAGGAAAAGGAAGGCAAGGAGCAAGGCAATGAAAAGGGTTCCTCCTGCAAAAGTCAAGGATAATAATGATATTCCTTATTATATTCTGCATAATTGCCCTATTACTGAACATTGGATGCAGTATTCCAAAAACCAGCTGAAAGCCATGAAGAAGAAGAGAAAGTATGAGAAGGGCTCCTCCCAGTTCCAGCACCCTCATCCTCCTCCACCACCTCCTCCTGATGCAGGTGCAGGTGGAAGCTCTGCAAGTCAAGCCCCAGCTAGAAGCCAGGCTCCCTATCAACCCCATGCAAGATCCTACCAAAGGGAAAGCCAATCTAGGGGTTCTTATTCTAGGAGAGGAGGATACAGGGGTACTCAAAGAGATATTCAAGTTTATTCCAAAGGGTATTCCAGGCAACACCCATATTCTAGGGGAGGACATGGTACTTCTGATACATCAACTGGTCCTTTCCCTTATAAGCTAAAAGAGACTGTGACTGCCAGGCCTCCTCAAGACAATCCTTCCAACAGGTATGAGCCACTTGTACCCTTTGAGGACCCTGAGAATAACCCAGCTGCTTGGACTGCCAGGTTGAAAGAATTGGCTGCATTAGATCAGATAAAGAAGGCCAGAGATCAAGGACTAGACACTTCCAACATTTCTACAATGTCTGAGCAAAGACAAAAAGAGTTAGAGAAATATGCTTCCAGCAAATTCTTTGATGCAGACAGATATATGGAATTGCATCCTGCTGCTGTGGTTCCCAGGCCTACAAAGCAAACCTACTTGGGTGCAGCAGATGACACCAGATCCAACAAAGAAGCCCTGAACCCTAACAGAGAAATCAAAATGGTTAAAGGCAAAGAGAAGAAGTGACTTTGTAAGGTGACAATCTTTGGATTTTCTGACTGCTATCTGGATGCCATATATATATATATATATATATATATATATATATATATATATATATATATATATATATATATATATATATATATATATATATATATATATATATATATATATATATATATATATATCTGTGTTTCTGCTTGTCTAGCTGTTGTTTTTATGCTTAATGCTTGTATGTTGTTATTTGAATTTTTCCAAAGTATGTAAATAGTAATCCTAACCCAAATAGGGGGAGATTGTTGGAACACCCTATTACTAATTTGGGTGAGGATCACTATGTTTCTAGGAACCTTTGCTTGACCTCCTGTATAGCTTAAAAGGTCAATTAGGATTGAGTCTAAGGGTTAGAAGTCTAGGTTTGGAAGCTGCCCTGAAGACCAAGTTTTTCTATCTGGAGACCAAGTCTGATCGTCGAGCTCAGCACGACGATTCGTCGAACTCCGGTCGACGATCGTCTAGCTCAACTTCGACAGATCGTCGAGCTCCATTCGACGATCGCTGAGCTCAACTTCATAATATCGTCGAACTCCATTCGACGATCGGTGAGCTCAGTTCGACGATTTTGACTCTGCTTTGGATCTTTATCTCTGAGCTCATTTCGACGATCTTTGAGCTCAGATCGACGATTATTTTGCTGCTTAAGATTTCCTGATCGCTGAGCTCAGCTCGACGATAGTAGAGCCCAGTTCGACGATTTCAGATAACTTCCAGAATTCAAATTCAAATCAGTTAGGAGTTATTCTGCAATTAATTCAGAGATTTGCTAGCCGTTTACATTCAATTCTGGACCAAGTTTCAAGGGATTTTTCAAGGAATAATTCTGTGGACTTTCCTCCAAAAGAGATTATGCAATTAAGAATGCAATCAATGCAGACCAACGGCTATCCTTGACAGAGAATGATATTCTATTCTGTACCAGAGAATAAAAGACAGGATTTTTGAATCTCTCAAAAATAGACCACACACAATATAGATTACAGAAAAATACTCAAAAATCTTCTGTCAAAAAGAATTCTGAAGAACACTCATCCAAGGAGATCTAGTTTTCAATCTTCAGATCTCTTCATCTTTCAAAGTGTTCAAGGCCAACATCATTTCAAGACTCCAGACACTCAACATTTCAGCCATTTGCTGAAACCATCTATTGCTGGAGTTCTATGTTTGAAGGCCTATCACCCTCAAGCAAAGCTTTTCTTCCTGAAGATTTCAAGGATTCAGGGGGAGCTTTGACATCAATCCACATAGTCTTCTCAGTTGTTTGAGAAAGAGAAGACTTCCATCACTCTCTCACCCCCACTCTGTAAAGGGTTTTTCAAACTCCCATCAAAAGTTTGAACTTGGTTTTTGAGCACCTTGTCAAAAGCTCATTGGTGGCAAGACACCTGATCAAAAAATCTGCTTTGGTTTTTGAGCACCTTATCAAAAGCTCATTGGTGCCCAGGACACCTGATCAACTCATCCTGCAGTGGATTCCTACCTAGGGTGGTAGAAGAGTGGATGTACCCAAGTTTGGGGAACCACTATATTTCCTTGTGTCTTCTGGTTCTGCTTGTTTACTTTTTGTTTCTGGCCTTGATTTTTCTGTGCTTAGTTTTTGCATAGCTCAGTATTGTGATTAGATTTATTTTTGCTTCCCTGCTCACACATATTACAACAATTGTTGTAAAAGTTTTTAAAAAACGTTTTTAAAGCCCATATACTCTATTCACCCCCCTCTATAGTATATCAGATCTAGTTGCCCTTTCACTTGGTCACACTTTGTGCCAAGACCATGGTGTCCGTCGTATAAGCCAAGTCCGCTGTTGATCGGGCGGACTTGCTATCTGCCTTTGGTCGTGGACTTGTGGCGGATTGAGGCTTGAGTCTTGCGGACTGCCTCGGGTTTGTGCGGACAACCATTGAAGGGGGTTGCTATCCTGCAGTGGTTGGTGGCTTTGCGGGCTGATGCCTTGTCTGCATAGCTTGGGCGGACTGAAGAGGGTTCGCCAATGTTGCCTTGCTCGTGGCACTTTTATTTGGTATCCAGCTAAGTCCTTGCGGACTAGGCGGACTGTGTTTTGCTATCACGCGGGCTAGGGCGGTGTCGCTATCTCAAGGGAGGTGACCACACTCCTCACCTCGTCTATAAATACGACCCCACGGGCACATCTACAGTAACTGAGTGAACAGTAAGTTGGGTTCGGCGAGGTGCTGCGGTCTCAGTTTTTCTGTCCGTGCGGATTGATTCAGAGTTAACTGTGTTCTGTATGCAGGTCGCGCGGGTAGCTTCAAGGAGCCAGGAGTTTGGCTGTGACTTCGGTCAAGTACTTGGAAGTTGTGCGGTCTCTACGGATTCAGCAGGAGGTCTCTTTGCGGCTTGTCAGCTCTGTTTCAACTTTGCCAGCTTCAAAAACCTGTCCGCCGGCTTCAGGCGGGTAGACGGTGTGTTCCTCAGTTCAGCTTCAGCAGGAGACGAATAACAGTGTGTCCATGCGGCCTCGCGGCTTCATCGGACTCCGTGGCTTTTCGGCAGATTGAAGCTTAAGTTCGTGCAATCTCAGCGGACTCGGCGACCTCGGCGACCTCGGCGGTCTCGGCGGACTCCGGTGATGTCCGCCCGGCTTGGTTTTTAGTGTTTTCTGGTTACAGCTGTTTATACTAGCGAAATCATGTCTCGTTATGTATACCTCGCATTGTAAAGAAGTGAATGTATAAAAGATCTGCTTGTGCTTCCATTGTTTTTTGGGATAAACCTTGTTCCTTGGTTTTCCGCTGGTTCAACGTGAGAACTGGGTAGTGCCGAAGATATTAATTTGGCGTTTGGGCTACCTTGCTGACCACGCTGAGAAAATTTAACATGGTATCAAAGCAAGGTTCAGTTGCTTGAGTGGTGATCAACCTGTGTTGTTGCTCGGAGCTTCTGAAAGGTTGCTAACAGGTGTTGCAATGGAAGGGAGCTTTGCAAGAGGTCATGGCATTGAACTCTTAACGCCGACTAACTTCAAGAAGTGGAAGTCGTGCATGAAGAGTTATCTTCTTGGCGAGGAGCTGTGGGAAGTCATCGGTGGTGACGACAGACAGGAAGTGACTGCTGCATTCGGTACTGCTGAGCAGGTTAGGCTCTGGAGGAAAACAAATGCTAAGGAGGAGTTTATCCTCACGAGTGCCGTGTCTCCGGAACTGTTTGATCACATCGTTGGATGTGAGTCGACTACTGATATTTGGACAACCATTGATGAGTTGTTCAATAGGAACAATGTGGCGCGGCTTCAGTTTCTGGAGAATGAGGTGGCCAGGGCAACTCAGGGAGACCTTTCCATCTCGAAGTACTTCTTAAAGATGAAGAGCTTGTGTGCTGAGCTGTCGTCACTTGATTCTGATGAGCCTATCTCTGAGGCTAAGATGAAAAGGCACATTATCTGCGGCTTGCGGAAGGAATATGTGGCCTTCGTGACATCTGTTCAAGGGTGGGCTACTCAGCCATCTTTGCTGGAGCTGGAGAATCTGCTTGCATCGCAGGAGAGCTTGGCAAGGTAGATGGCTGGAGTTAATATTAATCAAGAAGGAAGCGAAGCTCTCTTCTCAGGAAAGAAGAAAGGATGGGAAGGGAAGAGGAAGAAGAAGGTGCAGGCCGCTGGTGAGAAGGAGACTTCAACTTCATATCAGCCGGAGAGGAGCAATGCTCCTAAGGACTGGAAGAAGAATTTGAAGTGCTACCGGTGTCATCAGCGAGGGCACTTCAAGCGGGACTGCAAGGTCAAACTGCAGCCTGGGCATGCTGCAGGAAAGGAGGAAGCTTGCTATAGAAGTGAAGAAGCAGAATGGGGCGGAGCTTTCATGACGGGCACTTGTGTCCGTGCCTTGTCTGCTGAGGACTTCAACGGCGAGTGGATCGTGGACTCCCGGTGTGGTCATCACCTCACCGGAGACAAGTCGAAGTTCACCTCAATGCAATCCAACTCAGGTAATGAAGCTATTATCACTGCTGATAATACTGTTTATGTAGTAGAGAAAGAGGGGGTCGTGTCTTTGGGTAGTGATCAGGGGCCACTCACGTTAAGGAGTGTGTATCACGTGTCGGGCATGAAGAAGAACCTCTTCTCGGTGACCAATGCGGCGGACGCTAGTTATCACGTTCTGTTTGGGCCAATAGATGTGAGGTTCCTTCGCAACGTATCAGCGGTTAAGGCTGATGTTGCTCATATAGGGAGGAGGGTTAAGAACTTGTTTGTTCTTGCAACCAATGCATATGTTGATTGGATTAGGGCTAACGATAGCGCTGCTAACTGGCATGAGAGGCTGGGGCATGTTGGCATGGACAAGCTGAAGGTGATGGCTAGTAGAAGTTTGGTGAAGGGGTTTCCTAAGTTGTCTTCCTTTGGTGACGGGCATGTTTGCGCGGGCTGTCAATACGGTAAGGCACATCGCCTTCCGTTTGATAAGTCACAAACAAGCAGCAAGAAACCATTGGAGTGCATTCATGGCGACTTGATGGGACCAACGCTTACTGCCAGCCTTGGTGGAAGCAGATACCTGCTTGTCTTGGTTGATGACTACTCAAGATATACTTGGGTGTACTTCTTAAAGGAGAAGTTGGAAGCCTTCCGTTTGTTTGTGGAGTTTAAGGAGTTGGTAGAAGGTCGGCTTGGCTTGCGGATCAAGAAGCTTAGAATGGACAACAGTGGTGAGTTCATCTCCTCCGAGTTTTCTAATTTCTGCAGGAAGCACGGGATCCAACGAGAACTTACTTGTGCTCACACTCCACAACAAAATGGGGTAGCGGAGCGGAAGATCCTTCATCTGACGGAAACCTGCAAATGTTGGCTTCATGCGAAAGATATCCTAAGGTCCTTTTCGGCGGAGGGGATGTCTTGAGCTGCGTATGTCATCAACAGGATGCCACTCAGCCCTATCGACATGAAGACTCCTTTTGAGCTATTGCTGAAGGAGAAGCCGAGTGTGGGACACCTTCGGGTGTTCGGTTCAACTTGTTACGTGCATGTCCCGGATGCTTCACGGACTAAGCTGGATGCGAAGGCAAGGAAGCTTGTCTTTGTTGGCTACGATGAGCGGAAGAAGGGATGGAAATGCATGGACCATGCGACGAAGAAGTTCGTGGTGTCAAGAGACGTTGTATTTGACGAGCTGACGTCGTATGGAGTTATCTCGGTTGAGCTAATTGGAAGTAGTAAGGTTGATGAAGCACCGGTGGTGGCTGCTGAAGGCTTGGAAGAGGAGCTTGTTGTTTCACCAGCAGCTCCTATTGCTTCTAACTCCGAGGCTGAGCCTTCTAGCTCAGGAAGCAGGGGGAGCACTGGTCAAAGCTTGCCCTAGGTAGGAGTTGAGCCCGAAGAAGCAACGGAAGCAGTGAGCAAGGAGCCGACCCTTCGGAGATCGAAGAGGGTTGTTAAGCCACCGGCTCGGTACTGTGATGCCAAAGTAGTGAGCTTTGTCTCCTGCTTCTTTGTAGGTCCTCTGGATGAGCGAGAGCCTGCAACCTTAAACGAGGCCACTAGAGTGAAGGAGTGGGAAGATGCCATGAAAGAACAGATTGATGCTCTGAAGAAGAATGAAACCTGGGATCTTGTGCCCAAGGTTGATGGCATTACTCTAGTTACTTGCAAGTGGGTGTATAAGTTGAAGAAGAAGGCTGATGGGAGCATTGATAGGTTCAAGGCTCGCCTGGTCGCTAGAGGATTCTCACAACAGTATGGAGAAGACTATGAGGAGACATTCAGTCCAGTTGTGAAGATGACTTCAGTTATAGTGGTGATCGCCTTGGCTGCTAGCAAGGGATGGAGGTTGTGGCAACTCGATGTGAAGAATGCATTTCTTTACGGAGAGATTGACAAGGACATCTTCATGGATCAGCCGCTTGGTTTTGTCTCTGAAAAGCATCCGGACTATGTCTGCAAACTCAGGAAGGCTGTCTATGGGTTGAAGTAAGCTCCTAGAGCGTGGTATGGGAAGATTGCAGAGTCCTTGCAATTTTGTGGATACCTTTCTTCCAACTTGGATTCAAGCTTGTTCGTCAAGAAGAAGGGGTAGCTACAAGTCTTGGTCCTGCTGTATGTGGATGACATGATCATCACAGGGAATTCGGAGGGGGAAGTAGCAAGGCTCAGGGCTGAGCTTGCTATACGCTTCGAGATGAAATACTTGGGAGAGCTTCATAACTTTCTCGGTCTTGAGGTGGAGAGGAAGGAGTGCGGGATTCTCATTTGCCAGAAAGGGTATGCAGATCACATTGTGAAGCGGTTCGGCATCGGCGAAGGGAAGAAGTGCTCTACTCCACTGGAACCTGGGCTGAAGCTTCGACGAGATGAGGGAAGGGTTCTTCATGATCCCTTGGTGTTCAGGGCTCTTGTTGGGAGCTTGATTTACCTGACGATTACAAGGCCGGACATTGCTTATGTTGTTGGCCGAGTAAGTCGGTTTATGGCTGAACCAAGGCAATCTCATCTAGTGGCGGCAAACCATATATTGAAGTATGTCAAGGCGACTTCTGACATGGGACTCCTCTAGGGAAGGGACTCCGAGTTTGCGTTGCTTGGGTACACGGATGCTGACTATGGAGGTGATTCAGATGATCGGAGGTCTACTTCAGGTTATGTGTTCACTTGCGGTTCAGCTAGCATCTCATGGTGTAGCAAGAAGCAGGACTCGGTGTCTGTCTCAACTACGGAGGCAGAGTATAAGGCTTCGGCCTTAGCTGCTCGGGAAGCCATCTGGTTGAGGAGGCTTATAGAGGATGTTCATGAAGAAGTGCAAGGGCCGACTTTACTTCGAGGTGACAATGAGAGTGCTCTCAAGCTGGTAAACAATCTAGTGTGTCACGCAAGGACCAAGCATATAGAGATTGATCACCATTTCATCAGGGAGAAGGTGTTGGAAAGGTCTCTGTAGGTCGGGCATGTTCGGAGTGAAGATAATCTTGCTGACATCTTCACGAAGCCACTGTCGAAGGGGCCCTTTGAGCGCTTGCGCAGCTTGTTGGGCTTGGTCACCACTTCCCACTTCAAGGGGGAGTGTTGAAATTTGTGAAGTGGAAGTGGTTGACGGGACAGGCCGGGCGGCCTGGGCGGACAACGTTGGCGGACTAGGCGGACTGGGCGGACTGCTGTTTGCGGCCTGTTGGAAAGTCTAGTGGAAGCCGGCTGTTCTTCTGAGTGGGCTGCACGGGTGAAGTCTGCGGACTATGTGGCCTGTTATCTGCGGATAAGACGTTGGCTGTTTGGTTTAGCCAAGGAGCGGCCTGAGTGGATAGGGGCTTGCGGACTGGTGCATTGCTCAGTGGCCGTGGTGCATGCTTGTGCTGATTGGCAGTTTGGCTCATGTCCACGGAAAGCTTGCGGACTAGTGTGTCCGCGGATTGGGCTGTTGTGGACTGGGCTTAGAGCTTGGCTGAGGCCTTGTCGAGCTCTGGTGTTACAACAGGTACTTTGCTGTGGAGGTCTTTGGTGGACTGGTGTTTGGAGTCTGGGAGGAGGCTGCTGCGTTGGGCATGTGTGCGAGTAGCTTGCGGACTGATGGCGGTCTGTGCTAGGGTGTTTGGCGGACGGGTGTTTATGTCCGCCATGCTCGCATTGGCCTTTGTTGGTTTTGGACTTGGTCACACTCTGGGCCAAGACCATGGTGTCCGCCGTATCCGCCAAGTCAGCTATTGACCGGGCGGACTTGCTATCTACCTTTGGTCGTGGACTTGTGGCGGATTGAGGCTTGAATCTTGCGGACTGCCTCGGGTTTGTGCGAACAACCATTGAAGGGGGTTGCTGTCCTGCAGTTGTTGGTGGCTTTGCGGGCTGATGCCTTGTCTGCATAGATTGGGCGGACTGAAGAGGGTTCGCCAATGTTGCCTTGCTCCTGGCGGTTTGGTATCCAGCTAAGTCTTTGCGGACTCGGCATACGGTGTTTTGCTATCGCGCGGGCTAGGGCGGTGTCGCTATCTCTAGGGCGGTGACCACACTCCACACCTCGTCTATAAATAGGACCCCCCTGGCACATCTACAGTAACTGAGTGAACAGTAAGTTGGGTTCGGCGAGGTACTGCGGTCTCAGTTTTTCTGTCAGCGCGGATTGATTAAGAGTTAGCTGTGTTCTGTGTGCAGGTCGCGCGGGTAGCTTCAAGGAGCCAGGAGTTTGGCTGTGACTTCGGTCAAGTACTTGGAAGTTGTGCGGTCTCTGCGGATTCAGCAGGATGTCGCTCTGCGGCTTGTCATCTCTGTTTCAACTTTGCCAGCCTCAATAACCTGTCCGCCGGCTTCAGGCGGGTAGGCGGTGTGTTCCTCAGTTCAGCTTCAACAGGAGAGGAATAACGGTATGTCCGCGCAGCCTCGCGGCTTCGGCGGACTCCGTGTCTTTTCGGCGGATTGTAGCTTAAGTTTGGGCGATCTCAGCGGACTCGGCGACCTCGGCGACCTCAGCGGTCTCGACGGACTCCGGTGATGTCCGCCAGGCTTGGTTTTTGGTGCTTTCTGGTTACAGCTGTTTATACTAGCGAAATCATGTCTCGCTATGTATTCCTCGCATTGTAAAGAAGTGAATGTATAAAAGATCTGCTTGTGCTTCCATTTTTTGTTGGGATAAACTTTGTTCCTTGGTTTTTCGTTGATTCAACGTGAGAACTGGGTAGTGTCGAAGATATTAATTTGGCGTTTGGGCTACCTTGCTGACCACGCTGAGAAAATTTAACATCGACCACCGGCGGAGCTTCGGAGCCCCAAATCGCGAGCTGACTTCGGATCTATGGAGGCGAGGACGTTGCAGTGCTTTTCATCTGCATAGATTTCCATGGCGCCAAAGAGGAATGCTAGGGTAACGATTCTCATCCTAGGACATGTGAAGTCCTCCTTTCTTTGCAAAGGAAGCCCGCTCTCGCGACTTTGCAGTGAGTTTGAGGCGTTCCTTCGAGTAGACATGAATAGTCCCCATTGTTTAGCATGTAGAGTCCGTAATAGACAAACAGACATAGGCATGATGTGTGAAGCCTACCCGAACAAGTTGGTCTGGTTCGGTGATGTTGCATTGCATGAATGACCGGAGAAGTCTCCGTGCAATTGTTTTTTTTTCGGGTTTTCTACGTGGTAGATTGTAACAGGGAGCCTTGGGGACTAACTACATGTTGCACCCAGAAAACTGTGCAGATGCGTGATTCTGCCAACTTGGTGGCATGGGAGCCAACTTGTACATAAATGGGTTATGTAAGGTGTGTGATCGATTTGGGACTCGGGGAAGCTTGACCCTACCAGACGGCTTAAGTTGATGTTGGGGTGTGAGCAACGGATTAGGCGGAACCGTACCCGCTCTATGTGGTTCGGTTAGAGAGATAAAAAGTACGTGGTACTCGTCGTTGGCATAGATGGTGGGTCTTAGGCATTGACCGGAAAGACCATATTGCTCACGAGATATTGCCGCCCAGGGGGTGGGGGTTAGTCAGCGGACTTTGACCGTGTTCATTGAGAATGTTCCCTGAGAGCACTGGGTGTGTGGCCGTGTGATCCTACGCATGTGATGTTGTGTAATTTCTTTATTTTATGGCAATGCTAATAAAGTGCAGGGAAGGAGCATCGCCGCCCCGAGTTTGGGGGAGAGATCGTTATAATTTGGTCAGCATAGCTGACTATTGCTTTTTTTTGCAACCGTCGCGGTGGATTGTGCTTGCAGGTGCTGCGGAGCCAAGTGGTAAATAGCAGGCAAAAAACCCTTGTTGTTGAGTCGGCCCTCGAAGGCCTATATTGAATGTTTACTTGTATTATTCATGTGTGACCGGCCTGCGTGCCGAGGTTTGGAAGACATATTTTATTTAAGTAAACTATTGTAAGGCCATAAGGCCGTGTACTTGTGTATTGTACGTTCATTCCTTCTGGATTTGTTTAGTGGACATTCATGCTGTTGTCAGGATTCTTTATTTATTACAACTTTTAAATTGCTTCCGCTAGAATGTACTCTGTGTAGGACGTTGATTCTTAGTTGGATGGTTTCCATTGAGTAACCTTCCGGTCTGTCTGTGGTATATGGCGTCGTGCCCTGGCCGGACGTGCTGCTATATGCTATGCGACGGATAGGGGGTGTTACACTACCAACTAGGAAAAGCAAATTTCGTAGCTGATGCTTTGAGCAGAAAGGTACCAGAATCGAGTCCCGAGTCCTGATTGATGAGTATGAAATTAGCTCTGATGCTCGAATAATTGGAGATTACCCTACTATATAAAGACCATTCAGAAGGCTATAAGGAGTACTTGACCACCATAAGCATAGTCCGTGATATCCGGGACTGAATCCGGGCAGATCAAGGAAAGGATGCTGCTCTGGCCCCGATGCTTAAGTCAATTAAAGATGGGTCTACTGACGAGTATTCCCTAAAAGATGGCCCCGTTCATCTCCATGGCTGGCTTTACATTCCCAAAGGCGGTAAAATTCGGGAAAATATATTAAGAGAGGCACATTGCTCTCAGTATTTAGTGCATCCTGGGATTGCCAAGATGTATGCCGACCTGCAGAAGACCATGTGTTGGCCGGGAATGAAGAGGGACATAAGATATTTTGTTATGCACTGCGAGGACTGTCAAAGGGTGAAGGCGAAATGCAAGAGCCCCGACGGATTATTACAATCACTGCTCATCAACGAGTGGAAGTTAGAGGATGTCTCCATGGACTTCGTCCATGGATTGTCTCGCTCACGCTCAGGGAATGATTCAGTTTGGGTAATCGTTGACCACTTGACAATGTTTACCAGGATTATTCCTATGAAGAAAGAAGCTCATGTGGATGTTTTGGTACGCCTCTTTGTGCAGTAGTTTGTACGGTACCATGGCATGCCAAAGTCAATTGTTTCTGACCAGGATGGTCGGTTTACCTCTAAAGAATGGAAGGCGGTAAGCCGTATTTGGGCTCGCGCCTTACATTTAGCACAACATTTCATCCTCAGACGGACGGGCAATCTGAGAGGATGATCAGAACTTTGGAAGATCTATTGAGACTGTGGGTGTTGGATAGAGGAGAACCGTGAGAAAGGCTCTTACCCCTGGTAGAATTCTCATACAACAACAGTCACCAGGCCAGTATCGAGATGGAACCCCATAAAGCCCATTATGAAAGAAGGTGTAAAATCCCCTTGCCATGGGTGTAAGATGAAGACCCGAAGGTTTTGGGAATTGAGTACGTCGATGATACTGATGCCGTTGTTAGACTAATACGAGACTGCATGCTTGAGGCTCAAAGTCGGCAGGCTAAATATTATAATGCAAACCACCGGATGGTAAAATTTCAAGTGGGTGACAAAGTGTTCCTGATGATCCGCTCGATGCATGCAGTGTCATGGGTACGTGGTGTGAAGAAGCTCAGCCCAAGGTATGTTGGTCCTTATACTATATTGGAAAGGATTAGCCCTTTGGCATATCAGTTGGAGTTACCGCTAGAGCTGGAGAATCTTCATGATGTATTCCATGTGTCGTCACTCCGGAAGGCGCTGTTGCGGCCCGGTCAACATATCCCCACCACTGATGGAGTAATAGCAACCGATAAATCTATGCGAATAGAGCCGGTACGGATAGTGGGCACCGAGACAAGGAACTTGCGTCGCAAGCGTGTTCCTTTGGTAAAGGTGCTGTGGTCTAATCATGGGAAAGAAGAATTTACTTGGGAGCTGGTGGACTTGATGTGGAAGCACTACCCAGAGTTGTTTCCTCAAGGTAAATTTTAAAATCATATTTTATTTCATTTCACGCTTTTCTCTCCCCACAACCTTAGCCTGATTTCGGGGACGAAATCTTTTATTTTGTTTATAGGATTTGTAACGTCCCATTTCATGCCAAACCCCTCACATGTGTTCTGAGTCAAGAAGATTGACTCAGGTTCGGTGGCGTCAAGTGCATTGAGTGGAGTCAACGCAGTCGACACCATCTAACATAGAATGTTTCTGGTGGGCTAAGGCGTTAAGAGCGTTGAGTGTACTCAACTCTCTCGATGCCAATTAACTTAGAGAAATTTTGGCGGGATATGCGTCGAGAGCGTTGAGTGGACTCAACGCACTCAATGCCATTTGACTTTGAAATCCTTGCAGGTTAGGCATCGAGAGCGTTGAGTGGACTCAACGGACTCGATGCCATTTAACTTAGTTTATGTTATGGCGGTTAAGGTGTTGAGAGCATTGAGTGGATTCAACACTCATGACGCCATATAACTTAGCTTATGGTGGTTAAGGCATTGAGAGTGTTGAGTGGACTCAACGCACTCAACGCTCTCGACGAGCGTTGAGTGGGCTTAACGCTCTCGATTCCATATAACTTAGAGTTAATTCTGGCCGATTTGAGGTGTTAAGAGCATTGAGTTGACTCAATACTCTGAACGCCATATAACTTAGAGTTCATTCTGACCGGGTTGAGGTATTGAGAGCGTTGAGTCTTGAGTGGACTCAATGCTCTCGACTCCATATAACTTAGTGTTCATTCTGGCCGAGTTGACGCATTGAGAGCATTGAGTGGACTCAACTCTCTCGACGTCATATGACTTGGAATGTTTCCGGCCATAGCTGAGGTAATTTTGTCGAACCCATAGAAGGACACGGGTAGTGACACGGGTGTGTCCCCGCCCATGTGGTGTAACACCCTAAAAATCATAATCGAACAGGTTGCATCCTAAGGAAATTTTTTGGTGCCTTAGTAGGAGTACACGGCCTGGGATGTAACACCCCCATCCGTCGTATGACATATAACAGAAGGTTCAGCTGGAACCCGACACCATATATCACGGATAATTGGAAGGGTTACGTATGAATAACCAAACTATCCAATTAAGACTACACGTTCTAACACAGAGCATTCTAGCGGAAGCTTTTAAACAGTTGAAAGAACCCATAATAGTAATCCAATAATCATGAATGTCCACAACCACTATAAATAGAATGAAATACAAATACAATGAAAGATACTTGGCCTTATGGCCTTACAGGAGTTCACTTAATAATATAATGTTTTCCATACATCGGCTCGCAGGCCGGCCACACATGACAGATAAAGAACAACTATTCGCTTGGGCCTTCGAGGGCCAACTCAGCAACATGGGCTCCAGCCCGCTATTTGGTACCTGGCTTCGCAGCACCTGCAAGCAACATTCCACCGCACGGTGGCAAACAAAGCAACGGTCAACCAAAGCTGACCAAATTATAACGACCCCGCCCCTTTATCGGGACGGCGGTGCTCCTTCCCTGCATTTCATTAGCCTAGCTAAATAATTAAGTATAAATATATTTCACCACAGGTGTAGGCTCGCACGGCCAAATACCCCGTGCACTCAGGGCACATTAACGGTGAATCCGATCAATTCTGTGGCTTCACCACCATCACGGGGATGGCAATAACATGAGTATTTTAGCCTTTCTGACCACTGTCTAAGGCTCCCGACTATGCCAACGGCCAGTCCCCATCAATGGGTCTCTCGCACCGAACCACATAGCCCAGGTCCAATTCCACTTGCCGCATGCTCACGGGAGCGGGTTTCCCTATGCAAAAGGAAGAGAGCTTAACATGCTCAAGTAGAGAATTGTTACCCATGTAGTACACTTTTGCGCCATGGAAAACTATCCAGATAGAAGTCTTCCCAACGGGATTTCCTCCACGGATCCACTCTCGGTTCTCTAAACGGTGCTCCGATACTCCGGCGGCGGCCGGAATCCTCCTCCTTCTTCCTCCTCTCTCTAACTCCTTGAAAGAGAGTGATTAAGAGAGAGAAATGAGGAATTGATCCTCTATTTCTGACCTTAATAGAGCAGGGACTCATTTGGGCCGTCGGATATTAATTAAAGAAATCGAACGGCTCAGATCCGCTCAAAAATCCTCAAAGCTGGGCCGAACACGGCCTCGCACACGGCCGTGTCCCAAGACGTGTAGCTCGATCCAGGCACGATTGTCGAACGTAGGAAAAACCACACAGGCTAAGACACGCCCGTGTCTCAAACTGACACGCTCGTGTCAGGTCCTCGACACACCCGTGACCGGAGGCGTGTCACATATAACCGTCACGCCAACCATCACGTCTCTTGGGAACACGGGTAGTGACACGGGTAGGCACACGCCCGTGTCATGTGACATTCCCGTGTCACGCTGCCGTGTTTCCTGTCGTGTCCTTCTCTGGACACAGCCGGCCAAAACACCAAGTGAGACACGGCCTTGGACACGCCCGTATCCTAGGTCGTGTACCCCTATACAGGCACCAAAATTTCTTTTGGGCGCGATCAACACAAATATGATTTTTGGGTTGTTACATGGGACATGGGCGTGTCCAAGGCCGTGTCTTTCTCTGTGTTGGCCGGCTGTGTCCATAAAAGGACACGGCAGGAAACACGATAGCGACACGGGCGTGTCAAGCGTCACACGGGCGTGTGCATTCCCATGTCACCACCCATGTTCCCAAGTGACGTGACAGTTGGCGGGGCGGTTATCTATGGCAGGCCCTAGGTCATGGGCGTGTTAGGATACGACAGGGGCGTATCAGGTTGAGACAGGAGAGTGTCTTGGCCCTTGTCCTTTTATGTGATCGACGATCGTGCCTGGATCGGGGCACATGGTCTGGGACACGACCGTGTGCAAGGCCGTGTTCAGCCTAGGATTGAGGAATTTTGGCAGATCTGAGCCGTTCGTTTTATTGAAATAAGATCTAACGGCCCAGGTATGTTCCTGCTTTGTTAAGGACAGGAATAGAGGATTAATTCCTCATTTTCTCTTAAGCTTTCTCTTTCTAAGGAGTTAGAGAGAGGAGAGAGCAAGGAGGAAGGAAAAGGAGGATTCCGGCCGCCGGCGGAGCATCGGAGCACCGAATCGAGAACCGAGACCGGATCCGCGGAGGAAATTCCCTTACGAAGTTTTCCATCCGGATAGATTCCCATGACGCAAAAGCGAACTACAAGGTTAACGATTATCTACTTGAGCATGTGAGTCTCTCCTTCTTTTGCATAAGGAAACCCGCTCCCGCGAGTGTGCGGTGAGTGTGTGGTGTTCCTTGGGGTTGACGTGAATAGTCACCCTTGTGTTGCATATAGAGTCCGGAATCGAAGTACGAACATAGGCATTGTGTGTTAAGCCTACCCGGATGTGTTGGTCTGGATCGGTGATGTTGCATATTGTATGCTTTGCCGAAGAAGACTCCGTGCTTTGTGTTTTCGGGTTTCTACATGGTAGATTGCAGCAGGGATCCTTGGGGATTAACTCCAAGGCGCACCCAGAAAACTGAGCGGAAACGTTGTTCTGCTAACTTCGCGGCCGGGGAGCCAACCTTGAGCATAACTGGGTTTTGTGATGTTTGGAAATGTTTTGGGATCCGAGAGAAGCTTGGCCCGTGCATACATCTTAAAGTGACTATGCGGAGTGAGCAACGGGAAAGTGGAATCGGACCTGGGCTATGTGATTTGGTGCTAGAGACCCAAAAGAGGGACTGGCCGTTGGCATAGTCGTAGTCTTAGACTGTGGTCAAAAAGACTAAAATGCTCACGATTATGCCATCCAGGGGATGGTGGTGAAGCCACGAAATTGACCGGATTCACCCATAATGTGCCCTGAGTGTACGGGGTGTTTGACCGCGCGAGCCTACACCTGTGGTGAAGTATGTTTGTACTTTATTGTTTAGCTGGGCTAATGAAATGCAGGGAAGGAGCACCGCCGTACCGATTAAGGGGCGGGGTCATTATAATTTTGTCGGCTTTGGATGACTGTTACTTTGTTTGCCACCGTGCGGTGGAATGTTACTTGCAGGTGTTGCGGAGGCAAGTACCAAATAGTGGGCTAGAGCCCATGTTGCTGAGTTGGCCCTCGAAGGCCAAAGCGAATTGTTGTTTTTATTTCTGTCATTAGTGGCCAGCCTGCGAACCGATGTATGTAAATCATTAATTTGTTCAGTAAACTCTTATAAGGCCATAAGGCCAAGTACTTTCAGTGTATTTGTTATTTCATTCCTATGGTAGTATGTGGACATTAATGATAGTTGTTATTCAATTATGGGTTCTTTCCAACTATTTAGAAGCTTCAGCTAGAATGCTCTGTGTTAGGGCGAGTAGTTATAGTTTGATTTTTGATATTCTTATATAACCCTTCAGACTGTCCATGGTATATGGCGTCGGGTTCCAGCTGGACATTCTATTTTATGTCATTCGATAGAAGGGGGTGTTACAATTTGGTATCAGAGCCCAAGTGTCGGACTTCTTTATTTGAATTCGTGGGCGAATTCTTTTAAGGGGTGGTAAGCACATATATGTGCGTCATCGTTATAACATAAAAAAACCCATGAATGTCCACTTAGGAATGAAAAATACACTTGTTTTGAGGAACCCGAGTGTTCCAATGATTGCTTTTAGCAATCTATTTGTTGCCTAATCAAGAGTTTATGCTATTATAGGCAGCTAGGAGCGGTGCTGGGCAATCGGAACGTCCGCGATCGGCAGAAATTAGTGCTCCGAATGATGTGGCTACAACACATCCTTCAGCAGAAACCATCAGATTGGTGGCTAAAGCAGTCTTTGTTATGATAAATGCCCAACCTATAGGGCAAATACACCACGCACCACCTGTTAATGAGCAAGAATCGATTAGGGTCGCAGAGCCAGGAGTTGTAGAACGTGTGGCAGTTGATCAGGTAGCACCAAGGAGGGCTACGAAGAAGAAGCTCAAGCATGTAATGAGCTTTAATCCTCCGATGTTCGACGGTATTGGAACGCCAACTCAAGCTGCGGATTGGCACTCTATGATAAAGAAAGTCTTGACTTCCACGTTAACTGAGGAGTGGTAGAAGACCACCATAGCGACCTTCCTATTGGCTAGTGAGGTGAGGCTGTGGTGGGACAAGTTGGAGGTTCACCTCTTAGTGGGAAGGCAAATTGCAGATGTGCCTATGGAGGAATTCTCAAGGTTGATCTTGGCCAGATATCTATCCTCTACTCAGAAGCTCGAGATGCAAAATCAGTACCTTGGTTTGACTCAGGGAGACAGTAGCGTGGATGAGTATCTCCATAAGTTTACACGGTTGGGTCGTTATGCTGGTGCTACGTTTTCTGAGGAGGAGCGGAAGACCAACCGATTTTATGAGGGTCTACGTGGTGACCTACAACTACTCCTTGCTTGGACTAAAGTGCAGGGCTTCCAAGCCTTGGTCAATTCGACCCGGTCATTGGAAAAGATCGTGAAGAAAGTGCAAGAGAAGAAGGACCCAGGGGAAAAGAAGTCAGAGTTTAAAATGCTGAATACAAAGTCGGGTTTCCGCAGATGGAAAAATAAGCCGAAGACTTCGAGCTCAGTCCCTTCGTTTGGTGCGATGGGGGAAACCATAAGTCGAGTCCTAAGAGCTTGCTACAACTATGGAAAGATGGGGCAGTTTGCTCGTGAATGTTAGAGCAGACGTGCAAAGTCTGAGAGGAAGCTTGGAGCAACATATGAAGAAAAAGTGAAGGTGGTGGAGTCAACCGCATCCCACCATACTCCAGCGCAGCCTAGAGTATATAATCTTGGTCTACAAGAGGCCATAAAACAAGCTGATGTGGTGACAGGTATGAGTTAAGTTATAGAAGTTAAACTTTTTGTAGTTGTTACATTTTTATATGTTAGCTTATAAATGTTGGTGTTAGGCTTTATGTTGATTTTCGATTGTCCGGCGAGAACCCTGTGTGATATGGGAGCTTCACATTCCTTCTTGTCCGAAAGATTCGTATCGCGCATCGGAGTCCCTTCCTCGATGGCAAAAGACAAGTTGGATGTGCTGTTGCCCAATGGGTGCTCAATGCGCGCGGATAGAATCTGTGTGGTAAAGATATAGATTGGGGAGCAGGAGTTTGTATTACTAGCGTCAGTACTGCCATTAGTGGAGTTCGACGTAATCTTTGGTATATACTGGCTCTCGGAGCAGCGAGCATGCATTGATTGCAACCGAAAGGAGGTTAAGTTCGGACTGAATACTGATCGGGAGACTACGTTTGTGGGCATGAATGGGTCGAGTAAGATTTTGATGTCGGCCCTTCAGGTGATCAAGGAAGTTAGGTCTGGAGCAGAGCTGTTTGTCACATTAGTGCAGGCTTCAACGCCTAATCCAAGTTTGGGCAGTATTCCAATTGTGTCCGAGTATCCTGATGTGTTCCAGTTAATCTCCCAGGAGCCCCTCCTCAACGGGAGATTGATTTTACTATTGAGCTGGTTCCGGGTGCCAAACCAGTGTCACGCTCTCCCTATCTGATAGCGCCAAGAGAGATGGCGGAGTTGAAGGTGCAACTACAAGAGTTGTTGGAGCAAGGGTATGTGCGTCCAAGTTCGTCGACTTGGAGCGCACCGGTCCTCTTCTTTAAGAAAAAGTATGGTAGCGTGCGACTCTGCATCGACTATTGGGAGTTGAACAAGCTTACAGAAAAGAATAAGTATCTGATCCCAAGGATTAACGATCTATTTGATCAGTTGATTGTGTCAACAGTATATTCGAAGTTAGATCTGAAATCTGGCTACTACCAGTTAAGGATAAGGGAAAGCGACATCCCAAAGACAACGTTCAACATGCTGTTTGGGAATTATGAGTTCACGGTCATGCCATTTGGGTTGACCAATGGGTCATCTGTGTTTATGGATCTGATGAACAGGACGTTCAGAGAGTACCTGGACCGTTTCGTGATAGTATTTATCGATAATATCTTGGTGTACTCGCAGTGTGAGGATGATCACTACAAGCATCTGCATATGGTTTTAGAGACGTTGAGAAGGAATCAGTTGTATGCTAAGTTCTCCAAGTGTGAGTTCTGGTTATCCCCGGTTGCGTTCCTTGGTCATATTGTTAGTGAGAAGGGATAGCGGTGGATCTGGCGAAGATAGTGGTGATACGGGAGTTGCCTATGTTGTCTACAGTAGAGGAATTCCGGAGCTTTCTGGGGCTTGCCGGCTACTACAGGCGCTTCGTAGAGAACTTCTCGCGGATAGTGCTACCACTCACGACGTTGACAACGAAGTATCAAAAGTTTTTGTGGTCGTTGGAGTGCGAGCAGCCTTTTGAGGAATTGAAGAGGCGGTTGACCATGACGCCTATCTTATGTTCGCCAAGTGGGACCGAAGGGTTTGAAATCAATAGTGATGCTTCGGGCAGTGCTTTCGGTTGTATTCTGCCACAGCATGGGAGCGTGATAGCTTATGATTCACGCAAGTGAAGGTTCACGAGAGAAATTATCCGGTTCACGAGTTAGAGTTAGCGGCCATGATATTTGCTCTAAAGCTGTGGAGGCACTACTTGTACGGTGTGAAGGTTGATATCTACACCGATCAAAAGAGCCTGAAGTACTTGTTAGATCAGAAGGACCTGAACATGAGGCCTCAGAGGTGGATGGAGTTCCTGGGGGACTACACCTTCGAGATACATTATATGCTTGGGAAAGGAAATGCAGTGGCAGATGCATTGAGTCGCAGGGCTCCTGTACAGGCCAGCTGGTTGTCGGTACATGATGAGAGTTTGGTCCGTGATTTGGAGGCATTAAAGATCTCCAGCGTCGACAAGCAGATTAGTGTCGAGGCGAAATTGCATTGGACAGAGGTGCAGTATGACCTAGCTGATAGGGTTCATCGGGCTTTGGTTCAGGATAGCAGCATGAAGTAGATCTTAGGTGAATCTTTGGATGGGTCAAATTCTCAATTTGTGTTGAGGATGGACTGCTAAGGAGGGACGGTGATCTATGTGTCCCTAGTGCGGATAACCTTTGGGAGGAGTTGATGTACGAGGCTCATCATACCAAGTACTCATTCCACCCGGGGAGCACAAAGATGTATAAAGACATGAAGAAGTTGTTCTGGTGGCCAGGATTAAAGAAACATGTAGCACTTTATGTGGCCAAGTGCAAAACATGTGCCTTGGTGAAGGCGGAGTGCCAGAAGCCCGGAGCATTCTTGAAGTCCTTACCTATCCCGGAGTGGAAGCCGATGATATTTCTATGGATTTTGTGCATGGTTTGCCAAAGTCGCTGAGGGGAAATGACGCCATCTGGGTGGTTGTAGATAGATTGACAAAAGTGTCGCACTTTATCCCGAACAGGAAGGAAGATCCGGTGGGAATGTTAGCCAAACTCTATGTGGATAATATTGTTCGATTGCATGGTGTGCCCCACAGTATTGTTAGTGACCGAGATGGACGATTCACGTCGACTGACTGGAGGCTGGTGCATAGTTTGTTGGGAACTAAGTTGAGTTTCAGCACAGCATTTCATCCACAGATGGATTGTTGAGAACAAAGGTCCAGCGGGATTGGGTGTGTGTGGGACCGCATATTTGGGCTTCCCCATCGCGTTCCAGGTCTGGGTGTTGACCCCGGTGGGCCCCCGTGTGGCGGAATATCCCCGCCATCCCGTGGTTGGATTAGTCCCACATTGCCTGCAGTGGGTGGTCCTTGGTGTTTATGTACCCCCGTCCCCACTTACCATCACCTCGGGGTTTTGGGAAGATGTGTGGTGACGGGTGGTTTCCACATGGTATCAGAGCCATCCCGCTGCGGGGGTGTGTTGAGAACAAAGGTCCAGCGGGATTGGGTGTGTGTGGGACCGCATATTTGGTCTTCCCCATCGTGTTCCAGGTCTGGGTGTTGACCCCGGTGGGCCCCCGTGTGGCGGAAAATCCACGCCATCCCGTGGTTGGATTAGTCCCACATTGCCTGCAGTGGGTGGTCCTTGGTGTTTATGTACCCCCATCCCCCCTTACCATCACCTCGGGGTTTTGGGAAGATGTGTGGTGACGGGTGGTTTCCACAAGTGCAGTTGGGTATGAGAGGTTGGCTTAAGCGCCTCTTATAAAGGAGGTCCTGGGGTCGAGACCAGGCCTCAACAACCTACCCGGGCATTTACCCAAAATGTGTGGGACCCCCGGGAGATTTGGTTGGGGATGCTGTGCCGTTCGACTGCAGTCGGCCAGGACCGGGCCTTTACCCAAAATGTGTGGGACCCCGGCCTGGTTTCTAACAAAAGATGGCCATCTTTTGTTAGAAACCAGGCCGGGGTCCCACACATTTTGGGTAAAGGCCCGGTACTGGCCGACTGCAGTCGAACGACACAGTATCCCAAACCAAATCTCCCGGGGGTCCCACACATTTTGGGTAAATGCCCGGGTAGGTTGTTGAGGCCTGGTCTCGACCCCAGGACCTCCTTTATAAGAGGCGCTTAAGCCAACCTCTCATACCCAACTGCACTGCAGTGCAGTTGGGTATGAGAGGTTGGCTTAAGCGCCTCTTATAAAGGAGGTCCTGGGGTCGAGACCAGGCCTCAACAACCTACCCGGGCATTTACCCAAAATGTGTGGGACCCCCGGGAGATTTGGTTGGGCATGCTGTGTCGTTCGACTGCAGGCGGCCAGGACCGGGCCTTTACCCAAAATGTGTGGGACCCCGGCCTGGTTTCTAACAAAATATGGCCATCTTTTGTTAGAAACCACGCCGGGGTCCCACACATTTTGGGTAAAGGCCCGGTCCTGGCCGACTGTAGTCGAACGGCATAGCATCCCCAACCAAATCTCCCGGGGGTCCCACACATTTTGGGTAAATGCCCGGGTAGGTTGTTGAGGCCTGGTCTCGACCCCAGGACCTCCTTTATAAGAGGCGCTTAAGCCAACCTCTCATACCCAACTGCACTGCATGGTGGAGTTTGCATATAACAACAGCTATCAAGTGAGTATTCGAATGGTGCCTTTCGAGGCCTTGTATGGGAGAAAGTGTCACACGTCGTTGTCTTGGTTGGAGACAGGAGAGTCAAAGTTATTCAAATGTCAAGCGGTGGAAGATTCCACTTCAATGATACGTACAATTCAGGAACGGTTGAAGATCGATCAGGACAGGCAGGCAAAATACTATAACGCCAAGCATAGGAAAGTGGAGTTCGGTGTTGGCGACTGGGTGTTGTTGAAGTATTAGACCGGGCGGCTTAGCGGTCTGATCCAGCGGTTTGTTAACCGAGCGGCTTAGCGGTCTGATCCAGCGGTTTGTAAACCGGGCGGTCTATCAGTCTACCTCTGCGTCCTGTTCTATCCTGCTGGAGTTGCCGAGCGGTTAGCCCAGCTGTCTAACTGCGCGGCCTGTGCGGTCTCCATTATTCTAGCCGCTCAGTACTGTAAATGTTTAGTCCCACATTGTTTGTATACTCTCTTCTTATCTCCTCCATTCTATATAAGGGAGGTCATACCTTTGTAAATGATATCTTTTTTGGATAATAAAATTCAATTATTCAAAAGTTTATTCGCTTGTTCTCTACTTTTTGCTTCTTTTCGCTACTTTCTAACATGGTATCAGAGGGCACGGTCATTTCCTCATGATTCTGTGCGCTCTCTGTTGTTCGCGGCTTGTTTTCCGCGTTCTGCGACTTGATTCGCGGCTTGCCTTCTCTTCTGTCCGCGCGGCTTGTTTCTATCCGTGTGGCTTGTTTCTGTTCGCTGCCTTGTTCGTGCGGCTTGCTTCTTCTTGGTTCTCTTCTCCTACTGCTCTTTGTCGCAGCGACCTGTTTCTTGTCGCCACACTCCTTGTTCTTTCATGCCGCTCCGACTTCCTAGTCATTGCGGTCTGTCCGCGTGTGTTGTCTCTTTACTCGCGGTTTGCTGCTGTGATCTGCCTGACCGTGCGGGTTGTTCCTTTCTCACCTGCATCTTGGTCGCGGTCACCTGCTCTTCTCCTCTCTTCTGTTCGCTCGGCCTTTTCAGTCCGCGCGACCTCTTCCCCGCTGTGCTTTTGACCTCTTTCTAGCCGCTGCTGTTCGCGCGGCTTCTTCTGTTTCCTAACCGCTCCTGTTCGCGCGGCTTCTTCTGCTTGCCGGGTTCCATGACTACCTCCGGTCTCACCACTACTCCTGTAGCTCCTTCTCCTCCTCCTCCTTCGGGCAACCTTAGCACCCTTTCCAAGCTTGTTGGCTCCAACTATCCCGATTGGAGCGTTTCTTTCACCTTTCTCCTTCGTTCTCAACGCAAGCGTCATCACCTCACCGATGACCCTCCTCCTCGCACCTCTCCTGAGTTTGATGACTGGTATGCGAGTGATGCTCTTGTTCGCACCTGGCTGGCCAACAGCCTCTCTGATGAGTGCCTTCCCGTCATTCGCCATGATGAGACGGTCAAGGCCGCCTGGCTTCACCTCGCTGCTCTCTATTCTAAGGGGGGCCAGACGTCCCGCATTTATACTCTCTATGCGGACCTCTTCGCCCGCCCTTCCATGTCACCGGCTGCGGCTTATCAGTAGGTTCAGGCTCTTGGTGCTAAAATCCTCCAGAATCGCCCCTTCTCCGCAGACTTGGCCGACCAGCACAAACACTTCCAGGAACTCCTAGTTGTTTGTTATCTTCTTCGTCTTCCTGACTCTTATGATATGATCCGCCAGCAGATCTTGGGTGAGGCGGAATCTCCTACTTTGGATGCCACTGCGGCTCGCATTGCCGCTATCACTTCGCTCCTCCAGCGGCCTCTGTTGGCCTCCCCCCCTTCCCCGGACTCCTTTGCTCACCAAGCTCAGAGGGGGGGCCCTAGTGGCCGTGGCTCCTCTGGCGGACGGGGTTCCTCCCGGTTCCTCTGCTCTCACTGTGGTCGGACTGGCCATACTATTGACCGCTGCTGGCAGAAACATTCTCGTCTTCGCCCCTCCGGTGATGCTCCTTCTTCGGCCTCCGCCTCTTCTAGGCCGTCTGCCTCTGTGGCCACGACGTCAGGTAGTGCCCACGTCGTTACCCAAGGTAAATGGCTGATTGACTCCGGTGCCACCAATCATATGACGGGCAACCCTCATTGCTTCTCCCGTCTTGAGACCCATGACCGCTTACCCCCTGTTCGTGTGGCGGATGGTTCCCCGTCCCCGGTTCATGGGACGGGCATGGTTCAACTCACTCCATCGCTTTGCTTGGAGGATACCCTCTATGTCCCGAAGTTCCCGTGCAATTTGTTATCCGTTACTACTTTATGCCGGCAACTTCAGTGCTCCGTCTTATTCACTCCCACTACTTGTTCTTTTCAGGACCCGAGGACCCAGCGGACGATTGCTACTGGGACTGAGAGCGGCGGCCTCTACTTCCTCGACGACGTTTCCGCTCTCTCTGCCTACTCCTCCTCCACCGATCTCCTTCAGTGGCATCTTCGTCTTGGACATCCTCCTCCTCGGCTTATTCATCAGCTTCTGCCCCACTTACCTCCTACCAGTTCTCCGCTCAACTGTGATGCGTGTCAGCTTGGCAAACATCATCGCTCCTCCTTCCCACCGAAGCAAGGCCGTGGCTCCTCTCGCATTTTTGATCTTATTCGTTCTGATGTATGGGGTCCTGCTCCAACCCTCACAGTTGGTCGGGGCAGTTCCTATTTTGTCACTTTTATCGATGATTTTACTTGATGTACCTGGGTGTATCTATTAAAAGATCGCTCTGAACTATTTTCTGTTTGGCAATCATTTTACTTTATGATTAAGACTCAATTTGATATTTCTATTAAAGTCTTACGTTCTGATAATGCCAAGGAGTATCTCACTCATGAGTTCTCCGCGTTCTTTCACAAACATGGCCTCCTTCATCAAATGACTTGTGTTTACACCTCCCAGCAGAATGGGGTGGCGGAGCGTAAAAACCGTCACCTGCTTGATGTTGCGCGTACTCTCATGACGCAGATGCACGTCCCTCGCTCCTACTGGGGCTACGCTGTGCTCCTCGCCTGCTATCTCATCAATCACCTTCCCTCCACGGTTCTCCACGGCCAGACTCCCTTCTCCCTTCTCTACCCCCACCAGGAACCTTTTCCTCTTCCTCTCCGTGTCTTTGGCTGTACGGCCTTTGTTCATGCTCCCTCCGCTACCCGCGACAAGCTTTCCCCCCGTTCCACCAAGTGTGTCTTTTTGGGGTACTCTACCACTCAAAAAGGCTATTGCTGCTTTAACCCCCTTCTCCGCAAGCAGTTTGTCTCTGCCGATGTGACTTTTTTCGAAAATGCTTCCTATTTCTCTCCTCCATCTTCTCTTCCTTCTCTTCCTTCTGATATCTCCGTTCCTTCCACACCTCTCCACGTTTTCCCACCTTCGCCTCCTCCTCCACCCACTCCTTCCCAGTCCGTCTCTCCACCCACCCCTCCACCCTCCTCTCTGCTGCCGTCTCTCTCTAGTCCCGGGCCAGCCTTCTCCGCCACGGACGCTCCGGTCGCTGACGCTCCCGTCGCCGACGCTCCCGTTGACCTGGATGTTCCCATTGCCCTTCGCAAAGGGGTGCGGGCATGTACTCAACACCCGCTCACGGCTGTTGTTTCCTATGATCAGCTTTCTCCTTCTCGCAGGTGTTTTGCCTTGGCTATCTCTGCTACTTCTACTCCCCGTACCTACCAGGAGGCTCTCGCTCTCCCTCATTGGAAGTCTGCCATGGATGAGGAGATGACTACTCTTACTGAACGGGGTACCTGGACCCTGGTTCCTCCTCCCGTGGGCACTGATGTGGTTGGCTGTCGCTGGGTCTTTGTTGTGAAGTTTCGCCCCGACGGCACTGTGGATCGCTACAAAGCCCGGCTGGTGGACAAGGGCTTTACTCAGACTTATGGCGTTGATTATTTTGATACCTTCTCTCCGGTTGCTCGCCTCAGCACCATCCGGGTTCTCTTTTCTGTGGCTGTTAACCGGGCTTGGGCTATTTCCCAGCTTGATGTGAAGAATGTCTTTCTCTATGGCGATCTTCAGGAGGACGTCTATATGGAGCAACCTCCTGGGTATGTTGCTCAGGGGGAGACACGTGTCTGTCATTTGAAGAAGGCCATTTATGGCCTAAAGCAGAGCCCTCGGGCATGGTTCGACAAATTCAGTGGTATTGTGGCTACCATCGGCTTTCAAAGGAGTTCGGCAGATCACTCCTTGTTCATTCGCAAAACGGCCTCGGGACTGGTGGTTTTGGCCGTATATGTGGATGATATTCTCCTTACTGGCGATGACCGAGATGGGGTGGACTTGACGAAGAAGCACCTCCGTCAGCACTTGGTCACGAAGGATATGGGCTCCCCAAAATACTTTTTGGGGATAGAAATCTCTCGGAAACTTGACTCCTTGGTTCTCTCTCAACGGAAGTATGCACTTGATCTTCTACGAGAAGCAGGATTGATAGGTGCCAAACCAGCTCGTTTTCCCATGGCTGTTGGAGAAGACAAAACATGGACGGATGATTCGCCTCTTCTATCTGATGTCACACGGTACAGACGTTTGGTAGGCAAACTCATCTATCTCACGGTGACTAGACCCGACATCGCCTACGCTGTAGACAAGGTCAGTCAGTTTATGCAAGCTCCCAGGGAGTGCCATCATCAGTCCGCCCTGAAGATTTTAGAGTATATCAAAGCAGCACCGGGCAGAGGGTTACTCTTTCAGAGGAATGGTCATCTGAGGGTTGAGGCCTACTCAGATTCAAGTTATGCGGATGACAATGGCGATCGTAAATCCACATCAGGTTTTTGTACCTTTGTTGGAGGTAATCTCGTGAGTTGGAAGAGCAAGAAACAGTCCGTTGTTTCCAGATCCAGTGCCGAAGCAGAATACCGGAGTATGGCGTCAACCACGTGTGAGTTAAAGTGGTTGCGGGCTCTCATGCTTGACCTGGGCGAGGTATATGACTGTCCTCTCCCTATGTTCTGTGACAACAAGGCCGCTATACACATATCCAGAAATCCGGTCTTCCATGAGAGAACAAAGCATATAGAGGTTGACTGTCACTTCATTCGGGAAGAGATTTTGAAGAAACAGATTTGTACTCCTTTTGTCACCTCTGACAAAGAGTTGGCAGATATCTTCACCAAGCCGGTTTCTACTTCCTTCTTCCGTATTTGTGACAAGCTGGGCATGATTGATATCTATGCTCCAGCTTGAGGGGGAGTGTTGAAGTATTAGACCGGGCGGCTTAGCGGTCTGATCCAGCAGTTTGTTAACCGAGCGGCTTAGCGGTCTGATCCAGCGGTTTGTAAACCGGGCGGTCTATCGGTCTACCTCTGCGGCCTGTTCTATCCTGCTGGAGTTGCCGAGCGGTTAGCCCATCTGTCTAACCGCGCGGCCTGTGCGGTCTCCATTATTCTAGCCGCTCAGTACTGTAAATGTTTAGTCCCACATTGTTTGTATACTCTCTTCTTATCTCCTCCATTCTATATAAGGGAGGTCATACCTTTGTAAATGATATCTTTTTTGGATAATAAAATTCAATTATTCAAAAGTTTATTCGCTTGTTCTCTACTATTTGCTTCTTTTCGCTACTTTCTAACAGGTGTATTTGAAAATCAAGCCGTTCAAGGGTGTCTCGCGAGTTCGACGACGGAAGGTCATTGTGGAAGGTGGTGCAAGAGCCTTCGTAGGTCGTTGCGGTCGATCAAGTGCCGGTTGATTACGAGTTGACAACAAATGTCAAGCCAGTACGCATTGAAGACTTTGAAGTCAAACGACTCCGCAACAAGGAAATCCGAATGGTTAAAGTCCGTTGGGATAATTGCGGACGTGAGGAGCTTTCATGGGAGGGAGAGAAGACTATGTTAGAGGAACACCCCGAGTTATTCCACTCAGGTAACATTTAAATTTTGTGTACCTATACAGAATTTCGAGATGAAATTCTTTAAAGGGGGGGGGGGGGGGGTGAGATTTGTAACACCCCGAAAATCATAATCGAACCGGTCACGTCCTAAGGAATATTTTTGGTGAATTAATAGGGGTACACAGCTTGGGACACGGGCGTGTCCAAGGCCGTGTCTTTATCTGTGTTGGCCGATTGTGTCCAGAAAAGGACACGGCAGGAAACAAGGCTGTAACACGAGTGTGTCAAGTGTAACACGGGCATGTGCATACCCATGTCACCACCTGTGTTCCCAAGAGACGTGAAGGTTGGCGTGGCGGTTATCTGTGACATGCCCTAGGTCACGGGCATGTCAGGACACGACACGGGCGTGTCAGGTTGAGACACGAGCATGTCTTGACCCGTGTCCTTTTCTATGCTCGACGATCGTGCCTGGATCAGGGCAAACGGCCTGGGACACGGCCGTGTACAAGGCCATGTTCGGCCCAGGATTGAGGAATTTTGGGCTGATCTGAGCCGTTCGTTTTCTTTAAATAAGATCTGACGGCCCAAGTGTGTTCCTGCTTTGTTAAGGCCGGGAATAGAGGACTAATTCCTCATTTTCTCTTAAGCTTTCACTTTCTAAGTAGTTAGAGATAGGAGTGAGCAAGGAGGAAGGAAGAGGAGGATTCCGGCCGCCGGCGGATCATCAGAGCACCGAATCGAGAACCGAGACTGGATCCGCGGAGGAAATTCCCTTACGAAGCTTTCCATCAGGATAGATTCCCATGACGCAAAAGCGAACTACAAGGGTAACGATTCTCTACTTGAGAATATGAGGCTCTCTTTCTTTTGAATAAGGAAACCCGCTCCCGCGAGTGTGCGGTGAGTGTGCGGTGTTCCTTGGGGTTGACATGAATAGGCCACCTTGTGTTGCATATAGAGTCCGGAATCGAAGTACGGACATAGGCATTGTGTGTGAAGCCTACCCGGACGTGTTTGTCTGGATCGGTGATGTTGCATATTGTATGGTTTGTCGAAGAAGACTCTGTGCTTTGTGTATTCGGGTTTCTACACGGTAGATTGCAGTAAGGATCCTTGGGGATTAACTCCAAGGCACACCCGAAAAACTGAGCAGAAATGTTGTTCTGCTAACTTGGCGGCCAGGGAGCCAACCTTGAACATAACTGGGTTATGTGATGTTTGGAAATGTTTTGGGATCTGAGAGAAGCTTGGAACGTGCATACGTCTTAAAGTGACTATACGGAGTGAGCAACGGGCAAGTAGAATCGGACCTGGGCTATGTGGTTCGGTGCTAGAGACCCAAAAGAGGGACTGGATGTGGGCATAGTCGGGAGTCTTAGACTGTGGTCAGAAAGACTAAAATTCACATGATGTTGCCATCCCGGGGATGGTGGTGAAGCCAAGGAAATGACCGGATTCACTGATAATGTGCCCTGAGTGCACGGGGTGTTTGGCCGCGCGAGCCTACACCTGTGGCGAAGTATGTTTGTACTTTATTGTTTATCTTGGATAATGAAATGCAGGGAAGGAGCACCACCATCTCAAGTAAGGGGCGGGGTCGTTATAATTTGGTCGGATTTGGCTGACCCTTACTTTGTTTGACACCATGCGGTGGAATGTTGCTTGCAGGTGCTGCGGAGCCAAGTACCAAATAGCAGGTTGGGCCCATGTTGCTGAGTTGGCCCTAGAAGGCTAAAGCGAATTGTTGTTTTTATTTCTGTCATGTGTGGCCGGCCTGTGAGCCGATGTATGTAAATCATTAATTTGTTCAGTAAACTCTTGTAAGGCCATAAGACCAAGTACTTTCAGTGAATTTGTTATTTCATTCCTATGGTAGTATGTGGACATTCTTGATAGTTGTAATTCAATTATGGGTTCTTTCCAACTGTTTAAAAGCTTCCGCTAGAATGCTCTGTGTTAGGGCGAGTAGTTATAGTTGGATTTTTGATATTCTTATATAACCCTTCGACTGTCCGTGGTATATGGCTTCGGGTTCCGGCTGGACCTTCTGTTATATGTCATTCAACAGATGGGGGTGTTACATGTGGCGCCTTTGTAAATTTTGTGCCTTCTTTGGGATCCATCTAGAGAAGGACACGGGTAATGACATGGGCATGTCCCTGCCCGTGTGTTCCCAATCAAAGACTACTCATGACATGGGTAGTGAGCAGAACTCGACGAAAGTCGAGCAGAATTCATCGAGCGCAGAATTCTCCCTTGGCGAATATTCGGGCCACATCCTTTCGAAATGACACATTTAATGTGATGATTGGCGGTCCAATGTCAGGCTGACACGTGGCTAGGCAGTTACCCTAATTTCTCACTATAAAAAGGGACATGAGGTTTTATCACCTTTCCGGGCCTTCTTTTCTTTTTCACCTTTCCGGGCAGCTGTCCCTGCCAAGCTGACGGAACAGTGAAGCCGCAAGATTCTAGAAGAAATCCTCTCTTCCTCTTATTTCTCGTGAAGAACGAACACCAACCAAGGAGAAGAAGATGCCTCCAAGAAGGGTGACAAGATCCATGGCTGGAAACAGCGGAAATGCCAGAAATGAGGTGAGCTTCCTACCCTCTCCCTTGGTGCTAGATCTCTAGTTATTTCTAGGAGATATATCGATTCAAAAGATTCTTGATTTTTGAGAAGAAGGTTTCTAGGAAGAGACCGTGCTAGGACTGTGTCCTTGGAATTATAGTATTCAACCTCTCCTCACTTCAAATTAAGTTTGTGGACTGGTTTCGTTAAGAGAAGTGGCCATATGAGGGTGAATAAGGGATGAGAAATTCTGGATGTTATTTGGAAAGTTTGGTTGGAGGAACAAGATGAACTGATTACGTTCGATCTGCTTTAAGATGCGCGCAGAAATCTATTTTCTGCGTGGAGCAACCTTCGACGTCGTGTTCAGACATGATACTCCCATATCTGGGCTTTCAACTAAACATGAAAATCGTAGCCCTTGGAAATACCTTTCCAACGAGGGGTACATGCCTTCACCAGATTCTTGTAGCCTCCGGAATCCCCGATCGAAATTGATGTATAGTAATCATTCCTGCATATATAGTTATCGTGTTTGTTTTCTATTGGCTTTGGGTTTGGAAAAGGGATTGTAGTACATTAACGTTAATGTTTTGTTGAATGTAGTGTATAAGTAATTGTGAAAAAATATATTAATGACATTTGTTGGATAGATCCCTAATGAACAAATGGTGTAGTAAAGTGTACTTGATCGAGGTGATTTGGTGGAGGTTAGTGAAAGAATGGATTGACGAGTTGGGATGGATGGAATGACTTTAAGTATGTTAATCGATAGGGATGTACTTGATAATGGTAATACATTGAATAATGATGAGGTTGAATTGAAGTTTGTTGTACATAATTTGTAGTAATTGCGATGAACAAATGGTTGACGACATTTAGTTGATGGATCCATGTGTGCATGAATGGTTGAACTTAGCAAAAGAATTGTTGGTAAAGATTTGTAACTAGCGATGTTAGAGTTATGTGACCATAGTATATATGTAATTATGTTGGCCAAATGGTTGATGAATATGTGAAGTACCTCTATGTTGATAACGAACACTTAAGCGCCTTGGGAAACGAGATTGTGAAAGGGTGTAAGTGCGGGTGTTTGACCGCACTGGGTTTGTAATGATGAAAAGAGACATATGTGGATGGTTGACCTTGGTTCTCTAGTGGTTTGCCCACAGAGGCACCTACCGTGCCACGATGATGTGACATTTCATGCAGTGTGAGTTTGCACGTGGTGTCATATTCTTGGGTTACGGATAGTGTGGCAAGTCTACGGGCTCGCTAGTCATCACACCGACGAGAATTGACTGATAGACTTTGGGAGTTTGGGTTTGGTCCTCAGTGTTCATTCCCGAGGCACCTAACATGCCAAGTGGACGGTTTGGTTTGGTCCTCGTGCTTTTTCAGAGGCTCCTTCTATGTCACAACATAGGCCAGTTCATGGCTTGGTTCTCAGTGCACATCTTCCCGAGACTCCTGCTGAGTCGTAGTATGTATGTGAGCTCCGCTTTTGTGTTCTAAGCATTGAGGCATATGGAGGCCTAGACTTGGTAGTGTGGCTGCCATCCTAGTTGTAACGACTCTATCCGTTCATATAGCATATAATAAAAGGTCCGGTCGGGGCCCCACACCATATGCCACAAAATATGAGGCAAAGTTACGGGAAGATATCAGAGTTGTGCATCCTAACTCATAGAATTCTAGCAGAAGCTGTTAACATAAAATTTAGAACTCCAACAATGAATGTCCATTGCTAAAAACAAGCATCTATATATATGAATGCCCATCAAATACAATATCGTTTGTCCTTATGGCCTTACAGTTGCTCTTTATAATAGTGGCTTTCAAACATCGGCGGGCAGGCCGACCACACATGAACAAAACATAGCATTTTCAGCTTAGCCTTCAAGGGCTAGCAACAACAGCAGCAGCAGCAGCAGCAGGGACTTCAACCTTTATATATCCCGCTCGGTTCTCCAGCAACTGTACAAGAACAGCCCACCCAAAGGTGGCAAATAAGGCAATAGTTAGTATTCAACTGACCATTTTATAACGACCCTACCCCTTTCTCGGGGCAGTGGTATTCCTTCACAACAGGCATAACATAGATATATAGACATCACATATTGTGCACTCACGCACAAACATTCCATCACAATCGTCAGCCATGCGGCCCGACGATCCGTGCACTCAGGGCACATTCTTGGTGTACCGGCGAACCAGGGTCCCACCACCGTATCAGGGCCGAAACCCAACGGTAAATGTTTAGCATTTGCTCTATGGCGTGCAACTGGAGACTTTAGTCTTAGTGGAGCGCAGGCCTAAGTCTCTCGCTATGCGCCAACAGACCGCACTTTCTGGTCTTCAAGTCGGACTGACATAACGCAGGTTGGATCAACCACCCCACGTTGCTCAAGTCACTTTGTCATCACCGAATACTAACGTACTCGCGGCTAAATAAAAGGCATGGGTCGGTTTCACCTTTCCTATTCAGTACGAGGCCTTTTCCGAAGAGCTCATCAAGCTCACAATAGCCACAACGTCCACCACAGACTTGCTTCACAATCATAGGTTAGCTAGGAGCCACGTACAACGTTAGCGAGAGAACTCACTTTCCGACCCTAGCATTAACGGTATATTCATAGCATACTCTTGAGGGTATTTTCCTGGACTGCCAAGCCAGTACTTCCTTCTACTACCCTTCATAGGAACAACCCATCAAGCATCTTGAGCATTACAAGCATCAGAGGGTCTTTTCCTGGACTTCCACACCAGTACTTCCTGCTACTGCCCTTCACAGGTCCAACCCATCGAGCATCACAAGTATCACATGGGTCTTTTCCTGGACTACCACTCCAATACTTCCTATTACTGCCCTTCACAGGTCCAACCCATCGACTCATTAAACTACACGTTTCATCATGGAGTCTTCTCCGGTGTATATATGAAACATCACCAATCCAGACCAACCTGTCCAGATGGGCTTCACAAAGCATGCCTATTCCGAACTCTATTTCCGGATCTATATGCCAAATTATTGGGATTCCAAGAATCAACCCAAGGAAATCCCTTCACAATCCACCCTCTGGTGGGGGAAATCCCATGCACATGTCAAAACGGAAGCCTTCATATGGCTAAGAAGTAAGATCATTACCCTTGAAGATCGCTTCGGATCCATGGACTTCTAGTCGGCTGAAAAGCACCGCAGCGGCTTTACCTCCACAATGCTAGCCTCGGATATTGAATCGGAACTCTGCAGCTCCACCGGTGGCCGGCTCCCTTCCTCCTCCTCCTCCTTCCTCTATCTCTCTAGGTTCCTTAAAAAGAGAATGGCTATGTAAAGAATGAGAATTCTCTACTCATCCTCGGCCATAAAGTAGCAGGGAGGAGTCTAAGACATCAGATCCTGGATGAAGAAAATGGACGGCCACAATTTTGCCACAAAAGGCTAATTTTTTGTCTGACATGCCCGTGTCATAGGCCGTGTACCTTAAGCGGCACACAACCGACCTATCCAGAAGAGTACACGGCCATGTGACACACCCGTGTCATAGGCCGTGTGACTGGACACGGCTTCAGACACGCCGATGTCTAGCCCGTGTAACTGGGGTGGTACACAACCGTCTCAACTAGAGGAAGACACGGCCATGTGACACGCCCGTGTCACAGGCCGTGTGCCCAGAGACACACCCGTGTCAATGCAGTGTTCAGCAGGCTTCACTGCCCTGGCCAACTTCAGAAAAGGACACGACCTGTGACATGCCCGTTTCACAGGTCGTGTGCCCTTACACGGCTGGACACGCCCCCAGCGTGCTCTTCGTCGAGCAAAGTTCGTCGACTAGAGGAGGACACGCCCCCTGACACGCCAGTGTCATAGGGCGTTTTCCCTCTCGAGAACTCGTCGAGTGCAGTTCGTCAAGCACTCGACAGACTGCTCATCCATACAGAGCAGGACACGCCCATGTCCCATGCTGTGTCACCCAACTGAACCCAACTTACAATTTTGAGGTGTTACAACCCTCCCCTTCTTACAATAAAATTTGTCCCGAAATTTGGACACAGGAAGGAACTCAAAATCACGATGTTATAATTTCACCAAATTTTAATACACCTTGACACGCACTGCATAATAGTTTACATAAATAACTCGGGAAATCCAGCTCGCATGGTCTGCTCTCGCTCCCATGTCAGCTCGTCACGGCCATAATTGTCCCACCGGACTTTGACCATCCCGATTGTCTTGTTCCGCAACTGTTTATCAGCGCGGTCCTCGATCTGAATGGGCCTAACCTTCGTCATTAGCCCATACTCCACTGGCATACGATCATTTTCGATCACTTGAGCTGGATCTTTGATGGCTTTCCGAAGCACCGATATGTGAAACACGTCATGTAATCCACCCAAGTCTGCCGAAAGAGCTAGCCGATATGCATCTTCCCCAATTCGCTCCACCACTTCAAACGGACCAAGATACCTCAGACTCAGCTTTTTTAGTCGCCGAATCCTGGACACGCCTTTGAAGGGTTTAATCTTCAAATATACCCAGTCACCGACCGCGAACAGCACGTTCCAGTGCTTGGCATTGTAGTATTTTGCTTGTCGATCCTGGGCTATCAATAGTCGCTCTCGAATAGTGCGTATAGTCGAGTAAGCTTCATCGACTTCTTGATGGTTATAAAGTTTGGATTCGCCTGCTTCTGCCCAAGCTAACAGTGTATGGCACTAGCGACCATACAGAGCTTCAAACGGTGTCATACCGATGCTCACTTGGTAGCTATTATTGTAGGCAAACTCCACCAGATAGAGATGATCATCCCATCTATTACCAAAGTCCAGGGTGCACATTCGGAGCATATCCTCCATTGTTCTGTTGGTCCTCTCAGTTTGGCCATATGTTTGGGGATGAAAGGCTGTACTGAATGTCAATTTCATGCCCAACAGCTAACGGATTAGCCGCCAATCATTTGATGTAAATCGCCCATCACGATCGCTCATGATGCTATGAGGAACACCATGTAGCCGTACGATCTGCTCCACATAGAGCTTTGCCAAACTTTCCACTGAATCATCTCATTTATTCGAAAGGAAGTGCGCCACTTTTGTCAGCCGGTCTACAATCACCCAGATTGACTCATTCCCGAGTTGAGACCTCGACAACCCGTGCACGAAATCAATTGAAATATCATCGAACTTCCATTCCGGAATTGACAACGACTTCAAGAAACTGCCAGGCTTCTGGCATTCTGCCTTCACGAAAGCACAAGTTTGGCATTTGGCTACATAATGAGCGATATCGTTCTTTAGTCCTGGCCACCATAATAGCTTTTTCATGTCTCTGAACATCTTTGTACTCCCAAGGTGAATTGAGTACTTCGTAAAGTGAGCTTCGTACATCAACTCTTCCCGCAACTTACCCATACTCGGGATGCACAACCGGCCGTCTTTTCGCAAAAGCCCATCATCCCAGGAGAATTTGCCCTCTGGCCCATCCTTTGCATAGCATTGGAGACTTTCATCCAACTTCATTGCTCGTCGAATCTTGTCCGCAAGGTCATCTCGTACCTCCGTCCAGTTCAAGCATGCATCGGCTGTGGAATTCTTGTCAACACAAGAAATCTCTAACGCTTCCAACTCCTAGATCAGACGATCATCGTGCCTCTGCAACTAGTTTGCTCTTACCGTAGCCCTCCGACTCAAGGCATCAGCGACCATATTTCCCTTCCTGGGAGTATAATGAATCTCAAAGGTGTAGTCCTCAAGGAACTCCAGTCACCTTCGTTGTCGCATATTCAAATCATTTTGCTCCAACAAATACTTTAGGCTCTTATGGTCCGTAAAGATCATCACTTTTATGTCATCAAGATAATGCCACCATAGCTTCAGTGCAAAGATCACCTCCCCCAACCATAAGTCATGGACGGGATAATTTCGTTCATTCAGTTTCAACTGGCGTGCGCCATAAACAATCACTTTTCCAAACTGTAGAAGAACACAGCCTAAGCCGCTTCCTGAAGCATCACTATAGATCTCATATCCGTCGGTACCACATGGCGATGTCAACACAGGCGTCGTGTTCAACCGACTCTTTAGCTCTTCAAAAACTCACGCGCACTCTGGCATCCAGATGAACTTTTGATCCTTTCTTGTCAGTGTGGTCAGAGGAAAAGTGATCTGTGAGAAGTTCTCAACAAAACGTCTGTAGTAGCCTGCTAGTCCAAGGAAGCTCCTAACTTCGGTTATCGAAGACAACACCGGCCACTCCTGAATGGCTCTTATCTTTGCCGGATCCACTGCTATGCCCTCTCCGCTTACCACATGGCCAAGAAAAGCCACCGACGACAGCCAAAACTCGCACTTCGAGAACTTGGCATAGATCTTATTCTTTAGCAAGGTGTGCAACACCAACCGCAAGTGATTTGCATGATCAGCTTTAGATTGAGAGTACACCAAAATATCATCAATGAACATAATCACAAATAGGTCCAAGTACTCTCAGAATGTTCGGTGCATCAGGTCCATGAATACCGATGGCGCATTGCATAGCCCAAATGACATTACTGTGAACTCATAGTGACCGTACCGTGTTCCAAATGTGGTCTTGGGAATATCACTTTCCTAAATCCTCAACTGTTAATATCCAGATTTCAAATCCAATTTAGAATAAACGGTTGAGCCCACCGGCTGATCGAATAACTCATCTATCCGTGGAATCACATACTTGTTCTTTTCCATCAGCTTATTCAGTTCGTGGTAGTCAATACATAACCGCAAACTACCATCTTTCTTTTTCACAAACAGAATAGGTGCGCTACAAGGTGACATACTTGGGCGTATATATCCCTACTCCAGAAACTCTTGTAATTGGATTTTCAATTCAGCCATTTCCTTTGGTGCGACGTGATATAGCGAGCGGGCCACAGGTTTCACACCTGGCACCAACTCAATCGTAAAGTCGATCTCCCGCTGGGGTAGTAGCCCAGGAAGATCCTTAGGGAACACATCTGCAAACTCCAATACAACCGGAATATCACATACATTGGCCTTTGGCTCCATCGCCTGAATCAGCGTGAAGTATAACTCTGCGCCCTTCCGAATAGCCTTGACGACTTGGACTGTAGACATTAAGGTTTCGCCCATTCCTCGCATACCCACGAACTTAGTCTCATGCTTGGTATTCTGTCCCAGTGTGACCTCTTTGGCATTACAATCAATAAAGGCATGCTGCTCCGCGAGCCAGTCCATACCAAAAAATCACATCGAATTCTGATATCAGCAGTACGGATGCAATTAAACAGAACTCTCGACTTCCAATTTGAACCCCCACATTCCAAGCCCTATCTGCAAGCATCAAACAACCATTCGGTAATACCACCCTCACGCTATATGTATTCACACGACTAGGTACTCCAAGTCGATCTACGAAGTCTTTAGACAGAAATGAATGCGAAGCACCCGTAAAATCGTGTGCAGTGTGTTTTCCAAGTAGCACTTTGCCAACCAAGTCTGCTAAAAACTTATAGGGCGCAAACAAGTATTTCTTCAACAGTTTGTTAGGGTTTTCTCCAGTATAACCCATGAGGCTTAACATCATATCCAATTCCTCTGCTTCAATCTCGAGGTCCTCTTCTCCATTTCTTAATACAAAGATTTCAGTTAAGGTAGCGGGGGTTAAAGAGACTGAGTTACCCGCGATGGTGCCTGTCATGATGTTCTCTTCTGTGGACGATAGTGTGTATACCCATTCCCTGATTTCCATGCTGTGTAGTTTTACCCTTCTCGTCATCAGGGTTTTTAGTTCCTGTTCTTCAAGAAGTTCCAGGATATACAGAAAGATTGGATCGGAGTGGTGAAACGAATCGAAATCCATGTCAAAACCTGTATCAAACTTCATTCCTGTGAGATTGCATGCCAGAGTCGCCATTGAAATCACCTGCAAGAAAGACACAGAAGCGGCGATCAAGTGCAAAGGAACAGAAAGCGCGGGATGGAGGTCGAAGAAAACCTAGATATAAGGTTTTCTAGAATATGAATCGACAAACTCCGTTCCACGAAAATAAAATTAATTCTTCGAACTGAGGTCGACGAAATAGTTTAGAGTTAAATAATTCGTCGAGCTCATCAAAAGAATTGAAGACGGTTCGTCGAACTTAGGTCGACGAATATCTTCTCAAGCAACGTTCGTCGATCGCTGGTCGACGAAAATTGTTTCACTCACAGAGAGTTCGTCAATCTCCATTCGATGAGTATCTCTCAAATTTTCCAGAGTTCGTCGAACTCCGTTCGACGGACTCTGGAAAATTCGTCGAATGCAGACAGAACTTAAACTAAGTCTTCTCCATTGATCATTCCCAGCTGATTTAGAAAGAAAGCATGATTTTTCTCATCCAGTGGTTTGGTGAATATATCAGCTTTTTGTAAATCAGTGTAGATATAGACAAGCTTAATCTTATTTTTGTCTGCACACTCCCTAATAAAATGATGTCTTATATCAATATGTTTTGTCCTACTATGGTGAACTGGATCTTGTGTTATGGCTATAACATTAGTATTATCACAGAATAAGGTTGAAGTATTTAAGTTGAACCCATAATCTAGAAGCTGATTCTATATCCAGAGCATCTGTGAACAACAGCTGCCTGCTGCAATATATTCTGCTTCAGCAATTGAAGTTGACACTGATGTTTGCTTTTTACAGAACCATGATACTAATCTCATACCTAGGAACTGACAAGTTTCTGAAGTACTTTTTCTATCAACCCTGCATCCAGCAAAATCAGCATCAGAGTATCCAGTTAACTCAAACTCTGATTCAACAGGATACCATATGCCTAGATTAGGACAACTCTTTATATATCTTAAAATCCTTTTTAAGAAAATTAGATGAGATTCTTTAGGGTTCACTTGGAACCTAGCACAAAGGCATGTAGCAAACATAATATCTGGCCTACTTGCCGTGAGGTATAATAGGGACCCAACAATGCCCCTATAAAGTTTCTGATCTACAGGTTTCCTGGTATATCAGAGCCCACAACAACATTGGTGTCCATGGGAGTTTTCTTAGCTGAGGCATCAGCCATCCCAAACTTCTGTAGAAGTTCTTTAGCATATTTTGCTTGAGAGATGAAGATGCCACCAGGAAGTTGTTTCACTTGGAGACCAAGGAAATATGAAAGCTCTCCCATGCTACTCATTTCAAATTTAGAATGCATGAGGTCAGAAAACCTCTTACACAATTTTGAATCTATAGAGCCAAATATAATGTCATATACATAGATTTGTACTAATATGATTTGGTCCTTATGATGTCTAGTGAAAAGGGTTTTATCTACAGTTCCTCTTGTAAATTCATGCTCTAATAAGAAACTTGCTAAGGTCTCATACCAAGCTCTTGGATCTTGCTTTAGACCATAAAGAGCCTTATTCAATTTAAAAACATAAGAGGGATAAGTTGGAGAAACAAAACCTGGAGGTTGTTCTACATAAATCTCTTCTTGTAATACTCCATTTAAGAAAGCACTTTTCACATCCATTTGGAAAACTTTGAACCTTTTGAATGCTGCATAGGCAAGGAAGATCCTTATAGCTTCCAACCTTGCAACAGGTGCAAAGGTCTGATCATAGTCAATTCCTTCCTCTTGCCTATATCCTTGAGCAACAAGCCTAGCCTTGTTCCTCACAATGACTACTTAGGCATCAAGCTTATTCCTGAAAACCCATTTGGTTCCAATAACTGGGTAGTTTTGGGGTCTTGGAACCAAATCCCAAACTCTACATCTCTCAAATTGGTGTAGTTACTCTTGCATTGCAAGAATCCAGTGAGGATCTTGCTCAGCATCATGAATGGTTAGAGGTTCAACTTGAGAGAGAAAATAGGCATGCATTAAGTCTTGGTCAAGTTTATGCCTTGTCTGTACACCTGCTGATATGTCTCCAATTACTTGAGATCTGGGATGATCCCTATGCGTGACAGGATTAGTGGGTGGAGTTGGTTGTGTAATAGCATTTTGAATACATTCTTCTTGTGAAATTATATTAGCTATTGGTTGAGGCTCATGTTCTTCAGCTTCATCTTCTTCACTATCTTCAATGACTTGTGGAGAGGGATGAGTGGGAACCTCTTGGGTGAGGTTTAGTCCATCCAATATATCACACAAGTGGGGTACCTGCAAGTTGCTACTGGTAGAAACTTCTTTCTCCTTGCAGTACATGTTAGTTTCATCAAAAGAAACATGAATTGACTCTTCTACTTTTAATGTTGATTTATTAAATACCCTATAAGCCTTTCTTACTTGGGAGTATCCTAGAAAAACTCCCACTTCAGCCTTAGCTTCAAACTTTCTAATATATTTCTTGTTTTTATTATGTATATAGCATGTACAACCAAAAACTTTAAAATAGTTTATTTTAGGTTTCTTCCCTTTGAGAAATTCATAGGGAGTCTTGTTCTTCAGTTTGTGAATTAAACTCCTATTCAGGACATAGTTTGTAGTGCTTACAGCCTCTGCCCAAAAGGTTAGTGGCATGTATACATCAGCAAGTAATGTACCTGCAGCTTCAATGAGTGTCCTATTTTTCCTTTCAGCTACCCCATTTTGTTGGGGAGTTCTAGGAGCTGAGAAGCAATGCCTGATACCTTCCTTCTCACAGAACTCATGCAAAAGAAGAGACTCAAACTCTGTGCCAAGATCACTTCTAATCAATGCAACATGAGTAGAGAACTCAATATGTATGGTCCTGAGAAAATCTGTAAGAACCTTGAATGTATCTGACTTTGTTCTCAGAAAGAATACCCAACTAAACCTGGAGAAGTCATCCACTATAACTAAAGTGTAAGATTTACCTCCTAGGCTTTGTACAGCAATGGGTCCAAAAAGATCCAAGTGTAGCAAGTACAAGATCCTAGGTGAATCACTCTTATTAATTGATTTGAAACTAGTTTTAGTTTGCTTGCCTAATTGACAATCCCTGCAGAGACCTTCCTTCTTGTAGGGGGCAGAAGGTAGACCTCTAACAAGGTTATGCTTAGATAGCATAGCAATGTTTTTTAGGTTTACATGTCATAGTCTTTTGTGCCATAAGTCATTCTGATTACTAGTTAAATTCAGTAAGCAGATATCAGTTGTGGTTGAAAGAAAATTTACGAAGTAAATATTTCCTTGTCTACTTCTAGTTAAAACAGTTTGGTTATTTTTATCAATGATCGAGCAAGTAGATGGGTTAAAGTATACCTGATAACCATCATCACATAATTGACTAATGGAGATGAGGTTATGCTTCAGTCCACTTACATATGTCACCTTTCTGAATATGACAACTACTATTTTTACTTCTCCAATTCCTTCTAACTGACCATATTTTGAGTCACCAAAGATAACCTTTGGCCCTAGCTTGGACTTATAGTTGAATAGAATGTCCTTGCTGCCAGTCATATGCTTGGAGCAGCCACTGTCCAGGTACCAAGTTTGATTTACCCCTGGACAATTTTTCACCTGCAATATAAACAGTTAATGATTTTTGACCCAGGTTACCTTGGGACCTTTGTATGGCTGATAAGATAAACTAGAAATAACAGAAAATTCCGGCTAGGATTTATATCCTAGGGGTGATATCTCCTACGTGGAATGGTCCAGTCAGCCAATGGATTAAATTGTTTCCTAGAAGTATTTAAGTTTCTGTTGAAGTTATAGTTTTGACTTAGTCTTCCTGGGTTTGACGAATTTCTGTAAGTTCGTCGACCAGAGTTCGACGAATTGGGTTGAGATCGTCGATCTTTGCCCAGAGAATGAGCATGTTCATTCTCTGTGCCCCACGTTAGTCGAGCTCTGCTCGACGAACCATACAAAGTTCGTCGATCGCAGTTAGACGAATAATGATAACTATAGTTTGCGTTCAGAGTTCGTCGATCTGGGTTCGACGAACTGGCCCTTTTTGTCGATCTGAGGTCGACAAAAATTGCTGAACTTTGTTTTTATTGGGTGTTTTATGTTTTTCAATTTTGTCCTTAGTTTTAATTTGTTCAAGAATTTTATTTACCTTATATACTTGATCAGTATTCTTCTTTCCTTTCTCAGAAATAAAATTTATGGGTTGTGACTGGTGGTTTTTCTGAATAATAGGTGGTTCACTAGATGATGCACCTAATCCTAACTTACTTCCATTAAATATGACATTAGATATGTTGGTGATTACTGCTAGTTGTTTGCTTCTTCCATTTTGTGATTCTTCTAGCTTTTTTGCTTTACTTTATTCTTTTTTCAGAAAAATGATTTGTTCACTAAACATATCTATTTCATTTTTTAATTTAGTGTTTTCTAAAACTAAGCTATCATAATTAACTTGTTTATCTCTGAGAAGTTTGATTTCCTTCTCAGAGTTGATTAAATCTAAACACATGATTTTAAAATCTGATTTAAAAGATTATGAACTATAATCAAACCATGATAATACCTGATCAGCTTCTGATTCTGAAGCTTCCTCATTTTCTGAATCTCCTTCTTCTGAGTTGCTTCTTGAGGCATCAATTGCCATGAGGCAAACCTCCTTTGCTCTTTCTTCTTCCTCATCTTCACTGGAGCTTGAGCATGTTGACTCTTCTTCAGTCTCACTACAGGTCTCAGCCACAAACCCCTTTCCCTTCTTCTTGTGTTTGCTGGAAGATGGTTTGCTAGTGTACTGTCTCCTAGAATCCTTTTCCTTTTCTCTTCTCTTTTCTTTTTTCTGGTTCTCTGGACACTCAAAGAGAAAGTGCCCAGGCTTCCTGCATCCATAGCACACCACTTCCTTTGTTGGTGTCTTATCATACTTTAGCCTGTCATCTTTTCTTGATGACTTTCTTCTGAAGTCCTTTCTTGCCATCTTGAAAAATCTCTTAGCCATGAGACTTATAAGTTCTTCATTTGATGTTGAAGATTCTGATTCTTCTGAGGTTTTGAAGGCTATGCACTATTCTCTTCTATCTGTTGGAGGTGTTCTTTGTTCAACAGTCTCCCATGTCTTTACTAACTGCTGATAAGACTTTAGTTTACCCAATAGAGATTCAGTTTAAATCTCATTTAGACATCTGGCCTCCTTAATGAGCCAAATTCTTGTGTCCCATGAGCTTGGGAAGCAAATCAGAATTTTGTCATTCACTTCAGTGAGAGTGATGACCTTGACCAGAGTTTTTAGCTCATTAATAATTGAGCTTAATCTGTTATACATCTCTGAAACTGTCTCAGCTTCCTGTTTTTTGAAATTCTCATATTGGGATATGAGATTTGATCTCCTATCCTTCCTTTCATCAGCTGACCCATCAACGATTTGGTTTAGGGAATCACAAATGGCTTTTGCTGATGTGCACTCAGCAACCTTTTAGAAAATGTTATCATACATTGTTTGTGTCAATATGTTCATAGCTTTTGCATCAGCCATCTTGGCTTTTTTGTAGGCATCATCATAATCTTGAGGAGGTACTGTAGTCATATTTGTAGAAGTGGTTGGAGGAGCAGCAGGTGGTGGAGGTACTCCTGTTAAGATAGAAGAAAAGATATCTTCATCAATAGAATTCATGTATAACTTGATTCTTGCCTTCCAGATTCCAAACTTTTGCAAGTTGAAAACTGGAGGTCTGGTGGTTGCATAATCTTTATTCTATGTCATGACAGTGTTTCTACTTTAACAGTTAAATGTGAATGAAGGTGATGTGTAGATCTAACAAGTGATCTTTTGGTTCAAGATTTAACTTGTGCAACCAAAGGAAACTGCTTTGATACCAATTGAAAGTGAGGGTTAGGTCTACAATACTCTAGAGGGGGGTGGGGTGAATAGAGTATATTTAAAATTTGTTAGGTCCCTATAAACGTGCTGTTACAGTTTTTGCTGTAAACTGAAAATGTGCAGTAATTAAGAAACTGGAAAACAGAAAATAATAAACCTAATCACAGCCACACAGCAAGAACAAAAAGAAAAAGATAGGCAACCAGACGACACAAGAAATTTATAGTGGTTCCACAAATCTGGGTAGTCCACTCTTCTACCACCCTTAGTAGTAATCCACTCAGGTTTTTGATCAGGTGCCTGACACCAATGGGTTTTGATCAGGTCCCCAAAAACCCACTCAAGCCATTTGGTTAGGAGACATGCAACCAGGAATCACTTTTGAAGGGAGATGACAACCATTTATATAGGAGGGGGTGAGAGAGTGATTTTGTCTTCTCTTTCTCAATAAACCGAGAAGACTTATGTGGATTGATGTTTAGCAAAAGCTCCCCCTGAATTATTGAATGGTTCAGGAAGATTTAGAAGCTTTGTTGTAGGGTGATAGGTCTTCAATCAGAGTTCTTGACAAGCACTGATGCAGGAGCTTCTTGACTGATTTGATATCTGTTGTCCTTGGAAGTCCTGGATAGAATATGGAAGAAGAAAACTTTTGATATTGTATGATTATTCTTCTTTTTCTGAATGAAGATCACTGCCTGTCACTATAAGCTTCAGTATGATTTCTATGTAAAGCTTTTCTGCTGCTGTATGAAAATCTTGCAGTCAGTCTATGTGTCTCTGTTTTTCTCACTGAGTATATCTTTCTTACTGACTATTATCGATCTTGTATTCTTCTCTCTCTTTTCAAAAATTTGAATCCTCTGTAATTAATGCTGACACCTTGAGAATAATCAGCATTGAATCATTTCGTCAACTGTCCCGTGGAAAATCGGCAAGTAATATTCTTGAAGAGGACCGTAATCAATGCTCCTTATAACGGATATATTCAGAGAATGTAGAGCATTAATTACTCAGGAATTTCCGCATTAGAATGGGGACCGAAGGCCAGAAATAGCTAAGTCTGGAATCGTCGAACATTTCGCAGAATTCGTCGAACTAAATTACCAATTCGTCGAGCTGAGATATTGAATTCGTCGACCAGGGGCTTCTTGTTCGTCGAGCTGAGTTCCAAGAATGTCGAGCTGATAACAGAGCTGCATGATTCAGATCCTTTGTCTTTTCTGTCTGAAGTTCGTCGAGCTGAGTTTGTAACTTCGTCGACTGGAGTTCAGCAACCATTCTGGACTTAGCCGAGTATTTTGTGTTGACTGATATTCTATGTGCCGACATGAATCTTCTGGGGTGGACATAGGTGGGTGTCAACTGATTAGTCTTGGTGTCGACACAAGTCTTCTGGTGTCGACATAAGTTGGTGTCGACACATGCTAGTTGGTGTCGACATAAGTTTTCTGGTGTCGACCTAAGTTTTCTGGTGTGGACATAAGTTGGTGTCGACACATGCCATAAGTGTCATCACAAATCTTCTGATTCCAGAATTCGTCGAGTAGAGTACTTAGTTCGTCGACCTGAGAAGTTGACTTCGTCGACCTGAGAATTTGTGAACTTGAGATCCAAGTTCGTCGAGCTCAGAATCTTTTTCGTCGACCAAAGTCTGAAGTTGGACTTAAAATAGTCTGGAGTTATCCTGACTTTAGTTTGTTGAAGTATCCCAGTTTTTGTCGACCAGAGAATCAAGATCGTCGAGCTCAGCTCAGAGAAATATGTAAAGTTCGTCGAGCTGAGAACGTCTTTGGTCGACCTGAGTTCGACGAATATCGAACTCTTTTTACTTAGTCTTGAAATCTTCTAAGTCTTGAGTCTCTGATAGTCTTATTGATAGCTGGTCCATCTGATGTTGACTCTGAGGACTTGGCCTAGACTCTAGGACACAACTATGAGCCTGGCTATACATGTTGGGTGACATCATCCTAAGTTAGTGAACCTAGCCCAAATCAACTAGGGATCCAACACTGTGTATGAATCTCATTGTAAAAAGCAGTAAAAATAGAATAAAGTTCAGAACGTTCACGCAGCAAATATAACAATGTACAATGTGAAAAATCATCAATAAATGTCACAAGATATAAACTACCCCTACGAACAGTTTGAGTAGGAGCAGGGACCCATATATCAGAATGAACAATATCAAATAGATGAGAAGAACTACGTCCATTGCGTGCAGGAAAAGTAGAACGATGATGTTTTCTAAACTGACAAGCTTCACAATGAAGAGAAGAATCTCCCCGAGGTAAATCAGGCAGAAAATGATAAAGGATCCGAGGAGGAGAATGTCCAAGCCGAAGATGCTATTGAAGCAATGGAGATGAGGAAAAACGGCAGAAGAACTATCAAGATAAAACAAGATGCTGCTCTCAGTCCCAGTAGTTACAATCTCCTTGGACTGAGGAACTTGAAAAGCACAAGTAGACGCAGTAAATATCGCTTCACAGTTTAATTGTTTATAAAGAGCAGTAACAGAAAGAAGATTACATGGAAAGTTGGGGACATAAATAGTATCCTGAAGCTGAAGAGAAGGAGTAGCATGCACAATGCCAGACCCGTGAACCGGGGACGGAGAACCATCAGCAATAAGAATAGAATGAAATTGATTACTCTTAGTAAGAGAAGAAAAAAAGCAGAGAATTCTCTGTCATATGATTGGTAGCACCAGAGTCAATAAGACACCTATCCATGGTAGGCAACTCAGCGGAACCAGAAGTCGTAAGAGAAGTAGTAGACTCCTTAGCAGAATTAGTAGAAGCAGGACGAAGAATAGGATGTTTGACACAACAACGATCAATCAAATGGCCAGTGTTGCCACAATGAGAACAGAAAATTTTTGAAGAACCATGGCCGTTATTACGGCTGTAAGACCCCCCCTCCCGGATCCCAAAACATGGCACGAAGGGGGGTCTTACGCCCAAAACAGCCGCCTTGCGGTAGCATTAGCACACGGGCTAACTTGTACCACAAGATGCCTATTCCACCGGATACAACTAATATCAATATAAACATGCCAACCCAACCAAAATATAAGCAAGAAGAAGTCAAATCCACACTAAGTATATATGTCCAAATGCATCAAATAAGAGAAGCTAAAACATACTTCTACAATATCAGAGTACAACTATAAAATTTCCCAAACGGGCTACATCAAAATCTCACAACACCCACATTCGTAACCGATGGTAGCGATGACACCGTCACATCAGGCCCTATCGTCCTGGCCTGGCTGTCCAGCTGCAAAGTTTGCGGCTGCTCTACCTGCGGGGTGATCTCCTAAAAAGGAAGACGTAGAAACAGTTAGTCGAAAAGACCAAGTGGCTTCACATCCGCTGCCCCGCTGTCTCCTCGTCACCGGGCGGAGAAAGGAACAAGGGTACAAGTATAATAAATAGTGTAACAAGCATAAGAAGGTGGTAATGGTACAATAAGATTAATAACATTATATTTTAGCAGTTCTACATAAACAATAATAAACTATCAAGTACAAGTATCTACATCAGGAAAGTAACTTAACTTATAAGGATGCCCATACAAGCTTATAAGTTAAGGATCGGGTTACATAAACGTAACTCATCTTATAAGAGTGCCCATACAAACTTATATGATGAGGGTCTTGTTTGTGAAATGCTCTGTAATGGTATGTATGATATGCAATGACTCACCCATAATTACACACATGCAATTGCTATGTCGACAGAGACTATAGTTCCCACTATTCGAGCAGGTAGCTATCCTCTCAGGCATCAGCCGTCGTGGACAGGCGGTGACAGTAGAGCGGGCATCTCTACTACTAAGAGAGTATCCAAACTACTTCACCTAGGCCTATGTACGCCTCAATACTAAGAACACAACAGCGGAGCCCATGCGTACTATGGCCCAACGGGGTCTCGGGTAGATGTGCACCGAGAACATAACCCGAACTGGCCTGGTGTGACCCGGAAGGGGCCTCGGAAGAAGGAACGAGGACACAGCCCAACCGTTCACTTGGCACGGAAGGGGCCTCGGGATTTGAACACTGAGGACACATCCCAACCACCCAAAGTCTAACTGTCAACTCCCGTAGGTTTGACGATCGGCGAGCCCGTAGACCTGCCACACTATCCTTAACCCAGGATTACGACACCGCTTGTCGACTCACACCATATGCAAATTCCACCACACTGTGGCATGGAAGGGGCCTCAGAAGTAAGCACGAGGACACAGCCCAACCATCCATCTATACCTCATCTCAACTCGAACCCAACTAGTGACGGTCAAAACCGCGCTTACATCCATACACAATACTACCCATAGGGAGACTACACTCTAAGTATTGGGCTACTACATTTCATTCAAACCATCATACATACACATGGACATGGTTTATCCTTCTATTTGTCATTCCAAATGGTTTCAACATATTACAAACATGATCCGCATTAATAATAATCTAACAATTTGTATCTAGTCATTTTGTTCATCATATTATAAACATGGTGCGCATTTATAATAATCTATCAATTTTAGCAAGTCATATCATGCAATAAAGCTTGCTCCACAATTCAGTTTTATGAAATCTAATTAACAAAATTTATCATTCATAGCACTACGGTTGTCTGCATAAAATCGTTCATCAAAATCTAGAGTTAATTAGCAACATCGATTCCACCGAATTCAAATTCATATTATATAAACCCCAGAATTTAAGTGCAAAATAAATCTGGACAACAATTTCGACCAGAGATTTCCGAAGCTATAGGGATCTGGTGAAGACATGTAACCACTCTATGGAAAGTTCCTTCCATGGGTCACAACTTTCATATTCAGCCCACAACCCAGATTTGAGCGTATCCTATTTGAAATCAGCCTTGAAGTCCGCTGCGTACATAACACAATTTCTGCATGCAGGATTTATCGGACGTCAAGTTCGTTCAGACTTTCCTGTGGTTACACACTTCTTATGAATACGTGCAACCACTCGTTGGAAAGGTATTTTCAAGGGCTTCAACTTTTGTGTTTAGTCAAAAGCACAGATCAGGACACATCCTATATGAAAATGGCCAAGAAGATTGCTGCGCGCAGAATACAAATTCTGCATGCTTCGTAAAGAGGAATGAACGGAATCGGTTCATCTTCCTCTCCAAGTCGATCTTCCAAAATCACTCCAAAATTTCCTACTCCCTTATTCACCCTCATGAGGCCATGATTCTTCACGAAACCATCCACCCATCATCAAATAGGAGAAAAGGGAGGTTGAAGAGATCTAAAACCTAGAACACATGTCCAAGCATGGCCATCCCTAGAAAACTCCTCTCCATCAAAACTCTCTTGAGTCTATATCTCTCCTAAGAAAATAACTAAAGATCTAGCACCAAGGGAGAGGGGAGGAAGCTCATATCATTTCCGGCGTTTCCACTATTTTCGGCCATGGATCGTGTAACTCTTCTCGGCGGCATCTTCTCCTTCACGGCGACGGCGAATCTTCTCCTCTACAACTAGATCCAGCAACTTCCTTCTCTCAACAGGAGTTTCTTACAGAAAATAGGGATGACGTGAGCATGAAGACTGCTAGGGTTTTCTCTTCCCCTTATATATGAAAAGTGATACGGGTAGGGACACACGCATGCCCTTACCCGTGTCCTGCTTGGGCAAAACGACAACGGCAGTTTCCGTATCAGTTCAATACTCGACACGGGTGGGGACACGACCATGTCCCGACCCATGTCCACATGACACAACCGTGTTCACTAGCGGTGTCCTTCTCTGGATGCATTTCGACGAACTCAACTCGACACAACTGTTGAAATTTGTGAAGTGGAAGTGGGTGACGGGACAGGCCGGGCGGCCTGGGGCGAACAGCTTTGGCGGACTAGGCGGACTGGGCGGACTGTGATGTGCGACCTGCTGGAAGGTCTAGTGGAAAGCCGGATATCTTCTGAGTGGCTTGTTGCATGGAGTCCGCGGACTATGCGGCCTGGTTTCTACGGATAGGGTGTTTGCTGATTGGCTTTGTCAAGGAGCGGCCTGAGCGGATGGAGGCTTGCGTACTGGTGCATTGCTCAGTGGCCGCGGGTGCAAGCCTGTGCTGATAGGCGGTTTGGCTCATGTTCGCGGGAAGCTTGCGTACTGTTGTGTCCGCGGTTTGGGCTGGTGCGAACTGAGCTGGTGTGGACTGAGCTTAGAGCTTGGCTGAGGCCTTGTCGAGCTCTGGTGGCACAGCAGGTGCTTTGCTGTGGAGGTCGTTTGGCGGACTGGTTTTGGAGTCCGGGGATGGCTGCTGCGTTGGACAGGAGTGCGAGGAGCTCGCGGACTGATGGTGGTCTGTGCTAGGGTGTTTTGGCGGACGGGAGTATTGTGTCTGCCATGCTCGCATTGGACTTTGATGGTTTTGGACTTGGTCACACTTTGTGCCAAGACCATGGTGTCCGCGGTATCCGCCAAGTCCGCTGTGACCGGGCGGACTGTTGTTGTCTGCCTTTGGTCGTGGACTTGTGGCGGATTGAGGTGTGTCTTGCGGACTGCCTCGGGTTGGTGCGGACTGCCATTGAAGGGGGTTACTGTCCTGTAGTGGGTGGAGCTTTGCGGGCTGATGCCTTGTCTGCATAGCTTGGGCGGACTGGAGAGGGTTCGTCAATGGTTGCATTGCTCCTGGCGGTTTTCCTTGGTATCCGGCTAAGTCCTTGCGGACTCGGCGGACGGAGTTTTGCTATCGCGCGGGCTGGGGCGGTGTCGCTATCTCTTGGGCGGTGACCACACTCCTCACCTTGCCTATAAATAGGACCCCCTGGCATATCTACAGTAATCTAAGTAACTTGAGTGAACAGTAAGTTGGGTTGAGCGAAGTGCTGCGGTCTCATTTTGTTAGTCCGCGCGGATTTTTTCAGTGCTGACGTTTGTTGTGTGCAGGTCGCGCGGGTAGCTTCAATGAGCCAGGAGTTTGGCTGTGACTTCGGTCAAGTACTTGGAAGTGTGCGGTCTCTGCGGACTCAGTAGGAAGTCGCTCTGCGGCTTGTCAGTTCTGTTTCATCTTTGCCAGCTTCAATAACCTGTCCGCCGGCTTCAGGCGGGTTGGGGTGTTCCTCAGTTCAGGTTCAGCAGGAGGCGAATAACGGTGTGTTCGCGCGGCCTCGCAGCTTTGGCGGAATCCGTGGTTATTCAGCGGATTGCAGCTTAGCTTGGGCGATCTCAGCGGACTCGGCGACCTCAGCGACCTCGCGGTCTCGGCGGACTCCGGTTCTGTCCGCCCGGCTTGTTTTTTGGTGCTTTCTGTCTACAACTGTTATACTAGCGAAATCATGTCTCGCTATGTATGCCTCGTGTTGTAAAGAAGTGAATGAATAAAAGACCTGCTTGTGCTTCCATTATTTGTTGGGATTAACCTTTGTTCCTTGGTTTCCGCTGGTTCAACGTGAGAACTGGGTAGTGCCGAAGATATTAATTTGGCGTTTGGGCTATCTTGCTGACCACGTTGAGAAAATTTAACATGGTATCAGAGTCAGGTTTCTGAGGTACAGTTGCGTGAGCGGAAGTCAGCCAGTGTTGTTACTCAGTGATTGAGTGGTGATCAACCTGTGTTGTTGCTCGGAGCTACTGAAAGGTTGCCAACAGGTGTTGTAATGGAAGGAAGTTTTGCAAGAGATCTTGGCATTGAACTCTTAACGCCGACTAACTTCAAGAAGTGGAAGTCGTGCATGAAGAGTTATCTTCTTGGTGAGGAGCTGTGGGAAGTCGTCGGTGGTGACGACAGACAGGAAGTGTAACACCCCCAATTTTTCTGTGTTTTGTTTGATCTTTGGCTGGCATTACGATGGCGTGTTTCCGGCTCTTTGCCGTTGTAGAGCGTGGTCTTAGCTCTTAGGGTTTCCTGTGTAGCCTGTTTGTAGCCTGTTAGCAAGAATCCCCAGCTAGCCGGAGTCCGTTCGATGACTCGGCTGGGCCTCTTAGGGAATGCTTGTGTTTCGGCTTCGGGAGGTGTTATCCCGGGTTTCGTTCGTCGAATGCTAATTTCGACTTCGCAGTTGTGTTCATAGCGTGGGTTTTTAGCTGCGACGTGAATTTCGTCTTTTTCCGAGATGTTTCGGCTCTCGTGTTGTTTTGATATGAGTGTAAATAATTATTATTATGGTGATTGTTTATTATTAAAACTGATATATATATATATAGTCTTGGGTTAGAATTAGGGCTGGGTTCATTTTGTTCTTTTCTTATTTCTCTGCTTGGAAGAAGCCGTCGCCTGTGCGAGAGGGAGGGAACCGCCGGACCACCCTAGCCTTCGGACGCCGTTTTCCTAGAGATTTTGCGGTCGAAATTCGGTTTTGAGATTGGATCTGGACTGCCCTCGCTGGGATCTGCACTCTTTCTGCGCCTCAGCTGGTGCTCTGCGGCTAGATCTGAGAGTGCGGGATGCCGCCGGCCAAGCTTTTCTGGTATTGAGGCAAGTAATGTTCCCTCATCCTTGCCATAGTTGATCTTTGTCTTCTTTTGATTAAATTTTTATCTCTTTCTTTCTTAGATCTTAGGTGTACGCTAGGGTTCGTTCCCGATCATTCCGTGGTTAGTGTAGAAAGTTCCAGTTAAAAATCTCAGTTTTCCTGAGGGATTGTGTCTATTAGGGACAGTTTTGATTCGGTTTAGGTCGAGTAGTTGCCATTGCCGATGAATGTTGTACTCTAGAGAGAGAGAGTCATCGTTCTTGCATTTGGTCGGTTGCTGGATCTGGCTCCTGTAGCCAGTCGGGGTGTCGACGCCGTTGTGTCGACACCGGCCAGTCTTGGTGTCGACACCGGCCAGTCGTGGTGTCGACACTTGGTGTCGACACCAGCAGCGGCAGTGTCGACACCTTGTGTCGACACTGGCTGCAGTGGTGTCGACACTTGGTGTCGACACTTGGTGTCGACACCAGCAGCGGCAGTGTCGACACCTTGTGTTGACACCGGCTGCAGTGGTGTCGACACTTGGTGTCGACACCAGCAGCGCCAATGTCGACGCCTTGTGTCAACACCGGCCGCAGTGGTGTCAACACTTGGTGTCGACACCCGCAGCGGTAGTTTCGACACCTTGTGTCGACACCGGCTGCAGTGGTGTCGACACTTAGTGTCGACACCAGCCGCGGCAGTATCAACACCTTGTGTCGACACCGGCCGCTATGGTGTCGACACTTGGTGTCGACACATCGTGTCGACACTGGGTGCTGCGCTTGTTTTGGGGTCAGGTAGACCCGGGGTTGGTTCTTTTTAGGCGTGCAAGGCCGCGTTGGTTGGACCCGACGATGTTTGCCTTGGGTTCGTGTGTTTCTTAGGATTGTTAGTGTGACCTTTCCCTAGGGGGGGCTTTGGGTGTTCGGCTAATTCCTGCATGCCGACTCTTGGGTTGTGGCAGGTGGTGGAGTTTTGGTGGCCTCTGGAGGGGTGGTTTTATGTGGAGAGCTGTGGCCACCGCCTTTTTGCTCCGGTTTGGGTTGGTGTGTGTGGGACCCTAAAGCTGCCACTGTTTGACTCCTTAGCCCTTTTTGGGTCTGATTTTGGTTATGTATTCAGACCCATGTTCTGACCACTACCACTTACCCACGTGTTAGGACTGTTAGTCCCTTTCCTGTTTATGCTTTCTTTTCTTTTAGCATATATGTATATGTCTTGTTGTTGTTGCAGACTCTTTTGGTAGGGCATTATGGTTTTATTACTCGCACTTGGTATGCTCTGCTGTGCTCTAGACAGTACTCTCTTCTTACTGTTACCCCTTTTCTTTTGCTTATAGCAGTTTGTTGCCGGGTTGGTAAACCCTTCTTCTTATTTGCTAATTAATCTATTGCTCTATTTACCTCTTGATTGTTTCCTTGCTGAGGTGTTCTTTTCTTGAATGGCTCAGGTCCAGGTTGTAGCCAGTACAGCGGCTAGTTCTTTTGGAGGGGCTTGTTGGTGGCCTCTAGGGTAGCTGAGATAGCTGATCCCCGTTTTGTTGTGAGGTAGTTCTTTACTCTTCTGTATAGACATACATACTCGCCAGTGAGTTCGTGTCAGGTTGTTGACGCCCACTGGTGGCTTCTTGTGATGCTGGATATGAATTTAAACTGCTGATTTTGCCTATTTTGTGGTTGGTTACTTGCTTCTGGTAAGGATTTATGCTAGGTTGTATGTTAGATATTTTAAAACCTAAAAGTATTATTATATGTACCCTATGCATAACATGTTTCTAAAGCAAAGACACTATTTTTCCTCAACGTAAAACACTATTTTTCATACCTACTATATTCACCTTAGAGTCATGCACGCATAAGTCGTCCCCCGGGGACACTTATGCTTGATGAGTACGATTATGATAGGCTTTTTACTATCATAACTGTAATCACGTCTACTATTTCCTAACCCTTTTTGTGTTGATTTCATGATAATAGTAAAGAAATTGTCGTATCATAGATAGAAGAGCGTATTTAGAAGTCTTTGGCAGTTCTTGTAATAAACTATTTACTGAGTCTATCATTTTTCTATTGCAGGTAATGCTAACCAATGGACCTAAAAGTCTCGGAGCAAACATAGGGGTTCACGGAGTCAACATGGCTGATGACAGGACGAAAATTTGGTGCACACGGCCAGACACACGACCGTGTGCCTACCCGTGTCCTATGCACCTAGAGCTGAAGAAGTTGGGCGCATACGATTGAACCTCACATGGGTATAGCACACGCCCGTGTGCATACCCGTGTCATCTCTGCACACGACTACCGACCAACCCGTGTCTGGGGAACACGGCCGAACACACGGCCGTGTCCATACCCGTGTCATTTGACACGGCCCACGACCAGACACGCCTACTCGTGGGGAAGCGCCCAGGAACCGCCTATGAACCGTCCACACGGCCTGCAACACGGCCGTGTGCGACCCCGTGTCCGATCTGTTTGCAAGGGGACTATAAATTTCCTGTAGAAAAAATTGTTTAAAACTTTTGGATCATTTCTGGATTGGAGAACTGCTGGAGGCCGAAGGGGAGCATCCAAGACAAGGAGGATTGAAGGGTATTTCATATGTATTTTTATTTAATCATTAACCCCTTTGAATCCTTTCTTTCTCTTGATGATCCATCTTCAAATTTCGTTTTAATTTGCATGAACTTCTATTTGAACATTCTAGTAATCATGTATCACTTTGTTTATGTTACATTTGTAGTATTTTATTTGTGTTTATGCTTGCAAACAAAGAGTTTAATCCTCCTTATGAATTACTTATTTGTTTTACACAATTTGCAATTGGCTAGATTGAGAAATTGGTTCTTTGCAATGATTTTGGTTTGTTCATATTGTGATGATAATTCCCTTTGTAATTCAAACTCTATGATCGAGAGATATTTTGTTTGGAAAATTAGAACACGAATAAAAGGATTCATGTTAATTTAGAGATAAAATTCATGAATTTATGTAGTAATAAAGGTACTTTACTTAATGCGAACTTGAGTGTTGTGAATTGTTCGAGAGAAAATTTACTATCTTAGGTTTAGATTTGGAATTGCTCGAGAGAGAATTTTAATGAAAAATTAACCTTTATATTGCACAAATTTAACAGTCTTTTCATGTCATGATCGCTTAGAATTGAACTAATAAATGAATTTGTTCATGTAGTTGTTTAAAAGCTTCATGGTTTTATCATTTTTACTTCTCCAATACTGAATCATCCTGATGGGCCCGCGAACAGACTCTTACTGTGGTTGGTTCGGTGAGTCGATCGCCGCGGGCTTGCTCGGGTAGGCAAGTGCACCTATCGCAAGTAGTACTCGATATTCGGGGGAATACCGAGGTCGTATTGTTCTCGGGGTCGTGTTGACTATTCTTACTCCTCCGGGAGGACTATTATTTTACTGAAAGTAAGGTGGATTTTTCTTACTTAATAAAAGACGGAAAAGCAAAGGAGCGAAAAAATGATTTAGAAAATATTCGATGAAGGGTTAACGCTCGGCATCGAATCGGATTAAGACTAAAACAATTTTTAATAATTATAGGACTTAGTTTTCAAATTAATAATAAGGCAACTTGGTCGTGGAGGTTCCACAAATGTGAGCGCACTTATCTGTAGGAATATTGCTCACCTGAACGTTAAGACTATTCGACCGAACGTTAGTCCGACGAAGGATTCCTCTTAACGCCCGCTTTACGCTAAGAACCCCCCTATTGGGTAGGGAACCCAATCCGGTAGAATTACGCTTGTCCTCTCTCGAGGGTATGCACGCAACTCTATTTACCCAGGGGTGATCGGTCCATATGCACGGCCTCTCGGCTAGCTAGCATATGGACTACGGAAATAGGGCCCACACATCGATATGTGGTCCTACGCGTCGTAAACCCGGGGTAAACCTTAAGTGCTTAAATTAAAATGAAAATAAAGAGCTCAATTATTATAAATCATTTTAAATGTCCCAATGCTCTTCGATGCCGAGGCTAATAGTGATTAGCCACACATCGTTATGGGGACGGCTTATAATTTAGTGAGGCGCAAGTTCGAAATTAAACACTAAACGATTATAAGAAGGGGACATAAGAAAAATAACAAACATTTAGAAAACTGAAAAATTAGCTAAAACAGGAACTCACGCACACTCCAAATTATAAATAAAACAGGAACTAAGTTACACATGAAAGAAATTTGCATATTTAAAATTTGTGAGTCCCACTCAAACGAGTGGGGCGGTAAATAAAAGCTGAAAATTGCAAGTCCTACTCAAACGAGTAGGACTGAAATGAAAGCGAGTCCTACTCAAATGAGTAGGAGAAAATAAATGCGATTACAGGGCGATAAAATCCGGCCATTTAACTCAAGTGAGTAGGCGGAAAAATAAAGAAAGAAAAATTACAAATCCTACTCAAACGAGTAGGCGGGAAATAAAGTCCGGCCATTTGACTCAAGTGAGTAGGCGGAAAAATAAAGAAAGAAAATAACAAGTCCTACTCAAACGAGTAGGACTGAAAATGAAAACGATGCGCCATTTAACTCTTAACGAGTAGGCGGAAATAAATACACACAGACACATACACTCCATAAGAATTTCAAGTAAGCAATAAAGCTAACACCTACACTCACACACTCTACATAATTTGAACAAAGCATTAAAAATTATAGAAGAACAAAAGAAAGTTTATTCTCATACACTCACACACACTAATAACAAAGAAAAATCAAAGTTGCTTATAAATGAAAATAACATGATTTCTACTCCTAAAACTTACCCAAAACACATAAAAAGAACAAATAAAAAGAGAATGGGCAAAAAGTTTTACAAAATAAAGTCAAAATCAAAGGTGCTCAAAAATTAAAACTAAAACTTTTTCATTCTTAAGAATTTATAAAAGTGATAAAAAAGGTGAAGAGAAAATGAAAAGAAAAAAAGATGTTTTACAATCCTAAAAGAAAAACTAAGTAAAAAAGGAACAAAATCACTTTTCAAATCTCATTTATAAATTCATAAGAATGAAATCCTTTTACTTTCAAGAAAAAAAAACATGGTGAAAAAGAGGAAAACCTATCATACCTAAGCATGAAAACAAGTTAAAAATATGTAAAGTAAATAAATTACACTCATACACACACACACACATTTCATAAATGAAGAACAATGATTAAACCAAGGATAAAAAGGAGAAGGAAAGTGGGCACAAGTGTTCATTCCAAAGCCAAATGTGAAGAGAAAGTCCAACATTTTATTGATTAAATGAAACTATTACAAGCTATTACAAGAGCTAAAGCTAAAGCAAAAACAAACATGAAAGAAAAGAGGGAGAAATCTCCTTACATAGCTTTAGAAATCACGGATGCAGCCCACAAAAAGACACTAAAATGACCCAAAAATCTGAACCCTTGGACCTTACAGAACTGGGCAATTTATAGGCAAAAAATTCTAAGTACACGCCCTAGGTCACGGGTGTGTAGGGGGGGCGTGACAGTACTATTCATGAAGGCGGCCGGCGATTGGACAGGAAAGTTGACTTTGGGCTGAGTTCGCGGCAGTCACGCCCCAGGTCACGGGCGTGACTCTGGGCGTGTCGAGGAGGTTGAACCGGGCGCGGGTTGCGCCGAAAGTCTTCGGCAACATCTTGTCGGGCTAGCTGGAAAGGTCACGCCCCAGGTCACGGGCGTGACTATGGGCGTGTCAGTTGGTGTCGACACTCGACGAATGTCGAGCGGAAAGTGTCGAGTCGAAAAAGTCGAGCGGAAATTGAATCACGCCCCAGGTCACGGGCGTGACGCTGGGCGTGACTGTTGGTGTCGACACTCGACGATCGTCGAGATGAATTCGTCGAGTGGAGTGAGCACGAGCTTGGGTCACGCCCCGTGTCGGGTGACACGGGCGTGTCGCCAGGCGTGTCAAGCTTGTACTTCAGAAATCGTCCGATTTCACGGGAAATGCAATGTCACGGCCCGGTCACGGGCGTGACCAAAGTGTCACGGGCGTGTACTGCCCAATTTTGGCAGATTTTGGAAATTTTTCTGCAAAATAAAATAAAGCAAGTTAGTAATAAATTTACAAGAATAGGAGCATTTTATTGAACAAAAATAAGTAAAAACGAGGAAAATAAATGAAAATGACTAAATTAATGTGCACAAAAATACGTATATTTACAATTCATCACATCCAAAAGGTCATAGTTAGGTTAATGTAGTTTAAATATCACTTTTGTTTAGAGGTATGATAATAAAGGGAGGGTGAGTACGAATAGTTGAAACGACCCTGTGGAATACGACACGAGATGTAGATTTCTCATATATTACGATTGATAGGTGCGCTTGCCTGAATGCTAATTCAATCTAGTTTAAGTCCATCTACATAATTGTATTAGAATGTAGAAAGAAATCACAATGAGTTATTACTTGTTAGCAAGAAAAATCATCACGTTTTTGGCGCCGTTGTCGGGGACCGTTTTCAATATTTTGAAATCCTAATCTTTATTGATCTACCAATTTTCATTTATATAGTTGTAAATTAGTATTTGAATAATTATATTGCGTAATATTTTTTTTGTAGTCTGTTAGTCTATGACCAGGGGTAGAAATTCTGGGCTAGTACCATTTCATCCTGACCCAGAACGAATTCTCCATAACACTAACTTAAGGGACGTGGGAATTAATACCACAGATATTTCAAACGGACTATCAGAAGAGGAGACAGTAAACCAAGGAGAGAATCATCTTGAAAACTTAGATATCATGGCCAACCAAAATGAGCAAACCATGTCTGACTTTGCTAGACCTAATCTCCAAGGAACCGGGTCAAGCATCGTTAGACCACCGATAGCTACCAATAACTTTGAATTGAAGCCTAGTGTGATACAAATGGTTCAACAGTATGTCCAGTATGATGGCTTGCAAGATGAGGATCCTAACACCCACTTGGCCGGATTCTTAGAGATATGTGACACATTTAAGATCAATGGTGTTTCCAACGACGCCATTCGATTGAGATTGTTTCCATTTTCTTTAAGGCATAAGGCGAAGCAGTGGTTGAATTCCTTACGTAGAGGGTCGATCACTACTTGGGACATGATGGTTGAGAAGTTTCTGATGAAGTATTTTCCACCTACAAAGACTGCGAAGTTAAGGAATGACATCTCTACGTACATTCAATTGGAGTCTGAATCGTTGTACGACACATGGGAACGATTCAAGGAGTTGTTAAGGAGATGTCCCCACCATGCTCTACCTTCATGGCTTCAGATTCAGACCTTCTATAATGGTCTAAATCCAGCCACCAAACAAATGATTGATGCGGCTAGTGGAGGAGCTTTGAACAACAAGACACCTGAAGTGGCTCAGTAGTTGATAGAGGACATGACAATGAACAATTACCAATGGACTACAGTAAGACAAAAGCCTAGCAAGCCCGCAGGAATTTATGAAGTAGATGCCGTCACCGCCTTAGCTATTCAAGTGGAGAAACTTCACCAAAAGATGGACAACCTTGCCTTAGCATCACCTTCCATGGCACCTCAACAATGGGACCCTTCATGCACTGGAATGCCTGGTTGTGAACCGCAAGTTCAAGTGCATGTTGATTATATGGGTAATAATATTAGACCACCTTTCAATCAAGCCAACAACCCATATAGCTCGACATATAATCCTGGATGGAGAAACCTCCCCAATTTCTCTTGGGGAGGACAAGGAAATCAAGGGAAGCAACCCATGTTTGGACAACAACCACAGTTGGAACCAAGGAAGCCTACATTGGAAGATGTGCTTACCAAGTTCATGTAAACTACCGATGTAGCCTTCCAGAATCAAGAGGGTTCAATTCAGAACTTGGAAAATCAGATTGGTCAGCTTGCAAGGATGGTTTCTGAAAGGCAGCAAGGAACACTTCCAGGGAATACAGAGATAAATCCAAGGGAGCATGCAAAAGCCGTTCAATTGAGGAGCGGAAAGGAGTTACAAGACCCAAGGCCTGCAAAAGAATCACCCCAAATGGAGTCTAGCGGTGAAGGACCAAGCGAGATGAACGTACAACCGATGGAGTACCAACCAGCATTACCATACCCAGCAAAGCTTAACAAGGAGCGCATGGATGCACAGTATGGTAAATTTTTATCTATGTTTAAGCAATTACATGTTAATTTACCTTTTTTTGAAATTATTCAAATGCCTAAATATGCAAAATTTCTTAAGGATTTGATTTCTAATAAAAAGAAAATAGAAGAATTATCATTAGTAACATTAAGTGAAGAATGTTCTGCTATTTTGCAAAATAAATTGCCACAAAAACTTAAGGATCCCGGTTCATTTTCAATTCCATGCTTAATCGGTGATTTACAAGTAAATAAGGCTTTAACAGATCTAGGAGCAAGTATAAATTTAATGCCTTATAAACTATATCTGAAACTACGCCTAGGAGAACTTAGCCCAACAAGAATGAGTATTCAATTAGCAGATCGATCAGTTAAGTATCCTAAAGGAATAGTAGAAGATGTATTAGTTAAGGTAGATAAATTTATATTTCCTGCTGATTTTGTTATTTTAGATATGGATGAAAATATCGAAGTACCACTCATACTAGGTCGTCCATTTCTACCTACATCTAGAGCACTTATTGATGTTTTTGACGGTAAATTAGTATTGCGAGTAGGAGAAGATGAAGTCACTTTTCAAATTGGCAATACTATGAAACAATCCTTAGATAACGATGATTATTGCTATTTTTCTCATGGTATTGATGACTTTATGTCTTCTATAAATTCTAATTTTTATTATAAAGATCCTTTAGAAATTTGCATAAGTAACAACTATCTAGAAGATGATAAAAATGATGATATTATTGAACATTTATTTTTTCTATAAAATTGTGTTGCTATGAATAGAACAACGGAATATAGTTTAATTACTGAAGGAAATCATGAAATTCTTAAAAATAATACTAAGGATCCACCAATAGTAGAATTAAAAAAATTACCGGATCATCTTGAGTATGCATTCTTAGGAACAAATTCTTCGTACCCAGTTATCATATCTTCAAATCTTTCCAATATTGAAAAAGAAAAATTGATAACTGTATTGAAGAAATGTAGAGGTGCAATAGCGTGGCAAATATCTGATATAAAGGGTATTAATCCTAGTTTTTGCACTCATAAAATTCTTTTGGAAGAAAACTATAAGTTGTCTATTCAACCGCAACGTAGGCTAAATCCTAATATGAAAGAGGTAGTTAAGGCTGAGATTGTGAAGTTATTAGATGCTGGTATTATATATCCTATTTCGGATAGTTCATGGGTTAGTCCTGTCCAAGTAGTTCCTAAGAAGAGTGGCCTGACTGTGGTAGCAAATGATAGAAATGAATTAATTCCAACGCGAACAGTAACAGGTTGGCGTGTCTGTATAGACTATAGGAAATTAAACGATGCCACTAGGAAAGACCATTTCCCTCTTCCTTTCATTGACTAGATATTAGAACGCTTATCAGGACATTCTTATTATTGTTTTCTAGATGGACTTTCTGGATACTTTAAAATTCCTATAACACCAGAAGACCAAGAGAAAACAACATTTACTTGCCCATTTGGTACCTTTGCCTATAGACGTATGCCTTTCAGGTTATGTAATGCACTTGCCACATTTCAAAGGTGCATGCTAGCCATCTTTAACGAGTATGTTGAAGATATCATGGGAGTGTTCATGGATGATTTTTCTGTTTTTGGCGACTCTTTTGAGTTGTGTTTGAATAATTTAGAGAAAGTTCTTAGGAGGTGTGATGAGACGAACCTGGCGCTTAGTTGGGAGAAGTGTCATTTCATGGTACAAGAAGGGTTAGTACTTGGCCATAAAATTTCAAGCCAAGGAATTCAAGTAGATAGAGCAAAAATAGAGACCATAGAAAAATTACCTCCACCAACCTCCGTAAAGGCAGTGAGAAGTTTCTTAGGACACGCGGGATTTTACCGCCGTTTTATTAAAGACTTCTCTAAAATAGCTAAACCACTTACAAATCTTTTAGAAAAAGACACACCTTTTATTTTTGAACAAGAGTGTCTACATGCCTTTGAGTTCTTAAAAGAAAAATTAATTAATTCTCCTATTATGATCGCACCTGATTTTAGTCAAACATTTGAGATCATGTGTGACGCTAGTAGTTTTGCGGTAGGGGCTGTTTTAGGACAACGCCGAAACAAACATTTTCACCCAATATATTATGCTAGTAAAACACTTAATAATGCACAGGAGAATTATACAACTACTGAAAAAGAACTCCTAGCATTGGTATTCGCCTTTGATAAATTTAGACCATATTTAACATTGTCCAAAGTGGTAGTTTATACGGATCACTCTGCACTTAGATATTTGCTAGTCAAAGCGGAAACAAAGCGTCCTTTAATCTGATCGGTTCTTCTTCTACAAGAATTTGATCTAGAAATTAGGGATAAACGAGGAGCGGAAAACTTAGCGGCAGATCATCTTTCATGTTTAGAAAACCCACTACGATCAATGTTAGATGAATCTGAAATTTCTGATACATTTCCTGAGGAATCATTATTTGCCATATCTACCAATATACATCTAGATTATCCATGGTTTTCAGATTATGCAAACTATCTTGTGGCTAAGGTCCTTCCAAAAGACTTTTCATATCAGCAGAAAAAGAAATTTTTCTCTGACTTGAAATATTACTTTTGGGAGGACCCTTTTCTTTTTCGGATATGTGCAGATTCTGTTATAAGAAGGTGTGTATCAGCGGAGGAAGGTTGGAAGATTTTGGAGCAGTGTCATTCAGGTCCTGCTGGTGGTCACTATGGAGCAAATCGCTCCGCTAAAAAGGTTCTTGATTCCGGTTTTTATTGTCCCCTTCTATTCAGGGATGCCCAAAGGTATATGCTTTCATGTGATTCTTGCCAAAAAGCAGGTAATATTTCTAAATTACATGAAATGCCTCAAAACTTTATCCTTGAATGTGAAGTATTCGATGTGTGGGGTATAGATTTTATGGGACCATTCCCAGTTTCTTTTGGGAATAAATATATTTTGGTAGCTGTAGATTATGTATCAAGGTGGGTTGAAGCGCAAGCTTTGCCTACTAATGATAGTAGGGTTGTAATTAGATTTTTGAAATCCTTATTCGCACGATTTGGCACACCACGTGCACTTATTAGCGATAGAGGTTCACACTTTTGTAATCTACAAATAGATAAAGTATTAGAAAAATATAGAGTTACATATAGGATAGCCACTCTGTATCATACTCAAACTAGTGGGCAAGTTGAAGTTTCCAATAGAGAGCTTAAGAGAATCTTAGAAAAATCTATAGAAGGGAATAGGAAGCAGTGGTCTAAGAAACTTAACGACTGTTTATGGGCTTATAGGACCGCCTACAAAACACCTATAGGGACCACCCCCTTTAGATTAGTCTACGGTAAATCTTGTCACTTACCTATAGAATTAGAACACAAGTCGTATTGGGCAATATGCTCCTTAAATTTTGACACTAGTTCTATAGAAGAGAAGCGTAAACTTCAACTTAACGAATTAGATGAGTGGAGAACTATGGCCTATGAGAACTCCCGGATTTATAAGGAGAAAACCAAACTATTTCATGACCGTCACCTTCGCAAACCCAAGGTATTCCAAAAAGGTGACCAAGTCCTCCTTTATAACTCCAGATTACGTTTATTCCCAGGGAAGTTAAGGTCTAAATGGTCTGGACCCTTTAAGGTTAAAGAAGTCTTTCCCTATGGTACCATCGAGTTAACTCACCCTGAGAAGGGAGATTTTAAGGTTAATGGTCACCAACTTAAGCCTTATTATGGTGAAATCCCTATGGACTTCGCTCGTCTAGAGACTTGCCTCCTTCTAGATTAATTTCATATTAACTATAGTAGGTGTTTCTAAGTATTCTTGTTTTAGTATAAATCTAATTAGCTGCAATGAAAAATTAATGAAAAAAAAATTAAAAAAATTTATGAAAAGAAATTTCCATCAAATTTTAATGAGAGAAAAAAAACACGGGTGACAACACGGCCGTGTGTTGCCCCGTGTCGCAGCTGGCACAGTACACAAACACGGGTAGGTAGGTGACACGGCCGTATGGGTGGCCGTGTACGTGACACAGGCTCAGGCCCAGCCGTGTGGATTAATTCCGCAAAATGCCAATTTCTTCCCGAGCACAACACGGGTTCACACCCACCCGTGTGGCCAGCCGTGTCGCCCGCTCGACGATCGTCGAGACCGCTGTGTCGAGATATCAGAAACGGGCGTGTCAGATAACACACGGCCGTGTCACCTACCTACCCGTGTTTGTGTACCGTGCCAGCTGCGACACGGGGCAACACACGGCCGTGTTGTCACCCGTGTCCACCTGACGCGCTGTCCCCTACCAGGTTGACCACACGGACCGAGGCAGCCCCATGTTCCATGAGGCCTCGGATCCCCTAACATGGGTGCACACACGGCCGTGTGCGCCCCCGTGTTCAATTTTTTTTACACGGATCGACGCACCCCGTGTTCCATGAGGCTGCTGATTCCCTAACACGGGTTCACACACGCCCGTGTGCGAACCCGCGTGCAACCCCTTTAAATAGGGCCGTATGGATTTCCTTCTTGGCTCAATCCAAACCCTCTCCCAGCATCAGTTCATCACGTGGCCTGAACTCAAAGGCGCTAGTTCCTCCAATTCTCGTCCCCCTTTACTCATACCTTCCCTTCTACGTCATGTCTTCCCGAAGAAGTCATGGAGGTCGCCGTCGCCGACCAGAATTACAAGTCTCAACGGAGAGGCAGGATGTCGCTGCTCCGTTAATTTTCACCGATGCATCACACACCGCCCGCTTCAACCGCTTGCAATCAAAAAAATTTCAAGATATACGTATAATTGATTGGAGCGTGCTTGAAGAGATAAACTTAGCTGGAGATGTCAGGGGGTTAATTTCTGTAACGGGGTGGGGTCAATTTTTTGCCATAGAGGAGTTAGGCTTTAGGGAACTCACCTTAGAGTTCCTATCTTCGTTTTATTCCAACTTTCGGCCTAACTTCATCGATGCGCCGCACGCGCCCGAGGGGATAGTTTCATTTCGAGTGGGTGGCATATTTTATACACTCACCATGCTCCAGTTCACCCAATATTTAGGGGTGTATGAGGAGTCGTTCCTTTTTAGTGCTGCCTACCCCGAACTCCACTTCGAACTCCCCAACCACGATATGGACGGTGGTATCTGGCGCCAGATTTCTTTTGACACTGGTGTATACGAGGCCAAGCGATCTAAGGCATCTAAATTGATTTCTCCCGCCCTCCATTACATCCACCATCTCCTGAGCCACACGTTGAGCGGCCGGGGCGAAAGCTCCGGAGTCATCAGTAGGTAGGACCTGCTATACCTCTACAGCATGACTTCACGATATCCTCTACATCTCGGTTATCTTCTAGCCCAGTTCATTCTCCATCAGGCTGACACCCCACGTATAGGGTCTATTTGTGTAGCACCCTACATTACTCGCCTCGTGAAGAATATGGGCATCTTTTTAGCCCTCCCCCAGATGACAGTGGTCGCAAAGACCGTGCCGATCACGATGGCTAGTCTTCGCGCCCTCCGCCTCGTCACTGCCCGTCAGGGCCGGGGAGGGGTTATATATTCTATTGCTCGACGTGGACCGCATGTATAGGATGACATTGATGATGAGATAGATCCTGACCTCGATGTGCCGTTGGTGCCTCCACCCCATTCCACTTACGCTCATGGCGAGTCGTCTACTGCACCTCATCCACCTCATTCACGGTACTCGCGCGAGTTTCGACAGTTTTTCGAGACCGAGCTCTCGCTGCGCCTACAGGACATTAAGGAGTCGCAGCAGCGGACCGAGGACCTCCTCATACAGATCAGAGACCACCTTGGGATTGTTCCTCGCCAGCCGCCAGCTCCAGCCCCGCCTTCCTTCCCAGACGATACGACAGACCACCATGCTTACTTCTGATATGTATAGATATAGTGCTATCTTTATGTATCGTATCTTGTATTTTTTTTATATATCAGTGTATTCAGTTCTGTCAGCTATTATATATCAGTGCATTCCATTACAGCTCCTGTTTCTTTACTATGCTCTTCTACTTATTATGATAGCAGTTTTTTTTCTTATATCATCATGAAATCACTCTAATTTCGCCTTTACATTGCACTGAGGACATTGCAAATCTTAAGTCTGGGGGTAGAATGGTTATTCATGTGGTTACAATTGATTCTAATCTGTTTATCATAATACTCAAGTTCGTTATACCCCCCTTAGAAATTTTTGTTTGATCTTTTAAGCTCTCACTATTCTTTCATTTGGGATTATAAATATTTAATTTAACTTCGCACACTGATTAAAATGAATTGACGTAGACTCATAGAGTATTCAACTTTGTTGATTTCGTAATTGTGCATAGAAATTTTTTTTAGCTTAATTTTCTCTATATAATTTAATTTTAAGATTACTCCTCTATATTAGTTACTATCCAACACTCTATTTTAGAAAATATACTTATCTATAATAAAGTGAGTCGATGAGTGTAACATTTTTATAATTTGGTATTAGGGCTTTAAAATCAAAAATTACTCCCTATTGATGTCTAGGACTCACCCTCTAGCATTCCTCAAAACATTACATAGGTTAATTAGTAAGGGCGGAAATGACTTAGGCCTCCTATTGGATAGCTTGAGCATTGTTATCCCAACACCTTTAACATGATACCCTTGCACACCCAATTTGAAGCTAATCCCCATCCTTTTGATGCTCTACTATTAAAATTCACCAATGCCAAATCCTTACCTATTAGCACACCTATCATTGATGCCTTCTTGGAATGATTTGTTCATTGTGATATGTGGCCTGAGTGTGTGTATCCTTGCACCCACTTGGAATGATCCCTACTTTGAACCCAAAAAAAAGACATAGTGATATGTGGCCTGAGTGCGTGTATACTAGCACCCACTTGGAATTATCCCTACTATGGTCCCTTGGTTAAAAAATATATATATATATATATATATAAAACAAAAATAGAGTGCCCTTCAAAATGTGGGAAATATACAAATTGCAAAGCCTGGGGCTGTTTACATAAAATTGAAATATGTTAAGGTATCTTCCAACATAAGGCTCAATCAAGATTTAGGTGTGAAAAATTCATCGAACTTATCCTTGATTACCTCACCTTTAATCTTCTATCCTAATCCAAAAAGGCTACACCAAAATTCAAGTCCTAAGGATCCAACCTTACTAATTCTAAATTGTGCTGTGATGAGGGTGTAAAAAGGGTAAGCTCATGATTATCAGTAGGAGTACTTATAAGTTTTGAAACACTAATACGTATCTTATAGAGATTGTTATTTTCTTCTCATATTTGTTAAAGATGACTATACTTTTATTTCTAAAAGCGAGTGAGAGATAGTTAAAATGATATATTAGAGGAATTTTAAGATAAATCTATATTTAGAAAAGTCTGCTAAATTATTTCCTATGCGATTACATCATCAAAGTTCTCTTAAATTCATAGCAACCAGTGTGCGGAGGCAAAATTATTTAATGGTAACCCAGGTGTTTGAATTAGTTTGCTTAGGGACAAGCAAACATCTAAGTCTGGGGGTATTTGATGAGTACGATTATGATAGGTTTTTTACTATCATAATTGTAATCATGTCTACTATTTCCTAACCCTTTTTGTGTTGATTTCATGATAATAGTAAAGAAATTGTCGTATCATAGATAGAAGAGCGTATTTAGAAGTCTTTGGCAGTTCTTGTAAGAAACTATTTACTGAGTCTATCATTTTTCTATTGCAGGTAATGCTAACCAATGGACCTAAAAGTCTCGGAGCAAACAGAGGAGTTCACGGAGTCAACATGGCTGATGACAGGATGAAAATTTGGTGCACACGGCCAGACACACGACCGTGTGCCTACCCGTGTCCTATGCACCTGGAGCTGAAGAATTTGGGCGTAGACGATGGAACCTCAGACGGGTACGGCACACGCCCGTGTGCATACCCGTGTCATCTCTGCACACGACTGCCGACCAACCCGTGTCTGGGGAACACGTCCGAACACACGGCCGTGTCCATACCCGTGTCATCTGACACGGCCCACGACCAGACACGCCTGCTCGTGGGGAACCGCCCAGGAACCGCCTAGGAACCGTCCGCACGGCCTGCAACACGGCCATGTGCGACCCTGTGTCCGATCTGTTTGCAAGGGGACTATAAATTTCCTGTAGAAAAATTTGTTTAAAACTTTTGGATCATTTCTGGATTGGAGAACTGCTGGAGGCCGAAGGGGAGCATCCAAGACAAGGAGGATTGAAGGGTATTTCATATGTATTTTTATTTAATCATTAACCCCTTTGAATGCTTTCTTTCTCTTGATGATCCATCTTCAAATTTCGTTTTAATTTGCATGAACTTCTATTTGAACATTCTAGTAATCATGTATCACTTTGTTTATGTTACATTTGTAGTATTTTATTTGTGTTTATGCTTGCAAACAAAGAGTTTAATCCTCCTTATGAATTACTTATTTGTTTTACACAATTTGCAATTGGCTAGATTGAGAAATTAGTTCTTTGCAATGATTTTGGTATGTTCATATTGTGATGATAATTCCCTTTGTAATTCAAACTCTATGATCGAGAGATATTTTGTTTGGAAAATTAGAACACGAATAAAAGGATTCATGTTAATTTAGAGATAAAATTCATGAATTTATGTAGTAATAAAGGTACTTTACTTAATGCGAACTTGAGTGTTGTGAATTGTTCGAGAGAAAATTTACTATCTTAGGTTTAGATTTGGAATTGCTCGAGAGAGAATTTTGATGAAAAATTAACCTTTACATTGCACAAATTTAACAGTCTTTTCATGTCATGATCGCTTAGAATTGAACTAATAAATGAATTTATTCATGTAGTTGTTTAAAAGCTTCATGTTTTTATCGTTTTTACTTCTCCAATACTGAATCATCCAAATGGTCATAGTTAGGTTAATGTAGTTTAAATATCACTTTTGTTTAGAGGTATGATAATAAAGGGAGGGTGAGTACGAATAGTTGAAACGACCCTGTGGAATACAACACGAGATGTAGATTTCTCATATATTACGATTGATAGGTGCGCTTGCCTGAATGCTAATTCAATCTAGTTTAAGTCCATCTGCATAATTGTATTAGAATGTAGAAAGAAATCACATTGAGTTATTACTTGTTAGCAAGAAAAATCATCAATGCTCATTTAGGGTGTCAACTTAATTGAACCAAAGTATTTTCTGCTGCGTATAAATATAGTTTTAACAGTGGACTAGCTGATCCACCGGGCCGAGGGATACGACCATTCAACATAACTGATTTTCTTTCATATTTAATCAACAATTTTCCTTAAAATCTAACGTCTGGAGTTTTGCCTGAGCGTGTGCAGTTATCCCCTGCACGACGTGGCATCACGACACGTGTTTTCTCTTACTCTGATACGATTTTACCGTTGAGAAAATGCGGGTTGTGACAGTTGGTATCAGAGGGAGGTTGCTTGACAAATGGTTGGGCAACCTTTCCCTTGTCTGCATTAGTAGTTCGCATCACATCATTCACGCACCGATATATCATCAGCACGTCTTGGCCGAAGCACGAACACTACACTCATGAGCATAAAGAAGTATACAGGGCATATTATGTAGTATGAGATGCATAATATGTGTTTGTATATGGATCCACCATAGGAGGCAACATGTGACGGTTATGTATTATGGGATGCATAATCTCACCACATGAATGCGGCTAGCACGTTTTCTTTTTCGTTACATGGGAATGTTATGTAGTATGGGATGCATAACATTTTCATCTATACGCCGCCCATGGCATGCACTAGGGCCTTTTTTTTAGAATGCATAGCACATCATGCATAGCATAACATTTCATAAGCACAACGTGCCAAGCTAAAGATTTGCAAGATGACATATGTACACACATGGTTTTGAGTCAAAAAGAATACAAATACATGCATTCATGGTTTAGGCACGTGAGTTAGTATGATGGTGGTGAACCATCTTAGGATAAGCATAACATCATCATGGTAAAAACAACTCCCAGAGCAAGTTTTGCAGTTGAAGTTCATATTTAAGTGTGTTTGTCTGTACCGGGTAGTTTTGTTCTAGTTGATGGGCTAGGATTTGACTAAAGCTTGTGCGATTTTAGGATGGCGAGACGTCCTGCGACGAGATCGACCCCCCAATCCAAGGGTGAGATGTCAGGAGCGCAGAGCGATGAGTTGGTAGAAAGCCTGCGGCAGAGTAATGAGGAGTTATCGAGGCAGGTAGTGGCTATACAGGCTCAGATTAAGTCCCTTGTAGCAGTGGTGGCAGGACAGACCCCGAGAGCTCAAAACCCTGTTGAGGGAGTAGTTGTTCCTGCCCCTCCTGCTCCTCCCATGGCTTTGGTTGTGGTGCCCCCGGAGATGGCGTTCATATCCCAGTTTCAGCGGCTGAGACCCCCTACCTATGACGGGCAAGCAGATTTCATGATTTTGGATGATTGGCTGATTACCATTGAGGAGATGTTCTCGTACTCAGGGATTACGGATGATCAGAGAGTGATGCTCGCTGCCTACCAGCTCAAGGGTTTAGCAAAGAATTCGTGGCTGAGGGAGAAAGAGAGCTTAGTGGCATGTTGCACATGGGAGTTATTTAAGGTGATGTTGTTAAGTAAGTTTCTGCCTTCAGTCGAACGGGACCGGCTAATGAATGACTTTCTTCATTTAAAGCAGAGCAAATTCACGGTTAGTGAGTATGAGATTGAGTTTAGTAAGTTGAGTCGGTTTGCTCCGGGTTTGGTGAGTGTTGAGGCAGACCGAGTTAAGCGATTTCTGGGTGGACTAAAAAGCGACATTCAGCAGTTAGCGAATGCCTATGGAGCAGTCAGTTATGCTAGCGTGGTTGAAGCTGCCTTGAGGGTTGAAGCCATTGAGAATGCCAAGAATAGAGGCCAGCAGTTAAGGAAGGATAAGCGGATGTCCGGTGGAGGGAAGAGCCCTCAGGAACCTGATGCTGTCTCAAGAAAGAAGGTCAAAGAGATTTGTAACTTTTGTGGCTGGCCAGGCCACCCCTTTGAGAAGTGTTTCAAAAGGTTGGGAGCGCAGAAGAAGGATCAGGTGCACGCGATTTAGGGTGTTGCCAGGGGATACTTGGTGTGTGCCTTGTGTGGAAGGAAGGGGCATGAGGCTGCCCGTTGTTGGTTAAAAGATAAGATCTGTTTTCAGTGCGGCCAGAAGGGTTATCTCAAGACAAGGTGCCCCCAGACCCAGTCTATTCTGCAGCCAGTTCCCCTTCAGGCTTTGCCACCACCTCAGCTTATGGATAAAGGAAAGGGGAAGCTGAATGTGCTTTCGGCAGACGAAGCGCAGACCTCGACCCAGGTTATCTTAGGTTCGACTCCTCCCAGTCGTTTCATTACGTTCCCTTTTTGGTTGTAGTTTTCGATCTATCGCTTGTTGCCTTAGATGCGTGTGCAATTCGTAGGACTATATAAGGTAAAGAACCGCTGGGCGCGCATTCTCTTCGATTCCGGCGCTACCCACTCGTTTGTGGCTAGAGCCTTCGTGGAGCGGTTCTGTTTGGGCCTAGATCGTGTTGGTGGTTCCTTCTGCATTAAGTTCCCCTCCGGCGACTCTGTGGTTACGGATCTGTGTGTTCTCGATTGTCCGATAGTGTTGGGAGATTTTCTAGCCAAGGCAGATTTGAAGGTGATTGACCTGGAGGACTTCGACGTTATTTTGGGCATGGACTAGTTGTCAAGGTACGATGCTGTGATCCAGTGCAAGGGTAAGTGCTTGGACTTCGTCAAAGACAATGGTCAGCCAGGGAGCGTTTATGGGTATTCCCTCCAGGAGTCTCCAGTAATTTCTGCGGTGCGTGCTCGGAAGTTGCTTGTTTCTGGCTGTTTTGCCTGTGTGGTTTCTCTGGTAGGGACGATTGTTAGTGTGCCCCGCTTGGAAGAGATTCCTGTGGTGTGTGACTTCTCTGATGTGTTTCCTGACGATCTTCCCGGTCTTCCACCCGATCGAGATGTCGAGTTTACCATAGATTTGGAGCCAGGCACGCGTCCTATTGTAAAGGCGCCGTACCGGATGGCCCCGCGGGAGCTGGAAGAGTTGCGAATTCAGCTGGATGAGTTGTTGGCAAAAGGCTTTATAAGGCCGAGTTCTTCTCCTTGGGGTGCGCCAGTGTTGTTCGTTAAAAAGAAGGATGGGTCGATGAGGTTATGCATTGACTATAGAGAGCTGAACAAGGTTACTATTAAGAACAGATACCCTTTTCCGCGAATCGACGATTTGTTTGACCAACTGCGTGGTAGTGCCGTGTTTTCCAAGATAGATCTTCGTTCGGGCTATCACCAGTTGAGGATTCGGGAGTCAGATGTTCCGCGGACGGCGTTCCGTTCTCATCATAGGCATTTTGAGTTTTTGGTTATGTCATTCAGTTTGACTAATGCGCCCTCAGTTTTTATGGATTTGATGAACAGAGTTTTCAAGGATTTTCAAGATAAGTTCGTGATTGTCTTTATAGACGATGTTTTGGTGTATTCTAAGGATGCAGAGGAGCATGATCGACATTTGCGGTTGGTCTTGGCGACTCTGAGAGACCATAAGCTGTACGCCAAGCTGAGTAATTGTGAGTTTTGGTTGCCTCAAGTTTCATTTCTAGGCCATGTGATTAACAAGGAGGGAATATCGGTGGACCCAGAAAAGATCGCTGCTGTTATGGAATGGGCGAGACCTGTTACCCCCAAAGAAATCAGAAGCTTCTTGGGTTTGGCTGGTTATTATAGAAGATTTCTCTACCTTGTCCGCGTCGTTGACCAAGTTGACGCAGAAGAATGTAGCCTTTATATGGGATGGAAAGTGTGAGAAGGCTTTTGAGGAACTAAAGAGAAGGCTATGTTCGGCTCCAATTTTGTCTTTGCCTACGGAGGGTGGTGAGTATGATATTTATGTGGATGCGTCGCATGTCGGTCTGGGCTGCGTTTTGATGCAGGGCGGGAAGGTGATTGCGTACGGGTCGAGGCAGCTAAAGACTCACGAGAGGAATTACCCTACGCATGACCTGGAGTTTGCAGCTGTGATCTATGCGCTGAAATTGTGGAGGCATTTGCTTTTTGGCGCGCAGTGCAAGATTTTCACGGATCATAAGAGTTTGAAGTATGTCTTCACTCAGAAAGAATTGAATCTGCGCCAGCGGCGGTGGTTGGAGTACGTGGCCGACTATGATGTTGACATTCAGTATCGTCCGGGCAAGGCAAATGTGGTGGCTGATGCCTTGAGTCGGAAGTCAGGTAAGATTTTTAATCTTTCCGCCGAGCGCCTAGTAGAAGAGTTTCTTCTGATGGACATTTCTGTGGGAAGCTGTGATTCACAGAGTAGCGTAGCGGTAGCAGAACCTTCGTGGATTGCGCTTACGAGACTGCATCAGAAGGACGATCCCGATCTTCTGCATTTGTATCTTCGAGCTGAGAAAGGTGAATTACCAGACTTCTCTATAGATGATGCGGGTACCTTGAAGTATCGTGGCATGTTTTGCATCCTGCAGTTGGAGATATCCGGGTTATGGTGTGCAGAGACGCCCACGGATCTAGTGTCGCCTACCATCCAGGGTCGACCAAGATGTATCATGATTTAAAACAGATTGCCTGGTGTTACGGGATGAAGAAGGACATAGCCAGATTTGTTTCAGAGTGTTTCACTTGCAGGCGTATGAAAGCCGACCATGGGAGGCCTGGTGGTAAGCTGACTCCCCTGGAGATTCTGATGTGGAAGTGGGAGAGTATCTCGATGGATTTCATTACCGGCTTACCGAGATCGCCTAAGGGGCATGATTCAGTTTGGGTAATTGATGAATTGTAAATATACCTATTTTTCAGTACATTAATTTAGTTGTTTTCATTTATTTTTGTCCTTTTTACTTATTTTTATTCAATAAAATGCTCCTATTTTTGTCAATATTATATTAACTTGTTTTATTTTATATTTCAGAAAAAATGAAAAATCTGCCAAAAATTGTCATGTCACGCCCGTGACATATTGGTCACGCCCGTGACCAGGGCTTGACACGTCAAAAACCGTGAAATCGGCAAATTTTTGAGAAGCAAAGCTTGACACGCCCGGGGTCACGCCCGTGTCACCCGACATGGGGCGTGACCCAAGCCCGTGTCCACCCGCTCGACGTTTCCAGCTCAACGATCGTCGACCTCCTCGACACGCCTAGAGTCACGCCCGTGACCTAGGGCATGACTCAATCTCATCTCAATGATTTTCAACTCGACACTTTCCGCTCGACATTCGTCGAGTGTCAACACCAACTGACATGCCCAGAGTCACGCCCGTGACCTGGGGCGTGACTTCTCCACCTGGCCGACAAGACCCGCGCGATGACTTTCGGCGCAACCCGCGCCCAGATCCACCTCCATGACACGTCCAGCGTCACGCCCGTTACCGGGGGCGTGACCACTGCGAGACCAACACGTGTCCAGCCCGAAGTCCACTTTCCCGTCAAATCGCCGGCCGCCTTCGCAAATAGTACTGACACGTCCCCTGTCACGCCCGTGACCAAGGGCGTGTACTTGTAAATTTTTCCCTATAAATTCAGAGCTTCTGCTTGAGTTCTTGTTCCCTTTTTGGATCCATTTTGTGTAGGGGAGATGCTGTTAGATGTATTTCCAAACCCTTGTAAGGGATTTTCTCCCTCTCTCTCTTTCATTTTTGTATTTGTTTTGTAACCGTTTTTAGACTTAATAAAAATGTAGATTTTTTTCCCATTTCATGGTTTTGGAATGCATCTATGTGCCCCTCTCTTATACAATCTTATTTCTTCCTTTGTTCTCTCTTTATTTTTCTTCTTTTGAATGGGTGTGTGAGTGTATGAGTGTAAGTTTTACTTTGTTGTTTTCTTTATTTTACTTAGTTTCGTTTCGATTAAGTTTCCATAGCTTTTTATTTGCATTCCTATAAACCCGTAAAAACATTGTTAAAAGTGTTTTTCATTTTTCTTCAAGCTAGATTTTCAATTTTATGTTGCAAAACTTTTCTTCCTTTTTACTTTATTTGCACTTTTTTAGCATTTTTACGGAGTTATAGGAATGATAATATAGTCGTTTTAATTTTTCGTGCACTTTGTGAAAGTCCACCTAGTGTCAACTATCTTCACCTATGGGGGGGGGGGGGGAATAGGTGACGTGCAGCGTTTTTGCGGAATTTAAAATAGTACCTGCACAAGAAAAATAAACGGCACAGCACACAGAAAACACAAGCTATTTATAGTGGTTCCCCGATTTGGGTACATCCACTTTCCCCCTTCAACCTATCTCCCAACAAGGGACGACTCGGTCTCTTCTCCAACAGGATTGAAATCCAATCCGTGCACTATCGGAAGGAACCCTTCCACACATAGGAGTCAACACTCCCACAACACGGGTTGCACCCAACCCTTACAACTAGGAACCAACGTTCCTTTACAATAAAAGTAAAACTAGAATGTACAAGAGATACAAACTACGTTTGGAGACTAAGGTGTCCCTCTTCGTTGACGACGTGTTCTTGAAGTCCACGAAGAGTCCACAACCCTAGATCTCTCTTGGAGAGGATCTCCCCGGAACCGGCGGCGGCAAGATGGGCGGCGGCTAGGTTCACGGGATCGGCGGCGACAACGATGTGCGGCTGCTGTACTCTGGAGATCCAAACTTCGTAGCAAAGCTAGCTAGGTCTACCAATGGTCACACTAGGATCAGTCGTCTCGATCGATTCGGACGGGGAAGGTTTTACCGATCAACAAATCAAGAGACAAGAGATCTCCGGTTAGACACGTGAGACGCTAAGCTTGGCTAAGCTTCTATCGCCGAGAGATCTGGAAGAAACCTCGATCAAGACCGGCGATCAACTCTCTCAAGCGGCGACGGCGGCGGCGGAGCAGAACTCGCGATCTGGGTTACGTCGCGGCCCGTGTTTCGTCTTTTTCTCCGTATTATTTTCTATTCAAAAATACGTGTGTATTTATACACAAGTATACTCCTAAATGACCGTTGTGGGTCCCACTTGAAGGAAACCCTAGTTCCGGTTCAACACAGTGCCAGCGGTAGAATCCGGTCCAGCCGTTTCCAGAAAAATTGCCAAGTCAAAATCGGCGAGAATCGAAGGTGATTCTCGACGAATCGGCGAGAATTAGTTAGTGATTCTCGACGTTTCGTCGAGAATCACTAGTGATTCTCGCCGAATCACTTGATGATTCTCGCTGAATCACTTGTTGATTCTCGATGAATATTACTTGGCCATGATCTGCTCAACGATGGGTTCGGCGAGAATCACTAGTGATTCTCGCCGAATCTTACTTGGCACCGCTTTGAGGTAGACGGATAGAGTCGGCGAGAATCACTAATGATTCTCGACGATTCGGCGAGAATCACTAGTGATTCTCGCCGAATCGGCGAGAATCACTTGGTGATTCTCACCGAATTATACTTAGACGATTTTTCATCTTTCCACCCAAGAGCTGCTCCTTGACCCATCCTTGCTCCTTGTCTGCTCTTGCATAGTTACAGCCATGTACTTGAAAGTAAGTGCACTCCAATAGAGAGAGTACACGTAGGCCAACACACTGATCTGCTCAACGAGGGATTACGTCGTGTAGACCCGTGTATATTGACCTACTGCACCCTGACATTGGTGTGCACTTAGCGTGGAATAACTGCAAGCACAACTTAAGAGGTTTCATCAAATACATTGTGAATTCATCTTAGTTTGACAGGTGGCTTCCTCAAATCCAGGTAATTGTGGATACAATACCCAACAATCTCCGCCTATTTGACGAAGCCAAAATCCTACTAGCTAAGATGAATAACACCAACCAGATAATATAAACAACATTAAGAATTTAAATATGCAGCACAAGAGAATATAGGCAAACAGATCAAGACTTGAGTCATTCATAAATTCAAATACATATATATATATATATAATCTCAGGAATGTTCATATACTAACAATAAACATTAATTATTCTTAAGAGAGAATGACAGGTTATAAATTTTTGACTATTTTTCTTTGGCTAAGTCATCCTTGAGTTTTTGAGCCAAATACTTCTTTCTTTGCCTCTCCATATACTCTTTGGGCTTCGGATAATATCTAGGAGGAGGAGCTTTATCTGCCGCAGTATTGGTCCTGAAGAAGATGTTTCGTTTCGCTTCATACGTCTTGTGCATCTCCCACTCATACTGGCTGTATACATCGTTTCGATTGATTTCCCCTTTTTCCTATAGCCAGAATGTGTCCAACATGATACTCTTGGATACTGGGCTCCACTTTTCGTTTCTTACTTCCTCCTCCTTCAGTCTGATTCTCTTTTCAACTTATGTTTCCTTTGATGTCCCTTCTTGCGATTTCCTCTTGTCCCTGGCTTTTGCTAGGGCTCCTTGATCAAACATTGCCATCAGTTTTGCCTTGGAGGAGGCCCTAGCAGCCCTATGAACATCAGCTTCACTTACAAGAAATTCTTCAACACTGGCGCTGATGAAGATTTTATAAGTTTTGAAAAATATCCAAACTAAACTCTCAACTAGGCAAGTGCACCTATCGAAATTTAGTATAGGAAATATCGTATTTAAACTCGGGGACCGTTGAGTATTTGTACTCACAAGGACGAACTATTATTTTATCGATCGGAAAATTGGTTTTGCGAAAAACGAAAACGAACGTTAAATGAAGAGGAGAAATTCGATGATTAAAAGACTAGCACTTGATCTAGAATCCCTTTGGGCTAGAATAAAATCCACGAAATTAAAGAGCACAAGCATCTAAATTATTAACTTTGACCGCGGAGGTTCCAAAGCTACGAAGCGCCTCTCTTGAGAATACGCACTCGACTAACCTTAGGTAGATCGATTAAGACCTCTCGGCCAGTCGAAAGACCTAAGCTTGCTTTAGGCGGTGAACCTCACTAATGGAGTTGACTCCAAGGCGGAAGAATTTTGCGTTCCTCTCTCGAGGGGAGCAAGAAACTCTCTTTATCCTTGAGTGATCTACTCGTATCCACAACCTCTCGGTAAATCTAGGATACAAATCTAAGCTCGAATAAACATAATTTGCAACTTATGAATTCGAAGAAAAATTAAATCAAAGATAAATCAAAGTTTAGAAAATAGAATGCTTGCTAATTTGAGACAAAAATAAGAATTTTATTCCATTCCAAAGTTCATCATGATCAAGTGCTAATTGGGAAATTAGCTACTCATCATGATGGGAGGATTACATGAAAGCATAAAGAAAGACATGATTAAAGAAAAGACTTGAAAGTAAAGATTACACTAGGAATTGAAAATGCAGGAAAACAGTAAATAAAACAGAACTAAGCTCCCCAAAATCTCCTCTCCTGCCATCTGAAGCTGTCTGGAATTTATAGAAAAAGTTGCTGGGTGGTCACGCCCCTAGGTCACGCCCGTGACCTAGGGCGTGTCGGTCTCGGAACCGTCGTCTTCAAGTCTTCTGAACGTTGGCGCGAAACCGCCAAAAGTCGTTAATTTGTGGGTCACGCCCCTAGGTCACGCCCGTGACCTAGGGCGTGTCTTGACGGTTGTAGAAAAACGGCGGGAAGCAGAAACGGCGGGAATAACTCCGGCCGTTGTTGGAGGGGTCACGCCCCTGGTCACGCCCGTGACCATGGGCGTGTCTTGATAAAACTCCCAGCGACTGAAACTGCAGCATTAAGTCGGCACGCCGGGCTGTCACGGGCTATGTCACGCCCGTGCCAAATGTGTCACGCCCGTGACTTGTTGCAAATTGAAACTGCCGTTGACTGGAAGTCAGGGCAAACCACTGGATGTCACGCCTGGTGTACACGCCCGTGTAATGATTGTCACGCCCGTGACCTTAAGGCGTGTAATTTTAATTGACGTGGCAGGTAGCTCCTTCCACGAGCCGGATTCTAGCCCGGATGTCACGCCCGTGACCATGTCGGTCACGCCCGTGACTATGGCGTGTCTTTTGAAAAATTATTTCTTTTGCCCAATTTTGTCTCCTGGTCAACCCTATAGACTCCAAATTGAAGTTTGCAGCCCAGATTGTCCTGAAATAAGAAATTAGAAAAATTCAATAATAAAATTACAAAAAATAATTATAAACTAATTAATTATTAAATAAAAATAACATAGAAACATGGACAAAATTAGAGTTATCAAATACCCCCATACTTACTCGTTTGCTCGTCCCGAGCAAACAACTTCACATGTAGAGTAGAAAAATTTCAACGCTAAAAAACGAAAATTGAATATAAGGAGTAGAATGCGAAGTCTTATGCCTATGCTTGTAGTAATTATTGTAGAAGAACCTACTCAGCATACAAATTAGTTTTTTAATTTTCTAAAATGTGTTTCCACTTATTATTTTTACTTCAAAGATGGAAACACGATAAATCTTCGAATCATGTTTAGGGAGAAAGTAGCGTGTTTGCTAAGATAACATTGCACAAATCGAAGATCGGGATACCCTCCAAAGAAATCCATCAATGTCGATGGCCATAGGCTTGCCCTTTCACACTCTCGCCACGGCACTAGGTTAACTTATAAGCACAAATCAGTAGGACTTAAGTAGGTTGGAATGTAGGCTTAGGTTTTTGGTTTGGAAAAACAAAGATAAATGCGATGGGTAGACACACCAAAACCTAAAGAGAGCTTGCACAAAATAAATTGAAAAACTTCGCCAATTCCTTTTGTTTTTTTTTTTTCAATATGTTGAATATTTTTTCAACTTCCTCTTTTTTTCTTTTTTTTTCTTTTTTTTTCTTTTTTTTTGTTTTTTTTTGGGTTTTTTTTTTTAGAGGAGAAGTGAAAAATAGAACAACTCTTGTATATTTTTTCAAAAGCCACCAAAATAAAATGACTTCTAATCACACATAAACTGGTTTTATCTATAATTTCAAGATCGGTTTTAGGTGTGTAATTAGGATGCTTTTTAGGCTTTGGTAAAGTGTTGGTGGAGCTATAACAAAAGGAAGGGTATAGGCTCAAATTGGCTTAGCAAGGGTAAAACGTTAGGTACGGGTGCAAAGGCTCAAACTAGCCAAAAGAAATGCCTAAATCATTTTCATGCTAATGAGTTTAACCTATGCAAAGTCTTGAGAATAGCTAGAGGGCAAGTTCTAGACATCGAGAAAGAATACCTCTTTCTTGATCCGCGAAATATCTCTCTAGTAAACTTCTACACACTCTCCTAAAATATTTTTAGATTTTGTCGGTTTCCAAGAATAAGTAAAATAAACTATTTCTACGCATTCAGAAAAAGAAAAATCTAATTGTATGCTGAATATTTAAATCTACTCAAATTCTACTAACATGTGCACTTAACTAGAAACACAGCATGGCCAACAGTTCTACTACAAAATTCAAAATTCAATTAAAGCATCAAAAATTTTCTAAACTTATGTAAAAGTTGAATACCTAGAATGTCGCATGTGAGTAAATATAGAAATACAGATTTCTCTAGTTTGAAAATTTACCCCCTTTTTTGTTTGTTTTTTTGTTTTGTTTTTTTTTTTTTTTTTTTTTTTGTAAAAAAAAATAAAAAAATAATAACATAAATTTTGTATGTTTTGCTAGAAAACTATCCCCCCATACTTAAATAAGACATTGTCCCCAATGAAAAAGAAATAAATAAAGAGAAAAGATAGGAGACTTCCCTGAAACGGGTCATGCAGCACCAAAATGTACCTGGAAGAAAAAGCTGAAGCAAAACATATTTTTTTTTTATTTTACGAAAAAGAAAGGATACATGACAAAGGATAAGAAAATGATAAAAATAAAAGATACAAGAGGGCGGTCTACAATCCCAAAGAAAAAGAAAGCCAGCTAATCCTCATCGCTATGCTGCCGCGGCTCCTGATAGTGCGTCCGGAGGTCTGAAAACTCACGCTCAATACGTGCCATGGAGGATGCTTGATTTGTCGCTAGCGTGGTAAATCGAGTGTCAAAACTCACAAATCGAGCATCAAAATCGGCCTGCATCGTATCTAAGCGTGTGTGAAGAGACGCAAACTGACGATCCCAATAGTTCTGAGGGCCGGGCTCGGAAGAAGGGTCCTGCGGTGGTGGAGGAATCTGGGGCGAGTGAATAGTGCCGCTGGGACCGGCACCGTAATCAAGGCCAAGATCTCCACCAACGACTGCGGGGGGAATAGCCTCAAACTCTCCATCACGTCGTCGCGCTAGGCCGAGGGCCTGAAGGGTCTGGAACTGGATAACTTACGGTGTCTGGACGCAGCTGAGACGTGGAAGAGCATCCCAAATGCCGAGCTGCTTCGCGAGGAAAGTGATGAAGTTCCCGCCGTGCACTGCTCCCAACCTCGCATTTTCGGCCTGGTGCCGAAAGAAAATGGCGAGCAGATAACCAAGGTTGAGGGGGACCCGGTAAAACATACTATATAAATATAGTAAGTCTGCCCGAGTCACCACCCCGTGGCTATCGCCGCGACCAGAAATAGTGAAGGTAAGGAGGTTGTGGAGAATACGTAAGGCGGGAGAAATGAGTTGGCTGCCTTTGGATTTCTTTGGGGTGTAGGGGGCGGCGTCACTACTGATTTCCGCCCAAAAGGCGAGAAGGTTGAAATCGGTCAGGAAATCAGTAAGTAAATCGAGATAGGCGGGAGATTGGGAAAAAGCCTCCGAGCAGAAGCCCATGACGACATTGAGCTGGCGGATGGTGAGCTGATGCACCATCCCACCTATGCGAAAGATGATGAAGTCGTCATCGGCCGCCCAGCGGAACTCGAAGGAAGCCAAGAACTCAACGGTGAGTTCAAGAAAGGCATGCTCGGAAATAGAGAAGAGAGAACTCCATCCAGGGGTGGACAGAAATCCCCGTACCAAATCCGCAGCTCCAAAAGTGGCGAGGATCGCCCAATCTAAAATGCGGAACACGCCAAGGGGTTTGGCGCGTAGGCGCTCGCTGCGCTCCTGCTGGGTTTGGTTTTGAAAAAGAAGCATGGCTTCCGCTGCGGCGGGATCCGCGAGGTGCTCGGAGGAGGAAGCGGTGGAGCGAGGGTGGTGGCGAGGCATTTTGGTTGAGTGGAGAAGAAGTAAGGAATCGGGTTAGCAAAGGGAGAAGAGAAGGGTTGGATGGTGTGGAGGAAGAAGAGGGGGAAAGGCCCTATTTATAGGGTTTTCGGCTTGGTCACGCCCCCCTGTCACGCCCGTGACAGGGGGCGTGACAAGCACGGGACAAAAATAAAAGAGGATCCGAGGCCTCCTGCCTCGGATTCCCTGATCACGCCCCAGAGTCACGCCCGTGACTCTGGGCGTGTAAGGCGTGTACGGCGCAGGAATCCAATGCGCTGGCATTGGATTCCAAGGCCACGCCCATGGTCACGCCCGTGACCATGGGCGTGTCTCATAAAAAAATAAACTTAAGGGAATCCGAGGCGTTGACCCGGGGTCACGCCTCGGATTCGACGACACGGCCCAGGGTCACGCCACGTGACCCTGGGGCGTGTAGCTGAAACGAGAATTTAAAAAAATCGGTGTTTTTTTTTTTTTTTTTTTTTTTGTTCGGGCTAGTCACGACCGTGACTAGTTAGTGTCACGGGCGTGACACTAGCTGTCACGGCCATGACTGGGCAGGAAGAGAAGGTTTCCAGCTTCTCTTCGTCGAACGAAATTTCGGGCTAGACACGCCCGTGATCAATGATGGTCACGCCCGTGATAGTACCGAAAGACGATCGGGACGCTGCGCTCGACGAAACCACTCTCGGGTTTCGCTCGACGAACTAAACACGTCTCGGTCACGCCCGTGACCGATAGGTCACGCCCGTGACAGAGGCGTGTCGGAGCAGAAATTTTTTTTCTTTGTTTTTGTTTTTTTTTTTTGTTTTCTTCTTTTGATTTTTTTTTTTGTGTTTTTGTTTATAAAAAAAATTTTTTTTTTAAGGGTCAACTAAACAATAATAAAACAAAAGTTACCGACTTGAAGAAACGCGTAGACTTGACGCTCAACTCCTTCGATCGTCACGCCGAGAAAGATGTCCTTCAAACCTGCGAAAATTTAAATAAAATTAAAAAAAATAAGAAGAAAAGATAAGCATGGGGTGCCTCCCACAAGCGCTTTGTTTATGGTCGTTGAGCTCGACCCAAGCGGGGCACTCGTTTATGGGTTCGGGAGGTTAATTTCCTCCCGGTACTCATTACTAGTATCACCGGCGAGGAATATCTTCAACCGGTGCTCATTCACTTTAAATTCGCCTTGTTCCGGGTGCGAGATAAGCACTGTCCCATATGGCCATACCTCTTTTACAATAAAAGGGCCGGACCATCGGGACTTGAGTTTGCCCGGAAAAAGTCGGAGGCGCGAGTTATAAAGGAGAACTTGATCTCCCGGTTTGAAATCTTTAGGGTGCTTAATTTTTTTATCATGATAAAATTTTGTGCGCTCATTATAAAGTTTATTACTTTCATAGGCTAAGGAGCGCCACTCATCGAGCTCGTTAATTTGGAATTTCCGAAGCTCGGAGGACAAAGTTTCATCTAGATTTAAAAATTTAAGCGCCCAAATGGCGCGGTGCTCAAGCTCAACCGGTAAGTGACATGCTTTCCCATAGACCAATCGGTACGGCGTACAACCAATAGCGGTCTTGTACGCGGTCCGATAAGCCCAAAGAGCATCATCAAGCTTGACCGACCAATCCTTTCTATTAGTAGAAACCGTTTTCTCCAAAATTCGTTTGATTTCACGGTTAACTACTTCTACCTGACCACTTGTTTGAGGGTGATAGGGGGTGGCTAACCTATGTGTAACGCCATATTTAGACAAAACTTTGGCGAATTGTGCGTTACAAAAGTGGGTGCCCCTATCACTAACTATTGCCCGCGGTGCTCCAAATCGTGAAAATAGCTTTTTGAGAAATTGGGTCACGACTCGGGCGTCATTAGTGGGGAAGGCTTGCGCTTCCGCCCACCGTGACACATAGTCGACCGCTACCAATATATATTTATGTCCATGCGATGTTGGTAGCGGTCCAACAAAGTCGATCCCCCATAAATCAAAAACTTCTATTTCTAAAAATGTATTTAACGGCATTTCATCGCGGCGGGAAATATTACCTGAGCGTTGGCATTGTTCACAACGACTTACATGGGCGTGAGCATCCTTGAAGATGCATGGCCAATAGAAGCCCGCTTCAAGTACCTTCCGAGCCGTCCGATTAGCTTTATAGTGCCCACCGGCGGGTCCTTCATGACAATGCTTTAAAATTTGTGCGCCTTCCTCATGAGAAACACACCTCCGCACTACTTGATCCGCGCAAACACGAAAAAGGAAGGGATCCTCCCAAAAATAATTTTTCAAATCAGAAAAGAATTTCTTCTTTTCTTGATAAGAAAAATCATTCGGGAGGAGTCTCGCAACAAGATAATTTGCGAAATCGGCGAACCAAGGAGTGGGGAGGGTGATTACCTTATGAATGGCGAGAAGGCGCTCCTCGGGAAAAGTGTCGTCAATGTCCTCCTCCATGAGCTCCCCCGAATTTGGGTTCTCCAACCGCGAAAGATGGTCAGCCGCCGAGTTCTCCGCTCCTCTCTTGTCGCGAATCTCCAAATCAAATTCTTGGAGTAGTAAGATCCACCTAATCAATCGCGGCTTTGCATCTGTTTTTGCTAGTAAATATCTCAAAGCCGAATGATCAGTAAAAACAATAATTTTAGACAAAGTGAGATATGAGCGGAATTTATCAAATGCGAAAATTACGGCTAATAATTCTTTTTCGGTGGTCGTGTAATTTTCCTGTGCGGCGGTTAATGTTTTGCTTGCATAATAGATAGGATGAAAGTTTTTATTTATGCGTTGTCCTAACACCGCACCAACGGCAAAACTACTAGCGTCGCACATTATCTCAAAGGGAAGCTCCCAATTGGGAGCGATCATGATAGGAGCGTTAATCAATTTTTCTTTAATAAGAGAAAAAGCACGCAAACAATTTTCGTCAAAAATAAACGGCGCGTCTTTTTCTAACAAGTGGGTTAGGGGCTTAGTTATTTTAGAAAAATCTTTAATAAACCGGCGATAGAAACCGGCATGCCCCAAAAAACTACGAACGGCCTTAACATTTGAAGGGGGAGGTAGCTTTTCTATAGTTTCAATTTTTGCTTTATCTACCTCTATGCCCTTACTAGAAATTTTATGGCCTAAGACCAAACCCTCCCGTACCATAAAATGGCACTTCTCCCAGTTTAAAACTAGATTCGTGTCCTCACATCTTTGGAGTACACGGGAAAGGTTTGCTAAACATAAATCAAACGAATCTCCAAAAACGGAGAAATCGTCCATGAACACCTCCATGATATCCTCCACTAATTCGTCAAAGATCGCTAGCATACACCTTTGGAAGGTTGCCGGCGCGTTGCACAAACCAAAAGGCATCCTTCGATAAGCGAAGGTGCCAAACGGACAAGTGAAGGTTGTTTTCTCTTGGTCCTCGGGTGCGATTGGGATTTGAAAATATCCCGAGAGACCATCAAGAAAACAATAAAATGAGTGCCCGGATAGCCGTTCAAGTATTTGGTCAATAAACGGCAAAGGAAAATGATCCTTACGGGTTGCATCATTTAATTTACGGTAATCGATGCACACCCGCCATCCGGTAACGGTTCGAGTGGGAACTAACTCGTTTTTATCATTAGGAACTACCGTTAACCCTCCTTTCTTGGGCACCACTTGGACCGGGCTCACCCAAGAGCTATCCGAAATTGGATAGATGATACCCGCATCTAATAATTTAATGACCTCGGCCTTGACTACCTCCTTCATGTTAGGATTTAGCCGGCGTTGAGGTTGAATAGTTTTGTGAGCGTGTTCTTCTAAAAAAATTTTATGGGTGCAAAAGGAGGGATTAATCCCTCTCAAATCCGTGATCTTCCACGCAATTGCGCGGCGATGAAGTTTTAAAATATGAGATAATTTAATTTTTTCTTCATTGGTTAAGTAGGCCGACACAATAACCGGAAGTTTTGAATCCTCCGCTAAGAATAAATACTCTAAATGATCAGGCAATTGTTTTAATTCTAGCGCGGGAGGTTCATCATAAGAAGTTTTCAAACGATCACTACCAATTTCTAAAAGTTCAAAAATAGGTGCGTGCGTGATCGAGAGATTATCACTATTTTCATGAGCAATTAAATCTAAATGTTCTAAATTGGCATCATGATCAATAGAAGATAAAGATTGTTCAGAAAAAAGAAGAGAGTCTTCTTCAGGAGAAGCCTCCAAATAATAACATGAGTCGTCATTTGAGAGCGAGTTTTTCATAGACGTGTCAATAGTAAAGGTAACTTCTTCATCTCCGACTCTAAGGAGAAGTTTCCCATTACTAACGTCTATAATTGCGCGCGAGGTGGCAAGAAAAGGGCGACCGAGAATGAGTGGGACCTCGGTGTCCTCTTCGATGTCAAAGATGACGAAATCTACCGGAAAGATAAATTTGTCAACTTTGACAAGCACATCCTCTATGATCCCCATAGGGAGCTTGACAGACCGATCCGCCAATTGAATGCACATTCTTGTGGGTTTAGGTTCTCCTAATACCAACTTCTTAACTAAAGAATAAGGCATTAAATTGATTGAGGCGCCTAGATCAGCTAACGCACGTTTTACTAATAAATCACCAAACAAACATGGAATGGAGAAACTACCCGGATCGGGTAATTTCTTAGGTAATTTATTAAGTAAAACTGCCGAACACTCCGCATTTAATTGAACCGTGGAGATATCCTCAAGTTTCTTTTTATTAGATAAAAGATCCTTGAGGTACTTGGCATATTTCGGCATTTGTGCGATTATTTCACAAAACGGTAAATTAATTTGGATTTGTTTAAACATGTCCAAAAATTTACCGTGATGTTCATCCACCCGGTTTTTTTGCATTCTAGATGGATAGGGAAGAGGTGGTTGATAAGCTTTTGGTTTATTAAGCGTAGAAGGCTTAGATGGAGGAGAAGATGGAGAAATTATTACCTCCGTATCAACCGGAATTGGAGAAGTATCAACCGGATTTGGAGAAGTGGTTACCTCCTTCCCGCTCCGTAGGGTGATGGCTTTTGCATGCTCCTTGGGGTTGGGCTCTGTATTGCCCGGTAGCGCTCCTTGTTGACGATCGGAGAGCATTTTAGCGATTTGCCCGATTTGCGTCTCCAAACTTCGAAGAGATCCGGTGAGATTCCGGATGTTGGCGTCATTTGTAGTTGTATATTTAGTGAACAATTCCTCGAGATTGGGAGCTTTGGGAGCTTGCGGTGGAAAATAGCCGGGTGGAATCGTGTTCGGCGGGCGCGCCGCGTTCCCCGGATTACTCCAAGAGAAGTTGGGGTGATTCCTTATACCCGGGTGATAGGTATTGCCAAAATTGTTACCCGGATTATAAGGTGGCCGATTCGGATTACCCATGTAATCCACATGCTCGGCAATAGTAGAAGGCTCCCAATATTGGGGCTCACAGGTAGATTTGGACGAGGAAGCAGACATCTCGTTCATCTGTTTTTGCAGTTGCTCAACCTGGAGAGACAAACTTGAAACCGTATCGATTTCATACATCCCGGCCGGTTTAGGTGGTTTAGACCGAGGTGTACTCCATTGATAGGTATTCAAAGCCATACCTTCTATAAGCTCTTGTGCGGCCGCCGGTGTTTTGTTATTAAGCGTTCCACCGGCGGCGGCATCAATATGTTGCCTAGTTTGAGAATTTAGGCCGTTATAGAAGGTTTGGATTTGTAACCAATCCGGAATTGCATGATGAGGACATCGACGAAGCAATTCCTTGAAACGCTCCCAAGTATCATATAACGTTTCCGAATCAATTTGGGAGAAATAAGTGATATCATTGCGCAATTTAGCCGTTTTAGCCGGCGGAAAGTATTTCGTAAGAAATTTTTCCGTCATTTGAGACCATGTTGTGATGGATCCTCTTGGTAGAGAACCCAACCACTGCTTGGCTTTAGTGCGCAATGTAAATGGAAATAACCTTAGCCGGATGGCATCATCGGATACACCATTAATTTTAAAAGTATCGCATATTTCTAAGAAATTTGAAATATGCGCGTTTGGATCTTCATCTTGAAGCCCATCAAATTGTACATATTGTTGTACCATTTGGATGATGCTTGGCTTCAACTCAAAATTATTGGGGGCAATAGCGGGGCGAACAATACTAGATTGAGTCTCGTCCAAGTTTGGACGGGCATAATAGGACATAGTCCTTTGTTCAACCGCATTTGGCTCACCCATATTGGAAGAAGCAGAAGAAGGAGATCTAGGAGAATGAGAAGAAGAACTAAATGAAGAAGGAGAAGAAGAAGGCGGTGACGGAGAGAGGATTAATGAAGGATTAGGAGTGTCTCCTAAGGAGTCCGTATCTTGAAAATTCGGAACTTGAAATCGTAAGCGATGCCGAAGGGTTCGCTCGATTTCCGGATCCAAATCAAAAAGAGGCGACGGATTCCCTCGGGTCATACACCAAAATAAAACAAAATAAATATTTTTTTTTTTGATTTTTGATATTGCTAAAACAAAAAGAAAATGATAAAATTAATAGAGCCTTGCTTTCAAAATATCAACAAAAAAAAATGTCCCCGGCAACGGCGCCAAAAACTTGATGAAGATTTTATAAGTTTTGAAAAATATCCAAACTAAACTCTCAACTAGGCAAGTGCACCTATCGAAATTTAGTATAGGAAATATCGTATTTAAACTCGGGGACCGTTGAGTATTTGTACTCACAAGGACGAACTATTATTTTATCGATTGGAAAATTGGTTTTGCGAAAAACGAAAACGAACGTTAAATGAAGAGGAGAAATTCGATGATTAAAAGACTAGCACTTGATCTAGAATCCCTTTGGGCTAGAATAAAATCCACGAAATTAAAGAGCACAAGCATCTAAATTATTAACTTTGACCGCGGAGGTTCCAAAGCTACGAAGCGCCTCTCTCGAGAATACGCACTCGACTAACCTTAGGTAGATCGATTAAGACCTCTCGGCCAGTCGAAAGACCTAAGCTTGCTTTAGGCGGTGAACCTCACTAATGGAGTTGACTCCAAGGCGGAATAATTTTGTGTTCCTCTCTCGAGGGGAGCAAGAAACTCTCTTTATCCTTGAGTGATCTACTCGTATCCACAACCTCTCGGTAAATCTAGGATACAAATCTAAGCTCGAATAAACATAATTTGCAACTTATGAATTCGAAGAAAAATTAAATCAAAGATAAATCAAAGTTTAGAAAATAGAATGCTTGCTAATTTGAGACAAAAATAAGAATTTTATTCCATTCCAAAGTTCATCATGATCAAGTGCTAATTGGGAAATTAGCTACTCATCATGATGGGAGGATTACATGAAAGCATAAAGAAAGACATGATTAAAGAAAAGACTTGAAAGTAAAGATTACACTAGGAATTGAAAATGCAGGAAAACAGTAAATAAAACAGAACTAAGCTCCCCAAAATCTCCTCTCCTGCCATCTGAAGCTGTCTGGAATTTATAGAAAAAGTTGCTGGGTGGTCACGCCCCTAGGTCACGCCCGTGACCTAGGGCGTGTCGGTCTCGGAACCGTCGTCTTCAAGTCTTCTGAACGTTGGCGCGAAACCGCCAAAAGTCGTTAATTTGTGGGTCATGCCCCTAGGTCACGCCCGTGACCTAGGGCGTGTCTTGACGGTTGTAGAAAAACGGCGGGAAGCAGAAACGGCGGGAATAACTCCGGCCGTTGTTGGAGGGGTCACGCCCCTGGTCACGCCCGTGACCATGGGCGTGTCTTGATAAAACTCCCAGCGACTGAAACTGCAGCATTAAGTCGGCACGCCGGGCTGTCACGGGCTATGTCACGCCCGTGCCAAATGTGTCACGCCCGTGACTTGTTGCAAATTGAAACTGCCGTTGACTGGAAGTCAGGGCAAACCACTGGATGTCACGCCTGGTGTACACGCCCGTGTAATGATTGTCACGCCCGTGACCTTAAGGCGTGTAATTTTAATTGACGTGGCAGGTAGCTCCTTCCACGAGCCGGATTCTAGCCCGGATGTCACGCCCGTGACCATGTCGGTCACGCCCGTGACTATGGCGTGTCTTTTGAAAAATTATTTCTTTTGCCCAGTTTTGTCTCCTGGTCAACCCTATAGACTCCAAATTGAAGTTTGCAGCCCAGATTGTCCTGAAATAAGAAATTAGAAAAATTCAATAATAAAATTACAAAAAATAATTATAAACTAATTAATTATTAAATAAAAATAACATAGAAACATGGACAAAATTAGAGTTATCAGGCGCCCTCATCAACCACAGTATAATCTTCAGGAGCAGGAGCACCCTGGGGATTTTCAAGGATATTAACGCCTAACGCTTGTTGGAGCATCCACCAGCAACTGTCATAGACATATTTGTTTGACTGTTCAAAGTTGTTGATCATGACTTCCCGAAGCTCAGCCATCTTAGCTATATATTCTTTCTCCCCCTTTTTGGCTTCGACTGCGATGGAATTTGCATAGGAGTGCAGTGAGTCATCAATATGCTTTGTAGTCCTGGAGAATTCAGTGACCAAGGCTTGTTGATTGGTGTTGAGAGTTACCATATTGCCATCAAACTTTTGCATGTTGTTTGCTACGACATGAGCATTCTGATTTACTACGGAGAGAGTATCGGTGTTCTTTTTCAATCCATCCATAAGAAGAATGACAGCTTGGCCGGCCGCTGTTTACTTATCTTCAAACTTATTTTCCATCACGTCCAGTTTGTGATTGATCTCCACCATGTTCTTGAGCATGAGATTCTCCGATTTCTTGATTCTTTTTAACATTTTATCCTGAGCTTTCCCAAAAGAGGCTTTAAGCTCATCCACTATACCCTGAATGACATTCACGGTGTGAGTGGCTAGATTATCTTGTAGTGGAAGATCCGGAGGCACTTCTTGGCCTTGCTCTTCAGCAAAAGCACCTGTGGAGCTGGACACGAGCACAGTCTCTAAGGGGGGAATGCTTGCGGCCTCTGTAGATTTCTCAGACTCCCCCTCCATTGTTGCACCAATGTTCTCAGGGACGAACTCAGGAGCGTGCTTGTCAGATGGAACTTCAGTGATATCCTGAGTCTCCAATGCTTCCTGTCCCCCATTGCCTTCTTCCTCACCTTCATCATCCATTTGATCATTCTCATCAGCATCACCTTCCAACCCTTCGTCAGCAGTCTCCTCTACAGCATCACATTCTTCTTGTATATCCGCCACTGCATCTCTGGCTATCTGGGAGATGTCAGATACGATATTAGTATCAGTGGGTAGAGGCTCCCCCTCAATTCATGCAGTCAAAGCGTCAGGAATTTCACTGGGGATTACTACGGAATCAGCCACAGTGCCGTCCTCAGCTGGAGATGCGTCCTGTTGTTCTACCACGGCAGCCTGCCCAATGCGCCTCTCCCATCTGTCAAAAACACTCGAGTCCATTTTCTTTAAGTAATGTATAGGAACACCTTTACTAATGTCATATTTATCTCCATTCAGCTGATTGAGATACAGACTGATGATTCGGCCAAAGCTAGGTGATCTCACGGTGTCCTTTATCCTCTCAAAAAGCAATGCCCCCCAGTTGAATCTTTTACTGCAGACAATTGCCACCAGGATCTTGAACATGTCCGCAGAGATGTGGTCATGAGAGCCCGGCTTGCATATGAGTACCTTCCCAACGATGTCTGACAGAAGTTTCCCTTCTTCATTCATATCCTTTCGCTTTATCGACCGAGTTCCTCGAGAGAGACCACAGAATAATAGAGACCTGGTTTTGTCTTCTTCCTCAAGATAATCCTCGTGCTCCGAGCTAGTGAGCTGCAAGTAGTGGGTCAGCTTGCTGGCAGACATCTTGATCTTTGCCCCGGCAACCTTGCTTTTGATAAGAGAGTCGTCATTCCAGAGTTTTGCCGTTGCAAAGAACTCCAGCACCTCCTTGTCCAGGATTTTACAGGGGTGCTTTAGTACGAATGAGAGTCCAGCCTCTTCAAGCATAAGGATGATGTTTTTGAATTCATCTGAGGCATAAGCGAACCCTGTTCGAACCAGCTCGCATCCAGTGACCAGCCCAGCGGTTGTCCTTGGAGCCATTGCAAACCTAGGGAGAGAATTCCTACTCTACGCTTAATCAAAAGGCACAAGGGAAGCGACACTAGTGATCAAGTCCAAGTAAGGGTGAGCATGTGGTTACCTAAAAGCGTAGACGGTGAGTTAGTTCAATGAAGACGATGGACACCTGGTAGGTGCACGCGACGGGATCGACGGGATTTTTGCACGCTGAGATTGACGGAGTTCTTCGCGAGTTGCGATCGGTGAATCTTGCGGTATGTCGACGGAAGGGGAAGAATTGGCGGAAGACCTTCGGTGAGAAGCTTGCGGGAAACCTTCGGTGAATCGGCGAGAATCTTGCGGGATTCGGCGAGTTTCCTGCGGAGTAGGTCCTTCGGCGGGATTCCTACGGAATGTGATGGGTCGGAGAGAATTCTAAATATATAAAGGATCGTGAGTATGCCCATATATGAAGGATCGACGAGTTAAGGGGATTCTAACGGTTTCCGTGTTTTTGGCGGAAGGCTTCGGGTTAAGCGGGTTTCGAGTTTGTCTAAGTCGATTTGAAAATCTTCTAAATATATAAATATTCCTTAAAGCCAAGCTATTAGGGTTTGAACCGGCTTTTCCATACATTTATTGATGGCAATCTTCGCTAGTTTTCAGTGAACTAATTTACGCCTGTAGATGTTAGATCTCGAGTCTACCAGTGGAATTTTCGAGTCTTCATTGTTGTATCTATGGTTTATGTTTACCGTGTTAACATATCCTTAGATGTACACACATATAAGTGTAAGTATAAGTATATATATATATATATATATATATATATATATATATGTAAATGTCGATACAATATGACTCAAGTCCTGTAACTGATCAAAAGTACCTGGGATTATGAGAGTTATCATTTAGTCCCTCAGGTAAAACATATTAGGAGCTCAATGTGAGTATGCCCATGTAGATATCACATCTGGTATTCCAGACGCTTGTTCCAATTTAGTCTTCAGCCATCTACTGTCTAGTTCCCATCATATTTACGGGAACCTAGACTACCCTGCAAGAAAGAGTTACTTTACCTTAGGAACCCAATACATATTGGGTCCTAGGTTCCTGTTAGCATAAGCACTCGACTGCCTTCCTTCAGAAAATCTGACAGGAAGACTACCTCTGCCCTGGAGATGTGGATAGGCCCTTGCCCATGACATAGAGGGGTTGTGCCAACAGTCTATGGCAAAGTGTCCCACCTTGCCACAGCACCAACACTCGTGAATGTTGTATCGCCGTTTCTGACCTGATCTTGTGACTGAGGTAGTCATGAGCCTAGGTACAAACGGGATAGATCTGGATCTGCTCCCAGAACTGCCTCTTCCACCGTGACACGTGGAAGGGTGGAATGAATGCATGCAGTGAGCGTCACGAGGTCTGGGAAGTGGTGCCTTCCTTTCAGACAGCCGCCTTCCTGAGACCCCATGAGAACTTAAAGCATGACTTCTAACCCCCCTTTCCTATGGCCTTGGGTGGAGAGAAGATTTCTGAGAGCTGATACTAGCCGATTCATGCCGAGTATGGGCAGTGGCTGAGAATACAAAGGGCTCAGAAGGAGCCTTAGGTATTCTCTAACGGGTGGCCATGACGGCCCTTGCACTATGGGTGTCTCCACATGAGGACAGATCACCCTTGCAGTGATCACGATTATTCCTGTGATCATACCTGAAGGCATGATGAGTAGCCTTCCTACTTGGAGTGGGGGGTCGGAATACCGTTTCCCCATTTCTCCACGAATTGATAATTTGGGAGATCCACCCATTTTCTACCTTTCTCTTCATAGCATCAACCTTGGAAAAGTTTGATACTATCCTTTTCTCAGTCTCTAGACTACTCTCTAGATCAGAGATTTTAGAGTCCTTGACCTTGTTGGATGCCAATTGGAGAACCAACAAGATTTTCAGCCGTGCAATCTCCTGAGCTTGTTCTTCAACAAGCAGGTTGCTTTTCTGAAGGGCTCTCTACAGGGAATCAGAATTTTCTGAAGGGACACAGTTCCTGTCTTCAGAAACTTCAAGAGAGACGGGGCAGGATGAAAAAGTTACCTGCTCTTCAGTGTTATTGTCATTAGAGCCAGTGACCGTTGTGTCATCCTCATCAGAACTGCTTTCCTCACTGGCTTCTTCAGTCTCTAACACGGACACTGGAGCTCTGATGCTGTTCGATAGATCCTTGCCTTCATCTTCAGAGGCGAGGACCCCCACATATGCTTCATCCTCTGGTTGACAGCAGATTCCAGCTTTCTCTGACCCCGCCATCAGCTCTGAGATCATCACCCACATAGATTTAGCCGACCCACATTTTTCCAATCTAGAGCGAGAAGCTCCAGACCAGATATCCATGATAATTTGACGAATCCTCTTGTCCAAATTAAATAATGAAAGTTCCGTCTCCGACATCTCAGCAATGCACTTGGGCACTTGGATCTTTCCAGAGTCTGAGGTCTTCATAGGAATAAAAGGACCCTCTTCTAGGATGAAAGATGCTCGAGGATCGATAGCATCAAAGTGATACGACACTCTCATCCTCCAGACGGGATAAAACTCCTTTGTGCATGTGGGGAGTCTTAGTGGCGATATCTCATGATCCAGCTCCATGCTTCTGACACTGGTGGCAGGATTCTACTCAAGGTGTAAACCTTTTTGATGAGGAACCTCGCTTTGATACCACTTGAAAGTCCACCTAGTGTCAACTATCTTCACCTATGGGGGGGGGGGAATAGGTGACGTGCAGCGTTTTTGCGGAATTTAAAATAGTACCTGCACAAGAAAAATAAACGGCACAGCACACAGAAAACACAAGCTATTTATAGTGGTTCCCCGATTTGGGTACATCCACTTTCCCCCTTCGACCTATCTCCCAACAAGGGACGACTCGGTCTCTTCTCCAACGGGATTAAAATCCAATCCTTGCACTATCGGAAGGAACCCTTCCACACGTAGGAGTCAACACTCCCACAACACGGGTTGCACCCAACCCTTACAACTAGGAACCAACGTTCCTTTACAACAAAAGTAAAACTAGAATGTACAAGAGATACAAACTACGTTTGGAGACTAAGGTGTCCCTCTTCGTTGACGACGTGTTCTTGAAGTCCACGAAGAGTCCACAACCCTAGATCTCTCTTGGAGAGGATCTCCCCGGAACCGGCGGTGGCATGATGGGCGGCGGCTAGGTTCACGGGATCGGTGGCGAAAACGATGTGCGGCTGCTGTACTCTGGAGATCCAAACTTCGTAGCAAAGCTAGCTAGGTCTACCAACGGTCACACTAGGATCAGTCGTCTCGATCGATTCGGACGGGGAAGGTTTTCCCGATCAACAAATCAAGAGACAAGAGATCTCCGGTTAGACACGTGAGACGCTAAGCTTGGCTAAGCTTCTATCGCCGGGAGATCTGGAAGAAACCTCGATCAAGACCGGCGATCAACTCTCTCAAGCGGCGACGGCGGCGGCGGAGCGGAACTCGCGATCTGGGTTACATCGCGGCCCGTGTTTCGTCTTTTTCTCCGTCTTATTTTCTATTCAAAAATACGCGTGTATTTATACACAAGTATACTCCTAAATGACCGTTGTGGGTCCCACCTGAAGGAAACCCTAGTTCCGGTTCAACACAGTGCCAGCGGCAGAATCCGGTCCAGCCGTTTCCAGAAAAATTGCCAAGTCAAAATCGGCGAGAATCGAAGGTGATTCTCGACGAATCGGCGAGAATCAGTTAGTAATTCTCGACGATTCGTCGAGAATCACTAGTGATTCTCGCCGAATCACTTGATGATTCTCGCCGAATCACTTGTTGATTCTCGACGAATATTACTTGGCCATGATCTGCTCAACGATGGGTTCGGCGAGAATCACTAGTGATTCTCGCCGAATCTTACTTGGCATCGCTTTGAGGTAGCCGGATAGAGTCGGCGAGAATCACTAATGATTCTCGACGATTCGGCGAGAATCACTAGTGATTCTCGCCGAATCGGCGAGAATCACTTGGTGATTCTCGCCGAATTATACTTAGACGATTTTTCGTCTTTCCACCCAAGAGCTGCTCCTTGACCCATCCTTGCTCCTTGTCTGCTCTTGCATAGTTACAGCCCTGTACTTGAAAGTAAGTGCACTCCAATAGAGAGAGTACACGTAGGCCAACACACTGATCTGCTCAACGAGGGATTACGTCGTGCAGACCCGTGTATATTGACCTACTGCACCCTGACATTGGTGTGTACTTAACGTGGAATAACTGCAAGCACAACTTAAGAGGTTTCGTCAAATACATTGTGAATTCATCTTAGCTTGACAGGTGGCTTCCTCAAATCCAGGTAATTGTGGATACAATACCCAACACTTTGATTTTTCATTTAAACTTTTGCTCCTTTTATTTTTCTGTCTACATTTTAATCATTTCTACCGCATTTTAGCAGTAGAAATGTTTTCATTTTTATTTTTCGAGCACTTGCATTTTCATTTTTATTTGCAAAACTTTCTTCCAGTTTAATTTTTATTTTCACTTTTTACGCATTTCTACCGCATTCTAGCGGTAGAAATGCAGTCGTTTTAATTTTTGGATAACTTAGCTTTTCTTAATTTTTTGTACTCGTGCATCTATTTCCGCCTACTCGTTAAGAGTTAAATGACGCATTGCTTTTATTTCATTTCTGTAGAGTGCGTGTGTTTTCATTTATGTCGTGTGCGTGTGTTTTACTTTCCTGTAGAGTGAGTGTGTTTACTTTATGCCGAGAGAGCGTGTGTGTGAGTTTTACTTTATGTCGAGTGTCTGCGTGAGTTGCATTTATTTAGTCCTACTCGTTTGAGTAGGACCCGCTTTCTTTCTCCCGCCCACGCATTTGCGCCGGGACTCGCAATTTACAGCTTTCTTCAGTCCTACTCGTTTAGGTAGGACTTGCAATTTTCAGCTTTCCTTTACTGCTTTCATTTTATCGCTTTCATTTACTGCTTTCTTTATCGCTTTATTTACTGCTTTTCTCGCAAGCCGTCCCCATTCCGATGAGTGGCTAATCGTTCTTAGCCCTCGGCATCAAAGAGCATTGGGACAGATAAAATAGCTTAAAATAATTAAAGGTCATATATTTCTAATTAATTAAAAGTACTTAAGGTTTGCCCGGGGTTAACGAAGCGTAGGACCACATATCGATGTGTGGGCCCTATTTCCGTAGTCCATATGCTAGCCAGCCGAGAGGCCGTGCATATGGATCGATCACCCCTTGGCAAAGAGAGTTTCGCACTAACCCTCGAGAGAGGAGGCGCGCCAACTCTACCGGATTGGGTTCCCCACCCAATAGCGGGGTTCTTAGCGTAATGCGGGCGTTAAGAGGAATCCTTCGTCGGACGAGAGCCCGGTCGAATAGTCTCAGCATTCAGGTGAGCGATAGTCCTAGAGATAGGTGAGCTCATTTTAGTGGAACCTCCACGGCCAAGTCTCCGCCTTAATTAGTTAGAAATTTAGGAGCTCTTTTTATTTAAAGTCTATTTTAGTTCAATTGTTTTCTCGGTGCCATCGAGCTAAGCTCTTCATCGGCACCACCTTCATGCTTTCATTTTTCTTTCTGCCATTTTCTGCTTTTTATTATATATAAAATATCCCGACAAGATAATTATGGGTAAAATAATAGTCCCCTCCAGGAAAGAGTAAAAATAATCAAACCAACCCCGAGAACAATACGACCTCGATATTCCACCCAGAATATCATGTACTACTCACGATAGGTGCACTTGCCTCCTTTCGTTAAAACTCGATGTAAACCGTTTTATATCCAAATAAATAAATACGCGCGCCCCGTTTTCTTAAATAAAATCACTTCGCCTTTTTCTCAAATAAAACCGCTGGGTCGCCGCGTGACCGTAAATAATTTTGGAATTTTAACCATCAGTAATCGTAGACAGATTGACGAAGAGCGCTCATTTTGTACCATTTAAGATCGATTATCCGATGAGGAAGATAGCCGAGCTGTATCTGGAAGAGGTTGTCAGATTGCATGGTGTACCCGTAAGTATCAAATCAGATCGAGACTCCAGGTTCACGTCTCGTTTTTGGAAGAGTCTTCAAGAAGGGTTGGGTACAGATTTGTGATATTCCACGGCTTATCATCGGTAGACCAATGGTCAGACAGAGCGAGTGAATCAGATTGTGGAAGATATGATCCGATGCTATATTCTGGACCACGGAAGAGCATGGGACGTGCGCTTGCGGCTTATGGAATTCGCATATAACAACCGTTATCAAGAAAGCTTGCAAATGGCTCCCTTTGAAGCTTTGTATGGGAGGCGTTGCAGGACTCCCTTATTTTGGGCTGAGCTTGGCGAGGGACCTTTGTGGGGTCCAGAAGCGCTTGAGGAGATGGAAACCGCTGTGAAGCTTATTCGGGAAAAGCTTCGGATAGCCCAAGAAAGATTTGAGAAGAACGCCAATCGGCGTAGATCGGACTTGGAATTTTCTGTGGGGGACTCGGTGTTCTTAAAGGTCTCCCCGTTGATTGGAGACAAGCGGTTTGGCAAGAATAGGAAGTTGGACCCGAGGTACGTGGGGGCCGTTTCCGATTGTTGAGAGGATTGGAGTATCAGCCTACAGGCTGGCTTTGCCCGCAAATTTCCCTGGCATGCTTGATGTCTTTCACGTCAGTCAGCAACGAAAATGTGTGGTAAATGGCAGGAAGGTTTTGGATTCTGTGCCTCAGTTGGAGCCGAATCTTTCTTATGTGGAGATGCCTGTTCGCATTTTGGATTCTCAAGTTCGGGCATTGCGGAAGAAGACTATTCCGATGGTTAAAGTTTTATGGAGAAATCAGGATATGGAAAGCCCGACTTGGGAGTTGGAGTCGGCTATGAGGGAGGCTCACCCTCATCTGTTTCCCTGATCTTGTGCTTGGTATGTTCTATTTTATTATTTATATAGCCCTTTCCTGGCTCTTTCTCTCTCCTTTTATAGGAGTGTTGTGAGTAAAGTTTCGAGGCGAAACTTTCTTTTAGGGGGAGTGGCTGTAACGCCCCCGATTTTTCTGTGTTTTGTTTGATCTTTGGCTGGCGTTACGATGGCGTGTTTCCGGCTCTTTGTCGTTGTAGAGCGTGGTCTTAGCTCTTAGGGTTTCCTGTGTAGCCTGTTTGTAGCCTGTTAGCAAGATTCCCCAGCTAGCCGGAGTCCGTTTGATGACTCGGCTGGGCCTCTTAGGGATTTCTTGTGTTTCGGCTTCGGGAGGTGTTATCCCGGGTTTTGTTCGTCGAATGCTAATTTCGACTTCGCAGTTGTGTTCGTAGCATGGGTTTTTAGCTGCGACGTGAATTTCGTCTTTTTCCAAGATGTTTCGGGTCTCGTGTTGTTTTGATATGAGTGTAAATAATTATTATTATGTTGATTGTTTATTATTAAAACTGATATATATATAGTCTTGGGTTAGAATTAGGGATGGGTTCATTTTGTTCTTTTCTTATTTCTCTGCTTGGAAGAAGCCGTCGCCTGTGCGAGAGGGAGGGAACCGCCGGACCACCCTAGCCTTCGGACGCCGTTTTCCTGGAGATTTTGCGGTCGAAATTCGGTTTCGAGAGTGGATCTGGACTGCCCTCGCCGGGATCTGCACTCTTTTTGATCCTCAGCTGGTGCTCTGCGGCTAGATCCGAGAGTGGGGGATGCCGCCGACCAAGCTTTTCTGGTATTGAGGCAAGTGATGTTCCCTCATCCTTGCCATAGTTGATCTTTGTCTTCTTTTGATTAAATTTTTATCTCTTTCTTGCTTAGATCTTAGGTGTATGTTAGGGTTCGTTCCCGATCATGCCGTGGTTAGTGTAGAAAGTTCCAGTTAAAAATCTCAGTTTTCCTGAGGGATTGTGTCTATTAGGGACAGTTTTGATTCGGTTTAGGTCGAGTAGTTGCCATTGCCGATGAATGTTGTACTCTAGAGAGAGAGAGAGTCCTCGTTCTTGTGTTTGGTCGGTTGCTGGATCTGGCTCCTGTAGCCAGTCGGGGTGTCGACACCGTTGTGTCGACACCGGCCAGTCTTGGTGTCGACACTTGGTGTCGACACCGGCCAGTCGTGGTGTCGACACTTGGTGTCGACACCAGCAGCGGCAGTGTCGACACCGGCTGCAGTGGTGTCGACACTTGGTGTCAACACCAGCAGCGGCAGTGTCGACACCTTGTGTCGAGACCGGCTGCAGTGGTGTCGACACTTGGTGTCGACACCAGCAGCGGCAGTGTCGACGCCTTGTGTCGACACCGGCCGCAGGGGTGTCGACACTTGGTGTCGACACCCGCAGCGGCAGTGTCGACACCTTGTGTCGACACCGGCTACAGTGGTGTCGACACTTGGTGTCGACACCAGCCGCGGTAGTGTCGACACCTTGTGTCGACACCGACCGCTGTGGTGTCGACACTTGGTGTCGACACCGGCCGCGGTTGTGTCGACACCTTGTGTCGACACCGGCTTGTCGTGGTGTCGACACATCATGTCGACACTGGGTGCTGCGCTTGTTTTGGGGTCAGGTAGACCCGGGGTTGGTTCTTTTTAGGAGTGCAATGCCGCGTCGGTTGGACCCGACGATTTTTGCCTTGGGTTCGTGTGTTTCTTAGGATTGTTAGTGTGACCTTTCCCTAGGGGGGGGGGCTTTGGGTGTTCGGCTAATTCCTCCATGCCGACTCTTGGGTTGTGGCAGGTGGTGGAGTTTTGGTGGCCTCTGGAGGGGTGGTTTTATGTGGAGAGCTGTGTCCACCGCCTTTTTGCCCCGGTTTGGGTTGGTGTGTGTGGGACCCTAAAGCTACCACTGTTTGACCCCTTAGCCCTTTTTGGGTCTGATTTTGGTTATGTATTGAGACCCATGTTCTGACCACTGCCACTTACCCACGTGTTAGGACTGTTAGTCCCTTTCTTGTTTATGCTTTCTTTTCTTTTAGCATATATATATGTCTTGTTGTTGTTGCAGACTCTTTTGGTAGGGCATTATGATTTTATTGCTCGCACTTGCTGTGCTCTGCTGTGCTCTAGACAGTACTCTCTTCTTACTGTTACCCCTTTTCTTTTGCTTATAGCAGTTTGTTGCCGGGTTGGTAAATCCTTCTTCTTATTTGCTAACTAATCTATTGCTCTATTTACCTCTTGATTGTTTCCTTGCTGAGGTGTTCTTTTCTTGAATGCCTCAGGTCCAGGTTGTAGCCAGTTCAGCGGCTAGTTCTTTTGGAGGGGCTTGTTGGTGGCCTCTAGGGTAGCTGAGATAGCTGGTCCCCGTTTTGTTGTGAGGTAGTTCTTTACTCTTCTGTATAGACATACATACTCGCCAGTGGGTTCGTGTCAGGTTGTTGACGCCCACTGGTGGCTTCTTGTGATGCTGGATATGAATTTAAACTGCTGATTTTGCCTATTTTATGCTTGGTTACTTGCTTCTGGGAAGGATTTATGCTAGGTTGCATGTTAGATATTTTAAAACCTAAAAGTATTATTATATGTACCCCATGCATAACATGTTTCTAAAGCAAAGACACTATTTTTCCTTAACGTAAAAGACTATTTTTCATACCTACTATATTCACCTTAGAGTCATGCAGGCATAAGTCGTCCCTCGGGGACACTTATGCTCATTTAGGTTGTCAAAAGTATTTTCTGCTGCGTATAAATATAGTTTTAACAGTGGACTAGCTGATCCACCGGGCCGAGGGATACGACCATTCAACATAACTGATTTTCTTTCATATTTAATCAACAATTTTCCTTAAAATCTAACGTCTGGAGTTTTGCCTGAGCGTGTGCAGTTATCCCCTGCACGACGTGGCATCACGGCACGTGTTTTCTCTTACTCTAATACGATTTTACCGTTGAGAAAATGCGGGTTGTGACAGGAAGTCACTGCTGCTTTCGGTACTGCTGAGCAGGTTAGGATCTGGAGAAGAACAAATGCTAAGGCGGAGTTCATTCTGAAGAGAGCCGTGTCTCCGGAACTGTTTGATCACATCGTTGGGTGTGAGTCGGCTGCTGATATATGGACAACCATTGATGAGTTGTTCAATAGGAAGAATGTGGCGCGGCTTCAGTTCCTGGAGAATAAGTTGGCCAGGGCAACTCAGGGAGAACTTTCCATCTCCAAGTACTTCTTAAAGATAAAGAGCTTGTGTGCTGAGCTGTCGGCACTGGATCCTGATGTGCCTACCTCTGAGGCAAAGATGAAAAGGCACATCATCCGCGGCTTACGGAAGGAGTATGTCTCCTTTGTCACATCTGTTCAAGGGTGGGCTACTCAGCCATCTTTGCTGGAGCTGGAGAATCTGCTGCCTCGCAGGAGAGCTTAGCAAGGCAGATGGCTGGAGTGAATCTGAATCAGGAAGGCAGCGAAGCTCTCTTCTCAGGAAAGAAGAAAGGATGGGAAGGGAAGAAGAAGAAGAAGGTGCAGGCCACTGGTGAGAAGGAGACTTCAACTTCATATCCACCGGAGAGGAGCAATGCTCCTAAGGACTGGAAGAAGAATCTGAAGTGCTACCGGTGTCATCAGCAAGGGCACTTCAAGCGGGACTGCAAGGTCAAACTGCAGCCTGGGCATGCTGCGGGAAAGGAGGAAGCTTGCTCAAGAAGTGAAGAAGCAGAATGGGGCGGAGCTTTCATGACGGGCACTTGTGTCCGGGCCTTGTCTGTTGAGGACTTCAACAACAAGTGGATCGTGGACTCCGGGTGTGGTCATCACCTCACCGGAGACAAATCAAAGTTCACCTCCATGCAGGCTTACTCAGGTAATGAAGCTATTATCACTGCTGATAATATTATTTATGCAGTAGAGAAAGAGGGGGTCGTGTCTTTAGGTAGTGATCAGGGGCCACTCACGTTAAGGAGTGTGTATCACGTGTCGGGCATGAAGAAAAACCTCTTCTCGGTTACCAATTCGGTGGACGCTGGGTATCACATTCTGTTTGGGCCAACAGACGTGAGGTTCCTTCGCAACGTATCAACGGTAAAGGCTGATGTTACTCATGTTGGGAGGAGGGTGAAGAACTTGTTTGTTCTTTCCACCAGTGCTTATGTTGATAAAATGAGAGCCAATGATAGTGCTTCTATCTGGCATGAGAGGCTGGGGCATGTTAGCATGGACAAGCTGAAGGCGATGGCGAGTAGAAGTTTGGTGAGGGGGTTGCCGAAGTTGTCCTCCTTTGGTGATGGGCATGTTTGTGCGGGCTGTCAATACGGTAAGGCACATCACCTTCTGTTTGATAAATCACAAATAAGGAGCAAGAAGCCACTGGAGTGTATTCATGGCGACCTGATGGGACCGACGGTTACTGCTAGCCTTGGTGGAAGCAGATACATACTTGTCTTGGTTGATGACTACTCAAGGTATACTTGGGTGTACTTCTTAAAGGAGAAGTCGGAAGCCTTCCGTTTGTTTGTGGAGTTCAAGGAGTTGGTAGAAGGCCGGCTTGACTTGCGGATTAAGAAGCTTAGAACTGATAACGGAGGTTAGTTTGTCTCCTCCGAGTTTTGGAACTTCTGCAGGAAGCACGGGATCCAACGAGAGCTTACTTGTGCTCACACTCCACAACAAAATGGGGTAGCGGAGCGGAAGATCCGTCATCTGATGGAGACCTGCAAATGCTGGCTTCATGCGAAAGATATCCCAAGTCCTTTTGGGCGGAGGGGATGTATTGTGCTGCTTATATTATCAACCGGATGCCACTCAGCCCTATCAACATGAAGACTCCTGTTGAGCTGTTGTTGAAGGAGAAACCGAGTGTTGGACACCTTCGGGTGTTCGGTTCAACTTGCTACGTGCATGTCCCGGATGCTTCACGGACAAAGCTGTATGCGAAGGCAAGGAAACTTGTCTTTGTTGGCTATGATGAGCGGAAGAAGGGATGGAAATGCATGGACCCTGTGACAAAGAAGTTCGTGGTGTCAAGAGACGTTGTCTTTGACGAGCTGACATCATATGGAGGTGGCTCGGTGGAGCTAACTGGAAGTAGCAAGGTTGATGAAGCACCGGTGGAGGCTGCTGAAGGCTTGGAAGAGGAGCTCGCTGTTTCACCAGCAGCTCCTGTTGCTTCTAACTCCGAGGATGAGCCTTCTGGCTCAGGAAACAGGGGGAGCACTGCTCAATGCTTGCCCCAGGTAGGAGTGGAGCCTGAAGAAGCAACGGAAGCCGTGAGCAAGGAGCCGAGTCTTCGGAGATCGAAGAGGGTGGTTAAGCCACCGGCTCGGTACTGTGATGGGAATGCAGTGAGCTTTGTCTCCTGCTTCTTTGCAGGTCCTCTAGATGAGCGAGAGCCTGCAAACTTCAATGAGGCCACTGGAGTGAAGGAGTGGGAAGATGCAATGAAGGAAGAGATTGATGCTCTGAAGAAGAATGAAACCTGAGACCTTGTGCCCAAGGTTGATGGCATTACTCCGGTTACTTGCAAGTGGGTGTATAAGTTGAAGAAGAAGGCTGATGGGAGCATTGATCGTTTCAAGGCTCGCCTGGTCGCTGGAGGATTCTCACAGCAGTATGGAGAAGACTATGAGGAGACATTCAGTCCAGTTGCGAAGATGACTTCTGTAAGAGTGGTGATCGCCTTGGCTGCTAGCAAGGGATGGAGGTTGTGGCAACTCAATGTGAAGAATGCCTTTCTTTACGGAGAGATTGACAAGGACATCTTCATGGATCAGCCGCTTGGTTTTGTCTCTAAAAAGCATCCAGACTATGTCTGCAAACTCAGGAATGCTCTCTATGGGTTGAAGCAAGCTCCTAGAGCGTGGTATGGGAAGATTGCAGAGTACTTGCAATTCTGTGGATACCTTGCTTCCAACTCGGATTCAAGCTTGTTTGTCAAGAAGAAGGGGGAGCTACGAGTCTTGGTCCTGCTGTATGTGGATGACATGATCATCACAGGGAATTCGAAGGGGGAAGTATCAAGGCTCAGGGCTGAGCTTGCTATACGCTTCGAGATGAAAGACTTGGGAGAGTTGCATCACTTTCTCGGTCTGGAAGTGGAGAGGAAGGAGCGCGAGGTTCTCATTAGCCAGAAAGGGTATGCTGATCGCATTGTGAAGCGGTTCGGCATGGGCGAAGGGAAGAAGTCTCTACTCCACTGGAATCTGGGCTGAAGCTTTGACGAGATGAGGGAAGGGTTCTTCATGATCCCTTGTTGTTCAGGGCTCTTGTTGGGAGCTTAATTTACCTGACGATTACAAGGCCGGATATTGCTTATGCTGTTGGCCGAGTAAGTCGGTATATGGCTAAACCAAGGCAATCTCATCTAGTGGCGGCAAAGTGAATTCTGAAGTATGTCAAGGCTTCTTCTGACATGGGACTCCTCTATAGAAGGGACGCGGAGTTTGCGTTGCTCGTGTACACGGATGCTGACTATGGCGGTGATTCGGATGATCGAAGGTCTACTTCAGGTTATGTGTTCACTTGCGGTTCAGCAAGCATCTCGTGGTGTAGCAAGAAGCAGGACTCGGTGTCGGTTTCAACCACGGAGGCAGAGTATAAGGCTTCGGCCTTGGCTGCTCGGGAAGCCGTTTGGTTGAGGAGGCTTATAGAGGATTTTCATGAAGAAGTGCAAGGGCCTACTTTACTCTGGGGTGATAATGAGAGTGCTCTCAAACTGGTTAACAATCCAGTGTGTCATGCCAGGACCAAGCATATAGAGATTGATCACCACTTCATCAGGGAGAAGGTGTTGGAGGGGTCTCTGCTGGTCGTGTATGTTCGGAGTGAAGATAATCTTGCTGATATCTTCACGAAGACACTGTCGAAGGGGCCTTTTGAACGCTTGCGCAGCTTGCTGGGCTTGGTCACCACTTCCCACTTCAAGGGGGAGTGTTGAAATTTGTGAAGTGGAAGTGGGTGACGGGACAGGCCGAGCGGCCTGGGGCGGACAGCTTTGGCGGACTAGGCGGACTGGGCGGACTGTGATGTGCGGCCTGGTGGAAGGTCTAGTGGAAAGCCGACTGTCTTCTGAGCGGCTTGTTGCATGGAGTCCGCGGACTATGTGGCCTGGTTTCTGCGGATAGGGTGTTTGCTGATTGGCTTTGCCAAGGAGCGGCTTGAGCGGATGGAGGCTTGCGGACTGGTGCATTGCTCTGTGGCCGCGGGTGCAAGCCTGTGCTGATAGGCGGTTTGGCTCATGTTCGCGGGAAGCTTGCGGACTGTTGTGTCCGCAGTTTGGGCTGGTGCGGACTGAGCTTAGAGCTTGGCTGAGGCCTTGTCGAGATCTGGTGGAACAGCAGGTGCTTTGCTGTGGAGGTCATTTGGCGTACTGGTTTTGGAGTCCGGGGATGGCTGCTGCGTTGGACAGGAGTGCAAGGAGCTCGCGGACTGATGGCGGTCTGTGCTAGGGTGTTTTTGTAACAGCCCGATATATCCTGTGGGGCCCCGGCCGGACCTTCTAGAATATATCATATGAACGGATGGGGTTGTTACAGTTTTGGCGGACGGGAGTATTGTGTCCGCCATGCTCGCATTGGCCTTTGATGGTTTTGGACTTGGTCACACTTTGTGCCAAGACCATGGTGTCTGCGGTATCCGCCAAGTCCGCTGTGACTGGGCGGACTGTTGTTGTCTGCCTTTGGTCGTGGACTTGTGGCGGATTGAGGTGTGTCTTGCGGACTGCCTCGGGTTGGTGCGGACTGCCATTGAAGGGGGTTGCTGTCCTGTAGTGGGTGGAGCTTTGCGGGCTGATGCCTTGTCCGCATAGCTTTGGCGGACTAGAGAGGGTTCGTCAATGGTTGCCTTGCTCCTGGCGGTTTTCCTTGGTATCCGGCTAAGTCCTTGCGGACTCGGCGGATGGAGTTTTGCTATCGCGTGGGCGGGGGCTGTGTCGCTATCTCTTGGGCGGTGACCACACTCCTCACCTTGCCTATAAATAGGACCCCCCTGGCACATCTATAGTAATCTAAGTAACTTGAGTGAACAGTAAGTTGGGTTGAGCGAAGTGCTGCGGTCTCAGTTTGTCAGTCCGCGCGGATTGTTTCAGTGCTGACGTTTGCTGTGTGTAGGTCGCGCGGGTAGCTTCAAGGAGCCTGGAGTTTGGCTGTGACTTCGGTCAAGTACTTGGAAGTGTGCGATCTCTGCGGACTCAGCAGGAAGTCGCTCTGCGGCTTGTCAGTTCTGTTTCATCTTTGCCAGCATCAATAACCTGTCCACCGGCTTCAGGAAGGTAGGGGTGTTCCTCAGTTCAGGTTCAGCAGGAGGCGAATAACGGTGTGTCCGCGCGGCCTCGCGGCTTCGGCGGACTCCGTGGTTATTCGGCGGATTGCAGCTTAGCTTCGGCGATCTCAGCGGACTCGGCGACCTCGGCGACCTCGCGGTCTCGGCGGACTCCGGTTCTGTCCGCCCGGATTGTTTTTTGGTGATTTCTGTTTACAGCTGTTATACTCGCGAAATCATGTCTCGCTATATATGTCTCGTGTTGTAAAGAAGTGAATGAATAAAAGACCTGCTTGTGCTTCCATTATTTGTTGGGATTAACCTTTGTTCCTTGGTTTCCGCTGGTTCAACGTGAGAACTGGGTAGTGCCGAAGATATAAATTTGGCGTTTGGGCTATCTTGCTGACCACGTTGAGAAAATTTAACAACAACGGCACATTGGTAGGGACACGCACGTGTCTCTACCCGTATCATACATTTCATCGATCTCGACACGTTCTGTCGAGTTAAATTGGTCACACACACAAACACACACACGCACACACACACACACACACACACACACACACACACACGGGTTGGCCCGTGTATTGCATCATGGTGTCGACACCAAAGTGTCAACACCTCAACATATGCGTGTCGACACACTATGTCGACACCTGGTTCCAGTGTGTCGACACAGTATGTGTGGACACACGGTGTCGACACCAGTATGTCCACACGTCAACCTATGTGTCAACACCTTGACCCAGTGTGTCGACACAGTGTGTGTGTCGACACCTCAACATCAGAGTGTCGACATACTATGTCGACAACATGACTCCATTGTGTCAACACCTCGACACCAAAGTGTTTGACTAATGACTCGGGTGATACAAATCCTATTCACACGTGGTGCCCAGTTGTCAGCAATCACCCGAACCAAAGTCAGCTCTCCTGACTCAAAAATACGTATGAGGGGCCTAGCGCGATTCGGGATATTACAAATCCTATAAACAAAATAAAAGTTTTCGTCCCCGAAATCAGGCTTAGGCTATGGGGAGAAAAGCATAGCAGAAAATATAATATGCTTTTAAATAAATTTACCTTGAACAAACAACTCCAGGTAGTGTTTTTGCATCAAATCCATTGGCTCACATGTATACTCCTCCTTCTAGTGATTAGACCATAGCACCTTTACCAAGGGAACACTTTTGCGGCGTAACTTTCTTGTCTCGCTATCTACGATCCGCACCGGCTCTAGTCGCATAGACCTATCAGATGCCACAGCACCATCGGTTGTGGGGATGTACTGATCGGGCCGTAACAGCGCCTTCCAAAGCAAAGCCACATGGAACACGTCGTGGAGGTTCTCTAGCTCGGGCAGTAACTCCAACTAATAGGCCAACGGGCCAATCCTTTCCAATATAGTATAAGGCCCAACATACCTTGGGCTGAGCTTTTTCACACCACGCACGCGTGACACTCCATGTATCGGTCGGATTTTCAGGAACACCTTATCACCCACTTGAAACTCCACCATCTGGTTCCTTGCATTGTAATACTTCGCCTGCCGACTTTGAGCCTCCAACATGCGATCCCGTATCACTCTAACCGCCGCATCAGTATCATTAATATATTCAACACCCAAAGCTTTCGGTTATTCATCTTGCACCCAAGACAAGGTAGTTCTACACCTTCTTCCATAAAGAGCTTCATGAGGAACAATGTCGATACTAGCCTGGTTGTTGTCGTTGTAGGAGAATTCTACCAACGGTAAGAGTCTTTCCCACGGCTCTCCTATATCCAACACACATAATCTCAACGAATCTTCCAATGTCCGGATGGTCCTTTCAGATTGCCCGTCCGTCTGAGGATGAAACGCGGTGCTGAAGGTAAGGCGCGAGCCCAAATATGCATGTACCGCTTTCCACTCCTTGGAGGTAAACCGACCATCACAATCAGACACGATCGTCTTAGGAACGCCATGGTACCGTACGAATTGCTCCAGAAAGAGGCGTAATAAGACATCCACATGAGCTTCTTTCTTCATTGGGATAAACCGGGCTACTTTCGTCAGGCGATCAACTATCACCCACACCGAATCATTTCCTGAGCGTGAGCGAGGTAACCCATGGAAAAAGTCCATGGAGATATCCTCAAACTTCCACTCAGGGATGGGCAACGATTGTAGCAAACCACCGGGACTCTTGCATTCTGCCTTCACCCTTTTGACAAGCTTCGCAATGTGTAAAAAAATATTGGACATCCTTTTTCATTCTCGGCCAACACATGGTCTTCCGTAAGTCGGCGTAGATCTTAGCAATGCCCGGGTGCGCTGAATATTGAGAGCAATGAGCCTCTCTCAAGATATCCTCCCGGATTTTACCGCCTTTGGGAATGTAGAGCCAGCCTCGAAAATAAACGAGGCCGTCTTTTAGCGTATACTCATCCGTAGTCCCATCTTCGATTGACTTGATTGCCGGGGCCGGGGCTGCATCCACTCCTTGCTCCACTCTAATTCTGTCCCAGATATCACAAACTATGCTCATGCTTGACAAGTACTCTGTATACTCTGTCGAAGGAGCCTTAAACACCAAAGTAATATCCATCTCCTCAATCATCTGAGTCAACTCCATACTCATCAATCGAGCCTCTGAGCTAGAGCCTGGTACCTTCCTAATCAATTCATCGGCCACCGAGTTCGCCTTTCCGGGGTGGTAGTTTATGGTGAACTCATAGTCACATATGTTGGAACACCCTATTATTAATTTGGGTCAGGATCACTATGTCTCTAGGAAACCAATGTTTGACCTCCTGTATAGTCCTAAAGGTCAATTAGAATTGAGTCTAAGGGTTAGAAGTCTAGGTTTGGAAGCTGCCCTGAAGACCAGGATTTTCTGTTTGGAGACTAAGTCATATCGTCGAGCTCAGCACGACGATTCGTCGAACTCCGATCGACGATCGTCTAGCTCAACTTCGACAGATCGTCGAACTCCATTCGACGATCGCTGAGCTCAACTTCTTCATATCGTCGAACTCCATTCGACGATCGGTGAGCTCAGTTCGACGATCTTGACTCAGCTTTGGATCTCTATCTCTGAGCTCAGTTCGATGATCTTTGAGCTCAGATCGACGATATTTTGCTGCTGTATGAGTCCATATCGCTGAGCTCAGTTCGACGATAGCAGAGCTCAGTTCGACGTTTTCAGATGACTTCAAGGATTCTTCCAGATTCAAATTCAAATCAGTTAAGGAGTTATTCTGCAATTAATTCTGAAGATTTCCTAGCCGTTTTCATTTATCTCTGGACCAAGTTTCAAGGGATTTTCAAGGAATATTTCTGTGGACTTTCCTCCAGAAGAGTTTTTGCAATTAAGGATGCAATTAATGCAGGCCAACGGCTATTCTTGACAGAGAATGTTTTTCCATTCTGTATCAGAGAATAAAAGAAGAAGAATTTTTTGAATCTCTTAGACAGAAGACAGATCACAGATACACACATAGACAGACATCAGTATTCTTCAGAACAAAAAAAAATATTCTGTCTCAAAGAATTCTCAAGAACACACATCAAGGGAGATCATCTTTTTCTGAAATCTTCAGATCTCTCTAGTGTTCAAGTGTTAAAGGCCAACATATTTCAAGACTCCAGACATCCAACATTTCAGTTATTGCTGAAATCATCTATTGCTGGAGTTCAACTTTTGAAGGCCTATCACCCTACAGCAAAGCTTCTCTTCCTGAAGCTCTCAAGGACTCAGGGGGAGCTTTGACACCATCAATCCACACAGTCTTCTCAGTTGATCTGAGAAAGAGAAGACTTCCATCACTCTCTCACCCCCTCTCTGTTATGGGTTTCTCAAACTCCCTTCAAAAGTTTGAGTTTGGTTTTTGAGCACCTTGTCAAAAGCTCATTGTTGGCAAGACACCTGATCAAAAAATCTGCTTTGGTTTTTGAGCACCTTATCAAAAGCTCATTGGTGCCTAGGACACCTGATTAACTCATCCTGCAGTGGATTCCTACCTAGGGTGCTAGAAGAGTGGATGTACCCAAGTTTAGGGGAACCACTATATTTCCTTGTGTCTTCTGGTTTTGCTTGTCTTTATTTTTGTTTCTGGCCTTGATTATTCTGTGATTAGCTTTTGATTAGTTTAGCTCTGTAATTAGATTTATACTTGCTTCCCTGCTCACTCTCATTACAACAATTGTTGTAAAAAGTTTTAAAGCACCATATACTCTATTCACCCCCCTCTAGAGTATATCAGATCTAGCTGCACTTTCAATTGGTATCAGAGCGAGGTTGGTTAAACATACCACACCTTGGTGGTTGCACAGGCTAACACTTGAACCCAAAGATCCCAAGTTAGATCTGTTTTCTTTTGTAGTTTATTATTAGATTTTGTTTTCACAAATCATGGCCCAAAACAAAGATATGCTAGCACCAGACCTCCAGTGTGCAATCTATCCAAGTTTGCACTTTGGAAAGCAAGGATCAGACTGTACATGAATTCTATTGACGAAGATATTTTTAACTCTGTTTTGACAGTATGTCCAAGACCTCCAGAGCACTCAAGTACAAATGTTGTTCCACCTCCATCAAGAACAGATGCTGACATCAAGAGATGGAAGGTAGCTGATGCCAAGGCTATGAACATCTTAGCCCAGACAATGTCTGATGACATATTTCAAAAGGTGGCTGAATGCAATTCAGCAAAGGAAATTTGGGACAAACTCTCTGAAATAGTCTCAGGCTCAGCTGATGAGAGAAAGGATAGGAGATCCCACCTCATATCTCAATATGAGAATTTCAAGAAGGGAGAAACTGAGTCAGTGGGAGATATGTACAACAGGCTCAGTCTAATTGTCAGTGAACTCAGGACATTGGATAAAGAGATCTCACTAACTGAACTCAATGACAAAATTCTAATGTGCTTCCCTAGCACATGGGATTCAAGAATCTGGCCAATTAAGGATGCCAGAAGTTTGAATGAGATCACCACTGAAGCTCTATTGGGTAAGCTCAAATCTTATGAGCTACTCATTAAGAATAGAGAAGAAGAACAGAAGGCTGCCTCACCAGCCACAAGAAAAGAGAAGACCATAGCCTTCAAGGCAACTGAAGATCTGCCTGAAGACAAAGTCACAGGCAATGATGAGCTGCTTAGTCTGTTGGCCAAAAGATTTTACAAGATGGCCAGAAAGGACATCAGAAGGAGATCATACAAGTAGCATGATAAGCCAAGGTATGACAAGTCCATTAATAATAATAAAGAAATTGTTTGCTTTGGTTGCAGGAAACCAGGGCACATAGTTCCTTACAATCCAGAAAACAAAAACAAGGACAGAAGGGACAAGAGAGAAAGAAGAAAGGAGAAAAACTCCAAGAGGAATGGCAATGGCAAACCCTCATCAAGCAAAAACAAACATACAAGAAAGGGGTTTGTTGCTGAATCCTGGAGTGAGACTGAAGAGGAGTCAGAAGCCTCATCCAGCTCCAGTGATGATGAGGATGATGCAGAAGAGAAAGAGTTCTGCATGATGGCAATCAATGCCTCACAACATAATTCAGAAGAAGAGGAGTCAGAGTCAGACTCAGAGACTCAACCTGAAGAAGATCAGGTAATCAGTTCTTTTGATTTTAACTCAGAGGACTTTAAATCTGAATTTAAATCATTGTGTTTAGACCTGCTAAAATCTGAGAAAGAAATTATCTCTCTCAGAAATCTTCTATCTGAACACAATACTTTAAAGTCAGAAAACCTCAAACTCTCTCAGGAGTTGAAGTGCTGTAGGGAGCAGATAGCTTCACTAAAAAGTGGGCTATCTGAGGCCAAGAAGCTTGAAGAATCCCTTAATGGGAGAAGCATCAAGCTGATGGACATCACAAGCACAGTGAACTCCAGATTTAATAGTACACTATGCTTGGGTGCTTCATCCAGCCAACCCATAGTTCTAACAACTCCAATCAAATTCATTTCTGATAAAGGAAAGGGAGTTGTAGAGGTTGCTAGGAAAAATTCTGATTTGCCCAAGAAAACCAAGTCCCAGCAGAAATCGTCGAACAGAGATCGACGATCGCCGAATGAAGATCGAGGATCGCCGAACGCAGATCGACGATCTCAGCCAAAATCGTCGAACGCAGGTCGACGATCTCAAATACCTGAACTCAGTCATAGTCGACCGTCGAATGGAGCTCGACGATCTGACACAAGATCGTCGAACGCAGCTCCAAGATCGTCGAACAGAGGTCAGAGCTCTGGAAAATTTTTCAAGGGCAAATCAAAATTCAATCCTAAGGGTCCTTCATCCCAAATCTTTAACCCTTATACTGAATGGATTATACCTCCAAGGAGATATCATCCTGAAGGATATGAGAGTCAACCTGGGATGCCTTTCATTTCAGAATTTAAAGGTTATCAACCTAGGCCCAAGGTAAACTGGGTCAAAAACAAATGAATTGTCTTATGTGCAGGTGAAGACCTATCCAACATCTAACCAGCAATGGTACTTGGAGAGTGAGTGCTCTAAGCACATGACAGGGAACAAGGACAACCTCACTTCCTTTAGAGCCAAGCTTGGGCCCAAAGTTATCTTTGGTGATTCAAACTTTGGACAGACTAAAGGATATGGTGCAGTCCAGATTGGATCAGTAACTTTCAAGAAGGTAGCCTATGTGGAAGGACTGAAGCACAACTTAATAAGCATCAGTCAGCTGTGTGATGAAGGCTATCAGGTGACCTTCAGCAAAGCCTTATGCAAAATCAAGTCAGAGGACAACACAACTGTGTTGACAGGTAAAAGGAAAGGTAACATCTATCTAGTAGATTTTCTTTCAACTAATGTAGATATTTGCCTGTTTAATTCTGTCTGTAGACCAAACATTTTATGGCATAAGAGACTAGGACACCTAAACCTTTGAACTATTGCTAGGCTATCCAAGGACAACCTTGTTAGAGGACTACCTTCTGGCCCCTACAAGAAGGAAGGACTCTGCAGGGCTTGTCAATTAGGCAAGCAAACTAAAAACAGCTTTAAGTCACTTAATAAGAGTGATTCACCTAGGATATTATATCTGTTACACATGGATCTTTTTGGAACCATCACAGTACAAAGCCTAGGAGGGAAATCTTACACTTTAGTAGTTGTAGATGACTTCTCTAGATTCACTTGGTTGTTCTTTCTAAGGAAGAAGTCTGATAACTTTAAGTGTCTGACAGAGTTTCTCAAATGTATACAGATTGAGTTCAATACTCACATTGCCCTGATCAGAAGTGATCATGGGACAGAGTTTGATTCTCTTCTTATGCAAGAGTTCTGTCAGAGTGAAGGGATCAGGCATACTTTCTCAGCTCCTAGAACTCCTCAACAAAATGGGGTAGATGAAAGGAAAAATAGAACCCTTATTGAATCTGCCACTACATTGTTGTCAGATGCTCATCTACCTCTATCCTCTTGGGCAGAGGCAGTGAAAACCTCCAACTATGTGCTGAATAGAAGTTTGATACATAAACTAAAGGGAAAGACTCCCAATGAATTACTCAAAGGAAAGAAACCTAAAGTTGATTATTTTAGAGTCTTTGGTTGTATTTGCTACATACATAATAATGACAAGAAATATTTAGCAAAATTTCAAGCTAAAGCTGATGAATGAGTGTTTCTGGGATACTCCAAGATCAGCAAGGCTTACAGGGTTTATAATAAATCATCTCTAAAAATTGAGGAATTTGTTCATATATCATTTGATGAATCTAACATGTCTTTCAAGGAGAAGATCCCTTCCGGTTACCCAAAGGGATGAAAGCAGTGAAGATGAAGAAAGTGCTCAATATATTGAAGAACAACTTGAAGAGCCAGTTATTGTACCACAAGAGGAAACAACAACACAGGTTGGTGAACAATCAACACCCCCTGTTGATTTAGTAACATCAAGAGACCATCCAATTTCCCAAATAATTGGAGACATCTCAGCTGGTGTGCAAACCAGAAATCAGGTCAACCAAGACCTGTTGCACACCTGCTTCCTATCTCAAATTGAACCTCAGTCCATTCAAGATGCAGAGCAAGATCCACACTGGATCATTGCAATGCAAGAGGAGTTACATCAATTTGAGAGGAACAAAGTATGGGAACTAGTGCCAAAGCCTAAAGATCACTCCATTGTTGGAACAAAGTGGGTATTCAGAAACAAACTGGATGATCAAGGAGTAATTATAAGGAACAAGGCAAGGCTAGTTGCTCAGGGATACTCTCAAGAAGAAGGAATAGAGTACGACCAGATTTTTGCACCAGTTGTAAGATTGGAAGCCATCAGAATATTCTTAGCTTATGTAGCACATAAAGGCTTCAAGGTATATCAGATGGATGTCAAAAGTGCATTTCTAAATAGAGATATCAAAGAGGAAGTATATGTCAGACAACCTCCAGGTTTAATCTCTCCAACTTATCCTGATTATGTTTTTAGATTGAATAAAGCATTATATTGTCTCAAACAAGCTCCTAGAGCATGGTATGAGACCCTAGCATGCTTTCTCTTGGAAAATGGTTTTATAAGGGGTAGAGTAGACCAAACTCTTTTTATTAGAACCCATAAGTCCCATACCCTACTAGTACAGATTTATGTAGACGATATTATTTTTGGTTCTATTGACTCCAAATTGTGCAGAAGGTTTTCCAACCTAATGCATTCTAAATTTGAGATGAGTAGCATGGGAGAGCTATCCTTCTTCCTAGGATTGCAAGTCAAGCAACATGCTGAAGGCATCTTTATTTCTCAAACCAAATATGCAAATGAATTGGTTAAGAAATTTGGCATGTCTGAAGCATCTTGTATGAAAACACCCATGCCTACTAATGCTGTATTTGATGCTGATGAACATGGGAAACCTGTTGATCAGACAACATATAGAGCAATGATTGGCTCTTTACTGTATCTTACAGCTAGTAGACCAGATATAATGTTTGCTACATGTATATGTGCTAGGTTCCAAGTAAGCCCTAGAGAGTCACACCTAACATTAGTAAAGAGGATTCTCAGGTATGTTAAAAGTTGTCCAAATCTAGGTCTCTGGTATCCAAAAGATTCAGCATTTGATTTAACTGGATTTTCTGATGCTGATTATGCTGGATGCAGAATTGACAGGAAAAGCACCAGTGGAACTTGTCAGTTCCTTGGTGACAGACTTGTCTCTTGGTTTTGTAAGAAACAGACTTCTGTGTCAACTTCAAGTGCAGAAGCTGAATATATGGCTGCATGCAGTTGTTGCTCACAAATCTTGTGGATTCAAAACCAACTCCTAGACTGTGGCTACAACTTAGAGAAGTCTAAAATCTTTTGTGATAACACCAGTGCAATTTCTATAGCTCAAAATCCAGTCCTCCATAGTAGGACAAAACACATAGAGATTAGGCATCATTTCTTACGGGACAATGTTGAAAATAATAAAATTGAACTACAATATATCCCAACTGATTTACAAAGGGGAGATATTTTCACCAAGCCCTTGGATGAAAAGAAACACACCTTCTTCCTAAATCAGTTAGGAATGTTAGATGGAGGAAGTCTTGAATAATATCCAAGATTTTGAAAGCTTAAAAATTGACCAAGACTAGGCAAACATCCTGATTTTTCTTAGTGTCTAGAGTCTTTCTGATCTCTGAACTGCGCTCGACGATTTTCCCCCAGATCGTCGAACGGAGATCGACGATTTCTGAAAAACGTCGACCTGAGTTCAGCGTTTCTCAGATAGTATGAACTATCTCTTCCGGTCAACGATCGTTGAACGGTGCTCGATGATTTTTTTCTTTGAACGATCGTCGAACAGAGCTCGACGCTCTCCAATATCATCGAACGAAGATCGACGATGTTGAAGACTCTTCAGATTCCTTTAAAATCCTCGATCGTCAAACTGAGTTCAACGATCTTTCCAATTCTGCGTCGAACCCTAATATAAAATTCATTTTTCGCTGTCGTTCTCCTTTGCGCTTTCGATTTCTCTGCAAGAACTTTCTTTCCCTCCAAACAGTTCTGCACTTGGTCGTTTTGTTTGTTGAATTTTTGCAGGTACCCATGGCTGTGTCTGTTGCTGTTCTCGCCGCCATTGAGTTTGATGCTGGCTTCGACATCGACATGGAATACTTCAGCACAACCGACCAGGCTTTTCAGGATATCTTGGGGTTATTCAAAGAGCAGAACCTTACAGCAATCATGACTACAAGGATCAATCTTGCATCTGATGAGATTAAGGAATGAGTCTACACTGCCCACAATCAGGACAACTCCAACATTGTTGGATCAATATCTGGCACACAGGTACCTCTGACCCCAGCAATTTTAACAGAGGTTTTTGATTTGAGAACTGGTGGAGATACTGCTAACTTGTCTGGAGAAGAGTATGCTGAACTGTTTGCCAGAATGGGTCATTCAGAGGCTAACCCTAGCAAGTTCTTGAAAAAGAACCTTTCTGTGGAATACAGATTTCTGGCAGATGTAGTTGGGAAAGTGCTACTGGCTAGGCACTCTGCTCATGATACAATCTCAAGGTATCAGCTCTGTCTAATGGGAGCCCTTGTAGACAGGAAGAATTTGAATTGGGGAGAAGTATTCTTTGACCTTATCAAGAAGAAGATAAATAAAAGTTTTGTAAACTTTGGAAGAATTATAGGGGTGTTTCTGCAGCACAGGTGCCCTGCTTTGCTGGACTCTTCTGGAATCCACATCAATGCATCCAAGAGACTGTCTTGTGCCCTCTTTGGAAAATGGGACAGACAAATCAGCAAGCCCAGCAGGCCCTCCTCCAGCACTCCTTCAGGCACAAGGACTCTCAGAGTCACTTCCCCACAGGTCTCTGCCCCTGCAGATGACCTGCCTGCTGTTGTTGCTCCTCCTCCTCCTCCAATTCCATCCCTTCCCATACCATCTATCATTACAACTCCATCCACCATCATCATCTCCAGCCCCTCTCCAACATCTACACCATCACCAGTCCCTACTCTTCCACTTACAGAAGACCAATTCCATCCCTTATTCTCCTACCCTCAACCAGATATCACCTCATCACCCTCCATTCCTTCCTTCACCCTCATTGATGATTCCTTTATGGATGATTCACCATCCTCTCCTCCTGAGCTACCCTCATCCTCAATATCCTATCAAGATCTTCTACAAGAGATAATTGACCAACCCACATTCACCCCATCTATCTTCATTCCACTGTCCTCCATATCCACCTTAACCACACCTTAGCTATCCCTGCCCCCACTTCACCAGCTCTCCACTACCATCACCCACAGCTGCTCCTCCATCTTCTACCTCTGCTCCAGTCACCCTTGAGCAAGTAGATATTCCAGCCCTTGCTGACAGGCTGTATGACTTGCTAGCCCCCAGGCTATCTCTTCTTTTGGAGACATCCTTGGCTCCCTTACTCCTGTCAGTGGCAGCCCTCTCTGTCAGGCTCTCATCTCTTTTCCCTCAGGCAGCCCCTTCTGCAGTGTGCCTTGATCCAGCCATGTCTGAATCTAGGCAGGGGGAGATGCCCTATGAACTGGGTCTGCCTGTTGCTGCTGTTTATGTGAGCCTGTCTGCTGCTGCTGGTGCTGTTGATGTCTCAGTGAGCCTGCCTACTGCTGTTTCTTCAGCTTCAGTTCTTGTTGCTGCTGCTGCTGTGTCTCAAGATCAAGTTCCTCCTGCTGCAGTATTTGCATTAGACCTCAGGTCTTTGCTTTCAAACTTTGATCAGTTATATTTCAGCTGTCTGCCAGAGATAACTGCTGTCCAGCCCCCAGAGGATCTGTCAAAGGCCCTTGTGCCATTCTCTTGCTGTGACCCAAGCATCATCACCTCTTTTGTCCACTCAGTATATGCTGCTTCTTCTTCTGATGAAAGCATTGTTGTTGCTTCTGATGTTGTTGCCTCTACTACTGCTGAAAATTTTGACACTGCTGCTGATATTTCTGTTATTACTGTTGAACCAATCTCTAAGGAAATTCTTATGACAGAGGCACCTGAGTTTGAGCCTTCTGCATCTTCTGATGATATTCCTACTGTTGCTGCTGCTGTTGTTACTTCTCCAGAACCTGTTGCTGCTGCTGTTGTTACTGCTTCCACTTCAATTGCAACACCTTCTGTATCTGCTGCTGTTGATACTGTTTCTATTTCTACTGCTTCTGCTTCAACATCTGCTGCTACACCCTCTGCTGCCTCATCTGTTTCCATACAACTCAAGAAGGATTTGATGAAGAAAATTGATGCCCTTTATGATGATCAGAGTTCTGAAAGTGATGAGTTCAGAACAGACTCTGATGATTCTTCTGCTACCATTGCTAGGAAAAGAAAGGTAAGGAGCAAAGCCATGAAGAGAGTACCTCCTGCCAAGGTCAAGGATAACAATGATATACCATACTACATTCTTCATGATTGCCCTATCACTGAGCACTGGATGCAGTACTCTAAGAATCAGCTGAAAGCAATGAAAAAGAAGAGGAAATATGAAAAGGGTTCTTCACAATTCCAACACTCTCATCCTCCTCCACCACCTCCTCCTGATGCAGGTGCAGGTGGAAGTTCTGCTGCTCAACCCCCTGCTAGAAGTCAGGCCCCCTATCAGCCTCATGCTAGATCTTATAATAGGGGAAGCCAATCCAGGGATTCTCAATCAAGGAGAGGAGGATACAGAGGCAACCAAAGAGATTTCTAGGTCTACTCCAAAGGATACTCAAGGCAACACCCATACTCCAGGGGAGGACAAATTTCTTCTGACACCACATCTGGTCCTTTTCCCTATAAATTAAGGGAAACTGTGTCATCCAGGCCTCCTCAGGACCATCTTTCTAACAGATATGAGCCATCAGTACCTTTTGAAGACCCTGAGAACAATCCAGCTGCTTGGACTACAAGAATGAAAGAACTTGCTGCACTGGATCAGATCAAAAAGGCTAAAGAGCAAGGAAGAGATTCCTCCAATATCTCTACAATGTCTGAACAGAGATAGAAAGATCTAGAAAGATATGCATCAAGCAAATTTTTTGATTCTGACAGGTACATGGAACTGCATCCTGAAGTTGTAGTTCCCAGGCCTAAACATCAAACATCTTTAGGTGCAGCAGATGATACCAGATCAAAGAAGGAAGCCCTCAATCCCAACAGAGAAATCAAACTTGTTAAGGGGAAGGAAAAGAAATGACAATGTAAGGTGACAATCTCTGTGATTTCTGATTATTATCTGGGATGATATATATATGTATATCTCTGTGGTTCTGCTGTCCAGTTTTTCTTTTTGTCTTTCTGTATTGCTGCTTGTATGTTGTTAATTTTTGTTTTTTTTTCAAAGTCTGTAAATAGTAATCCTAACCCAAATACGGGGAGATTGTTGGAACACCCTATTACTAATTTGGGTCAGGATCACTATGTCTCTAGGAAACCAATGTTTGACCTCCTGTATAGTCCTAAAGGTCAATTAGAATTGAGTCTAAGGGTTAGAAGTCTAGGTTTGGAAGCTGCCCTCAAGACCAGGATTTTTTTTTGGAGACTAAGTCATATCGTCGAGCTCAGCACGACGATTCGTCGAACTCCGATCGACGATCGTCTAGCTCAACTTCGACAGATCGTCGAACTCCATTCGACGATCGCTGAGCTCAACTTCTTCATATCGTCGAACTCCATTCGACGATCGGTGAGCTCAGTTCGACGATCTTGACTCAGCTTTGGATCTCTATCTTTGAGCTCAGTTCGACGATCTTTGAGCTCAGATCGATGATATTTTGCTGCTGTATGAGTCCATATCGCTGAGCTCAATTCGACGATAGCAGAGCTCAGTTCGACGTTTTCAGATGACTTCAAGGATTCTTCCAGATTCAAATTCAAATCAGTTAAGGAGTTATTCTGCAATTAATTCTGAAGATTTCCTAGCCGTTTTCATTTATCTCTGGACCAAGTTTCAAGGGATTTTCAAGGAATATTTCTGTGGACTTTCCTCCAGAAGAGTTTTTGCAATTAAGGATGCAATTAATGCAGGCCAATGACTATTCTTGACAGAGAATGTTTTTCCATTCTGTATCAGAGAATAAAAGAAGAAGAATTTTTTGAATCTCTTAGACAGAAGACAGATCACAGATACACACATAGACAGACATCAGTATTCTTCAGAACAAAAAAAAATATTCTGTCTCAAAGAATTCTCAAGAACACACATCAAGGGAGATCATCTTTTTCTGAAATCTTCAGATCTCTCTAGTGTTCAAGTGTTAAAGGCCAACATATTTCAAGACTCCAGACATCCAACATTTCAGTTATTGCTGAAATCATCTATTGCTGGAGTTCAACTTTTGAAGGCCTATCACCCTACAGCAAAGCTTCTCTTCCTGAAGCTCTCAAGGACTCAGGGGGAGCTTTGACACCATCAATCCACACAGTCTTCTCAGTTGATCTGAGAAAGAGAAGTCTTCCATCACTCTCTCACCCCCTCTCTGTAAAGGGTTTCTCAAACTCCCTTCAAAAGTTTGAGTTTGGTTTTTGAGCACCTTGTCAAAAGCTCATTGGTGGCAAGACACCTGATCAAAAAATCTGCTTTGGTTTTTGAGCACCTTATCAAAAGCTCATTGGTGCCCAGGACACCTGATCAACTCATCCTGCAGTGGATTTCTACCTAGGGTGGTAGAAGAGTGGATGTACCCAAGTTTAGGGGAACCACTATATTTCCTTGTGTCTTCTGGTTTTGCTTGTCTTTATTTTTGTTTCTGGCCTTGATTATTCTGTGATTAGCTTTTGATTAGTTTAGCTCTGTAATTAGATTTATACTTTCTTCACTGCTCACTCTCATTACAACAATTGTTGTAAAAAGTTTTAAAGCACCATATACTCTATTCACCCCCCTCTAGAGTATATCAGATCTAGCTGCACTTTCAACATAGAAATTCTAACCATCGTCATTGTCTCAAGTTCAACTCTTTCTGAGTATGAACGTACTTCAAGTTTTTGTGATCTGAAAAGATCTCGTAGTGGACGCCGTATAGATAATGCCTCCAAACCTTCAAGGTGAACACCACTGCCCCAAGCTCCATATCGTGAACCTGGTAATTGATTTCATGTTTCTTCAGTTGTCTTGAAGCATAAGAAATCACGTGCCAGTGTTGCATCAATACCGCTCTCATCCCCTGATATGATGCGTCTGTGTAAACTTGAAATCCTTCCTTCCCAGACGGAAGTGCAAGGATGGGGATGGAAGTAAGTCTATCCTTTAGCTCCTAGAACAACGCTTCAAATTGGGGTGTCCACTCAAATGGCACACCTTTCTTTGTCAATGAAGTAAGAGGAAGAGAAATCTTTGAAAATCCTCTTACGAACTTGTGGTAGTACCCGGCAAGTCCAAGGAAACTCCTTACATCGGCCGCCGACTTCAAGGGCGACCACTCCTTCAGGGCACGCACCTTGGCCGGATCTACCGCTAGTCCTGCTCCACTGATCACATGCCCCAAGAAAGCAACCTGTTTAAGCCAGAATTCGCACTTGCTGAACTTGGCGAACAAGGCGTGCTCTTTTAATTTCTTCAATACCAAGGTCAAATGCTCAACATGCTCCTCCTCCATCTTTGAGTAGACTAAGATGTCGTCCATGAAAACAATGACGAAGATATCCAAATAAGGTTCAAACACCTTGTTCATTAGGCTCATGAAGGCCGAAGGGGCATTTGTGAGCCCAAACGGCATTATAGTGAACACGTACAGTCCATATCTTAAACTAAAGGCCATTTTCTGGATGTCACCTTCTTGTATTCTCAACTGATAATACCCTAAGCGCAAGTCCAGCTTAGAAAACCAATGCGCTCCCACTAGTTGATCTAACAACTCGTCGATCCGAGGTAGCGGATACGTGTTCCGCACCGTCAGCCGATTGAGTTCCCGATAGTCTATGCACAAACTCAGGGTCCCATCCTAATTCTTCACGAACAATACAGGGGCTCCCCGGGGTGACGAACTGGGGAGAACGAACCCTGACCCCACCAGTTCTTGCAGTTGAACTCTGAACTTCGCGAGTTCCTTCGGGGCCATTCGGTAAGGAGCCTTGGATACCATCTTAGCACCCGGTACTAGATTAATCTGGAAGTCAACCTCTCTATGTGGGTGTAATCCTGACAGTTTCTCAGGAAATACCTCGGGAAAGTCCCGTACTACCCGTACGACTTTTTTATCCAATCCTAACTCCTTCAACTCGAACCAGATCATGAAGGCTTCATCCACCTTCATATGGGATTTTACTATCTGAACTGAAGATAACAGCATACGAGGTGCGAAGCTAATACCTTGGAAGATGACGTCGGAGCCTCCATGTCTCAAGTAGATTCATTTCTCTGCACAATCAATCCTTGCAAAGTGCCAGTCCAACCACGTCATGCCCAAAATGATGTCAAACTCCAACATTCTCAAGACCGCGGCAGGTGTATCAAAGGTCTTTCCTTCAATAAATATCTCAAACTCGCACTTAGAGGTTGTAATCATCTCTAAGCCGTCAGGTAGGCGCACTCATCGGGCTATACCAGTAAAGTATTGTACGCCCTCCATGTCCTTAATGAAATCCTCAGACACAAAGGAGTGTGAGGCACCGTTATCGAACAGCGCATAGGCCATCTTCCCGCCAACTATCACGGTGCCTAAGTACCAATAATCCAAACTTATTAATAGGTGTCTAGTATGTCTCAAGCAACTTTAAGTTAGACAATGAAAACAGGATAATCAATTAAATCATACCTGCAATCACATCTTGGGGATTCCGTTCTTGCGCCATGTCCAGCGCGTAAACTTGATCCCGAGCAGGGCCGGGGTATCCCCCTCGCGGTCCTCGTCCTCGACCACGCATATAACCATGCCCCTGCGAAGCTGCCGGAGGGAGAGTAGGAGGGACATTCCCATACAACCTCGGGAAGAAACGTCGAATGTGGCCCGGCTGGTTGCATTCAAAACACGCCAGCCCACGACTCCCTTCATGTTGCTGAAACTGTTGAGGCTGAGGCGGTGGAGGCAACGCAGGCGGCTGCGGAACCGGGTGCTCCACTCTAAAGTCTCAGTGGAAACGTCCTCGCCACTTTGATGTCCTCTTCCTCCTCTGAAGTCCCACCTCCTTCTATTACTTGGACCAGCTTCCATCACGCCCTCCGCAGGTCTCTTACCACTACTCAAGTGATCCGCCTCCAATCTCTTCGCCATGTCGATAATCTCTGCCAAACTAGCATCCACTATAAACAAAAGTGCCTACCTTAGGGGATCTCGTAGCCCTTTGTAGAAACGCTTGGCATATCCTCAATCATCTAGGTCATATGAGTCTGCGAACCTTGCGACATGCTGGAACTCTCGCTGGTATTCCGTAACCGATTTTGATCTCTGCTTTAGTAGTAGAAACCTCTGCTCGGGCTCATCTCGAGCCGATGTAGGAATGAAGTGCTCCATGAAGACACCCGAGAACTCGCTCCAACTTATCTTGGTATACACTCGTCCTTGGAACGTGGAGCCCATGAGTGACTTCCACAACCTTTTAGCATATAGATCCAAGACGGACCCCGCCAACGATACAGCCATGTTGGCCGGGCAACGGATCCATGCCAATAGTTCTTGCATCGTGTCAAGCCATTCCTCTGTGCATACGACCGACTCCGTCCCGAGGTAGGCGGGAGGGGAGAGAGCCCAAAAGGTGCTCAACCAGTTAGAGCCCGGAGCATGTTGTTGAACCGGAGGCTGCTGCGCCCTAAAGGCATCCAGGATGGCGGTGAGCGTCTGCCCCAACTCGGATTATTGAAACTGAGTGGGTATGTAAGGGGTGTTAAATTTTCTCAACGTGGTCAGCAAGATAGCCCAAACGCCAAATTAATATCTTCGGAACTACCCAGTTCTCACGTTGAACCAGTGGAAAACCAAGGAACAAAGGTTAATCCCAACAAACAATGGAAGCACGAGCAGATCTTTTATTTATTCACTTCTTTACAAGACGAGACATACATAGCGAGACATGATTTCGCTAGTATAACAGCTATAAATAGAAAGCACCAAACACCAAGCCGGGAGGACAGCACCGGAGTCCAAAACCAGCCCGCCAATGACCTCCACAGCAAAGCACCTACTGTACCACCAGAGCTCGACAAGGCCTCAGCCAAGCTCTAAGCCCAGTCCGCAATAGCCCACACCGCGGACACGAGCCAAACCGCCTATCATCACAAGCTTGCACCGCGGCCACTGAGAAAAGCACCAGTCCACAAGCCTCTATCCGCTCAGGCCGCTCCTTGGTAAAACAAATCAGCAAACGCCCTATCCGCAGATAACAGGCCGCATAGTCCGCGGACTTCATGCAAACAACCCGCTCAGAAGATAGCTGACTTTTCACTAGACCTTCCACCTGGCCGCACATCACAGTCCGCCCAGTCTACCTAGTCCGCCAAAGCAGTCCGCCCAGGCCGCCCGGCCTGTCCCGTCAAACACTTCCACTTCACAAATTTCAACACTCCCCCTTGAAGTGGGAAGTGGTGACCAAGCCCAACAGGCTGCGGAAGCGCTCAAAGGGCCCCTTCGATAGTGGCTGCGTGAAGATGTCAGCAAGATTATCTTCACTCCGAACATGCCCGACCAGCAGAGACCCCTCCAACACCTTCTCCTTGATGAAGTGGTGATCAATCTCTATATGCTTGGTCCTAGCGTGACACACTGGATTGTTAGCCAGTTTGAGAGGACACTCATTGTCACCCCAGAGTAAAGTATGCCCTTTCACTTCTTCATGATCATCCTCTATAAGCCTCCTCAACCAAATGACTTCCCGAGCAGCCAAGGCCGAAGCCTTATACTCCGCCTCCATTGTTGAAACTGACACCGAGTCCTGCTTCTTGCTACACCACGAGATGCTAGCTGAACTGCAAGTGAACACATAACCTGATGTAGACCTCCGATCATCCGAATCACCACCATAGTCAGCATCCGTGTACCCGAGCAATGAAAACTCCGAGTCCCTTCTATAGAGGAGTCCCATGTCAGAAGAAGCCTTGACATACTTCAGAATACCCTTTGCCGCCACTAGATGAGAATGCCTTGGTTCAACAATATACCGACTTACTCAGCCAATAACATAAGCAATGTCCGGCCTTGTAATCGTCAGGTAGATCAAGCTCCCAACAAGAGCCCTGAACACTAATGGATCATGAAGAAACCTTCCCTCATCTCGTCGAAGCTTCAACTAAGGTTTCAGTGGAGTAGAACTCTTCTTCCCTTCGCCCATGCCAAACCGCTGCACAATGCGATCAGCATACCCTTTCTGGCAAATGAGAACCCCGCACTCCTTCCGCTCCACTTCAAGACCGAGAAAGTGATGCAACTCTCCCAAGTATTTCATCTCGAAGCGTATAGCAAGCTCTGCCCTGAGCCTTGCTACTTCCCCCTCCAAATTCCCTGTGATGATCATGTCATCCACATACAGCAGGACCAAGACTTGTAGCTCCCCCGTCTTCTTGACGAACAAGCTTGAATCTGAGTTGGAAGCAAGGTATCCACAGAATTACAAGTACTCTGCAATCTTCCCATACCACGCTCTAGGAGCTTGCTTCAACCCATAGAGAGCCTTCCTGAGTTTACAGACATAGTCCGGATGCTTTTCAGAGACAAAACCAAGCGGCTGATCCATGAAGATATCCTTGTCGATCTCTCCATAAAGAAAGGCATTCTTCACATCGAGTTGCCACAACCTCCATCCCTTGCTAGCAGCCAAGGCGATCACCACTCTTACTGAAGTCATCTTCGCAACTGGACTGAATGTCTCCTCATAGTCTTCTCCATAGTGCTGTGAGAATCCTCGAGCGACCAGGCGAGCCTTGAACCGATCAATGCTCCCATCAGCCTTCTTCTTCAATTTGTACACCCACTTGCAAGTAACCGGAGTAATTCCATCAACCTTGGTCACAAGGTCCCAGGTTTCATTCTTCTTCAGAGCATCAATCTCTTCTTTCATGTCACCTTCCAACTCCTTCACTCTAGTGGCCTCGTTGAAGTTTGCAGGCTCTCGCTCATCCAGAGGACCTGCAAAGAAGCAGGAGACAAAGCTCACTGTATTCCCATCACAGTACCGAGCCGGTAGCTTAACCACCATCTTCGATCTCCGAATGGTCGGCTCCTTGCTCACTGCTTCCGTTGCTTCTTCGGGCTCAACTCCTACCTGGGGCAAGCATTGAGCAGTGCTCCCCCTGCTTCCTAAGCCAGAAGGCTCAGCCTCGGAGTTAGAAGCAAGAGGAGCTGCTGGTGAAACATCGAGCTCCTCTTCCAAGCCTTCAGCAGCCGCCACCGGTGCTTCATCAACCTTGCTACTTCCGGTAAGCTCAACCGAGCCACCTCCATATGACGTCAGCTCGTCAAAGACAACGTCTCTAGACACCACGAACTTCTTCGTCACAGGGTCCATGCATTTCCATCCCTTCTTTCGCTCATCGTAGCCAACAAAGACAAGCTTCCTTGCCTTCGCATCCAGCTTAGTCCGTGAAGCATCCGGGACATGCACGTAGAAAGTTGAACTGAACACCCGAAGGTGTCCCACACTCAGTTTCTCCTTCAGCAACAGCTCAATAGGAGTCTTCATGTTGATAGGGCTGAGTGGCATCCGGTTGATGACATAAGCAGCACAAGACATCCCCTCCGCCCAAAAGGACCTTGGAACATCTTTCGCATGAAGCCAGCATTTGTATGTCTCCGTCTGATGACGGATCTTCCGCTCCGCTACCCCATTTTGTTGTGGAGTGTGAGCACAAGTAAGCTCCTGTTGGATCCTGTGCTTCCTGCAGAAGTTAGAAAACTCGGAGGAGACAAACTCACCCCCGTTATCCATTCTAAGCTTCTTGATCTGCAAGCCAAGCCGGCCTTCTACCAACTCCTTGAACTCCACAAACAAACGGGAGGTTTTTGACTTCTCCTTTAAGAAGTACACCCAAGTATACCTTGAGTAGTCATCAACCAAGACAAGCATGTATCTGCTTCCACCAAGGCTGGAAGTAACCGTCGGTCCCATCAAGTCGCCATGTATGCACTCCAATGGTTTCTTGCTCCTTGTTTGTGATTTATCAAACGGAAGGATATGTGCCTTACCGTATTGACAGCCCGCGCAAACATGCCCGTCACCAAGGAAGACAACTTAGGCAACCCCTTCACCAAACTTCTACTAGCCATCGCCTTCAGCTTGTCCATGACAACATGCCCCAGCCTCTCATGTCAGATAGCAGCGCTATCATTGGCACTCATTCTATCAACATAAGAATTGGTGGCCAGAACAAACAAGTTCTTCACCCTCCTCCCTACATGAGCAACATCAGCCTTTACCGCAAATACGTTGCGAAGGAACCTCACGTCTGTTGGCCCAAACAGAATGTGATAACCAGCGTCCACCGCATTGGTCACCGAGAAGAGGTTTTTCTTCATGCCCGGCACGTGATACACACTCCTTAACGTGAGTGGCCCCTGATCACTACCCAAAGACACAACCCCCACTTTCTCTACTGCATAAACAGTATTATCAGCAGTGATAATAGCTTCATTACCTGAGTATGCCTGCATGGATGTGAACTTCGATTTGTGTCTGGTGAGGTGATGACCACACCCGGAGTCCACGATCCACTCGCCGTTGAAGTCCTCAGCAGACACGGCCCGGACACAAGTGCCCGTCATAAAAGCTGAAAGTGCAGCTAGATCTGATATACTCTAGAGGGGGGTGAATAGAGTATATGGTGCTTGAAAACTTTTTACAACAATTGTTGTAATCTGAGTGAGCAGGGAAGCAGTTAATAAATTTAATCACAGAACTAAACTAATCGTAAGCTAATCACAGAACAATCACAGCCAGAAATAAAAATAAAGACAAGCAAGCCAGAAGACACAAGGAAATATAGTGGTTCCCCTAAACTTGGGTACATCCACTCTTCTACCACCATAGGTAGGAATCCACTGCAGGATGAGTTGATCAGGTGTCCTGGGCACCAATGAGCTTTTGATAAGGTGCTCAAAAACCAAATCAGATTTTTTGATCAGGTGTTTTGCCGCCAATGAGCTTTTGACAAGGTGCTCAAAAACCAAGCTCAAACTTTTGAAGGGAGTTTGAGAAACCCTTTACAGAGATGGGGGTGAGAGAGTGATGGAAGTCTTCTCTTTCTCAAACAACTGAGAAGACTATGTGGATTTGATGGTGTCAAAGCTCCCCCTGAGTCCTTGAGTTCTTCAGGAAAAGAAGCTTTGCTGTAGGGTGATAGGCCTTCAAAAGTTGATCTCCAGCAATAGATGATTTCAGCAACAACTGAAATGTTGGATGTCTGGAGTCTTGAAAGATGTTGGCCTTGAACACTTGAGACAAGAGAGATCTGAGGATTTCAGAAAAGTTGATCTCCTTGGATGTGTGTTCTTCAGAGAATTCTTTGAGACAGAGAATATTTTGTTCTTGTTCTGAAGAATACTGATGTCTGTCTCTCTGTCTGTCTGTATGTCTGTGTGTATGAGAGATTCAAAAATTCTTGTCTTTTATTCTCTGGTACTGAATAGAAAAACATCCTCTGTCAAGAATAGTCGTTGGCCTGCATTAATTGCATCCTTAATTGCAAAATGTCTTCTGGTGGAAAGTCCATATAAATATTCCTTGAAAATCCCTTGAAACTTGGTCCAGAAATAAATGAAAACGGCTAGGAAATCTTATGAATTTGTTGGGTACATTGGTCAAATGTACCTGATTTGAAGAAGCCTCACCCAACTCAATGATATACATCATAATGTATTTGATGTATGTTTGAGTTACTTGTGCAGGTTAAGAAATCCCTGGACTGAAGCAAAAAGTTTCTAAGTCCATGTGTCGACACCCAGAGGAAAAGTGTCGACACTTAAGAAAACTTGTGTCGACACCCAGACAAGCAGTGTCGACACTTGGAGTCATTGTGTCGACACCTGGGATGCAGAGTCGACACCAGACAGAAAGTGTCGACACTTGGAGCTGTGTCGACACTCAGTGAAGAAAAGTGCAGACAAAAAGTGTCGAAACAAGGAGCTGTGTCGACACCTAGTGAAGCTGTGTCTACACCAGAAAGTGTCGACACTTAGAGCTGTGTCGACACTCAGCAAAAGTCTGCATAGTCTAAGTACAAGTGTCGACACTCAACATAATGTGTCGACACTATGCAGAAGAGTCAGCACTTGAAGCATGTGTCGACACTCAACACAATGTGTCGACACTCAACAGAAGAGTCAACATTTGAAGTATGTGTCGACACCCAGAACAATATGTCGACACACAGCTAAAGACTCAACACTTGAAGAAAGTGTCGACACATGGAGCTGTGTCGACACTTAGTAAAGAACAGAAAGAACAACAAATTATTCTAAGTACAAGTGTCGACACTATAGGAATGTGTCGACACTCAGCTGAAGTCTCAACAACAAGAAGGTGTGTCGACACAAGGAGCTGTGTTGACACTCAGCAAGATTCAACATAGAAGACTATGTGTCGACACCAAGATGCAGTGTCGACACTTGACAGATTCAACACAAGAAGATGTGTCGACACAAAGGAGATGTGTCGACACATAGAAGAATTCAGCAAAAGCTAGAATAACAAGTACTTGTGTCGACACTCAATTTCAGTGTCGACATATGAAGAAGAATCTGTGTCGAGACATACAAGGAGTTGTGTCGACACCTTGTAGACTTGTGTCGACACTCACACAACATGTGTCGACAATTGGACTATAAGTGTCGACACTTTAAGACAGAAAGTCTCGACACTTACTGACTGTTAGAGATTTTCAAGAAATGACTGGATGACATGACAACTGCCGTTCCAGCCGGTATACAGCAACTGTCGGAGATGTCAGAAGTTAGTTATGAACCGGACCAGCCGGTTACCATGAAGAAGACCTATAAATAGGCACCCACAGTTTACAGAAACTGTTGTTGAAAGAGTTGATCAAGTGATTAACAAGTGGTACAGATTATTCAAGTAATCAGAAAAGTGGTACACAGAGTATCAATACAAGAAGATCTTGCAGTCCAAGTGCAGATCTAAGAAGTTGGAGAGAGAGGGCTCCATCCAAGAAATCAGCCTTTGGAACTAGGCTGAGAAGAAGGATTCAGATTCAGTCTGGATCTTAAGTGGCAGAGGTCAAGGAACAACTGCAGAGGATTCAGCCTTATTCAGTTCTACTCAAGAAGATTTGAAGAAAGCTAAGTCAGGGTGAATCCAGCTGAGTTCTTCCAAGAACTCATCAAGAATCTCTCAACTCCCCTCCTTTAATTCTGAGTTGTAGAGTTATTATTTGTATTACATTTTTAACTTGTAGGATCCATTGGATCTGAGTGATTGTAAGCCTATATTTATAAAGGCTGAGGGTAGGGCTTGTTAGCCTGAGTGTAGGAGATTGAGATCTCTGAGTGTAGGCCTTGTTGGCTGAGTGTAGGCCTTGGATTGGCTGAGTGTAGGCCTTGATTGGCTGAGTGTAGGCTTTGGGATAAAGCTGAGTTGTAAGGCTTTGGGCCTGAGGTGTAGGAACCAATTTGGGTTCTGAGACAGTGCAGGAGTTTGGCCGAATCTAGTACACTGCTAGATAGGCGAAGGGGGAAAGTGGATGTACCCATATCTTGGGGAACCACTATAAAACACTGTGTGCTGTGCTGTGATTGTGCTGTGTATGTTTTGTTATTGCTGTTTGCTGTGCAAAAGTAGTTAGAACTCTGTGATTTAACTAAGTGGCTGCCAACAAAGTTAGAAAAGGATTAGGTCACCTATTCACCCACCCCCCTCTAGGTGTTTAGGTACCATATCTTTCAAGTGGTATCAGAGCCAGGTTACTCAAAACAAGGACTAACAGTCTGAGGAGATCCTGTTTGGCAGATTCAGTGTAAGGCATTACACAGTTTCAAGAAAATCAAGAAAATCAAGAAACATGGGTTCTTATGAGAATCACAAGGAATTGGGTTCCATGAAATTACCCATATGCAGAAAAGAGATCTTTGGGATCTGGAAAGAAAGGGTAAGGCTATTTATGGAAGCCTCTGACCCTAGAATCTACATCACAGTTAAGGAAGGGCCTTATGTGCCAATGAAGATTTCAGTATTGGATTCAAACCAGAGAACTCCAAAGGATTTCTCTGAGATGACTAAGGATGAAATTGTCCTGGCCACCATGGACAAGAGGGCACAGAATATAATAGTGAGTGCCATTGATGATGCAACTTTTCAGAACTTAATTCACTGTAAAACAGCAAAAGAGATGTGGGATACTCTCATTGTATATATGGAAGGTTCTGAAGAAGTTAGGCAAGATAGGAAGTCCTTGCTAAATCAGGAGTATGAAAGCTTTAGGCAAGGAAAGGGTGATAGCATCACTGAGTGCTATAAGAAATTTTACAGAATAGTTAATGAACTCATGTCTTATGGAAGAGAGTTCAGTAACTATGAACTAAATGACAAGTTCTTAAGGTCCCTAACCAAAGATTGGGACACCAAGATCTGTGCCATAAGAGAAATGGCTAAGTTGGGGGAAATTCCTCCTCCCACACTGTTTGGCAAGCTATTGTCATATGAGATGCAGTTGACAGTAAGAAAAGAGGAGGAGAAATCAACAAGGACTGAGCATAAGGAAAGAACTGTTGCTTTCAAAACAGAAGTTACCAGAAAGTGCAGGAATAAGTCTTCAACTCCACCTCCAGAGGTAGTTGAATCAGAGTCTGATGAGTCTGTCAGCACAAAGTCTAAGAGCAGTGAAAGTGATGAAGACTTTGCTGCTTTCACTAGACACTTTCAGAAGTTTTTGAAAAAGAAACAGTGGATGTCAAGGCCTTCTACATCACAAGGAAAGGAAGACTCTTATCAGAAGAAGAGGTCTTCAAAGAATGACAAGAAAAGGACAAAATCAAGCAAGGCAACTGGTTCAAAGATTGTTTGCTATTGCTGCAATAGACAGGGCCATGTTATTGCAAATTGTCCAGAGAAGAGAAAGGAATCTGGTGACAGGAAAAAGACTCACTTCAAAGGGAAGAAAGAAAAGTCTTTTGTTGCTAAGAAGGAGAAGACTCTATCAGATATCTCTTCTTCAGAAACTGAGTCTGAGGCTGAAGCCTACATAGGGCTGTTTGCTGAAGAAGAAGAGGAAGAATTCATGCAGATCTTGGAGTCAATTTATGAATAAGAAGACAGTCATTGCCAAGGGCTAATGGCTTTGACAGACAGTGCCAAAATCCTGGTGCAGCCAGGACCCAGTCAGGTACAAGGTTCATGTTCAAGTTCAGTTTCTTGTTCTAGTTCAGATTCAGATTCTTCTTCATCAAGTGATGAGAATGTATCTGAGTCTGAGGAAGATATTCATCAGCTTATAGATGAATATAAGGTACTGTTGCAAGCCTACAAGAAAAGCAAGACCCTAGCCAAAAGTCTGGCAAAGGAAATTGCTGATCTAAAAGCTGCTGCAACAGATTTTGAGAAGCAATTTGATCAAAAACTGAATGAGGTAGCCAGGCTGAAACACATTACAGTGATTCAGATGCGAACTATCACTTATAAGAATGATCAAATTAAGAGACTGGAGATCAATCTTCAGAAAGAGAGAGAGCTTGTTGCTAGGTTTTCAAAACCTAAATCAGTGCTACCTTTAATTGATGAATTTGTTCATCAAAAAGGCAAGGCTGGACTGGGTTTTGTTAGACCTGCAGGGACTGAGCAGTCCAAGTCTAAGTCCAAGGGCAAAGCCCCAACATTCAACAAGCCTGCTGTAGTCAAGACAGCCAAGGCTGTACCTAAGCAAAGATACAATAAATTTGAATGTTGGTGCTGTGGCAAAGTTGGCCATTTTGCAGTGGACTGTTGGCACAATGTGAGTGCCAAAGTGAGTTCCAAACTACCTGTTGGAATTCCAGTAGGTAGGTTTGTCAAATTGCAAACTAACAATCACCAAGGACCCAAGAATACTTTGGGTTCTAAGGTTCATTAATTTGTTTTGCAGGTGAGTCCAAGAGGCCATATCCCTACATGGTACTTGGACAGTGGATGTTCCAGACATATGACTGGAACTAGGGGACTACTGAAGGACTACATTCCAATCAAAAATGGTCCTAAAGTGACCTTTGGTGGTTCTGAAAAAGGAATCATCAAAGGGTTTGGTAACATTTCTTCAAACTTAGTTACCATTACTCAAGTGGCTTATGTTAAAGGGTTGAAACACAACCTAATAAGTATAAGTCAATTAAGTGATGTAGGGTATGACATCTCATTTGTTAAAAATGGTTGTCATATCAAGAGGTCAAGTGATCAAGAGATCATTTTGACAGGATATAGGAAGAGGAATGTCTACTGCCTAGACATTATGATTGAGAACAATGGTTCTCCAGTTTGTCTTGTAGCTGATGAGACAGTCTCTCATTGTGTCAAATGACACAAGAGGCTAGCCCATCTTAACTACAAGACAATTAGCAAACTCTTTAGCAAAGAGTTAGTGAGGAATGGTCCTCAAGTTAAGTGTGTTAAAGATGGCATTTGCTCAGCTTGTCAAGAAGGGCAAGCAGACTAAATCCACCTTTAGAAGCATAGATAACAAAGATGCTGTGAGGTGTTTGTACCTCTTGCATTTGGATCTCTTTGGTCCAATGCCAGTTCACAGCTTAGGTAGGAAGGTCTATACCCTTGTAGTTGTAGATGACTACTCAAGGTTTTCCTGGGTGTTCTTCTTAAGACAGAAATCTGAAACACCTAGTGTGTTCTACAGCTTTGTCAAGCAAATTCAGAATGAACTAAATAGTACTGTGGTCAGAATTAGAAGTGACCATGGTACTGAATTTCAGTCTGATAGTATGACAAAACTGTGTGAAGACTTTGGGATATTTCAAGAATTCTCTTCACCTAGAACACCTCAGCAAAATGGCATTGCTGAAAGGAAAAATAGGACCTTGATAGAGGCTGGTAGAACCCTACTAAGTGATACATCACAGCCAGAGTATTTCTGGGCTGAAGCAGTTAACACTGCATGCCATGTTATAAATAGGGCTACTATCACTAAAGGTCTAAACAAGACCCCCTATGAAGTTGTGAAAGGCAGGAAACCAAACCTATCGTACTTCAGGATCTTTGGATGCAAATGCTTCATACTTAACAATGGGAAGTCTTACTTAACTAAGTTTGCTGCCAAGTCCTAAGAGGGAATTTTTATTGGGTACAGCAATAATAATAAGGCTTATAGAGTATACAACTTGACTACACAAGTTGTAGAAGAATCAGTGCATGTAGTTTTTGATGAGACAAAACTTATTAATAATGAGTTGTCTAGCAATGTATGCAGCCCCACAGGTTTGACAAAGACAATGGACAAGCTTACTATAGAAGAGGTGCCTGCTGCAACACAGCAAGGAGAGGAGAGTAGCTGCTGTCCAGGGGGAGAACTACATGTGCCAATTGCTGAAGAAATCCAAGGTATACAGCATGATGCAGATGCTGAAGTGGTTCAACCTGAAGTGAGGATGCCTCCAGCCCACAGGCATCTTAGAGATCATCCAGTAGAGCTGATTATTGGAGATCCAAGACAAGGAGTACAAACTAGGAGTAGAAACATGAATGCTGCAATCTATTCCAGCTTTTTGTCTCAAGTTGAACCTAAAAGATTTGAAGAAGCAATAATAGATCCACAATGGACTGAAGCAATGCAAGAAGAGCTTAATCAGTTCAAGAGGTGCAAGGTTTGGGAACTTGTTCCTAAACCTAAAGACCATAATGTAATAGGAGTTAAGTGGATCTACAGGAATAAGATGGATGAACAAGGTGTCATCATTAAGAATAAAGCTAGACTGGTTGCTAAAGGATATAGGCAAGAAGAAGGTATTGATTTTGATCAAACCTTTGCTCCAGTAGCCAGACTGGAAGCCATAAGAATGTTCTTGGCCTATGCAACCTATCAAGGATTCAAGGTATACCAAATGGATGTCAAGTCAGCATTCCTAAATGGTAATTTGAAAGAAGAAGTCTACGTGGAGCAGCCTTCAGGTTTTGTTGATCCAACTCTACGTCATTATGTCTATAGACTTAGGAAAGCTTTATATGGGTTATAGCAAGCCCCTAGGGCTTGGTATGAAACCCTATCTAGTTTCCTCATTGAGAACAAATTCTCAAGGGGGAAAATAGATAAGACTCTATTCCTTAGGGAATCTAGAGGCAAAGTCATACTAGTCCAAATATATGTAGATGACATTATATTTGGGTCTACTGAAAGCAGCCTTTGCAAAAAGTTTGCAAAACTTATGCAAGGTCAGTTTGAAATGAGTAGTATGGGAGAGCTGAAGTTTTTCTTGGGTCTCCAAGTTAAACAGACTGAGAGTGGTTTGTCCATTTGTCAGTCAAAGTTCACCCTAGAACTCATAAGGAAGTATGGTATGGATTCATCCAGTACCATGAAGACTCCTATGGGGTCAAGTATGTCTCTTAGCAAGGATGATGCAGGGAAACCTGTAGATGAAACCTTGTATAGAGGGATAGTTGGCTCCCTATTATACTTTACTGCTAGTAGACCAGACATCATGTATGCTACATGTGTTTGTGCAAGGTATCAAGCCTGCCCTAAAGAGTCTCACTTGACTGCAGTCAAGAGAATTTTGAGATATCTAAAGGGCACTCCCTATCTAGGCCTCTGGTACCCTAGGAATGGAGACTTTGATCTAACAGGTTATTCAGATGCAGACTTTGCAGGATGCAAAGAGGATAGAAAGAGTACAACTGGAACCTGTCAATTCCTAGGTGGGAGACTAATTTCATGGAGCAGCAAAAAGCAGACTAGTGTGGCTATCTCCACAGCTGAGTCAGAGTATGTGGCTGCAGGAAGTTGCTGTGCTCAACTTCTGTGGATTCAACATCAGCTAGAGGACTATGGATTTCAGGTAAGTAGAACTCCACTTTACTGTGATTCTACAAGTGCTATTTCAATAGATAATAACTCTGTATCTCATAGTAGAACAAAACATATTGAGATTAAATATCACTTTCTTAGAGAACATGTAGAAAGAGAAGATATTTCACTTGAATATGTTAAAACTGATAATCAGATAGCTGACATGTGTACTAAGCCCATAGAAGAAGCTAAGTTCAATAGATTCAAAATTGAACTAGGAATGATAAACTTAGACTAAGTTTACAGAATAGAAAATTGGCTAAGTAAAAAGGTGTCGACACATAGACAAGTCTATGTCGACACAGAATAGTGGTGTCGACACTTCAGGAATATGGTGTCGACACATCTAGGAATGTGGTGTCGACACTTCAGAATGTTAGTGTCGACACATGTCAAGTAGGTGTCGACACATCCAGTATGGTGTTGACACTTATGTTTTACTCAGAATTTTCTAAGTAAAGTCTCGACGATGTGTCAAGTTATGTTGTGTCGACACATAACCAAGTGTCGACACATAATATCTGTTAACTAAACTTGTGTCGACACATGTGTATCGAGACATTATAAGTCAGTGTCGACACTTATTGCTAGTGTCGACACATGTTGAGTTAGCTGTCCCGCCTGTTTATCTTCAAAATCAGGAAGGTATAAATAGGGTTCTGTCTTTGTTTGTCGACACGCTTTCAAAGTTTCGAGACCAAAACTATTGTGTCGACACTTCTCTTTTCTAAAGACAAATTCTCCAAACCCTAATGGCTCCTAAGCTTGAGGAGAACGTGAACGAGGGCTATGAGTTGGTGCGCGGCGCGTTTGACGACGCAGATCAAGAAATCCAATCGGTGATAACCCTAGTCGCCAATTCTGGACTAGAATACTTGGTTTCAGAACCAACAAAGATTTGGAAGATGAAAGTTCTTGAATTCCTTCATGGAGCTGCTGTAGATGAATCTGGATACAGAATCAAATCCAAAGTTCATGGATCTAAGGTCAAGATTTCTCCAAAAAGTCTGAGGAAGGTACTCCAGCTACCCAAAACTCAAGATTAAGAAGAAGTAACTGCTTCAAAGACCAGGGAAGCTTTAACCTGGTGTGGTCTTGATCATAAGATGAAGATAGGATCTGTCTTTAACAGGAAAGGCATAAACAGTCAAGGAAAATTCATGTCTGAAATTGTGGGCAAGGTTATTCTCAGTAAGCCAGGAGGGCATGACAGGGTGTCTGCCTCTATGTTTGAAATTATGACAAGAATAATCTTTACTTTAAGAACAGACTGGTCTCAAGTGGTGTATGAAAAAATCAAGGAGAGTCTGAAGAAGCCCAATCTGGGCAGAATTATAAGTCTCTACCTAGCTAGTACAATACCAGAGGTAATGTGCAATGCTGCTGGAAGCAAGATCAATCACATGAGAAAGATGGATCAAAGGATCTTTTCTAGATGGGACAGGGTATTGTCCAAAGAAATGCCAACTCCAGAGAAGCCAGTTACTAAGAAAGATTCTCCTCCAAGGAAGAAAAGGAAGACAGCTGCTGTGACACAGGAGTCCTCCAGTAGTTCAGGGAGTGAAGAACAAGTTGTTTTCACTCCTGATGCTCAAGAGGAAGTGGCTGTAGAGAAGACCCCTACTGCTCAAGTTGTAGCTGAGATCCAGGGGGAGCTGCCTTAATCTAGCCCCATCCATAGGGATCACAGCCAGGGGGAGCTTCCAGTAGTAGAAGAACCCTCTACTCTGGACAGTGAGCAAGCCACTAACATCATCCAAGAGGTACTCATTGATCTAAATACATTGAATTTTTCTATAGTAGATTCTGATTTGTCTGATGTACATCAGCAAACTCAGCTAGACAGTCAAGAACCAGATGTTGTTATCCAAGACACATCTGTTGTACTAGAAGTGGTTCCTGATCAAGTAGTTGAAGAACCAAGAACTTCTCCAGCTCCTTCATCACAAGAATTCACAATGGAAGACTTGTTCCTAAATCTGGATCAAGCAGATTTTGACAAAGAAATTGATGCTGCTGAAGAAGATACTGCTGCTGCTGAAGATAAGAGTGATGCTGCTGAGGGGGAGCACATGGAAGTTCTGGAAGAGCCTATTAGGCTGGAAACTGAGCAAGCACCTGATGTGCAAACTGAGAAGCCTCAAAGCCCTAAGGAAAGGGTTGAAATAGCCAGCACTTCAGAATCTGAAGAAGATGAGGCTGCAAAGGCTAAGAAGAAGAAACTCTATGTCTTCAAGAGGAGAAGTCAGAGTTATAAGAAAGCCTTGCAATCCATTGCCCCACAGCCTATAATTCAACAAGCCCCAACTGTTGATTATAGTGCTTTACTGATTGCCCTGCAGATCAAAATGGATGAACAAAGGAAAGCCATAGAGGCTTATGTGGATGAAGGGCACAAGTCCCTACAGTTTGATCTTGCACAAGATATAAAATCTATAAGGTTTGAAATGAACCTGAACAAGAAGGAAATGACTGATTGCTTCCACAAGGGTGGGAATGCAGTAGTCTATTTGGCAACTCACCAGGAGAAGATCAAGGCTCAGGTAGATGATATAGCATTAAAGCAAGGATATGTGCTGGAGAATCAGTTAAGAATGAATGATAATTTGACTGCCTCCCACAATGCTATAGTCACTGAATTGAAGAATAAGACTGCTGAACCTTCTACATCTGCTGCTGCAGTTAAGGCTGACTTTGATAAAGTATTCCAAGCTGAGATTACTGCTGTCAAGACTGCAATTAAAGATTCCCAGAAAGCTATATCAGAACAACTTACAAAGCTGAAACCATTCTTTAAAGAGGGCATAAGATATTTGGACAGTCAAATAAGGTTTCAAAAGGATGATGTCAGAGACCATATGGCCAGAGAAGTCATAAAGGGGGAGAGAGTATTAGTCAAAGCTAGCTCTGACCATGCCAAATGGATATCTAACTCCATCAGAGCTACACTGGGCTATCCTCCACTCTGTGATGATGACAATGTTGCTGAATTAGGAATTCAAACTGCATATCTTGGAGGTGAGCAAGCAGAAGTAGCTCAAGTGATTTATCCACCTCCAGATTTTGACATGGTTCATGCAGATGTAAGCACAATGTATAGCCCAACTGCAGGGAAGTCAAATGTTGTTCTGGAAAAGGTTGTTCAACCTATTTCTGCTGCTATGCAAGAGGTATTAGAGAAAGAAGAAGAGACAAGACTGTCAAAGAAGAGGTTTAGGGAACAAGCAGAACAAAAGCCAGATTTTGAACAGTGGAGCCCTACCTCTAGGAATATAATTTTAACTGCCTGGAAAGCTGCCAAGGACAATGCTCATGAAAGGAACAAGTGGTTCTCTGAAGCAGAATGGAGGAAACAAGAGATCAGACAAGAGGCCATTGTGCAATATAGAAGAAAGGTAAAGATGGGAAAGCTACCTCCTACTGCAGTGGAGCCTAGCAAGTACTTCCCCAAGCTATATCACTATTTTGAGAGACAGAAAATCAAAGCTGAAGAGCTGAAGAAGAAGGACTTAAAAGGTAAGAAGCCTGCTGTTGCTGAACCTACTGAAGCCCCTGTCAAAGCTCAAGTACAGGCTGGCAAGGGAATTGTCATCAAGGAACCTGACCAGAAATAGATTTAGAATTGACTTGAAGATTGTTGTAATCTTTTGAATGAAAAACATTTTTGTAAACCATTGAAGATGTGTTAGAAAAATGTTAGAACAATTTATGATAAATATATTTCATGTTTGTTCTGAGATGTGTCTATTTCTTATTTGTTTTGGAATGATGAATGTGTATACATGTGTGAATTTATTACATGTTTATGTTTACCCTGTTGAATATAATCTGCTGTACATCATTTTGTAATTTTAATTATGGATGGTGTATATCATTGACTAAGGGTTATGACTTCTCCAAATAGGGGGAGATTGTTGGGTACATTGGTCAAATGTACCTGATTTGAAGAAGCCTCACCCAACTCAATGATATACATCATAATGTATTTGATGTATGTTTGAGTTACTTGTGCAGGTTAAGAAATCCCTGGACTGAAGCAAAAAGTTTCTAAGTCCATGTGTCGACACCCAGAGGGAAAGTGTCGACACTTAAGAAAATTTGTGTCGACACCCAGACAAGCAGTGTCGACACTTGGAGTCATTGTGTCGACACCTGGGATGCAGAGTCGACACCAGACAGAAAGTGTCGACACTTGGAGCTGTGTCGACACTCAGTGAAGAAAAGTGCAGATAGAAAGTGTCGACACAAGGAGCTATGTCGACACCCAGTGAAGCTGTGTCTACACCAGAAAGTGTCGACACTTGGAGCTGTGTCGACACTCAGCAAAAGTCTGCAGAGTCTAAGTACAAGTGTCGACACTCAACACAATGTGTCGACACTATGCAGAAGAGTCAGCACTTGAAGCATGTGTCGACACTCAACACAATGTGTCGACACTCAACAGAAGAGTCAACATTTGAAGTATGTGTCGACACCCAGAACAATGTGTCGACACACAGCTAAAGACTCAACACTTGAAGAAAGTGTCGACACATGGAGCTGTGTCGACACTTAGTAAAGAACAGAAAGAACAACAAATTATTCTAAGTACAAGTGTCGACACTATAGGAATGTGTCGACACTCAGCTGAAGTCTCAACAACAAGAAGGTGTGTCGACACAAGGAGCTGTGTCGACACTCAGCAAGATTCAACATAGAAGACTATGTGTCGACACCAAGATGCAGTGTCGACACTTGACAGATTCAACACAAGAAGATGTGTCGACACAAAGGAGATGTGTCGACACATAGAAGAATTCAGCAAAAGCTAGAAGAACAAGTACTTGTGTCGACACTCAATTTCAGTGTCGACACATGAAGAAGAATCTGTGTCGAGACATACAAGGAGTTGTGTCGACACCTTGTAGACTTGTGTCGACACTCACACAACATGTGTCGACACTTGGACTATAAGTGTCGACACTTTAAGACAGAAAGTCTCGACACTTACTGACTGTTAGAGATTTTCAAGAAGTGACTGGATGACATGACAGCTGCCGTTCCAGCCGGTCTACAGCAACTGTCAGAGATGTCAGAAGTCAGTTATGAACCGGACCAGCCGGTTACCATGAAGAAGGCCTATAAATAGGCACCCACAGTTTACAGAAACTGTTGTTGAAAGAGTTGATCAAGTGATTAACAAGTGGTACAGATTATTCAAGTAATCAGAAAAGTGGTACACAGAGTATCAATACAAGAAGATCTTGCAGTCCAATTGCAGATCTAAGAAGTTGGAAAGAGAGGGCTCCATCCAAGAAATCAGCCTTTGGAACTAGGCTGAGAAGAAGGATTCAGATTCAGTCTGGATCTTAAGTGGCAGAGGTCAAGGAACAACTGCAGAGGATTCAGCCTTATTCAGTTCTACTCAAGAAGCTTTGAAGAAAGCTAAGTCAGGGTGAATCCAGCTGAGTTCTTCCAAGAACTCATCAAGAATCTCTCAACTCCCCTCCTTTAATTCTGAGTTGTAGAGTTATTATTTGTATTATATTTTTAACTTGTAGGATCCATTGGATCTGAGTGATTGTAAGCCTATATTTATAAAGGCTGAGGGTAGAGCTTGTTAGCCTGAGTGTAGGAGATTGAGATCTCTGAGTGTAGGCCTTGTTGGCTGAGTGTAGGCCTTGGATTGGCTGAGTGTAGGCCTTGATTGGGTGAGTGTAGGCTTTGGGATAAAGCTGAGTTGTAAGGCTTTGGGCCTGAGGTGTAGGAACCAATTTGGGTTCTGAGACAGTGCAGGAGTTTGGCCGAATCTAGTACACTGCTAGATAGGCGAAGGGGGAAAGTGGATGTACCCATATCTTGGGGAACCACTATAAAACACTGTGTGCTGTGCTGTGATTGTGCTGTGTATGTTTTGTTATTGCTGTTTGCTGTGCAAAAGTAGTTAGAACTCTGTGATTTAACTAAGTGGCTGCCAACAAAGTTAGAAAAGGATTAGGTCACCTATTCACCCCCCCCCTCTAGGTGTTTAGGTACCATATCTTTCAGAATTAATTACAGAATAACTTCTTAACTGATCTGAATTTGAATCTTGAAAAATCCTTAAAGTTATCAGAAAAAGTCGAACTGAGCTCTGCTATCGTCGAACTGAGCTCAGCGATATGGATTTATACTACAACAAAATATCGTCGATCTGAGCTCAAAGATCGTCGAACTGAGCTCAGATATAGAGATCCAATACTGAGTCAAAGATCGTCGAACTGAGCTCACCGATCGTCGAATGGAGTTCGACGATTTGTGGAAGTTGAGCTCAGCGATCGTCGAATGGAGTTCGACGATCTGTCGAAGTTGAGCTAGACGATCGTCGATCGGAGTTCGACGAATCGTCGTGCTGAGCTCGACGATATGACTTAGTCTCAAACTGTAAAAGTCTTGGTCTTGAGGGCAGCTTCCAAACTTAGACTTCTAACCCTTAGACTCAAATCTAATTGACCTTTTGAGCTATACAGGAGGACAAACATTGGTTTCCTAGAGACATAGTGATCCTGACCCAAATTAGTAATAGGGTGTTCCAACAATCTCCCCCTATTTGGGTTAGGATTACTATTTACAGAGTTTGGAAAAATTAAATAACAACATACAAGCAGCAATACAAAACAACAAAAAGCTGGACATTGCAGAACGAGAGACATATATATATCATCCCAGATAATAATCAGAAGTCAGAGAGATTGTCACCTTACATAATCATTTCTTTTCCTTGCTCTTAATGAGTTTGATTTCTCTGTTGGGGTTGAGAGCTTCTTTCTTTGATCTTGTATCATCTGCTGCACCTAAAGTGGTTTGTTGTTTGGGCCTGGGAACTACAGCTTCAGGATGCAGTTCCATGTATCTGTCAGAATCAAAAAAATTTGCTTGACCCATATTTTTCCAACTCTTTATTTCTCTGTTCAGACATTGTAGAGATGTTGGAGGAGTCTCTTCCTTGCTCTTTAGCTTTCTTGATCTGATCTAGTGCAGCAAGCTCTTTCATCCTTGCAGTCCAAGCAGCTGGATTGTTCTCAGGGTCTTCAAAAGGTACTGGTTGGCTCATATCTATTAGAAGGGTTATCTTGAGGAGGCCTGGATGAGACAGTTTCCTTCAATTTATAGGGAAAAGGACCAGAGGTGGTGTCAGATGAAATTTGTCATTCCCTGGAGTATGGATGTTGCCTTGAGTATCCTTTGGAGTAAACCTGGACTTCTCTTTGATTGCCTCTATATCCTCCTCTTCTGGATTGAGAACCCCTGGACTGGCTTCCCCTATGATAGGATCTAGCATGTGGCTGATAGGGGGTTTGGCTTCTAGCAGGGGGTTGAGCAGCTGAACTTCCACCTGCACCTGCATCAGGAGGAGGTGGTGGAGGAGGATGAGAATGTTGGAATTGAGAAGAGCCCTTTTCATATTTCCTTTTCTTCTTCATTGCTTTGAGTTGATTCTTTGAGTACTGCATCCAGTGCTCAGTTATGGGGCAATCATGAAGAATATAGTATGGTATATCATTGTTATCCTTGACCTTGGCAGGAGGTACTCTCTTCATGGCTTTGCTCCTTGCCTTTCTCTTCCTGGCAATGGTAGCAGAAGAATCATCAGAATCTGTTCTGAACTCATCACTTTCAGAACTTTGATCATCATAAAGGGCATCAATCTTCTTCATCAAATCTTTCTTGAGCTGGATTGAAGCAGATGAGGCAGCAGAGGTTGTAGTAGCAGAAGTTGAACCAGTGGCAGTAGTGACAACAACAGATACAGAAGGTGTGGCAGTTGAAATAGAAACAGTAACAGCAGCAGCAGATACTACAGGTTCTGGAGAAGTAACAACAGCAGCAGCAACAGTTTCACTAATAGTAATATCAGTAGAAGAAATATCAGCAGAAAATACAGAAGGCTCAAACTCATGTACCTCTGTCATAAGGATCTCCTTAGAAATTGGCTCATCAGCAGTAACAGAAGTATCATCAAAACTTTCAGCAGCAGGAGGGGCAGCAACATCAGAAACAACCACATTGCTTTCAGCAGAAGTAGCAGCAGCATAAACTGAGTGGACAAATGAAGTGATGATGTTGGGGTCACAGCAAGAGAAAGGCACAAGGGCCTTGGACAAATCCTTTGGGGGCTGGATAACAACTGTCTCTGGAAGACAAGCTTCCTCTGGCAGACATCTGAAATATATAGAATCAAATGCTGAGAGCAAAGGCCTGAGGTCTGTTGCAAAGACTGCATCAGGAGGAACTGGATCTTGAGACATAGCAGTAGGAGTAGCAGTAACAGGAGCTGAAGAAACAGCAATAGCAGCAGGAGCAGGCAGGCTCACTTCATAGGGCATCTCCCCCTGCCTAGATTCAGACATGGCTGGATCAATGCACACTGCTGAAGGGGCTTCCTGAGGGAATAGAGAGGAGAGCCTGGCAGAAAGGGCTGCCACTGACAGGAGTAATGGAGCCAAGGAGGTATCCAAAAGAAGAGATAGCCTGGGGGCTAGCAAGTCATAAAACCTATCAGCAAGGGCTGGAATGTCTACTTGCTCAGTAGTGACTGGAGCAGAGGTAGAGGATGGAGGTGTAGTTGTTGATGATGGTAGTGGAGAGCTGGTGAATGGGGGAAGAGATGGCTGAGGTATGGGTAAGGTGGATATGGAGGACAGTGTGATGGAGATAGATGGGGTGAAGGTGGGTTGGTCAATGATTTCTTGCAGAAGATCTTGATAGGATGTTGAGGATCAGGGTAGCTCAGGAGGAGAGGATGGTGAATCATCCATGAAGGAATCATCAATGAGGTTAAAGGAGGGAATGGAGGGTGATGAAGTGGAATCTGGTTGAGGGTAGGAGTATAAAGGATGGAATTGTTCTTCTGTGGTTGGTAGAGTAGGGATTGGAGATGGTATGGATGTTGGAGAGGGGCTGGAGATGATGATGGTGGATGGAGTTTGAATGGTAGATGGAATGGGAAGAGATGGAATTGGAGGAGGAGGAGGAGAGGCAGCAGCAGGCAGGTCATCTACAGGGGCAGAGACATGAGGGGAAGTGACCCTGATAGTCCTGGTGCCTGAAGGAGTGATGGAAGAGGGCCTGCTGGGCTTGAGGATCTGCCTGTCCCATTTACCAAAGAGGGCACAAGACAGTCTTTTGGAAGCATTTATGTGTATCCCAGAGGATACCAGCAAAGCTGGGCACCTATTCTGCAGAAACATTCCTAAAATCCTTCCAAAGTTTACAAAACTTTTATTAATTTTCTTCTTAATGAGGTCAAAGAAGACCTCTCCCCAATTCAGGTTCTTCCTGTCTACTAGGGCTCCCATTAGGCAGAGCTGATACCTGGAGATTGTATCATGAGCAGAGTGCTTAGCTAGTAGGACCTTCCCAACTACATCAGCCAGGAATCTGTATTCCACAGAAAGATTCTTTTTCAATAGCTTGCTAGGGTTAGCCTCAGAGTGACCCATTCTGGCAAGCAAGTCAGCATATTCTTCTCCAGACAAATCAGTAGAATCTCCACCAGTTCTTAACTCAAAAACCTCTGTTAGAATTGCTGGGGTCAAAGGTACCTGAGTGCTAGAGATTGATCCAACAATGGTGTTGTGGTCCTGATTGTGGGCAGTGTAAACCCATTCTTTAATCTCATCAGAAGCAAGATTAATCCTTGTAGTCATGATTGCAGTAAGGTTCTGCTCTTTGAATAGCTCTAAGATGTCCTGAAAAACCTGGTCTGTTATGCTGAAGGATTCCATGTCTATGTCGAAGCCAGCATCAAATTTCATGGCAGCGAGAACAGCAACAGACACAGCCATAGTTACCTGCAAAGATTCAACAAACAAAACGACCAAGTTAAGAAATGTTTGGAGGGAAAGAAAGATCTTGCAGAGAAATCGAAAGCGCAAAGGAGAACGACGGCGAAAAATGAATTTTATATTAGGGTTCGACGCAGAAATGGAAAGATCGTTGAACTCAGTTCGACGATCGAGGCTTCTAAAAAAATCTGAAGAGTCTTCAATATCGTCGATCTCCATTCGACGATATTGGAGAGCATCGAGCTCTGTTCGACGATCGTTCAGAAAACAAAATCATCGAGCGCCGTTCGACGATCGCTGACCGGAAGAGATAGTTCATACTATCTGAGAAACGCTGAACTCAGGTCGACGATTTCAGAAATCGTCGATCTCCGGTCGACGATCTGGGGGAAAATCGTCGAGCGTAGTTCAGAGATCAGAAAGACACTCTAGACACTAAGAAAAATCAAGATGTTTGCCTAGTCTTGGTCAATTTTTAAATTTTTAAAATCTTTGATATTATTTAAGACTTCCTCCATCTAACATTCCTAGCTGATTTAGGAAGAAGGTGTGTTTCTTTTCATCCAAGGGCTTGGGGAAAATATCTCCCCTTTGTAAATCAGTTGGGATATATTGTAGTTCAATTTTATTCTTTTCAACATTATCCCTTAAGAAATGATGCCTAATCTCTATGTGTTTTGTTCTACTATGGAGGACTGGATTTTGAGCTATAGAAATAGCACTGGTGTTATCACAAAAGATTTTAGACTTCTTTAAGTTGTAGCCATAGTCTAGGAGTTGGTTTTGAATCCACAAGATTTGTGAACAACAACTGCCTGCAGCCATATATTCAGCTTCAGCAGTTGAAGTTGACATAGAAGTTTGTTTCTTACAAAACCAAGAGACAAGTCTGTCACCAAGGAACTGGCAAGTTCCACTGGTGCTTTTCCTGTCAATTCTGCATCCAGCATAATCAGCATCAGAAAATTCAGTTAAATCAAATGCTGAATCTTTTGGATATCAGAGACCTAGATTTGGACAACTTTTAACATACCTGAGAATCCTCTTTACTAGTGTTAGGTGTGACTCTCTAGGGCTTACTTGGAACCTAGCACATATACATGTAGCAAACATTATATCTGGTCTACTAGCTGTAAGGTACAGTAAAGAGCCAATCATTGCTCTATATGTTGTCTGATCAACAGGTTTCCCATGTTCATCAGCATCCAATACAGCATTGGTAGGCATAGGTGTTTTCATACAAGATGCTTCAGACATGCCAAATTTCTTAACCAATTCATTTGCATACTTAGTTTGAGAAATGAAGATGCCTTCAGCATGCTGTTTGACTTGCAATCCTAGGAAGAAGGATATCTCACCCATGCTACTTATTTCAAATTTAGAATGCATTAGGTTGGAAAACCTTCTACACAATTTGGAGTCAGTAGAACCAAAATTAATATCATCTACATAAATCTGAACTAGTAGGGTATGGGACTTATGGGTTCTAATGAAAAGAGTTTGGTCTACTCTACGCCTTATAAATCCATTTTCCAAAAGGAAGCATGTTAGGGTCTCATACCATGCTCTAGGAGCTTGCTTGAGACCATATAATGCTTTGTTCAATCTAAAAACATAATCAGGATAAGTTGGAGGGATAAAACCTGGAGGTTGTCTAACATATACTTCCTCTTTGATGTCTCCATTTAGGAATGCACTTTTGACATCCATCTGATATACCTTGAAGCCTTTATGTGCTGCATAAGCTAAAAAGATTCTGATGGCTTCCAATCTTGCAACTGGTGCAAAAGTCTGGTCGTATTCTATTCCTTCTTCTTGAGAATATCCCTGAGTAACTAGCCTTGCCTTGTTCCTTACAATTACTCCTTGATCATCCAGATTGTTTCTGAACACCCACTTTGTTCCAACAATGGAGTGATCCTTAGGCTTTGGCACTAGTTCCCATACTTTGTTCCTTTCAAATTGATGCAACTCTTCTTGCATTGCAATGATCCAGTGTGGATCTTGCTCTGCATCTTGAATGGACTGAGGTTCAATTTGAGATAGGAAGCAGGTATGCAACAGGTTTTGGTTGACCTGATTTCTGGTTTGCACACCAGCTGAGATGTCTCCAATTATTTGGGAAATTGAATGGTCTCTTGATGTTACTAAATCAACAGGGGGTGTTGATTGTTCACCAACCTGTGTTGTTGTCTCCTCTTGTGGTACAACAACTGGCTCTTCAACTTGTTCTTTAATATGTTGAACACTTTCTTTATCTTCACTGCTTTCATCCTTTTGAGTAACCTGTAACTTGTTCAAGTCTTCAACTAGAGAATGTTCCTGCAAAGGTTCTATGATAGAAGGGATCTTCTCCTTGAAAGACATGTTAGATTCATCAAATGATATGTGAACAGATTCCTCAATTTTTAGAGATGATTTATTATAGACCCTATAAGCCTTGCTAATCATGGAGTATCCCAAAAACACTCTTTCATCAGCTTTAGCTTGAAATTTTGCTAAATATTTCTTGTCATTATTATGTATGTAGCAAATACAACCAAAAACTCTAAAATAATCAACTTTAGGTTTCTTTCCTTTGAGTAATTCATAGGGAGTCTTTCCCTTTATTTTACGTATCAGGCTTCTATTCAGCACATAGTTGGAGGTGTTCTCTGCCTCTGCCCAAAAGGATAGAGGAAGGTGAGCATCTGACAACAATGTAGTGGCATATTCAATAAGGGTTCTATTTTTCCTTTCAGCTACCCCATTTTGTTAAGGAGTTCTAGGGGCTGAGAAAGTGTGCCTGATCCCTTCACTCTGACAGAACTCTTGCATAAGAAGAGAATCAAACTCTGTCCCATGATCACTTCTGATCAGGGCAATGTGAGTATTGAACTCAATCTGTATACATTTGAGAAACTCTGTCAGACACTTAAAGTTATCAGACTTCTTCCTTAGAAAGAACACCCAAGTGAATTTAGAGAAGTCATCTACAACTACTAAAGTGTAAGATTTCCCTCCTAGGCTTTGTACTGTGATGGGTCCAAAAAGATCCATGTGCAATAGATACAATATCCTAGGTGAATCACTCTTATTAAGTGACTTAAAGCTGTTTTTAGTTTGCTTGCCTAATTGACAAGCCCTGCAGAGTCCTTCCTTCTTGTAGGGGCCAGAAGGTAGTCCTCTAACAAGGTTGTCCTTGGATAGCCTAGCAATAGTTCTAAGGTTTAGGTGTCCTAGTCTCTTATGCCATAAAATATTTGGTCTACAAACAGAATTGAACAGGCAAATGTCTACATCTGTTGAAAGAAAATCTACTAGATAGATGTTACCTTTCCTTTTACCTGTCAACACAGTTGTGTTGTCCTCTGACTTGATTTTGCATAATGCCTTGCTGAAGGTCACCTGGTAGCCTTCATCACACAGCTGACTGATGCTTATTAAGTTGTGCTTCAGTCCTTCCACATAAGCTACCTTGTTGAATGTTACTGATCCAATCTGTACTGCACCATAGCCTTTAGTCTGTCCAAAGTTTGAATCATCAAAGATAACTTTGGGTCCAAGCTTAGCTCTAAAGGATTTGAGGTTGTCCTTGTTCCCTGTCATGTGCTTGGAGCACACACTATCCAAGTACCATTGCTGGTTAGATGTTGGATAGGTCTTCACCTGCACATAAGACAATTCATTTGTTTTTGACCCAGTTTACCTTGGGCCTAGGTTGATAACCTTTAAATTCTGAAATAAAAGACATCCCAGGTTGACTCTTATATCCTTCAGGATGATATCTCCTTGGAGATATAATCCATTCAGTATAATGGTTAAAGATTTGGGATGAAGGACCCTTAGGATTGAATTTTTATTTGCCCTTGAAAAAATTTCTAGAGCTCTGACCTCTGTTCGACGATCTTGGAGCTGCGTTCGACGATCTTGGGTCAGATCATCGAGCTCCGTTCGACGGTCGACTATAGCAGAGTTCAGGAACTTGAGATCGTCGACCTGAGTTCGACGATTTTGCCTGAGATTGTCGATCTGCGTTCGGCGGTCGTCGACCTGCATTCGGCGATCGTCGATCTCCGTTCGACAATTTCTGCTGGGACTTAGTTTTCTGGGGCAGATCAGAATTTTTCCTAGCTACCTCTACAACTCCCCTTCCTTTATCAGAAATGAATTTGATTGGAGTTATTAGAACTATGGGTTGGCTGGATGAAGCACCCAAGCCCACTGTACTATTAAATTTGGAGTTCACTGTGCTTGTGATGTCCATCAGCTTGATGCTTCTCCCATTAAGGGATTCTTCAAGCTTCTTGGCCTCAGATAGCTCACTTTTCAGTGAAGCTATCTGCTCCCTACAGCACTCCAACTCCTGAGAGAGTTTGAGGTTTTCTGACTTTAAAGTATTATTTTCAGATAAATGATTTCTGAGAGAGATAATGTTTTTCTCATATTTTAGCAGGTCTAAACATAATGCTTTAAATTCAGATTTAAAGTCCTCTGAATTAAAATCAAATGAACTAATTACCTGATCTTCTTCAAGCTGAGTCTCTGAGTCTGACTCTGACTCTTCTTCATCTGAGTTATGTTGTGAGGCATTGATTGCCATCATGCAGAACTCTTTTTCTTCTACATCATCTTCATCATCACTGGAGCTGGATGAGGCTTCTGACTCCTCTACAGTCTCACTCCAGGATTCAGCAACAAACTCCTTTCTTGTATGTTTATTTTTGCTTGATGAGGGTTTGCCATTGCCATTCCTCTTGGAGTCTTTCTCCTTTCTTCTTTCTTTCTTGTCCCTTCTGTCCTTATTTTTGTTTTCTGGACAGTCAGGAACTATGTGCCCTAGTTTCCTGCAACCAAAGTAAACAATTTCTTTATTATTAATTGACTTGTCATACCTTGGCTTGTCCTGCTCCTTGTATGATCTCCTTCTGAAGTCCTTTCTGGCCATCTTGTAAAATCTTTTGGCCAAGAGACTGAGCAGTTCATCATTTCCTGTGACTTTGTCTTCAGGCAGATCTTCAGTTGCCTTTAAGGCTATTGTTTTCTCTTTTCTTGTGGCTGGTGAGGCAGCCTTCTGTTCTTCTTCTCTATTCTTGATGAGTAGCTCATAAGATTTGAGCTTACCCAATAGAGCTTCTGTGGTGATCTCATTTAAGCTTCTGGCATCCTTGATTGGCCAGATTCTTGAATCCCAAGTGCTAGGGAAGCACATTAGAATTTTGTCATTGAGTTCAGTTAGTGAGATCTCTTTATCTAATGTCCTGAGTTCACTGACTATTAGACTGAGCCTGTTGTACATATCTCTCATTGACTCAGTTTCTCCCTTCTTGAAATTCTCATATTGAGATATGAGGTGGGATCTCCTATCCTTTCTCTCATCAGCTGAGCCTGAGACTATTTCAGAGAGTTTGTCCCAAATTTCCTTTGCTGAATTGCACTCAGCCACCTTTTGAAAGATGTAATCAGACATTGTCTGGGCTAAGATGTTCATAGCCTTGGCATCAGGTATTTTCCATTTCCTGATATCAGCATCTGTTCCTGATGGAGGTGGAACAGCATTTGTACTTGAGTTCTCTGGAGGTCTTGGACAAACTGTCAAAACAGAGTTAAAAATATCCTCGTCAATAGAATTCATGTATAATCTGATCCTTGCTTTCCAAAGTGCAAACTTGGATAGATTGTACACTGGAGGTCTGGTGCTAGCATAATCTTTGTTTTGGGCCATGATTTGTGAAAACAAAATCTAATACAAAATTCAAAAGAAAACAGATCTAACTAGGGATCTTTGGGTTCAGGTGTTAGCCTGTGCAACCACCAAGGTGTGGTCTGTTTAACCAACCTGGCTTTGATACCAATTGAAAGTGCAGCTAGATCTGATATACTCTAGACGGGGGTGAATAGAGTATATGGTGCTTGAAAACTTTTTACAACAATTGTTGTAATCTGAGTGAGCAGGGAAGCAGTTAATAAATTTAATCACAGAACTAAACTAATCATAAGCTAATCACAGAACAATCACAGCCAGAAACAAAAATAAAGACAAGCAAGCCAGAAGACACAAGGAAATATAGTGGTTCCCCTAAACTTGGGTACATCCACTCTTCTACCACCCTAGGTAGGAATCCACTGCAGGATGAGTTGATCAGGTGTCCTGGGAACCAATGAGCTTTTGATAAGGTGCTCAAAAACCAAATCAGATTTTTTGATCAGGTGTCTTGCCACCAATGAGCTTTTGACAAGGTGCTCAAAAACCAAGCTCAAACTTTTGAAGGGAGTTTGAGAAACCCTTTACAGAGATGGGGGTGAGAGAGTGATGGAAGTCTTCTCTTTCTCAAACAACTGAGAAGACTATGTGGATTTGATGGTGTCAAAGCTCCCCCTGAGTCCTTGAGATCTTCAGGAAAAGAAACTTTGATGTAGGGTGATAGGCCTTCAAAAGTTGATCTCCAGCAATAGATGATTTCAGCAACAACTGAAATGTTGGATGTCTGGAGTCTTGAAAGATATTGGCCTTGAACACTTGAGACAAGAGAGATCTGAGGATTTCAGAAAAGTTGATCTCCTTGGATGTGTGTTCTTCAGAGAATTCTTTGAGATAGAGAATATTTTGTTCTTGTTCTGAAGAATACTGATGTCTGTCTCTCTATCTGTCTGTATGTCTGTGTGTGTGAGAGATTCAAAAATTCTTGTCTTTTATTCTCTGGTACTGAATAGAAAAACATCCTCTATCAAGAATAGTCGTTGGTCTGCATTAATTGCATCCTTAATTGCAAAATGTCTTCTAGAGGAAAGTCCATAGAAATATTCCTTGAAAATCCCTTGAAACTTGGTCCAGAAATAAATGAAAACGGCTAGGAAATCTTCTGAATTAATTGCAGAATAACTCCTTAACTGATCTGAATTTGAATCTTGAAAAATCCTTGAAGTTATCAGAAAACGTCGAATTGAGATCTGCTATCGTCGAACTGAGCTCTGCGATATGGATTTATACTGCAACAAAATATCGTCAATCTGAGCTCAAAGATCGTCGAACTGAGCTCAGAGATAGAGATCCAATACTGAGCCAAAGATCGTCGAACTGAGCTCACCGATCATCGAATGGAGCTCGACGATTTGTGGAAGTTGAGCTCAGCGATCGTCGAATGGAGTTCGACGATCTGTCGAAGTGGAGCTAGACGATCGTCGATCGGAGTTCGACGAATCGTCGTGCTGAGCTCGACGATATGACTTAGTCTCAAACTGCAAAAGTCTTGGTCTTGAGGGCAGCTTCCAAACTTAGACTTCTAACCCTTAGACTCAAATCTAATTGACCTTTTTAGCTATACAGGAGGTCAAACATTGGTTTCCTAGAGACATAGTGATCCTGACCCAAATTAGTAATTGGGTGTTCCAACAAAAGCTCCGCCCCATTCTGCTTCTTCACTTCTCGAGCAAGCTTCCTCATTTCCCGCAGCATGCCCAGGCTGTAGTTTGACCTTGCAGTCCCGCTTGAATTGCCCTCGCTGATGACACCGGTAGCACTTCAAGTTCTTCTTCCAGTCCTTAGGAGCATTGATCCTCTCCGGCGGATATGAAGTTGAAGTCTCCTTTTCACCAGCGACCTGCACCTTCTTCTTCTTCTTCCCTTCCCATCCTTTCTTCTTTCCTGAGAAGAGAGCTTCGCTGCCTTCCTGATTCAAGTTTACTCCAGCCATCTGCCTTGCTAAGCTCTCCTACGATGCAAGCAGATTCTCCAGCTCCAGCAAAGACGGCTGAGTAGCCCACCCTTGAACAAATGTTACAACGGCCACATACTCCTTCCGCAAGCCGCGGATAATGTGCCTTTTCATCTTCGCCTCAGAGATAGGCTCATCAGGATCAAGTGCCGACAGCTCAGCACACAAGCTCTTCATCTTTAAGAAGTACTTGGAGATGGAAAGGTCTCCCTGAGTTGCCCTGGCCAACTCATTTTCCAGGAACTGAAGCCGCGCCATATTCTTCCTACAGAACAACTCATCAATGGTTGTCCAAATATCAGCAGCCGACTCGCATCCAACGATGTGATCAAATAGTTCCGGAGACACGGCCCTCTTCAGAATGAACTATGCCTTAGCATTTGTTCTTCTCCAGAGCCTAACCTGCTCAGCATTACCGAAAGCAGCAGTGACTTCCTGCCTGTCGTCACCACCGACGACTTCACACAGCTCCTTGGCAATAATATAACTCTTCATGTACGACTTCCACTTCTTGAAGTTAGTCGGCGTTAAGAGTTCAATGCCCAGACCTCTTGCAAAGCTCCCTTCCATTGCAACACTTGTTGGCAACCTTTCAGAAGCTCCGAGCAACAACACAGGTTGATCACCACTCAATCACTGAGTAACAACACTAGCTGACTTCCGCTCATGCAACTGAACCTGGCTCTGATACCATGTTAATTTTTCTCAACGTGGTCAGCAAGATAGCCCAAACTCCAAATTAATATCTTCGAAACTACCCAGTTCTCACGTTGAACCAGCGGAAAACCAAGGAACAAAGGTTAATCCCAACAAACAATGGAAGCACAAGCAGATCTTTTATTCATTCACTTCTTTACAACACGAGGCATACATAGCGAGACATGATTTCGCTAGTATAACAGCTGTAAACAGAAAGCACCAAACACCAAGCCGGGCGGACAGCACCGGAGTCCGAAACTAGTCCGCCAATGACCTCCACAGCAAAGCACCTGCTGTACCACCAGAGCTCGACAAGGCCTCAACCAAGCTCTAAGCCCAGTCCGCAATAGCCCACACCGCGGACACGAGCCAAACCGCCTATCATCACAAGCTTGCACCGCAGCCACTGAGGAAAGCACCAGTCCGCAAGCCTCTATCCGCTCAGGCCACTCCTTGGCAAAACCAATCAACAAACGCCCTATCCGCAGATAATAGGCTGCATAGTCCGCGGACTTCATGCAAACAACCCGCTCAGAAGACAACCGACTTTTCACTAGACCTTCCACCAGGCCGCACATCACATTCCGCCCAGTCCACCTAGTCCGCCAAAGCTGTCCGCCCAGGCCGCCCGGCCTGTCCCGTCAACCACTTCCACTTCACAAATTTCAACAAGGGGTAGGGGTGCCCCCCATCGGCTCAGCGTGTACTGGAATATACACGTAAAACACAAATTTATGGTCAGGTTGGCCAATCTTAAGGTCAAAATTGGACAGACATAATATGAATTACCTATGGGCACACCACAGCTTCTGCTAAGTCAGTTTGTCCGCAAACTGACTAATCGAACGGGGGTGGTACCATTGTTAAATGACTTCTTTAGTTGAGGATTGTGGCAAACTGATAACATTTGTAAGACCCCCCCCCCCCCTCCCGGATCCCAAAACACGGCACTAAGGGGGGGGGGGGGGGGGTCTTATGCCCAGAACAGCCGCCTTGCGGTAGCATTAGCACAAGGGCTAACCTGTACCACAAGACGCCTATTCCGCCGGCTACAACCAATATCAATATAAACATGTCAACCCAACCAAAATATAAGCAAGAAGAAGTCAAATCCACACTAAGTATATATGTCCAAATGCATCAAATAAGAGAAGCTAAAAAATGCTTCTATAATATCAGAGTACAGCTATAAAATTGCCCAAATGGGCTACATTAATATCTCACAACACTCACATCTGTAACCGACGGTAGTGACGACACCGTCACATTAGGCCCTGTCGTCCTGGCCTGGCTGCGCTGATGCAAAATCTGCGGCTGCTCTACCTGCGGGGTGACCTCCTAAAAAAGAAGACGTCGCAACCGTTAGTCGAAAAGACTAAGTGGCTTCACATCCGCTCCCCCGGCGTCTCCTCGACACGGGGAGGATAAAGGAACAAGGGTACAAGTATAATAAAGAGTGTAACAAGCACAAGCAGGTGGTAATGGTGCAATAAGATTAATAGCATTATATTCTAGCAGTTCTACAGAAACAATAATAAACTATCAAGTACAAGTATCAACAGCAGGAAAGTAACTTAACTTATACGGATGCTCATACAAGCTTATAAGTTAAAGATCGGGTTACATAAAAGTAACTCATCGTATAAGAGTGCTCATACAAACTTATACGATGAGGGCCTTGTTTGTGCAATGCTATGTAATCGTATGTATGCTATGCAATGACTCACCCATGATCACACACATGCAATTGCTATGTTGACACAGACTATAGTTCCCACTATTCGAGCAGGTAGCTAACCTCTCAGGCATCAGCCGCCGTGGCCAGGCGGTGACAATAGAGCGGGCATCTCTACTACTAGGCGGGTACCCATACTACATTACCTACAACTCCATACGCTTCAATGCTAAGAACACAACAGCAGAGCCCATGCTTACTATGGCCCAGCTGGGTCTCGGGTAGATGTGCACCGAGAACACAACACAAACTGGCCTCGTGTGACCCGGAAGGGGCCTCGGAAGAAGGTACGAGGACACAACCCAACCGTTCACTTGGAACAGAAGGGGCCTCGGGACATGAACACCGAGGACACAGCCCAACCGCCCAAAGTCTAACTGTCAACTCCCATCGGTGTGACGATCGGCGAGCCCGTAGACATGCCACACTATCCTTAACCCAGGATTACGACACCGCGTGTCGACTCACACCGCATGAAAATTCCACCACACCGTAGCATGGAAGGGGCCTCGGAAGTAAGAACGAGGACACAACCCAACCATCCATCTATACCTCATCTCAACTCAAACCCAACTAGGGATGGTCAACACCGCGCTTACATCCATCCACAATACTACCCGTAGGGAGACTACGCTCTAAGTATTGGACTACTACATTTCATACAAACCATCATATATACTCATGGCCATGGTTTATCCTTCTATTTATCATTCCAAATGGTTTCAACATATTACAAACATGATGCACATTAATAATAATCTACCAATTTGTATCTAATCATTTCGTTCATCATATTATAAACATGGTGCGTATTTATAATAATCTATCAATTTTAGCAAGTCATATCATGCAATAAAGCTTGCTCCACAATTCAGTTTTATGAAATCTAATTAAAATGATTTATCATTCATAGCACTACGGTGGTCAGCATAAAATAGTTCATCAAAATCTAGAGTTAATTAGCAACATCGATTCCACCGAATTCAAATTCATATTATATTAACCCCAGAATTTAAGTGCAGAATAAATCTGGACAACAAATTTGACCGGAGATTCCTGAAGAAACAGGGATGCAGTGAATACGTGTAACCCCTCGATGGAAAGGTCTTTCCATGGGTCACAACTTTCATATTCAGCCCACAACCCAGATTTGAGTGTATCCTATTTAAAATCAGCATTGAAATCCGCTGCGTATAGAACACAATTTCTGCATGCAGGATTTATCGGACGTCATGTTCGTTCATACTTTAATGAGGCTACAGAGTTTGCATGAAGACGTGCAACCACCCGTTGGAAAGGTATTTTCAAGGGCTTCAACTTTCATGTTTATTCCAAAGCCCATATCTAGCCACAACCTACATTAAAATGGCCAAGACGATCGCTGCGCGCAGAATACAGATTCTGCACGCTTCGTAAAGAGGAATGAACGACATCGGTTCATCTTCCTCTCCAAGTCGATCTTCCAAAATCACTCCAAAATTTCATCCTTCCTTAATCAATCTCATGAGGCCATGATTCTTCACGAAACCATCCACCCACGATCACATAGGAGAAAGGGGAGATTCAAGAGATCTAAAACCTAGAACACTTGTCCTTGCATGGCCATCCATAGAAAACTCCTTCTCTCAATCAAAACTCTCTTGAGTCGATATCTATCCTAAGAAAATAACTAAAGATCTAGCACCAAGGGAGAGGGGAGGAAGTTCACCTCATTTTCGGCGTATCCACTATTTCCGGCCATGGATCGTGTAACTCTTCTTGGCGGCATATTCTCCTTCACGGCAACGGCAAATCTTCTCCTATACAAATAGATCCAGTAACTTCCTTCTCTCAACAGGAGTTTCTCTCAGAAAATACAGATGAAGTGAGCATGAAGACGGCTAGGGTTTTCTCTTCCCCTAATATATGAAAAGTAACACGGGTAGGGACACGCCCGTGCCCTTACCCGTGTCATGCTTAGGCGAAACGACAATGGCAGTTTCCGTGTCGGTTCAATACTCGACACGGGTAGGGACACACCCGTGTCCCGACCCGTGTCCACATGACACGGCCGTGTTCACTGGCCGTGTCCTTCTCTGGATGCATTTCGACGAACTCGACACGACGACACACGGGTAGAGACACGCCCGTGTCTCTACCCGTGTCATAAATTTCATCGATCTCGACACGTTCTGTCGAGTTAAACTGGTCTCACACACACGCACACACACGAGTAGGCCCGTGTCTTGCATCATGCTATCGACACCTCAACATCTAGGTGTCGACACACTGTGTCAACACCTGGTTCCAGTGTGTCGACACAGCATGTGTCGACACACGGTGTCGACACCAGTGTGTCGACACACGGTGTCGACACCAGTGTGTCGACACCTCAACCTGGGTGTCAATACACTGTGTTGACACCTTGAACCAGTGTGTCGACACAGTGTGTGTCCACACACGGTGTCGACACCAATTTGTCGACACCTCAACATCATAGTGTCGACACACTGTGTCGACACCTTGACTTTAGTGTGTCAACACCTCGACACCAAAGTGTTTGACCAATGAATCGGGTGATATAAATCCTATTCACACGTGCTGCCGAGTTGTCAGCACTCACTCGAACCCAAGTCAGCTCTCCTGACTCAAAAACATGTACTTGGGGCCTAGTGCGATTCAGGATGTTACAACGGCCACCCCGACCACCAGAGGTATCATGACGGGTAGGATGAGCAAAAATATTAGGAGAGGGAGAGGGAAGCAAAGGACACTGAAGTAGAGTAGTAACAGCAGAGATACGGGCAGTAGTAGCATTGAGAGTCAGAGTGTCCGCCTCTCCGAGAATCTGTTGACGAATCATGTCATAAGTGTTAGGAAGACGAAGCAAGTAGCAAACCACAAGAAGATCCTGAAAATGTTTTTGTTGCTCAGCAAGATCAGTAGAAAAGGGAAGGTGTTGAAGAAGTTCAGCACCAAGACTCTGGACCTCCTGATAAGCAGCAGCAGGGGTCATAACAGGATGGGAAAAGAGATCAGCATATAGAGTATAAATGTGTTAAGTCTGAGCCCCTTTAGAATATAAAGCAGCCAAATAATTCCAGGCAGCCTTGACTGTTTGATCATGTCAGATGACAGGAAGACACTCATCAGACAAACTGTTGGCTAACCAAGTGTGGAACAAGGCATCAGAAGCATCCCAATCGTCGTAAGCATCAGAGCCAACATGAGGAGGGTCATTAGTCAAGTGAGAGTGCTTACGCTCAGAACGTAAAAGAAAGACAAAAGACAAACTCTAGTTAGGATAATTCGGGCCGGTAAGTTTGGATAAAGTACCAAAATTACCCGAAGTAGATATAGAAGTAGAAGAATGAGAAAGAGGGACAAAGAAAGTATCAGAGGATGATAGAGCATCCATGAAGAAAGAAAGCAAGTTGCTTGGTCAAGATGGAAACCGTGCGGACAGACAACAAGAGTAGTACCTGCGTGAATAGAAGAAACAAGCCACCCGGTATCGGTGTGAACACACTAGTAGCAGAATAGAAAAGCTGCGACCCAAAGGCGGAGAAGTCGTGCAAAAGGAATGAAAGAAAGGGAGGGAAGAAGCCAGATGAAGCCGGAAGAAGGGTGGGCCAAAAAACAACACGTGCGATCTCAAAGGACAAACCACAATGAATAGGAATCACCAATTTTGGAGCAAAGGACTTGTTTTCCTCTAATACTAAGTGAAAAAACGAGAAGAAAAGCGGACATGAGGTAAGAAACCGCAATTTTTATTTCTACAAAAGGTAAGTAATACATAGGTATGCCCTCTTATTTATAGAAAATAGGGCAGGTGAGAGAGTACAATAAACGATGTGGGACTAAACTTAAGTTGCTCGGCCTATGCGGTTTGACATACACAAACACACACTACATAAAATACAATAATACAGCATGCAGCCACTAGAGGAGCCCGCCATAATCTCTGATAGACCGCCAGACAAGTCGCAAGGTCATACCAGCAGGTTGCCACCAGGCCGCAGTGCAGCTACCCATCAAACCGAAGATTCTGCAATCCCCCTGACTACAAACTGCAGGTTGACACCTGATCGTAGTTACGACAAACTATCAGGCACAGTAGCGGCTATTGATGGGTGTTAAAACTCCAAAAAATATTATGAAGCGCGGTGCCCCGGGCGGTTTATTTAAGTAGAAAAGCGGATTTGGTTTTTATTTAGAAAACGGGGCGCGCGTATTTATTTATTTGGATATAAAACGGATGTTATCGAGTTTTAACAGAAGGAGGCAAGTGCACCTATCGTGTGTAGTACAGGATATTCCGGCTGGAATATCGAGGTCGTATTGTTCTCGAGGTCGGTTCGATTATTTCTACTCTTCCCTGGAGGGGACTATTATTTTACCGATATTTAACTTGTCGGGTTATATTTTTATATATAATAAAAAGGCAGAAAATGGCAGAAAGAAAATGAAAGCATGAAGGTGGTGCCGATGAAGAACTTAACTCGATGACACCGAAAAAAACAATTGAACTAAAATATACTTTTAATAAAAAGAGCTCCTAAATTTCTAATTAATTAAGGCGGACAATTGGCCGTGGAGGTTCCACTAGAATGAGCTCACCTAGCTATATGGCTATCGCTCACCTGAACGCTAAGACTATTCGACCGAACGTTAGTCCGACGAAGGATTCCTCTTAATGCCCACATTACGCTAAGAACCCCGCTATTGGGTGGGGAAACCAATCCGGTAGAGTTGGCGCGCCTCCTCTCTCGAGGGTTAGTGCGGAACTCTCTTTGCCAAGGGGTGATCGGTCCATATGCACGGCCTCTCGGCTAGCTAGCATATGGACTACGGAAATAGGGATCACACATCGATTATGTGGTCCTACGCGTCGTTTACCCCAGGCAAACCTTAAGTACTTTTAATTAATTAGAAAACTACGACCTTTAATTATTTTAAGCTATTTTATCTGTCCCAATGCTCTTCGATACCGAGGGATAAGAACGGTTAGCCACTCATCGGAATGAGGACGGCTTGCGAGGAAAGCAGAAAATAAAGCAGTAAAGAAAGCGGTAAAAGAAAGCAGAAAATGAAAGTAGTAAATGGCAAGTCCTACTCAAACGAGTAGGACTAAAGTGAAAGCAGAAAATACGAGTCCCGGGGCAAATGCGTGGGCGGGAGAAAGAAAGTGGGTCCTACTCAAATGAGTAGGAGTAAATAAATGCAACACACGCACACACTCGACAGAAAGTAAAACTCTGGCACACGCTCGACATAAAGTAAACACACTCACTCTACAGGAAAGTAAAACACACACACACACACACACACACTCTCGACATAAAGTAAACACATGCACACTGCAGGAAAGTAAAAACTCACACACTTGACAGAAAGTTAAACACACTCCACACACTCTACTGAAAAGAAATAAAAGCTAAGTACAAAAAATTAAAAAAAAAACTAAGTTACCTAAAAATTAAAACAACTGCATTTCTACCGCTATAATGCGGTAGAAATGCGTAAAAAGCTGAAATAAAAATAAACCGGGCAAAAAGGTTTGCAAATAAATGCAAAATGAAAATGTCCGAAAAATAGAAACGAATACATTTCTACCGCTAGAATGTGGTAGAAATGCGAAAAAAAAGCGAAAAAATTAAAAGAGCAAAAGTTTAAAATGAAAAACTAAGTGCATGAAAAATTAAAACGACTATATTTTCATTCCTATAACTCTGTAAAAATGCGAAATAAGTGAAAATAAACTGAAAATAACGAAAAGGTTTTACATCCTAAAAAGAAAAATCTAAGTTAAAAGAAATGAAAATCACTTTGAAATCAGTTTTACGGGTTTATAACAATGAGATAGAAAGCTATAAAAACCTAATCTAAACAAGTCTAAGTAAAGTTAATGAAAACATTAAAGTAAAAAAAAGTATACTCATACACTCACACACACCTTTTAAAGACGAAAAATAAAGTTAAAACAAAGCATAAATAAGATTGTATAAGAGAGGGGCACATAGATGCATTCCAAAACCATGAAATGGAAAAAAAATCTACATTTTTATTAAGTCTAAAAATGATTACAAAGCTAATACAAAAATAAAAGAGAGAGGGAGAAAATCCCTTACAAGGGTTTGGAAATACATCTAACAGCATCTCCCCTACACAAAATGGATCCAAAAGGGGAACAAGATTACATACAGCAAGGGGCTATTTATAGGGAAAAAATTCATGGGACACGCCCTCTGACACGGGCATGTCAGGGGGCGTGTCGACACTATTCATGATGGCGGCCGTCGATTTGACATCAAAGTGGATTTCGGGCTGAACACATGTCGGTCTCGCGTTGGTCACGCCCCAGGTTCACGGGCGTGATGCTGGGCGTGTCAAGAAGGTGGATCTAGGCGTGGGTCACGCCAAAAGTCGTCGCGCGGGTCTTGTTGGCCTAGGTGGAGAAGTCATGCCCCAGGTCACGGGCGTGACTCTGGGTGTGTCGGTTGGTGTCGACACTCGACAAACATCGAGCGGAAAATGTCGAGTTGAAAATCGTCGAGCGGGAAGAGGTGTCACGCCCTAGGTCACGGGCGTGACTCTGCGCGTGTCGGTTGGTGTCGACACTCGACAAACGTCTAGCTGAAAATGTCGAGTTGAAAATCGTCGAGCGGGAATAGGTGTCACGCCCTAGGTCACGGGCGTGACTCTAGGCTTGTCGAAGGGGTCGACGAACGTCGAGCTGAAAACGTCTAGCGGGTGGACACGGGCTTGGGTCATGCCCCGTGTCGGGTGACACGGGCGTGTCGTCGGGCGTGTCAAGCGTTTCTCTTCAAAATTTGCTGATTGACGGGATTTTGAGCTGTCACGCCCTGGTCACGGGCGTGACCAATTTGTCAAGGGCGTGACATGGCCTTTTTTGCAGATTTTGATTTTTTTACCTAAAAAATAAAATAAAATAAGTTAGTATAATATTTACAATAAAAGGAGCAATTTATTAAATAAAAATAAGTAAAAATGACAAAAGGTAACTAAAATGACTTATGTAATGTACAAAATATTAGGTATATTTACAATTCATCAAATACCCCCATACTTAAGCTTTTGCTATTCCAGAGCAAAAGTTGGAGATGAACTTATAAGAAATAAAAGAAATCCTAAGTTTAGCTACCGCTTGACTTAATTAAAAGAAAGATAGAAATAAATATCCGGGGTACTAGAGTTAAATCATAAATTATGAAAATATTATAAATAGAGGAACAGTTTCAAAAAGACTTCTAGATAAAATAAAATAGAAAGCAAAAATTTATTTTTGTTAGGTTAACAAAGATGGATTGAAATTATATAAAAAATCTTAGCTTAAAAGAAGTTAAAGGAAATAATGCAATTTAAAAATTATGCTCTCAAAAAATTTTAAATTAAGTCTACAATCATCGAAATGAGATAAGTGGTTTGGTGGTTTATGAAGAAGACTTGAATATTGAGGTGAGGTAATTTTTTCTCGAACCTCCAATTTTTTCTTTTTGGATAGTTAGGAAAATGAAATCTTATTTTCCTAACACAAAATAATTTTTTTCTTCATAAATAAAATAACCCAATGTATATATGTAGGAGTAATGAATTTTATCATCTTACTCCATAACATATAATCTTTTTAAATATTGGGTGCTTATGTTTGCGGAATGAAATCTTATTCCCATTGACATAAGATCTTTTAAGGGATATGGGTAAACATGTCAAGTAAGACATGAAAAAAATGGAAGTGGGTTTATTTTTTTTTTCAAAAAGAGAACTAGCTTTTAATAAAAAAATATTTTGAGAGCAACCTTTTTAAAATGAACCTTCCAATGTTTCTAAAAGCATGTAGTAAAAATAATTGAAATCCATAGATGTTATTTTCTAACATAAAATACGAGCTTCTATTTATAAAAATTAGAAGTGGTGGTGAAAAACAAGTTCCCTATTATAAGGGAAAGACATAAAAAATTCTTTAAAACTTAATCGCAGACACTTAAATCTATCGAACTTTAATTAATAAACGAATAGTAAGCAAAGAATAATTAGAATTCGCATATAAATTAACTCGAAACTAGATTTTTGGAAAGCAAAAAGGGTTAAGAAATGGTATATTCGATTTATTTTGTTACGTAATTTAACAAAATATTTTTTGATTTTTAAAGTTTTATCATTTTTTTGTGTTTTAATTATTATCTTTTAGGATTTTTAGAGTCATTTTCATTTTTTTTTGTTTTAATAATTTTTTATTTGATATTTTGTTGATAAGTTATTTACAAGAAATAAGAAAGAAAGAAGTGTTATTTACAAAGAAGATAGTGGGGAAAGAGAGATTTTTACAAAAAAAGTACAAAGTAAAAACTCGAATGCAGCCCGCGAACAGACTGTTATTGAGGTTGTTGGTTCGATGAGTCGAATGTCGCGGGGAGGCAAAATGCGAGTTTTTACGAAAAAGAAGAGGGGGGGGGGGGGGGGGCGGAGAGATTTAGTTTAGTTTTTTTTTGAAAAATATTTACAAAGTAAAATGAAAATCTTTTTTTGAATTTTTGATGTTTTATAAGTTTTTTTTGTGATTTTTGTTTGTGTTTTATGATTTTTTTTTTTTTTTTTTATTATATAAAATAAGGAAAATTATTTTTTTTTATGTTTTAAGTTTTGCAATTTTTTTCTTTTGTATTTTTGATGAGTACAGAATAAAAAATGCAGTATAGTAAAACACCCTCATACTTAAACCCAACATTGTCCCTAATGTTGCAGTCTAAGTATGCGGGACGATTAATATACAAAAGAGAATATGTGCAAAAACAAAAATAAAAAGAGAGGGTAGAAGTTTCCCCTAGATGAGTGCGGGAGTCCCGGGTCGAAACCCTGCATTATTGTTAGAAGAAGTGGCAAAAATAAAAAAAAATGGAAAAGAAAAATCCGGCCAAAAGGGTGCGGGCGGTAGGGGGCATGTGTGTGGGTGACTCGTAAGGTAGCTAAGACCTTAGCGACCACTACGTGATAAAAATGTGATCCCCTAGCACGCACAATAATGGAAGCGTGCCGAAGCAAAATGAAACGAAATAAAACAAATTAAAATAAAAGAAGTTAAATAAAACCTATATACATTTGTTAATATTAAATTATTAAATTATTATTATTATTATTTTGGTGTTTTTAAGTAGATTTTTTATTTTTTAGTTGGTTTTTAGTTTTTTTTTGGTGTGTTTTGTTTTTATTTAATGATTTTTTTTTTGTTTTAAGTTTTTCTTTTTTTTTTTGGTATGTTTTATGTTTTTTTTCATTCATTTTTTTAAAGTGTTTAGATATTTTTAGGTTTTTGGTTTTAGATTTTTTTTGTGATTTTGTTCGGTTTTAAATTTTTTTAGATTTTTTATTTTTAGAATTTTTAGGTTTTTTAGAGTTTTTAGATTTTTTAAGTTTTATACTTTTTCAAGTTTTTAGAGTTTTTTGGTTTTAAGTTAGTTTTTTTTTTGTTTTTGTTTTTTTGTTGTTAATAGAAAACGACGTCATTTCAAAAAAATATTTTATAAATAATAATAATATGATAAAAAATATATATTTTTTTAAGTTTTTTTTATTTTTTTAAGTAGTTTATTATTATTATTATATATATATATAGTTTTTTATAATAAGGTAAAATTAATAGATTTCCAGGGTTCAAAATAACGAAATGACTTTCCCCGGCAACGGCGCCAAAAACTTGATGGGTGTTAAAACTCCAAAAAATATTATGAAGCGCGGCGACCCGGGCGGTTTATTTAAGTAGAAAAGCGGATTTGGTTTTTATTTAGAAAACAGGGCGCGCGTATTTATTTATTTGGATATAAAATGGATATGATCGAGTTTTAACGAAATGAGGCAAGTGCACCTATCATGAGTAGTACAGGATATTCCGGGTGGAATATCGAGGTCGTATTGTTCTCGAGGTCGGTTCGATTATTTCTACTCTTCCCTGAGGGGACTATTATTTTACCGATATTTAACTTGTCGAGTTATATTTTTATATATAATAAAAAGGCAGAAATGGCAGAAAGAAAATGAAAGCATGAAGGTGGTGCCGATGAAGAGCTTAACTCGAAGGCACCGAAAAAAACAATTGAACTAAAATAGACTTTTAATAAAAAGAGCTCCTAAATTTCTAATTAATTAAGACGGAGACTTCGCCGTGGAGGTTCCACTAGAATGAGCTCACCTAGCTATAGGGCTATCGCTCACCTGAACGCTAAGACTATTCGACAGAATGTTAGTCCGACGAAGGATTCCTCTTAACGCCCGCATTACGCTAAGAACCCCGCTATTGGGTGGGGAACCCAATCCGGTAGAGTTGGCGTGCCTCCTCTCTCGAGGGTTAGTGCGGAACTCTCTTTGCCAAGGGGTGATCGGTCCATATACACGGCCTCTCGGCTAGCTAGCATATGGACTACGGAAATAGGGCCCACACATCGATTATGTGGTCCTACGCATCGTTTACCCCGGGCAAACCTTAAGTACTTTTAATTAATTAGAAAAATACGACCTTTAATTATTTTAAGATATTTTATCTGTCCCAATGCTATTCGATACCGAGGGCTTAGAACGGTTAGCCACTCATCGGAATGGGGACGGCTTGCGAGGAAAGCAGAAAATAAAGCAGTAAAGAAAGCGATAAAAGAAAGCAGAAACGGAAAGCAATAAATTGTAAGTCCTACTCAAACGAGTAGGACTGAAGTGAAAGCAGAAAATGCGAGTCCCGACGCAAATGCGTGGGCGGGAGAAAGAAAGCGGGTCCTACTCAAACGAGTAGGACTAAATAAATGCAACACACGCAGACACTCGACAGAAAGTAAAACTCACGCACACGCTCGACATAAAGTAAACACACTCACTCTACAGGAAAGTAAAACACACACACACACTCTCTCGACATAAAGTAAACGCACGCACACTGCAGGAAAGTTAAAACTCACACACTCAACAGAAAATTAAACACACTCCACACACTCTACTGAAATGAAATAAAAGCATTGTGCCATTTAACTCTTAACGAGTAGGCGGAAATAAATGCACAAGTACAAAAAAAAAACTAAGTTACCTAAAAATTAAAACAACTGCATTTCTACCACTAGAATGCGGTAGAAATGCGTAAAAAGCTGAAATAAAAATAAACCGGGCAAAAAGGTTTGCAAATAAATACAAAATGAAAATGTCCAAAAAATTGAAACGAATACATTTCTACCACTAGAATGTGGTAGAAATGCGTAAAAAGAGAGCGAAAAAATTAAAAGAGCAAAAATTTAAAATGAAAAACTAAGTGCATGAAAAATTAAAATGACTATATTTTCATTCCTATAACTCCGTAAAAATGCTAAAAAAGTGAAAATAAACTGAAAATAACGAAAAGTTTTTACATCCTAAAAAGAAAAATCAAAGTTAAAAGAAATGAAACTCACTTTGAAATCAGTTTTATAGGTTTATAACAATGAGATAGAAAGCTATAAAAATCTAATCTAAACAAGTCTAAGTAAAGTTAATGAAAACATTAAAGTAAAAAAAAGTATACTCATACACTCACACACGACTTTTAAAAACGAAAAATAAAGTTAAAACAAAGCATAAATAAGATTGTATAAGAGAGGGGCACATAGATGCATTCCAAAACCATGAAATGGAAAAAAATCTACATTTTTATTAAGTCTAAAAACGACTACAAAGCTAATACAAAAATAAAAGAGAGAGAGGGAGAAAATCCCTTACAAGGGTTTGGAAATACATCTAACAACATCTCCCCTACACAAAATGGATCCAAAAGGGGAACAAGATTACATACAGCAAGGGGCTATTTATAGGGAAAAAATTCATGGGACACGCCCTCTGACACGGGCATGTCAGGGGGCGTGTCGACACTATTCATGATGGCGGCCGTCGATTTGACCTCAAAGTGGACTTCGGGCTGGACACGTGTCGGTCTCGCGTTGGTCACGCCCCAGGTCACGGGCGTGACGCTGGGCGTGTCAAGAAGGTGGATCTAGGCATGGGTCACGCCGAAAGTCATCGCGCGGGTCTTGTCGGCTAGGTGGAGAAGTCACGCCCCAGGTCACGGGCGTGACTCTGGGCATGTCGGTTGGTATCGACACTCGACAAACGTCGAGCGAAAAATGTCGAGTTGAAAATCGTCTAGCGGGAAGAGGTGTCACGCCCGAGGTCACGGGCATGACTCTGGGCGTGTCAGTTGGTGTCGACACTCGACAAACGTCGAGCAGAAAATGCCGAGTTGAAAATCGTCGGGCGGGAAGAGGTGTCATGCCCTAGGTCACGGGCGTGACTCTAGGCGTGTCGAGGGGTCGACGAATGTCGAGCTGAAAACGCCGAGCGTGTGGACACGGGCTTAGGTCACGCCCCGTGTCGGGTGACACGGGCGTGTCGCCGGGCGTGTCAAGCTTTTCTCTTCAAAATTTGCTGATTGACGGGATTTTGAGCTGTCACGCCCTGGTCACGGGTGTGACCAATTTGTCACGGGCGTGATATGGCATTTTTTGCAGATTTTGATTTTTTTTCCTGAAAAATAAAATAAAATAAGTTAGTATAATATTTACAATAAAAGGAGCAATTTATTAAATAAAAATAAGTAAAAATGACAAAAGGTAACTAAAATGACTTATGTAATGTACATAAAATTAGGTATATTTACAATTCATCAGCTATAATCAGACCACTGTGACTTCAGAAGTTGCTACAACTAACACTTAAACCATAGTTGCAACCACTGGAAGATCACTGCTGAGGCTACACATATGTTGCTGCTGTTTCACCAGACCACTACGAGTTATTAGCTAGACCGCTGTGACTAGTCAACCAAGGCGAAATAGCAGTCTCGAGCTATTCCGCTGGACATTCATCCCAACATCTCGTTGAGCTAAACTGCCACAATACCTACTAGACATACCGTTGCAGCTAGAAATGCTAACCGCCTGAACTGGGATCCAACAACGTCGAGTGAGGCAAGTGCACTCAGTGCCTTCAGCTCCTTGGCGTCGAGTGGAGACTAGCCTCGTAATGCCTTCTATTCCTTGGCGTTGAGTAGTGCAAGACCCTTCCGAAACCATCCAAAGTGGAGTGTCGTGGAGGCGAGTGCCTGGCTTCCGCAACACTCTCCCCTTTAGGCGAGGGGTCCCCCCATGGTCCACTCACCCAGTGGATCCCAAAGATAAAATTACATGGATGCCCTTGCAAGGTTGTAAATAGCCTTTCAGAACAGCAGAGTTTGGCTGTTGGGAGACCACTTTTGGCTGCACATAACCCTTTATGATAATGGAGTTACGCTATTTGTAGGCTAGTTTTAAAAACTATAAATAGGCCAAAGTGGCTACCTTAGACAACATGCTTTCCAGTTTTCTTACTCTCTTATCCTATAAAGCTTTTGAGGTGCCCTTAGCTCAGCACATGCTAAGGAGTGGAAGCACTCTAAGATCTTCCGGGTGTGTGGTGGGACCTCCGTGCTGGAGCATTGGTTAGTTCTGAGCTTTAATCTTCTGTCAGCCAAGTTTGTTGGAAAAATAAGTGTGCAATCACACATTCCCCAAGGGTTTGAACTCCACAAGAAGCCGGTTTCCAGTTTCAAAACCCTACACTTAGGTGGTTTCTTAGAGTGGCCGGTGAAGCGTCTTCTTACTCGAGGCATTGTGGACTTAGATAAATTTTCGGATGGCCCGACCGGAGGTGGTGGCTCGTAGGAGGATTTTGGCAGATCTCTGACCTGATAAAGAAGAGGGCTCGGGGGGGGGGGGGGGGGGGGGACATAGAAATTAGAGGGGTCTGAGGGCCTTTTTATAGGTTCTGGGTGATAGTTACGGTAGTTATTTGTCTATTCGCACACCGTAGCCTCCTAAATTACCAAGTGCAGACCAAATTTAGCATAGTTTCCGGTGAATATTAAGTAATCTATTTTATATATGTACACCATAATTTATTTATTAAATATTTTCCCCACTATTCATGGGGGTTACGTGGGTCATTACGTACAAAACGAAGGACAGTAATTTGTGACGGGATGGTCGGGTGATGGAGAGGACCCCCCTTTGACGAGCATCCATTTTATGAGCGGGCAGCCGCCAGAGATGGAGGACGAGCCGTGACCAACAAGATATCCGACCGCGATAAGAAAGGAGGGCGTATGACCATAGCATTGGCCGCGCCACTCGACCGTGGGCATGCGGCTCCTGGGAGCGGCTGTGGGGGTAGCCATGATGTTCGGCCTCTCCATACAGCCGCCCCTTGATGCCACAACCTTGCATCCATTGGTGGCGGTCATAGGGTACGGCGGTAGGGGGTCAGCCGCGAGGCCCTGCTGCCCTAAGAGAACAAGGGAGGTGGCCGTGGGGTGTGGTTACCCCTTGCATTCGTGAGAGGAAGACACAATCTCACCGTCGGGGTGCAAAAGTGACCGGCCATTTCGTTCGACCGCGAACATTTTACATACATAGCGAGAATGTTGTGCGCGTATCATGTGCGGATCGCGTGCTCGGTGGTTATTTTCATGATACTTAACAAGTTAGTAGGAATTATGGGTGATTGGCTACTCACAACTCATTTTCTCTATATATATAACTTGGCCTCATCTGATGGAGGCGAGGACCCCCGGTTATACAACCCCGTATTGGTTGAGTGGCTTCTCGTAAGAGAGATACATCATTTAGACCCAAGAAGGCCGGGATGGCGAGTGGGATAGGGGCTGTGGATGCAGGTGACAAGTTTGCAAAGCACTCGCGCCTTCTTAGCAAGTGCTCTGTACCGTTGGCATGCACTTGCAGCCCCCAGCCAAGAAGAGGTGGGGAGTGCCAGCTCCATCGAGCACTCGCCGCCCCTGCCGAGTGGATGTTGCAGATGGCCTTTTGCCCCGTTTTTCTTTTTTGTATTTTTACCTTTTTACCCTCATTGGTCTGCCCATAGACTTTCAAAATAGCAGAGTTACGTTGTTGGCAGACCAAGTTGAGCTGCATATAGCTGATTTGAAACAGCGGAGGTGGCTATGTGCATGCCATTTTCAGAAATCTATAAATAGACCTAAGGCGGTACCACAGAAGGCATGTTTACTGGTGCCCAGGTCTTCTTGCACTTTCTGAGATACCCTTTGCTCGACATTTGGCTAGGAAGGGGAAGTGCTCTAAGATATTCTATGTGTGTGGTGGGACCTCCACGCTGAGTCCTTGGGTCTGTTCCCTGTTCTTTTTTCCTTAGTCGTTTGGCTCGCAAGAGAGAAGTAAGTGTGCGATCACTCCTTCCCCAAGGGTGAACTCCCTAGAGACCGAGTTTTCAGTTTCAACACCGGCATGTTGATGATGGTGCTGGCATGCTTATGGAAGATCCCTCGCCCTCTCCAACCAGAGACTCGCAGCGCCGTAGAAACATTATTGATCGACGCTACATCCTCTGCCCTCGGCGCAAGAGTTTATTTTGATAATTATCTTGCTTATGTTATATTTATTTTCCTTGTTTTATTATTTTAAAATCTGGACTGTATTTATCCAGATTCTTATTTTTTATGTTTGGCCTACGTTTAGCCAGTTGGTGTTTTAAGTTAGGCTACATATAGCCCGGATTTTTATTAGCCTTATATAAGGCTATGTGTTGTTGAATTATTTAGTAATGAATGAATAGAACCCTAAAATCTAAATTCAGATTTCCCTCTCTTGCTCCCCTCCTTGGCCGCCGGCCTCCCCGCTCTTCCCCTGAGTGGTTTGACCACCTCTCTCCCCTCCTCTCTTCTCCACCAAAACACCTCCCTTCTCCTCTCCAACCTCTTACAATACGAAGGCTTATCCATCTTGAAGATTTCGGCTATACCAAGGCTCCCCACATAGGGTTTTTGCAACCCTTGATCTCCCCTTCTTGGTGGATTTTTGATGAGTTGTAAATATACGTATTTTTGTGTATAATAAATAAGTCATTTTAGTTACTTTTCGTCATTTTTACTTATATATATTCAATAAATTGCTCTTATTTTGTAAATATTTTGATAACCTATTTGTTTTGATTTTCTGAAAAATTTCAGGAAAAGTCAATTTTTTGCATGGGTCACGCCCGTGTTCTATGGGTCACGCCCGTGACCATGGCGTGACGCGTCAAAATCCAGTGAATCGAAGATTTCTGATGAGAAAAGCTTGACACGCCTGGAGTCACGCCCGTGTCACCCGACACGGGGCGTGATCCAATCCCTTGTCCATACCGATTTCCGAAATCGACGAACCCATTTTCCAGCTCGACGATTTTTCAGCTCGACGAACATCGAACCCGCGACATGCCTAGCATCACGCCCGTGACCTGGGGCATGACCACTCCATTTAGCTCGACGAATACTCAAGCTCGATGATTTTCCGTTCGACGATTTTCCGCTCGACGATCGTCGAACCCCCGACACGCCTAGAAACACGCCCGTGACCTAGGGAGTGACTCTTCCACCTGGCCCGACAAACCGCCGTCGGCGACCCCCTGAAGTCAACAACGCCATCAATCGCCGAACGACACACGCAATGTCACGCCCGTGACTTGCGGTGTGACCGCCGCGTTTTCAGCCGCAAAGTCAAAATCTCCAGTCAATTCACGACCGCCATTTGTACAGTGTCGACACGCCCCCTGACACGCCCGTGTCGGAGGGCGTGTCCGATGAAATTTTTTGTCTATAAATTGCAGCCTTTTGTTTGAGCTGCTGTTCCCTTTCCTTGAACCATTTTGTATAGAGTTATGCTGCCGAGATGATCCCAAATGTTATGTAAGGGATATTTTTCCCCCACTCTTTAGCTTTTGTTTTCGTTCTTTTATAACCCTTATTTTTACTTAATCAAATATGTTTTTTTCATCTCTTTACATGATATTGGAATGAATCTAAGCAACAAAACCTTATACAATCTTATTTTTAATTGTTTTGCTTTTGTTTTTGTTCTTTTAAAATGGGTGTGTGGGTGTATGAGATTAGTTCTTTTTATGCTTTTATACTTCATCATTTTTAGTTAGTTTTGTTTAGACTTAGTTCTTTATAGCTTTTAATGCACTCCTATAAATCTGAAAAAGTGTTTTCAAAGTGATTTTTATTTTTGCTAACTTAGATTTTCGTGTTTAGCTCGTAAAACTTTTCGTTCCTTTTTTTCTTTATTTTCACTTTGTATGCACTTTTACGGAGTTATAGGAACGCATATATAGTCGTTTTAATTTTTCAACCACTTCATTTTTACTTTTATTTTCAAAAACTTTTTGCCCGTTTAAATTTTATTTCTTCATTTTATGCATTTCTACCGCATTCTATCGGTAGAAATGTATTCATTTCAATATTTCGAGCACTTGCACTTTTCGTTTATTTGCTAAAACTTTTGCTCCTTTTAATTTTATTTTCACTTTTTATTCATTTCTACAGTATTTTAGCGGTAGAAATTTAGTTGTTTTAATTTTTTTCAGCAACTTAGTTTTTCCTATTTTTGTATGTGTGCGTGCGTGTATGAGTTAGTTTAACTTGCTTTCTTTCAATTTGGAAGAGTGTGTGTGTGTGTTGCATCTATTTTTGCCTACTCGTTAAGAGTTAAATGGCGTGCTTTTATTTCCCGCCTACTCATTTGAGTAGGACTTGTACGTGTGCGTTTTCATTTCTGTCGTGTGTGTGCGTATTTCAATTCCAGTAGAGTGTGTTTACTTTTTGTAGAGTGGGTGTGTTTTAATTTTATGTCGAGTTCGTGAGTGTTAGCTTTTATTTTCCGCCTACTCGCTAGGATTTAAATGGCTGGATTTATTTACCGCCTACTCACTTGAGTTAAATGGCCGGTCTTTATTGTAATAATTGCAATGGACTTGTAATTGCATTTATTTTCTCCAACTCATTTGAGTAGGACTTGCTTTCTTTTTCCCGCCCACTCATTTGAGGCGGGACTTGAACTTTTACAGCTTTCATTTCAGTCCTACTCGTTTGAGTAGGACTTGCAATTTACTGCTTTCCATTTACTGCTTTCATTTTCCTTCTTTATTTTACTGCTTTAATTTTCTGCTTTTTTATCGCTGCCGTCCCCATTCCGATGAGTGGCTAACATTCTGAGCCCTCAGTATCGAAGAGCATTGGGACAGATAAAATAGCTTTAAATAATGAAAGGTCCTGTTTTTTTAATTAATTAAAACACTTAAGGTTTGCCTAGGGTTTACGACGCGTAGGACCACATAATCGATGTATGGGCCCTATTTCCGTAATCCATACGCTAGCAAGCCGAGAGGCCGTACGTATGGACCGAACATCCCTTGGTAAATGGAGTTCCGCACTAACCCTCGAGAGAGGAGGAGCGCCAACTCTAACGGACCCAATAGCGGGGTTCTTAGCGTAATGCGACCATTAAGAGGAATCCTTCGTCGGACAAGATCCCGGTCGAATAGTCTTAATGTTCAGGTGAGTGATAGTCCTAGAGATAGGTGAGCTCATTTTAGTGGAACCTCCACGGCCAAGTCTTCGCCCTAATTATTTAGAAACTTAGGATTTCTTTTTATTAAAAGTCTATTTTAGTTCGAATTTTATTCGTTGCCATCGAGGTAAGCTCTTCATCGGCTCCACCCTTTATTATGCTTTTATTTTCTACCTTTGGTTTATATATATTACCCGATAAGTAAATATCGTTAAAATAATAGTCCCCTCTAGGGAAGTGTAGAAATAATCGAACCGACCCCGAGAACAATATGACCTCGATATTCCACCCGGAATGTCCTGTACTACTCACGATAAGTGCACTTGCCTGCTTTCGTTAAAACTTGATCACACCTTTTTATATCCAAATAAATAAATACGCGCGCCCTGTTTTCTAAATAAAACCAAATCCGCGTTTCTACTTAAATAAAATCGCCCGGGGCACCGCGCATCCTCACCTATTTTTGGAGTTTTAAACGCATTAAGTTTTCGGACTTGATGCGAAAAATATCAATCAAGTTTTTGGCGCGTTGCCGGGGAATTTTCGAGTCATTATTTCGAACTCTGGAATACTATTAATTTTACCTATTATATATACTTTCAAAAAAACAAAAAAATGGCGAACAAAAATTTAAATTAATGATAAGTATTATTAATAAAAACTTAAAAAAATTTTAAACAAAAAAAAACTACATTAAAAAATAATAATACAAAAACAAACAAAAAAATTACAAAAAATTTTGTTATTATTCTAAAAAATAAAAAACAACAAAAAAACTTAAAATCTAAACAATGCAAAATTCTAAAAAACCAAAAAAAAAACAAAAAAAATAATAATAAAAAAAACATTTATATAAAACCTAAAAACTCGAAAACCTAAAATCTTCAAAAACCTCGAAAACAAAAAAAAATGCAACAATCTTCTATTATTAATAAAAATTTTCTCTTATTAAATTTTATATATTTCTTTTGTCACTTCAGCGCACGTCACACACTTGTGCGCAATAGGGAATCGCCATTCTGTCCACACTCATACGCTAAGACGTTAGCTATTCGAGTCCCACACGCTGTTGCCCTCCCCTACCACCCTCAACCTTTCGGCCGTGTTTATATTTTTTGTTGTTTTTGCTGTTCTGTTTTTACTATTTCTTCTAAATAATGCAGGGTATCAACACGAGCCTCCCGCACTCGTATTAGCGAAGCTTCTACCCTCACTTTTTTCCTTTTTGTCCATATTTTTTTGTATATTTATCATTCCGCATACTTAGACTGCAACATTGGGGACAATGTTGGGTTTAAGTATGAGGGTGTTTTGCTATTATGCATTTTTTATTATTCCATACTCATAAAAAATACAAAAAAAAATTTACAAAACTTAAAACCTAAAACAATTTCCTTGTTTTTTATAATCAAAAAATAAAAAAAAATCATAAAACAAAAACAAAAATCACAAAAAAAAACTTATAAAACATCAAAAAAAAATCCATTTTCTTTTTCCTTTGTAAATATTTCTTTGTAAAAATAATTCTCTTTCTCCCCCCTCTTCTTATTTGTAAAGCTCGCTTTTTAGCATGCCCGCGGCGTTCGACTCATCGAACCAACCACCCAAAGAGTCTGTTCGCGGGCCATCGAGTTTTTACAAAAATAAAATCAAAAATACAAAAACCTTAGAGAATAATAATCAAAAATACAAAAAATGATAAAAACCCCAAAAAATCAAAAATACAAAAAAATGATAAAAACCCCAAAAAATAAAAAAAAAACATTTTGAAATTACTTAACAAATAAATCGAATAACTCATTCTTAACCTTTTTCGCTCTCCAACAATCTAGTTGCGAAATAATTTATAAGCGAACTCTTTTAATTCTTTGTTTTCTATTCGTTTATTAATTGGAGATTGATAGATTTAGATATCTGGGGTTCAGTTTTAAAAATTTTCGTATGCTTTTTTATTTATATAAGGTACCTGTTTTCAGCACTACTTCTAACTTTTCTAAATAGTTGCATATTTATTTTGTTAGAAATAACAATCTTAGATTTAAAATTATGATAACTCCAAGCTTTTTTTTGAAATTTAGGAATGTTTAATTTATAAAGGTTGCTCTCAAAAGTTTTTTTATTAAATCTAGTTTTATTTTTGAAAAAAACCCTATCAATTTTTTTTCATGTCATACTTGACATGATTTCGATCTTAAAAGATCCTATGTCAATGAGAATAAGATTTCGTTCCGTAAACATAAGCATCCAAAATTTGAAAAGATTATATGTTACTGAGTAAGAGGATAAAATTCATTACTCTTATACATATACATTGGATTAATATGAAGATTGTAAATAAAATTATGTTATGGAAAATAAGATTTCATTTTCCTAACATGCTTATTCGAAAAAAAAATCATTAGAGGTTCGAGCGAAAACAAATATACCCTCGTCTCTAAAAATTCTAAGCCTTCTTTATATACCACGATATCTCCCTCCGCTAAATTCAAAAAAAATTCTAGATTTATTTTTAAAATCTTTTTGAGAGCATAATTTGTAAATTAAATTATTTCCTTTAATTTTTTCCAAGCTACAGTTCCATAAATCCAATCAATTTTTGTTAGCCTCACAAATAAAATTTTTGCTATCTATTTGCTTATAACGAGAAGTCTTTTGCTGAAACTCTTGCTTATTTAAATTTTTGGCATAATTTAGGATTTAACTCGTATACCCCGAAAATTCATTTTGATCTTTCTTTCAATTAAGTCAAGCGGTAGTTAAACTTAGGATTTCTTTTATTCCTTATACGTTCATCTCTCATTTTTGCTCTGGAATAACAAAAACTTATGTATGGGGGTATTTGATGAGTTGTAAATATACGTATTTTTGTGTATAATAAATAAGTCGTTTTAGTTACTTTTCGTCATTTTTACTTATATCTATTCAATAAATTGCTCTTATTTTGTAAATATTTTGCTAACCTAATTTGTTTTGATTTTCTGAAAAATTTCAGGAAAAGTCAAATTTCTGCATGGGTCATGCCTGTGTTCCATGGGTCACGCCCGTGACCATGGCGTGACACGTCAAAATCCAGTGAATCGACGATTTCTGAAGAGAAAAGCTTGACACGCCTGGAGTCACGCCCGTGTCACCCGACACGGGGCGTGATCGAAGCCCGTGTCCATACCGATTTCCGATCGACGAACGCATTTTCCCGCTCGACGATTTTTCAGCTCGACGATCGTCAAACCCGCGATACGCCTAGCGACACGCCCGTGACCTGGGGCGTGACCACTCCATTTAGCTCGACGAATACTCGCGCTTGACGATTTTCCGTTCGACGATTTTCCGCTAGACGATCATCGAACCCCCGACACGCCCAGAAACACGCTCGTGACCTAGGGCGTGACTCTTCCACCTGGTCCGACAAACCGCCGTCGGCGACCCCCTGAAGTCAACAACGCCATCAATCGCCGAACGACACGCCCAATGTCACGCCCGTAACCTTGGACGTGACCGCCGCATTTTCAGTCGCAAAGTCAAATCTCCAGTCAATTCACGTCTGCCATATGTACAGTGTCGACATGCCCCCTGACACGCCCGTGTCGGAGGGCGTGTCCGATGAAATTTTTTGTCTATAAATTGCAGCCTTCTGTTTGAGCTGCTGTTCCATTTCCTTGAACCATTTTGTATAGGGTTATGCTGCCGAGATGATCCCAAATGTTATGTAAGTGATATTTTTCCCCCACTCTTTAGCTTTTGTTTTTGTTCTTTTATAACCCCTATTTTTACTTAATCAAATATGTTTTTTTTCATCTCTTTACATGATGTTGGAATGAATCTAAGCAACAAAACCTTATACAATCTTATTTTTACTTGTTTTGCTTTTGTTTTTGTTCTTTTAAAATGGGTGTGTGGGTGTATGAGATTAGTTCTTTTTATGCTTTTATACTTCGTTATTTTTAGTTAGTTTTGTTTAGACTTAGTTCTTTATAGCCTTTAATGCGCTCCTATAAATTTGAAAAAGATTTTTCAAAGTGATTTTTATTTTCGCTAACTTAGATTTTCGTGTATATCTTGTAAAACTTTTCGTTACTTTTTTCTTTATTTTCACTTTGTATGCACTTTTACGGAGTTATAGGAACGTATATATAGTCGTTTTAATTTTTCAACCACTTCATTTTTGCTTTTATTTTCAAAAACGTTTTGCCCGTTTAAATTTTATTTCTACATTTTATGCATTTCTACCGCATTCTATCGGTAGAAATGTATCCATTTCAATTTTTCGAGCACTTGCACTTTTCGTTTATTTGCAAAAACTTTTGCTCCTTTTAATTTTATTTTCACTTTTTATTCATTTCGACAACATTTTAGCGGTAGAAATGTAGTTGTTTTAATTTTTTCAGCAACTTAGTTTTTCTATTTTTTGTACGTGTGCATGCGTGTATAAGTTAGTTTAACTTGCTTTCTTTTAATTTGGAAGAGTGCGCGTGTGTGTTACATCTATTTTCGCCTACTCGTTAAGAGTTAAATGACGTGCTTTTATTTCCCGCCTACTCATTTAAGTAGGACTTGTACGTGTGCGTTTTCATTTCTGTCGTGTGTGTGCGTATTTCAATTCCAGTAGAGTGTGTTTAGTTTCTGTAGAGTGGGTATGTTTTAATTTTATGTCGAGTGCGTGAGTGTTAGCTTTTATTTTTCGCATACTCGCTAGGAGTTAAATGGCTAGATTTTATTTACCGCCTACTACTTGAGTTAAATGGTCGGTCTTTATTGTAATAATTGGAATGGACTTGTAATTGCATTTTTTTTCTCCTACTCGTTTGAGTAGGACTTGCTTTCTTTTTCCCGCCCACTCATTTGAGCCTGGACTTGCACTTTTACAGCTTTCATTTCATTCCTACTCGTTTGAGTAGAACTTGCAATTTACTGCTTTCCATTTACTGCTTTCATTTTCCTGCTTTATTTTACTGCTTTATTTTTCTGCTTTTTCATCGTTGTCGTCCCCATTCCGATGAGTGGCTAACGTTCTTAGCCCTCAGTATCAAAGAGCATTGGGACAGATAAAATAGCTTTAAATAATGAAAGGTCCTATTTTTCTAATTAATTAAAACACTTAAGGTTTGCCTATGGTTTACGCCGCGTAGGACCACATAATCGATGTGTGGGCCCTATTTTCGTAATCAATACGCTAGCTAGCCGAGAGGCCGTGCGTATGGACCGATCACCCCTTGGTAAATGGAGTTCCGCACTAACCCTCGAGAGAGGAGGCGCGCCAACTCTGCCGGATTGGGTTCCCCACCCAATAGCGGGGTTCTTAGCATAATGCGGGCATTAAGAGGAATCCTTCGTCGGACGAGAGCCCGGTCTAATAGTGTAATGAATTGTAAATATACCTATTTTTATGTACATTAATTTAGTTATTTTCATTTATTTTTGTCATTTTTACTTATTTTTATTCAATAAATTGCTCCTTTTATTGTAAATATTATACTAACTTATTTTATTTTATTTTTCAAGAAACAATTAAAAATCTGCTAAAAATTGACAAGTCACGCCCGTGACTTCCTGGTCACGCCCGTGACCAGGACGTGACAATGCAAAAACCGTGAAATCAGCAATTTTCGAGAAGAAAAGCTTGAGACGCCCGGGGTCACGCCCGTGTCACCCGACACGGGGTGTGACCCAACCAGTGTCCACCCGCTCGACGATTTTCAACTCGACATTTTCCCTCGACGTTTGTCGAGTGTCGACACCAACCAACACGCCCAGATTCATGCCCGTGACCATGGGACGTGACTTCTCCACCTGGCCGACAAGACCCGCGCGACGACTTTTGACGCACCGCGCCCAGATCCACGTCCTCGACATGCCCACCGTCATGCCCGTGACCTGGGGAATGACCGCTGCATGACCGACACCTGTCCAGCCCGAAGTCCACTTTCTCGTCAAATCGACGGCCGCCATCAGGAATAGTGTTGACACACCCCCGGACACGCCCGTGTCAGAGGGCGTGTCCCATGAATTTTTTCCCTATAAATAGCCCCTTGCTCTATGTAATTCTGTTCCACTTTTTTGGGCCACTTTGCTTAGGGTAGATGCTGCTGAAATGCTTTCTTATGCTATGTAAGGGATTTTCTTCCCCCCCCCTCTCTTAGTGTTAGTTTTTAGCTTTCTTGTAATCACTTTTCCATTAATAAAATGTGTTAGTTTTTTTCTCTCTTTGCATAGCTTGGAATCCATTTATGCTCCCTACTCGAAGTGATTTTTAATGTTTCTTCTTATTTTATTTTTTTTATGTCTTCCAAAATCTTTTTAGCTTAAAACTTTTGACTAATTTCTAGCCGTTATAATTGCAATTTTATTTTCATGCACCATACTTGTTTAGATTTAGTTTATTATTTTTACTTTGTTTTCATTCCTATAGGTTTATAAAAAGGTTTTAAAAGGTGATTTTTAATTTTCTTTTAACTTAGGCTCTTTAGGATTGTAAAACGTTTCGTTCTCTTTTAGTCTTATTTCCACTTTTTAGGCGTTTCTATAACATTATAAGAATGAAAACATTATCGTTTTAATTTTTCAAGCATTTTCATTTTTGCTTCTATTTCAAAAAACTTTTTGCTCCTTTTATTTTTTTGATCTATTTTTATGCATTTCTACCGTATTCTAGCGGTAGGAATGTATTTGTTTTAATTTTTCGGGCATTTTCATATTGCGTTTATTTGCAAACCTTTTTGCCCGGTTAATTTTTATTTCAACTTTTTATGCATTTCTACCGCATTCTAGCGGTAGAAATGTTGTTATTTTAATTTTTTGTTAATTTAGTTTTTTTTTATTTCTAAGTGTGTGCATTTATTTCCACCTACTCGTTAAAAGTTAAATGATGCTTTGCTTTATTTCAATTCAGAAGAATGTGTGTGTTTAATTTCCTGTGGAGTGCATGTGTTTTCATTTATGTCGAGAGTGTGTGTGCGTGAGTTTTACTTTCTATCGAGTGTGTGCGTGTGTTGCATTTATTTAGTCCTACTCGTTTGAGTAGGACCCTCTTTCTTTCTCCCGCCCACGCATTTGTGCCGGGACTTGCCATTTACTGCTTTCATTTCAGTCCTACTCGTTTGAGTAGGACTTGCAATTTTCAGCTTTCCTTTACTGCTTTCATTTTATTGCTTTCAGTTTCCTGCTTTCATTTTATCGCTTTCATTTACTGCTTTCTTTATTGCTTTCACCACTGCCATCCTCATTCAAATGAGTGGCTAACCGTTCTTATCCCTCGGTATCGAAGAGCATTGGGATAGATAAAATAGCTTAAAATAATTAAAGGTCGTATTTTTCTAATTAATTAAAAGTACTAAAGGTTTGCCCGGGGTAAACGACGCATAGGACCACATAATCGATGTGTGGGCCCTATTTTCGTAGTCCATATGCTAGCTAGCTGAGAGGCCGTGCATATGGACCGATCACCACTTGTCAAAGAGAGTTCCGCACTAACCCTCGAGAGAGGAGGCACGCCAACTCTACCGGATTGGGTTCCCCACTCAATAGCGGGGTTCTTAGCGTAATGCGGGCGTTAAGAGGAATCCTTCGTTGGACTAACGTTCGGTCGAATAGTCTTAGCGTTCAGGTGATCGATAGTCCTAGAGATAAGTGAGCTCATTCTAGTGGAACCTCCACGGCCAAGTTTCCGCCTTAATTAATTAGAAATTTAGGAGCTCTTTTTATTAAAAGTCTATTTTGGTTCAAATATTTTTCGGTGTCATCGAGCTAAGCTCTTCATCAGCTCCACCTTCAAGCTTTATTTTTATTGCTTTCATTTTCTGTTTTTCTGTCTTTTTGTTATATATAAAATATCCCGACAAGATAATTATCAGTAAAATAATAGTCCCCTTCAGGGAAGAGTAGAAATAATCGAACCGACCCCGAGAACAATACGACCTCGATATTCCACCCGGAATATCCTGTACTACTCACGATAGGTGCACTTGCCTCCTTTCGTTAAAACTCGATCAGACCCGTTTTATATCCAAATAAATAAATACGCGCGCCCAGGTTTCTAAATAAAAAATCCACTTCCGCTTTACTTAAATAAATCCGCCGGGTGGTTGTATGAACGTAAATATTTTTGGAGTTTTAACCTATCAAGTTTTTGGCGCCGTTGTCGGGGAATTTTTCATATCGTTATTTTGAACCCTGTAGTTCTATTAATTTTACCTATATATATATAAAAAAATATGGTTAACCAACAAAAAAAGTTTTTTTTTACTAATAATAATTAAAAATAATAATAATAATAAAAACAAAAAAAACTTACAAAATTATAAAACTAAAAAAAAATTCAAAAACCTATAAACCAAAAAAAAATTTCAAAAACCCATAAAACTAAAAAATCGAAAAATCTCTAAAAAACTAAAACATTTGGAAAAAAATATCTAAAAAAAAATAAAAAATAAAAAATTTTCATTATTTTTATGAAAAAAAAACTAAAACACTACAAAAAAACCTACAAATCAAAAACTTAAAAAATACAATAATAAAAAAAACTATTAAAAACTTAAAACTCAAGACTTTACAAAAAAAACCTTAAAAACTAAAAAACCCTCAAAACAAAAAAAACTAAACAACCTACCTAAAAAACAACTAAAAAATAAAAAATGTACAGAAAAACACAAAAAATAACAGTGTATATATTTTGTCTAATTTATTTTATTTTAACTTGTTTTATTTTGTTTTGTTTCGCTTCGGCGCGCTTCCATTCTTGTGCGCGCTAGGAGTGCGCATTTCCATCACACTCACGTAGCTAAGGCCTTAGCTACCTTCGACTCCCCCACGCACAAGCCCCCCTACCGCCCGCACACCTTTCGCCGAGTTAATATTTTTCCTTTTATTTTTTATCACTGTTATATTTTTCCTACGTCTTCTCACAATAATGCAGTGTTTCAACCCGGGCCTCCCTGAACTCGTCTTAGGGAAGTTCCTACCCTCTCTTTCTATTTTTGCACATATTATATTTTGTATATTAATTGTTCCGCATACATAAACTGCAACATTGAGGACAATGTTGGGTTTAAGTATATGGGTGTTTTCCTATTCTGTATTTTTTTATTCTGAACTCATAAAAATACAAAAAATTACAAAAAATAAAAAAACCTTGAAAATAAAAATATTCCTTATTTTTATAATAAAAAAAACTCAAAAAAAAACTTATAAAAAATCAAATAAATTCAAACAAAATTTTTTTTGGACCTTTTACTTTGTTGTAAATATTTTTCAAAAATAAATCTCTCTTTTCCCCCTCTTCTTTCCTTTTTTTGTTAAAAACTCGCATTTTGCTTGTCCGCGCCGTTCGAATCATCGAACCAACCACCTCAATAAGAGTTTGTTCGCGGGCCGCCATCGAGTGTTTACTTTGTACTTTTTTTGTAAAAATCTTTTTCCTCCTATCTTCTTTGTAAATAACACTTCTTTCTCTCCTCTTTGTTGTAAATAATTTATCAAAATACACTAAAAATAAAAAAAATTAGAAAAACCAAAAATCCTAAAAAAAGAAAATAACTCTAAAAATCTTAAAAAGATAATAATTAAAACACAAAAAAATGATAAAAACTCAAAAATTCAAAAAAAAATGTTTTGTTAAATTATGTAACAAATAAAATCGAATATCTTAATTCTTAACCTTTTTTGCTTTCCAAAAATCTAGTTTCGAGTTAATTTATAATCGAATTCTTTTTATTTTTTGCTTACTATTCGTTTATTAATTAAAGTTTGATAGATTTAAGTGTTTGGGGTTAAGATTTAAAGAAATTTATATGTCTTTTTCTTATAATAGAGAACTTGTTTTTCACCACCACTTCTAATTTTTTTAAAAGAAGCTCGTTTTTTATGTTAGAAAATAACAACCATGGATTTCATTTATTTCTACTTCATGCTTTTAGAAAGATAGGAACGTTCATTTTAAAAAGGTTGTTCTCAAAACTTTTTTATTAAAATCTAATTTTCTTTTTGAAAAAAATAAACCCACTTCCATTTTTTTTCATGTCTTACTTGACATGTTTACCCATATTTTATCCCTTAAAAGATCTTATGTCAATGGGAATAAGATTTCATTCCGTAAACATAGGCACCCAATATTTAAAAAGATTATATGTTACGGAGTAATAGGATAAAATTCATTCCTCCTATACATATACATTGGGTTATTTTATAATTTATGAAGAAAGAAAAAAATTATTATGTGTTAGGAAAATAAGATTTCATTATGCTAACTATCCAAAAAAAAAATTGGAGGTTCGAGAAAAAATTACCTCACCTCAATATTCAAGCTTTCTTCATAAACCACCAAACCACTTAGCCTATTTCAATGATTCTAAAATTAATTTAAAATTTTTTGAGTGCATAACTTTTAAATTGCATTATTTCTTTAACTTCTTTTAAGATAAAGTTTTTTTATATAAATCCAGTCCATCTTTGTTAAACTAACAAAAATAATTTTTTGCTTTCTATTTTATTTTATCTAGAAGTCTTTTTGAAACTCTTCCTCTATTCATTACATTTCATAAATTAGGATTTAATTCTTTAAACCCGGATGTTTATTTTGATCTTACTTTTAATTAATTCAAGCGGTAGCTAAACTTAGGATTTCTTTTATTCCTTATAAGTTCATCTCAAACTTTTGCTCTAGAATAGCAAAAGCTTAAGTATGGGGGTATTTGATGAATTGTAAATATACCTATTTTATGTACATTAATTTAGTTATTTTCATATATTTTTGTCATTTTTACTAATTTTTATTCAATAAATTGCACCTTTTATTGTAAATATTATACTAACTTATTTTATTTTATTTTTCAGGAAATAATTAAAAATCTGCTAAAAATTGACAAGTCATGCCCGTGACTTCCTGGTCACACCCGTGACCAGGGCGTGACAATGCAAAACCCGTGAAATCAGCAAATTTCGAGAAGAAAAGCTTGACATGCCCGGGGTCACGCCCGTGTCACCCGACACGGGGCGTGACCCAACCACTATCCACCCACTCGACGATTTTCAACTCAACATTTTCCGCTCGACGTTTGTCGAGTGTCGACACCAACCAACACGCCCAGAGTTATGCCCGTGACCTGGGGCGTGACTTCTCCACCTGGCCGACAAGACCCGCGCGACGAATTTTGACGCACCGCGCCCAGATCCACCTCCTCGACACGCCCACCGTCATGTCCGTGACCTGGGGCGTGACCGCTCTATGACCGACACCTGTCCAGCCCGAAGTCCACTTTCCCGTCAAATCGACGGTCGCCTTTAGGAATAGTGCCGACATACCCCCGGACACGCCCGTGTTAGAGGGCGTGTCCCATGAATTTTTTCCCTATAAATAGCCCCTTGCTGTATGTAATCCTGTTCCACTTTTTTGGGCCACTTTGCTTAGGGTAGATGCTGCTGAAATGCTTTCTTATGCTATGTAAGGGATTTTCTTCCCCCCTCTCTTAGTGTTTGTTTTTAGCTTTCTTGTAATCACTTTTCCATTAATAAAATGTGTTAGTTTTTTTCTCTCTTTGCATAGCTTGGAATCCATTTATGCGCCCTACTCGAAGTGATTTTTAATGTTTCTTCTTATTTTTTTTATGTCTTCCAAAATCTTTTTAGCTTAAAACTTTTGTCTAATTTCTAGCCGTTATAATCGCAATTTTATTTTCATGCACCATACTTGTTTAGGTTTAGTTTATTATTTTTACTTTGTTTTCATTCCTATAGGTTTATAAAAATGTTTTAAAAGGTGATTTTTAATTTTCTTTTAACTTAGGCTCTTTAGGATTGTAAAACTTTTCGTTCTCTTTTAGTCTTATTTCCACTTTTTAGTCATTTCTATAAAATTATAAGAATGAAAACATAATCGTTTTAATTTTTCAAGCATTTTCATTTTTGCTTCTATTTCAAAAAACTTTTTGCTCCTTTTATTTTTCAATCTCTTTTTATGCATTTCTACCGTATTCTAGCGGTAGGAATGTATTTGTTTTAATTTTTCGGGCATTTTCATTTTGCGTTTATTTGCAAACCTTTTTGCCAGGTTAATTTTTATTTCAACTTTTTATGCATTTCTACCGCATTCGGTAGAAATGTTGTTATTTTAATTTTTCGTTAATTTTGTTTTTTTTATTTCTGAGTGTGCGCATTTATTTCCGCCTACAAGTTAAGAGTTAAATGGCGCTTCGCTTTATTTCAATTCAGAAGAGTGTGTATGTTTAATTTCCTGTAGAGTGCGTGTGTTTTCATTTATGTCGAGAGTGTGTGTGCGTGACTTTTACTTTCTGTCGAGTGTGTGCGTGTGTTGCATTTATTTAGTCCTACTCATTTGAGTAGGACCCGCTTTCTTTCTCCCGCCCACGCATTTGTGTCGGGACTTGCCATTTACTGTTTTCATTTCAGTCCTACTCGTTTGAGTAGGACTTGCAATTTTCAGCTTTCCTTTACTGCTTTCATTTTACTGCTTTCACTTTCCTGCTTTCATTTCATCGCTTTCATTTACTGCTTTCTTTATTTCTTTCACCACTGCCATCCTCATTCCGATGAGTGGCTAACCGTTCTTAGCCCTCGGTATCGAAGAGCATTGGGACAGATAAAATAGCTTAAAATAATTAAAGGACGTATTTTTCTAATTAATTAAAATTACTTAAGGTTTGCCCGGGGTAAACGACGCGTAGGACCACATAATCGATGTGTGGGCCCTATTTCCGTAGTCCATATGCTAGCTAGCCGAGAGGCCATGCATATGCACCGATCACCCCTTGGCAAAGAGAGTTCTGCACTAACCCTCGAGAGAGGAGGCGCGCCAACTCTACCGGATTGGGTTCCCCACCCAATAGCGGGGTTCTTAGCGTAATACGGGCGTTAAGAGGAATCCTTCGTCGGACTAACGTTCGTTCGAATAGTCTTAGCGTTCAGGTGAGCGATAGTCCTAGAGATAAGTGAGCTCATTCTAGTGGAACCTCCACGGCCAAGTCTCCGGCTTAATTAATTAGAAAATTAGGAGCTCTTTTTATTAAAAGTCTATTTTGGTTCAAATATTTTTCGGTGCTATCGAGCTAAGCTCTTCATCGGCTCCACCTTCAGGCTTTATTTTTATTGCTTTCATTTTCTATTTTTCTGTCTTTTTATTATATATAAAATATCCCAACAAGATAATTTTCGGTAAAATAATAGTCCCCTCCAGGGAAGAGTAGAAATAATCGAACCGACCCCGAGAACAATACGACCTCGATATTCCACCTGTTTTATATCCAAATAAATAAATACGCGCGCCCCGATTTTTAAATAAAAAATCCACTTCCGTTTGCTTAAATAAAACCACCGGGTCGCTGCATGACCGTAAATATTTTTGGAGTTTTAACAAATCAAATAGTCTTAATGTTCAGGTGAGCGATAGTCCTAGAGATATGTGAGCTCATTTTAATGGAACCTCCACGGCCAAGTCTCCGCTGTAATTATTTAGAAACTTAGGATCTCTTTTTATTAAAAGTCTATTTTAGTTCGAATTTTATTCGGTGCCATCGAGCTAAACTCTTCATCGGCTCCACCCTTTATTATGCTTTTATTTTCTGCCTTTTGTTTATATATATTACCCGATAAGTAATTATTGGTAAAATAATAGTCCCCTCCAGGAAAGTGTAGAAATAATCGAACTGACCCCGAGAACAATACGACCTCGATATTCCACCCGGAATATCCTGTATTACTCACGATAGGTGCACTTGCCTCCTTTCGTTAAAACTCAATCACACCTTTTTATATCCAAATAAATAAATATGCGCGCCCCGTTTTCTAAATAAAAACCAAATCCGCTTTTCTACTTAAATAAAATCGCCTGGGTCGCCGCGCATCCTCACCTATTTTTGGAGTTTTAACCGCATTAAGTTTTCGTACTTGATGCGAAAAATATCAATCAATTTTCGTCCTAGGACAAGTTCTCTTGTAACAAAGAACCTTCTCCGGCGTGAAGCGAGGAAGGCTTATGGGTTTCTCTCCATTCGGTGTCTCCGGCAGAACCGTAGAAGAGCAATCCTCTTCCAAAAAATCGTCTTCAGTTTAACGTCCCATTTCCTGCCAGACCCCTTGCACGTGTTCTGAGTCAAGAAGATTGACTCAGGTTCGCTGCGTCTAGTGCGTTGAATGGACTCAACGAAGTCGACGCCATCTAACATAGAAATATTTGAGGGATAGGTGTCGAGAGCGTTGAGTGGACTCAATACACTCGACGCAATTTGACTTTGAAATCCTAGCGGGTTAGGCGTCGAGACCGTTGAGTGGACTCAACGCACTCGACGCCATTTAACTTATTTTATGTTCTGGCGATTAAGGCGTTAAGAGCGTTAAGTGGATTCAATGCTCCACTCAATGCTCTCGACGCCATATAACTTAGCTTCTGGTTGTTATAGCGAAAGAGAATTGAGTCCACTCAACGCTCTCGATGACATATAACTTAGAGTTCATTCTAGCAAGGTTGAGGCGTGGATAGCATTGAGTTGACACAATGCTCTCGACGCCATATAACTTAGAGTTTATTCTGGCCAGGTTGAGGCGTTGAGAGTGTTGAGTGGACTCAACGCTCTCGATGCCATATGACTTAGAATGTTTCCTACCATAGCTGAGGTAATTTCATCGAACCGAGAGAAGGACACGGGAAGTGACACGGGCGTGTCCCTACCCCTGTGGTACTATTGTAAATTTTGCGCCTTCTTTGTGATTTTTCCAGAGAAGGACACGGGTAGCGACACGGGCGTGTCCCTACCTGCGTGTTCCTAATCCAAGACTACCCGTGACATGGGTGTGACCAGAGCTTGCCGAAAATCATCGAGCAGAGCTCGGCGAAAATCATCAAGTAGAGCTTGACGAATCATCGGGCAGAGCTCGATGAATTGTCGAGCAGAGCTCGACAAAACGTCGAGCATAGCTCGATGAGAATTCTTCGAATGCCATAGTTCTGCCTTGGCGAATTATCGGCCATGTTTTCAAGGGTTTTCAGGAATTGCGCCAAATCGATTTAAATGGGCCGCATCTTTTCAAAATGACTCATTTAAAGCAATGTTTGGTGGTCCAATGTCAGGCCGACACATGGTGAGGCAGTTACCAAATTTCTCACTATAAAAAGGGGAGAAAACCAAAGACTTCTTTCTTTTATCTCATTTTCCAAGTCGTCGCTGTAAGAAACCATCGGAGAGGAAGAGATTGTTGGAGCTGATCTTATTTTCCGTGAAGAGCGAACACCAACCAAGGAGAAGAAGATGTCGCCCAGAAGGGTGATAAGATCCATGGCTGGGAATGGTGGAAATGCTGGAAACAAGGTGAGCTTCCTACCCTCTCCCTTGGTGCTCGATCTCTAGTTATTCTTATGAGAGATATCGACTCAAAAGAGTCTTGATTTGTGAGAAGAAGGTTTCTAGGAAGAGGTCATGCTAGGACTTGTGTCCAGGGAATTAGTGTCTTCAACCTTTCCTCACTACAAATGAAGTTTGAGGACTAGTTTCGTGAAGAGAAGTGGCCACATGAGGGTGAATAAGGGAGGTGAAACTATGGATGTTATTTGGAAAGTTGGTTGGACGAAGAAGACGAATCGATGACGTTTGGTCGGCTTTAAGATGCGCGAAGAAATCTATTTTCTGCGCGCAAAAACCTTCAAGGCCATTTTCAGACATGATGCGGCCAGATATGGGCTTTCGACTAAACACAAAAGTCATAGTAATTGGAAATAACTTTCCAACGAGGGCTTACACACCTTCACTGGATTCCTTTAGCCTTAGGAATGCTTGATCAAAGTTGTTGTACAGTAATCATTCCTGCATATATAGTTCTCGTGTTTGTTTTGTATCAGCTTTGGATTTGGTAGAGAGATTATGGTATAGTAATGTTAATGTTTTGTTGAATTTAGTCTATAAGTAATTGTGATAAAATATGTTAATAACATTTGTTGGATATATCCCTAATGAACAAATGGTGTAGTAAAGTGTACTTGATCGAGGTGATTTGGTGGATGTTAGTGAACGAATGGATTGACGAGTTGGGATGGTAGGAATGAATTAAATATGTGAATCGATAGGGATGTACTTGATAATGGTAATATATTGAATAATGATGAGGTTGACTTGAAGTTTGTTGTACATAATTTGTATTAATTGCGACGAATAAATGGTTGATGGCATTTAGTTGATGGATCCATGTGTGCACGAATGGTTGAACTTGGCAAAGGAATTGTCGGTAAAGAATTGTAACTAGTGATGTTAGAGTTATGTGACCATAGTCTATATGTAAATATGTTGGCCAAATGGTTGATGAATATGTGAAGTACCTCTGTGTTGATAATGAACCCTTAAGCGCCTTGGGGCACGAGATTGTGTAATGGTGTAAGTGCGGGTGTTTGACCGCACTATGTTGGTAATGCTGAAAAGAGACATATGTGGACGGTTGGCCTTAGTCCACTTGTGGTTTGCAAGCAGAGGAACCTTCGGTGCCATGATGATGTGACATTTCATGCGGTGTGAGTTGGCACGTGGTGTCATAATCCTAGGTTAAGGTTAGTGTGGCAGGTGTACGGGCTCGTCAGTCGTCACACCGATGAGAGTTGACAGATAGACTTTGGGCAGTTGGGCTTGGTCCTCGGTTCTCATACCCGATGCTCCTTCTGTGCATAGTGGATGGTGGGGCTTGGTCCTCGTGTTTTTTCTGAGGCTCCTTCTGGGTCATAACATAGGCTAGTTAAGGGCTTGGTTCTTGATGCACATCTACCCGAGACTCCTGCTGAGCCGTAGCATGCATGTGAGCTCTGCTATTGTGTTCTTAGCGTTGAGACATACAGGGGACTAGGATTGGTAGTGTGGATGCCCGCCTAGTAGTGGAGAAGCCCGCTCCACTGTCACCGTCTGGCCACAATGGTTGATGCCAGAGAGGTTAGCTACCTGCTTGAAAAGTTGGAACTATAAGTCTGTGTCGATATAGCAGTTGCATGTCCCTGATCATGGGTGAGTCATTGCATTGCATTCATGGCATTACATTTAATTGCATACACAAGATCCTCATCATATAAGTTTGTATGGCACTCTTATACGATGAGTTACTTTACTGTTGAGCCGATCCTCAACTTATATGTTTGTATATGTCATTCATATAAGTTGAGTTACTTTCTGTTGTAGCCTTACATTTTTCATACACTGCTGTAGATGATAGAACTGCTAGAGTAGATTGTTTACTCATTTAATATACTACTAATATACTTGATATTGCTCACACTATGCCACCTGTTTGTTCAACAATTATATATATATATATTGTACCCATGTTCTTTTCTCCGCCTGGTGCCGAGGAGTCACTTGGGGAGTGGATGTGATAGCCACTTAGTCTTATGACTAACGATTGCTACGTCTTCCTTTTTAGGAGGAAACCCCGCAGACGGAGCAACAGCAGGTTATGCAGCAGGACAACCAGGCCAGGATGACAGGGCCTGAGGGGACGGTGTCGTCTCTACCATTTAGAGACTGATGTGAGTTTTGAGAGACTCATGATGTAGCCCTTTGGCCAAGGTTTACTCGTACTCTGATATTATAGAAGCTTGTTATAGCTTCTTTTCTTGATATACTTTTGGACTATTTTACTTGTGTGTGGATTGAGTTCTGTTTTATATTCTGGGTTGGGTTTGCAATGGTTGACATTGGTTATAGCCAGCAGGATAGGCGTCTTGTGGTACAGGTTAGCCTGTATGCTAATGCTAGCGCAAGGCGGCTGTTCTGGCATAAGACTCCCCTCATGCCGTGTTTTGTGTTCCGGGAGGGGGTTCTTACAAATGGTATCAGCGTACTACGATCCTGAACTAACGAAGTCATTCAACAATGGAGCCACCCCCATTCAATTAGTTAGTTTTGGGACAAACTGACATAGGGGAAGCAGTGGTGTGCCCAATTGTAATTCACGCTAAGTATGTCCAATTTTTACCCTACGATTTGTCAACCTGACCTTAGGTTTGTACCTTATGTGTCTAAGCTAGTGGGGGCACTATCACCCAGTCTGTATCCACACAGTTTTAGCAATCGGAGCTAGGACAGACGCTCACAGCTATCTTGGATGCCTTTAGTTCCCAACAAGCCCATGTGTAACAAGAAGCACTGAGCTCTAATTGGTTGAGCACCTTCCGAGCTCTCTCCCTTCCTACATACATTGGGGCGGAGTCGATCGTGCGTATGGAGGAATGGCTCGACACCATGCAAGAACTGTTGGCGGGAAATAGATGTCCAAACAATATGGCTGTGACCCTATTAGTGACACTTCTGGAGCTGCATGCAAAAAGGTGGTGGAAGTCTCTCATGGTCTCCACCTTCCAAGGAAGAGTCTACACGGATATTATCTGGAGCAAGTTTTCTGAACCTTTCTTAGAGCACTTTATCCCTTTGACTGCTCGACATGAACTTGAAGAAAGGTTGCTGCAGCTAAAGCAGGGATCCAAGTCAGTGATAGAGTACCAGTGGGAGTTTCAGTATCTAGCTAGATTTGTTGACTCCTATGACTTGGATGACAGAGGATATGCTTAAAGGTTCTACACAGGCTTGCAGGACCCCATTAGGCAAGCCCTTTTATTTATAGCAGAGCCCAGCTTAGCGGATATAATTATCATGGTGAAGAGGCTAGAGGCAGACCACTTGGGAAGTTTTAAGAGACCCGCTGAGGGTGTGATGGAGGTTGGCCCTATTAACAGAAGCAGGCACGACAACAGCGTTGGAAGAGGATACCAGAGAGGTGGCAGGCGTTTCCACTAGAATTTTGGAATGGAGGGCCCGGTCCCACAGCCGCCAGCATTGCCTCCACCACCACTGCTTCAACAGTTCCAACAACCCGAAGGGTGGTATGAGCGAGTGTGCTTCCAATGCAACCAATCGGGCCACTATCCGACATTATTGCCCACAGCTAGTTGGGAATGCTCCTCCTGCTCTCCCTCCGGTAGCTCCACGAGGATGGGGACATAGCATGGTCAAGGACGAGGATAACGAGGAGGAAACCCTTGACCTGCTCAGAATCAGGCGTTCGCGCGGGACATAGCACATGAGTGGAATCCTCAGGAGGTGATCGCTGGTATGTTGCAGTTAATTAATACATTTTTAGTGCTAGCCTTAAGTTGCCTAAAATGTATTAGAGGTCTAAATTTGAGTATTTGTTATTGGTACTTAGGCACCGTAATGGTTGGTGGAAACCGGCCTATACGTTATTTGGTACCGGAGTATCGCACTCGTTTGCGTCGGCAGACTTTGTTAAAGACCTAGAAGGAGTGCAATACTTCACTGGTACTTCTCGTAGAGTACGCCTCTCAGATGGCTTAGAGATGACCGCAACCGCTAAGTGCGACTTGGAGATACTCCTTGGAGGAAAGACCCTTGATAACCCTACCACAATTTTTAGGATGCCAGAATTCGACCTCATTCTAGGGATGGCATGGTTGAATTGGTATTACGTAAGAATTGACTGCGCGAAGAAGCGGATTTACTTGAGACATGGAGATGCTGAAGTCATTTTCCAAGGTATAAGACTCACACCACGCTTGTTATTATCTTCAATTCAGGCCTTGAAAACCCACATAAGAGGGGATGAAGTTTATATGATATGTTTCGAATTGAAAGAGAAGACAATAGATATGAAGTATGTGCAAGTGGTGTGGGATTTTCCTGAGGTATTTCCTGAGAAATTGTCAGGACTACCCCACATAGAGAGGTGGATTTTGAAATTAAGCTAGTACTGGGTACCAAGCCCATCTTCAGGACCCCTTATTATATGGTCCCAAAGGAACTCTCAGAGTTTAGAGTTCAGTTGTAAGAACTGGTGGAATCAGGATTTGTTCGCCATAGCTCATCACCTTAGGGAGCCCCTATTCTGTTCGTTAAGAAAAAGGATGGAACCTTATAATTATGCATAGACTATCAGGAGCTCAACCGACTGACGGTGCAGAACACCTATCTGCTACCCCGGATCGATGAGTTGTTCGATCAATTGGTAGGAGCGCATTGGTTTTCAAAGTTGGACTTGCACTCGGGGTATTATCAGTTGAGGATACAAGAGGAGGACATTCAAAAAAAATCTTTTACCTCAAGGCACGGCTTGTACGAGTTCATTGTGATGCCATTTCGGCTCACAAATGCTCCTTCAGCTTTCATGAGCCTGATGAACAAAGTTTTTGAGTCTTATCTATACATCTTCGTCATCATCTTCATCGATGACATTTTGGTCTACTCAAAGATAGAGGAAGAGCATGTCGAACATCTGACTTTGGTACTGAAAAAGCTAAAAGGGCACGCCATGTTTGCCAAGTTTAGTAAGTGTGAATTCTAGCTCCAAGAAGTTTCCTTCTTGGTCCATGTGATCAGTGGGGTTAGACTACCAGTGGATCCGGCCAAAGTGCGTGTCGTGAAGGAATGGTTACCCTTGATGTCCGCGACAGATGTGCGGAGTTTCCTTGGACTTGTCGGTTATTATCTTATGTTTATGAAGGGATTCTCAAAGATTTCCCTTCCTTTCACTACTCTGACAAAGAAAGGTGTGCCATATGAGTGGACACCCCAGTGTGAAGCCGCATTCCAAAAACTAAAGGACAGACTTACTACCGCACCCATCCTATCCCTTCCATCCGGGAAGGAAGGATTTCAAGTTTACACTAATGCGTCGTATCAAGGGATGGGAGTAGTATTGATGCAGCATGGACATGTGATTTCATATGCATCAAGACAGCTGAAGAATCATGAAGTCAACTATCTAGTACATGATTTAAAATTGGGAGCAGTGGTATTCACCTTGAAGGTTTGGAGACACTATCTATATTGCATCCATTGCGAAATATTTTCGGACAACAAGAATCTAATGTACGTTCATACTCAGAAAGAATTGAATTTGAGACAGTGGCGGTTGTTATAATTTTTATGTGATTATGAATTTACTTTGAACTACCACCCCAGAAAATCAAATTCCATAGCTGATGCTTTCAGTAGAAAGGTACCAAAATTGAGCCCTGAGTCCCGATCTATGAGTACGAAATTAGCTCAGATGCTCGAAGAAATGGTGATTACCCTGGTATATAACGACCATTCGGAAGGGTATATAGAGTACTTGACCGTGATGAGCATAGTTTGCGATATCTGGGATCGAATCCGGGCAGAGCAAGGAAAGGATGCTGTTCTGGCCCCGGTGCTTAAGTCAATTGAAGTTGACACTACTGACGAGTATTCCCTAAAAGACGGTCTAGTTCATCTCCATGGCCGGCTTTACATTCCTAAAGGCGGTAAAATTCGGGAAGATATCTTGAGAGAGGCACATTGCTCTCAGTATTCAGTATATCCTGGGATTGCCAAGATGTACGCCGACTTGCAGAAGACCATGTGTTGGCTAGGAATGAAGAGGGGCGTCAGATATTTTGTTACGCAGTGCGAGGCCTGTCAAAAGGTGATGGTGGAATGCAAGAGCCCCGGTAGATTATTACAGTAATTGTCGATCCCTGAGTGGAAGTTCGAGGATGTCTCCCTGGACTTCATCCACGGGTTGTCTTGCTAACGCTCAGGGAATGATTCGGTTTGGGTAATCGTTGACCGCATGACAAAGGTAGCCAGGTTTATTATTATGAAGAAAGAAGCCTATGTGGATATCTTGGTATGCCTCTTTATGGAGTAGTATGTACGGTACCATGGCATATCAAAGATAATTGTTTTTGACTGGGATGGTCGTTTTACCTCTAAAGAATGGAAGGCCGTACAGGAATAGTTGGGTTCACACCTTACCTTCAGCACAACCTTTCATCCTCAGACGGAAGGGCAGTCTGAGAGGACCATCAGAACTTTGGAAGATCTATTGAGTTTGTGTGTGTTAGATAGAGGAGAGCCGTGGGAAAGTCTCTTACCCCTGGAAGAATTCTCATACAACAAACAGACACCAGGCCAGTATCGGGATGGCACCCCATGAAGCCCCTTGCAGAAGAAGGTGAAGAACCACATTGTCTTAGGTGCAAGATGAAGACCCGAAGGTTTTAGGAATTGAGCACGTCGATGATACTGATGCAGTTTTTAGATTAATAAGGGACCGCATGCTTGAGGCTCAAAGTTGGCAGGATAAATATTATAATGCAAAACACCGGATGGTGGAATTTCAAGTGTGTGACAAAGTGTTCCTAAAGATCAGGCCGATGCATGGATTCTCACAGGTACGTGGGGTGAAGAAGCTCAGCCAAACGTACATTGGGCCTTACACTATATTGGAAAGGATTTGCCCTTTGGCCTATCGGTTGGAGTTACCGCTAGAGCTATAGAACCTTCATGACGTATTCCATGGTCATGACTTCAGAAGGCGCTGTTGCGGCCCGATCAATATATCCCCACCACTGATGGAGTAGTAGCGACCGATAGATCTATGCGACTAGAGCTGGTGCAGATAGTGAACACCGAGACAAGGAGTTTGCATCGCAAGAATGTTCCTTTGGTAAAGGTGCTGTGGTCAAATCATGGGAAGGAAGAATTTACTTGGGAGCCGGTGGACTTGATGTGGAAGCACTACCCAGAGTTATTTCCTCAAGGTAAATTTTAAAAGCATATTTTATTTCATTTCATGCTTTTCTCTCCACACAACCTTATCCTTATTTCGGGGACAAAATCTTTTTTTTTTGTTTATAGGATTTGTAATGTCCCATTTAATGCCAGACCCCTCGCATGTGTTCTGAGTCAAGAAGATTGAATCAGGTTCAGGTGTTGAAGCCAAAATTTGACTTCAACGAAAGTTCAAAATTAGGGGCATAGCCAACACCTAGTTGTCCCAAGCTCTGACCTCCGACTGGTTGTGAAGGACCAGAAACCGACCCAAAGGCTCAGCAGGGAGGTCCCACCGCTTACCCAGAAGATCTCGGAGAGCTTCCGCTCTAAACCCAAAAGCTGGGCTTGGAGCTCTTCAGAAAGCACAAAAAACTCTTCCAAACTCCCCGGAAAAAGGTGCTTTTGAAGAACCCCTATGGGCCTATTTATAGTTTTTTGAGTTTGAACTGCCAATAACCAAACTGAACCTACCTCAAATTACCAAAATACCCTTGGTGGGGTCTACGAACAGCCAAACTCCGCTATTCTGAAGGGTTATATACAGACCACCAAAGGCAAAAGCGTAAAATCACCCAGGGCGAAAAAGGTGAACCGCCTTCCAACTGAACCGACGCTTGGTGAGATCACCGTCTCGTGGGCGAGAGCTCCTACCTATGGGGCTCGTCTCGCCTTGGGAGGCTCTTGCCTGAGTGGCTGGGCCCTTACTATGTGTCTGTCTCGCCTGGGAAGGCTCTCACCTGAGCCGCTGGGCCCTCTCTCTGGGTCCATCTTGCCTGTGAAGGCACTTGCCTGAGCCGCTGGGCAGTTCTCGCTTGAACTACTAGGGCCCTCTCGCCTAGCGAGCCGTCATTAACTCGGCGAGTAGCCTTTTTCCTGGGACCCACTGGCTATTGAGTAGGCTTCTATCGAGGAGCCCATCTTGCCTTACCTTCTCCTCTATTCGAGCCTGAGGTTGTACACAATCCACACTCTTTTCGAGATTATTTTAAGCTCGGAAAGAAAGTCCAACCGAGACTTGTGTCATTAAAGTGTATTTATGGGCGTATTTATGAGGGAATATTTGTGAGGCCCCACAGCGAAGCCTATAAATATAGGGTTCCTACTTCATATAGAAATCCCACTTTTTACACTCCTTCCTTCCTTTGCCATCATGTTTCATAGCCAGAGTTTTCGTGAGCATCTTGCAATGCTACGCAAGTAGAATAAGGCCAACGTGGCCGCTCTAACCAAGACTCTGGTCCGTGCACCACCCTCCTTACCATCATCTTCGACTTGTCAAAAGAAGGTAAAGACAGGTGGCCCTTCCTCCTCGGCAGAGGGGGCATCTCGCGCTGTCCTGGAATCCCGCCCCTCTCCTCCTCCTGCGTCTCCTAAAGAGAAGGAGGTGAGTTCTTGCTTTCGCCCCTATTATCTTTTCATCCATCTGCTTATTTATCATTTTTCTTCTTGAGGGAGTTCCCGCGCCTCTACACCGACTAGTCAGCCCACGGGATGACACTGTTTCCCATCGCGAAGAAACTTACTCACCATAACCTTCTAATCCTCCATCTACTCCCCAAACTAAAGGCGAGATGACCCTTCTCATGCCGCTGGGACCTCCCGCCATCCTGGTAAAAAACCTTCCCTCTCGCTTCTTTGTCCCACTCACTACTCTCACACCCTCCTGCGAGAGCCTCTCTCACCCTGCCCCTCCACTCCTTGCGTAGGTGCCCAGACAGACTCCCTAACCGAGGAGCTCTTTAAGCGACTCGCTGTATCACCCCCTCCTCCTATAGACGAAATTAAAGACTACCTGGGCGATCCCACGGACCCGGTGGAGATGAAGCGCAAGACAGTCGAGATGTTCCGGAAATACGCGTGCATCATCAGCAAACTAGAGCAGGACAGGCAGGCGGCCGATAGGCGAATCAAATGGCTAGAGACTGAATTTGCTCGCTTGTCTTCTGAGGTTGACCCTGGGATAGAGGTTGAGGGGACCGATTCTCAAGCCATTATCAGTGAGGTCGACATGCAGCTCCGTCTCGCACGCAGTGGGCTTTGTGTCGTTCGCACCTTCCACTCGCACAGGAGGCCCCCCTGCGTGTGGGCTCGCTGTGGCCACAGGAAATGGTTCCCGTATTAAGTACTGCCCTGCTCGACCCGCTTTATTCATTCATCTCGCTTTTTCTTCTTTGTATTTGTATTTTTAATGCTGTAATAATTAGGTAATATATTATTTTGTCGTCTCGTCGGCAATGTCTAACAATATGGTGCCCGCCTTATGCGGGGTGATATTTTTAAATATTTATTGCTGCTAGTTTAATTTCTTCATTTCCTTTAATTTCTTTTAATTTAATTATTCTGTCCTGTGATTGTGATGGGCCACACAAATTGAGGTTTAGGAGAGAGACAGTGAACCGCCGGCTGACTATTTCCCTTCCCCTATACGTTTTCCCACCCATTTAATCATTTCACTACATCTGCTATAAATTCTCTTGCCCCCCGGAGTGGAAGAATATCTGCGCCTTAACCTCTGATGCGCCCAAGTCTTTGCCCCGGTGATTCTTCCGTCTCACCGCTCCATCTCGCTCTTTTACTCCTCTCGCTTCTTCTTCTCTTCTCGCTCTTCTTCTCTCTCAACCAACTCACCAACATCCGTCTCGCTAAAAAATGGGGAAGAAGAAAGTTGAGGAAGGCGAGGGGCGCAGTCGCTGTGGGAAGCGGTTTACCAATCATGACATCCCTCCCGATAAGCTTCCTGACGAAGACTACCACAACTTCATCCGCACGTACATGAAGGAGGGCTCGAATCGCGGCCCCCAAGGTTGGAGAGGCAATCAACACTTATTACCCTAGAGAACACTCCTTCCCCATCTCGCACTTCGAGGCGGGGCTGAGATTTCCCCTCTAGCCGGAGGTAAAACAGGTCTTGAAGTACTTTGGTGTCGTCCTGGTGCAGCTTAACCCAAATGCTATTTCGGTGTTAATCGCTTTCGCCTACTACCTGCACCGGGAGTGCATTGAGTTTAGCATCGGGAGTGTTAATCGCTTTCTCCTACTACATGCACCGGGAGCGCAAGCTCTTCATCTACCACGCCAACGCCGACGGCGTCTCGTACTTCACCGGGCAAGTGCTCAAAGTGTGTGTGATGCCCAACAAAAATCATCATTGGCTCACCAGATTTGTCTTCATCCGCGGCAAATTCGGGGGCATCTCGCTCGCGCCCGTGTCGCCCGCCGATATCTTTTATGTGTCCCCGTATGTGGGCAGCACGGACAAGCTGTTGTATGACTTCTTTGTCAGCAAAAACTTTGAGGTCAACTTCCTGCAACGAGGCCTCGACTCGCTTCCTTCGGTGCTCCCTGGAGAAGATACTCTCGTTCTCTTGTCTTATGTTTGATTATTTTTTATCTCGCCATCTCATCACCTCCTTACCTGTTTTAGGGGAGCGAGTCATACCTGTCCACCCCCCCCCCAACAAGAGAAACATACAACCAAGCAAGGGCCTTAGTCTCGCCAGCGCGACAGCTGAGGCGGCGAGAGAGTCCTTGGCTCCTGCCCCTCCGAAGAGGCCTGCAGGCGACACAGCCCCCTCTCGCTCCAGCCCTCCCAAGAAAAAGATGAAGAAAGCCGTGTTAATCTCCATGGGGAAGAAGAAGGCCCTGAAGGAGAAGGAAATATCGGGGTCCTTGAGCCCCATCTCTATAGGGGACTCCAAGTCGCCCCACACCCCTCCCTCGCATGCCGTCTCGCCTGCCCGCGAGACGTCTCTACCCGATCGACTGACAGTCACTTCTAATCAGCCTGCCATCGATACATCTCACGAGGCTGCTTCTTCCAGTCTCCCAGCCCCATCTTCTTATCCCAACTTCAACCTGGGCCCCGCGATACAAGATAGTGTCGGTACCCCCGTTCTAGTGTGGGAAAAGGACGTCAACCGCATGTCCATCTCCACCCTCCTTCCTTCTTGGAAAGAGCAGGAGGTTCCCACCAGACATGCCTTTTCTGTGGGCTATGGCCTTTATGGTGTCCCCGAGGCAGTCTCCCCTGAGAACGAGTCCTCGTGAGACCTCGTCCTAAATTCCTCCCACGCCCAACTACGCACCTTGGAGCTCTCGCATTGCACTGTGTGTCACCTGATTTATAATAACAAGAAGTGGAATGACATCGAGGCAAGCTTGGTGGCAGAGCGAGTGAAATCTGACCACCTCGCGAAGAGACTATCTGTCGTCGAGGCCCTCCTCGTAAAAGCTCAGGGCGGCGTGGTAAGCCTCAACTTATCCTTGGGTTATTCTGTTCAAATACTCTTTTCTAATGACTGGGCGTCTCACAGGATTCCGAGATGGCGGAGCGGATGCACACGCGCATGGCAGCTCTAGAGGAGGAAAATAAAGACTTAAAAGCTCAGGTCACTTGCCTTCATGGCGATGCCGCGTCGTCGTCTCGCCGCGAATCCCTCCCGGCCCATCCGCCTCAATATTCCTTGGATGAAGTTGAGGAGCAGTGCCGGGATGCCAGGATCATGACGGCGGAGCTGGTCCTAAAAATGATGAAGGAGCTCGGGTGCGAGAAGGAGGACTCCAAGACGGTGACCACTCGCGATCAGGTCCCCCAGCTCTATGTCGTGGAGGGCGAGGATTCTTATTCTGCCGGGGAAGAGTGACCTGCTTCCTGCAAGTTCCCGGACCCCCCTCCCCCTTCTTTTTTTTGCTACTGTATAACTTAAACTTTTGAGTTTCTTTTTGTGATCAAAAAAGTATTGATGTGTTGTGATAAACAAATTTTGATAAAATGCACACTCTTGTCATGTCACTTTGTTATACATTTTGCGAAACAATTTATTGGCTTGCTTTTATTTGTGAGACGGTGCTATCCTCCCGTCTCGCAAACTCCCTTTTACTCTTTTCTCTTTCTTTTATTTTGCTTACTACGAGACGACCGTTTGATGTGCTCACGCCCGCGAGACGGTGCAATATCCTGTCTCGCAGCTTCATTGGAGAGTTGACTTTGTTCAGAGCACGAGTCATCACCTTCATCATTTCTTTCATGTGTGAGAGCAACTGTCATACCCTTGTCATCTCACCTCACGGTACAACCGGCGTGAGTGGCTTTTAGTGATGTAACCGGGTCACCTATTATTAGAGCGAGCCATCTAACCCGCGCGAGTGCCCACATGCCGTAGGGGAGATCATCCCCAAGGCCGCCAGCTGGGAGTGCCTCCACTCGAACTGCAACCTTTTCCTCTCATAATTTGTTTTTCATGAGTTTAAGTAGGATGTTTCTTAGGGAGGTCTCCTCAACCACTCTGCCCTCGAGTGAGCTTTCCGTCTTTCCAACTTGATGAGAGCCTGGGCAACGGGTCTATCGGGGATGGAACCAGGCTCGGGGCGGTGCTAAAGTCTCCAAGAACTAAGAACCAAGAACCAAGAACCAATCCTCTCCCCCACAGGCGAGCCTTCGGACCTGTCAGCTAATGAGAGCCTGCGCAGCGGGTCTACCTGGGGCCGAGCTGCGATCGGGGTCCCTTACCCCCACAGGCGAACCTTCAGTCCTGCCAGCTAATGAGAGCCTGTGCAGCGGGTCTACCTGGGTCAGAGCCAGGCTCGGGGTATTGCAAGAGTCTCTAAGAACTAAGAACCAATCCTCTCCCCCATAGGCGAGCCTTCGGACCTGCCAGCTAATGAGAGCCTGCGTAGCGGGTATACCTTGGGCCGAGCCAGGCTCGGGGTACTGCAAGAGTCTCCAAGAACCAAGAACCAATCCTCTCCCCTTGAGGCGAGCCTTCGGACCTGCAAACTAATGAGAGACTGCGCAGCGTGTCTACCTGGGGCCGATCAAGGCTCGGGGTCCCTTACCCCCACAGGCGAGCCTTTGAACCTTACAGCTAATGAGATCCTGTGTAGCGGGTCTACCTGGGGCCGAGCTAGGCTCAGGGTAGTGCAAGAGTCTCCAAGAACCAAGAACCAATCCTCTCCCCCACAGGCGAGCCTTCGAACCTGTCAGTTAATGAGAGCCTGCGCAGCGGGTCTACCTGGGGCCGAGCCGCGCTTGGGGTCCCATATCGACATAGGCGAGCCTTCAGACCTGCCAGCTAATGAGAGCCTGCATAACGGATCTACATAGGGCTGAGCTATGCTCGGGTTAGTGCAAGAGTCTCCAAGAACTAAGAACCAATCCTCTCCTCCATAGGCGAGCCTTCTGACCTGCAAGCTAATGAGAGCCTGCGCAGCGGGTCTACCTGGGGCCAAGCTGCGCTCGAGGTCTCTTACCCCCACAAGAGAGCATTCGAACCTGCCAGCTAATGAGAGCCTGCGCAGTGGGTCTACCTGGGGCCGAGCCAGGCTCAAGGTAGTGCAAGAGTCTCCAAGAACCAAGAACCAATCCTCTCCCCCACAGCCGAGCCCTCGGACCTGCCAACTAATGAGAGCCTTCACAGCAGGTCTACCTGGGGCGGAGCAGTGATCAGGGTCCCTTACTCCCACAGGAGAGCCTTTGGACCTGCCAGCTAATGAGAGCCTGTGCAACGGGTCTACCTAGGGCCGAGCCAGACTCAGGGTAGTGCAAGAGTCTCCATCTTCTTGCCTTTAGAATTTCACAGTAGGTAAAAATAAAAGTAATTTGAGGAATATATTGCAATAATCTTGACTTTGGGTGTACAATTTTACTCTCCCTTCTCATGGGTAGAAGCCCTTCAAGTCGTCGCCGCTCTAGGTGTGGCTCATGGACCTACCCTCCACATCCTGGAGGTGGTAACCTCCCATTCTCAGGACCCTCTTGACAATACAAGGCCCTTCCCAATTACAGTTGAGCTTACCCACGACGGCGGATCTTACCGTAGCATCAACTTTATTCAGAACCAAATCTCCTTCCGTGAATTGTTTGTTCCTGATATACTTGTCAAAGTATTTTTCCATCCATCATTTGATCTCTTCCTTCCTGATAGCTGCGACATCTCGTAGCACTTCCACCATATCCAATGAGAGGTGTAGCCCCCTCTGTTTTCCAACCTACAAGACTCATCCCCATCACCCGCAGCTGCGACTCGTGGGGATCAAACGTCAAACTCCATGGGCAGGACTGCCTCACACCCATGGGAAAATTTGAAGGGGGTCTCGTCGGTGGTTGTGTTCGGGGTTGTCCGCAAGGCCCACAATAATGATGGGAGCTATTCTACCCAACTTCCTCTCAAGTTCTCCACCTTCTTCTTGAGCAGGTTCACGATGATCTTGTTGGATTCCTCCACCTGGTCATTGCTCCTAGGGTGATGTACGAAGGCAAATCTAAGGTTTATCCCCAACTGAGCGCAGAAACTGATGAACTCTTCACTGGCAAACTGGTGCCCATTGTCCATTACTATCGCCTGGGGGAGCCCGTGCCTGCATATGATCTCTCCCCAGACAAAATTCCTGATGACCTGTGAGGTGACGTTGGCCAATTCCTTGACCTCCAGCCACTTTGAAAAGTAATCAATCATGACTAGGAGGAACCTCCTCTGCCCACTAGCCGGAGGGAAAGGCCCAACTAAATCCATCCCCCAGATGGAGAAAGGCCATGGTGCCATGATGCTTCGGAGCCTTTGAGCGGGTAAAAGTTGGAGGGGGCGTATAACTGACACTTCCGGCACCTCCTCACAAACTCAGCCGCATCCTTCCTCAGGGTCTGCCAGAAATACCCTTTCCTTACCACCCTTGCTTCCAACATCCTTCCCCCTGAGTGACTACCGCATTCACCTGAATGCACTTCCTCCAGGATTCTCGGGATCTCCTCGTCGGTCACACACCTAGCCAGGAGCCCTGACAACATCTTCCAATGTAACCCCCCTTCCATAATTAGATAGTGGGTTGCCTTGTGCCTGAAGCTTTTTGCATCCTTGGTACCCTCTGTAAGCTCGCCAGTGGTTAGGAAAGTCACCAATGGATCCACCAATGAGGGTGCTGATCCACCTCCATCAACTCTCCTTCCTCGATAGCCGGTCGAAATAGCTCAGTCAAGGTCCCTCCTACCCGAGGTCCAAACTTAGCCAACTGATCAGCAGCTGTACTCTCTTCCCTGGGAACACGCTGAATTGAGAACGTACGAAACCCTCTGATGATCGTCATCACCTTGGATACTCTTCACAAAGGTGGGCTCCCGAGCTTCGAACTCTCCTCGGATCTGCAATGCCACCACCAGCGAGTCTATAAAAGTCTCCACATCCTGGATCTCAAGTTCCTTTGCCAAACGAAGGTCAGCTATCACGGACTCATACTCCGTCTGGTTGTTAGTCGCTGGGAAGTGAAATACCACTGCTTGTTCTAAAGTGACCCCCTGAGGGCTTATCAATACCACCCCAGCTCCGAGGGAGTGCTTTCTCGATGCCCCATCTACGATCATTTGCCATGCCTCCTGCGGCCACGGCTCCTCGGTGCGACCTCAACAACATAGTCTGCCAAGAAGTCGGCCACCGCCTAATCCTTAATGGAGAGCCTTGGCATGAATGTGATATCAAACTCGCTCAATTCGATAGACCACTTGTCCAACCTGCCTAAGTGCTCCACTCCCTCAAAAATCTTTCGAAGGGGATGGTCCGTCACCACCCTAATCAAATGCGCTTGGAAGTATGGCCGGAGCTTCCTGCCGAAATGATCAGAGCATGCACCAGCTTTTCCAAGATGGGGTAGCAGAGCTCCGCCTTCTTCAGGATCCTACTAACATAGTAGATTGAGAATTGCTTCTTCCCCTCTTACTTGACCAGGACAGAGTACATGGCCACCGCTCTTACTCCGAGATGCGAGGCTAGGTCCTCTCCCTCCTTTGGTGCTTTGAAGTAGAGGAGCTAGGGAGAGCTTCCTCTTCAACATTTGGAAAGCCTCCTCACACTCGGCCATCCATTCAAACCTTTGGGTACCCCTCAGCACTTTTAAGAATGACGAGCACTTTTCTCCCGACCTGGAGTGGAATCTGCTTAGCCCAGCCAGCTTGCCTGTCAAGCGCTAGACTTCCTTAATATTGCGTGGTGACTCCAGCTCTATGATTGCCTTCAACTTATCTGGGTTATGCTCCACCCCTGCCGGGGTCAGAAGATGCCCAAGGAACTTCCCGCGGTTCTCCCCGAAGAATCACTTCAAGGGGTTCAGCCTCATCTTGAACTTCTGTAGGGTGGCGAATGTCTCCTCCACGTCTCGAAGGTGCGAGTCAACACACTTGCTCTTGACCATCAGATCGTCAACATAGACCTCCAGATTCCTACCCCTTTGAATTTGGAAGACCCGATCCATCATGCACTGGTATGTAGCCTCTGCATTTTTCAACCCAAAGGGCATCATCTTATAGCTGAAACATCCATCCCTCGTGAGAAGGAGATGTCCTTGACATCAGGAGGGTGCATTCGGATCTGATGGTAACCTGAAAAAGAATCCAAAAAACTCATTATAGGAAATCCAACAGCTGAATTAACCAGCGCGTTGATTCGAGTCAGGGGGTAGCAATCCTTGGGCCATGATTTATTTAATAAGGAAAAGTTGATACACTTGCACCACTTCCCTCCCCCTTTCTTTACCATTACCACATTGGAGATCCAGCCTGGATACTGGATCTCCGAGATGAAGCCAGCCTCTAGAAGCTTCTTGACCTCCTCGCGGATGGGCTTCTACAGCTTGGTAGCGATGGTCCTCATCTACTGGCGAATGGGGCGTGTCCGGGGATCCAAGTTTAGGCGATGGCAGGCCATATCTGCATCGATGCCCGGCATGTCAGCCGCGCTCCAAGCAAAGATCTCGACGTTGCTCTGGATGCAAGCCCTGACTCGTTCTTGGTCCTCGAGACTCAAGCCCCGGCTGATCCGCACCCTTTGCACCTGGCCGGCGCTGGTGAAGACTTCCATCTCCACCACTTCTCCACCCGGCTCTAGCCGCGACTACTCCCAGCCGGCTCTTGCACCCTCTTCCTGCTCATACTCTTCCTCCCCTCCTACTTCCTCAACTTCCATCGCCTCCCCCAGGATCTCATGCTATTGCTGCACAACCTCCACGCCTCTCAGGGCCTCCCTCTCAAATCCTTCTCCTACTCCTTCCACCCGCCGACCCTCTTGCGGCCCTGACTCTTCATCCCTCTGGACCTTATACACACCTCCTCCTCTTTGCTTCGCCTCAATCTCCTCCCTCGCCTCCTCCAGGCTCACTTCCTCAATCTCTTCCCTCACCTCCTCCAGGCTCACCTACTCTCCGACAACCTCTTCCTGCTCCACCATATCCCTCTCCAGCTCTTCCACCTCTGCCATCCAAGATACATTATTGACCGCCGTCACGTAGCATTGTCTTGCTACCTTCGGGTCCCCCCTGATCCTAACCTGCACCCCTCCATTATTGAACATAAGGAATTGATGAAATGAGGAGGGGACACATCGAAAGGAGCTGATGAGGGGGTGCCAAAAGATGGAATTATAGCTTCTCGGGGCATCCACGATCACGAACCTACAGTTCTGCAACACTCACCCAACTTCACATGCAGCCCTACCCCTCCTTCTACCTCTTTCTTTCTCTTGAAAATCCAAATAACGGTCTGTCCGAAGCTAACACCCTCTTGCCTTTGACCTTCATCTCATCGAAGGCATTCTTGAAGATTACATTCACATAGATCCCATTGTCCACCAAGATCCTGAAGACCGTGAAGTTCTCTACTGTCGTCTGGATCACCAAGGCGTCACAAAACGGGTCCTCGTAATCTGGCATATCTGTAGAAGAAAAGGTAATTTTTTCTTCCGGAGGGGGAGCCTGGGAGGTCGAGGCTACACCCTTTGGAACATGGTCTGGAGGCTCCCCTTACGAGTTGCCTCAATCCAAACTCCTCCGTGGATCACCCCGATCCCTCACCAGTTCCCTTCATCCGTACGGACCCCACGCCTATCTTTTTTCTCCCCATGTTGTACCTCCATGATCCCTATCAGCATATCCTGCCTCCCGAGCCCTCTTGCTTCTCTCATCTCCTAGAACTCTGTGCAGGTGGCCGTCGCATGACCCTCCTCCTGGTGGAAGTCATAAAAGAGCAACGCCACCCTGCCCCCTCTTCCTTCTTCACCTCCTGTTCTTCCAGCTCCTCCCCGAGCTCCTCTCCTTCCTCATCTACCTCGGCCGACCTCCATTGCCTCTTACTGCTGCGGGAAGTGACCCCTCGGCACCTGCCTCCATGCCGGCTGATCAAACCTCCTCGTCTCATGGAAGTTATATCTTCCCTGAAAGCCTCCACCTTGCTCCTGGGGCTCCCCTCCTAAGGCCTCCATCCTAACCGGTTGTTTGGCTCCCGGGCCCCCCATCCTTGATGTTGTCCCTGCTGCCCCTTGTACAACCTTGGGCTCGCGAGAGGTGGCCCAACGAGTGAGAAGGGGAGGCTGGCGAGATGATAGGTGAGTGAGACCAGGAGGCCCACCTGCAGGAGGCGGGATGGGGGATTCTCTGAGGTAGGCGAGACCTCCTAGGGGGCGGGATCTTTCTAGGAGGCGAGATGGCCTACAGGGCGAGAGGCCGGCGAGACGGACAGGGCAGTCGTCTCGCCCGTCAGTACCTTCCCCACTCGCCGCATGGGAGAAAAGACGTTTTTACCTTTTTACCCCCAAGGGGGTTTTACCTCTTTGCCCCAGGTACTTTTACACTTCTACCCCTAGAGGTCTGCATATAGCCCACCAGAACAGCGGAGTTTGGCTGTTGGCAGACCCAGCCCATGGTGTTTTGGTCATTTCAGGTTAATTCAGAAGTGATATTTGCAGATCAGATTCAGAGGCCTATAAATAGACCGATAGAGGTGCCTGAGAGGGTTGTTGAACCTTTCCACTATCTTCCTCACAGGAACCTAGCTTAGCATTGGCTAGGGGGCGGGAAGATCATTAGTTCTTCCAGGAAAGAGGTGTGACCTCCGAGCTGAGACCCCTCGGTCTGTTTTCAAGTCTTCGACTCTCGTCAGGAGGATAGCTCAGGAAGAGTACGTGTGGGATGCATCCTGTTTCGAACTTTAGGAGGAACCAGAAAGCTGGTTCCAACATTTTTGGTGTGGTGAGCGTGGAGCGCAGCCCTCAGAGAAGAACCTTGAGAAACCACATGGCGGGAGATCAAGGAGAAGGAGAAGGAGAGGGGTCGGATAACCCGGGAAGATTTGTTGGAAGAGAGGAGTTTATGGCTTCAATCAAGGGGATCATGGACTTGCTGCAAGGGATATCGCGACAGGGAGATTGTTCAACCCCACTGCCTCAAGTGCCTGGTCTCACGCTGCAAGAAGCGCTCGTCTCAGCGCGAGTGTGAGAAGATGCCCCGGGGAGGAGACCGGTGAAGGAGGTGATGGCGGAAGGAAGCGGGAGGGACATGGCAGGAAGGGAGCTATTCCCAAGCTCGGCGAGTACCATCTCGCCAGGAGAGGTCGTCGTGCGAGTAGGGAGGCAAGACCGGTTGCGCGAGGGTCGCCTTTTTGTGAGCTGATCCTGTCAGCTCCCGTCCCGGAAGGGTTCCGGGAACCCGAAATGAACTACTATGTGGGGAAAGATGATCCTCTTCATCACTTGCAATGGTTCGAGGACGCGGTTTCGATCAGGCCCATGACGGACACGTTTAAATGTCGTCTTTTAGCCATTACTCTAAAGGACAAAGCCAGATACTGGTTTCATCAGCTCCCGACAGGCTCGATATACTGCTTCGAGGACCTAAGCAGGAGCTTCCAGTTACGGTTCTCCACTTCTAAGAAGAGAAAAAGGAACCAGGAGTCGATCTTTTTGATTAAGCAGAGGGCAGATGAATCACTGGCTCAGTACGTGGATAGGTTCCAAGAGGAGATCTTGGATATACAGGAGGTGCCTGGGTTTGCCCTCCAGATGGCCTTTACTGTGGGACTACGAGAAGGGTTCTTCAAAATAAGCCTCACCCGGAAGGCTCCACTGTCTTTTGAAGGCTTGATGGAGAAGGCGGTGAAGGAAATAGCGATGGAGGAGGCAAATCCCGCTTTTGCAAAAACGTTGGCAAGACTTACAGAGGTAGAGTCGAGGGAGTCTGGGGGGATACAACAAGAATCAAGGAGAAGAGAAGAGCCGAGGTCATCAGCATCTCAAAAGCTGGGATGGAGGCAACAGGGTAGCCCAACACCCGGACAAAGGTAGAGGATTTCCCTACGGGGGGAGGAACCAACAAGGAGGACCGGAAAGATTTCACCAGCAAGGGTCGGGGTATGGTCATAGACCACCCCTGCCCCATCCGTAGCAGGCTATGGCTATTGGCCGAGGAAGATGTACAGGCCGGGAGAGAGGAAGAGGAGCAGGAACTAGGAGAAGGAGAAACCCTCAGGAAGGAAGGCAAGGGGGGGAGGTGGCGTTGCCATATTGCGACTTCCACGAAGAGGAAGGTCACGCAACAGCTACCTGCCCAGATTTATTGGAAATGAGAAGAACTAGAGGAGCAGGAGAGCAGCAGAGACCGGTGCGGATAAAGGAAGTGAGAGGTATAGGAGAGGAGGATCGATGTGTAGATCGAACGGATGAAGGAGATCGCGGAGGAATTGGAGTAATCAATGGAGGAGTAGGGATAGAGGCGGCCCGAAACGCGAGCCTTCACACTATGTACCACTAAAGCGTAGCCTCGACGTCATAAGCCCCTCCCCCAGATGAAAAGATCACCTTTTCAAGGAAGGACATGCCAGATCTGATACGAACCGCCATCGAAAACCTTACGGTATCATGCATCCTAGTAGACATTGGGAGCTCAGTGAACGTGATTTTCAAAAAAGCATTCAATGAGATGAGGGTGGAGGCCCGAAGGGTGCTGGCGACGGATGGACCATTGTTTGGATTCTCAGGAGAGAGGAAAGAGGTCGATGGGGGAGTGGGACTCCAAGTTACCCTGGGAGGGCTATCCCGAAACTGCCGCTTCATCATAGTGGATGCCCCCAGTAGTTACAACGCCATTTTGGGCCCCCTTATCAGCGCTTTCAGATGCGTTCCCTCATCGTTTCACCAGTGCTTGAAACTGAACTCAGGAGGTACCCAAATCAGGGTGCGGGGGATCCAAAGGCTGTAAGGGAATGCTACATAACGGCAGTGAACACCGTCTCCTGGCAGGGAGACGCTGAAGAGATGGAGAAAAGGATGGAGTAATTGCAACAGGAACTGGGGGGCGAAGTAGAACAAAGTGAGGAGGAAGATGTTGGAGGAGAAGGAGAAGTAGTGATGGTGGGAGGCATTGCGGGGGAGCCAGAAATGGCGGGAGATATGGGGATAGTAGAAGAAAGAGAGGAGGAAGATGCTGGAGGAGAAGGAGAAGTAGTGATGGTTGGAGGCATTGCGGAGGAGCCAGAAATGGAAGGAGAGAGGCGTAGAGAGATGGGGATAGTAGAAGAAGGAGAGGAGGATGATGCTGGAGGAGAAGGAGAAGTAGTGAGGGTTGGAGGCATTGCGGGGGAGCCAAAAATGGCGGGAGAAAAGCGCAGAGAGATGGGGATAGTAGAAGAAAGAGAGGAGGAAGATGCTGGAGGAGAAGGAGATGTAATGATGGTGGGATGAATTGTGGGGGAGCTATAAATGGCGGGAGAGAAGCGCGGAGAGATGGGGATAGTAGAAGAAAGAGAGGAGGAAGATGCTGGAGGTGAAGGAGAAGTAGTGATGGTTGGAGGCATTGCGGGGGAGCCAGAAATGGCGGGAGAGAAGCACAGAGAGATGGGGATAGTAGAAGAAAGAGAGGAGGAAGATGCTGGAGGAGAAGGAGAAGTTGGGAGGGTTGGAGGCATTGTGAGGGAGCCAGAAATGGCGGGAGAGAAGAGCAGAGAGATGGGGATAGTAGAAGAAAGAGAGGAGGAAGATGCTGGAGGAGAAGGAGAAGTAGTGATGGTTGGAGGCATTGTGGGGGAGCTAGAAATGGCTGGAGAGGAGGAGGGAGAGATGGAGGCGGAAGAGGAAGGGGAGCCAAAAGAAGAGTGAGGGAGAAAAGAGAAGAGGAAGATGGAGGAAGCGGGAGGGTCGCCCAGGAGGGGGCCCGACTGGAAAAAAGAAGAGCCTCACTGCAGGGAGGAGAGGGTGCAAGCAAGTGGGAGATGGGAAAGCTTGGGGAAGAAATAGTGATGGCGGTCGCGGAAGACGAAGTCAGGGAATAGGACACACCGGAAGAGAAGGAAGGAGAGGAAGAGCCATCAAGGCTGAAGGCGGTCGTGGAGGTACTCGAGGTAGAGATCTGCACCAAGGAAGGGAGAAAGGAGAAGGTAAAGATCAGCCGCAAACTCATCCCGGAAGACCGAGAGAAGATCAAGGCCTGCGTGCAAAAAAATATTGATGTCTTCGCTTGGAGCGCCGCAGACATGCCAGGGGTCGATGCGGACATCGCTTGTCACCGCCTCAATCTCGATCCCAACACTCGCCCCATACAGTAGAAGAAGAGGGCCATCGCCTCCAAGATGGTCAGGCTTATTAGAGAGGAGGTAGATAAGTTACGTAAGGCGGGGTTTATGTCCGCCTGTAAGTATCCGGGATGGGTAAGCAATGTTGTAATGGTTAAAAAGGGGGAGGGTAGATGGAGAATGTGTGTGGATTTCTCTCTTTTAAATAAAGCGCGCCCTAAGGATTGTTACCCGCTGCCCCGAATCGACGCGCTGGTTGACTCAGCCGTCGGTTTTTCTTTTATGAGTTTCTTGGATGCGTTTTCCGGATATCACCAAATATGCATGCACCCTCCGGACGTTAAGGACGTCACCTTTGTCCCGGAGGATGGGTGCTTCTATTTTAATATGATGCCTTTCGAGTTGAAGAATGCGGGAGCAACCTACCAAAGAATGATGGATCGGATCTTCCGAATATAGAGAGGGAGGAACCTCGAGGTGTACGTGGATGACTTGATAGTCAAAAGCAAGGACCTCGAAGCTCATATCCTAGATCTTGAGGAGACCTTTAAAACCCTGAGGAAATATAAAATGAGACTCAACCCCCTGAAATGTGTTTTTGGAGCCAATAGGGTAAAGTTCCTCGGACATCATCTCACTCCATAAGGAGTGGAGCCAAACCCCGAGAAAGTAAAAGCCATCCTAGAGTTGGAGTCCCCTAGAAATGCTAAGGAGGTTCAGCGTCTCACTGGTAAGTTGGCCGAGCTAAGCAGGTTTCTCTCCCGAGCCGGAGAGAGATGCTCACCTTTCTTTCGGACACTAAGGGGTGGCAAGAAGTTTGAATGGACCCCAAAATGTGAGAAGGCTTTCCAGGTGCTAAAGCAATAGCTCACCCGGACGCCTTTACTCCAGGGTCCAAGGGAAGGAGAGGTCTTGTTTTTATACTTAGGGGTAGGGACTGGGGCTGTGAGATCAGTTCTTGTGCGAGAGGAAGGGAAGAAGCAGTTTCTGATCTACTACATGAGCAGTGTCTTAAATAAAGCGGAGCTCGGGTATCCCATCCTTGGAAAGTTAGTGTTTTCCCTCATCGTCTCGGCCCGAAAGCTCAGACCGTATTTTCAGGCTCATTCTATTCAGGTGGTAACGGATCACCCCCTCCATCGCATCTTGGAGGGGGTAGAACATTCCGGGAGGCTGGCCAAGTGGTCAATAGAGCTTAGTGAATTTGACCTCACTTTCGTGTCTCGGCTCGCCATTAAGGGATAGGCGGTGGTCGATTTCTTGGTGGACTACGTAGTTGAGGTCCAGGAGGCTGAAGTGTCCCCTTGAGCAACTTGGAAGATGTTAGTAGATGGAGCGTCGGGAAGAAATTCCTTCGGAGGGGGAATGGTCTTGATAAGTCCGGAGGGGACCAGGATTGAACAGGCCTTGAAGATTCATTTCACGATCACCAACAACCAAGAGGAATATGAGGTGATGATCGCGGGACTCAGGTTAGCCCGAGAGTTGGGCATACAAGACATCAAGGCCTCGACCGACTCCATGGTGGTGGCAGGCTAGATCAAAGGGGAGTTCGAGACAAGGGAGCCCACCCTCCAGTTGTATCTAGTAAAGGTCAAGGGCATCATCGTACAATTCCAAAGCTTTCAAATTCAGCACATCCCGAGGGGGGAGAGCACTCAGGTTGACCAACTCGCCAAGTATGGCCCTCGAGCCCGGGGAATAATGACGGAGCTCTTCATGCCATCTATAGAAGAAGGGGAGCTCATGGAGATGTGCCAGCAGAGGTCTTGGATGGACCCCTTCATCACCTTTTTGGCGTCAGGGCAGTTACCCGCAAAAGAACTCGACAAGAAGCATACTAGATAAAAATTGGAGTACTACCTGCTGAAAGATGGGGTTTTATATCACAAGGCACTGTCGGGTTTGCTGGCCCGATGTGTGTCAGAGGAAGAGGTTCCAAAGGTTCTACAAGAGATTCACTCGAGAGAATGCGGGAGTCACTCGGGGAGCCGGACATTAGAAGGGAGGGTGCTGAGACAGGGGTACTTCTGGCCTACCCTCAGGAAATTTGCGGAGGAATTCGCAAAAAGGTTTCAAAAATGCCAGGAGTTCGCCCCCCCCTCCAGCTCCTTCCGGCCTAGAGGTTGCGCACAATCACAGCACCCTGGCCTTTCGCTATATAGGGGCTAGATCTGGTGGGTCCTTTTCCCCAAGCGAGTGGCCAGAGGAAATTCCTGCTAGTCAAGGTGGACTACTTTTCGAAATGGCTGGAGGTGAAGGCGCTGGCTAAGGTAACATTGCAGGTGGTCAAGAATTTCGTATGGGGGGAGATTATCTGCCGGCATGGTTACCTCTAGCCATTGTAAAAAATAACAGACCACAATTTGCAAGTAGAGAGTTCGTCGATTTCTGCATCAGTTTGGGAATAGATATTCGTGTTGCGTCTGTTCATCATCCACAAAGTAATGGGCATGTGGAAGCAGCCAATAAGGTCATTGTCAATCTGTTGAAGAAGAAAGTTGAGAATTTGAGGGGGGAGCTGGGTGGAGCAGCTACCTTCAGTCCTATAGGCCTTGAGAACCACACCAAACACCGCCACAGGAGAGACCCCGTTTAAGCTCTCTCATGGCTCGGAGGCTTTCATACCTATCGAGTTTGAAGTCACATCACCAAGAGTAGCAGTTGCTAGGGAAGGAGGCGAAGGATGGAGAGCGGAGAACGAGGAAGAGCAGAGACTCTCTCTGGATCTCGTGGAAGAGCTCAGGGATTTTGCGATGATCCGGCAGGAGGAGGTCAAGCTCCGGATGGCAAGGTACTTTGACAAGCATATAAGGGTTAGACAGTTCGAGAAGGGAGATTTGGTCCTAAAAAAGGTAGATGCAGCGGGTAGAGGAGCCTCCGTAGGGAAGCTCAATCCCAATTGGGAGGGTCCTTTTGTAGTAAAAGAGGTATTGAAGTCATGAGGGTGCCACCTCCAGGATATGGACGGGGTATCACTCGGTCGCGCTCGAAGTTGTGATGATTTAAAGAGATTTTACCCGTAACACTTTCTGTTCATTGTACCTTTTAGTGTTGTACAATGCTTGCAATTTTGATGTGCTCTTTTGATGTGATAGGAGTGTGGGTGACCTTTTTATGGCACCAAGGGTGAGATGGAAGAGAGGAGAACCCGAGCAGACCCGTTGACCAGGTTCCCATGTAGCTGGCAGGGCTGTAGGCTCACTCGGTGGTTGGAGTTGGATGGTGGTTTTGGAGAGGAGACCCCGAGCAGACCCGCTGACCAGGCTCCCATCTAGCTGGCAGGGATGCAGGCTCAATCGGTGGTTGGACGTTTTGGAGAGGAGACCCCGAGCAGAACCGCTGACCAGGCTCCCATCTAGCTGGTAGGGCTGTAGGCTCACTCGGTGGTTGGAGGTTTTGGAGAGGAGACCCCGAGCAGACCGGCTTACCAGACTCCCATCTAGCTGGCAGGGCTATAGGCTCACTCGGTGGTTGGAGTTGGTTGGAGGTTTGGGAGAGGAGACCCCAAGCAGACCTGTTGACCAGGCTCCCATCTAGCTGGCAGGGCTGTAGGCTCTTTGTTGGTTGGAGATTGTTGGAGGTTTTGGAGAGGAGACCCCGAGCAGACTTGCTGACCAGGCTCCCATCTAGTTGGTAGGGCTGTAGGCTCACTCGGTGGTTGGAGTTGGTTGGAGGTTTTGGAGATGAGACCCTGAGCATACCCACTGACCAGGCTCCCATCTAGCTGACAGGGTTTTAGGCTCACTCGGTGGTTGGAGGTATTGGAGAGGAGACCCCGAGCAGACCTGCTGACCAGGCTCCCATCTAGCTGGCAAGGTTGTATGCTCACTCGATGGTTGGAGTTGGTTGGAGGTTTTAGAGAGGAGACCCTGAGCAGACCCACTGACCAAGCTCCCATCTAGATACCAGGGCTATAGGCTCACTCGGTGGTTGGAGTTGGTTGGAGGTTTTGGAGAGGAGACCCCGAGCAGACCCAATGACCACGCTCCTATCTAGATGGCAGGGCTGTATGCTCACTCGGTGGTTGGAGTTGGTTGGAGGTTTTGGAGAGGAGACCCCGAGCAGACCAACTGACCAGGCTGCCATCTAGCTGGCAGGGCTGTAGCCTCACTCGGTGGTTGGAGTTGGATGGAGGTTTTGGAGAGGAGACCCCGAGCAGACCCGCTGACTAGGATCCCATCTAGCTGGCAGGGCTGTAGGCTCACTCGATGGTTGGAGGTTTTGGGGAGGAGACCCCGAGCAGACCCGCTAACAAGGCTCCCATCTAGCTGGCAGGGCTATAGGCTCACTCGGTGGTTGGAGGTTTTGGAGAGGAGACCCCGAGCAGACCCACTGACCAGGCTCCCATCTAGCTGGCAGGGTTGTAGGCTCACTCAGTGGTTGGAGTTGGTTGGAGGTTTTGGAGAGGAGACCCCGAGCAAACCCGCTGACCAGGCTCCCATCTAGCTGGTAGGGTTGTATGCTCACACGGTGGTTGGAGTTGGAAGGAGGTTTTGGAGAGGAGACCCCGAGCAGACTTGCTGACTGGGCTCCCATCTAGCTGGTAGGGCTGTAGGCTCACTCGGTGGTTGGAGTTGGTTGGAGGTTTTGGAGAGGTGACCCCGAGAAGACCTGCTGACCAGGCTCTCATCTAGATGGTAGGGCTATAGGCTCACTCGGTGGTTGGAGGTTTTGGAGAGGAGTCCGCGAGCAGACCCACTGACCAGGCTCCCATCTAGATGGCAGGGCTGTAGGCTCACTCGGTGGTTGGAGTTGGTTGGAGATTTTAGAGAGGAGACCCCGAGCAGACCCGCTAACCAGGCTCCCATCTAGCTGGCAGGGATGTAGGCTCACTCGGTGGTTGGAGGTTTTGGATAGGAGACCCCGAGTAGACCCGCTGACCAGGCTCCCATCTAGCTAGCAGGTCTATAGGCTCACTCGGTGGTTGGAGTTGGTTGGAGGTTTTGGAGAGGAGACCCCGAGCAGACCCGCTGACCAGGCTCCCATCTAGCTGGCAGGGCTGTAGGCTCACTCGGTGGTTGGTGTTGGTTGGAGGTTTTGGAGAGGAGACCCCGAGCAGAGCCGCTGACCAGGCTCTCATCTAGCTGGCAGGGTTGTAGGCTCACTCGGTGGTTGGAGGTTTTGGAAAAGAGACCCCGAGCAGACCCGCTGACCAGGCTCTCATCTAGCTAGCAGGGCTGTGGGCTCCCTCGGTGGTTGGAGGTTTTAGAAAGGAGACCCGAGCAGACCTGCTGACCAGGCTCTCATCTATCTGGCAGGGTTGTAGGCTCACTCAGTGGTTGGAGGTTTTGGAGAGGAGACCCCGAGCAGACCCGCTGACCAGGCTCTCATCTAGCTGGCAGGGTTGTAGGCTCACTGGAGGGCAAGTCAAGCGGCGAGAGTACACGGGGAGAAATGTTCAGATTTATCAGGAGATTGGTGGAAAATCCCTAGGAAAAGGAAAGATTGGGGATTAGGCTAGGGAGGAGGATCTCAGGTTGACACTCGACATGGGTGGTCTCGCCCATAGTGAGTGGGTCTTCCTTGTCCAAGGAATAGGCCTGGCATAAAAAGGTGGGGCGGTTGGTCTCCAAGGTCTTTAGCGCATGTATATCTTACGGCGAGACGAGCACTAAGGGACAGAAGATCTTGCTGGTGGCAAAGGCGAAGAGAGGTCCAAGGTCTAGCATTTTTGGGCTAGCTATTAAGCGAGACAGTGGAAGGAAAAGTACAATAGTAACATGTAAAAAGTTAATAATAATATTCCATTTGATCATCACAAAAGAGAGCACCTCGCTATTTCCGAGGAAGTGTCTATCAAGATTACAAGGCAAGATAAAAAAAGAAGAGAGGGGGGGGGGGGGGGGGGAGAAGTTACGGGCGCTGGTGTTCCCCTACTCCTCGCTGCCGGAATATGAGCTGTCGTCCGTCTCGCCGAATAAGCGGGGGACCAGGTCGCGGACAGTAACCGTCTCAGCATCATCGCGCACCACCCCCCAGCTCCTTCATCATTTTGAGAACAAGCTCCGCTGTCTTGACATTGGAATCTCGGCAGAGGGCATCCGCCTCGTCCACAGAGTAGCGAGAAGGAACAATTAATTGGTCTGAGGGGGGTGACGCGCTATTCCGAAGGCAGATATTTTCAGCTTTTAATTTCTTATTCTCTCCCTCCAACTCATCAATGTGCGAGCGGATCCGGTCGGCAGTCTCGGCATCCTACAAGAAGATTTAATGAATGAAGGACCGTAATGAGAAGCGAGTAGGACTAGCAAAGCGGCGGTAAGAAAACTTACCACACCACCCTGACTCCGCGCAAGGAGGTTGTCGGCAATGGCCCGCCGCTTCTCAAGGTCGTTAGATTTCTCACGTTCCGTGGCGAGAGCGACCTCCGCTTCCTTCCATTTCCTATTATTGAAGACCAGGCGGCGTGAGACCTGGTGCGCGAGCTCCAAGGAGCGAAATTGAGAGTGGGCGCTCTTTGGAATGAGATCTCGCGACGTCTCGTTATCCACGAGCTCAGAGCCAAGGCCACCATATAGCCTGAACCCTAGGGAGAAGGCGTGACTGGTGTGGGGGGGGGGGGGGGTCCTGCTCTTTCCAGGAAGGAAGGAGAGTGGAGACGGACACACAGTTAGCGTCCTTGTCCCATAGGAGCACCGGCTCGCCGGCAGCATCATCCGTCATAGGCCCCATGTTATAATTGGGGTGTGAGGCGGGAGCCAGGCAACTGGAGGAGCCATCCTCACCGGAAGGGAACTCAGCAGTCTGAACATTGGTGGTAGCAGCTGGCTTTGATAAGACCGTCTCGTGGGTAGGCGAGACGGGTAGTTGGGGAGTTAAGGGAGACCCTAAAGAGATGGGGGGCAGGGATCCCGATAGCTCCTTCCTTTCTTTGCCAGACGTTTTCTCCTTTTTAAAAGACACTGATTTCTTCACCTTCCTCTTTGGGCTATGCCGGGAAGTGCCCTCGTCCCCGGGCCTTTTCTTTAGGGTGGGGGTCAGCATATCCTTCGCGGCCTCCGCCGCCATACTCGCTAAGGCGAGACCCCTGTTACTCTGGTAAGGAGGATGAACAGGGATGGTTCTCTCTCCTAGACAGGTTGACAGTCAGCAGAGAACAAAAATTTACAATGCTAAGGGGGGATAGGAGTATACCTTCGCCGGGGAAGATGGCTGGAAGCGAGTCGAGGACTCGCCTGAGGTAATTGACCTCAATATTTTTCCCTACGAAGAAGTCGCAGAGATACTTCTCGGCACCCCCAACCTTGGGGGTTTCATAGTAGCATTCAGCAGGAGACACCGGGGAGAGAGGAATGCCTCCCAAATCCCCGCGAATGAAGATGAAGCAAGACAGCCAGTGATGATTTTTCTTCGGTGTCTCGCACACCTTTAGGCCTTGGCTGGTGAAGTAGGAAACGCCATCATCTTTCGTGTGATAGATGAACAGCTTCCGAAAGGCGGTCAAGCTAAATTCGATGCGCTCTCACCGCAGGTAGCAGGCGAAAGCAACCAGCATAGAGATAGCATTGGGGTTGAATTGGGCGGGGACAACCCCGAAGTACTTAAGGACTAATTTGACCTCTGGCCAAAGGGGAAGTCGCAGCCTTGCCTCGAAGTGCGATACGAGGAAGGCCAGTTCGTTGTGGTAGAAAGTATTGATGCACTCGCCAACTTTGGGTGGGCAAGACAAGTATCCGTCAGCAAGGAACTTGCTGGAGAAGCGAGTATATTCTTCCTCTGGCAGTCTGCCGAGAGGAAAATCGTGATCCACAAATCGCTTTCCACAGCGGCTGCGGCCCTCGCCTTCTTCCACCCTCTTCTTTCCCATAGCAGGCGAGAAAGCAGAAATAGAGGAACAAATCGATTTAGAGGGAGAGCGGGACGCAAGAAGCGTGTAGAGGAAGAGGGGTAGGCGGAAGCTCCGACCGAAAAGACAGCCATGAATGACAGAAGTATGGGAATATCTGTATTTAAGAGGTATTTATAATGAATGAAGGAGAGAGGAGATCGAGCAGGAAAATCAAGCGGCGGGAAATGATAAGACAGCCCGACGCTTCGTCTCTCCCTCCCTCTCTCTCTCTCTCTAGAACCCAAGGGGCGAAAATGTCGCAGTGACTTTTCCGAATTCAAAGCCATCATTAAGAACTAATTAATTGAAAAAGAAGCTAATCACAGTAATGATGAAAAACCTAGCACGACATGACTGGCACAACACCATAATGATGAAATATTTCATCCCGCGGGGAGGGAGCATCCCGTCCAGAGAAGTTTTATACAACACATTAATAATTAAACATAATTAAATTGGCAATAATAATACAGGGGGGCCTGGAGAAGGCGAGACGGGACCGCGACAGCTTAGTTCCTGACCCATTTCCAGCGACCATCTTGACCTCCCGCAAATGGAGGGCGGCCATGAAGATGAAAAGCGCGAGCGGCGACCACGCCGCGGCGCGCGAGATGGAGGTGTTCGTCCGTCTCGTTTAGGATGGCTTGGGGGTCTGTCCCATCCATTGTGCCGTCAGCTTCCATCTCGGTAGAAAGGCGGTGGCACTCTATTTCTAGCCAGTCCATGCGCCGGTCATAAGCCTGCTTCTCCAGCTCCATCTCGCGGATTATATGCGTGTATTTGCGGAACATCCTAGCCGTCCTCCGCTTCAGCTCCAGGGTATCCATGGGATCACCCAAGTAGTCCTAGATCTCATCAGGACGTGGAAGAGGCGATAGGGGAGGAGACGCGGGAGTGTCTTCAGTGTCAGAATCAAATTGGATTCCTGCACAAAGAGTGAGAAATCATAAATAAGGATGAGCTTGCATGGGTTGGGTAAAATAAGGCGAATTGGAGGAAAAGCAAGAGGGGTAAGTTCTTACTTGGGATGCGAGGGTTACCCACAACCCGTGAGAGGTTTTCTTTCCGCGAGAGGGGTGGGGAGGACGTCTCGAGCGAGTCGGTGCACTGATGAGTTTGGTTGATCTCGTCAGGAGGATTGGCGGGCATAGGGGAATCAGCAAAGTTTCCCTGAAAAAGCGTGATCATTAGGCGGGATGAAAGAAGAGAGAGAAGAATGAGGAATTACCTGTCTCTCCCCGGGAGATGCGGGAAGATTATCTGTTGTCAAAGGGGCGGAGGTGGTCGCGCCCGCCGAGAGGGGAGGACAGGCGGCCTTCGTCTTCTTCAGGCGAGAGGACAGAGGGGCTGAGGGAGGAGTACGCCCCAGATCCGGGAAAAGGGCAGCCATGTTGGCTTTATTTCGCTTTCACACCATCGCGAGGCGCTTCCGAAAACTCTGACTGTAAGACATGTTGAAGGACGAGAAAATGATGGAAGACAAAAAGGGACCCTAATGAAAGCTGGGATCTCATATTTATAGGCCCCATGGGGGGCACCGAAGATTCTCATAAATGAATCCCAGCTTCGCGAGCCTCGGTTGGACTTATCTTTTCGAGGTTAGGGAAACCTCGAAAACAGTGAGGATTGTGTACAACCTTGGGCTCGCGAGAGGTGGCCCAACGAGCGAGAAGGGGAGGCTGGCGAGATGATAGGTGAGTGAGACCAGGAGGCCCACCTGCATGAGGCGGGATGGGGGATTCTCTGAGGTAGGCGAGACCTCCTAGGGGGTGGGATCTTTCTAGGAGGCGAGATGGCCTATAGGGCAAGAGGCAGGCGAGACCGACAGGGAGGTCATCTCGCCCGCCAGTACCTTCCCCACTCGTCGCATGGGAGAAAAGATGTTTTTACCTTGTTACCCCCATGGGGAGTTTTAACTTTTTGCCCCAGGTACTTTTACACTTCTACCCCTGGAGGTCTGCATATAGCCCACCAGAACAGCGGAGTTTGGTTGTTGGCAGACCCAGTCTAGGGTGTTTTGGTCATTTTAGGTTAATTCAGAAGTGATATTTGCATATCAGATTCAGAGGCCTATAAATAGACCGATAGAAGTGCCTGAGAGGGTTGTTGAACCTTTCCACTGACTTCCTCACAGGCACCTAGCTTAGCATTGGCTAAGGAGGGGAAGATCTTTAGTTATTCTGGGAAAGAGGCGGGACCTCCGAGCTGAGACCACTTGGTCTGTTTTCAGGTCTTCGACTCTCGTTAGGAGGATAGCTCAGGAAGAGTACGTGTGGGCTGCATCTTGTTTCGAACTTTAGGAAGAACTAGAAAGCTGGTTCCAACACCCTTGTCCTCGAGGCTCCTCTCTCCTTCTCTCTTCTCTCTGCTCCCTCTACCTCCCTACTCCCGGCTCCTTCATGTCATCCTCCGCCAACCTGGCCAGCTTCCTAGCAAAAGCCGGATTGGACCTCTCGAAGTCTATCTCCTTTGTCGCCCTCTACATGAGTTCCTAAAAAGAGAGGGGGGGCACTCTCTTCAGGTCCATGTTAAAGAATCCCGGCCTCAGCCCCAGGGTAAAAGCGAACATCAGTGCATACACTGGGACCTCCTGGACCAGGAGGATCTCTTGCTGAAACCGGTCCACATAATGTCCCAACGTCTCGTCTTGCTTCTGCCTCACCGCAAACAGGCACTCCGCCTCCTTCTTACGCTTATTTGATGTCGAGAACCTCAACAGGAAACCTCGACGCAGATCCTCAAAACTGTAGATCGAACTTGCTGGCAACTTTTGGAACCAATCCCGTGCCTTCTTCTTCAAAGTGATGGCAAATAGCCGACACTTGAAGGCATCTGTCATCTGTCTTATCGAAACAACATCTTCAAACCACTGTACGTGTTGTACTAGGTCATCTTTCCCCGAGTAGTAGGACATGTCGGGCTCCCAGAACCCTTCTGGCACAGGGGCAGAGATGATGAGCTCACTGAAAGGGCTCTCGCCACCAGCCTACCGAGAGGGCACTTCTCGCTGCCTCGGCTGGCTGGCCCGATGCGCGATACCATGCCCAGGGAAGAGCTCTGACACAGCCGCTCCCTCTTGCCAATTTCTGTCGAAACCTCCATTCTCGGGACGCTGACCTGGGAAGATCTCTAGTACGGCCATGTCCCTCTTGCCAACCTCTGCCGTAACCTCCTTCCCAGGGCGCTGCACAGGAGCGTTCTCGCCCAGGAGCGGGACCGCCTCTACCGGAACTTGAGGCGATGCCCACTCGCTCCTTGCCGAGAAGGCCAAGATGATGGTCTGCAAGACCTCTCACCTAAAGTCCTCCAGCATCTTCCTTATCGCCTCCTCTCCCCGGGAGGGGGAACCTCCTGAACCAGATCCTTCACCTTCACCTCCTGCCATAGGACTAAACTCAAAACTTTCTTGTATCGGCTACCTTCCATGCTCACCACACCAGAACTGTTGAAGCCAAAATTTGACTTCAACGAATGTTCAAAATTAGGGGCGTAGCCAACACCTACTTGTCCCAACCTCTGACATTCGACTGGTTATAAAGGACCAGAAACATACCCAAAGCCTCAGTAGGGAACTCCCACCGCTTACCCGAAAGATCTTTGAGGGCTTCCCCTCCAAATCCAAAAGCTGGGCTTGGAGCTCCTCAGAAAGCACAGAAAACTCTTCCAAAGTCCCCGGAAAAAACGTGCTTCTGAAGAACCCCTATGGGCCTATTTATAGTTTTCTGAGTTTGAACTGCCAATAACTAAACTGAACCGACCTAAAATTACCAAAATACCCTTGGTTGGGTCTGGCAACAGCCAATCTCCGCTGTTTTGAAGGGTTATATGCAGACCACCGAGGGCTTAAGCGTAAAATCACCTAGGGCGAAAAAGGTGAACCGCCTTCCAACTGAACCGGTGCTTGGCTAGAGCACCGTCTCACGGGCGAGAGCTCCTACTTATGGGGCTCGTCTCGCCTAGTGAGGCTCTCGTCTGAGTGGCTGGACCCTTACTCTATATCCGTCTCACCTGGGAAGGCTCTCGTATGAGCTGCTGGGCCCTCTCTCTGGGTCCATCTCGCCTGCGAAGGCTCTTGCCTGAGCCGCTGGGCCCTTCTCGCCTGAACCACTGGGGCCCTCTGTCCTAGCGAGCTGGCCTTAACCCGACGAGTAGCCCTTTTCCTGGAACCCACTCGCCAGTGAGTAGGCTTCTGTCGAGTAGCCCATCTTGCCTTACCTTCTCCTCTATTTGAGCCTGAGGTTGTACATCGGGGGAATCATGTGCGTTGAGTGGACTTAATGCAGTCGACGCCATCTAACTTAGAAAGTTTCTGGCGGGCTAAGGCGTTGAGAGCTTTGAGTTGGACTCAACGCTCTCGACACTCTCGATGCAAATTAACTTAGAATTTTTGGCGGGATAGGCATCGAGAGCATTGAGTGGACTCAACACACTCGACTCCATTTGACTTTGAAATCCTGGCGGCTTAGCCGTCGAGAGCGTTGAGTGGACTCAACTCACTCTATGCCATTTAACTTAGTTTATGTTCTGGAGGTTAAGGCATTGAGAGCGTTGAGTGGATTCAACGCTCTCGACGCCATATAACTTAACTTCTGGTGGTTAAGGCGTGGAGAGCGTTGAGTGGACTCAACGCTCTCGATGCTATATAACTTAGAGGTCATTCTAGCCGGGTTGAGGCGTGGAGAGCGTTGAGTGGACTCAATGCTCTTGACGCCATATAACTTAGAGTTTATTCTGGGTAAATTGAGGCGTTGAGAGCGTTGAGTATGCTCTCGATTCCATATGACTTAGGATGTTTCGGGCCATAGCTAAGGTAATTTCATCGAACCCAGAGAATGACACGGGTAGTGACACGGGCGTGTCCCTACCCGTGTGGTACTCTTGTAAATTTCGTACCTTCTTGGTGATTTTTCCAGAGAAGGACACGGGTTGTGGCACGGGCGTGTCCCTACCCTCGTGTGTCCAATCCAAGACTACTCGTGACATGGGTAGTGACCAGAGCTCGGCGCAAATCGTCGAGCAGAGCTCGAAGAAAATCGTCGAGCAGAGCTTGACGAAATGTCGAGCAGAGCTCGAAGAAACGTCGAGCAGAGCTCGACGAAACGTGGAGCAGAGCTCGACGAAATGTCGAGCAGAATTTGCCGAATGCCATAGTTCTGCCTTGGCGAATTTTTGGCCCTATTTTCCCTAATTTTTAGGGAATTGCGCCAAATCGACTTAATATGCCGCGTCTTTTCAAAATGACTCATTTAAAGCAATGTTTGGCAGTCCAATATCAGGCTGACACGTGGCGAGGCAGTTACCCAAATTTCTCACTATAAAAAGGTGAGAAATCCCTAGCCTTCTTTCTTTTATCTCATTTTCCAATCCATTGCTATAAGAAATCGTCAGGGAGGAAGAGATTGCTAGAGCAGATCTTCTTTTTTGTGAAGAAAGAACACCAACCAAGGAGAAGAAGATGTCACCAAGAAGGGGGACAAGATCCATGGCTGGGAACGATGGAAACGCCGGAAACAAGATGAGCTTCCTGCCCTCTCCCTTGGTGCTAGATCTTTAGTTATACTTATGAGAGATATCGACTCAAAAGTGTCTTGATTTGTGAGAAGAAGGTTTCTAGGAAGAGGCCATGCTAGGACTTGTGTCCAAGGAATTAGAGTCTTCAACCTTTCCTTACTTCAAATGTATTTTGAGGACTGGTTTCGTGAAGAGAAGTGGACATATGAGGGTGAATAATGGAGGTGAAACTCTCGATGTTATTTGGAAAGTTGGTTGGAGGAAGAAGACGAATCGATGACATTCGAATTCTTTAAGATGCGCGCAGAAATCTATTTTTTACGTGCATCAACCTTCAAGGCCATTTTCAGACATGATGCATCGAGATCAAGGCTTTCGACTAAACACAAAACTCGTAGCCCTTGGAAATATCTTTCCAACAAGGGGTTACATGACTTCACCGGATTCATGTAACCTCAGGAATCCCCGATCGAAATTGCTATACAGTAATCATTCCTGCATATATAGTTCTCGTGTTTGTTTTGTATCGGCTTTGGGTTTTGTAGAGAGATTGTGGTACAGTAACGTTAATGTTTTGTTGAATTTAGTCTATATGTAATTGTGATAAAATATGTTAATGACATTTGTTGTATAGATCCCTAATGAACAAATGGTGTTGTAAAGTGTAGTTGATCAAGGTGATTTGGTGGAGGTTAGTGAATGAATGGATTGACGAGTTGGTATGGTAGGAATGACTTAAATATGTGAATCGATAGGGATGTACTTGATAATGGTAATACATTGAATAATGATGAGGTTGACTTGAAGTCTGTTGTACATAATTTGTAGTAATTGCGATGAACAAATGGTTGATGACATTTACTTGATGAATCCATCTGTGCATGAATGGTTGAACTTGGCAAAGGAATTGCCGGTAAAGAATTGTAAGTAGTGATGTTAGAGTTATGTGACCATAGTCTATATGTAAATATGTTGGCTAAATGGTTGAAGAATATATGAAGTACCTCTATGTTGATAATGAACCCTTAAGCGCCTTGGGGCATGAGATTGTGAATGGGTATAAGTGCGGGTGTTTGATCGCACTGGGTTAGTAATGCTGAAAAGAGACATATGTTGACGTTGTCCTTGGTCCTCTGGTGTTTTGCACGAAGAGGAACCTTCCGTGCCACGATGATGTGACATTTCATGCGGTGTGAGTTGGCACGTGGTGTCATAATCCTGGGTTAAGGATAGTTTGGTAGGTTTATGGGCTCGTCATTCATCACACCGACAGGAGTTGACAGATAGACTTTGGGCAGTTTGTCTTGGTCCTCGGTGTTCATTCACGAGGCTCCTTCCGTGCCAAGTGGACGGTTGGGATTGATCCTCATGCTTTTTTCGAGGCACCTTCCGGGTCATAACATAGGCCAGTTCAGGGCTTGGTTCTGGGTGCATATATACCCAAGACTCCTGCTGAGCCGTAGTACGCATGTGAGCTACACTGTTTTGTTCTTCGCGTTTAGTCATATGGAGGCCTAGGCTTGGTAGTTTGGATTCCCACCTAGTAGTGTAGAAGCCCGTTCTACTGTCACCGCCTGTACACGACGGTTGACGCCTGAGAGGTTAGCTACCTGCTCGAAAAGTGGGAACTACATGTATGTGTCAACATAGCAGTTGCATGTGCGTGATCATATGTGAGTCATTGCATCACAATCATGGCATTACATTTCATTGCATACACAAGATCCAAACCGTATAAGTTTTTATGGGCACTCTTATACGATGAGTTACTTTACTGCTTAGCCGATTCTCAACATATATGTATGTATGGGCATTCAAATAAGTTGAGTTACTTTCTATTGTAGCCTAAGATTTTTCATATAATGTTGTAGATGATAGAACTGTTAGAGTAGATTGTTTACTCATTTATTATACTACTGATATACTTGATATTGCTCACACTATACCACATGTTTGTTCTACTATTTTATTTATATATATTGTACCCATGTTCCTTTCTCCGCCCGGTGCTGAGGAGTCACCGGGGGAGCGAATATGATAGCCACTTAGTCTTATGACTAATGGTTGCTACGTCTTACTCTTTAGGAGGAAACTCCGCAGAAAGAGCAGCAGCAGGTTATGGAGCAGGACAGCCAGGCCAGGACGACAGGACCTGAAGGGACAGTGGCGTCGCTAACATCAGTGACTGATGTGAGTTTTGAGAGAATCATGATGTAGCACTTTGGGCAAGTTTTACTCGTACTCTAATATTCTAGAAGCTTGTTGTAGCTTCTTTTCTTGATGTACTTTTGGACTATTTTACTTATGTGTGGATTGACTTCTGTTTTATATTCTTGGTTGGGTTGGAAATGATTGATATTGGTTATAGCCGGCAGGATAGGCGTCTTGTGGTACTGGTTAGCCCGTGTGCTAATTCTACCGCAAGGCGGCTGTTCTGGTCATACGACTCCCCTCGTGTCATGTTTTGTGTTCTTGGAGGGGTGTCTTACATTCTGAGTAGGGTAATAAAAATCTCTAATCTTGTGTGTTCCCTCCTAGATAAATCTTGTGGTGGTTAACTTTTGCGTAGTTTGTGAATCTTTATTTCATTGTGGTTTTGATCCAATCGATTATTATTGTTTTCTCTTGATCTATTTAATTTCATGAGGGTTGGAAGACCTCGTTTTCTTTTGTTTGGAGAGATCAACCATTTCTGAATCATTATTTTCGGTTGATCTCTTTTGGTACAACACATGCTCGAACGGATGGGTTGATACTTTTCGCATGAGAGAATATTGGCTCATAGCTTTTATTTGATATCTAAGGGTGTGGTGAACTCGTACATTAGCATTGGATTAATAATATTGCATATCGAGTTTGCTGTGTTTTACTTGTGCGAACGTAGGATTGCAACATGAGAGTATTTTGGTGTCTTTTGTCCGTCTCAGTTTGTCGGGTGGCGATGCCTACAAAAATTTTTTATCAGAGGGAGGTCCGTGTCAACTTCTTAATTGACACCATCCTAATATTCATAGGACGCTGATACACACTTGTCTAGCACTTTTCGTTGTTCAAAAAATACGAAAATTTTAATATACGGTCTGCAAATAGAGTCCTAATATTTTAATTTTATGCGAAATCAAAAAAAACTTCTGGACAATCTCCATACTCTTCTTAGTGAGAAATTTAAAAAATATTTTATTTTTACCTAGTTATTATTGAAAAAAATATCTTTTATAAAGTTTCATGAAGTCAGGGTCAAACTTCTTTCAATGCATGTACACTAGACTGGGCACAGAGTATACCTCTTCATCCTCCAATATGGCGGACGACCGGGATACGGGTCACGGTATAATAACAATTGGTGAACTTCGCCAGGAATTCATTGATCAGTTGATGGACATCAGGGAGATGCTTCGCGAGATGAGATTAAACCTAGAGGCCCCTCCTAATCAGGCTCCCGCCAATGTGACGAGGGGAATAACAATAAGAATAATAGTAATGATTATGTCACACGTGCACTTAATCATAATAATCAGGCGCATCACGAATTTTATATCACTAGGGTTATCTGGATCAAATGCCCATTGTACGATGGACTAGGTAAACCCCAAGTGTTCTTAGTTTGGGTTATGAAAATAAAGTGCTATTTCGAGTGGCACAATCTGACCGACATGCACAAGGTGTGAGTTGCCAGGATGGAGCTGTTAGGCAAGTCCAAAATATTTTGGCTGAATGAGGAATGGTGTCTAGGTGCAGTGAACGGTTTACCACTGATTGGTTGGGCTGGCATGAAAGCCATGTTGATTGATCAGTACGTTCCTCTGTACTATCGGACGCAGATATTTGATGAATTAGCTACCCTGAGAAAATGGAATAGTTTGGTCGATGATTACATGAGCCTTCTTAAGGACATGATGGTCAGGTGCGATATTAGGGAGATTTCATAGGTCACCATCTCTAGATTTCGTAAGGGGATCAACCCTGACATTCAGGGTAAGTTCCTAGGGTATAGTCACACTGAATTGAAAACCACCTTTAACTCCGCCTTAGATATTGAGAAGAACAATGCTCTCAAGTCAAAATCTCGCTCCTTTCAAAAAGCAAAGTACATCTTAGGACCACCTCCCATCAACCCATAAGGATAAGGGTAAGTTCTGGTCCACTGACCCGAACTCAATTGTCATTATGGCTACAAATCTGAGAAGCCCAACCGGTGAGAGAGTGCCCGTAAGTAAGATTACCAAGATGAATTGTAACGCCCCGAAACTCAAAAGAGCGACGGAGGCATTTTGGGCCAAATTTGGAATTTGGCAGGGGGCACATGGCCTGGGACAAGGGCGTGTCCCAGGGCGTGTCAGGCTCGAGTCGAAAATTTGGCCGAGAGGTCGATGAATTTTGGAGTCGACGATCATCGAGCAGCAAACACGGCCTGAGACACGGGCGTGTCTCGGGGCGTGTCGAGCTCGTGTGGACGATCGGCCCGGGAAGTCGACATTTTTGCTCGACAATGTGTCGAGACAGGGAACACGGCCTAGGACACGGGCGTGTCCAAGGCCGTGTCGGGTGGTCGATGAACTACGCTCGACGAAGTGCCGAGACAATGAACACGGCTTAGAGCCCAGGCGTGTTCGGTTTTGACACGGGCATGTCAAAGAGGACACGGGCATGTCCAAGACCCATGTGAGTCTCGGGTTGGTGTTGGTCCTGTGTTGATGGGGGAACATGCTCGGGAACACGGGCGTGTACTGGCTGACACGGGCGTGTCAGGTCGAACACGGGCTTGTCGAATGCCCGTGTGTTTTTCGAGACCCGTCGATTTTGACGGCGAATGAGGGACACGGCCGTGAACACGGGCGTGTTGCAGGCCGTGTTCGTCCCAGGTTTTAGATTTCAGCTATGAATTGTAGCCGTTCGTTTCCTTATTTTGGTATCTGACAGTTGGTGGTTGTTCCTACTGGGATATTCCCGGGATTGGGCCTTTGAAACCCTCATTTCACTTGAGTGGTTCTCTTTCTAAGTCTAGAGAGAGGGGAGAGCAAAGAGGAAGAAGAAGCCTAGATTCGGTCACCGGCGGAGCTTCGGAGCTCCAAATCGCCAATCGACTTCGGATCTACGGAGGCAAGGAGAGTGCGGTGCTTTTCATCCGCTTACATTTCCATGGTGCCAAGGAAGAATGCTAGGGTAACGATTCTCTACTTGAGCATGTGAAGCTCAACTTCTTCTGCATAGGGAAGCCCCCTCTCGCGAGTTTGCGGTGAGTTTGAGGCGTTCCTTCGGGTAGACATGAATAGTCCCCGTTGTGTACATGTATAGTCCGTAATCGAGAACGCATATAGGCATGATGTGTGAAGCCTACCCAGACAAGTTGGCCTGGATCGTTGATGTTGCATTGCATAAATGGCCGGAGAAGACTCCGTGCGAATGTTTGTTTTTCGGGTTTTTTACGTGGTAGATTGCAATAGGGAGCCTTGGGGATTAACTCCAAGATGCACCCGGAAAACTGGGCAGATGCGTGGTTCTGCCAACATGGTGGCCTGGCAGCCAACCTGAACATAACTGGGTTATGTGATTGTATGGGAGATACGGGACTCAGTGAAGCTTGATCCGCGTAGACGACTTAATTAACGTTATGGTGTGAGCAACGGGTCAGGTGGAACTGTACCCGATCTATGTCGTTCGGTTAAAGAGACCTAAAGTTACTTGGCACGTACCGTTGGCATAGATGGAGGGTCTTAGGCAGTGGCCAGAAACACCAGTTGCTCATGAGATATTGCCGTCCTGGGGGCGGTGGCGAGTCGGCGGACTTTAACCGTGATCACCGAGAATGTGTCCTAAGAGTACGGGGCGTGTGGTCGTGCTTGCCTACGCCTATGATGTAGTGTTGATACATTACTGCTTGGTTATGCTAATAAAGTGTAGGGAAGGAGCATCACTGCCCCGATTTCGGGGGTCGAATCGTTATAATTTGGTCAGCATAGCTGACCGTTGCTTTTGTTTGCCACCGTGCAGTGGATTGTTGCTTGCAGGTGCTGCAGAGCCGAGTGTTAAATAGCGGGCTAAAGCCCAAGTTGCTGAGCCGGCCCTCGAAGGCCTAATTTTGAGTATTTTCTTTTATTCATGTATGGCCGGCCTGCGTGTCGAGGTTTGAAAAACATGTAATTTGAGAAAAACAATTGTAAGGCCATAAGGCCAGTACTTGGTATTTATACCTTCATTCCTATTTATTTTGGGTAGTGGACATTCATGCTTATTGCTGGGTTCTTAATCTTGTAACCTTAAATTGCTTCCGCTAAAATGCTCTGTGTAGGACATTATTATTGGTTGGATGGTCTCCATTGTGTAACCACCCGGTTTGTCTGTGGTATATGGCGTCGGGCCCCGGACGGACCTACTACTATATGCTATGCGACGGATAGGGGGTGTTACAATTTGGTATCATACTACTGGTTTCGGTCAGGCTTAAACTGAATTTGTGGCCAAATTCTTTTTAAGGGGTGGTGAGCACATGTGTGTGCGTCATCATTATAACAGCAAAAGAACCCATGAATGTCCACTTAGGAATGAAAATACACGTGTTTGAGGAACCTGCGTGTTCCTATAATTGTTGTTTGCAATTTTGTATGGTCTCTTAGCGGTGTTTTGTACCACTATAGGTGACCAGAAGCGGTGCTGGGCCGTCAGAAAGCCGAGTTTTTGAGGCTAGTAGTGCACCAAATGACGCTCCTGCAACACCTCCATTGGCTGAAACCATACGATTGGTTGCCGAAGCAGTGTTTTCCATGATCAATGCGCAGCCTGCAAGGTAAATGCAGCAGCCCGCTCCTGCGATGGAGCAGGTACCTATTCCAGAGGTTGAGCCAAGAAGAGTGGAGCAGGTAGTAGTGGAGTCGTTGGTGTCGAGGAGGGCAACCGAGAGACAGCTCAAACATGTCATGAGCTTTAATCCTCCGGTATTCTCGGGGTTGGGAACCCCATCTCAAGCTTAAGACTGGCTCTCCCGTGTGAATCGAGTCTTGACAGCGACGGAGACGGAGGAGTGGTAGATGACCACTATAGCTATGTTCCTGTTGGATGGAGACGCTAGGCTGTGGTGGGATGGTTTGGAGCTGCATCTATTGAGAGGAAGGAAACTTACAGACGTATCGATGGAGGAGTTCTCGAGACTGTTCTTGGCTAGGTACCTCCCTTCGACTCAGAGGATAGCTTTGGAGAATGAGTTCCAGAGGTCGGTACAAGGAGAGAGTAGCGTGGATGAGTATCTCCACAAATTCAGTCGGTTGGGTCGATATGCTAGCTCCACCATCGCTGATGAGGAGGGCAAGAGAAACCGATTCTATGAAGGTTTGAGAGATGACTTGAGGCTACTAATCTCGGGGCCTATGAAGCAGGGTTTCTTGACCTTGGTCAACACGGCCCAGTCCTTGGAGAAGGACATGAAGAATGTTCAAGCGAAGAAAAGCTTGGGTGATAAGAAGTCTGAGTTCAAGGTGTTGGCTAACTCAAAGTCTGGGTACCGTAAGTTCTTTAAGAAGGCTAGGAATTCGGGTCCAGCTCCTTCTTCCGGTGCTTCTGGGGCGACTACGGGTCGGACTCCGGGTGCATGTTTCACTTGTGGGAAGCCGGGGCACTTTGCCCGTGACTGTTGGAGCGGACGTCCCATGTCCGAGAGGAAGTCGGGAGCGACTTATGAAGAGAAGGGCAAGGGGTGGAGTCAACCGCGTCCCATTATGCTCCGGCTCAACCAAGGGTTTATAATCTTGGCCAACATGAGACCATCAAACAAGCGGACGTGGTGACAGGTACGGTTTAATTTGTAACAAGTTAAATTTCTTTAAATACTTGTTATGCGTATGTTACCTTACCACTGCTTGTTTAGGATTTGTTTTGATTTGTGAGTTTCCAGTGAGAGCACTCTTTGATACGGGAGCTTCACACTCCTTCTTGTCCGAAGAATTCATATCGCGCATCGGAGTACCTTCTTCGATGGCGAAGGACAAGTTGGATGTGTTGTTACCGAATGGGTGTTCGATGAACGCGGATAAAATCTATGGCGTTAATATTCGCATTGGGAATCAAGAGTTCGATCTGCAAGCGTTGTTACAACCATTGGTGGAGTTCGACGTTATATTTGGCATAGACTGGCTCTCGAAGCACCAAGCCTATATTGATTGCGGTACCAAGGAAGTCAAGTTGGGATCAAGTCGTGAGACGACTCTTACGGTCTTGAAAGGGTCGAGCAAGACTTTGATGTCTGCTCTTCATATGGTGAAGGCAGTTCGTGCTGGTGTAGAGCTGTTCTTTACACTAGTGGATGTTGCAAAGCCGAATCCTACGTTGGATAGTATTTCAGAGGTAGCTAAGTACCCTGATGTGTTCCCCGCCGATATTCCTGGAGCCCCGCCTCAACGGGAGATAGATTTCACGATTGAGCTAGTGCCATGTGCGAAGCCTGTGTCACGATCTCCGTATCGGCTAGCGCCTAAGGAAATGGCAGAGCTAAAGGTGCAACTTCAAGAGTTGTTGGTGCAAGGGTTTCTGCGTCCAAGTTCGTCGCCTTAGAGCGCACCGGTCCTCTTTGTGAAGAAGAAGGACGGGAGCTTGAGACTTTGTATTGATTATCGGGAGTTAAACAAACTAACGAAAAAGAACAAGTACCCAATCCCAAGGATCGATGATCTTTTTGATCAGTTGGTCGGGTCGACGGTGTACTCTAAGTTGGATCTCAAGTCTGGTTACTATCAGCTGAGGATAAGGGAGAGTGATATCCCTAAGATAGCGTTCAGTGAAAGATACGAGCATTACGAATTTATGGTCATGCCATTTGGGCTCACTAATCGCCGTCGGTGTTCATGGATTTGATGAACAGGACCTTCAGGGAGTACTTGGACCATTTTGTGATCGTCTTCATCAACGATATTTTGGTGTACTCACAGAGTGAGGAAGATCACTTCAGGCATCTTCATTTGGTTTTGGAGACGCTGGGGAGGAATCAATTGTACGCCAAGTTTTCGAAATGCGAGTTTTGGTTGTCCTCAGTGGCGTTCCTAGGTCATATAGTGAGTGGAGAGAGTGTTGTAGTGGATCCGGCGAAGATTGTTGCGATACGAGATTGGCCTGAGCTTTCTACGGTAGCGGAAGTCCGGAGCTTTTTGGGGCTTGCCGTGTATTATAGGCGCTTCGTGGAGAACTTCTCGCGGATAGCCTTACCTCTCACTACTTTGACGAGGAAAGAGCAGAAGTTTGTTTGGACGCCGGAGTACGCGCGAGCTTTTGAGGAGTTGAAGTGTCGGTTGACCACAACACCAGTTCTTAGTTCTCCGTGTGGGACCAAAGGTTTTGAGATTTATAGCGATGCTTCGTGCAGTGGTTTGGGTTGTGTGCTGTTACAGCATGGAAGCGTTATAGCATATGGCTCAAGACAGCTGAAGGTGCATGAGAGGAACTATCCGGTCCATGACTTGGAGTTAGCGGCCGTGATTTTTGCCTTGAAGCTGTGAAGACATTATTTGTACGGTGTAAAGATTGATATCTACACCGATCACAAGAGCCTGAAGTATTTGCTGGATCAGAAAGATCTGAACATGCGGCAGTGTAGGTGGATGGAGTTCCTGGGGGACTATACATTCAAGATCCACTACGTGCCTGGTAAAGGCAATGCGGTTACGGACGCGTTGAGTCGCCAGGCCCCATCTCAAGCCAATTGGCTGTCGGTCCATGACGAGCGGTTGGTTCAAGAGTTAGAGGCGTTAGAGATCTCTTGCGTAGATAAGCAATCAAGTGCTGAAGCATTATTGAATTGGACTGAAGTCCAATATGACCTGGCTGATCGGATTCAGCAGGCTTTGGATATGGATGGCCACATGAAGCAGATCATGGTTGAAGCTCTGGATGGGTCAAATTCCCAATTTGTTGTGGAGGACGGATTACTTTGGAAAGACGGTCGTCCGTGCTTCCCAAACATGGGCAATTTGTGGGTGGAATTGTTGTACGAGGCGAATCATACCAAGTACTCAATTCACCTGGGGAGCACGAAGATGTACCGCGATGTTAAGAAATTGTTATGGTGGCCAGGACTGAAAAAGGATGTTGCGCTCTATGTGGCGAAGTGTCAAACTTGCCCCTTGGTGAAAGCATAGTGCCAAAAGCCTGGAGGATTCTTGAAATCCTTGCCTATTCTGGAGTGGAAGTTCGACAACATTACTATGGACTTTGTGCACAGGTTACCAAGGTCGCAAAAGGGGAACGACACCATTTGGGTGGTTGTAGATCGTCTAACGAAGGTGTCGCATTTCATTCTGCACAGGAAGGATGATTCGGTTGAGAAATTGGCAAAGCTATATGTGGATAATATTATACGACTTCATGGTATGCCCCGCAGCATCGTGAGTGACCGAGATGGGCGGTTAACGTCCAATGATTGGAGGCTGGTGCAGCAGATGTTGGGAATAAAGCTGAGTTTTAGCACAGCCTTTCATCCATAAACGGATGGGCAGACCAATACGGTCAATAGGACAATGGAAGACATGCTTCGCATGTGTGTCCTGGACTTTGGAAAGCAATGGGAAGATCATCTATACTTGGTGGAATTCGCTTACAACAATAGCTACCAGGCGAGCATTCAAATGGCGCCCTTCGAGGACCTTTATGGTAGAAAATGTCGCATGTCGTTGTCCTGGTTGGAAACGGGTGAATCAAAGTTGTATAAGCGACTAGAGGTGGAGGATGCTACTTCTTTGGAGAGAACCATTCAGGAGAGGTTGCTAATCGCTCAGGACCGCCAGGTTAAATATTATAATGCCAAGCACAGGAACATGGAGTTTGCTGTTGGCGATTGGGTGTACTTGAAGATCAAGTCGTTCAAGGGTGACACGCGGGTGCGGCGCTTGAAGAAGCTAAGCCCGAGGTACCTTAGATCGTTTGAGGTTCTGGAGAGGATTGGTGAAGCAGCGTACCAGTTGAAGCTGTCAGTGGAGCTTAGTGGTCTACATGATGTATTCCATATATCATTGCTACGGAAGGCGGTGCAAGAGCTTACATAAGTGATCGTGGTCGATCAAGTGCCGGTTGATAGTGGGTTGACGACGAAGTTCAAGCCCGTACATATTGAGGACTCGGAAGTCAAGCGGCTACGCAATAAAGAGATCAGGATGGTCAAGGTCCGTTGGGACAATTGCGGTCGGGAGGAGCTCTCTTGGGAGCGAGAGCAGACTATGCTTGAGGAGTACCCGGAGTTATTTTGCTCAGGTACCATTTAAGTTTTATGCTTATCTTTCCTTGATGTAATTTCGTGGGCTAAATTCTTTTAAGAGGGGGAAAATTGTAATGCCCTGAAACTCAAAAGAGCGATGGGAGGCGTTTTGGGAAAAATTTGGAATTTGGCAGGGGGCACACGGCCTGGGACACGGGCGTGTCACAGGGCGTGTCAGGCTCGAGTCGACGATTTGGCCGATAGGTCGACGATCGTCGAGCAGCGAACACAACCTGAGATACGGGCGTGTCGAGCTCTTGTCGATGATCGGCCCGGTAAGTGACATTTTCGCTCGACGATGTGTCGAGATAGGGAACACGGCCTAGGACACGGGCGTGTCCAAGGCCGTGTCGGGTGGTCGACGAACTGCACTCGACGAAGTGACGAGACAGTGAACACGGCCTGGAGCCCAGGCGTGTTCGGGTTTGACACGGGCGTGTCAAAGAGGACACGGGCGTGTCTAAGACCCGTGTAAGTCTCGGGTTGGTGTTGGTCCTGTGTTGATGGGGGAACACGGGCATGTAGTGGCTGACACGGGCGTGTCAGGTCGAACACGGGCGTGTCAGATGCCCGTGTGTGTTTCGAGACACGTCGATTTTGACGGTGAATGAGGGACACGGCCCTGGACACGGGCGTGTCGCAGGCCATGTTCGGCCCAGGTTTTACATTTCAGCTACGGATTGTAGCCGTTCGTTTCCTTATTTTGGGATCCGACGGTTTGGGGTTGTTCCTACTGGGATATACCCGGGATTGGGCCTTTGAAACTCTCATTTCACTTGAGTGGTTCTCTTTCTAAGTCTAGAGAGAGGGGAGAGCAAAGTAGGAAGAAGAAGCCTAGATCCGGTCACCGTTGGAGCTTCGGAGCTCCAAATCACGAACCAACTTCGGATCTACAGAGGCAAGGAGAGAGCGGTGCTTTTCATCCGCTTATATTTCCATGGTGCCATGGAAAAATGTTAGGGTAATGATTCTCTACTGGAGCATGTGAAGCTCTACTTCTTCTACATAGGGAAGCCCGCTCTCGCGAATTTGCGGTGAGTTTGAGGCGTTCCTTCGGGTGGATATGAATAGTCCCCGTTGTGTACATATAGATTTTGTAATCGATAACGGATATAGGCATGATGTGTGAAGCCTACCCGGACAAGTTGGTCTGGATCGGTGATGTTGCATTGCATAAATGGCCGGAGAAGACTACGTGCGAATGTTTGTTTTTTGGGTTTTCTACGTGGTAGATTGCAACAAGGAGCCTTGCGGATTAACTCTAAGGTACACCTAAAAATCTGGGCAGATGCATGGTTCTGCCAACATGGTGGCTTGGGAGCCAACCTGAACATAACTGGGTTATGTGATTGTATGGGAGATACGGTACTCGGGGAAGGTTGACCCGCGTAGACGACTTAATTGACATTGCGGTGTGAGCAACGGGTCAGGTGGAATCATACCCGATCTATGTCATTCGGTTAAAGAGACCTAAAGTTACTTGGCACTTACCGTTAGCATAGATGGAGGGTCTTAGGTAGTGGCCAGAAAGACCAGTTGCTTACGAGATATTGCCATCCTGGGGGCGGTGGTGAGTCGGCGGACTTTGACCGTGATCACCGAGAATGTGCCCTGAGAGAACGGGGCGTGTGGTCGTGCGTGCCTGCGCCTGTGATGTAGTTTTGATACATTACTGCTTGGTTATGCTAATAAAGTGCAGGGAAGGAGCATCGCTGCCCCGATTTCGGGGGCGGGATCGTTATAATTTGGTCAGCATAGCTGACCGTTGCTTTTGTTTGCCACCATGCGATGGATTGTTGCTTGCAGGTGCTGCGGAGCCGAGTGGTAAATAGCGGGATAAAGCCTAAGTTGCTGAGCCGGCCCTCGAAGGCCTAATTTTGAGTGTTTTCTTTTATTCATGTATGGCCGGCCTGCGTGCCGAGGTTTGAAAAACATGTAATTTGAGGAAAACAATTGTAAGGCCATAAGGCCAGTACTTGTGTATTTGTACCTTCATTCCTATTTATTTTGGGTAGTGGACGTTGATGCTTATTGCTGGGTTCTTAATCTTGTAACCTTAAATTGCTTCCGCTAAAATGCTCTGTGTAGGACGTTGTTATTGGTTGGATGGTCTCCATTGAGTAACGACCCGATCTGTCTGTGGTATATGGCGTCGGGCCCCGGCCGGCCCTACTGCTATATGCTATGTGACGGATAGGGGGTGTTACACGAATGCTACTTGTTTTGCTTGTGGCATTCAAGGACTTTATGCTAGCGAGTGCCCAACCAATCCCAAACCCCTATCCCTTTTAGATTCCTCATCTGAATTTGCCGAGCTCTTGCATGAGGCCGGTGAAGAATCTGAATCGTAAGGAGTACCTAGCAAGATAGAGGATGATGTTAATATGATGATGATGAGGTGTATTTTGGCAACTCCGCGAGCATCAGATGATTGGAATAGGACGAATTTTTTCTCGTTAAATTTTAAGAATGGAGAGAAGTTGTGTAAATTGATTATCGATAGTGGAAGCTTTATGAATGTGATTTCAGAAAATGTCGTGCCACAAATGTTGTTAACCACGAAACCTCACCCTCACCCTTATAGGTTGCTCGGGTTAACAAGACATCCCCTCCAGTGTCGTAGTGTTGCTTGGATCCCCTTACCATCGAGGCTTATATGGAGAAAATTTTGTGTGACGTCATCTCCATAGATGTAACGCCCCAAATTTCTTAGGGCAGAAAATGGTTCACTGGGGGTTATCACCCAACGGTAGCAAGTTACCATCAACAACATTGAGAGTGTTGAGAGCATTGAGTCAACTCAACGCTGGACTTACCGCGTAGCGATAGTATAACCGTGCGGCGGTAGCTGGGGAATTAAACTGGCAGAGCTCTCGGGAAGCTATTGCCTGGAAATAGGGCTACTGCTGGCGATAGCTGGGTCAAATTTAATTATTGAGGATCCCGGGATTCTACCGTGTGATGGTAGCAGTTAGCGCGAGGTGTTAGCAGCCGTTGTCATGTCATAACAGATGTCGGCTATCACGCAGCGTTAGCTGCTTACGCGCGGAATGAGGCGGTACCGCGGGGCGGTAGCTCATTTTATATGACTAGTTCGGCCGTTTTCACTTCATTTCTTTTGGAGTTGAGGACTTCGCCTGAGTTTCTTGGATGAGGAGCAGCAACGCTCGAACAGAGACTTCACCGTTGTTTAGGATTCAGAGCTCGGATTCATAAAGCGAGTTCGGATCTATAGAGGGAAAGTCGGAGCGGTCATTTTCAACTGTCTAGATTTCTTCCATGCGCCAAAGCCTATGATAAGTTGTAAATATACATATTTTTTACTTTATTTTCGTTATTTTTTGTTATTTTGCTTTAATAAAATGTTCCTTTTTTGTATATAATTTTCTAACTTAGTTTAAAATTATTTTCTAAACTTTTTCAAAAAAAGTCGAAAAGTCAAAGTACATGCCCGTGTACTTCTTGGTCATGCCTGTGACATGGGCATGTCACTTAGATTCCAACAGAAAATGCCTTCAGCTCGACTTTCGGCGTTCGACATTCGTCGAGCTGATCGACATGCCAATGTACTGGTTCGACATGCCCGTGATACGCCAGTAGCCACTCAACGCCATCGCCACTCGATGCCATCGCCACTCAATGCTTATGCCACTTGACGCCATCGTTACTCAATGCCTCCAGCTCGATGATTCGGCATTCGACGTTCGTTGAACTGCCCATCATGCTCATGTCAAGTCAGAAGTATGCATGTGACCATCACACCACATATCCCAGATAAGACGTCTCCAGCGCAGCAACCACTCGACGCCTTCCCCAATTAAACCTTCCGGACACACCCGTGTCAATTCACAACATGCCCGTGACTGCCTCGAATTTCCAGACAAGATGCGCCAGCAATGCATGGATTCCACATTTTGGCGCGTCACGACCGTAGTACACTCCCGTGAACGCAGGGTCGCGCCCGTGACATCCATGTGGACAACCCCAAAGTCAACTGACAATAAAGTTTCTGTTTTACCTCAGTGCCAGTAGCTACAGCCCCCCCCCCCCCACATGCCCGTGACCTGGGCTTGTAATCTGATTTTTTTGCTTATAAATAGAACCATGTTGTAAGAGTCATCGGTTCAGATTTTTTGACCATTTTGCTTAGGGTTGGGCTGCTTTATTGTATTCCATGTTATGTAAGGGAATTTTCTCCCCCACTCTTTAGCTTTTGTTTTTATCTTTTTGTAACCCGTCTTTTTAGCTTAATAAAATTAGTATATTTTCTCTCCTTATGTGTATTGGAATGCATCTGAGTGCCCCTCCTTAAGCAATCTTATTTGTTTTATCTTTATCTTTATTTTTCTCTTTCTATGTGTGTGTGTGTCTATGTGAGTAGATTTACTCTTTTATGTTTTAGTTATTTTGTTACCTAGCTTTGTTTGACTTAGGATTTTTGTGTTCTTTATGTTCATTCATATGAATTTATAAAAATGGTTTTAAAGTGTTTTTGTTTTCTTTTAACTTAGTGTTTTTATTTTTGCAAAACTTTTTGTTCTTTTTAACTATATTTCCAATTTTTTAGCATTTCTACAACGTTATAAGAATGAATAAGTCATCATTTTAATTTTTAAAACACTTTATTTTACGCTTTTATATTCAAAATCTTTTGTTCCTTTAATTTTTATTTCTTCTTTTTATGCATTTCTAGCATATTCTAATGGTAGAAATATAGTTATTTTTATTTTTCGATCACTTTGTTTTTCTTATTACTGTTTGTGTGTGTGAGTGTATGAGCTAGATTTTATTATTTTCTTTCATTCCTTTAGAGTGTGTGCGTCTATGAGATAATATTTCCAGCATTTTATTTCCCGCATACTCGTTTGTGTAGGACTTGTCATTTCCCGCCTTCTTGATTGTGTAGGACTTGCATTTTCAGCTTAAATTTCCCACCTACACGTTTGAGTAGGACTTGTCATTTCCTGCCTACTCGTTTGAGTAGGCCGCGAAATTTTTAGCTTTCATTTCCCGCCTACTCGTTTGAGTAGGACTTGTACTTTACTGCTTTCTTTACTACTTTCATTTCCCGCCTACTTCTTTGAGTAGGACTCGCACTTTCAATTATGCAATTTTATTAAGCTATCCCCATTCAGATGAGTGGATAATCTCTCTTAGCCCTCTATATCGAAGAGCATTGGGACAGAGAAAATGGCTTTAAATAATTAAAGGTCCTCTTTTTCTCATTAATTAAATATACTTTAGGTTTACCCCTGGTTTACGATACGTAGAACCATATATCGATGTGTGGGCTCTATTTACGTTATTCATATGCTTGCTAGCCAAGAGGTCGTGCGTATGGACCGATCACCCTTGGGTAAATGGAGTTCTACACTAACCCTCGAGAGAGGAGGCATGGAATTCTACTAAATTGTGTTCCCCACCCAATAACGGCGTTCTTAGAATAATGCGATCATTAAGTGGAATTATTCATCGGACGAGAGACTGGTCGAATTTTCTGATTGTTCAGGTGAGTGATAGTGCTAGAGAGAGATAAGCTCATTTTTATGGAACCTCCACGACAAAGTCTCTGCATTAATTGATTTTAAATTTAGGATCTCTAATTACTAAAAGTTATTTTAGTTCAAATTCGATTCGGTACCGTTGCGCTATTTCTTCATCGGCTTTTTATGTTTTTTGTCTGTTTTTTATATCAATAATAACCCGACAAGTTATCTTTGGTAAAATAATAGTCCCTCTAGGGAAGAGTAGAAATAATCAACCCGTCCCCAAGAACAATACGACCCCAATATTCCCCACGGGAATATCCTGTACTACACGCGATAGGTCCACTTGTCTCCTTTCGTTAAAACTCGGTTTCAACTATTTATTCCAAATAAATATGCGCGCTTCGTCCTTCCAAACTAAATAAACCAACAGGGGCACCGCGAGTTTTGAAAATCATGTTTTTGGCGCCGTTGTCGGGGACATTCCGTATTGTTATTTTGAACTCTGGAAAACTATTTCTTTTACCTATTTTTATTTATATTTATAACAAAAACAAAAAAAGGGCAATAAAATAAATAATAATAATAATAATACTTAACAAATAACAAAAAACTAAAAATAATTTTAAAAAAACAAAAAAAAAATGAAATGAAGTCGTTTCCTAAAAAATTTAAAAAACTAAAAAACTAACAAATTTAAGAACAACTAAAAAACCAAAAAAATCTAAAAAACTAACAAAATTTAAATAATAAAAACAAAAAAAATAAAGAAAACCTAAAAACAAAAAAAAGACAAAAAAAACTAAAAACACTAAAAAACCTAATACAAACCACAAAAATAAATTTCAGTATATATTTTATTTTTATTTTAACTTTTTCCAAAAACCCAATTTTTTTTATTAAGAGTTATATATTTTCTCGCTTCAGCACGCCTCACGTTATTTTCGGCAATAGAGGAACACATTTCTATTACACTCATATAGCTAAAACCTTAGCTACTTACGAGTCACCCATGGTTGCCACCCCAACCACCCGGAACCATATGACCAAGTCGATTCCGTAAATATATAAATAAGACACATATTAGAAATAAATCTCGCGCCACCAATTAAATTCCATATAACGGGCTTGTTTTCTTTCTTTCTTTTTTCTAAGTAATGCAGGGTTTCAAATGGGCCTCCCCGACCTCGTCTCAGGGAAGCTTCTACCCTCCCTTTTATTTTTTTCATACTGCATTTTATCTCTTTTTGTTCTGTCTACTTACATTGCAATATTGGGGACAATATTGGATTTAAGTATGAGAGTGTTTACTTATTTTGCACTTTCATATTCTGCACTAATAAAAATTTACAAAAAATGCAAAAAAGATTAATTAAACTAAATTTTTTTATATGATCAAAAACTCAAAAAAAATCCATAAAACAAAAAATTCAAAAAAAAATTATAAAATAAAAATTCCAAAAAAACATTGTAAATCTTTTTGTAAAAAAAATCTTTCTCTTTCCCCCCTCTCTTCTTTGTAAATAACATTTCTTTCTCTCCCATTTCTTGTAAATAAATTGATAAAAATGTTTAAAAAATGAAAAAAAATTAAAAAATCAAAGTAATTAGAAAATCCCAAAATCCTAAAAAGATAATAACTCTAAATATCCAAAAAAGATAATAAATCAAAAAACACAAAAAATGATAATAACTCTAAAAATCCCAAAAATATTCTGAAACAAATAAATCGAATAGACCATTCTTAACCTCATCGTTCTCCAAAAATCTGGTTGCGAGTTTATTTATAAGCAAATTTTATAAATTCTTTGTTTACTATCCGTTTATTAATTGGAGATTGATAGATTTAGATATCCGAGGTTAAGTTTTAAAGAATTTCTTATGCTTATTTTTTTTATTTAAATAAGGGACTTGTTTTCAGCATCATTTCTAATTTATCTAAATAGTTGTACATTTATTTTGTTAAAAAATAACAACCTTATATTTCAATTATGTTTACTCCAAGTTTTTTAAAAAAAATATAGGAATGTTCAATTTATAAAGGTTACTCTCAAAATTATTTTATTAAATATAGTTTTAATTCTAAAAAAACCTCTCCTTATTTTTCATGCCTTACTTGGCATGATTTTGATGCTTAAAAGAACCTATGTAGATGAGAATAAGATTTCGTTCCGTAAACATAGGCATCCAATATTTTAAAAAAGATTATATGTTACGGAGTAAGAGGATAATATTCATTTTCCTATACATATACATTGGGTTCTATGAAGTTGTTCAAAAATAATATTATATGTTATGAAAAATAAGATTTCATTTTCCTAATCATCCACATTCAACCAAAAATTTCATTAGAGGTTTGAGCGAAAAAAATATATCTTACCTCTAAACCAAAGCCCTCTTCATAAACCAACACCCCCTTAGCCATTTTTAATGATTCTAAAATTAATTTAAAATCTTTTTGAGAGCATAATTTTTAAATTGCATTATTTCCTTTAATTATTATAAGCTAAAGTTTCTATAATTCCAATCAATTTTTGTTAACCTAACAAATACAATTTTTGCTTTCTATTTGATTATATCGAGAAGTTTTTAGCTGAAACTCTTCCTCTATTTAAATTTTTGTCATAATTTTGGACTTAACTCTTATACCACTAATAATTATTTTGATTTTTTTCGATTAATTCAAGCGGTAGCTAAACATAGGATTTCTTTAATTCCTTGTAAGTATTTCTCGAACTTTTGCCCTGGAATAGAAAATGCTTAAGTATGGGGGTATTTGATAAGTTATAAATATATGTATTTATACGTACACTAATTAAGTCATTTTTGTTTATTTCCGTTATTTTTAATATTTTCTTTATTAACATGTTCCTTTTTTATATAATTTTCTAACTTCGTTTAAAATTATTTTCTAAAATTTTTCAAAAAAAGTCGAAAAATCAAAGTACACGCCCGTGTACTTCTCGGTCACACACGCGACCGGGGTGTGTCACTTAGATTCCATCAGAAAATACCTCCAGCTCGACGTTTGGCGTTCGATGTTCATCAAACTGACCGACACGCCCCGGTTCGACACGCCCATGACATGCCTTTAACATGCCAGCCGCCACTCAACGTTATCGCCACTCGACGACATCGCCACTCAACACCTACTCCACTCGACACCATCGCCACTCAACACCTCCAGCTTGATGATTTGGCATTTAACATTCGTCGACATTCCCATCACACTCATGCCAAGTTAGAAGCATGCTCGTGATCATCACGCCACTTGTCCCAGAAAAGGCATCGCCTGCCCGACAACCACTCAATGCCTTCCCCATTTAAACCTTCCGGACTCACCTGTGTCAATTCAGAACACGCCCGTGACTGCCTCAATTTTCCAGACAAGATGCGCCAGCGATGCATGGATTCGACATTATGGCCTGTCACGCCCATGCTACACGCCCGTGACCATAGGGTCACGCTCGTGACTTCTACGTGGACAGCACCAAAGTCAACCAACTATGAAATTTTTGTTTCAACTCAATGCCAGTAGCAACACGGCACACTACATGCCCATAACATGGGCATGTAATCTTATTTTTTGCATATAAATAGAACCTTGCTATAAGAGCCATGGTTCGAATTTTTGGACCATTTTGCTTAGGGTTGGGCTGCTTTGTTGTATTCCATGCTATGTAAGGAAATTTTCTCCGCCTCTCTTTAACTTTTGTTTTTAGTTTTTTGTAACTCATCTTTTTAGCTTAATAAAATTAGTATATTTTCTCTCCTTATGTTTATTGGAATGCATCTGAGTGCCCCTCCTTAAGCAATCTTGTTTGTTTTATCTTTATCTTTGTTTTTCTCTTTCTATGAGTGTGTGTGTGTATGAGAGTAGATTTACGCTTTTATGTTTTTGTTATTTTGTTACCTATCTTTGTTTAGACTTAGGATTTTTGTGCTCCTTATGTTCATTCTTATGAATTTATAAAAATGGTTTTAAAGTGGTTTTTTTTCTTTTAACTTAGTGTTTTTATGTTTGTAAAACTTTTCGTTCTTTTTAACTTTATTTCCACTTTTTAGCATTTCTATAAAGTTATAAGAATGAATATGTCATCATTTTAATTTTTCAAACACTTTAATTTTCGCTTTTATCTTCAAAATCTTTTGCTTATTTAATTTTTATTTGTTCTTTTTATGCATTTATAGCATATTCTAATGGTAGAAATATAGTTATTTTAATTTTTCAATCACTTTGTTTTTCTTATTTTCATTTGTGTGTGTGTGTATGAGTTACATTTTTTTCATTCATTCCTATACAGTGCGTGCGTGTATGAGAGAGCACTTTCAGCATTTCATTTCCCGCCCACTCGTTTGAGTAGGACTTGTCATTTCCCACCTACTCGGTTGAGTAGGAGTTGCATTTTCAGCTTTAATTTCCTGCCTACTCGTTTGAGTGGGACTTATCATTTCCCGTCTACTCAATTTAGTAGGACTCGCAATTTTCTGCTTACATTTCCCGCCTACTCATTTGAGTAGGACTTGTACTTTACTGCTTTCTTTTTCTGCTTTCATTTCCCGTCTACTCTGTTGGATCCCTTGTTTGATTTGGGCTAGGCTCACTAAGTTAGGTTCATCTGACCCAACATGTATAGCCAGGGTCATGGTTATGTCTTAGAGTATAGGCCAAGTCCTTAGAGTTAAGACTACATGGACCAGTCATCAGCAGACTGCATAAAGAGTCAAGACTTAGAGAAATATCAAGACTCAAAAAATGAGTTCGACGTTCGTTGAACTCAAGTCGACGAAAGCCGTGCTCAGCTCGACGATCTCAGAGAAAATTCTCTGAGCTGAGTGATGACTAGTTTTACTCATCATTTTTGGTATAGTTTAGTTTAAGAAATTCCTAAGATTTTTGGTATTTTTGCTTACTTTATTCTTGTTATGTTTATTTTCATATTTTATTTGTTTTGTTATGAATATAATATTTTTTTAGGTTATGTTATGTTTATGTTATGATCAATTTTATTTTTTATTTTATGTTATGTTATGTTTTGATATAAATTATGTGTCTAATTTGTTATATTCTATTTTGTTTTGAAGCCCATACCCGAGCCTTCTTCATTGGTGAAGCCCTCCTTCTTTGATCCAAACCATGCAGCCTACATGATGCAGCCCGTCCACTTCAACATCCATGCAGCCCGGCCACTTCAACATCCATGCAGCCCGACCACTTCAACACCCATGCAATCCTCTTCATTGGAGCAGCCCACAAATTACATGGCCGGCCTCCTCCCCACTTCAAAGTGCAGCCCACTCTCTCCATTCTTTGGTCCATTTGAGGCCCATGCATGGCAGGTTCCCTCCCCCCTTTTTTCATCAACTTATTTCCATAATTTTCTCCCCATTCATGCATGGCTAACCACCTCATGCCCTCTCTACCCCTCCTCATTAATTGCCATATGCATGCACCTTACCACTACACATGGCCGACCACTTTTTTCTCACCTCTTTAATTATTATTCATTCCCTTTTCTATTTTATATTTTCTAATTCATTCCCTTAAAGTCCATGCATTGAACTCACCTCTCTCTCTCCACCTCATTAAATGCCATGCATGAACTTATCTCCCTTTACATGGTCGGCCACCCCCCTTGCCTCCTCCTCTTCATTCCCACCTAGAATCTTCCCTCATCATCTATAAAAGGCACCATGGTCTCATGCTTTAGAAGTGAGATTTTGGAGAGAGCAAGTGGAGAGTACAAGTCAAGAGAGCTTTTGTTGTAATTTTATTTCTTAGTTTACCTTGTTGCAATCTTATTTCGTTTAGGTAATTTAGTATTGATTTGTTTTAGCATTGTGTACTCTTTCGTTTAGTATCAATAAAAATGAAATTTTCTTCTCTTTACATTGTTATTTCCTTTTCCAATATGCGTAGCTAATCTTCTCTTAGCCTTCGATCATGAGGATCCATAAAATGAGATGAGGGTTTCTTTTATTTCATAGTTTTATTTTTGCTTAATTTTACTCGATCCTTCTTTGATTTTTTTTTTGTCGACTCCGTATTTCCGGTATACGGTAGTAGGCTTGGGATCTCATATCTGAGTAGCCGAGAGGCTCATGAATACGAAAGATCACTCAAAGAAGGAAGGAGTTGAATGCAACCCTAGAGATATGATGACGTAAATCTTCTGGATTGGAGTCAAATCCAATAGTGCGGGTCACCTCAATAATGCAGCTTTAGACCTTTTTGACTTGAAAGAGATTTCGGTCGAAACGTCTATAAGCTAGGAGACTTAATGCTCTAGCGAGATTTTGTCTTATTTTCGGATCTGTCACGGTCGAGTACGATTTGCAAATTTAAAACTATGCCTTTTCATCCCTCTCATTTTGTTTTATGGTGAATCTTCGATCGAATGCTAACTTTTTATAATAAAGTTTTTCGTCTAAAATATTATCTTTCGTTTTAGTTTAAAAATTCTCAAAACCCATTTTCTTTCGGTAGGATAATAGTTCAAGCATGAGTTACAGTATTTGACAACCTCGTGTTTAAATACGACCTTGATACTACAATTCGATAGGTACACTTGCCTGTTCGGGTTTTAGCCCATCAGGTTTTTGGCGCCGTTGCTGGGGACGCTTTTTTGTCAATATTAGGAAAATGCTTTCGCTTTTACTTCTGCAAAAAAAATCAAAAAAAAAATTTTCCTTTCTCTATTTTCTTCTCCAAGTTTCTATTTCTGGTTTTCTCTTTTTTTTCCATCATCCTCCTTCTAATTTTCTTAGTGCATGACCCGCATGAATCCGTCGCTACTTGTTGATTTAGACCCAAAAATCGAACGCTCCTTTCGGAGAAACTTACGATTCAGTGGTTCCACTTCTCAAACAACGGTTGAGGATTCCGACGGTGATTGTAACTTTAACTCCGAAATGGGAGACCCTAACCCAGTGTTTGCCCAGCAAAGGACGATGTCCGATTATGCTCGGCCCAACCTGGAGTGTACAGAAACAAGTATTGTTCGACCTGCAATTGCGAACAATAACTTCGAGCTTAAGCCTAGCATCATACAAATGGTGCAGCAATATGTACAGTTCGACGGATTACAAGATGAATATCCGAACATGCATATTGCCAATTTTCTTGAAATCTGTGACACCTTCAAAATAAATGGTGTCTCAGACGATGCTATAAGACTAAGACTCTACCACTTCTCCTGAAGAACTAAAGCCAAACAGTGGTTGAGTTCTCTACCAAGAGGATCAATCACTACTCGGAACATTTTAACTGAAAAGTTTCTCTCTCGTTATTCCCCCCCCCCCCGCCAAAACTGCTAAGTTAAGAAATGATATAACTTCTTATTCTCAAATTGCTTCTGAGCCCCTCTATGACACTTGGGAGAGGTTCAAAGAACATTTGAGAAGATGCCCTCATCATGCTCTGCCTGCATGGTTACAGGTTCAGACATTTTATAATGGGCTAAATCAAGAAACTAAGCAAATGATAAATGCCGCTTCCACTAGTTCTTTGGACCGCAAAACTCCGGAAGCTGCTCTTGAGCTTATCGAGGACATGGCGATGAACACTTATCAGTGGAATTCAGCTAGGACTCGCCCATCTAAACCTGCAGGTATCTATGAAGTGGATTCGGTTTCGCAACTAGCGCTACAAGTGGAAATGCTGAACAAGAAGATTTCAGAGATGACTGCTTCCTCCGCCGCTAAGGAATATGAAAATGCGAATGCTGCTGCTGCCGAGCAGGTGGATTATCTAGGGAACATACCCAGGCCTACTCAAAATAATTCTGCCAATAATTTTTCTGCTTTATCTAATTTTTCCGCACCTCCTGGTTTTAATTCTTTTTCGAACTCTTATAATCCTGGATGGCGTAACCATCCAAAGTTTTCTTGGAGTAACCCTGCTAATGTTGCACGCCCACCACACGATTTTACACCACCACCACCACAAAACCAAAATCTTCAAAAAAACCTCTCTTTGGAAGAAATTTTATCTAAAAATATAAGCTCGAATGATGCTACTATTAGGAACTTAACAGGGTCGATGAAAAGTTTAGATAACCAGGTCGGGCAACTTGCCAAGGCTTTTTCCGAGAGACCACCTGGAACACTTCCCTCGAACACTGAACCTAACCCAAGGGTGCATGCAAATGCAATTTCCCTTCGGAGCGGTAAAGTTATTAACGAGCCCACCACCAGGGAAGAGCCAAAGGTGATTGTCCCTCCTTTTGTGGAAACAATTATCCCCACGGAAAATAATAAATCAACTTTTGGAAATGAAAAATCAACTTTAGATAAAGAAAACAATATTTCTATTTTTTCTGATTTTGGAAAAGAAAATGATGACGTTCAAAATGATGATCTATTTGTTATAAAGGAATTTCCGCCACCCCCTTATCCGGCTCGACTTAGGAAAGAAAAACTAGACGATCAGTACCAACATTTCCTTGAAATGTTCAAACAAATTCATATTAATTTGTCATTTCATGAAGCGATTAGTCAAATGCCTAAGTATGCAAAATATCTTAAGGATTTATTAACGAATAAGAAGAAATTGGAAAATTTATCGCATGTAACCTTAAATGAAGAATGTTCGGCGGTCGTTAAAAACTCTAATCTTCCTAAAAAGATAAACGATCCGGGTAGTTTTTTCATTCCTTGCATTTTTGGTGATCTGTTTGTGAAACATGCGTTAGCGGATCTAGGAGCGAGCATCAATTTGATGCCCTTTTCTTTATTCAAAAAGCTAGGATTGGGCACTCTTAGCCCTACAAAAATGAGTATCCAGTTAGCTGATAGGTTAATTAAGTATCCTTTAGGTATCGTTGAGGACGTGCTAGTAAAGGTAGACAAATTCATCTTCACGGTGGATTTTGTCATTCTCGATATTGAAGAGGACGTCGAGGTCCCTCTTATCCTTGGTCGACCCTTCCTAGCCACCTCTCGAGCGGTCATCGATGTTAGTAACAGAAAGTTGTTTTTGCGTGTGGGAGATGATGAGGTTACATTCTCTATAAATCAATCAATGAAAAACTCTTTAAAAAATGATGATTCATGCTTCTTTCTTGATGTTTTAAATGAAGATTCTTCACTTTCTCTTTCTAACATCTCTTCAAATGAATTTTTCTCCTCTTTTTTTGAAATTTCTTGATATGATTTTGAAAACATGGTTATGTCATTACAAGCAAATTTTGAAAATGATTTTGTCTTTGGTAGAAAAAAGTATGAAAATCTTATTTTTGAAAAAGAAAAGAATTTGAAAAACTCTTATGATGAACCGCCACATCTTGATTTAAAACCTCTCCCTGATCATCTAAAATATGCCTTTCTTGAAAAAAATTCAAAATTGCCCGTTATAATCTCGGCCTATCTTTCTCAATCCGAAAACGATCAGTTGATCGAAGTACTACAAAAGCATCGCCGAGCTATAGCGTGGCAAATTTTCGATATTTCTGGCATAAGCCCTTTTTTGTACTCATAAAATATTTTTTGAAAATAATCCTAGGGTATAGTCCAACCACAACGTCGTCTCAATCCGAATATGAAAGAGGTTGTGAAGGAACAGGTGCTTAAGTTATTAGATGCGGGGATAATTTATCCGATTTTCGATAGTCAGTGGGTAAGTCCGGTTCAGGTTGTTCCTAAGAAGGGTGGGATTACGGTAGTAACAAACGAAAATAATGACTTAATTCCAACTAGGATGATAACGGGATGGAGTATGCGCATCGATTACCGTAAGCTAAACGATGCCACTCGAAAAGATCACTTCCCCCTCCCCTTTATCGATTAAATTTTAGAACATTTATCCGGGCACAGTTTTTATTGCTTCCTCGACGGTCTCTCGGGGTATTTTCAAATCCCTATCACACCCGAGGACCAAGAGAAGACAACATTCACTTGCCCCTTCGGGACTTTTGCTTATCGTATAATGCCTTTCGGGTTATGCAACGCACCCACTACCTTTCAGCAGTGTATGCTTGCTATTTTTGATAAATACGTAGAAAATATTATGGAAGTATTTATGGACGATTTTTCTGTTTTTGGCGACTCCTTTAATTTATGTTTAGAAAATTTGGAAAACGTTTTACAACGCTGCGAAGAAACCAACTTAGTTTTAAATTGGGAGAAGTGCCACTTTATGGTGCGTGAAGGCTTAGTCCTTGGCCATAAGATTTCCGCTAAGGGAATTGAAGTGGACAAGACAAAAATTGAAGTAATTGAAAAGTTACCGCCACCTACAAATATTAAAGCGATTAGAAGTTTTTTACGGCACGCGGGTTTTTATCGACGATTCATTAAAGACTTTTCAAAAATTACTAAGACTCTCACCCACCTTCTCGAAAAAGAAACTCCTTTCGTTTTTGATGAATCTTGTCTCGCCTCGTTTGAAATAATTAAATCCAAACTTATAAATGCTCCTATTATGATCGCCCTAGTTTGGGATTTACCATTCGAAATAATGTGTGATGCGAGTAGTCATGTGGTAGGTGCGGTTCTAGGACAATGAATTGCTAAGAACTTTCATCTGATTTTCTATGCTAGTAAAACTCCAACTTCTGCTCAAGAAAATTACACCACGATGGAGAAAGAACTTTTAGCTGTTAATTTTGCTTTTGATAAATTCTGACCGTATGTTACTCTTGCTAAAGTTATTGTTTTTACGGATCATTCCGCTTTGAAGTACCTCCTTTCTAAACCGGATGCCAAGCCGCGTCTTATTCGTCGGATCATCTTACTTCAAGAATTCGACTTGGAGATTCGGGATAAGAAAGGAGCGGAAAACCTATCGGCTGATCATCTCTCTCATCTTGAAAATCCCGAACTTGATATTTTAAATGAAAATTTTATTAATGACACTTTTCCGGATGAGCGTCTTTTAAGCATTTCTTCTTCTACCCCCTGGTTTGCCGATCTGGCCAATTATCTTGTGGCCCGGGCCCTTCCAAAAGAATACTCTTCTCACCAAAAGAAGAAATTATTTTCGGAGTTGAAGTATTATTTTTGGGAGGACCCCTTTCTATTTCGCATTTCTGCTGATCAGGTGGTTAGAAGATGAGTTTCCCGGGAGGAAGGTCAACAAATATTAAAACATGTTCATGAAGGTCCGACTGGCGGGCATTTTCAAGCGAACCGCACCGCCCACAAAGTGCTTAGTGCTGGCTTTTACTGGCCAAGCATATTTAAAGATGCGCAACTCTTTGTGAGCGGGTGTGATCGGTGCCAACGGACTGGAAACTTATCGAATAAAAATGAAATGGAACAAAATTATTTTCTGGAATATGATGTTTTTGATTTATGGGGCATTGACTTTGTAGGCCCGTTTACCTCAAGTCTAGGAAACAAATATATTCTAGTCGCAGTTGATTATGTTTCTAGGTGGGCGAGGCCCAAGCTTTGCCATGAAATGATGCTCGCATCGTAGTTGCCTTTCTTAAAAAATTATTTTCTCGTTTTGGTTTTCCTCGAGCAATTGTTAGTGATAGGGGAAGTAATTTTTGCAACGCTCAACTCGGTAAAGCTTTAACTAAATATGGCGTTACGCATAAACTATAAACTGCTTATCACCGCCAAACTAACGGTCAGGTCGAGGTAGTCAATCGAGAGCTTAAAAGAATTTTGAAAAAACAATTTCTACTTCCCGTAAGTATTGGTCTTTAAAGTTAGACGATGCTCTTTGGGCCTATCAGAGAGCGTACAAGACCACTATTGGTTGTACTCCTTTCCGACTAGTCTACGGAAAATCGTGTCATCTCCCGGTGGAAGTAGAGCACCGTGCGTATTGGGAGTTAAAGTTTTTTAATTTCGACCCACACTCAGTCGGTGAGCATAGAAAAACCCAACTAAATGAGCTTGACGAGTGGCGAGCATGCGCTTATGAAAATAATAAAATTTATAAAGAACGCACGGAACTTTATCACGATAAGAAGTTGCGCCATCCGAAAATGTTTAAACCTGGCGATCACGTTCTTCTTTTCAATTCTTGCCTACGTCTTTTTCCTGGCAAACTTAAATCTAGATGGTCTGGACCATTTACGGTTAAGGACGTTTATCCTTATGGAACTGTGTTGCTTTTGCACCCCGATAAGGGTGAATTTAAAGTGAATGGGCATAAACTTAAACTTTATTTTTCAAATGATTCTGTGTCTCCTACAACGGAGGATCTTGTCTTGGACTCTTAAATGTTTATCTTGTTGTGGAACATTTTTAGTTTTTGGACTTATTATTATTATTATGAAACTTTTAATTTTATTCGGACTTTAAATTATTGTAATAAAGAACATTCTTGGGCACCTGCCCACAGACTCTTTTTTTTCTGCTTTTATTTTGCTCTTCCTTCCGGAGGCTGACCAAGAAAGTTCGTGATCGCCGCTCCAATGTTGCTGATAAAAAGATGGATCAAGTCCAACCTGTTAACGATCAAGTGCACTAAAAAGCAAGCATGGGGGAGCGACATCCGCCTTCATCGCACAAACCCGAGGAAGTCCTGTTTTTTTTTCATTTACTTTCTGCATTTTTCTCTCCTTCTCAGTCTCCTTCTCGTTTTTCTTTTTGTTTATTTCATTGAGGACAATGAACAATCTAAGCTTGGGGGAGGGTTTAGTTAGTTTCTCTTTTTCCTTGTTCTTTCAAAACTCCAAAAAAATCTTTTGCTTTCTTAAAATCAAAATCTAAAAAATTAGTATAGTTTTATTAAGCTTCTTTAGTATTGCTTTTATTTTAGCCTTATCAAAAATCAAAAAATAAAAAAATCTATATATAAAAAAAAATCCAAAAATTTTTTTTGTTAAAATCTATTTGAAAAACAAAATCTAAATTTATTTTCTATCTTTATTTTTATGTTTCTTCTAGTGATGTATAGGCCCGTGCGGTTCCTTAGTTCTATTTAGATCTCTTTGAAACAGTTTTCTAAATTTATCAGTTTAACATAGCTTATTTTTACTAGTTTCTTTTTCTTAAATATAGGCATCTGATTTCTACGTTATAAGTTAGCAATTTGTAGTTATGTCTTTTTATTCGGTTAGTTGCTTACGAATGGTTGCTAGGTAATGTTATCTCTTTTTCATTTATGTGGTAATACTTTCTTGGTGTCTAGAACTTGTCCCTAGCTACTCTCGAAGCATGTGCGTCATTTTTACATACTTTAGAAATGATCTAGGCCACCCTTTGACTCGTTTGAGCTTTTCTTGCCCACCAAAAAAAATTTACCATTGTAAAACAATTTTGGGCCTTTTCCATGTTTCTTTGTTTTTGACTCCACCTTTCATTTCATTATTTCACCAAAGCCAAAATCCCTTTCCTATTTTCACACTAAACCTTGAGCTTAAATATTGATTTTGTGAAGGATTATATCTTTGAAATGAAAAGGAAAATTTATAGCTTATATTTGGAGCTTTCCTTAAAGTTACAAAAAGAGTTATTATCAAGAGTATCATCAAAATGAAATGAAAAAAAGTAGTTTATTTTTGGGCAATATTATGAAAAGAAAAGAAAAAAATGCATGGCCTTATGTTTGCTTTAGCTTGAATTGACGTACTTATCATTCCTCTTCTTGTGTTTATGTTTATTTTTTTTTAAGCTCAACCTTGGTTTAGTGTTTAAGCCCTCATGTTTATCCTTGTTTTCATTTCCTAATCATTTACCTAAGCCAAGTTTTAACGCCTACTAGAAGTCCTATTAATCTTTAGGACGTAAATTCGCGTAGTGGAGAAAGTGTGAATGGACAAGCCTATGGCCACCATCATGGATGGATTTCTTTGGAGGTTATCTTGAGGTGTCTTAGGGATAATTGTTATTCTTGCAACCTAGTAGTTCGTTAATGCGCCGATTATTTAGAATTTCTACTCTTGTTTTTCTTATTTTCATTAATTTTGGATGCCTTGTTTTAAGATTTAAAAATGTGTAAATTTTCTTTATGTTCTAATGATATTTTTAGGTCTCCACTTTCAAGTTTTCTATTGTGCACTTCTCACCCCACTAGTTGTTAACATAGGAATTAGGATAGTTTAATTTTTCATATTTTGTTTTTCTTAATTATGAAATCTAAATTTGCTTTGTTTACTTTTTCCCTGGTTTTCAATTCTATTTACTTGAGGGCAAGCAAATGCTCTAGCATGGGGGAATTTGATGACTACTTTTAGTCATCGTTTTTGGTATAGTTTAGTTTAAGAAATTTCTAAGATTTTTGGTATTTTTGCTTGCTTTATTCTTGTTATGTTTATTTTCATATTTTATTTGTTTTGTTATGAATATAATATTTTTTTAGGTTATGTTATGTTTCTGTTATGATCAATATTATTTTTTATTTTATGTTATGTTATGTTTTGATGTGTCTAATTTGTTATATTCTATTTTGTTTTGCAGCCCATACCCGAGCCTTGTTTATTGGTGAAGCCCTCAAGTCATGGTGCAGCCCTCCTTCATTGATCAAAACCATGCAGCCTACATGATGCAGCCCGGCCACTTCAACATCCATGCAACCCGGCCACTTCAACATCCATGCAGCCCGGCCACTTCAACACCCATGCAGCCCTCTTCATTGGAGCAGCCCACAAATTACATGGCCGGCCACCTCCCCACTTTAAAGTGCAGCCCACTCTCTCCATTCTTTGGTCCATTTGAGTCCCATGCATGGCCGGTTCCCTCCCCCCTTTTTTTCATCAACTTATTTCCATAATTCTCTCCCCATTCATGCATGGCCGGCCACCTCATGCCCTCTCTCCCCCTCCTCATTAATTGCCATATGCATGCACCTTACCACTACACATGGCCGACCACTTTTTTTCTCCCCTCTTTATTTCTTATGCATTCCCCTTTTCTATTTTATATTTTCTAATTCATTCCCTTAAAGTCCATGCATTGAACCCACCTCTCTCTCTCCACCTCATTAAATGTCGTGCATGAACTTCTCTCCCTTTACATGGTCGGCCACCCCCCTTGCCTCCTCCTCTTCATTCCCACCTAGAATCTTCCCTCATCATCTATAAAAGGCACCATGGTCTCATGCTTTATAAGTGAGATTTTGGAGAGAGAGCAAGTGGAGAGTACAAGTCAAGAGAGATTTTGTTGTAATTTTATTTCTTAGTTTACCTTGTTGCAATCTTATTTCGTTTAAGTAATTTAGTATTGTTTTGTTTTAGCATTGTGTACTCTTTCGTTTAGTATCAATAAAAATGAAATTTTCTTCTCTTTACATTGTTATTTCCTTTTCCAATATGCGTAGCTAATCTTCTCTTAGCCTTCGATCATGAGGATCCATAAAATGAGATGAGGGTTACTTTTATTTCATAGTTTTATTTTTGCTTAATTTTACTCAATCCTTCTTTGATTTTTATTTTGTCGACTCCGTATTTCCGGTATACGGTAGTAGGCTTGGGATCTCATATTTGAGTAGCCGAGAGGCTCATGAATGTGAAAGATCACTCAAAGAAGGAAGGAGTTGAACGCAACCCTAGAGATAGGACGATGTAAATCTTCTGGATTGGAGTCAAATCCAATAGTGCGGGTCACCTCGATAATGCGGCTTTAAGCCTTTTTGACTTAAAAGTGATTTCGGTCGAAACGTCTATAAGCTAGGAGACTTAATGCTCTAGCGAGATTTTATCTTATTTTCGGATCCGTCACGGTCGAGTATGATTTGCAAATTTAAAACTATGCCTTTTCATCCCTCTCATTTCGTTTTATGGTGAATCTTTGATCGAATGCTAACTTTTTACTATAAAGTTTTTCGTCCAAAAAATTATCTTTCGTTTTAGTTTAAAAATTCTCAAAACTCATTTTATTTCGGTAGGATAATAGTTCAAGCATGAGTAACAGTATTTGACAACCCCGTGTTTAAATACGACCTTGATACTACAATTCGGCAAGTACACTTGCCTGTTCGGGTTTTAGCCCATCACTGAGCTCGATGAACTTGGGACTCAAATCAATGATTTATGGACACTACTTCAACATTTAAAGTCTAGAATTTCTCTGAACTCCACTCGATGAACTTGGTATTCAGGTCAACGATCTATGGGCATTCTACTTCAACAACTTATTCCAGAAACAAGTAAATATTCTAAGTACAGGATCATACTCCAGTCGACGAATTCACCTTCTCAGCTCGACGAATTTAGACCACATTCCTGACAAGACTTATCTAGCAGTTAGAAGTCTCAGGTCGATGATTTCTGGCAACTCAACTTCAACACTTCATTTCAGAGACATCTAGAATATTCTAAGTCCAAAAACACTTTGTTGAACTCCAGTCGACGAACTTAGATTATCAGCTCGACAAACTTTATGCACAGAATTGGCAAGGTTCTGGAGAAAGCAGTTGTCTATTCTGCGGTCGACGATCCTGGATCTCAGCACGACGAACAGCTATTATCGGATCGACGAAGTTAACTTCTCAGCTCGACGAACCATGGACTCAGCTCGACGAATTTTATGAAGAACCAGACTTAGTTATTTTTATCCATCTATCCTTATTCTATGACAAGAATTCCTGAGTAATTAATGCTAAAATATTCTTTGAATATTACCGTTAGAAGCAAGCATTGATTACGGTCTTCATCAGGATTATTGGTTGTTGTTTTTCAATGGGACAGTTGGGGAAATCATTCAATGCAAAATATTCTCCAGGCCGTCAGCAATGAATGCAGAAGAATTTCAAATTTCAAAAGGAAGATAATGTGGAAAATACAAAAAGGGATTTTCCATCTCCTTCTTGCAGAGACAGACAGACAATCAGTTTGTCAATCAAGGATCAAGAATCTGCTGCCCTCTCTCTCGACAGCACTCTGAGACAAAAAGAAATAGAAAGTTGATACAGAAAAAGAAGCCCTAACCAGAGAAAGAACATCAAGCTGAAGAAGAAGAAGAACAACCAATCCAAATCAAGAGTCCTCTTCTGTCTTCTGCCATGACTCTTCAAAGGACAACAAATCTTCTATCTGTCAAGGAGTTCCTGGAGTTCATCTGGTTAAAGCAACAGTTTGAAGTCCAATCACCCTGAAGCAAAGCTCCATCTTTCCTGAACCATTCAATATCTCAGTGGGAGCCTTTGCCAAAAGCAAATCCACACAAGTCTTCTCAATTGTTGTGAGAAAGAGAAGACATAATCAATCTCTCATCACCCTGCTATAAAAATGGTTCTTAACTCCCTTCAAAAGTTATTCCTGGTTGCAAGTCACCTAACCAAAAGACTTGAGGTTTGGTTTTTGAGCACCTGATCAAAAGCTCATTGGTGTCAGGCACCTGATCAAACATCTGAGTGGATTCCTACCAGGGTGGTAGAATAGTGGATGTACCCAGGTTGGGGAACCACTATAAATTTCTTGTGTTGTCTGATTGCTCTTTTTTTTTTATTTCTTGTTGTGGTTGTGATAGTTAGGATTGTTGTGTTTCTGCTTTAATTTCATTCCTGCAGCACTAGGACTAGATTGAAGTAGTTAGAAAATTTTATAAAAATCCTAAATACTACATTCAGCCCCCTCTAGAGTATTCCAGATCTAACCCCTCACTTTCAATTATTATCAAAGCCTGGATTCCTTTAGTTGTACAAGCTTACCCTTGAACCAAAGATCCTGAGTTAGATCTGTCTTTTCATTTCTATTAGATATTTACTCACAGCATGGCACAGAGCAAAGATTATGCAAGCACCAGACCTCCAGTTTGCAACCTAAATAGGTATTCCATCTGGAAGGCAAGAATCAAGTTATATATGAACTCTATTGATGAGGATATTTTCAATTCCATTGTGACAGGTCCTCCTCAACCTTTCTGACTCCACCTCTACAGCAACATCCAGCAACAATACAGTTCCACCACCTGAGTGGACTGAGGCCCAGAAGAAGGCTAAAATTGCTAATGCCAAGGCCATGAATATTCTGGCCCAAACAATGTCAGATGACATCTTTCAAAAAGTGGTTGAATGCACATCAGCCAAAGCCATCTAGGTTTCCCTCAATCAAATTGTGGCTGGATCTGCTGATGAAAGAAAGGATAGGAGATCCAATCTCATATACCTATATGATAATTTCAAGAAGGAGGAAGTTGAATTAGTAGTAGACATGTACAATAGGTTGAGCTCAATCATCAATGAGCTGAAAAACTTGGAAAAGGACATCACCCTCCCAGAGATGAATTATAAAATCCTTATGTGCTTCCCAAGCTCATGGGATTCAAGGATCTGGCCCATCAAGGAGACCAGGAGCCTGAATAAGATTTCCACTAAATCGTTTTTAGGAAAGCTTATGTACTATGATCAGCTTATCAAATCCAGAGAAGCAGCTAAGGAAAGAACACCTCCACCAGCAAGGAAGGAGCACAACATTACATTCAAAGCTGCTGAGGAGACAGAGACTCCAACAATGAATGAAGAACTGATGTCTCTCTTTGCCAAGAGATTCTACAAGATGGAAAAGAAAGACTTCAGAAGAAAGTCATCCAGACAGGATGACAAGCCAAGGTATGACAAAACCCCCACTAAAGAAGTGGTGTGCTTTGGCTGCAGGAAACCTGGACACTTCCTCTCAGAGTGTCCAGAGACTCAGAAGAAGGAGAAGAGAAGAGGGAAGGATACAAGAAGAGAGCAAAGCAACAGCCCTTCCTCCTGCAGACACAAGAAGGAGAAAGTCTTTGTAGCTGAAAGCTGGAGTGAAATAGAAGATGAATCCTCATCTTCCAACTCCAGTGAAGAAGAAGAAGAGGCAAGGGTCAAAGAAGTCTGCCTCATGGCAATTGATGCTTTCAGAACTCATTCAGATGAAGAAGAGTCAGACAGTGAAGAAGCTTCAGAATCTGAAACTGACCAGGTATTTTCCTCTTTTGATTATAACTTTGATTCATTCAAATCTGAATTTAAAATCATTTGCATAGATCTAATAAATTCAGAAAAAGAAATTAAAACACTTAGGGAGATACTAGGAAACAAAGAAAATATTCTTTCTGAAAATAATAGGTTAAAGGATGAATTAAATTTAGCTAATGAAAAGATTATCTTGTTAAAGACTGAGTTATGTGAGGCTAAATAACTTGAGGAAACTCTCAATGGGAGAAGCCTCAAGATGATGGACATTACAAGCACTGTCAATGCCAGACTAAATGGCAAGCTGAGCTTGGGTACTTCATCAAGTTTGCCCCCCATTCTCAAGAATAATATTTTGACAACCCCCATCAAATTTGTTTCAGCTAAGGGGAAAGAAACAATAAACCATAAACAAACCATAGAAGAAATTCCCAAATCAAAAGGTCAAAATAACAAAAATCAGAAAACATTAGGTAAAAACAAAGTTCAACAGATTTCGTCGAACTTAGATCGACGAAATATGGCCAGTTCGTCGAACTCTAGTCGACGAACTCTGAACGCAAACCTTAGCTATAATTATTCGTCTAACTGCGATCGACAAACTTTGTATAGTTCGTCGAGCAGAGATCGACAAACTCGGGGAACAGAAAATTACCATGTTCATTCTTTGGACAGAGATCGACGATCTCATCCCAATTCTTCGAACTCTGGTCGACAAACTCACAACATTTCGTCGAACCCAAAAAGACTTAACAAAAATTATAACTACAACAACAATTCTATTAAATCCAGAAAACCATTTAATCCATTAGCTGACTGGATAATTCCACCAAGAAGATATCATCCTCTAGGATACAAATCTCAACCAGAATTCACTGTGATATCTAGCTTTTTATATCAACAATATAAAGGACCCAAGGTAACCTGGGTCAAGAACAACTAACTGTTTTTACTGCAGGAAAAGGGTTGTCCAGTGAATAATCAAACTTGGTACCTGGACAGTGGATGCTCCAAACACATGACTGACAGCAAGGACAATTTAATCAACTACAAGTACAAGCTGGGGCCAAAGATAATCTTTGGTGATTCAAAGTGTGGCCAGTTAGAAGGTTATGGAGAAGTGAAAATTGGAGCTGTCACCTTCAAGAAAGTGACATATGTCAGAGTACTCAAACATAACCTCATCTCCATAAGTCAATTATGTGATGAAGGTTATCAGGTACACTTTAACTCAACCTCCTACACTATCTCTAATAAAGAAGAACAAATTATTTTAATTGGAAATAGATAAGGAAATATATATTTAGTTTATTTTTATTCTGCCAATTCAGACATTTATTTGCTTAATATTGTTTGCAATCAAAATGAACTTTGACATAAAAGGCTAGGTCATGTTAACATGAAAAACATTACTAGGTTATCTAAAGACAGTCTTGTAAGAGGCTTACCTTCTGGTCCCTACAAGAAGGAAGGCCTTTGCAGGGCTTGTCAACTAGGCAAGCAAACTAAAACTAGCTTTAAGTCAGTTAATAAAAGTGATTCACCTAAGATTTTGTATTTGCTACACTTGGATCTCTTTGAACCCATTGCTGTCCAAAGCCTAGGAAGGAAATCCTACACTTTAGTTATTGTAGATGACTTCTCAAGGTTAACTTGGTTGTTCTTTCTGAGATCTTAGTCAGATACCTTTAAAGTTCATACAGATTTTCATAGGACCATAAAGATTGAGTACTCTACTCATGTTGCATTGATCATAAGTGATCATGGTACAGAGCTTGAGTCTCTTCTTATGCATGAGTTCTGTGAGAAAGAAGGTATCAGGCACTGCTTCTCAGCTCCTAGAACTCCCCAACAAAATGGGGTAGCTGAAAGGAAAAAATAGGACCATAATTGAAGCTCTAGGAACATTACTTGCAGATGCTTACATGCCACTAACCTTTTGGGCAGAGGTTATAAGCACAAAAAACTATGTCCTGAACAGGATCTTGATACATAAACTGAAGAATAAGACTCCCCATGTATTACTTAAAGGGAAGAAACCTAAAATCAACTATTTTAAAGCATTTGGATGTATATGTTATATACATAACAACAACAAGAAATATATTAGAAAATTTGAAGCTAAGGCTGAAGAAAGAATTTTTCTAGGATATTCCCAAGTAAGCAAAGCTTATAGGGTATTCAATAAATCATCTTTAAAAATTAAAGAATTTATTCATGTTACTTTTGATGAGGCTAATATGTCTTGCAAGGAGAAATACATTTCTACCAGCAATCCTTTGCAGGTACCTCACTTGTGTGAGAATTTGGATGGCCTAAGCCTGGCCCAAAAGGTTCCAACACATCCTTCTCCACACGTTAATGAAGAAAGTGAAGAAGAAAGCACTTCGGAACTTGAACCTCATCCAACAGTAAATATAATTCCACAAGAGGATTTAATACAAAATGCTGTTGCTGAACCAACTCCACCAAATGATCTTGTCACACTAAGGGATCACCCTAGATCTCAAGTGATTTGAGACATATCAGCAGGTGTACAGACAAGGCATCAACTCAACTAAGATTTGATGTATGTCTATTTTCTCTCTTAGGTTGAACCTAAATCTATATATGATGCTGAGCAGGATCCCCACTGGATCATTGCTATGCAATAGGAACTAAATCAATTTGAGAGATGTAGAGTTTGGGATTTGGTTCCAAGACGCCAAGACTACCCAGTCATTGGAACTAAATGGGTATACAGAAATAAATTGGATGCCCAAGGTATAATTGTCAGGAACAAGGCTAGACTTGTTGCTCAAGGATACATACAAGAAGAAGGCATGAATTATGATCAAACCTTTGCACCAGTTGCAAGGTTGGAGGCCATCAGAAGTTTTCTGGCCTATGCTGCCTACAAGAAAATAAAGGTATACCAGATGGATGTGAAGGGTGCATTTCTGAATGGAGTACTTAAAGAAGAGGTTTATGTTGAACAACCTCCAGGTTTTGTCTCTCCAACTCATCCTTATCATGTATTTAAATTGCATAAAGCTCTTTTTTGGTTTAAAGCCAGCTCCAAGAGCTTGGTATGAAACCCTAGCTAGCTTTTTGATAGAGCATAAATTCATTAGAGGTATAGTAGATAAAACACTTTTCACTAGACATCATAAGGATCAAACCTTGTTAGTACAAATATATGTTGATAACATCATATTTTGATCTACTGATTCCAAATTATGCAAGAGGATCTCTGAACTCATGCATTCAAAATTTGAAATGAGTAGCATGGGTGAGCTCTCCTACTTCCTTGGTCTCTAAGTGAAGCAGCTCGCTAATCACATTTTCATCTCCCAAGCTAAATATGCTAAAGAGCTTATAAGGATGTTTGGGATGGCTGATGCCTCAGCAAAGAAAACACCCATGGCTACAAATGTTGTAATAGACTCTGATGCACATGGGAAACCTGTGGATCAGAAACTATATAGGGGAATTGTTGGGTCCCTACTATACCTTACAGCATGCAGACCTGATATTATGTTTGTCACATGCCTTTGTGCTAGGTTCCAGGTGAACCCTAAATAATCTCACCTAAGTTTCTTAAAAAGAATTTTGAGATATATAAAGAGTTGTACTAATCTAGGCCTATGGTATCCTACTGAGTCAGAATTTGATTTAACTAGATATTCAGATGCTGACTTTGCAGGATGCAGGGTAGACAGAAAAAGTACTTCAGAAACTTGCCAGTTCCTAGGTATGAGATTAGTGTCTTGGTTCTGTAAGAGAAAATCCTTTGTGTCCACTTCAACTTCTGAAGCAGAATACATTGCAGCTGGCAGTTGCTGTTCACTGATATTGTGGATTCAGAATCAACTACTGGACTATGGTCTCAAGTTAAATAATTCAACTCTATTCTGTGATAACACAAGTGTTATAGCCATAACACAAAATCCAGTCCATCACAGTAGGACTAAGCATATAAACATTTGGCATCATTTCATTAGAGAGTGTGTGGATAAAAACAAAATTAAACTTATCTATATCTACACTGATTTACAAAGAGCTGACATTTTCACCAAACCTCTGGATGAAAGAAACCACTTGTTTTTTATAAATTAGCTTGGGATGATCAATGGAGAAGACTTATTTTAGTTTCTGTCTTCACTCGATTAATTTTCCAAAGTTCGTCGAACGGAGTTCGACGAACTGGGGAAAGTTCTTGAGATATTCGTCGAACGGAGTTCGATGAACTCTTTGTGAGTGAAGTTGTGTTCGTCGAACAGAGATCGACGAATCTGCTTCAGAAAACATTAGTCGAATGGAGATCGACAAAATGTCTTCAAATCTTCAGACTGAGCTCGACGAATTATTTCACTATCAATTATTTCGTCGATCTCAGGTCGAATAATATCTTAATTTTTGTGGAACGGAGTTTGTCGATTCATATTCTGGAAAACCTTATATCTAGGTTTTCTTCGACCTTCATCCCGCGCTTTCAGTTCCTTTGCACTTGATCTTCGTTTTTCTATTGCAGGTGCTCTAATTGCGATTCCAGCAGGAACTCTGGCGGTAATGAAATTTGATACTGGATTCGATGTGGATTTCGACTCTTTCCAACATTCCGACACATCTTCCTGGGAATTTTGCAACTACTTGAAGACCAGCAACTGAAAAATCTTCAGTCAACTAGAATCAAGATATCTGCCATAGAAATCAGGGAATGGGTGTACACCTCTGCCACAACAGATGACAACACCATGACCGGCACTATAACGGGTAATACTATTTCCCAAACTCCCACCATTCTCATTGAAATTTTTGGATTAAGTAATGGTGAAGAGGATTTAGAAATGGATACTGAAGGGTATGATGAGATGTTAAGTTTGATGATTTATTCTGGACAAACACCCAATAAGTTGCTGAAGAAACATCTTTCTGCTGAATTTAAATTCTTAGCAGATATTGTGGGAAAAGTGTGCTAGGCAAGCACACAGCCCATGACTATATAACCAGGCACCAATTCCTAGTTATGTGTGTTGTGGTTAACCAGAAGAATGTGAACTGGGCTCAGATCCTGTTTGTTCTGATAAATAAAAAGAATAATAAAAAGGAAGTCTGTTTTGGAGGAATCGTAGGGACCTTCCTCAAAGAAAAGGCTGCTGAATCACTGGTCTCCCAGACTATAAGAAAACAAGCTTTTAGTGACGAAATATTTGTGACGAAATAGTTTTTGTCACTAAAAATATACTTTTTGTGACTAAATTAGAGGTTGGTCACTAAATGATGATTTCCACTGCATTAGTGACTAAAATAAATATTTGGTCACAAAAAATAATTTTTTTAGCGACCAAAATAATATTGCGTCACAAAAAAAGATTTTTAGTAACCAAAATATATCTGATCACTAAATAAAACTATTTAGTGACAAAATATGATGGTCACAAAAAGAAAGACAAATTATTTTGAGATCTATCCTGCGCTTATTTCATTTTGGAACTGCGCTTGATTTCTTACTCTATTTATCGAGCCCTAACAACGCATTCGAGCCCTAAGTTCCTTTTGCAATCCCTCTTGATGACATCCCCCTTCAACTCCCTGACCTCCAGTGACAAAATCGTTGTGACGAAATTTAGTAATCACAAAAATAATTAAGAATTAAAATGAAAAAAATGAATGTGGCACTTGAAAATTTCGGAACACCGCCCAATTTTTTCAATTGGCGCTAGATATTTCGCAGGAATCCGAGCCCTTACCCCCAGCCCCTAATTCGCGATTTCTTTCGGCAAACACTAACCACGCTTCCTTCTGCGACGACGATAGACCACTCTTCCTTCTACGACGACGATCGGCGATGGCGCCTCGCACGATGACGACGACGAGCCCGTCCTCCCCTCCATCTGATGATTCCAGCCATCTGGACGACGACGACACAACATCTCTGGTATGATTGAATTCCCTGTCCTACCCTAACCATGCTTCACCTTTCTCTGCGACGACGATCGGCGATGGCGCTTCTGGCTCGCTCATTTGATATTTTAGGTGATTTTGTTTCTTTGATACAATAATCTGTATTTTGTTTGCAACAAAGCATGGCTGCGCAAATTCCTTGTTCTTTTTTATCTCAGGTTTATATTCCATATTTATATTTCAAAAGTCTAATCCCGATGCTGCTCCCCCATTCTTGTCACCAATGCTGCAGGATGAAGATGTGAGTGAGTATATTGATGGAATCCAGGTCGAATTCCCTCTTTTGTTTGGCATGTTTGCATATGTATCTAGAAAATGTATTTGTACTGTGTATATTTTTTAAAAACAAAATTCATGTAGTTGAATGTAATGAATATGGGTGAAAAGTAAGAAACTAAGACTTACAATGATCATTGTGATGTAGAATTCTTTTAAAGAAGGTAGGAAGCAAAATCAAATCTGCGATAGCTTATGGTTTATAGAGTAGATATTCTAGGAAAACGCAAAGATAAAATGACCAAAATAGGGGATATGAGAATCAAGATTGTAATCCAGTTGGATGCATTAAGGCAGGATGAAAACGTTAGTTTAAGAAATTATTGAACGAGAGTTACTAAGGAGGATTTTTGTGGGGAGAAGTATACTAAAGAGAATGACGTTTAGATAGCCCCAGAATATGAAACTGAACACCAATATTCTAGAACAAAGGAGTTGCTCGAGATTGTGTTAGTCCTATGAGAATTAAAGTTGAGTTATACAATGAATTTGATGGAGAGAACTAACAAAGATTTAGAAAAAAAAATAACTTCCGCATGTAGAGTTTGTTATGAAAATTTAATCTTCTATTGATGGATGCATTTTTGTGGGTGCCAATGATCTAGTCCCACACTGCTTAGCATGCTTCTCGGTCTTGGGTGTATAAGCGGGATGGCCACTCCTCCCCTAACCCCGTTGTTTTGGGGAGTGACACCACAATGCTTTACAATCCCTAGCCGTCAAAAGTGCTTCAGTTTACAAGTCCTCATTTTTTCTTTATTAGCTTTGTAAATATAAGCATCAAATTTCATTTGCGCAAGCAGATGTTAGAGCAATGGATGAGGAAGCTGTGAATGCAAGCCCAAGAAAGACCGGTGTTATAATCCTGGGAGGTGGAGTCCCAAAGCACCACATTTGCAATGCAAACATGCTCCGCAACGGCGCTGATTACGCCGTCTTCATCAACACGGCGCAGGAATTTGACTGCAGCGATTCAGGAGCCCGGCTTGACGAGGCTGTCTCATGGGGGGAAGATCTCCGCTAAGACCGCCAAGGTATGCTTCGTTTGAGTTTGCTCATTTTGAGTTGTTGTAGGACATGCCTTTTTTTTGGTCATGCTGGACCGTCCAACAAACTATTATTATAAGCTTTATTTGGCATGACTTTTTTGGCTCCATTGAGCTTGGACAAAAACGCCACAATGATAAAATGTATATTGTCATAAATCTGAACATTTTGCCTGAAATGAAGCAGGTCCACTGTGATGCTACTATTGCTTTTCCTCTGGAACATTGCATTGAGATCTATGGTTTTTATTTGCGGTTACTTGTGAATAAAAGTTATTGTCGAATTATGCAGATTTATTACACCAACTGTTCTTCCCATTTTTCTATTATTGGATTTCATTTTTTTTTATGCAGGATGATCCCAATGTATCGTTCCTGCACAGAAATTTCCACACAATAAGGAATAAAAAATAGGGAAAATTAATATTGGAAGGTTAAGTAGTTGGGATTTTGATGTGCTTTTGTTCATTCCTGCACTTTGCTTTATTACATGGGATGCCAACTTCACTATACATATTTTGCTATGGTGGTTTTTCCAAGAGAATTGGAGATGGAATGAACATTGTCGGGCACACTCGTACATCCTTTGTATCAAATGATCAATCTAGCATACAAGCATAGTAATCACATATATACACCCAATCTTGGTCATTACCAGCATACATATGGTTTGAGGTTTGTTTATTTTATGGTGTGATGTTTTCTTTGTCCTTTTCTGGAAGGAAGAACTTCCATCTATTGAAGATTTTGATTCACAAAATACTTATATTAATTGTTGTGACTTTCGCAGGAATGGACCTTGAAGCACTTATTGGAGTTGTTTTCATTGCTGATTCTGAGGTGGACAAGTCCATGGTATATATGGGTGCAATCCTAGTTTAAAAAGGCACCGTAGAAGAAATTAAAGAAGGCAAGAGAGATGAGCTCATGAAGACGAAAAAGATTAATCTTCAAGAGCATATTGTTTATTATACATTTTTTTTTCATGTAAGGAGTGTAGTAAAGATAAATGTTTTATATATAGATTTTTATTGAGGGGTTTAGACTATATATCTCCCTCTCTCTTTTTACTATTAATAAAAAAATTGTTTGATTGAGATTCTCTTACAAAATAGATATTATATCTATTATTATCTTTTATCTTGTATATAGTTGGATCAATTTAATAGTAAATAAATATATTTATTTAAAATATATTTTGTGAATAATTATAAAATATTAGTGACCAAATATTTCGTTATTTAATGTGACATTTAGTGACTAAAAATTTGGTCTCTATTGTATTAAATAATTAGTGACTGAATTAATTTGGTCACAAATTAATATTTTATGACAAACAAGTTGGTCATTATTGCATTAAACAATTAGTGACTAAATTAATTTGGTCACAAAAAAATATCTTTTAGTGATTAGAAATTTAGTCACAAAAAAACAATTAGCAACGAACATTTCTTTCGTCACTAAAAATACATTTAGTGACAAAAATTAATTTTGTCACAAAAAATATTTAGTGACAAGCCTTTTGCAACCAACTTGTGACAGATTAAATTTGGTCACTAAATGTTTTTAGTGACCAACCCGCAATATTTAGTGACCAAATATTTCGTCACTAAAAGCTTGTTTTCTTGTAAGAGGCTAACTGGAGCAAAAATGCCAGTAAGAGGCTAACTTGTGAACATTTTGGCAAGTGGGAGAGGACCATCACAAAGCCATCTAAGGCTTCCTTCTCTGCCACCAGAGCTTCTGAAAGTACAAGGGCTTATCCAGCCTCTCCCCACCCTTCTGAAGAGATCCCTCCTACACCTCCATCCTCTTCCACAATTCCTTCTCTACACCAACCAAACCAACAAGAACAACAACAACCTCAACACCCTGCTCACATTCCTACTCCAGCTGCATCTCCTACTCTTCTCCACCAATAGATCTTACTGACATCCCCTCTTCCCCTCCTCCGGAATCTCAACAACCTTCTCTATCTCAATCACCACAACCAACCCCACCTCATTCCCCCCATGATACCCACATTCTCTCACCACCTTCATCTCCCTTACCTCCCCATCTAACCAACATCCCAACATTTAATCTACTCTACTCCGCTCTCAACACTCCTTCTGCACAAGATACAAACATGCAAGATGGTATCACTCCTACTCCGCCATCAACTTCCATTCCTCCATCTGTTTCCCCTCAAACACCTTCCATTCCACCATCTACAAATCTATCCTTGGAACCCTCAACCATTTCATATCTTATTGCACTGCTTACTCCACTCCTCAAGAATCTTATAGCAGAGGCTATTTTACCTCTTGCTACTTCTATATCCTCCCTTGCTACTCAAATAACTGCCCTCTCTACAGCCCCCTTTTCAATAAGGGGCATGGCTTCAGTTTCCACTGAAACAGGGCAGGGGGAGATACTTGATGAAGAAGCAACATCAATAGCAGCAGCAGCAGTATCCCCAATAGTAGTAAGAGCAACAGTAACAGCAGCAACAACAGTACCAGCAGCAGTAACAACAGAATTAACAGTAGCAGAATTAGCAGCAGTAGATGCTGATTTAGATTTATCTGATTTATATGATTTTATTGATTTCATTGATACTGAAATGGATGCGGATGAGATTTCCATAGAAGAAATCTGCACTAGTGGTGATTATATCATTAATCCCACAGTTGATTTGTCATGTCTATTAAGAATTTTTGATACAGCTTATTTGAGCCTTCCTGTAGAAGATAGTACTAAGTCATCTTTGGCTATAATCCCATACACCACACCAACAAGGCCCAAAGCTGCCAAGCAACTCAAGGAAATTTTTGTTATTCCAGAGTCTCCAGCCATCTCATCTCCACCTAAGGCTGACTCAGTCATCATTTCATCCCCTCTAGAAACCATTTCTGCTACAGTTTTTATAATGGATGATTCCACCATGCCTGATCTGGATGAACTGATCATTGCTGATATTCAAGAGGAAAATAAGTCAGTTGCTGAAAGCACTGAAGTATATAGCCCTCCAGCTCCTGCTCCAGCCCCAGTACCAGCTCTTCCCTCAGTTACTACTAAGGCCGAAAAGTCAATTGACAAAGTAGTACTAAAGGCCATTGATGTCTTATATGATGCTCCTCCAGATTCTGGTGATGATGATGATGAAGATGAGGACTCAGATGAGGAACCCAAGAAAACGAAAGTCTCCAAGAAGTGGAAAGCTCCTCCACCCCCTGTTCTAAAGCCCAACCCAGCAAATGACCCACCCTATTACATACTCCATAAGATCACTCCTTACACGGGCATGCCAGCTTGGATGTGGCTATCCAAAAATGAACAGAAAGAAAGGAAAAGAAGCAGAAGATATTCTCCTCCTCCACAAAGATTCAGGAAGGATCCTCCTCCACCTCCTCCTCTAGTTGTTGGTGCTTCAGGCATAACATCTCAAAGGTCTACCCACTTTCAAACATACCAAAGACATCAGAGTAGATATTCATCTTCAGGAAGCAGCCAGCAGAGACATTACTCATCTAGTAAGTAGCACTAACAACAACAGCAGTAGCATCAACAAAAAAAATAACAACAACTCCCTGAACATCAAAAAGCTGAAAGCTCCAACAGACCTGCTTCCCCTGTACCATTTGAAGATCCTGAAACAGCTACAACAGCAAGGATGGCCAGGTTCCAGGAACTAGTTGGCCTTTCCATGATCAACAAAGCTAGAGCTGAAGGGAAGGATACATCTGAATACACAACAATGTCCAAGTACAGGAAGGAAGAGTTGAACAGGTTTGCTAAAGCTAATAAATTTTTCACTGTTGATGACTATATGAAATTGCATCCAGAAGTAGTAGTGCACAGGGCTACAAGGCTAAAAATCATATGGGATGCTGACATGACTATGACAAAGGTGCAAGTTGCTGATCCCAACAGGGAAATCATATTCAATCAGTCTGGAGAAAAAGGCAAACAGGAGAAGCAAAAGGAGAAAAAGCAAAAGAAGTGAAACCTGAACTGATAAGTTTGTGTTGTTTTGAAACTACTTATTAATCTCTTGATACAAAGCTTACTGTATGTATATATATATATCTGCTGCATGTGTTAATTTTTCCTGCCAGATATATGTTTTCTTGCTTTGTAATTTTTTTGTTTCATTATGAGTCTATAATTAGTGACCTCACCCAAATAGGGGGAGATTGTTGGATCCCTAGTTTGATTTGGGCTAGGTTCATTAAGTTAGCATCATCTGACCCAACATGTATAGCCAGGGTCAAGGTTATGTCTTAGAGTATAGTCCAAGTCCTTAGAGTTAACACTACATGGACCAGCTATCAGCAAGCTGCATAAAGACTCAAGACTTAGAGAAATATCAAGACTTAGAAAATGAGTTCGACGTTCGTCAAACTCAGGTCCACGAAATCCATGCTCAGCTCAATGATCTCAGAGAAAATTCTCTGAGCTGAGCTCGACGAACTTGGGACTCAGATCGACGATTTATGGACACTACTTAAACTTTTAAAGTCCAGAATTTCTCTGAACTCCACTCGACGAACTTGGTATTCAGGTCAACGATCTATGGGCATTCTAATTCAACAACTTATTCCAGAAATAAGTAAATATTCTAAGTCTAGGATCATACTTCAGCCAGCGAATTCACCATCTCAGCTCGACGAACTTAGACCACATTCCTGGCAAGACTTATCTAGTAGTTAGAAGTTCTCAGGTCGACGAATATAGTTCTCAGGTCGATGATTTTCTGGCAACTCCACTTCAACACTTCATTTCAGAGACATCTATAATATTCTAAGTCCAGAAACACTTTGTTGAACTCCAGTCGACGAACTTAGATTATCAGCTCGACGAACTTCATGCACAGAATTGGAAAGGTTCTGGAGAAAGCAGTTGTCTGTTCTACGGTCGACAATCTTGAATCTTAGCTCGACGAACAAGCTATTATCAGATTCAACGAACTTAAATTCTTAGCTCGACGAACTATGGACTCAGCTCGACGAATTCTGTGAAGAACCAGACATAGTTATTTTCATCCATCTATCCTTATTCTATGACAAGAATTCCTGAGTAATCAATGCTAAAATATTCTCTGAATATTACCGTTAGAAGCAAGCATTGATTACGGACTTCATCAGGATTATTGGTTGCTGTTTTTCAATGGGACAGTTGGGGAAATCATTCAATGCAAAATATTCTCCAGGCTGTCAGCAATGAACGTAGAAGAATTTCAAATTTCAGAAGGAAGATAATGTGGAAAATACAAAAGAGGATTTTCCATCTCTTTCTTGCAGAGAAAGACAGACAGACAGTCAGATTGTCAATCAAGAATCAAGAATCTGCTGCCCTCTCTCTCGACATAACTCTGAGACAAAAAGAAATAGAAAGCCGATACAAAATAAGAAGCCCTAACCAGAGAAAGAACATCAAGCTGAAGAAGAAGAACAACCAATCCAAATCAAGAGTCTTCTTCTGTCTTCTGCCTGGACTCTTCAAAGGACAACAAATCTTCTATCTGTCAAGGATTTCCTGGAGTTCATCTAGTCAAAGCAACAGTTTGAAGGCCTATCACCCTGAAGCAAAGCTCCATCTTTCCTGAACCATTCAATATCTCAGGGGGAGCCTTTTCTAACAGCATATCCACACAAGTCATCTCAGTTGTTGTGAGAAAGAGAAGACATAATCAATCTCTCATCCCCCCACTGTAAAAAGGGTTCTTAACTCCCTTCAAAAGTTATTCCTAGTTGCAAGTCACATGACCAAAAGACTTGAGGTTTGGTTTTTGAGCACCTGATCAAAGCTCATTGGTGTCAAGCACCTGATCAAAAATCTTAGTGGATTCCTACAAGGCTGGAAGAAGAGTGGATGTACCCAGGTTGGGGAACCACTATAAATATCTTGTGTTGTCTGGTTGCTCTCTTATTTTATTTCTTGCTGTGGCTGCGATATTTAGGATTGTTGTGTTTGTGCATTAATTTCATTCCTGCAGTACTAGGACTAGATTGAAGTAGTTAGAAAATTTTATAAAAATCCTAAATACTCTATTCCCCCCCCCCCTATAGAGTATTCCAGATCTAACCCCTCACTTTCATACTCATTTGAGTAGGACTCGCAGTTTCAATTATGAAATTTTCTTAAGTCGTCCCCATTCCGATGAGTGGCTAAGTCACTCTTAGCCCTTAGTATCGAAGAGCATCGGGACAGATAAAATCTCTTTAAATAATTAAAGGTCCTATTTTTCTCATTAAATAAATATACTTAAGGTTTACTGATGTTAAAAACCTTGATGCACATTCTTTATACACTCTAGTACAAACTATGTAGATAGGGATAAGCTAGATTGATTTTAATATCAAGCAAGTGCACCTATCAATCATAGTATAGGAGAGTTCTACATCTCGTGTTGTATTCCTCAGGGTCTTTTCAAGTACTCGTACTAAATCTCACTATATTATCATACCTCTATTTAAAATTGGTTGTTTACTCTAAACTAGCATTACTAAGACTAATTGGATAAAGAGACCTTGGAGAATTAAGGATGATAAAAAGCAAAAAATCTAAGAGTAATCACATGAAAATATTCACTAATTAATTCAACTCTATATAGTCAAGTATTAACAATAATATCAATTTCATTGTATTGTAAGAGTTCGATCTTCATCGAATTCTCTCTCGAGCAATCCAATACCTAAACCTAACTTGAGTGAATTTTCTCTCTAATAATTCACAACACTCAAATTTGCATTAATATAAAATAACTTTGTCTAATACAAAAATCCATGAAATCCTATCTCTAAGATACCACAAATCTCATTATCTGTATTGCCATTATCCAAACAACATATCTCTCGATCATGAAATTTGAAATACAAAGCGAGAGAACACCAAAGAATGAAATTATAAGTCATCATCACAACCTTCCAATTTCTCAATCGAGAAGTTTGGGATTCATATAAAACAAATACTAACTTCAAGTCTATGATTAATCTCTTTATTTTAAACCACGCATACGGATAAAATACCACAAATCTGATATAAAAACCAATATACATGATTATTAAATTGTTTCAATGAACAAATCTCGTGCAAAATATAAAATAAAGTTAGATCCACTAAGAATAGGGGGAGATTAAAAGAGATACGTGAAGATTAAAACCATACGGATTATCTCTGTTGGGTACATTGGAAAATGTGTACCTGATTTGGAGAAGTCTCACCTAACTCAATGATATTCATCAATGTGTATTTGATGGGTTGTTGAGTTTTGATGTGCAGGTTAAGGAAATGCAGAAAATTTTCTAAGTACAAGTGTCGACACTTGAGAAGAAGATGTGTCGACACCAGAAGCCAAGATTGTGTCGACACACAAGAAGTTCTCTCAACAACAACTGTGTCGACACACAGGAATTGTGTCGACACACAGATATTCAGTCGACAACAACTGTGTCGACACACAGGACTTGTTTCGACACACACCAGGACTCTGTCAAACATTAACTATAAGGAGACTAAAAGCTATTGTGTCGACACACAGGACCTGTGTCGACACATTCCACAGAACTTGTGTTGAGAAGATAAAGAAGGGCTGAGTCGACATTGTGTGAGCTATGTCGACATCATCAAGGGTGTCGACACATGGTGTATTTGTGTCGACACATTTGAAGTTTTGTCTCAATACTTTTCTGCTGATATAGAGTACATTGAGGTATAAAGTGTCAAGACTGAATACTTGACAAGCTGTCATAACTAACAAAGTCGTTTCATCTGTCAGAACTGTCAGAAGGTCGTTATGAACCGGATCAGTAGGTAACCTCGGATGGGGTATATATAAAGACATGTTTTATCATCAAATAAAAATCCAACAATAAGAAGAGAAGTCTTCATCGAGAAATCAACAAGTCTCTGGCAGATCCTGAACAAGTTTTCAAGAAGAATTCAGAGCCACATCTGAATAGAAGAAGGAAGCTAGATTGAAGATCATCTCCAACTTCATAAGAAGATCAACCTTACATTGTTCAGATTCAAGAAGCTTTGAAGAAGCTAAGATAGGTTGGATCTAAAGCAATCAGATCTATTAAGAACTGATCAAGAAGCCTTCATCGCTTTCTCTCTCTACCTGGGTGAAGGATTTATTCTCTTTATAATCAATTTTATATATAGAATCTTTTATAGATCTGAGTGTAAGAGAGTTATCTCTCTGAGTTGTAAGCCTAAATCTATAAAGGCTGAGGTAGGGCTGAGTGCCTGTGGTAGGGGATTAATTTCTCTGAGTTGTAGGCCTGGATGAAAGAGGCTGAGGTAGGGCTGGATTGCCTAAGTTGTAGGAGTGTTGACTCACTCTGAGGTAGGGATCTCTGGAAGACTCTGAGTTGTAGAACTTGGTGAAGTGTGAGTTATAAGGAACCTTTAAGGGTTCTGAGTTGTAAGATCTGAGGATCTGAGAAGAAAGAAGGGAGTTAGTCCTGAATCTAGTATACTGCTAGATAGGCGAAGGGGGAAAGTGGATGTATCCATCTCTTAGGGAACCACTATAAATTTGTGTGCATTCTGTATTGGCTATGTGTGTTTTTAAACTGTGCTGTGATAATTCCTGAATAAGTAGTCTAACAGAAATATATCTTATATGCCTTAAGAAAAGTAATTGAACCTATTCACCCCCCCCCCCCCCTCTAGGTGTTTAGGAGATCTTGAAACCAATTCTTTAAAGTGGTATCAGAGTCAGGTTACTCAAGAATAGACTTAACAGTCTGAGTTGATCTATAAGGCAGTTATCAGTTATATTCAAAATGGGTTCAGGTGAAACTCACAAGGAACATGGATCCATGAAACTACCTATCTGTAGAAAGGAAATTTTTGGCATATGGAAAGAGAGAGTAAGATTGTTCATGGAAGCTTCTGACCCAAGAATCCACATCACAGTCAAAGAAGGGCCATTCATTCCTATAGATATCTCAGCTCTTGATGCCAACATCAAGACTCCAAAAAAGCTACTCTAAAATGACAAGAGGATGAGATCATCTTAGCCACTATGGATAAGAGAGCACAGAATATAATAGTTAGTGCTATAGATGACTCAACCTTGCAAAACTTAGTTCACTACAAAACCTCCAAGGAGATGTGAGATACTTTAATTTGTCTACATGGAGTGATCAGAAGAAGTGAGAGAGGACAGAAATTCTATGCTAAATCAAGAATATGAAAGCTTTAGATAAACCAAGACAGACAGCATAACTGAGTGCTACAAGAAGTTCTTCAGAATAGTTAATGAGTTAATGTCATATGGAAGAGTCTTTAGAACATATGAGCTCAATGATAAGTTTCTTAGGTCACTAACCAAGGACTGGGATACCAATATATGTGCCATCTAGGAAGTGCCCAAACTTGTAGACACCTCTTCTCCAACTCTATTTGGAAAATAACTATCATATGAGATGCAGCTTATCGCCAGAAAGGAGGAGGAGAAAAGTAATAGGTCTAAGTACAAAGAGGAAATCTGTGGCCCAAAAAAGGACAAGAGGATGTATCCATCTCCTCCTAGGAAAGCTGCTGAAGTTATCTCAGAGAATTCTGACAACAACACATCAGACATCCCTAATTCTGATGAAGACTTTGCTGCCTTCACAGGGCAATTCCAAAGATTCTTCAAGAAAATACAGTGGAGAACCAAGCAATCCACCTCACAGTCCAAGGATGACTATTACCACAAAAATAAACCTTCTAAAAAGGACAGGTATGGCACTAAACCTAGTTAATTAACTTATTCTAAGATTGTTTGCTATTGTTGCAACAAGCCTGGACATGTTGTTGCTGATTGCCCTGACAAAAGAAAGGATTCTAATGACAAAAAGAAACATCAAAATAAGGGCAAGAAGGAGAGATCCTTTGATGCAAAAAAGCAGAAGAGCTGGACTGATTCCTCATCATCAGATTCATGAGAAGAGGCTGAAGCTGAAGTCTATATTGAATTATTCACTACTGAAGAGGATCCAGTAGAATCAGAATTCTTGCAATTACTAGACTCTATAAATTGGATTGAAGATCATCATACAGAGGACTGATGGCTGTGTTTGAGGAAGAACAGTGCCAGGATCAGCCTGGTCCCAATAAGGTAAACAACCTATCTTCAGTTTCTGATTATTACACCGGATCAGAATCAGAAGCATCTGCATCAAGAGATGAGGATAGTACTTAATCTGATGGGGATGTTCATAATTTAATTTATGAGTATGGTGATTGGTTGCAAACTCTTAAGAGAAGCAGAATCCTTAATAAGAAATAGGCTGAGGAAATTGCATCTCTTAAATTGGCTGCATTAGATTCAGCAAAAATGCTGGATTTGAAGTTGAATGAAGTTGTCAAACTAAAAAATATAACTTTTATTCAGATGGGTACAATTACATTCAAAAATGATCAAATCAAGAGTCTGGAAGTCAGACTTCAGAGAGAGAAGGATCTTGTGGCTAAATTCTCAAAGCCAAAGTCAGTCTTACTCTTAATTGATGACTTCGTCCTCCAAAAGGGTAAGACATGATTAGGCTTTGTTGGGTACACTGTTTATATGTACCAGATTTGGAGAAGCCTCATCTTAATCAATGATATACATCAAATTGTATTTGATGTATGTTTGAGTTTCATTGTGCAAGTTTAAGCATTGGAAGAAAATTTTCTAAGTACAAGTGTCAACACTTATGAACAATTATGTCGACACTTGTGAAGAATTATGTCAACACCTAAAGAAGAAGTGGAGTCGACATCCAGGCATTGTGTCGACACCAACAGAAGAAGCTGTGTCGACACCCAGACTTGTGTCTACACTTGTGAAGAATTGTGTCGACACTGAAAGCAGAAGCTGTGTCGACACCCAAGAGTTATATCGACACTGAAAGCAGAAGCTGTGTCAACACCCAGGAGTTATGTCGACAATGGAAGCAGAATTATGTCGACACAGAGGGCTTGTTTCTACACATTTAACAGATGCTGTGTCGAGTACTAAAAGAATGACTATGTCGACACATGGAGTGTTGTGTCGACATCATCAAGACTTATGTCGACACTTAGTCCATTTGTGTCGACACATGTGAAGCAGTTTGTTGAGTGGTTCATGCTGAGTTGGAAAGTCTTTGAAGAATCAGCTGACATAACCAACCGGTCTGACACCTTTGTCAGAACAATCAGAAGACTGTTACAAACCGGATCAGCCGGTAATCAGGAGGAAACTCTATATAAAGGACTGGTTCGATACAACACAAAGAGAGACAATAGCAAGAAAAGAGAACATACAACACTAAGAAGTGAATCCTTCAGAGAGAGTTTTCTACAACATGAAAAGGGGAAACCCTTACGAAGGCAGATTCATATCAGTCAACAAGGATGTTTCAGATCTCATTATGAATTCAAGGAGGAAGTTATCTGAAGATCAACTTCTACATCAAGTGAAGATCAACATTATTTTATTCTATCAAGAAGCATTGAAACGGCTAAGTCAGGTTGAATCTGAAGATCATTCTATTCAAGAACTGATCAAGAAGCTCATCAGTGACGAGATTCATCTGGTGAAATTTCTGTATCTCTTAATCAAACAATTTCTTATAGGATCTATTGTAAGATCTGAGTTGTAAGCCTGTAATTATAAAGGCTGAGGTAGGGCTTTTATCTGATTTGTAGGAGTGGGGTTTCACTCTGAGTTGTAAGCCTAGTGACATAGGCTGAGGTAGGGCTGAGGCCTGAGGTAGGGTTCTTGGGGAAGAATTTGAGGTAGGACTTGTATAAGTCTGAGTTGTTGGAACCCTTATTTATTCTGAGCTGTAAGATCTGCAGATCTGAGAAGAAAGAAGGAAGTTAGTCCAAATCTAGTACACTACTAGATAGGCAAAGGGGGAAAGTGGATGTACCCAGACCTTGGGAAACCACTATAAATCTGGTGTATATATGTTCTGTTGTGTTCATTATTCTGTGGTTTACATTGTTTCTGTGCTGAGTTAAATTTTGTTGTTTGCCTAAACTTTTTAAGGAAAAATTAGAACCTATTCACCCCCCTGTAGGTGTCTAGAAATCAAGTCTTTCAAGTGGTATCAGAGCCAGGTTACTCAAAGATTGACCTAACAGTGTGAGTGGATCTCCAAGTCAAATAACAGATTTCAAGAATGGGTTCAATAGAGAATCAGAAGGAATTTGGATCTATGAAACTACCTATCTGCAGGAAAGAATGTTTTGGCATATGGAAGGAAAGGGTCAGGTTGTTTATGGAAGCATCTGATCCAAGAATCTACATTACAGTACAAGAGGGTCCCTTCATTCCAATGAAGGTATCTGTTCTGGATGCAAATGTTAAAACCCCTAAGAGCTATTCTGAAATGACTAAGGATGAGATCATCCTGACAACATTAGACAAAAGAGCACAAAACATTATAGTAAGTGTTATAGATGATGCCACATTTCAGAATCTGGTGCACTGTAAAACCTCCAAGGAAATGTGGGACACCCTGATTGTCTACATGGAGGGAACAAAAGAAGTCAGAGAGGACAGGAAATCTACGTTGAATCAAGAATATGAGAGCTTTAGACAAGCCAAGACTAACAACATAGTTGAATGTTACAAGAAGTTCTTCAGGATTGTCAATGAGCTGATGACCTATAGAAGAGTCTTCAGCACATATGAACTGAATGAAAAGTTTCTCAGGCCACTAACAAAGGATTGGGACACAATGATATGTGCCATCAGAGAAGTGGCCAAGCTTGCTGATACACCTCCACCCACATTATTTGGAAAGCTGCTATCATATGAAATGCAGCTCACTACCAGAAAAATGAGGAGAAAAGCAGTAGGCCTGAATACAAAGAAAGGTTTGTAGCCTTCAAGGCTGAAGGCACAAGAAAGCGTTGGAAAAAGTCCTTTTCTCCATCAAGAAGGAGTGCTGAGGCTGAAGAAGAAAATCTTGACAACAGAACATCTGATAGCCACACCTCTGATGAGGACTTTGCTGCCTTTACAAGGCAATTCCAACGATTCATGAAAAAGAAGAAATGGAGAACCAATCCATCAACATCCTATTCCAAGGATGAGTATTAAAAGAAAAATAAGACTCCCAAGGAGGACAGGTATGCCTCAAAACCTAGTAAATAAACTAATTCTAAAATAGTTTGTTATTGTTGCAACAGGCCTGGGCATGTCATAGTTGACTGTCCAGAAAAGTGGACTGAATCGAAAGATAAGAAGAAGCATCAAGTGAAATGCAAGAAGGAGAAATCCCTTGTTGCTCAGAAGCAGAAGAGTTGGATAGACACTTCATCTTCAGGATCAGGAGATGAAGATAATGTTGAAGCATATGTTGGGCTGATCTCAACAGAAGAGGATTCTAGGGAACTAGAATTCCTACAAATGCTGGACTCCATAAATGGAGCAGAAGACTATTGTTGTAGAGGGCTGATGGCTCTATCAGAAAATGATCAGTACCAGGATCAGCCTGGTCCTAGTAAGGTATACAGTTCTCCCTCAGCTTCAGATTACTACACTGCATCAGATTCAGAAACTTCTGCATCAAGAGATGTGGATGGTTCTGAATTAGAAGGGGATGTGCATCAACTCATTAATGAGTAATGTGGGTTGTTGCAAGCTCTGAAGAGAAGCAAGTTTCTTCTCAAGGAGCATGCCAAGTAGATTGAGTCTCTGAAGCAGGCTGCATCATATTCAGCCATGTTGATAGATTCAAAACTGAAGGAGATTGCCAAACTGAAAAACATTACTGTTATTCAGATGGGCACAATCTCTTTCAAGGAAAATCACATCAAGAAACTTGAGGCAAAACTTCAGCAAGAAAGAGAGTTAGTGGCTAAATTCTCCAAACCAAAATCAGTCGTACCCTTAATAGATAATTTCATTTCTCATAAAGGAAAGACTGGTTTAGGTTTCAAGGGTAGAACTAGGGCCACCAATTTTCATAGAAAAGGTAAGGCCCCAACACAGCCACTAGCTTCTAAGCACCCTATTTTCTTTAGGAAAGTGATGCAACCAACAAACAGGTATGATCATGATAGTACTCATGGTCACTGTGAGGATGAAGATCTCATGGGCAAGGGTGCAAATGCCCATAGATCACACTATAGACAAACCCATCAGGTTCAAGAGGAAGTCTTGGGGTTTACTGCTCCAGCACCTACACTCAACAGAACTGCTGGCAACCAAGGAGTAAAGTCTGTACCTAAGAGAAGGTATAATAGGTTTGAGTGTTGGTGGTGTGGCAAAGTGGGCCATTTTGCCATGGATTGTTGGTTCAACACAAGTGTTAAAACCAAGAGTAGTCTAACTGTCAGAACAGCTGCAGGATTTCAACCTAACAATGACCTAGGACCCAATAACAATTTGGGTTCTAAGGGTAAGTGATTTTGTATTTGATGCAGGTGAATCCAAGTGACCATACCCCTATATGGTACTTAGATAGTGGATGTTCCAGACACATGACTGGAATTAGAAGAATGTTGAGGGACTATGTACCCATAGAGAATGGACCCAAAGTAATCTTTGGTGGATCAGAAAAAAGAATCATCAAAGGATTTGATAACATTTTTAGTGATTCAATTACTATCACTAAAGTGGCTTATGTGAAGGGTCTAAAACGTAACCTGATTAGCATAAGTCAACTTAGTGATCTAGGTTATGACATCTCCTTTCTCAAAGGGGAGGGCCAAATAAGAAGGTCAAGTGATCAAGAGATCATTTTGGCTGGCACTAGGAAAGGGAATGTATATTGTCTTAACCTAGATTGTGAGTTTCACAACTCACCCATTTGTCTAATTGCAGGAGAAAAAGCTTCACTATGTGTCAAATGGCACAAGAGGCTTGCCCATCTAAACTATAAGTCAATAGGACAGTTGTTTAGCATGGGGTTAGTGAGGAATGATCCTCAAGTCGAGTGCATTAAAGAGGGTGTGTGTTCTGCTTGCCAAAAGGGCAAACAGACTGAGTCCTCTTTCTATGCACTTGATATCAAAGATTCAATGAGATGTTTATATCTCTTGCATATGGATTTGTTTGGTCCTATGCCAGTTCACAGTCTTGGTAGGAAAGTATACACATTAGTTATTGTGGATGACTATTCCAGATACACATGGGTTTTCTTCTTGAGGCAGAAATCTGAAACCCCAACTGTTTTCCATACTTTTGTTAGACAAATTCAGAATGAACATAACAGTTCAGTGGTCAAAATCAGAAGTGACCATTGAACTGAATTTCATTCTGAATGTATGACAAAGTTCTGTGATGAACTTGGGATTCATCAGGAATTCTCCTCACCTAGTACACCTCAGCAAAATGGAGTTGCTGAAAGAAAGAATAGGACTCTAATTGAGGCAAGTAGAACACTACTTAGTGACACTACTCTCCCTGAGTACTTCTGGGCAGAGGCAGTAAATACTGCATGTCATGTTCTCAATAGAGCCTCCATCAATAAGAAACATAAGATGACTCCCTATCAGATTTTGAAAGGAAGAAAACCAAACATTTCCTACTTTAGAATCTTTGGTAGCAAGTGTCATGTTTTAGTTAATGGTAAGCACTACCAAACAAAGTTTGCTGCCAAATCCCTAGAAGGGATATTTGTTGGGTACAACAATAATAGTAGGGCATACAGAATCTATAACTTCACTACCCAAGTTGTAGAGGAATCTGTCCATGTTGTATTTGATGAATCTAAGTTGATTAACAGTGAATTGTCTAGTTCTTCAGGTAGTTCTACAGGTCTAACAGACATGCTGGACAAGCTGACCATCAATGAAGAGGTACCTGCTAGGCTGAATGAGGAAAAAGATGCTTGATGTCCAGGGGGAGAACAAGACTCACTGAATGAAGAAGAAAATGAGGAGCATGAGGTTGAAGAAAATGAAGAAGTACATGAGGTTGATAGATTTACTCCAGCAAGAAGACACTTGAAGGATCATCCAGCACACCAAATTATTGGTGATGCAAGTCAAGGTGTTCTAACAAGAAGCAAGATTATGAACACAGTCCTATGTTCTAGCTTCTTGTCACAAATAGAACCCAGAAAGTTTGAAGAAGCAATGCTAGACACAAACTGGATTGATACTATGCAAGAAGAGCTGACACAATTTAAAAGATGTAATGTATGGGAACTGGTTCCTAAACCAAAGGATCACAACATCATAGAAACCAAGTGGATCTACAGAAACAAACATAGTGAGAATGGCACTATAATCAAGAACAAGGCCAGATTGTAGCAAAAGGCTTCAGGCAAGAGGAAGGGATTGACTTTGATCAAACTTTTGCCCCGGTGGCAAGGTTGGAGGCTATAAGATTGTTCTTGGCCTATGCTGCCTATCAAGGGTTTAAGGTATATCAAATGGATGTAAAGTCAGCATTCCTGAATGGTGACTGAAAAGAGGAAGTCTATGTTGAACAACCCTCAGGTTTTGTAGACTCTCATTATCCAGATTATGTATATAGTCTTAGGAAAGCTCTATATGGTTTAAAATAAGCCCCAAGGGCTTGGTATGAAACCTTGTCTGCTTTTCTCATTGAGAATAAGTTCTCTAGAGGAAATATAGACAAAACTCTATTCTTTAGGCAATCTAAAGGCAAGATAATCCTAGTCCAGATATATGTTGATGACATTATATTTGGTTCAACTGAAAACAAGCTTTGTAGGAAGTTTACTAAACTTATGCAAGGGTGGTTTGAGATGAGCAGTATGGGTGAGCTGAAGTTCTTTTTGAGACTTCAAGTTAGATAGAATGATGATGTATTGCCCATATCTCAGTCTAAGTTCACCAAGGAGTTGATTAAGAAATATGGGATGGACTCAGCCTCTACCACGAAAACTCCAATGGGAACAAGTATGCCTATAGGCAAAGATGAGGCAGGGAAACCTGTTGATGAGTCTTTGTATAGAGGGATAATTGGCTCCCCACTTTATTTGACTGCTAGTAGACCTGACATCATGTATGCAACATATGTCTGTGCTAGGTACCAAGCTTGCCCAAAGGAATCTCATTATATTGCAGTTAAAAGAATTTTGAGATATCTTAAGGGCACACCTAATCTAGGCCTTTGGTATCCAAAGAATAGAGATTTCTTACTAACAGGTTTCTCAGATGCAGACTTTGCAGGATGCAAAGAAGACAGGAAGAGTACAACAGGAACCTGCCAATTTATAGGAGGAAGGCTGGTGTCATGGTGCAGTAAGAAGCAAACAAGTGTAGCTATATCAACAGTTGAATCTGAGTGTGTAGCTGTAGGTAGTTGCTATGCACAGTTGTTGTGGATAAAGCACCAACTAGAAGATTATGACATCAAGGTAAGTAGAATTCCACTTTTTTGTGATTCTACCAGTGCTATTTCTATTGCTAAGAATCCTGTATCACACAGTAGAACCAAGCATATAGAAATTAAGTTTCATTTCATCAGAGAACAAGTTGAGAAGGGAGATATTAGTCTAGAGTTTGTGAACACAAATAATCAAATAGCTGATATATTTACAAAACCTCTGGATGAAATTAAATTTAATTATTTTCAAATTGAATTAGGTATGTTGAACCTAGAATAGGTTAGCACAAGCTTCCCTTAGAAGAATATGTAAGTACAAAATTTCTCAGGAAATTTGTCTAAGTTCAAAGTTTATGTCGACATAAGCACAATTGTGTCGACACACTCAGTATGTTGTGTAAACAAAGAATAAAGATGTGTCGACACAGAAACAGTATTTTTGTTGACAGAAGAATAGGTGTCGACACAACCTTGTCGAGAACTTATATCTAGAGGATTTTTCGTGTCGACACACAAAATTTGGTGTTGACACAACTATATCAAGACATGACCATCCCGTGTCGACTTTGACACATGTATGTCGACATCTATACATGTCGACTAAACCTTAATTTTGTCGAGACCTAAGTCATTTCTGTTGACACATGTAAAATTTGGTCGACTATGGGTCGTCTTTTGACCTGCACTTTACGCTAACACTATAAATAGGTCTAGCCAAAATCTAGTCAACTACGCTTTCAGAAATTTAGGATTTGCACCTTGTGTCGACAAAGACCTTCTCTTCTTTTCTCTTCCATCTCTCTCGACAATGGCGCCTCACCAAGATGATAAGGTGAATGAACGATATGAGCTAGTTCGTGGTGGATTCACGACAGCTTCACAAGAAATCCAGGGTGTCATTACCCTAATTTCTGATAATGGATTAGAATTCTTGGTCTCAGAACCAACAAAAATTTGTAAAAAGGAAGTCATGGAATTCTATTCATCTGCTACTATGGACCAAGAAGGGAAGAAGATCGAAGCCATAGTTCAGGATTCACGAGTTAGACTAACGTTAAAGACTCTCAGGAAATCACTCCAACTTCCCATGATTAAGGATGATGACGAAATTGTTCCATCCAGAACAAAAGAAGCACTAAGTTGGTGCGGGCTAAATCCTAATATCAAGTTTGGATCATCTATTGCCCGGAAAGGGATGAATTCCCAAGGAAAGTTTCTGTCTGAAGTAGTTGGGAAGGTAATTCTTTGTAAGACTGGTGGACATGATAGAATTTCAATCCACATGTTTAATTTGATGACAAGGATTATTTTCACCATAAAAACGGACTGGGAATCAATAGTTTTTGATAAGCTTCAAGAAGGAATAAAGAAACCAAATCTAGAAGGATTTTGAGTTTATGTCTATCTGCTACAATACCAGATGTTCTGAGCCAACTTCCAGGAACCAAAATCAATCACATGAGGAGGATGGATGTGAGAATTCTATCTAGATGGGATAGAGTTTTGACAAAGGAAGTATCTACTCCACAGAAAGCTGTTAAGAAAGCTAAATATCAGAAAAAGGTTATTTCACAAGCAGAATCCTCCAGTGATTCTGAAGAAGAAGTGGTCTTCAGTTCAGATGAAGACAGGCCACAAATAGAAGCACAAGATCAAGTGGACAGAAGTATGCATTTAGAGCAACAGGTAGTCTCCACTCCAGGGGAGAAAATCCTGAACCAGTAGTACAAGACACAGTACAAGATGAGCTACATGTCCAAGGGGGAGGTATTACTGGAGCTGCTCTAGAAAGTGAGCATGCTGTTGATACTATTATGGAAATAGTGTCAGAAATCAACAATGAAGAACTGCTAAATGCTGGGAAAGAAGTACAAGATCAGCAGCTACAAGATATTACACAAAATATTCAAATAAGTATCTCCTTTATAGAGAATGATGTGGACAAAGATCTGGATGTCCAGGGAGAACCATATGTTTTCCAAACAAATTTTGTTCCTCCTGTTCAGCTGCATCAAGAGGTAACTATGGAAGAGCTATTTCCTGAACACCCAATAGTAAGGACTGAGGGGGAGCAGCAAATCATAGAAAAAGAACTTCCAAGTACTGAGGGGGAGATGTCTCAGCATGCCCCAACTGATAAGGAACTAGTAAATATATAAAGTTCCTCAGAATCTTCTGATGATGAAGAAGCCTCAATGGCTAAGAAAAGGAAGTTAGCTGACTTAAGAAAACGGAGCTCAGTCTATAAAAAGGTTTTATAATCAGTCAAACCACCACATGCTCAAAGCATGGATTTCAGTTCCCTACTAGTCCAATTGCAATTGAAATTGGATGAGCAAAGGTAGTCTTTGGAAAGGTATGTGGATGAAACACATAAAGATTTGCAATTCAATCTGGCTCAAGATATCAAATCAATCAGGTTTGAAGTAAATCAAAATAAGAAAGAAATGACAGATTGCTTCCACAAGGGATGAAATGCTGTGGTATTCTTGGCAAAGCAACAACAAGAACTCACTACTAAAGTGGAAGACATTGTAGTTAAGCAAGGATATGTTCTTGAGAATCAAATCAGGATGAATGATAATTTCAAAGAGTCATACTTTGCCATTCTTACACAGATTGATAATCTAACAACTACTCTCAAAGATGAAGTGTCCAAGAAGATCAAATAAGATCTAGCTGCAGTTCAGGACACATTTACAAAATCTCACAAGAATATTTTTGATTTCTTGCTGAAGTTCAGGACTTATTACAAAGAAGGGACAGATTATCTTTTTAACCAAGTCAGATTTTAGAAGGATGATCTGAGAGATCATATTGAAAGAGAAGTCATAAAGGGGGAGAGGGTGTTAGTCAAAGCCAGCTCAGATCATGCTAAATGGATATCAAATAGCATCAAAGCAACTCTTGGATATCCCTCCTTGTGTGATGATGACAATGTTGCTGAGTCTGGAGTGCAACCTGCCTATATTGAGGGAGATCAACCTGAAATTGCTCAAGTCATTTACCCTCCAACTGATTTTGATATGGTTCACCAAGAAGTTCAGTCAATCTACAGCCCTCCACAGGAGGCTAAAAATATTATTATTGAAAAAGCGGAAATGTCAGTGGCTGCCAAGGAAGCTCAAAAGGAAGCACAACTATCCAAGAAAAGGTTTAGAGAACAGGATGAGTTGAAGCCTGATTTTGAGCAATGGAGACCTACTTCCAGGAATATTATATTGACTGCCTGGAAAGCTGTGAAGGACAAGACCCATGAAAGGGGTAAATGGTATACTGAGCAAGAGTGGAACAAGTATCAAGCCAGACAGGAAGCCATTCTTCAATACAGAAGGAAAGCCAAAGCTGGGAAGTTTCCTGCTAATGCTCTGGACCCTAGCAAGTACTTCCCAAAGCCTTTTCATTATTTTGAAAGGCAAAGGATAAGGGCTGAAGAACAGAAAAAGAAGGATCTGAATGAAAAGAAACCTACTGATGATGTTGAACCTACTGTGCAGTCTCAGATCAAATCAGGAAAAGGCATTGTGATTAAGGAGCCTAATCAATTATAGGATATTTAGGCTTATGTATAGAACAATGTAACCTTTTGGATTTTGTTCTAAAGAAAACTGTGTAAACTTAAAATTTCTCTCTAAGTAAATGAAATCAGTTTCAGTATCCATTTCAGTTGTTTACAATGTTTATATGTTACCCTGCAGTGAAATTCACGTACATCTATTTCTTTTTATGTGTTTTATTATGAGTGATGTATATCTTTGACTAAAAGTTATGAGTTCTCCAAATAGAGGGAGATTGTTGGGTACACTGTTTATATGTACCAGATTTGGAGAAGCCTCATCTTAATTAATGATATACATCAATTTGTATTTGATGTATGTTTGAGTTTCATTGTGTAGGTTTAAGCATTGGAAGAAAATTTTCTAAGTACAAGTGTCGACACTTGTGAAGAATTATGTCGACACTTGTGAAGAATTATGTTGACACCTAAAGAAGTAGTTGAGTCGACATCCAGGAATTGTGTCGACACCAACAGAAGAAGCTGTGTCGACACCCAGACTTGTGTCGATACTTGTGAAGAATTGTGTTGACACTGAAAGCAGAAGCTATGTCGACACCCAGGACTTATGTCGACACTGAAAGCAGACGCTGTGTTGACACCCAAGAGTTATGTCAACACTGAAAGCAGAAGCTGTGTCGACACCCAGGAGTTATTTCGACAATGGAAGCAGAATTATGTCGACAAAGAGGGCTTGTGTCGATACATCTAACAGATGCTGTGTCGAGTACCAGAAGAATGACTATGTCGACACATGGAGTGTTTTGTCGACATCATCAAGACTTGTGTCGACGCTTAGTCCATTTGTGTCGACACATATGAAGCAGTTTGCTGAGTGGTTCATGCTGAGTTGGAAAGTCTTTGAAGAATCAGCTAACATAACTAACCGGTCTGACACCTTTGTCAAAACTGTCAGAAGACAGTTACAAACCGGATCAGCCGATAATCAGGAGGAAACTCTATATAAGGGACTGGTTCGATACAACACAAAGAGAGACAATAGCAAGAAAAGAGAACATACAACAATAAGAAGTGAATCCTTCAGAGAGAGTTTTCTACAACAAGAAAAGGGGAAACCCTTACGAAGGCAGTTTCAGATTAGTCAGCAAGGAAGTTTCAGATCTTATTCTGAATTCAAGGAGGAAGCTATCTGAAGATCAACCTCTACATCAAGTGTAGATCAACCCTATTTTGTTCTATCAAGAAGCTTTTAAACGTCTAAGTCAGGTTGAATCTGAAGATCATTCTATTCAAGAATTGATCAAGAAGCTCATTAGTGAAGAGATTCATCTGGTGAAATTTCTGTATCTCTTAATCAAACAATGTCTTGTAGGATCTGTTGTAAGATCTGAGTTGTAAGCCTGTAATTATAAAGGCTGAGGTAGGGCTTTTGTCTGAGTTGTAGGAGTGGGGTTTCACTATGAGTTGTAAGCCTAGTGATATAGGCTGAGGTAGGGCTGAGGCCTGAGGTAGGGTTCTTGGGGAAGAATCTGACGTAGGACTTGTATAAGTCTGAGTTGTAGGAACCATTATTGGTTCTGATCTGTAAGATCTACGGATCTGAGAAGAAAGAAGGAAGTTAGGCCGAATCTAGTACACTGCTAGATAGGCGAAGGGGGAAAGTGGATGTACCCAGACCTTGGGGAACCACAATAAATCTGGTGTATGTTGTGCTGTGTTCATTATTCTGTGGTTTACATTGTTTCTGTGCTGAGTTAAATTTTGCTATTTGCCTAAAATTTTGAAGGAAAAATTAGAACCTATTCACCCCCCCCTCTAGGTGTCTAGAAATCAAGTCTTTCAGGCTTCAAGGGAAGAACTAGGGCAGCTAATTCTAAAGGAAAAGGCAAAGCCCCAGTTCAGCCACTAGCCTCCAAACCCCCTATTTCATTCAGGAAAGTGATGCATCCTACTAACATGTATGACCTTGACAGTACACATGGTCACTATAAGTTTCGTGTTCAGAATGACAAGGGTGCAAATGCTAATAGGGAAGCCCATGAAAAAACACACCATGTTCTTCATGAATCATCAGTGTTTGATGCACCAGCCCCAGCACTCAATAAAAGGACTGTTGACAGCAATGATATTAACACTGTACTTAAAAGAAGATACAATAGATATGAGTGCTGGTGTTGTCGCAAAGTTGGTCATTATGCCATTGATTGTTGGCACAACACTACTGTCAGGAAAAATGCAAGCTTACCTGTCAGAAAGGCTGCAGGCAAGTATGTCAAGTTTCAGTATAACCTGAACCTAGAACCCAATAATTATTGGGGTTCTAAGGTTAAGTAATTTTATTTGATGTAGGTGAGTTCAAGTGGCCATACCCCTATATGGTATTTGTACAGTGGATGTTCCAGGCATATGACCGGAATAAGAAGGATGTTGGTGGATTACTCTCCCATAGAGAATGAGCCCAAAGTGATCTTTGGTGTACCTGAAAAGGTCATCATCAAAGGGTTTGGTAAAATTTCCAATAGCTCTATCACTATCAACCAAGTGGCTTATGTGAAAGGTCTGAAACATAACAAAATAAGCATAAGCCAACTGAGTGATATTGGTTATGACACTACTTTCACTAAAATTGGGTGTCAAATTAGAAGGACGAGTGATCAAGAGGTCATCTTGTCAGGCTATAGAAAAAGAAATGTTTATTGTCTAAATTTTGTGAGTAAGAATAAATATTCTCTTGTGTGCCTAGTTGTAGATGAGAAAGCTTCTCATTGCGTCAAATGGCACAAGAGGCTTGCTCACCTTAACTACAAGACCATTGGTCAACTCTTTAGTAAAGAGTTAGTGAGAAATGATCCTCAAGTCAAGTGCATCAAGGAGGGTGTATGTTCAGCCTGTCCAAAAGGCAAACAGACCAAGACCTCCTTCCACAGTCTTGATACCAAAGACTTAGTGAGGTGTTTGTATCTTCTACATATGGATCTATTTGGTCCTATGTCAGTTCATAGTCTAGGTAGGAAAGTCTATACATTTGTGGTTGTGGATGACTATTCTAGGTTTGCATGGGTTTTCTTCTTGAGGCAGAAATCTGAAACCCCTACTGTCTTCCACAATTTTATTAGGCAAATTCAGAATGAACTTAACAATTCAGTGGTCAAAATCAGAAGTGACCTTGGGACTAAATTTTAGTCTGAATGCATCACAAGATTTTGTGAAGAACTAGGGATTCATCAAGAGTTCTCCTCGCCTAGAACTCCCTAGCAAAATGGTATTGCTGAAAGAATGAATAGAACTCTTATTGAGGCTGGTTGAACACTACTAAGTGACACTTCTCTCCCAGAATATTTCTGGGCTGAGGCAGTAAACACTGCATGTCATCTTCTCAATAGAGCTTCCATCACCAAAAGCCACAAGAAGACACCCTATGAGATTATGAAAGGCAGAAAACCAAATATATCCTATTTTAGGATCTTTGGTAGCAAATGCTATGTACTTAACAATGGCAAGTCTCATTTAACAAAGTTTGATGTCAAATCCCAAGATGGGATATTTGTTGGGTACAACAACAGCAGTAAGGCATGCAGGGTCTACAACTTGACTACTCAAGCTGTAGAAGAATTTGTCCATGTAGTCTTTGATGAATCTAAGCTAATTAACTGTGATCTATTTGGCACCTCTTGTAGCTCTACAGGTTTGAAGGAAAAGATGGACAAGCTAACCATTAGTGAAGACCAACCTGCATGGTAGGATGAAGAAAATGATGGATGCTGTCCAGGGGGAGTACAAGAGCCACAAGCTGATGATGATGAAGACAATGAAGTACAACTTGATGAAGAGATTGGAGAAAATCAAGTTGTGGATAGATTTCCTCCAGTAATAATACATCTAAGGGATCATCCAGCACACCAAATTATTGGTGATCCAAGACATGGTGTACTGACCAGGAGCAAGAACTTGAACAGAGTCCTTTGCTCAATTTTCTTGTCCTAGATGGAAAAAAGAAATTTGAAGAGGCCATACAAGACCCAAATTGGATTGATGACATGCAGGAAGAACTGAATCAATTCAGAAGATGTAAAGTCTGGAAGTTGGTTCCTAAACCAAAGAATCATAATATCATAGGGACAAAGTGAATCTACAGGAACAAGCTAGATGAAAATGGCATTATAGTCAAAAACAAAGCAAGACTGGTAGCAAAAGGCTACAGGAAGTAAGAAGGAATAGACTTTGACCAGACATTTTCCCCAGTGGCAAGGTTGGAAGCAATAAGGTTGTTCATTGCATATGCAGCTTATCAAGGGTTCAAGGTATTTCAAATGGATGTAAAGTCAGCTTTTTTTGAATGGTGACTTAAAAGAGGAAGTTTGTGTTGAACAGCCCTCAGGTTTTGTAGATCCTCTTTATCCTAATTATGTTTATAGGCTTAAGAAATCTCTATATGGATTGAAACAAGCCCCTAAGGCTTAGTATGAAACAATATCTACCTTCCTCATTGAGAATAAATTCTCAAGGGGGAATATAGACAAAACTCTATTCCTAAGGGAATCAAAAGGCAAGATCATCCTAGTCCAGATATATGTTGATGATATTATCTTTGGATCAACTGAAAACAACCTTTGTAGAAAGTTTGCAAAACTTATGCAAGGGAAGTTTGAGATGAGCAGCATGGGTGAGCTGAAATTCTACTTGGGACTCCAAGTTAGACAGACTGATGATGGATTGCCCATATATCAGTCTAAGTTCACCCAAGAGTTAATTAAGAAATATGACATGGAGTCATCCTCCACCATGAGAACTCCAATGGGGTCAAGTATGCCTATAGGCAAAGATGATGCAGAAAAACCTGTAGATGAGTCTTTGTATAGAGGGATAATTGGCTACCTTATTTACTTAACTACTAGTAGACCAGACATCATGTATGCTACATGTGTATGTGCTAGGTATCAAGCTTTCCCAAAAGAATTTCATTATACTGCTGCCAAGAGGATTTTGAGATATCTTAATGAAACACCAAATCTTGGCCTTTGGTACCCTAAGAATAAAGATTTTCTACTAACAGGTTATTCAGATGCAGACTTTGCGGGATGCAAAGAAGATAGGAAAAGAATCACTGGCACGTGTCTGTTCCTAGGTGGAAGATTGGTGCCATGGAGCAGTAAAAAGCAGACAAGTATGGCTATATCCACTGCTGAGTCTGAATATGTAGCTGCGGGTAGTTGCTGTGCTCAGCTGTTATGGATACAACATCAACTTGAAGATTATGGCATCAAGGTAAGTAGAACTCCATTATATTGCCATATCTATTGCTAGAAATCCTATTTCTCATTGCAGAACTAAGCACATAGAAATTAGATTTCATTTCATTAGAAATCATGTTGAAAAGGAAGACATAAGTTTAGAATTTGTCAACACTGATTACCAAATTACTGACATGTTCACCAAACCACTAGATGAAACTAAATTCAATTACTTTAAAATTGAATTAGGCTTGCTCAACTTGGAATAATAATGATAAAAAAAATGACTAAGTAATTCTGTGTCGACACATAAAGATATCTGTGTCGACACTTAGTAGTTGGTGTCGACACATAAGGAAAATTCTGTCGACACATCAAGAAGCTTGTGTCGACACTCAAATTTTTTTGTCGACATAAAGCTCTCCTGACACTTAAATATTGGTGTCGACAAATACAGTTGTCTATGTCGACATGCAGAATTTAGTGTGTACTCTTAAGGTTGTCTGTGTCGACACATCACAAATGGTGTCGACTCATAGTATTTTCATACCTTTAAGTTCTCTATCAAGACTTTAGTAGTCTGTGTCGACACCATCCCAATTGTGTCGACACAATACGCAAATTTCTGCCCACCTTTTGGCCTTCTTTTGGAAATGTATAAATAGGTGGAAACAAGACCTTGTCGACCACGCTTTCAAAATTCTCGCCACCAAACAATTTCTGTCGACAAGACCTTCATCTCTCTTCTCCTCAATCTCTCATCCCAAATGGAGCCAAAGCTGGAAGAGAACATCAACGAGGGTTATGAACTAGTTCGCCATGCGTTTGAGACTGCCACGCCAGAAATCAAAGTCGTGATTACCCTAATCACAGAAAATGGATTGGACTACTTAGTCTCAGAACCTACCTGGATATGGAAGAAGGAGGTTCTTGAATTCTACTTGGCAGCATCAATGGATTCGACAGGCCTGAAAATTAAGTCATCTGTTGAAGGAACAAAGGTCAAACTCACCCAGAAGAGTTTAAGGAAGACACTACAACTTCGCAGGATTAAAGAAGAAGGTGACATCATCTTCCATGATAAGTGATGCTCTCCAATGGTGTGGACTGGATCCCACTACCAAGATTGAGTCATCCATGAATAGGAAGGGAATGAATTCTCAGGGCAAATTTCTTTCTGAAATTATAGGAAAAGTTATTCTGTGCAAATCAGGAAGACATGATAGGATTTCAGCCTATATGTTCAATCTAATGACCAGAATTATATTCAAGGTGAAAATAAATTGGTCTGATGTTGTATTTGACAAGATCAAAGAATGTCTTAAGAAACCTAATCTGGGCAGAATACTAAGCTTATATCTGGCTGTGAATATTCCTGAAGTGATGAATCAGACTGCAGATTCTAAGATTAATCACATGAGGAGAATGGACTTAAGAATACTGTCCAGATGGGATAGAGTATTAACCAAGGATGTTTCAACTCCTCAGAAACAGATATAACAGATTCATAAAAAGAAGAAAATAGCACAACAGACCACTGAATCTTCTAGTGATTTAGAGGAAGAAGTTGTTTTTAGCTCAGATGAAGAAGGAGCAGAAAGGACTAGAAAAAAACCTACTCTAGAAAATGTAACTGATAGTCAGATGTAGGGGGAGCAGGTTCCTGCAAGCAATATCCAACTGAATCAGGTCCAGGAAGAGCATCATCAAGGGGGAGCTAATGAGCTTTCTCCAGTTCCAACTCAACAACTGCCATCACCTTCAAAGGAAGCTCATGTGTCATAGCCAATCGACCAAACAGCTGCATTGGACAGTGAAGCAGCCACTACATCTATACTTGAGGTGATACACGATATAAATCAAGCGGCTCTAGGCACTGAAAATGATGCACTAGATGTGCACATGACTGATATTGATAAACATCACCAAGACAATGTCCCTGAGACCAGGGAAGAATCTTTCGAATTTGAAGGAGGACAATCTGCTGAGAAAGAGCAAACTATTCCTCTAGTTAAAATAAACTAAGAAGTAACATTAGAAGAATTATTTCATGATTTAATAGGAGCAAGAACTGAGGGGGAGCTGCCAAGAATAGAAAAAGAAATGCCCATCATTGCCTCAAGTCCAAAAGACACTGTGGACATAGAGAGTTCATTTGATTCTTCTAAAGATGAGAAAGCCTCCTGGGCTAAGAAGAGAAAAATTGTGGAGCTCAAGCTATAAGAAAGCCTTACAGGCTATTCCACAGACTCCAGCTCCAGTAGTAGACTTCAGTTCACTTCTGGTGCAACTGTAAGTAAAGATGGATGAACAAAGAAATGCACTTGAAAAATATGTTGATGAGAGCAATATGGAATTGCAATTTCAGGTGGCCCAGGAAATCAAATCCATCAGATTTGAAGTAAACCTACACAAAACATAAATGACATAATGCTTTCAAAAGGGGGTCTTCATGTTGTTGTCTACCTGGCCAAACAATAATAGGAGGCAAAGACTAAGATGGATGACATAGCAGTTAAACAAGGCTATGTTCTGGAAAACCAAATTAAAATGAATGACAATCTGACAAAATCCCACAATGTTATTGTAACAGAACTTAAGAATAAAGCAACTGCTTTCACAGAAAGCATGATTAAAGAAAAGTCTGAGTTTGATAAACAACTCAAAGCAGATTTGGCTAATGTTCACACTGCTATTAAAGATTCTCAAAAAGTGATTGTTGATCAACTGTAGAAGTTCAGATCATTCTATAAAGAAGGCACCAATTATCTAGCTTCTAACATCCGATTTCAAAAAGATGATCTCAGAGACCATATTGAAAGAGAAGTCATAAAGGGGGAGAGAGTTTAGTCAATGCAAGCTCTGATCATGCTAAATGGATCACTAATGCTATCAGAGCAACTCTTGGTTATCCACCCCTGTGTGATGATGATAACATTGCTGAATCAGGTATTCAACCGACTTCCAATGAAGGGGTTCAGTAGGAAGTAGCTCAAATTATTTATCCACATGCTGATTTTGAGGGAATTCAATATGCTGTTCAACAAATGTATAGTCCTCCAAAGGAGGTACAAAATGTCAGTATTGAAAAGGTTGAAATGACTGAAGCTACTTTAAAAAGAGAGCAAGAAGCTCAACTTTCTAAGAAAAGGTTTAGAGAGCAGGCTGAATTAAAGCCTGTTTTTGAAAAATGGAGTCCCACCCCCAGAAATATTATTCTCACTGTCTGGCAAGCTGTTAAAGACAATATGCATGATAGAGGCAAGTGGTATTCTGAACAAGAATGGAGCAAATATCAGAAGCGGCAAGATGCCATATATCAGTTCAGAAGAGATCTCTAAGCTGGAAAAATACCTACAAACTCCGTGGAGCCTAGCAAATATTTTCCAAAGCCTTATCATTACTTTGAAAGGCAAACGGTCAAGGCTGAAGAGCTAAAGAAGAAAGATCTGAAAGGAAAGAAGCCAGCTGATGACAGTGAAGCTAATGTACAAGCTAGGATTCAGTCTGGCAAAGGAATTGTTATCAAGGTGCATGATCAATCCTAGAATTAGATGGTCTAGGCTTAGGTCAATGTAAAATTTTGGACAAAATCATTGTTATTCTGAACAAATATTAATCAAATTCCCTGGTTTAGTCTTAATTTGATATTGGATACTTAAAATTTTGTGATGCATGTTTATTATGTTATAACACATTCTGTGATAATATTGATACATGATATAACTGTTTATGGTTACTCTTGTCTTTCGAAATAAATGTTTACATCATAATCTTTGTTTTATTATAAGTGATGTATATCATTGACAAAGGGTTATGACTTCTCCAAATAGGGGGATATTGTTGGGCACATTAGAAAATATGTACCTGATTTGGAGAAGCCTCACCTAACTCAATGATATTCATCAATGTATATTTGATGGGTTGTTGAGTTTTGATGTGCAGGTTAAGGAAATGTAGAAAATTTTCTAAATACAAGTGCCGACACTTGAGAAGGAGATGTGTCGACACCAGAAGCCAGATTGTGTCGATACACAGGACTTGTGTCGACACATAGAAATTCTGTCGATAACAACTGTGTCGACACACAGATATTATGTCGACACACAGGACTTGTATTGACACACACTAGGACTCTGTCAAACATCAACTATGTTGAGACTAGAAGCTATTGTGTCGATACACAGGACTTGTGTTGACACATTCCACAGAAGCTGTGTTGAGAAGATAAAGAAGGGATGAGTAGACATTGCGGGACCTATGTCGACATCATCAAGAATTGTGTCGACACAAGGTGTATTTGTGTCGACACATTTGAAGTTTTATCTCGACACGTTTCTGCTGAGATAGAGTACATTGAGGTATCAAATGTCAAGACTGAAGACTTGACAGTTGTCATAACTAACAAAGATGTTTCATCTGTTAGAACTGTCAGAAGGCCGTTATGAATTGGATCAGCCGGTAACCTCGGATGGGGTCTATATAAAGACATGTTCTATCATCAAATAAAAATCCAACAAGAACAAGAGAAGTCTTCATCTAGAAATCAACAAGTCTCTGGCAGATCCTGAACAAGTCTGCAAGAAGAATTCAAAGCCACATCTGAATAGAAAAAGGAAGTTGGATTGAAGATCATCTCCATCTTCATAAGAAGATCAACCTTACTTTGTTCAGATTCAAGAAGCTTTGAAGAAGCTAAGACAGGTTGGATTTAAAGCAATCAGATCTAATAAGAACCGATCAAGAAGCCTTCACCCCTTTCTCTCTCTACCTGGGTGAAGGATTTATTCTTTTTATAATCATTTTTTTCTGTAGGATATTTTATAGATCTGAGTATAAGAGAGTTATCTCTCTGAGTTGTAAGCCTAAATCTATAAAGGCTGAGGTAGGGCTGAGTGCCTGAGGTAGGGGATTAATTTCTCTAAGTTGTAGGCCTAGTGAAAGAGGTAGAGGTAGGGTTGGATTGCCTGAGTTGTAGGAGTGTGGACTCACTCTGAGGTAGGGTTCTTTGGAAGAATCTGAGTTGTAGCACTTGGTGAAGTGTGAGATGTAGGAAACTTTCAGGGTTCTGATTTGTAAGATCTGAGGATCTGAGAAGAAAGAAGGGAGTTAGGCCGAATCTAGTATACTGCTAGATAGGTCGAAAGGGGGAAAGTGGATGTACCCATCTCTTGGGGAACCACTATAAATCTGTGTGCATTCTGTGTTGGCTGTGTGTTTTTTTAATCTGTATTGTGATAATTGTTGAATAAGTAGTCTAACATAAATATATCCTATCTGCCTTAATAAAAAGGAATTGAACCTATTCACCCCCCCCCCCTCTAGGTGTTTAGGAGATCTTGAAACCAATTCTTTCAATCTCCTTCGATTCCCCTTCGCTTAAGTTCTCCACTTTCATCCTCCAGAAGTTCTCCAAGTCCTTCAGTCTAAAAAGTCCATTCTTATTCTTTTTATAGGTTTTTATAGTCTTCAAGCAAACAGATGTCGGACACGGGTTCCAACACGGCCGTGTCATAGGCCGTGTAGAGTTTAAATGGTGCATCTGGGCATTTTTTTGAAATGAAAAGGCGCGCCAGGTTATGAGTCATGTAATTTGACATGGTTAGTAACACGGCCGTGTGTTCTTCACGGCTACTAGCACAACCGTGTATTTATCATGGCGCCAAGTCTGATCCTTCCCGATAAGGTCACGGGTAGTGATACGGGTGTGTAACTATCCGTGTGTTGCCTAATCCAAGGCCCTTGCCATCAGTCGTCTTGGATCCGTGAACACCTCTGCTTGCCCAAAGACTTTTAGTTCCAAGGACTTGCAATACTTGCATTAAGAATATTAATGAAGAAATAAATAAATAACTTAATAAGGAAAATGAAGGAAAATTTATATTGCGCTATTCTATTCGTGATAATTCAAGTTCTTAACTATTTTCATGCAATTGTAACAAATGGAGGTAGATAATAGTGGACACGATTACAAATATGAAAGCAAAAAGGACTTATACAATAACACTCATCAAATACCCCCAGACTTAAGTGTTTGCTTGTCCATAAGCAAACTAATTCAAACACTTGGGTTAGCAATAATTAATATTTTATTCCGCAATCCGGTTGCTATGAATTCAAAGAGAAATTTGATGTTGTAATTATATAGGAAATAGTATAGCAGACTTTTCTAAATATAACTTTATCTTAAAATTCCTCCCATATATCTCTTAACTATCTTTCACTCTTTCCTAGAAATAAAATTACAATCATCCATAACAAATGTGAGGAGAAAATAACAATCTTAATAGGGTAGGCATTGGTGTTTCAAAACTTAAAATATCAATATTGATAGCCATAAGCTTGCCTTTTCACACCCTCTCCACGTCACTAGTTAGGATTAGCAAGGTTGGATCCTTAAGACTTATATTAGGATGTAACTTTTTGGCATAGGATAAAAGATCATAGGTGGGGTATTCAAAGATATACTCGTTGGTTCTTATCACACCTAGATCACGATTGATGCATATTCATATTTTTTCTCTTATTTATCTTCACCAATAAATAACTTATCAAAGTGCTTTACACCATCTGTTTAAATTTTGCAATTCACAGAGCAAAAGGTGTAAACTCAATGATAGCTGTGCTAATAGATAATGATTTTTAGCCTTGGTGAATTTTAGTAGCGGTGTATCACAAGAAATATAGATTATGTCGAATTGGGTGTGCAAGGGTACAATGTTTAGTGTTTTGGGCTTGCAAGGCTCGAGCTATCCTATGGGAGTCCTAAGTCATTTTTGCCCTAACTAATTAACTTATGTGAATGTTTTGATGATCGCTAGGGGCAAGTTTTAGATACCAAAAGAGTATTCTCCATTTTGATTCCCTAATAAAAAAACTACCAAAATGTTACACTCTTCGACTCGCTTTATTATAGATAATTATATTTTCTAAAATATAGTGATTGTTAGTTAATAATATAGACGACTAATCATAAAAACAAGTTATATAGAGAAAATTAAGATAATAAATTTCTATACATAGTTACTATCAACAAATTTATACACTCAATGAGTCTACTTTAATTCATTTTAATCAGCTTGGGAAAGCAAATTAACTAGTTATAATCTCAAATGATTGAATTAATGAAAGCATAAAAAGAAGCAAAAACAATTTTTATTACGGGATTTAATGAGTCCACGGTTGTTTTTTTTCATGTTTCTTAACAAATTGTAACCATGTACAGTAGTTAAATATTAGAATTTATGAATATACACCCCCAGACTTAAAATTTGCAGTGTCCTCAACGCAACATAAAGGACTTATAATGCAAGTAATTTAAAGAACTGAACATCAATGAAATAGAAGAGCATCAACAGTACAACAGGAGAGCAAATGATAACATATAATGTCTGATGATATACATATCCAAATATAAAATATGATAGAGAAATCAAAAATAAAATGCTGGGTCAGCAGCATCTGAAGGATCGTCAGGGAGGTGAGGGGGGCAGGGAGCTGCCGGTCATGGATGAGAGATCTGTAAGTGATCCATAATCTCAATTATGGCGGCCTCTATCCGCTGCTGTGATTCCTCTATATGCTTTAAGCGCAAGTGAGATCTCGGACTCGTAAATATGACATAAATCACGTGAATACTGAAAGCGCGGTAGAGGATGAGGGGCAGAAGACTCTTCATGATGATGAGTAGACTGGGATGGAGGAATCAGAGGCTCGTTGAGGTCATGGACATCATCATCGGAATCAGAAGCAAACCGAGCTATGTTCCTCGTAATAGAATAAAGAGGTCCACCCTGACCCTGACATACAGTGATGAGGCAGAGGGATCGAAGACTAGCCATGGTGATAGGAACTCTCCGCGCTACCACTGTCATCGAGGGGAGGGAATCAAAGATATTCATGTTCTTCACCATATGAGTGATGTACGGTGCTACACAGATAGACCCAATACGGGAATTGTCAGCTTGATGAAGAATGAAATATGCTAACATATATCCCAAAGTGAATGTGGTATCGCGAAGACATTTTATAGAGGTAAAGAATATCCTGTCTACTCACAATATTAGAGCTTTTGTCACGGCCACTAAATGTATGACTCAGTAGGTGAGGGATGTAATGAAGAGCGGGAGAATGGAACTGAGAGGCCTTAGACCTCTTGGCCTCATATGTGGACAGATCAAAGGCAAGCTGAGAGCAGATATTGTCGGCGTGGTCATGATAGGGGAGATCAAGGTGAAGCTCGGAAAATACAGCACTGTAGAGGAAAGAGTCCTCACCCCCCCCCCTAAATACTGTGTGAACTGCATAAGAGAAAGAGTATAGGTGGCGCCTGCGGCTCGAAATGAAATAAGTCCTTCCTGTGAGTTGGTTGTCTCGGTGAAGGTCGGCCTGAGATTTATGTAGAAAGTGGACATAAACTCAAGCATAAGTTCATTAAATCCCAACTCATCAATATAAAAAAATTGTGCCCACCCCTCTACAGAAACTAACTCTCGTACTTCGACAGCTAAATTGATCTCCTCTAAAATGCTCCAATCGATAGTGCGAATATCCTGAAATTTCTTAGATTGGAGGCGATTAAAGTGATTAACGTGTGCCGGATCCGTAAATGCAAGGTGTGTAGCATCGTTGTGCCCCTCTGTAGATAATGAAAGTTAGGGATAAATCTTAACTTGCACTAGTTAGAGTTATATCTATATTCTCAGAAAAGAAAATCACAGCACAAAAGTAAAGAACAAGAGAAAGCAACACAGAAGACACAAGGATATATAGTGGTTCCCCCTAACTGGGTACATCCACTCTTCTACCACCCTGGTAGGAATCCACTGCAGGTTTTGATCAGGTGAGTGCCACCAATGAGCACTTGATCAGGTGCTCAAAAACCAATCCTCAAGTCTTTTGATCAGGGGACTTGCAGCCAAGAATAACTTTTGAAGGGAGTTAAAGAACCCTTTATACAGTGGGGTGATGAGAGATGATTTTGTCTTCTCTTTCTCAAGTTACAACTGAGAAGACTTAAGTGGATATGATGTTAGCAAAAGGCTCCCCCTCAGATGTTGAATGGTTTAGGATGATGGAGCTTTGCTTCAGGGTGAGTAGGCCTTCAGATTGATGATGTATCCAGCAAGCTTCTTAGACTGATATTTATTGTATGTCTCTTGAGAAGCCTGGAGCAGATGAAGAACTCTGTGAGTATTTAGATTGATGCAGAGTTCTTACTTTTCTGTAAAATGGAAAGCCTTCACTGTGTGTCTATTCTCTGTCTGTTCTCTGGTACTCTGTGTTTTATGTTATTCTCCTCTCTGTCACTCCTTCATCTTCTCTGTCGAATTCAAACATTTGAATTCATTTATCTTGAAGGCGGCAGAAACATTCCCGAGAATGGTAATTGTTTTGGGAATCAATTAGCAATAAATTCTGATTTAATCCATAATTAATGCAGCCTCCAAACGGCTATATTCATAAGAATATATAGCATTAAATCTGATAGTTGTAATCTCCTTTAATTAAGCCTTAATTAATTCTGCCAACTGTAACTGATTGCACAGAATTTGTCGACCGGAGCTTGCAGATCGTCGAGCTCAGTTTCTTATTTTGTCGAGCTATCTTGAGTTCAGCGATCGTCGAACTGAGCTTGGAGTTCATCGATCTAAGTCAACTGTTCTTCTTTAGCTTCTAGTGTAGATACAACTTCTGTGGAATATGTCGACACAAGTCCTGTGTGTCGACACAATGACTTCTGGTGTTGACACAGTTGATGTCGACAGATGTTCTGTGTGTCGACATAAGTCCTGTGTGTTGACACAATCTGGCTTCTGGTGTCGACACAAGTTGATGTCCACAGATGTTCTGTTGTGTCGAAAGATGTTCTGTTGTGTCGATACAAGTCTTGTGTGTCGACACAATCTGGCTTCTGGTGTCGACACAGTTGGTGTCGACAGATGTTCTGTGTGTCGACACAAGTCATGTGTGTCGACACAATCTGGCTTCTGGTGTCGACACAAGTTGATGTTGATTCTAAGGACTTGGCCTAGACTGTAGGACACAACCATGACCCTGGATATACATGATGGGTCAATCTAAACAAACCTAATATTGATCCTTGCCCAATCAGAACTAGGGTTCCAACAATCTCCCCCTATTTGGGTGAGGACGCTACTTACATAAAAACAAATAAAAATGCAAAGCAAAAACAATCTTCCTGATTTATAAGAATTTTTAGCAGATGCACATGGGTGCTTTTAAAATAAAATAAATAAAATAAAGTTATTCTGAATCCTTCCAAGCAATCAAATAATATCCTGGAGGGCCCAACCGGATCAGGGTAGGTCCTCATCCTCAGGAAGCAGCCAGCAGAGATACTACTCTTCAGGCAAGCAGCACCAACCTTAACAGTAGCAGCATTAACAACAGCTGCAACAATAACTCCCTAACCATCAAAAAGCTGAAAGCCCCAGAGACCTGCTTCCCCACCTGTACAATATGAAGATCCTGAAACAGCAACAACAGCTAAGATGGCCAGGTTCCAAGAACTGGTTGGACTTTAAATGATCAACAATGCAGTTCCACCACCTGAGTGGACTGAGGCCCAGAAGAAGGCTAAAATTGGTGATGCCAAGGCCATGAATATTCTGGACCAAACAATGTCAGATGATATCTTTCAAAAAGTGGCTGAATGCACATCAGCCAAAGCCATCTGGGATTCCCTCAATCAAATGGTGGTTGGGTCTGCTGATGAAAGAAAAGATAGAAGGTCCAATCTCATATCACAATATGAGAACTTCAAGAAAGAAGAAGCTGAATCAGTTGCAGAGATGTACAGTAGGTGGAGCTCAATCATTAATGAGCTGAAAACCTTGGACAATGACATCACCCTTACAGAGGTGAATGATAAAATCCTTATATGCTTTCCAAGCTCATGGGATTCAAGTATCTGGCCCATCAAGGAGGCCAGGAGCCTGAATGAGATTTCCACTGAATCTCTTTTAGGAAAGCTAAAGTCCTATGAGCAGCTTATCAAATCCAGAGATGCAGCTGAGCAAAGAACACCTCCACCAGCAAGGAAGGAGCACAGTATTGCATTCAAAGCTTCTGAAGAAACTGAGACTCCAACAATGAATGAAGAACTTATGTCTCTCTTTGCCAAGAGGTTCTACAAGATGGCAAGGAAAGACTTCAGAAGAAAGTCATCTAGGGTGGATGACAAACCAAGGTATGATAAAACCCCCACTAAAGAAGTGGTCTACTTTGGTTCTAGGAAACCTGGACACTTCATCTCAGAGTGTCCAGAAAATCAAAATAAGGATAAGAGAAGAGAGAAGGATACCAGAAGACAACACAGCTCAAGACATTCCTCCAGCAGATACAAGAAGAAGGAGAAAGGATTTGTAGCTGAATCCTTGAGTGAAACTAAAGATGAATCAACATCCTCCAGCTCCAGTGAATAAGAAGAAGAGGCAAGGGCCAAAGAAGTCTGTCTCATGACAATTGATGCTTCCAAAACTCATTCAGATGAAGAAGAGTCAAACAGTGAAGAAGCTTCAGAATCTGAGGCTGACCAGGTATTTTCTGCATTTGACTATAATTCTGAATCATTCAAATCTGAATTTAAAATCATGTGCATAAATCTAATAAATTCAGAAAAAGAAATTAAAACACCTAGGGAAAAACTAGGAAATCAAGAGATACTGACATCTGAAAACACTCGGTTAAAGGAAAAATTAAATCTAGCAAATGAACAGATTAACTCTTTAAAAACTGAACTATGTGAGACTAAACAACTTGAGGAATCTCTCAATGGGAGAAGCCTCAAGATGATGGACATTACAAACACTGTAAATGCCAGACTGAATGGCAAGCTTGGCTTGGGTGCTTCATCAAGTTTGCTCCCCATTCTCAAGAAGAATATTTTGTCAACCCCCATCAAGTTTGTTTCTGCTAAAGGAAAAGAGATAATAACTAATAAACAAATCACAGAAGAAATGCCAAACCTTAAAAATCAAAATAACAGAAACCAGAAAATACGAAAAACAAAGTTCAGCAGATTTCGTCGAGCTCATATCGATGAAATGTGGCTAGTTCGTCGAACCCTAGTCGACGAACTCTGAACGCAAACTTAAGCTATAATTATTCGTCTAACTGCGATCGACGAACTTTGTATGGTTCGTCGAGCAGAGATCGATGAATGTGGGGCATAGAAAATGAACATGTTCATTCTCTAGGCAGAGATCGACGATCTCATCCCAATTCGTCGAACTCTGGTCGACGAACTCACAACAATTTGTCGAACCCAGAAAGACTTAACAAAAATTATAACTATAACAGCAACTCTAATAAACCTAGGAAACCATTTAATGCATTAGTTGATTGGATAATTCCACCTAGAAGATATCACCCACTAGGATACAAATTTCAACCAGAGTTTTCTATGATATCCAGTTTTTCTTACTAGTAATATAAAGAACCCAAGGTAACCTGGGTCAAGAACAACTAAATTTTGTTACTACAGGAAAAGGGTTGTTCAGTGATTAATCGAACCTGGTACCTGGACAGTGATTGCTCCAAACACATGACTGGTAGCAAGGACAACCTAATCAACTATAAGTCCAAGCTGGTGCCAAAGGTAATCTTTGGTGATTCAAAGTGTGGCCAGTCAAAAGGTTATGGAGAAGTGAAAATTGGAGCTGTCACCTTCAAGAAAGTGATATATGTCAGAGGACTCAAACGTAACCTCATCTCCATAATTCAATTATGTGATGAAGGTTATCAGGTACACTTTAACTCAACCTCCTGCACTATCTCTAATAAAGAAAAACAAATTATTTTAATTGGAAATAGATAATGCAACATCTACTTAGTTAATTTCTACTCTGCCAATTCAGATATCTGCCTACTCAACATAATTAGTACTCAGAATGAATTATGGCATAAAAGGCTAGGTCATGTTAATATGAAAAATATTGCTAGGCTATCAAAAGGCAACCTTGTGAGAGGCTTACCTTCTGGCCCCTACAAGAAGGAAGGTCACTGCAGGGCTTGTCAACTAGGCAAGCAAACTAAAACTAGGTTTAAGTCAGTTAATAAAAATGATTCACCAAGGATTTTGTATTTGCTACACATGGATCTCTTTGGACCCATTGTTGTGCAAAGCCTAGGAGGGAAATCCTGCACTCTAGTTGTTGTAGATGACTTCTCAAGGTTCACTTGAGTGTCCTTTCTGAGATCTAAGTCAGATACCTTTAAAGTTCTTACAGATTTTCTCAGGACCATACAGATTGAGTACTCTACTAATGTTGCATTGATCAGAAGTGATCATGGTACAGAGTTTGAGTCTCTTCTTATGCATGAGTTCTGTGAGAAGGAAGGTATCAGGCACTGCTTCTCTGCTCCTTGAACTCCCCAACAAAATGGGGTAGCTGAAAGGAAAAATAATACCTTAATTGAAGCTGCAGGAACATTACTTGCAGATGCTTACATGCCACTAACCTTTTGGGCAGAGGCTATAAGCAAAACAAACTATGTCCTGAACAGGAGCTTGATACATAAACTGAAGAATAGGACTCCCTATGAATTACTTAAAGGAAAGAAACATAAAATCAACTATTTAAAAGTATTTGGACGTATATGCTATATACATAATAACAACAAGAAATACATTAGAAAGTTTGAAGCTAAGGCTGAAGAGGGAATCTTTCTAGGATATTCCCAAGTAAGCAAAGCATATAGGGTATTCAATAAATCATCTTTAAAAATAGAATAATCTATTCATGTTACTTTTGATGAGGCTAATATGTCTTACAAGGAGAAAGAGATTTCTACCAGCAATCCCTTGCAGGTACCTCACTTGTGTGAGAACTTAGATGGATTAAGCCTCACCCAAGAGGCTCCAACACATCCTTCTCCACAAGATGAAGAAGAAAGTGAAGAAGAAAGAACTGAAGTGACTGAAACTCATCCAACAACAAACTCAATTCCACAAGAGGAATTAATTCAAAATACTATTGCTGAACCAACTCCACCAACTAACTTTGTCACACTCAGGGTTTACCCTGGATCCCAAGTAATTGGAGACATGTCAGTAGGTGTATAGACAAGGTATCAACTCAACCAAGACTTGATGCATGCCTGTTTTCTCTCTCAGGTTGAACCTCAATCTATACATGAAGTTGAGCAGGATCCCCACTAGATCATTACTATGCAAGAGGAACTAAATCAATTTGAGAGATGTAGAGTTTGGGATTTGGTTCCAAGACCCCAAGACTACCCAGTCATTGGAACCAAATGGGTATACAAAAATAAACTAGATGCCCAAGGTAAAATTGTGAGGAACAAGGCTAGGCTTGTTGCTCAAGGATACATACAAGAAGAAGGGATAGATTATGATCAGACCTTTGCACAAGTTGCAAGGTTAGAGGCCATCAGAATTTTTCTGGCCTATGCTGCCTATAAGAAATTCAAGGTGTATCAGATGGATGTGAAGAGTGCATTTCTGAATGGAGTACTTAAAGAAGAGGTTTATGTTGAACAACCTTCAGGTTTTGTCTCTCCAACTCATCCTTATCATGTTTTTAAATTGCATAAAGCTCTTTATGGTCAGAAGCAAGCTCCAAGAGCCTGGTATGAGACCCTAGCAAGCTTTTCGATAGAGCATAAATTCATTATAGGAATAGTAGATAAAACACTTTTCACTAGACATCATAAGGATCAAACCTTATTAGTACAAATATATGTGAATGACATCATATTTGGGTCTACTTATTCCAAATTATGCAAGAGGTTCTCTAACCTCATGCATTCAAAATTTTAAATGAGTAGCATGGGTGAGCTCTCCTACTTCCTTGGTCTCCAAGTGAAGAAGCTCCCTGATGGCATCTTCATCTGCCAAGTTAAATATGCTAAAGAGCTTATAAGGAAGTTTGGGATGGCTGATGCCTCAGCAAAGAAAACACCCATGGCTACAAATGCTGTAATAGACTCTGATGCACATGGGAAACCTATGGATCAAAAACTATATAGGGGCATTGTTGGGTCCCTACTATACCTTACAGCAAGCAGACCTGATATTATGTTTTCAACATGCCTTTGTGCTAGGTTCCAGGTGAACCCTAAAGAATATCACCTAATTTTCTTAAAAAGAATTTTGAGATATATAAAGAGTTGTCCTAGTCTAGGCCCATGGTATCCTACTGAGTCAGAATTTGATTTAACTGGAAATTCAGACGTTGACATTGCAAGATGCAGGGTGGACAGAAAAAGCACCTCAGGAACTTGCTAGTTCCTTGGGATGAGATTAGTGTCTTGGTTTTGTAAGAAACAATCATCTGTGTCTACATCAACAACTGAAGCAGAATATATAGCTGCTGGCAGTTACTGTTCCCAGATGTTGTGGATCCAAAATCAACTCCTAGACTATGTTCTCAACTTAAATAATTCAACTCTATTTTGTGATAACACAAGTGCTATAGCCACAGCACAAAATCCAGTTCATCATAGTAGGACCAAGCATAGAGATATTAGGCATCATTTCATTAGAGAGTGTGTAGACAAAAACAAAGTTAATCTTGTCTATATATACACTGATTTACAAAGAGCTGATATATTCACCAAACCTTCGGATGAGAGAAATCACTTGTTCTTTATAAATCAGCTTGGAATGATCAATGAAGAAGACTTAGTTTAGTTTTTGTCTGCACTCGACGAATTTTTCACAGTTCGTCGAACGGAGTTCGACGATCTTTTAAAAGTTCTTGAGATATTCGTCAAACGGAGATCAACGAACACTCTATGAGTGAACCAATTTTCGTCGACCCGAGATCGACGAATCTAATTCAGAAAACTTTCGTCGAACGGAGCTCAACGAAATGTCTTCAAATCTTCAGACTGAGCTCGACGAATTGTTTAACTCTAAATTATTTCGTCGACCTCAGATTGAAGAATTTTTTTAATTTTCGTGGAACGGAGTTTGTCGATTCATATTCTGGAAAACCCTATATCTAGGTTTTCTTCGACCTCCATCCTGCACCTTCAAATTCCTTTGCACTTGATCGTCGTTTTTCTCTTACAGGTACTCAAATGGAGATTCCAGCTGGAACCCTTATAGCAATGAAATTCGATACTGGATTCGATGTGGATTTCGACACCTTCCAACATTCTGACCCCATCTTCCTGGACATCCTACAACTTCTTGAAGATCAGAAATTGAAAACTCTACTCTCCACCAGGATAAAGATCTCTGGTACATAAATCAGGGAATTGGTATATACTTCTTCTGCAACAAATGATAACACCATGAGTGGCATAATCGTGGGAAATGCCATTTCTCTCACTCCCGCCATTTTAACAGAAATATTTGACTTAAGTAATGGTGAAGTGGATTTAGACATGGATATTGATGAGTATGATGATATGCTTAGTCAAATGGATTATTCTGGACAAACCCCAAACAAATTGTTAAAGAAACATCTGTCTGCAAAGTTTAAATTCTTAGCAGATATAGTAGGGAAAGTCTTGTTGGGCAAGCACATTGCACACGACTATATAACCAGGCACCAATTTCTTGTTATGTGTGCAGTGGTGAACAAGAAAAGGGTGAACTGGGCACAGATCTTGTTTGATCTGATAAAGAAGAAGAATAATAAAAAGGAAGTCTATTTTGGAAGAACCTTAGGGATCTTCCTCAAAGAAAAGGCTGCTGAATCCCTGGTCTCCCAGAACATATTCATAAATGCTAGCAAGAGGCTAACTTGTGCTCTTTTTGGCAAGTGGGAGAGGACCATCACAAAGCCCTCCAAGGCTTCCTCTTCCATAAGAGCTTCTGAAAGTACAAGGGCTAATCCATCCACTTCCCACCCTTCTGAAGAGATCCCCCCTACACCATCATCTTCCACCATTCCTCCTCTCCAACAAACACAACAACAACCTCAACAACAACCGCAACAACCTGCTCATGTTCCTACTCTAGCTACATCTCCTGCCACGTCTCAACCAATAGATCATACTGACATCCCCTCTTCCCCCATTCAGGAATCTCAACAACTCTCTCCATCTAAATCACCACAACCAACACCACCTCAGTCCCCCCATGATACCCATATTCCTTCACCACCTTCATCTCCCTTACCTCCCCATCTAGCCAACATCCCAATATTCAATCTACTCTCCACCCCTCTCAACACTCCTTCTGCATAAGATACACACATGCAAGATGTTATCACTCCTACTCCACCATCAACTTCCATTCCTCCATCTATTTCCCCTCAAACACCTTCCATTCCACCATCTGAAAATCTACCCTTGGACACCTCCACCATTTCATCTCTTATTTCCCTACTTACTCCCCTCCTAAAAATCTTATAGCATAGGCTATTTCACCTCTTGCTACTTCTATATCTTCCCTTGCTGCTCAAATAAATGCCCTCTCTGCTGCCCCCTCTTCAGTTAGGGGCCTGGCTCCAGTTAGCACTGAAACCAGGCAGGGGGAGATACTTGATGAAGAAGCTGCAGTAGTAATAGTTCCAGCAGATGCAGTAACAACAACAGCAGATGATGCAGATTTATTTCCAGCAGATGATGAAGATTTATTTGATTTTATTCATTTTATTGAAACTGACATGGACATAGATGAGTCAGTAACAGAAGAAATAATTACTGTTGGTGATTTCATTATTAATCCCAAAGTAGATTTCATAAATCTTTTGAGAATTTTTTTATACAGCTTATTTGAGCTTTCCTCCAGCTGACAGTACTAAGCCATCTTTGGCTATTATTCCTTATTCCTCTCCAATAAGTCCTAAAGTTGCCAAGAACCTCAAAGACATTTTTGCTGCTCCAAAGACTACAGTCATTCCATCTCCACCTAAGGCTGATTCAGTCTGTGTCTCATCCCCTCCAGAAACCATTTCTGCTCCAGCTCTAGTTGCAGCTCCTCCTTCAGCTCCCTCTCAGGCAGATAAACCTTTGATTTCTGCAGAGGTTCTCAAAGCACTGGATTCACTATATGACAATCCTCGGGATTCAGATGATGATGATGATGAAGATGAGGACTCAGATGAAGATCCCAAGAAAAGGAAAGTTTCTAAGAAGAGGAAAGCACCTCCACCTCCTACTCCAAAGCCCAATCCAGAAAATGACACCCCTTACTATATCCTCCAGAAAATCACTCCTTATAAGGGAATGCCTGCTTGGATGTGGTTATCTAAAAATGAACAAAAATAAAGAAAGAGAAGCAGAAGATATTCTCCACCTCCACAAAGATTCAGGAAGGATCCTCCTCTACCTCCTCCTCCAGCTGCTGGTGCTTCAAGCACAACATCTCAAAGGACTACTCAGTTTCAAACTTATAAAAGGCTGGGCCATGTGATGTTGATTCTAAGGACTTGGCCTACACTATAGGACATAACCATGACCCTGACTATACATGATGTGTCAATCTAAACAAACCTAATTATGATCCTTGCCCAAATTAGAACTAGGGTTCCAAGAATCTCCCCCTATTTGGGTGAGGACACTATTTACATAAAAACAAATAAAAATGAAAATAAAAAACAATCTGACTGATTTATAAGAATTTTCAGCAGATGTACATGGATGCTTTTAAAATAAAATAAATAAAATAAAGTTATTTCTGCATCCTTCCAAGCAATCAAATAATCTCCCCCTAATAACTTTTCCTTGAACACTTTCCTTGCCCCTAATCTGAGTAGACTTTATAATCTATTAGAATAAACAGTGTCTCTCTACTGTTGTAGCCTTTCAAACAATCTCTAACTATACAGCCACTGATGTATCTTTTGTGTTGGCTGAGACTATAGCTTTTGATTAATATCAAATACCACTGTTCCCCTGTGGTAAGATAAGTATTTTCATGTAAAGAGATGTTAGAAGTTCTGGTCCCAAATTATCTTGGGTCCTATTTTTCTTTCACAATAATAATTTGAAATGAAAGAGCATACTGGTTTATCCTTGTATCCAAGTGGATGATATTTCCTAGGAGGGATTATCCACTCACTAAAAGGATTTGTAAAATGTTGATTATGATTTTGAAATAAGTAAAAATTTCTGCTCTGAAATTTTGAGTTCGACGAATTAAGGTCATTTCGTCGAACTGAGTTCGACGAATGGTATTGAGATCATCAATCTCTGCTCAGAGAACAATGGAAATTGTTTTCTCTGTTCCATTTTCATCGACCTCTGTTCGACGAAACATATTTATTTCGATGAGCATAGATTTCTAACCTGTTAAGATTGAAATCTTTGTTCATAGTTCGTCGAGCTTTGTTCGACGAATGGTGTTGTTTTTGTCGAGCTCGGTTCGACGAATTATGTTGAACAAATATTTACTGAAGATTTTTAGTTTGATTTGGTAAAACTTCAGTTATTTTGTCTATGTTCTCTAACTTTTCTTTTTCTTTAATTGATTCTAAATAACTTATTTGTTCAAGAGCATTCTTCAAATCTTCTTTGAGTTTTGTATTTTCAGAAGATACATTATTTAGTTTCTCTCTGAGAAGTTTTATTTCCTTCTCAAATTGAATTAAGTCTTCACACAATAATTTGAAATCAGTTTTAAATTTTTCTAATGAAAGATCAAGGGTAGAGATTACCTGATCTTCTTCTGTTTTACATTCAGATTCTTCTTCAGAGTCTGATTCTTCATCAGGATTGTTGTAGGAGGCATTTATTGCAATTAGGCAAAATTCTTTTGCTCTTGACTCTTCTTCATCATCAGTTTTACATGATGAAGCTTCAGAGTTACTCCAAGTTTCAGCTTCACAGTTTCTTTCTTTAGCTGATCCTGCAACCATTGCTGTGAGGGAGTCCCACATATCTTTTGTAGATGAACATTCAGCAACTTCATGAAAAATGTCATCAGACATTGATTGTGCAAGAATGTTCATTGCTTATGCATCAGCAATCTTCAGCCTTTTCTGGGCTTCTATCCATTGATGTGATGGAACATCAGTGATGCTTATTGTTTCCACTAATTGATAAGGACCTGTCAATATGGAATTAAAAATATTTTCATCAATGGAGTTCATTTAAAACCTAATCCTTGTCTTCCACAGTGCAAGCTTATCAAGATTGCACATAGGAGGTCTGGTGTTTGAACAATCTTCATTTTGTTCCATGATAAACTCTAAAGATGTATAAAATTTATCAGATCATTTTGGTTCAGGTGTTAGCCTGTACAACCAAGAAAACCTCCTCTAATACCAATTGAAAGATTTGGATAGATCTTAACTTGCACTAGTTAGAGTTATATCTATATTCTAAGAAAAGAAAATCACAGCACAAAAAAGAACAAGAGCAAGAAACACAGAAGACACAAGGATATATAGTGGTTCCCCCTAACTGGGTACATCCACTCTTCTACCACCCTGGTAAGAATCCACTGCAGGTTTTGATCAGGTGACTACCACCAATGAACTTTTGATCAGGTGCTCAAAAACCAATCCTCAAGTCTTTTGATTAGGAGACTTGCAACCAAGAATAACTTTTGAAGGAAGTTAAATAACCCTTTATACAGTGGGTTGATGAGAGATAATTTTGTCTTCACTTTCTCAAGTTACAACTTAGAAGACTTAAGTGGATATGATGTTAGAAAAAGGCTCCCCCTGAGATATTGAATGTTTCAGGAAGATGGAGCTTTGCTTCAGGGTGAGTAGGACTTCAGATTGATGATGTCTGCAGTAAGCTTCTTAAACTGATATTGATTGTGTGTCTCTTGAGAAGCCTCGAGCAGATGAAGAACTCTGTCAGTATATAGATTGATGCAGAGTTCCTCCTTTTCTGTAAAATGGAAAGCCTTCACTATGTGTCTATTCTCTATCTATTCTCTGATACTCTGTGTTTCTTGTTATTCTCCTCTCTGTCGAATTCAAATATTTGAATTCATTTATCTTGAAGATGGCTGAATCATTCTGAGAATGGTAATTATTTTGGGAATCAATTAGCATTAAATTCTGATTTAATCCATAATAATTGCAGCCTCCAAACAGCTATATTCATAAGAATATATAGCATTAATTCTGATAGCTGTAATCGCCTTTAATTAAGCCTTAATTAATTCTGCCAGCTGTAAATAAATAGGCCTGAAATATCTGAACTGAATTCGTCGACCTGAGCTTAGAGTTCGTTGAGCTGAGTCAACAGTTCTTCTTTAGCTTCTGGTGTGAACACAACTTCTGTGGAATGTGTCTACATAAGTCCTGTGTGTCGACATAATTGATGTCGACAGATGTTCTGGGTGTCAACACAACTTCTGTGGAATGTATCGACACAAGTCATGTGTGTCGACACAATGGTTTCTGGTGTCGACACAGTTGATGTCGACAGATGTTCTGTGTGTTGACACAAGTTCTGTGTGTCGACACAATCTAGCTTCTGGTGTCGACACAGTTGATGTCGACAGATGTTTTGTGTGTCGACACAAGTCTTGTGTCGACACAATCTGTCTTTTATTATAGACACAGTTGGTGTTGACAGATGTTCTGTGTGTCGACACAAGTCCTGTGTGTCGACATAATTTGGCTTCTGGTGTCGACACAATCTGGCTTGAGTCTTTGGCAGTCTGTTGAAGGCTGGTCCATGTGATGTTGATTCTAAGGACTTGGCCTAGACTCTAAGACACAACCATGGCCCTGGCTATACATGATGGGTCAATCTAAACAAACCTAATAGTGATCCCTGCCCAAAACAGAACTATGGTTCCAACAGATAATGTAGTGAGATTCGAATGACGAAAGCGTCCTACTTGAGATCATTCCGTCGACATGATCTGTAGAGGAAGAATGGGGAAGAGAAATGAGAAGAGGAATAAAATTTAGAAGAAGGAGAGAATGAAGATGAAGAAGATTTAGAACTAAAATTTAGAAGATTAAGAAAGAGAAGAATAACAAGAGAATGAAGCAGAAGAAGGAGAAAATGAAGAAAATAGGAATTGAAAAAGAAGAAAATGACAGAAATTTTACCTAGGCAAGTAGATCGATATTAGAGGAGACGAATCTATGAAGTTTGAAGGCAAAGATTTTCCAACTGAGTTCGTGGCGTGAAGGAGTACTGGAAGCTAGGGATTTAACTAGGGATTGGATAGGAGGAAGATGAGAACCGGTAGCACACAGCCTTATATAATATGTTGAACACGGGTTGTCATACGGGCGTGTGTGTACCCATGTTTACTAAAATAAAACCGCTCAGTACACGGGTTTCAAGATGACGTGTGCTCAAACTGATGGGAAAGGAGTGTGCCAGGCAAACATGGTCAACAACACGGGTGTGTGTGGACCCGTGTGGTGAAACTCATGGGGAAACATTGAGGCGAACACGGCCTATCACACGAGCAAGTGTGAAACTCGTGTCCTTCATGGGTACATCATCGTCGAACTCATTACCCTGCATGCTTTAGTCGAACTCCAACACAGGTGCACACACGGCTGGGTAGCTACCCATGTGCTGCATCGTCGAACTCACTTACTTACACGGCTCTTTCGTCAAACTCCTAATGGGCTTGTTTGCGTCGAACTCTGACACGGCCAAAAATACAGGTGGGAGTCCACCCGTGTCCTGCTCGGTCAACTTCATTGTATCGTCGAGCTCATTTGACATGGCTTCATACACACGGTTGGGTGGTTACCCGTATGCTGCTCTGGATGAATATGAGGTAAATGGAGTGCACCACGGCCAAGAACATGGGTCGGTGTCCACCCATGTGGTGCTCCAGAAAATTAATTTCCATGAATGCGTCTTGGAACACGGGCGAATGCAAACCCGTGTGCTCCTTGAAATCGAATTACTTTCTGAGTGATTTTATCATGATTTTTATACTTAAATTCAACTAAAGTTTAACTTATGATAATGAAAACTTAGAAAATCTAATGAATTACACTTAATTTATGTCTAGTTGGAGTCAAAATTCCTGGCTAGTAAAATCTTGAGAAAACTCTCCATAATAATGTTTTAACCGGTGCCCATTGACTTTAAAATCTCCCTTCTCAGGGTGGGTTAGTTCAATGGTGCCATAAGGAAAAACCTCTTTGACTTGGAAAGGTCCGGACCACTTAGACCTTAACTTGCCTGGGAATAATCTAAGATGGGAATTGTAAAGGAGGACTTGGTCACCTTTTTGGAATGTCTTCATTTTTCGAAGGTGATGGTCATGGAACAATTTAGTCTTCTCCTTATTTATTCGAGAATTCTCATAAGCCATGGTTCTCCACTCTTCTAATTTGTTAAGTTGAAGTTTTCTTTTCTCCCCTATAGAATTTGTGTCAAAATTCAAAGAGCGTATTGCCTAATATGATTTTTGTTCTAATTCTATAGACAGGTGACATGATTTACCATAAACTAGTCTAAAGGGAGTGGTCCCTATGGGTGTTTTGTAAGCTGTCCTATATGCCCACAAACAATCATTTAGATTCTTAGACCATTATTTCCTATTCCCTTCTATAGACTTTTCTATGAATCTCTTATGTTCTCTAATTGAAACTTCAACCTGACCACTAGTTTGTGGATGATAAGGAGTTGTTATCCTATGTGTGACCCCATATTTTTATAATACTTTATCTAACTATAGATTACAAAAGTGTGTACCCTTATCGCTAATAAGCGCACGTGGTGTGCCAAATCGTGTGAATAAGGATTTCAGAAATTGAATTACTACTCTACTATCATTAGTAGGAAAAGTTTGCGCCTATACCAACTTTGATGCATAATCTAAAGCTATCAAAATATATTTGTTCCCGTAAGAAAGTGGAAATGTTCCCATAAAGTCAATCCCCCACACATCAAACACATCACATTCAAGGATAAATGTTTGTGGCATTTCATGTAATTTAGAGATGTTAGTTGATTTTTGACAAGAATCACATGAAAGTATATATCGTTGGGCATCCCTGAATAGAAGGGGCCAATAAAAACCAGAATCAAGAACCTTTTTAGCTGAGCGGTTTGCTCCAAAGTGACCAACTGTAGGGCCTGAATGACACTACTCGAAGATTTTCCAGCCCTCCTTCACTGATACACATCTACGTATAGTGGAATCTTCACATATCCAAAAAAGATAGGGGTCCTCCCAAAAGTAATATTTCAAGTCAGAGAAAAATTTCTTTTTCGGCTGATATGAAAACTCTTTTGGACTGACCTTAGCCACAACATAGTTTGCATAGTCGGTAAACCACGGATAATCAATATTTATATCTATAGATAATGCAAACAGTGATTCCTCCGAAAATGTATCACTAATCTCAGACTCATTTAACATTGTTCTTAGTGGATGTTCTAAACGTGAGAGATGATATGCCGCTAATTTTTCTGCTCCACGTTTATCCCTAATTTCCAAATCAAATTCTTGCAATAAAAGAACCCGAAGGATTAAACAAGGCTTTGCTTTCGCTTTGGCAAGTAAATATCTTAGGGCAGAGTGATCTGTGTATACTAGCACCTTAGATAATGTTAAATAAGATCTAAATTTATCGAAGGAAAATACCACTGGTAGGAGTTATTTTTCCGTAGTTCTATAGTTCTACTGTGCTTTATTAAGTGTTTTGCTAGCATAGTATATAGTTGAATGTGTTTGTTTTGGCGTTGTCCTAAAACAGCTCCTACCGAAAAACTGCTAGCGTCACACATGATCTCGAAAGTATGATAAAAATCAGGTGCGATCATAATAGGAGAATTAATTAATCTTCCTTTCAAGAACTCAAAGGCTTGCAGACACTCTTGATCAAAATAAAATGTGTCTTTTTCTAAAAGCCTAGTAAGTGGTTTAGATATTTTAGAGAAGTCTTTAATGAACCGGGGATAGAATCCGACATGACTTAAAAAGCTTCTCACTACCTTAACGGAGGTTGGTGGTGGCAACGTTTCTGTGGTTTCAATCTTCGCTCTATCTACTTGAATTCCTTGGCTTGAGATCTTATGGCCAAGTACTAACCCTTCTTGCACCATGAAATGGCACTTCTCCCAACTAAGTACTAGATTTGTTTCCTCACACCTCCTCAGAACTTTTTCCAAATTCTTCACACACAAATTAAAAGAATAACCAAACACAGAGAAATCATGCATAAACACTTCCATAATATCGTCAACATACTCATTAAATATAGCTAACATGCACCTTTGGAAAGTTGCATGTGCATTACATAAACCAAATGGCATACGCCTATATGAAAAGGTACCAAATTGGCAAGTGAATGTTGTCATGTCCCGGTCTTTTGGTGCTATAGGGATTTGGAAATATCTAGAAAGTCCATCTAGAAAACAATAATAAGAATGGCCTGATAAAAGTTCTAATATTTAATCAATGAATGGTAGAGGGAAGTGGTTTTTCCTAGTAACATCATTTAACTTTCGATAATCAATACAGACATGCCAACTTGTTACTGTTCACATTGGAATCAATTCATTCTTATCATTTGCAACTACCATTAAACCACCCTTCTTAGGAATGACTTGTACATGACTAACCCATGAACTATCTAAAATAGGGTATATCATTCCAACATCTAACAACTTAGCAATCTCAGCTTTCACTACCTCTTTTATATTTGGATTTAGCCTACGTGGCGGTTATATAGAAAGCTTATAGTTTTCTTCCAAAAGGATCTTGTGGGTGCAGAAACTAGGGTTGATGTCAGTTATATCAGTTATTTGCCATGCTATAGCACATTTATACTTCCATAGCACAATTGTTAACCTTTGTTTTTCTATTTCAGAAAGATCAGAAAAATAATAATTGGGTAAGTAGAATCAGATCCTAAGAATGCATACTCAAGATGATCCGGTATTTTCTAAGTTCTACTATCGGTGGATCCTTAGTATTATTCTTAAGAACTTCAAGATCTCCTTGTATAATCAAACTATTCTCAAACTTCCTATTCACCGAAACGGAGTTATCTAGATAATATAAATGCTTGACAATATCTTGATTTTTGTATTCTTCTAGATAACTGTTAGTGATGCAAATCTCTAAAGTGTCCATATAATATAATTCAGAATTCGAACAATTCATAATATTATTAACACCATGGCAAAAGTAGCAACGATCATCATTATTCAAAGATTATTTTATTGTATTGCCAATTTGAAAAGTAACTTCATCCTCCCCTACTCGCAAAAATAATATAACATTAAAAACGTCAAAAAGAGCTCTAGATGTGGCTAAGAACGGACGACCTAGTATGAGTGGCACTTCTACATTTTTGTCCATATCTAAAATAACAGAATCAGAGGGCTATATAAACTTATCTACCTTAACCAATACATTCTATACTATTCCTCTAGGATACTTAACTGAATGATTTGCTAATTGAATACTCATTCTAGTAGGGCTAAGTTCTCCAAAACCTAGTTTCAAATATAGTTTATAAGGCATTAAGTTTATACTAGCTCCTAAGTCTACTAAAGCTTTATTCACTTGTAAATCACCGATTAAATATGGAATTGAAAATGAACCAGGATCCTTAAGTTTTTGTGGTAATTTGTTCTGTAAAATAGAGGAACATTCTTCACTTGTGTTACAAAAGATAATTCTTCTATTTTCTTTTTATTTGAAATTAAGTCCTTTAGAAATTTAGCATACTTTGGCATTTGAATGTCTTCAGAAAAAGGTAAATAACATGTAATTGTTTAAATATAGATAAGAATTTACCATATTGTGCATCCATGCCCTCCTTGTTCAGCTTCACTGGATATGTTAGTGCTGGTTGATAGTCCTTTGATTTTAAATTCACCTCGATTTGTCCTTCGCCACTAGACTCCTCTTGGGGTGCTTCCTTTTTAAGCCTTTGGTCTTGTAATTCCTTTCCACTCCTCAATTGGATTGCTTTTGCATGATCCTTAGGGTTTGTTTTGGTATTACCAGGAAGTGTTCCTTGTTGCCTTTTAGATACCATGCTTGCGAGCTAACATATCTGATTCTCCAAATTTAGAATAGAGCCATCTTGATTCTGGAAAGCTACATCAGTTGTTTACATGAACTTGGTGAGTACATATTCTAATGATGGATTCCTTTGCTACGGTTGTTGTGGTAGTCCAAACACCGGTTGCTTTTCTTGATTTCCTTGTCCTCCCCAAGAGAAATTGGGGTTGTTTCTCGATCCCGGGTTGTATGTAGAACTATATGGGTTGTTTGCATGGTTGAAGGGAGGTCTGGTATTATTGCCCATATAGTCAACTTGTTCATGCACTTGAGGTTCACAACCAAACATCCCACCAAATGAAGGGTCCCATTGTTGTGGTACCATGGAGGGCGATGCTAAAGATAGGTTTTCCATATTCTGGTGAAGCTTCTCCACTTGAATAGCTAATGCAGTGATGGCATCCACTTCATAGATTCCTACAGGCTTATTAGGCTTTTGTCTCAAGGTAGTCCATTGATAGTTATTCATTGTCATGTCCTTTATCAACTGTTGAGCCGCTTCAGGTGTCTTATTATTCATGGTGCCCCCACTAGCCGCATCGATCATCTTTTTAGTGGCTGTATTGAGACCATTGTAAAAGGTCTAAATCTGAAGCCAAAAAGGTAATGCATGATGGGGACACTTCCTTATTAGTTCCTTGAATTGTTCCCATGTGTCGTACAACGATTCTGATTCTAGTTGAACATATGTAGAAATGTCATTCCTTAGCTTTGTAGTCTTCACCGGTGGAAAAACTTCATCAAGAACTTCTCAACCATCATATCCCATGTAGTAATCGACCCCCTAGCTTATGAGTTTAACCAATGCTTCACCTTGTACATTAGTGAGAACAGAAACAACCTTAATCGAATGGCATCATTAGTAATGCCATTGATCTTGAATGTATCACATATCTCCAAGAATTCGGCTAAGTATGTGTTGGGATCTTCATTTTGCAGGCCATCATATTGGACATACTGTAGAACCATCTGAATAATACTTGGCTTCAATTCGAAACTGTTGGCGACAATTGGTGGTCTAATGATGCTTGACCCAGTTCCCTGGAGATTAGGTCTAACAAAGTCAGACATGGTTTGCTCATTCTGGTTTGCCATGTTATCTGGGTTATCTGGATGATGATCTCCTAAGTTAATGTTTCCTCTTCTAAAAGTTCGTTTGAATTATCTGTGTTATCAGTTCCCAGGTCACTTTTGCCAGTGTTGTGAATAATCCGTTCCGGGTTAGGGTGAAATGGTGTTAGCCTAGAATTTCTCCCCCTGGTCATAGACTAACAAATGACAAAATAGAGATTAAGCGATATAATTATGCAATAAACTAATTTACAATTACGTGTTAGTAATTTACAATTATATGCAATAAACCTATTTACAATTATATGTTAGTAATACAAATTGGTAGATTAATAGAGTTTAAGTTTTCAAAATATTGAAAACAACTCCCCGACAAAGCGCCAAAAACTTGATGTTAAAAAACTTGATGCAGATTCTTTCTACACTCTTGTATAAACAATATAAATAGGCATAAGCTAGATTGATTTTAATCTCAGGCAAGTGCACCTATCAATCATAGTATACGAGAATTCTACATCTCGTGTCGTATTCCTCAGGGTCTTTTCAAGTACTCGTAGTCACACTCGCTCTATTATCGTACCTATATTTAAAAATGGTTGTTTACTATAAACTATCATTACTAGGAATAATTGGATAAAGTGACATTGGAGAATTAAGGATGATAAAAAGTAGAAAATCTAAGAGTAATCACATGAGAATATTCACTCATTAATTCAACCCTATGTAGTCACGTATTAACAATATTATCAAATTCATTGTATTGTAAGGGTTCGATCTTCATTGAATTCTCTCTCGAGCAATCCAATACTTAACCCTAAGTTGAGTGAATTTTCTCTCGAATAATTCACAACACTCAAATTTGCATTAATATAAAATAACCCTATTTAATACAAAAATCCATGAAATCCTATCTCTAAGATACCATGAATCTCATTATCAGTATTGCCATTATCCAAACAACATATCTCTCGATCATGAAATTTGAAATACAAAGAGATATAACACCAGAGAATGATTATATATAAGTCATCATCACAACCTTCCAATTTCTCAATCTAAAAGTTTGAGATTCATATAAAATAGATACTAACTTCAAGTCTATGATTAATCTCTTTGTTTCAATCCACGCATATGGATAAAATACCACAAATCTGATATAAAAAATAACATACATGATTACTGAATCATTTCAAAGAACAAAGATCATGCGAAATATAAAATAAAGTTAGATCCACTAAGAAAAGGGGGAGATTAAAAGAGATACATGAAGATTAAAACCATACGGATTATCTCTTTCGATTTCCCTTCGCTTAAGTGCTCCACTTTTGTCCTTCAGAAGTCTGCAAGTCCTTCAGTCCAAAAAGTCCATTCTTATTCTTTTTGCAGGACTTTATAGTCTTCAAGCAAAAAGATGTCGGACATGGGTTACAACACGGCCATGTCACAGGCCGTGTAGAGTCTAAACGGTACGTCTGGGCAGTTTTTGAAATGAAACGGCATGCCTGGTCGTGAGATGTGTCATTTGACACAGCTAGTAACACAGTCATGTGTTCTTCACGACTGCTAGCACGGTCGTGTGTTTACCATGGCTCCATGTCTGATCCTTCACGATAATGACATGGGTAGTGACACGGGCATGTCACTACCCGTGTGGTGCCCAATCCAAGGCCCTTGCCATCAGTCATCTTGGATCTATGAAAACCTCTGCTTGCTCAAAGACTTTTAGTTTCAAGGACTTGCAATACCTGCATTAAGAATATTAATGAATAAATAAATAAATAACTTAATAAGGAAAATTTACATTGCGCTCTTCTATTCATGATAATTCAAGTTCTTAACTATTTTCGTGCAATTATTACGAATGGAGGTAGATAATAGAGGACCTGATTACAAATATGATAGCAAAAAGGACTTATATAATAAAACTCATCATTTACCTCGGGTTTACAATGCAGAGATTCCCATATTCATGTATGGGCTCTATTTCCGTTATCCATATGCTAGCTAGCCGAGAGGTCGTGCCTATGGACCGATGATGTGCCCGCGAACAGACTCTTACTGTGGTTGGTTCGGTGAGTCGATCGCCGCGGGCTTGCTCGGGTAGGCAAGTGCACCTATCGCAAGTAGTACTCGATATTCGGGGGAATACCGAGGTCGTATTGTTCTCGGGGTCGCGTTGACTATTCTTACTCCTCCGGTAGGACTATTATTTTACTGAAAATAAGGTGGATTTTTTTTACTTAATAAAAAGGCGGAAAAGCAAAGGAGCGAAAAAAAAACGATTTATAAAATATTCGATGAAGGGTTAACGCTCGGCATCGAATCGGATTAAGACTAAAATAATTTTTAATAATAAAAAGACTTAGTTTTCAAATTAATAATAAGGCAACTTGGCCGTGGAGGTTCCACAAATGTGAGCGCACTTATCTCTAGGAATATTGCTCACCTGAACGTTAAGACTATTCGACCGAACGTTAGTCCGACGAAGGATTCCTCTTAACGCCCGCTTTACGCTAAGAACCCCGCTATTGGGTGGGGAACCCAATCCGGTAGAATTACGCTTGTCCTCTCTCGAGGGGGTGCACGCAACTCTATTTACCCAGGGGTGATCGGTCCATATGCACGGCCTCTCGGCTAGCTAGCATATGGACTACGGAAATAGGGCCCACACATCGATTATGTGGTCCTACGCGTCATAAACCCGGAGTAAACCCTAAGTGCATAAATTAAAATGAAAATTAAGAACTTTAATTATTATAAATCATTTCAAATGTCCCAATGCTCTTCGATGCCGAGGCTAATATCGATTAGCCACACATCGGTATGGGGACGGCTTATAATTTAGTGAGGCGTGAGTTCGAAATTAAATACTAAACGATTATAAGAAAGAGACATAAGAAAAATAACAACATTTAGAAAATTGAAAAATTAGCTAAAACAAGAACTCACGCACACTCTAAATTATAAATTAAAAAGGAACTAAGTTACACATGAAAAGAAATTTGCATAATTCAAATTTGCGAGTCCCACTCAAACGAGTGGGGGCGGTAAATAAAGGCTGAAAATTGCAAGTCCTACTCAAACGAGTAGGACTGAAATGAAAGCGAGTCCTACTCAAATGAGTAGGAGAAAATAAATGCGATTACAGGGCTAAAAAGTCCGGCCATTTAACTCAAGTGAGTAGGCGGAAAAAAATAAATAAAGTAAAATTGCAAGTCCTACTCAAACGAGTAGGACTGAAATAAAGTCCGGCCATTTAAACTCAAGTGAGTAGGCGGAAAAATAAAGAAAGAAAAATTACAAGTCCTACTCAAACGAGTAGGACTGAAAATGAAAACGATGCGCCATTTAACTCTTAACGAGTAGGCGGAAATAAATGCACACGAACACACACACTCCATATGAAATTCAAGAAAGCGATAAAGTTATACACCTACACCCACACACTCTACATAATTTGAATAAAGCATTAAAAGAAAGCATTAAAACAAAGCATGAAAATTTAACACCTAAACTCACACACTCTACACAATTTAAATCAAAGCATAAAAGTTATTACACCTACACTCACACACACTTCATGATGATTAAAGAAGAACAAAAGAAAGTTTATTCTCATACACTCACACATACTAATAACAAAGAAAAAAATAAAGTTACCTAAAAATGAAAATAACAAGATTTCTACTCCTAAAACTTACCCAAAACACATAAAAGAACAAACAAAAAGAGAATGAGCAAAAAGTTTTACAAAATAAAGTCAAAATCAAAGGTGCTCAAAAATTAAAACTTTAACTTTTTCATGCTTAGGTTTTGCCAAAAATGAATAAAAAGAGAAAATTACAATTTTTAGAAGACTAAAGTTTTTCAAAGTAAATTAAAAATCAAAGTTTTTGGAAAATTAAAATACCAACATTTTCATTCTTATAATGTTATGAAAGTGATAAAAAAGTGAGAAAGAAGTTGAAAAGAACAAAAAAAGGTTTTACAATCCTAAAAGAAAACTAAGTAAAAAAAAACAAAATCACTTTTTAAAATCTCTTTTATAAAATCATAAGGATGAAATCAAAATCTAAGCATGAAAACTATTTAGAGGAAAAAGACATGGTGAGAAAAAAAGAAAAACCTAATTCATCATTTCATGAATTTCAAACAAAACCTAACTTGAAAAATCAAAGGCATGTAAAGAGGGAATCCTAACATCCCTAAGCATGAAAACAAGTAAAAAAAATGTAAAGTAAGCATGTTACACTCATACACACACACACACTTTTCATAAATGAAGAACAAGTGAAGAACAAAGAATAAAAAGGAGAAGGAAAGTGGGGCACAAGTGTTCATTCCAAAGCCATATATGAAGAGAAAATTTAACATTTTATTGATTAAAATGAAACTATTACAAGCTATTACAAGTGTTAAAACTAAAGCAAAACAAGACATGAAATAAAAAGGGAAAAATTCTCCTTACATAGCCTTGAAAATCACGGATGCAGCCCACAAAAAGACACTAAATTGGCCCAAAAATCTGAACCCTTGGACCTTACAGAACTGGGCTATTTATAGGAAAAAATTTCTAAGTACACGCCCTCGGTCACGGGCGTGACATGGGGGCGTGACAGTACTATTCATGAAGGCGGCTGGCGATTGGACAACAAAGTTGACTTCGGGCTAAGTTCGCAGCAGTCACGCCCCAGGTCACGGGCGTGACCCGGGCGTGACCTAGGGCGTGTCAGGGAGGTAGAACCGGGCGCGGGTTGCGTCAAATGTCCTCGGCAGCATCTTGTCGGGCCAGCTGGAAAGGTCACGCCCCATGTCACGGGCGTGACTATGGGCATGACAGTCGGGTCGACACTCGACGAATGTCGAGCGGAAAGTGTCGAGTCGAAATCGTTGAGCTGAAATTGGGTCACGCCCCAGGTCACGGGCGTGACTATGGGCGTGACAGTTGGGGTCGACACTCGACGATCGTCGAGTGGAATTCGTCGAGAGGAGAGGACACGGGCTTGGGTCACGCCCCGTGTCGGGTGACACGGGCGTGTCGCCAGGCGTGTCAAGCCTTTTCTTCAGAAATTTTCTGATTTCACGGGAAATGCACAGTCACGGCTCGGTCACGGGCGTGACCCATGTGTCACGGGCGTGTACTTCCCAATTTTTGGCAGATTTTGGAATTTTTCTGAAAAATCAAAATAAAACAAGTTAGAAGAAAATTTACAAGAATAGGAACATTTTATTGAACAAAAATAAGTAAAAACGACGAAAATAAATGAAAATGACTAAATTAATGTGCATAAAAATACGCATATTTACAGTTCATCAAATACCCCCATACTTAGGCTTTTGCTATTCCAGAGCAAAAGTTTGAGGTGAATCTATAAGGAATAAAAAAAAACTCTAAGTTTTGGCTATCGCTTAATCAATTATATGAGAGATCGAAATAAATATACGGGGTGTAAGAGTTAAGTCCTAAAATTATGTAGATGATTTAAATAGCGCAAAAGTTTTGGCCAAAAGACTTCTTGATGTAAAAAAATAGAAGGCAACATTTGTAATGGTTAGGTTAACGAAAATAGTTTGGAATTATAAGAATTCTAGCTTATACGAGTGCTACCGGAAATAATACAATTTACTAATTATGCTCTCAAAAAGATTTTTGAATTAATTCTAGAATCGTGTAATTTGCTAAGGGGGTAGTGTGGTTTATGAAGAGGGTTTTGATATTTGAGGTGAGGTAATTTTTTCTCGAACCTCCATTTTTTTTTTGGATTATTAGGAAAACGAAATCTTATTTTCCTAATATGATTTTTGTTTTTCAACTTCATAATAATAAAATTAACCCAATGTATATTTGTAGGAGTAATGAATTTTATCCTCTTACTCCCTATATAATCTTTTAAAATTATTGGGTGCCTATGTTTACGGAACGAAATCTTGTTCCCATTGACATAAGATCTTTTAAGGATAAAATTTTTCATGCCAAGTAGGTCATGAAAAGTAAGGGGAGAAAGGAAAACTAGATTGTAATCCTAAAAATTTTTGAGAGCAACCTTAATAATTTGTACGTTCCAATATTTTTTAGAAAGCTAAAAGTAAGTATAATTGAATTCTATAGTCGTTATTTCCTAACATAATATACGTGCTCCTATTAATGAAAAATTAGAAGTAGTGCCTAAAACGAGTCCGCTAGTTTTAACAAAGCATAAAGAATTCTTTAAAACTTAACCCCGGCTATTTAAATGTTTCAATCAATAATTAACAAACGGGTATCAAACAGAGAATTAATAGTATTCACATATAAATAAACTCAGAACAGAATTTTTGGATAGCAGAAAAGTTAAGTATGGAATATTTGATTTATTTGTTGCAAAACATTTTTTTTTTTGATTTTTGATTTTTATAGTTTTTGTTATCATCATTTTTTTGTTTGTTTTTCATTTATTATCTTTTTTTGTGTATTTTTGTTTTTCTCAATTTTTTGTTTGAAAAATTTTTTGAACTATTATCTTTTTTTTTGTATTTTTTTTAAGAGAATTTTCATAATATGTACAAAAATAAGGTAGAAAAAGAAAAAGGTTTGTACAAGAATGAGGAAGGGGGAGAGAGAAAAAAAACAAAAAATATATACAAAGAGAAACACCAAAAAAATTTTTGGATTTTTGTTTTTTTTGCATTTAAAATTTTTTTGTTTTTTTTTCATAAAAAATTTTTTGTTTTTTTCATAAAAATTTTTTTTTTTTTGTTTTTTTTTTCATTTAAAATTTTTTTTTTTGTTTCATTTTAAGATGTTTTTTAATTTTTTTGTTTTTGTTTTGTTGTTATATGTATTTTTTTGTATTTTTCTTTTTTTGAGATGCAGAAAAAAAATGAAGTGCAGAAAATAAAGAACGAAAATATTTATATGTATTTTTTTGTATTTTTCTTTTTTTGAGATGCAGAAAAAAAATGAAGTGCAGAAAATAAAGCACGAAAATACCCCCATACCTAAGTCCAACATTGTCCCCAATGTTGTATCGTAAGTATGCGGAACAGAAAAGAAAGACAATATGTACAAAAAAAAGAAAGGGAAGGGGGTAGAAGCTTCCCTGAAACGCGGAGGGGGAGGCCGATCAGAAACCCTGCGTTTATTAGAAAAAGCAGCAAAGATAATGAGGAAAGGGCGAAAAAGATAAGCGAGGGGTGCCTCCCAGGAGCGCTTTGTTTATAGTCGTGTAGCTTGACTTATTTGGGCGGATTTATAAATCTAGGAGGGTTAAGGTTTCGTAATGCTCGATCACTGGGTCGCCCGCGATGTATAACTTAAGCCGATGACCGTTTACTTTAAACGAACCTCTTTCCGGGTGGGAGACGAGTACGGTCCCATATGGAAAGACTTCTTCAACTAAGAAGGGACCGGACCATCTAGATTTTAGTTTACCCGGAAAAAGCTTAAGGCGTGAATTATAAAGAAGGACAAGATCGCCCGGAGAAAATATTTTTGGTGACTTTAAATGTCGATCGTGATATAACTTAGAGCGCTCCTTATAGAATTTATTGCTCTCGTAAGCGTTCGCACGCCATTCATCGAGCTCGTTTAGTTGCAGTTTTCTATTCTGAGCGGCTAAGTTGGAGTCGAGGTTTAAGAGTTTTAAAGCCCAAAGTGCGCGATGTTCTAATTCTAAGGGTAAATGGCACGCTTTGCCGTAGACTAACCGGAACGGCGTACATCCGATAGCGGTTTTGTATGCCGTCCGATATGCCCACAACGCATCGTCGAGTTTAACGGACCAATATTTCCTATTTAGCGAAACGGTTTTTTCTAAAATTCGCTTAATCTCTCGATTTACTACCTCGACTTGGCCACTTGTTTGCGGGTGGTAGGGGGTGGCAAGCTTGTGCGTGACTCCGTATTTAGCTAACGTCTTAGCCATAAGAGCGTTACAGAAATGCGTTCCCCTATCACTAACAATTGCGCGAGGCGTGCCGAAGCGAGAAAATAATTTTTTAAGAAATGTAACGACGACTCGCGCATCGTTGGTGGGGAGAGCTTGCGCTTCCGCCCAGCTCGATACGTAGTCGACCGCCACTAAAATATACATATTTTTGAAAGACGGAGGTAGGGGGGCAACAAAATCTATGCCCCACAAATCGAAGACTTCGCACTCTAAAAACATGTTTTGGGGCATCTCGTCGCGACGAGAGATGTTACCCGACCGCTGACAGCTATCGCATGCGCGCACAAAATTATGCGCGTCTTTGAAGAGAGTGGGCCAAAAGTAGCCTGCCTCTAGCGCCTTCCGAGCGGTCCGGTTGGCTTGATAATGTCCACCGGCTAGACCCTCGTGGCAGTGCTTAAGAATTTGTAAGCACTCCACACCCGCAACGCATCTTCGGACCGCTTGGTCCGCGCAGATACGAAAAAGAAATGGGTCCTCCCAAAAGAAATTTTTCAAGTCAGAAAAGAATTTCTTCTTTTGGTGACCGGAAAATTCTTTTGGAAGGACCCGCGCTACTAAAAAATTTGCAAAATCTGCGAACCAAGGCGAAGATGACGAAGATTTATTAATGGCAAGAAGGCGTTCCTCGGGGAATCTGTCATTTATTGCAGATTCGACGAGCGCTTCCGCACCCGGATTTTCTAAACGGGAGAGGTGGTCCGCCGCTAGATTTTCCGCTCCCCGCTTATCTCGGATCTCCAAATCAAACTCTTGTAGGAGGAGAATCCATCGAAGAAGGCGGGGCTTCGCATCTTTTTTAGCTAATAAATACTTAAGCGCGGAGTGATCGGTAAAAACGATAACTTTAGATAGCGTTATATACGAGCGAAACTTATCGAAAGCAAAAACGACGGCTAAGAGTTCCTTTTCCGTTGTCGTGTAATTTACTTGTGCGGAAGTGAGCGTCTTGCTAGCGTAATAAATAGGATGAAAATGTTTTTCTACGCGTTGGCCAAGAACGGCACCTAAGGCAATATCACTAGCGTCGCACATAATTTCGAACGGAAGGGACCAATTAGGGGCCACTAAAATTGGTGAAGAGATAAGTTTTTGTTTTATTAAATTAAAGGCGGACTCGCATTCGCTACTAAAGATGAAGCGTGATTCCTTTTCCAAGAGGTGAGTTAGCGGCTTTGTTATTTTTGAAAAATCTTGAATAAAGCGTCGATAAAAGCCCGCATGGCCTAAGAAACTCCTAATAGATTTTACGTTGGTTGGATGCGGAAGTTTTTCTATAATTTCTATCTTGGCCTTATCCACCTCTATCCCCTTAGACGAAATCATATGGCCGAGGACCAAACCTCCTCGAACCATAAAGTTGCATTTTTCCCAATTTAGAACAAGGCTTGTGTCCTCGCACCGTTGAAGGACACGATCTAAATTATGAAGGCAATCGGGAAAAGAGCGTCCGAAAACAGAAAAGTCATCCATAAAGACTTCCATAATGTCTTCTAATAGCTCGCCAAAAATCGCTAGCATACATCTTTGGAATGTAGCTGGCGCGTTGCAGAGGCCAAATGGCATTCTTCGATATGCGAAGGTGCCGAACGGGCAAGTAAAAGTTGTTTTCTCTTGATAATCGGGGGAAATGGGGATTTGGAAAAACCCCGATAAACCATCAAGAAAACAATAATACGGATGACCGGATAAACGTTCTAAAATCTGGTCTAGAAATGGCAGAGGGAAATGGTCCTTGCGGGTGGCGTCGTTAAGTTTCCTATAGTCGATGCACACTCGCCAACCCGTAACAGTACGAGTTGGGACAAGCTCGTTATGCTCATTCGCCACTACGGTAAGACCGCCCTTCTTGGGCACGACATGCACGGGACTAACCCATGCACTGTCCGAAATAGGGTAGATAATCCCCGCATCTAATAACTTAATGATTTCGGCTTTAATGACGTCTTTCATGTTTGGGTTAAGACGACGTTGCGGCTGTATCGTTTTGCGGCAATTATCGTTAAGGAAAATCTTATGGGTGCAAAAGGAGGGGCTAATCCCCTTTAGGTCAGAGATTTGCCACGCAATTGCGTGGCGATGTTTAAATAAAACTTCCAATAGATCGGAAGTCTCCGAATCACTCAAGTCCGAAGAAATGATAACGGGGAGCGTATCACCTTTTCCCAAAAAAACGTACTTGAGCGAGGCGGGTAAGGGTTTGAGGTCTAGGATGGGCGGTTCTTCTAGGGAGGTTTTAATGCCTATGTCTTTCTTACCAATTGGTTCGAAAGGCAAGTCTATAGACGTATCCTCATCGCAGTTAAAATTTTCGAGCGCATAAATATCATCATTTAAAAATACGGACTCGAAAATGGGAGAAGAACGATCTCCGAAAAAGGTATTTAAAGAATAGCAGAAATCGTCGCTCGATGACAAATTGTCCATCGAGGGATTAATAGAGAAAGTAACTTGGTCATCGCCTACTCGGAGGAGAAGGCTACCATTACTAACATCTATTAGTGCGCGGGAGGTGGCGAGAAAAGGGCGACCGAGTATTATTGGTACCTCGGCGTCCTCCTCGATATCTAAGATGACGAAGTCTACCGGGAAGGTAAACTTGTCGACTCGGACAAGAACGTCCTCCACTACCCTGATAGGGAACTTAACCGAGCGATCCGCTAATTGGATGCGCATATTCGTAGGACTAGGAGTACCCAAACCTAAACGCGAAAAGAGCGAGAACGGCATCAGATTAATGCTAGCCCCTAAATCAGCTAAGGCGTACTTTACTAATATATCGCCAAAAAGGCACGGGATGGAAAACCGTCCCGGGTCGTTTTGTTTTGTGGGCAATTTATTAGTAAGGGCCGCCGAGCAGACAGCGTTGAGAGATACATGCGAAATATCCTCTAATTTGCGTTTATTAGAAAGTAGTTCTTTTAAAAATTTCGCATATTTGGGCATTTGCGAGATAGCCTCGCAAAAAGGAACATTAATGTGAATTTGTTTTAATAATAAAATAAATTTTTCATATTGCGCGTCCTTACGCTCGTTTTCTAACTTATGCGGATACGGAAGAGCCTTGTTTAAAATAATTTTTTCTTTTATAATAGGTAAAGGCGGCGTGAGCGAAGAAAGAGGAAGAGGGGTCGGAGGTGAAATATGTACCTGAGGGTCGGTCCGTTTTGGATCGACCACCTCCTTTCCGCTACGGAGGGTTATAGCGTTGGCGTTTTCCCGCGGATTGGGCTCCGTGTTTCCCGGCAGTGCCCCGAGCGCGCGCTCGGACATCATCCTCGCTAGCTGTCCAACCTGTTGTTCGAGTGTTTTTAGCGATCCGGTGATGTTCCGGATATTTGACTCGTTGGACGCAATATACTTCGAAAAATTTTCCTCCATCGGGGAGGGTTTCGGAAGAGGAGGGGGAGGAAGAAATCCGGGCGCATAAGAAATAGGGGGACGCTGAGCATTATTCGGGTTGCTCCACGAGAAGTTGGGGTGATTCCTCCAACCCGGATTATAGTTATTACTATAAGGGTTGTTGTTGGGGTTGAAGGGAGGACGACCCGAATTTCCCATGAAGTCCACGAACTCTTCAGCTACGCAGACGTTAGGGGGAATAAAACAAGGCGGAGTGGAGGAGGCAGCAGACATCTCCGCCACCTGCTTTGTTAACCTTTCAACTTGAAGGGTCAAGAGAGCAGTGGCATCCACTTCAAAAAGACCAGCCGCCGGCTTTGGCCGTCCCCACGGGACGTTCCATTGATAGGCGTTCATAGCCATCTCTTCGAATAAAGCCTGGGCGGCCTCGGGGGTTTTGTTGTTAAGCGTTCCCCCGGCAGCCGCGTCAATCATTTGACGCGTCTGAAAATTCAGCCCATTATAAAAAATTTGAACTTGCAACCACGTTGGCAGCGCGTGGTGCGGGCAACGGCGGAGGAATTCCTTAAATCGTTCCCAAGTCTCGTATAGAGACTCGGGATCGTTCTGCACAAACGAAGAAATGTCCGCCCGCAACTTTGCAGTTTTGGCGGGCGGAAAGTACTTCGTTAGGAACCGTTCCGTCAACTCAGCCCACGTGGTGATACATCCTCGCGGGAGGGCATTCAACCACGCCTTGGCTTTGGACTTAAGGGAAAAAGGAAATAAGCGCAAACGAATGGCGTCATCAGTGACGCCATTGATCTTGAAGGTGTCGCATATCTCCAAGAAATTGGACAAGTGGACATTCAGGTCCTCATCCGGCAGTCCATCGAACTGCACGGCGTTTTGGACCATTTGAATGACACTTGACTTTATTTCAAAATTATTATTGGCCACCGCAGGGCGAACAATACTCGACCCAGAATCATCCAGGTTAGGCCGGGCGTAATAAGACATAGTACGCTCGGCCGCCGGGGGAAGGTTAGGGGCGGCCATAACTACAACAGTGGGTTCTCCGATAGATTCCTCGGGATCTAAAGAAGGATTTCGGCGATGAGATCGGATACGCGCAAGAGAGCGTTCGATCTCAGGGTCGAAGTCTAAATCTTCAGACTCTGAGGGTTGTCCTCGGGTCATACACCCAAATAAAAATAAAACAAAAATAAACTTTTTTTGTTTTTTAAAATGAAGTTTTTAGTTTTTTTTTTTATAGAAAATAAGTAAAATTAATAGACTCCGGAATTCGAAATAGCAACTCGAAAAGAGACTCCCCGGCAACGGCGCCAAAAACTTGATGTGCCCGCGAACAGACTCTTACTGTGGTTGGTTCGGTGAGTCGATCGTCGCGGGCTTGCTCGGGTAGGCAAGTGCACCTATCGCAAGTAGTACTCGATATTCGGGGGAATACCGAGGTCGTATTGTTCTCGGGGTCGCGTTGACTATTCTTACTCCTCCGGGAGGACTATTATTTTACTGAAAATAAGGTGGATTTTTTTTTACTTAATAAAAAGGCGGAAAAGCAAAGGAGCGAAAAAAAACGATTTATAAAATATTCGATGAAGGGTTAACGCTCGGCATCGAATCAGATTAAGACTAAAATAATTTTTAATAATAAAAAGACTTAGTTTTCAAATTAATAATAAGGCAACTTGGCCGTGGAGGTTCCACAAATGTGAGCGCACTTATCTCAAGGAATATTGCTCACCTGAACGTTAAGACTATTCGACCGAACGTTAGTCCGACGAAGGATTCCTCTTAATGCCCGCTTTACGCTAAGAACCCCGCTATTGGGTGGGGAACCCAATCCGGTAGAATTACGCTTGTCCTCTCTCGAGGGGGTGCACGCAACTCTATTTACCCAGGGGTGATCGGTCCATATGCACGGCCTCTCGGCTAGCTAGCATATGGACTACGGAAATAGGGCCCACACATCGATTATGTGGTCCTACGCGTCGTAAACCCGGAGTAAACCCTAAGTGCTTAAATTAAAATGAAAATTAAGAACTTTAATTATTATAAATCATTTCAAATGTCCCAATGCTCTTCGATGCCGAGGCTAATAGCGATTAGCCACACATCGGTATGGGGACGGCTTATAATTTAGTGAGGCGTGAGTTCGAAATTAAATACTAAACGATTATAAGAAAGAGACATAAGAAAAATAACAACATTTAGAAAATTGAAAAATTAGCTAAAACAAGAACTCACGCACACTCTAAATTATAAATTAAAAAGGAACTAAGTTACACATGAAAAGAAATTTGCATAATTCAAATTTGCGAGTCCCACTCAAACGAGTGGGGGCGGTAAATAAAGGCTGAAAATTGCAAGTCCTACTCAAACGAGTAGGACTGAAATGAAAGCGAGTCCTACTCAAATGAGTAGGAGAAAATAAATGCGATTACAGGGCTAAAAAGTCCGGCCATTTAACTCAAGTGAGTAGGCGGAAAAAAATAAAGAAAGTAAAATTGCAAGTCCTACTCAAACGAGTAGGACTGAAATAAAGTCCGGCCATTTAAACTCAAGTGAGTAGGCGGAAAAATAAAGAAAGAAAAATTACAAGTCCTACTCAAACGAGTAGGACTGAAAATGAAAACGATGCGCCATTTAACTCTTAACGAGTAGGCGGAAATAAATGCACACGAACACACACACTCCATATGAAATTCAAGAAAGCGATAAAGTTATACACCTACACCCACACACTCTACATAATTTGAATAAAGCATTAAAAGAAAGCATTAAAACAAAGCATGAAAATTTAACACCTAAACTCACACACTCTACACAATTTAAATCAAAGCATAAAAGTTATTACACCTACACTCACACACACTTCATGATGATTAAAGAAGAACAAAAGAAAGTTTATTCTCATACACTCACACATACTAATAAAAAAGAAAAAATAAAGTTACCTAAAAATGAAAATAACAAGATTTCTACTCCTAAAACTTACCCAAAACACATAAAAGAACAAACAAAAAGAGAATGAGCAAAAAGTTTTACAAAATAAAGTCAAAATCAAAGGTGCTCAAAAATTAAAACTTTAACTTTTTCATGCTTAGGTTTTGCCAAAAATGAATAAAAAGAGAAAATTACAATTTTTAGAAGACTAAAGTTTTTCAAAGTAAATTAAAAATCAAAGTTTTTGGAAAATTAAAATACCAACATTTTCATTCTTATAATGTTATGAAAGTGATAAAAAAGTGAGAAAGAAGTTGAAAAGAACAAAAAAAGGTTTTACAATCCTAAAAGAAAACTAAGTAAAAAAAAAACAAAATCACTTTTTAAAATCTCTTTTATAAAATCATAAGGATGAAATCAAAATCTAAGCATGAAAACTATTTAGAGGAAAAAGACATGGTGAGAAAAAAAGAAAAACCTAATTCATCATTTCACGAATTTCAAACAAAACCTAACTTGAAAAATCAAAGGCATGTAAAGAGGGAATCCTAACATCCCTAAGCATGAAAACAAGTAAAAAAAATGTAAAGTAAGCATGTTACACTCATACACACACACACACTTTTCATAAATGAAGAACAAGTGAAGAACAAAGAATAAAAAGGAGAAGGAAAGTGGGGCACAAGTGTTCATTCCAAAGCCATATATGAAGAGAAAATTTAACATTTTATTGATTAAAATGAAACTATTACAAGCTATTACAAGTGTTAAAACTAAAGCAAAACAAGACATGAAATAAAAAGGGAAAAATTCTCCTTACATAGCCTTGAAAATCACGGATGCAGCCCACAAAAAGACACTAAATTGGCCCAAAAATCTGAACCCTTGGACCTTACAGAACTGGGCTATTTATAGGAAAAAATTTCTAAGTACACGCCCTCGGTCACGGGCGTGACATGGGGGCGTGACAGTACTATTCATGAAGGCGGCTGGCGATTGGACAGCAAAGTTGACTTCGGGCTGAGTTCGCAGCAGTCACGTCCCAGGTCACGGGCGTGACCTAGGGCGTGTCGGGGAGGTAGAACCGGGCGCGGGTTGCGTCAAATGTCCTCGGCAGCATCTTGTCGGGCCAGCTGGAAAGGTCACGCCCCATGTCACGGGCGTGACTATGGGCGTGACAGTCGGGTCGACACTCGACGAATGTCGAGCGGAAAGTGTCGAGTCGAAATCGTTGAGCTGAAATTGGGTCACGCCCCAGGTCACGGGCGTGACTATGGGCGTGACAGTTGGGGTCGACACTCGACGATCGTCGAGTGGAATTCGTCGAGAGGAGAGGACACGGGCTTGGGTCACGCCCCGTGTCGGGTGACACGGGCGTGTCGCCAGGCGTGTCAAGCCTTTTCTTCAGAAATTTTCCGATTTCACGGGAAATGCACAGTCACGGCTCGGTCACGGGCGTGACCCATGTGTCACGGGCGTGTACTTCCCAATTTTTGGCAGATTTTGGAATTTTTCTGAAAAATCAAAATAAAACAAGTTAGAAGAAAATTTACAAGAATAGGAACATTTTATTGAACAAAAATAAGTAAAAACGACGAAAATAAATGAAAATGACTAAATTAATGTGCATAAAAATACGCATATTTACAGTTCATCAACCGATCACCCCTGGGTAAATGGAGTTCCACACTAACCCTCGAGAGAGGAGCCGTGGAATTCTACCAGATTGGGTTCCCCACCCAATAGTGGGGTTCTTAGCATAATTCGGGCATTAAGAGGAATCCTTCGTCGGACGAGAACCTGGTCGAATAGTCTTAATGTTCAGGTGAGCGATAGTCCTAGAGATAGGTGAGCTCATTTTTATGGAACTTCCATGGCCAAGTCTCCGCCTTAATTTATTTGAAATTTAGGATCTCTAATTACTAAAAGTTATTTTAGTTCAAATTCGTTGTGGTACCGTTGCGCTATTTCTTCATCGGCTTTTTAGGTCTATTTTCTATTTTTTTTAATATAAATATTAACTCGGTAGGTTATCTTCGGTAAAATAATTGTCCCTCCAGGGAAGAGTAGAAATAATCAACCCGTCCCTGAGAATAATATGACCCCGATAATCCTCACCGAAATATCCTGTACTATACCTGATACGTGCACTTACCTCCTTTCGTTAAAACTCGGTTTCAACTTTTTATACCAAATAAATCTGCGTGCCCCGTCCTTCCAAACTAAATAAACCACCCGGGGCACCGTGAGTTTTAACCATCACTGTACTTCTAGGGTAACGATCCTCTTCCTTAGACATGTGAAGTCCTTTCTTTTGGTATTAGAGGGTAGACACTCCACAAATACGTGGATGTGATTCTCCCGATGGGTAGATCTGTGTATCCCTATTAGTTTGCATTTAGATTCACAATCGAAGTACGGAATAGGAATGCTATGTGAAGCCCATCTACAAAGGTTGGTCTGGATTGGTGAGGTTTTGTATACTTTGTATGCCGGAGAAGACTCTATGATTATCACGTAGGTTTCAGAGTCATGAGGTGTGCAGTTGACTGCATTAAGAGTACTAGGGGTAGTCTCCAGGAAAATAGTCGTTTAAGGGGAAGAAGAGATAGTCTTACCCTTATCGTGCGGTGGTAGTTCTACCGCTGGTGGTAGCTCCCTATGAGCATTGTATTATTTGTTGAGAAGCACGTGCCGTGGAGACTTGAGGGCTATTATTGTGAGGCCTGTCTCTTTGAGACCTTGTGGCCTAGTTTGTGGGTGTGAGCATAATTTGCTTAAATTTGGTAGCCATTAGTGCTAGCCTATGATTCTTATAGATTTATGGATCATGCAAAAAAGGGAAAGGGGATGCTGACCCACGTCGATCCTGTGTGCCTGATGATTTGAGCAAGGATTGGCTGAACTATACCCTTTCCTATGCTGGTCAACTTAGAGTGGTCATTATGTGCATCACATGACTTATCTTAGCACTAGTCATTGTCTTTAGCCTTGGCCCTTATGAGACTAAAAGCTCAAACATTGTTGACCGGCACAGAGAATGGTGGTGCGACCCTCGTGGTTCTGTGCACCAAGAATTTTCCATGAGAGCACGGGGTGTTGGGCTCTTGTGCCAATATCTGTGACTAACGGTGCTTACATTGCATGTTTTGATTACCAAGTGTTGTTTAAGCTAATGACTTTAGGGAAGGAGAACTGCCACCCCGAGTGATGGGTGTGGTCATTATAATTTGGTTAGCTAATGATGACCGTTGCTTTTTTTTGCCACCGTGCGGTGGATTGTTGCGTGCAGGTGCTGCTGAACTAAGTGGGAAGTAGCTGATTGAAGCCTAGAAATGTTGTGCTGGCCCTCGAAGGTCAAAGCTAATACTTGTGTTATTTTATATTTCATGTGTGGCCGACCCGCGTGTTGAAGTATGTAACACATTTTAATTCAAGTTGAACATTGTAAGGCCTTAAGGCCAAAACCATCTTTGTGTATTTGTTTTATATTCCTAATTATGGTAGTGGACAATCATGTTGTTGTTGGGTTCTATTTTTTTTAACATTTAAATTTCTTCCGATAGAATGCACTCTGTGTTAGGATATGCATTATTAGATAATGGATTCAATTTAGTAACTCCTTGGTCTGTCTGTAGGATATGGCGTCATGCCCCGGATGAACCTTCTGTTATATTCTAGGTGACGGATGGGGGTGTTACCAAGTTGGTATCAAACTTTGGTGTCGGTCTTCCTTATTCGAATTCGTGGTTGAATTCTTTTAAGGGGTGGTGAGCACTTGAATGTGCGTTGCCGTTATTATATAAGAAAACCCATGAATGTCCACTTAAGAATGAAAATACACATGTTTGAGGAACTTGAGTGTTCTAATGATTGCATTTTGACAATCTATTTGTCGCCTAATTGATTGTTTGTACAACTATAAGTGACTAGGAGCGGTGCAGAGTAGTCACATCAACAACACTCCGTGGAGAGTATTGTGTATAACGACGTGCATGCAACCCCTTCTTCTTCAAAAACCATATGGTTGGTAGCAGAAGCAGTGTTCGCTATGATTAATGCACAACCAGTACGGCAAGTGCAACCTCATATCCCTTGTGTTGCGGAAACTATGGTAGTGGATCAGTGAGTGCCAGAGCCCGTAGTGCAGAGGAGAGAGATAGAGAAACAGTTAAAATATGCGATGAGCTTTAATCCATCAATGTATTTGTAGACTGAGACCCCAACGAAGGATGAGGGCTTGATGTCTAGAGTTAAAATATTCATGTCCGCAACAGAGACTGAGGAGTGGCAGAAGGTCATAATAGCCACTTTCCTCCTAAACGGTGAAGCAAGGCTATGGTGGGATGAGTTACAGCTTCATCATCTTGCTGGGAGATAACTTTCTGTAATATCGATGAGGGAATTCTAAATGATATTTTTGGCACGATTTGTAAAGCCCCATGTCTCTATGCTGAATAAGCTGAGTAGGGTGGGAAACACGGCTTGGGACACGGGCGTGTCCAAATCCGTGCCCTTCTCTATGTGAGTTACATGGCAGGGGACACGGGAGTGTCCATGGCCTTGTCCTGGGCTCGAGTGTTGGAATAGCGGTCTCGAGTGAGCTCGGCGAAATGCACTCGACGACCCTCGAATTGGGTACACAGCCTGTGACATGGGCGTATCCATGGTCATGTCCTGCTATGCGCTCGGCGTGTTCTTGAGTGAGCTTGACAAAATGCACTCGACAATCCTCAAGTTGGGCACACGGTATGTGACACGGTCGTGTCAAGGGTTGTGTCCTTCTTTGTGCTTGATCAGGTTTGTGAGGATTGATGAACACGGGCTGGACACGGGCGTGTCCGAATCCTTGTCTAGCACACGGCCTGTGACATGTGCGTTTCACATGACCGTGTCCTAGTCGGGTCAAGTCAGTTTCTTTGCCGCTTAAGGCATATGGCCTATGACACGGGTGTATCACAAGTCGTATTCGACCCAGGAAAGTGTTTTTCAGGGCTTTTCGTGGTCGTTTATTCCTTTCAACTAGGATCCAATGGGCCTGACATCTCCCTGCTGTTATAAGGCTATTAATTGAGGATAAACACTCTCATTATGAAAGTGCTTTCTCTCTCTTTCTAAGAGGTAGAAAGTGTGGAGAGTAAGGGAAGAGGAGGAGGAATCCAATTGTCGGTGGAGCTTTAGCGCCCCGAATCGCGTGCTGAGTCCTGATACGCGGAGGCAAGGCCGTTGTGGTGCTTCTCGTCTGACGAGTTTTCCATGGCTCCAAAGCGATCGTCAAGGGTAACGATCTTTCTTCCTTGGACATGTGAAGTCCTTAATTTGGCATATGCATGGGTTTCCCCCAACAAAATGTGGATTGTTGAGGGATTCCCCTTGGGTTGATTCTGGATATCCCCAAGATGCCTTGCATGTAGATCCGAAAATGTGTAGTACGGAATAGGCATACTGTGTGAATCCCATCTGGACAGGTTGGTCTGGATTGGTGATGTTATATTTTGCACAACGGAGAAGACTCTGTGTATAAATGAATATGTTTGTGGATTCGGTGGGTTGTGCCTGTAAAGGGTAGTAACATGAAGTACTGGGGTGAAATTCCAGGAAACTACTCGCAAATTGCTTGTATGCTATGAAAGACCAGTGTTTCTGGCACGCAGGTGGTTGTAGGGATTGTTGGATGGTTGATTCAGATAAGATTAGGGCTGGGGATGGAAAGTGAGTTCTGTCGCTAACGTCGGGCGATAGTGAGTGTCCCTGTCGATGGCTTCTAGCTAACCTGCGATTGTGAAGTCAGTCCTTCGGGGAACATTTGGCTATTTGTGAGCTTTGTGAGCTCTTGAAAAGGCTTCGTGCCGAACGGATAAGTGGAGGACGACTCGCGTCAGTCTGGTTATTGAACTGACGATTTGAGCAACGGGAAAAGGCTGAACTATCTCCGCATTATGGTTGTCTGCCATGAGTGCATGGGCTATTGGCATTCGGCAGAAACACATAATGAGAGTCCTAGACATGCATGCCATTAAGACTAAAGTCTCCGGCTGAAGGCTGTGGAGCGAAATTCTCAAGTTTACAGTTGGGCTTCGGACCTTCGAACGGCGGTGGGACCCTGGTATTTCCTGTACACCAAGAATGTGCCCTGAACGATGGTGGTACCCTGGTATTTCTGGTACACCAAGAATGTTCCCTGAGTGCACGGAGTGTCGAGTTATTTGTTCGACGTTTGTGATATGTTGATTGTGCGTGAGTGCACATTGTGTGATATATCTGCTTGTAAAAATGCTATGCCTACAGGGAAGGAATACCACTGCCCCGGGTAAGGGGTAGGGTTGTTATAAATTGGTCAGCTGAATGCTAACTGTTGCCCAGTTTGCCACCATTGTGGTGGATTGTCAAGTGCAGGTGCAGGAGAGCCAAGAGGAAAATATGGGGCTGATTCCCTTGTTGTTGCTACAGTTGCTGCTATGCTGGCCCTCGAAGGCCAAAGAATTTCATATGATGTTATTTCATGTGTGGCCGGCCTGCGTGCCGATGTATGAAATTCATCCATATAAAGCTTAACTGTAAGGCCATAATGCCAGACTTGCTGTGTATTTGGAGAACATTCCTTCATAATATTATATATATAAATGTTGGTTTATATATTGTGGACATTCAAATGAGTTGAGTTCAAACAACTTAAAATCTTCCGCTAGAATGCTCTGAGTTAGGATGCGAATGGTGTGTTTTTTGTTGATATTAACCTGTAACTTCGCCGCATGTTTGTGGCATATGGTGTAGCGCCCTGATCGGACCTTCTATTATATGTCATGTAATAGATGGAGGCATTACATTTTGGTATCAGAGCCTCTCGGTCTTTCCCTTTTGAATTCGTGGTGGAATTATTTTATGGGGTGGGGAGCACGTGTAAGTGTGACCCACTATAACATTAATGAACTCAAGAATGTCCACTAAGGAATGCAAATACACCTGTTTGAGGAACCTGCACATTCTTATATTATTGTTATTGCTTGTGTAAGGTCGCTAATGTGTGTCTTGTCCACCTATAGGTGACTCGTAGTGGTTCTGGGCAGTCTGAGACCCAGCATTCTGATGACAGTGTAGCTCTAGCTGAGGTTCCTACACCTCCTCCTTCTGCAGAAATAGTATACTTAGTTGCTGAGGCGCTGTTTGCAATGATTCATGCACAGCCTACAAGGCAGGCGTAGCCGGCATTAGTGCCAGAACGGGAGGTGTAAGGCCAGAACCTGTTGAGGTTGTTGATCCTCGGGTAGCTGAACGATAGTTGAAGCAGTTTATGAGCTTCAATCCTCCTATATTTATGAGTGTGGGATCGCCAACGTAGGCAGAAGATTGGTTGTCACGCGTTAAGTGAATATTGACGACGATAAGGATGGATGAAAATCAGAAGGTTACCTAGGCCACCTTCTTGTTGGAACAAGATGCTCGGCTATGGTGGCATGAGATGGTGGGACGAGATAGAGTTACACAACTTAGCGGGCAGACGGCTAACAGATGTCTCGATTGAGGAGTTTTCGCGACTGTTCTTGGCAAAACACTTGCTAGCGGCACAACACATCGCTATGGAAAATGAGTTCCATCATCTAACTCAGGACGAGATTAGTGTCGAGACCTACTTGCATGAGTTTACACGCTTGGGATGCTATGCGGGGTCTATCTTCGCTGATGAACAATGAAAACCCAATCGGTTCTACGAAGGGTTGTGGGACGAGTTGAGATTCCTTCTATCAAGTTCGGTGAAATAAGGGTTTCAGGCACTGGTGGATACGACGTGTGTGTTGGAGAAGGATATGATGCGGGTGTAAGGAAAAGGGACTTGGCGATGACAAAGTCCGAGTTCAAAGTGCCGCACCCGGGGAAATCAAATTACCGAAGGAAATGGGGTAAGAGATTCAAGTCTTCTACACAGGATCCCTCGAGTGTTGCATCAGGAGCATCTTCGAGGCAGGAGTCTCGGACATGCTATACATGTGGCAGAGTGGGGAATAAATCCTGTAACTGTCTGGTAGGTCCACCAAAGTTTGAAAAGAAGACAGGAGCGTCATATGCTAAAAAGAGAAAGGCAGTGGTGGAGTCTACTGCATCCCAGGCGCAACCCTGAGTATATAATCTTGGCCAGTAGGATGCCATAAAGCAAAGTGACGTTGTCACAGTCTTTGTCCTGATTCGAGAATGTTCGGCGAGAGCACTGTTTGACACTGCTGCTTCTCATTCATTTCTATCTGTATACTTCATGTCACGGATCGGTGTACCGATTCGTATGGTGTCAGATAGTGTGAAGGTGTTATTACCAAATAGATGTGTAATGCATGCGGATAGGTTTTGTTTTGTGGAGGTACGAATAGGAAGTCGGGATTTTGGGTTGGAAGCATCGGTGCTGCTTATGTCGGAGTTTGATGTGATATTTGGTATGGACTGGCTCTCGGAGAAGTGTGCCTATATGGATTGCAAATCAAAGGAAGTCACACTAGGGCAGAATACTGAACGAGAAACAAAGTTCGCTGGTATGCGAGGTTAGAGTATGACATTGATGTCTGCTCTTCAAGTGGTTAAGGCAGTTCGGAAAGGCGCGGAGTTGTTCTTCACTCTTGTTGAGGTTGTTGAGCCAAAGGCCAGTGTGAGTGATGTTCTGATTGTTTTGGAGTTTGCTGATTTGTTTCCGAAGGAGCTTCCTGTATTACCACCACAGCGGGAGATTGATTTCTTGATTGAGCTGGTGCCAGGTGCAAAACGTGTGGCCCGTTCACCATATCGAGTAGCGCCAAAGGAAATGGCCGAAATAAAAGTTCAACTGCAAGAATTGTTGGAAGAGGGATACATACGGTCAAGTACGTCACCTTGGAGTGCACCTATTATCTTTGTGAAAAAGAAGGACGGTAGCCTGCGATTATGTATCGATTATCGTGAATTGAACAAGGTGATGGAGAAAATGAAATATCTGATTCCACGGATAGATGACATGTTTGATCAACTGGTGAGATCGACAGTATACTCAAAGCTGTATTTGAAATCTGGCTACTACCAGTTGCGAATTTGGGAAGGTGACATTCCCAAGACAGCGTTTGGAACACGCTACGGTCATTACCAGTTAACTGTAATGTCATTTGGACTATGTAATGTGCCATCAGTGTTTATGGATCTAATACACCGAACGTTCCGAGAGTACATGGACCTGTTTGAGTTTTTCTTCATTGATGATATCTTAGTGTACTCTCAATTGGAAGAAGATCATGCGAACCATTTACGGTTGGTGTTGCATACCCTGCGAAGAAATAAGCTCTACGCCAAATACGCAAAGTGTGAGTTTTGTTTATCGTCAGTGGCTTTTCTTGGCCATGTGGTGAGTGGAGAGGGCATTGCAGTGGATCCTCCAAAGATAAGAGCCATCCGGGAGTGGCCAGTGTTGTCTTCGGTGGCCGAACTCAGGAGTTTCCTTGAACTGGCAGGCTACTACAAACGTTTTGTAGAAAACTTCTCACTGATCGTTTTGCCTCTTAACACATTAACAAGGAAGGATCAGAAGTTCGTTTGGACGGTGGAGTGCGCGAGAGCTTTTGAAGAGATAAAGAGTCGTTTCATCACGGTGCCCGTTTTGACATCGCCATGTGGTATAAATGGCTATGAGATTTATAGTGATGCTCCAGGGAGCGTCTTAGGCTGCGTTCTTCTTCAGTTTGGAAAGGTGATTGCTTATGGCTCATGCCAGTTGAAAGTGCATGAGCAAAACTATCTCTTCCACGATTTGGAGTTGGCAGCGGTGATTTTTGCACTTAAATTGTGGCATCAATATCTATATGTCTTAAAAGTGGATATATTTATGGACCATAAGAGTCTAAAGTACCTATTGAATTAGAAGGATCTCAATATGCGACAACGAAGGTGGATGGAGTTCCTTTGGGACTACACCTTTGATATTCACTACACTCCCGGGAAAGGAAATATGTTCGCAGATGCCTTGAGTCGTAGGACTCCGTTAAGGGCAAAATGGTTACAGATGCACGATGAGCGTCTGATTCAGGAGTTGGAAGTGTAATATATTTCTTATGTTGACAAAAATTACACAGTAAATGCATGCTTGAACTGGACGGAGGTATAGTATGATCTTGCGGATAGAATTTGGTTAGCAACAAAACTTGACGAAAGTCTACAATGCTATGTAGTGGATGGGTCAAAGGGCCAATTCTCCTGGGATGACGGCCTTTTATGAAAAGTGGGTCGTTTGTGCGTTCCAAGTCTGGGTAAACTCAGAGAAGAATTTATGGGTGAAGCAAAAAGATGTACAATGACAAGAAAAAGTTGTTCTTGTGGCAAGGGTTAAAGAAAGACATGGCACATTATGTGGCTAAATGTTAGACTTGTGCCTTAGTGAAAGCTGAATGCCAGATGCCTAGAGGTTTCCTGAAGTAGTTACCAGTTCCAGAGTGGAAGTTTGATGATATTTCAATGGATTTCGTGCATGGTTTGTCGAGGTCTCAACGCGGTAACGATTCGACTTGGGTGACCATAGACCAGTTGAATAAAGTGGCTCACTTCCTTCCGAACAAGAGGGACGATTCAGTGGAAACCTTGGCGAAACTCTATGTTGAGCAAATCTTACGATTGCACAGTGTTCCCCGTAGCATCGTAAGTGACTGTGACAGGCGATTCACATCGAATGATTGGAGGCTAATCCATCAATTATTGGGAACAAAGCTAACGTTAAGTATGACCTTTCATCCCCAAAGTGATGGCCATACTGAGAGAACCAACATAACGATGGAGGATATGCTCCGAATGTGCGACTTGGATTTTGGTAAGAGGTGGGAAGATCATCTCTATATTGTAGAATTTGCCTAGAATAATAGCTACCAAGTGAGCATAAGTATGGCACCGTTTGAAGCTTTGTATGGTCGAAAATGACGTACAACATTATCTTGGGCAGAAGCAGGCGAATCGAAACTATATAAGCATAAGTAAGTCGAAGAAGCTCGTTCGACGATACGCTCTATTCGGGAGAGACTACTGATAGCCCATGATAGACAAGCCAAATATTACAATGCCAAGCACCGAAATGTTGAGTTTGTGATTTGCGATTGGGTATATTTGTGAAACGGCCTCCCCATCCCACGGCTCGAAAGGATGGCCGCCGGCACCCCCAGTACCACGCTCTAAAGGGTTCAGCATAACTAGGTCTGCATACCATGCACCCCAACCCCTCTCCATCCACATGCAGGTTGTTGAGGTCGTGGATCGAACCCGAGGCCTCCATGATAAGGAGTTTTCAAACTACTCCTCATCACCAACTAAGCTGCAACTCAGTTGGCGATGAGGAGTGGTTTGAAAACTCCTTATCAAGGAGGCCTCGGGTTCGATCCCCGGCCTCAACAACCAGCATATGGATAGAGAGGGGTTAGGGTGCATGGTCTACAGACCTGATTAGGCTGAACACTTTCGAGCATGGTGTTGGGGATGCCGGCGGCCGCCCTTTCTAGTCGGGGATGGGGAGGCCATTACAAAAGTGCACTTTTATAAAGTTCCAGGCCCATCAACATGGGACCTAGCTGGAACCGCTGGCCTACCAGAGTCCAGAGCCGGGCCTACTACTGGTAGTCAGCCTATCACATTCAAGCCTGCAGGCCATGCACCCCAACTCCTCTCCATCCACAGGCAAGTTGTTGAGGCCGGGGATCGAACCCGAGACCTCCTTGATAAGGAGTTTTCAAACCACTCCTAATCACCAACTGAGCTGCTGCTCAGTTGGTGATGAGGTGTGATTTGAAAACTCCTTATCAAGGAGGTCTCGGGTTTGATCCTCGGAATCAACGACCCGCCTGTAGATGGAGAGGGGTTAGGGTTCATGGTCTGCAGACCTGGTTAGGCTGAACCCTTTCGAGCGTGGTGCTGGTGGTGCCGGAGGCCGTCCTTTCGAGCCGTGGGATGGGGAGGCCGTTACAAAAAGTGCACATTTGTAATGGCCTCCCCAGCCCATGGATGAGGAGTGTAGCTCAGTTGGTGATGATGAGTGGTTTGAAAACTCCTTATCAAGGAGGCCTCGGGTTCGATCCCCGGCCTCAACAATGGGCATGTGGACGGAGAGGGGTTGGGGCGCATGGTCTACAGACCTGGATAGGCTGAACCCTTTCGATCGTGGTATTGGGGGTGCCGGCTGCCGTCCCTTCTAGTCGTGGGATGGGGAGGCCATTACAAAAGTGCACTTTTATAAAGTTCCAAGACCATCAACATGGGACCCAGCTGGAACTGCCAGCCTACCAGAGTCCAGAGACGGGCCCACTACTGGTAGTCAGCCTATCACATTCAAGCCTATAGGCCATACACCCCAACCCCTCTCCATCCACAAGCGGGTTGTTGAGGCCGGGGATCGAACCCGAGACCTCCTTGATAAGGAGTTTTCAAACCACTCCTAATCAACAACTGAGTTGCTGCTCAGTTGGTGATGAGGAGTGGTTTGAAAACTCCTTATCAAGGAGGTCTCAGGTTCGATCCCCAGCATCAACGACCCGCCTATGGATGGAGAGGGGTTGGGGTGCATGGTCCGCAGTCCTGGTTAGGCTGAACCCTTTCGAGCGTGGTGCTGGGGGTGCCGGCGGCTGTCCTTTCGGGCCGTGGGATGGGGAGGCCGTTACAAAAAGTGCACTTTTTGTAACGACCTCCTTGATAATGAGTTTTCAACCACTCCTCATCACCAACTGAGCTGCAGCTCAGTTGGTGATGAAGAGTGGTCTGAAAGCTCCTTATCAAGGAGGTCTCGGGTTCGATCCCTGGCTTCAATAACCCTCCTGTGGATGGAGAGGTGTTGGGGTGCATGGTCTGCAGTCCTTGTTAGGCTTAACCCTTTCGAGCGTGGTGCTGGAGGTGCCGTCGGCCATCCTTTCGATCCTTGGGCTGGGGAGGCCATTACAATTTGAAAATCAAATCCTTCAAAGGCATGTCCAGGATTCGGCGCTTGAAAAAGTTAAACCCGAGATATCTTGGTCAATTTGAAGTGGTGGAAAGAGTTGGTGAAGTTGCTTATCAGCTAGCTCTTTCGGACGAATTGAGTGGATTGCATAATGTGTTCCACATCTCAGTGCTTCAAAAAGCTAGCTCTTAGATTATTTTATTAGGTGTTGTTGAGTGAGTGGAGTGGGATTTAATTTAGGATGGCTGGGTGCTCTCTACATTTCTCCTTTCCCGAGCCAGGAGTTAGCTTCCAGCGGAAGGCATCGAGCGACGGAGGTGCTGGAGCTCCGGCCGGCGATTTCTAGAGGTTTAGAGCTCGTTTTTCTCGGCTAAGGGCAGATTTGGACTGCTCTCACCCAGATCTTCCTCCCTAGGTATCTATTTCTTGTTTTAGGGTTATCTTCGTTAGCTAGGGTTTTTAGGGTTTGTTCTTCTTCCTCTAAAAGCTTCAGGTTTGCCTCTTAGGTGGCCGACCTTGCCGCCGGTGCCAAATTTTGGAAGATAGTTGTTGTTTCCTGGAGGTAGAGGCAAGTGGGGCCCGTTGCCCTTGCCAACCTTATTTTTACTCCAATTAATCTTGATGTAGTAGCTCATTCTTTCCTTTTTCCTAGAAGCTAGGGTTGCTGCAGTTTTCACCCCAGTTCGATCTTGCTCATTCTTGTCCAGTTTTAATTTGTTCTCTCTCCTTATTCACTGTATTGTGTCTAGGTAGTCGCTGGAGGTAGGATTTTAGTTGTTAGTTTTAGCCCAGCTTGGTTGGTAGTTGTAGTCGGGTAGAAGGGGTAGGAGAGAGGAATTTAGAGTTTTTCTTAATTCTCTGGATAGGAGCGTTGAGTGAGCCTAGGGCAAAGATTTAGATTTTAAAAAACTAAGTCAAAAGCATTAACAGTGTTGAGTGAGGGGAGTTAACTCAACGCCGTCTGGCTAGGCAGTTATTCTAAGTTAAAATCGTTGACAGCGTTGAGTGAGGTGAGCTCACTCAGCGCCGTCCAAGTTTTGCTTAGGCGTTGACATTGTTGAGTGAGTTAAGCTCACTCAATGCCGCCAGCTTGGTTAGATTTTTTTTGCATTCTTTCTAAGTGTAAAAGCGTTGACAGCATTGAGTGAGGTGAGCTCACTCAACGCTGTCTGCCCTGGTAGGAACATTTTCTAAGTCTTTTGGCATTGAGTGAGTGGATCTCACTCAACGCCAATTAGCCTGAAGACATTTCTAAGTCTTTTGGCGTTGAGTGAGTGGAGCTCACTCAACGCCGTGTAGACAGGCAATTTTTATAGCTGAGTCTAAAGCGTCAAGTGAGGGGAGCTCACTCAATGCCTATGGCTATTTGGCATTGACAGTGTTGAGTGAGCTGAACTCACTCAACGCGTCATCCTGAGAGAGCGAATTTATGCGGCTAAGTCTTTTGGCATTGAGTGAGGGCTACTCACTCAACTCCGCGTCGAGTGAACTCGACGCTTTTTCCTTGGGATGGTGTTTTCTTCAGGATTTTTAGTGTGGCTTTTCCCTTAGGGGGGGGGGGGGGGGGTTTGTTATCGGCTAGTTTTTGAATGCTGACTCGTGAATTATAGCAGGTGGCGTTTCTTGGCTCTGTAAGGGGTGAATGGTGTGTGTTGAGCTCTATCCACCACCAGTTAGGCCATTTTGGGCTGGTATGGTTAGGTGTGTGTACCCTGTAGTTGGCACTTGTTTTTTTTTTCACCCTTGAGTATTTTGGGGTTCGGTTGTTGGAAGAGGGCTGTTTTTTGCCAACAACCCAGGCCCAAGGTTTTACCACAGCCAATAATTCACAAAGTTAGGACTGTTAGCTCCTTTCCTTTCATATAGCCATTTCTATTGCCATATGTTTGCCTTGTTGCTGCTGCAGGTGCTTGACAGAGCATGTCGTTATTCATGCTTGCACTTGGTGTGCTTTGATTGCTCTTTAGATAGTGTTTCTTTTTGCTATCTTGTTTATTTCTTTCTGCTCTTTTGATAGCATTTGTTGCAGGGTTGGTAAACCCCTTCTTTTATTGCTTATGAATCTAATGCTCCACTTCTTTTTATTATATTCTTGCTGAGTTATTCTTTCTTTGAATGCCTCAGGTTCAGTTTATAGCCGGTTGAGCGGCTAGTTTTCTTGTGGGGCTTGCTTGTGGCCTCCTGGGTAGCTGAGATTGTTGTTCCTCATCCTTGTGAGGTAGTTTTCTTCCTTCTGTATAGACATGCATACTCACCCATGGGTTCGTGTCAGATTGTTGACGCCCACTAGTGGCTTACTTGTGATGCTGGGTATGAACTAAAACTGCTATTTTTGCATATTTGCAGGTGGTTCACTTGCTTTCTGGGAATGATTTATGCTAGGTTGCATGTAAGGTATTTTAAACCCTAAAAGCATTACTATATGTACCTCATACACATCATGTTTATAAAGCTAAAGCACTACTTTCCCAAGTAACGTAAAGGCTATTTTTTATATACTATATTAAATTTAGAATCGTGCGTACCATGAGTCGTCCCTCGGGGACACTTATGCTCATTTAGAATATCAACTTAACCAAAGTATTGTCCGTTGCGTATAAATATATTTTAAATTATGGACTAGCTGATCCACTGTGCCGAGGGATACGACCATCAAATTTAACTAGTTTTATTTCATATTAAATTATGATTTTCTTCAAATATATAGAGTCTGGAGTTTTGCCTAAATGTATGCAGTTATCCCCTACACGATGTGGCATCATGGCACGTATTTTCTCTTGCTCTGATATGATTTAATTGTTGAGAAAATGCGGGTCATGACAGTTAGTATCAGAGCCAGGTTGCTTGACAATTAGTCGGGCAACCTTTCCCTTATTAGCATTAGTGGTTTAGCGTCATATCATACACACACAGATATGTCATCAGTACGTCTTGGCTGAAGCATGAACACTACACTCATAAGCATGAATAGAAGTATACGGGGTATATTATGTAGTATGGGCTGCATAATATGTGTTTGAATATGGATCTCCCATAGGTGGCAACATGTGAGGGTTATGTAGTATGGGATGCATAACCTCACCACAGAATGCCCATTAGCACGTTTTCTTTTTTCGTTGCATGCAATGTTATGTAGTATGGGATACATAACATTTCCATGCCTACGATCGCTTATGGCATCCGTTAAGGCTTTTTTTGAATGAATAGCACAACATGCATAGCATAACATTGCATAAGAACAACGTGCCAAGCTAAAGATTTGCATGATGACATATGTACACACATGGTTTTGAGTCAAAAGAAATACAAATTCATGCATTCATGGTCTAAGCACATGAGTTGGTATGATGGTGGTGAACCATCCTAGGTTAAGCATAACATCATTATTGTAAAAATCCCAGAGCAAGTTAGCAGTTGAAGTTCATATTTAAGTATGTTTGTCTTTACCGGGTAGTTTTGTTCTAGAAGTTGGGCTAGGTTTTGATTAGTGTTAATACAATTATAGGATGGCAAGGCGTCCTTCGATGAGACTGACTCCCCAATCTGAGGGTGAGTCTTCAGGAGCGCAAAGCGAGGCGTTGATTGAAAGTCTGCGGCAGAGTAATGAAGCCTTGTCCAGGCAGATGGTGGGTATGCAGACTCAGATCCAGTATCTGTTTGCAGTTGTGGCAGGACAGCCTCTGAGAGTGTCGGACCCTGCTGTAGGAGTAGCTGTTCCTGTTCCTCCTGCTCCCCTGGTTCCTCCTGCTGTGTTACCCCCTGAGATGACATTTATATCGCACTTCCAACGACTAGGACCTCCTGCTTATGATGGAAAGGCAGACTTTTTGGTTTTAGATGATTGGCTTATAGCCATCGAGGAGATTTTCTCCTATTCTGGAGTTACCCCTGATCAAAGGGTGATGATCGCCGCCTATCAGCATAAGGGATTAGTGAAGAGTTGGTGGATGTGAGAGAAGGAGAGCTTGAAAGTGGGATGCTCTTAGGAGACCTTCAAGGAACTGTTGCTAAGGAAGTTTCTGCCTTCGGTCGAGCGCAATCATCTGATGAATGATTTCTTACATTTCAAGCAGAGGCAGCTCACAGTTAGTGAATATGAGATCGAGTTTAGCAAACTGAGTCGGTTTGCCCCCGGCTTGGTAAGCTCCGAGGCGAATCGAGTTAAGCATTTTCTTGGTGGCCTAAGAAGTGATGTCTAGTAGTTAGCAAGTGCTTATGGATCAGCAAGCTATGCTGGAGTGGTGGAATCTGCTTTGAAAGTTGAGGCAATTGAGAATGCTAAGTAAAGAGGGCAGTAGATGAGAAAGGATAAGAGGAAATCGATTGAAGGAAAGGGCCCTCAGGTACCCGGTGCTGCTTCAAGAAAGAAGAGCAAGGAGGTTTGTAGCTTCTATAGCCGGTCAGGCCACCATTTTGAGAGATGTTTCCAAAGGTTAGGAGCTTAGAAGAAGGAGCAGGTGCATGCAATCCAAGGTGCTCCCAGGAAAGATTTATTCTGTTCTGCATGTAAGCGGCCAGGGCATGATGTTGCCCATTGCTGGGGAAAGGATAAGATTAAGACAAGAAGTTGTTTTCTATGCAGTCAAGAAGGGCACATCAAGGCTCAGTGCCCACATATCCAGCCTGTGTTGCAGCCAGTGCCACTCCAGGCATTTCCACCGCCTCAGCGGGTGGATAAAGGTAAGGGAAAGCTGAATGTGATTTCTTCAGAGGAAGCACAGACTTCGACTCAGGTTATTTAATGTTAGATTTCTCCCTAGCATGAATGTTTTTATTCTTAGCGATCATTTAGAATTTGTTTTCCTTAGTTGCATGTGTAATCTTATAGGAAGATTTAAGGTGAAGAAGCACTGGGCGCGTGTTCTCTTAGACTCTGGTGCTACCCACTCGTTTGTGTCTAGAGCCTTTGTGGATTGGTACCATTTGGATCTAGATCGAGTTAGGGATGCCTTTTGCGTCAAGTTCCCTTCCGGTGATTCTGTGGTTTCAAATCAGGGCATTAAGGATTGCCCGATTGTGTTAGAAGATTTTCTAGCAAAGGCAGATCCGAAGGTGATGGACCTGGAAGACTTTGATGTTATCCTAGGCATGGATTGGTTGTCCAGGTATGATGCATTTATCTAGCACAAGGTAAGCGCTTGGACTTCGTAAAGGACAACGGTTAGCCTGGGAGTGTTTATGGTGATCCGTGCCAGTATTCTCTAGTCATTTCTACGGTATGTGTTCGGAAGCTGCTTGATTCCGGCTGCTTTGCCTGTTTGGTCTTAGTTGTCGGGACTGTTGTTAGTGTACCGCGCTTGGAGGAGATTCCTGTGGTGTGCGAGTTTTCAGATGTTTTTCCTGGCAATCTTCCTGGTCTTCCACCTGATAGGGATGTTGAGTTTGTGATAGATTTGGAGCCAGGTACGCGTCCTATTGCGAAGGCGCCGTACTGGATGGCCCCGCGAGAGCTGGAAGAGTTGCGTATCCAGCTGGATGAGTTGTTAGAGAAAGGTTTTATCAGGTCGAGCTCATCACCTTGGGGTGCTCCTGTTCTATTTGTAAAGAAGAAAGACAGATCGATGAGGCTTTGCATCGACTATAGAGAGTTGAACAAGGTTACTATTAAGAACAAGTATCCTCTGCCAAGAATTGATGATTTGTTTGATCAGTTGCGTGGTAGCGCGGTATTTTCTAAGATTGATCTTCGTTCCTACTAACATCAGCTCAGGATCCGCGAGTTAGACATTCCGCGGACTGTATTTTGATCCAGGCAAGGGCATTTTGAATTTCTTGTTATGTCGTTTGGTTTGACCAACGCGCCCTCAGCCTTTATGGATATGATGAATCGGGTGTTCAAGCACTTCCTGGATAAGTTCGTGGTCGTGTTTATCGACGATGTTCTGATCTATTCCCACAATGCGGAGGAGCATGACCAGCATCTGTGTTTGGTTTTATCTGCTTTGAGGGACCACAAGCTATTCGCCAAATTGAGCAAGTGCGAGTTTTGGTTGCCTGAGGTTTCATTTCTGTGCCATGTGGTTAATAAGAGTGGGATTTCTGTTTACCCAGAAAATATAGCTGCTGTGATGGATTGGAGTAGGCAGGGCACACCCAAAGAGATTAGGAGCTTCCTAGGGTTGGCCGGCTATTACAGGAGGTTTGTGGAGGGTTTTTCTTCCCTGGCTGCACCATTGACTAGATTGACTCAAAAGAATGCGTCTTTTGTTTGGAGCGAGAAGCGTGAGGAAGCCTTTCTAGAGCTCAAGAACAGATTGTGTATTGCTCCCGTTTTGACTCTATCTATGGAGGGCATGGATTATGATGTGTATGTGGATGCATCACATGTTGGGCTTGGTTGCGTATTGAGGCAAGGAGGCAAAGTGATTGCGTATGGGTCAAGGCAACTTAAGACTCATGAGAGGAACTACCCTACGTATGATTTAGAGTTTGCAGTCGTGAGTTTTGCGCAGAAGTTGTGGAGACATCTTCTTTATGGCGCACAGTACAAGATTTTTATCGATCATAAGAGTTTAAAGTACGTCTTCACCCAGAAGGAATTGAATCTGCGCTAGCGGCGATGTTTGGAGTATGTTGCCGACTATGATGCTGAGATCCATTACCATCCAGGCAAGGCTAATGTGCTGGTCGATGCCCTAATTCTGAAGATGGGGAAGATTTTTAATCTCTCTGCCGAGCTTTTAGTGGAAGAATTTCTTTTGATGGATATTTTTGTGGGGAGCTGCGACTTGCAGAGTAATTTGTTAGTAGCAGAGCATTCTTTGATTGCGCTTACCAGATTACATCAGAAAGATGATCCAGATCTGCTGCATTTATATCTTAGAGCTGAGAAAGGGGAGATACCAGATTTCTCGATTGATGATGCGGGTACTTTGAAGTACCACGACAGATTTTGTATCCCCGCCATTATGGATATTCAACTTATGTTGTGTTGCCTACCATCAAGGATCTACCAAGATGTATCATGACTTAAAGTAAATTGCCTGGTGGTATGGGATGAAGGGAGGCATAGCCAGGTTTGTTTCTGAGTGTTATACTTGCAATCATGTTAAGGCCGATCATGGAAGGCCTGGTGGCAAGTTGACTCCGTTGGAGATTCCTACTTGGAAGTTGGAGATCATTTCGATGGATTTCATTACGAGTTTACCGAGATCTCCTAGAGTATATGATTCAGTTTGGGTGATTGTTGACAGATTAACGAAGTGTGCTCACTTTATACCTTATAATATTGACTATCCGATGAAGAAAATAGCTGAGTTGTATTTGAATGAAGTCATCCGATTGCATGGTGTTACAGTCAACATTATTTCAGACCGAGACTCCCAGTTTACATTTCGCTTCTGGAAGAGTTTGCAAGAAGGTTTGTGTACGGATTTGAGATATTCTACCGCATACCACCCGCAGACCAATGGTTAGACAGAGCGAGTTAATCAGATAGTGGAGGATATGATCAGATGCTATATTTTAGACCACGGAGGAATGTGGGATGAGCGTTTGAGGCTTATGGAGTTTGCTTATAATAACAGTTACCAAGAAAGCTTGCAAATGGCTCCTTTTGAAGCTTTGTATGGAGGCACTGCAGGACTCCCTTGTTTTGGGCTGAGCTTGGCGAGAGACGTTTGTTGGGTCCGAATGCGCTCGAAGAGATGGAAACTACTGTGAAGCTTATTCAGGAGAAGCTTCGGATAGCCCAGTAGCGATATGAGAAGAACACCAACCGGCATAGGTGTGATCTGGTGTTTGTTGTGGACGACTTGGTATTTTAAAGGTTTCCCCGATGATTGGAATCAAGATGTTTGGTAAGAACTAGAAGTTGGACCCGAGGTCTGTGGGGTCGTTTAAGATCATTGAGCGGATTGGTGTGGCAGCTTATAGGCTGGATTTGCCTGCAAACTTTCCTGGCGTGCACGATGTTTTTCAGGTTAGCCAGCCGCGGAAGTGTGTGCAGAGCGACATACAAGTTTTGGATTTTTGTGTCTCAGTTAGAGCCAAATCTTTCTTATGTGGAGATGCCTGTCCGCATTCTGGATGCTCAAGATCGTGTGTTGCGGAGGAAATCAATTCCTATGTTTAAAGTTTTGTGGAGGAATAAGGGCATGGAAAGCGCGACTTGGGAGTTAGAGTCGGATATGAGGAAGGCTTACCCTCATCTGTTTCCCTGACTTGTGCCTGGTGTGTTTTGCATTTTCTATTATAGATCTTGCTTGGCTATTTATTCTTTCCTTCTTGATAGCAGTGTTGTGTGTAAAGTTTCGGGGCGAAACTTTCTTGTAGGGGGAGTGGCTGTAACACCCTCAGTTTTTCTGTAATTTGTATAATCCTTGTTCGGCGCTACGTTGACGCGTTTCCGGCCATTCGCCGTTCTTAGAGCGTGGTCTTAGCTCTTTAGTTTTTTGTGTGGTTTGTTTATAGCCTGTTTGCAAGGTTCTCCAGCTGGTCGGAGTCTGTTTTGGTGACTCGGCGGACCCTCTCAGGGAATACTTGTGCTTTGGCATTCGGGAGGTGTTAGCCCGAGTTTTGATCGTCGGATGTTATTTTCGACTTCGCTGTTGTTTTCGTAGCATGGGTATTTAGCTACGGTGCGAGTTTCGTCAAATTTCCGAGATCGTTTGTTTTCGCATCGTTTCGACGTTTCTTTTATGTTAGCTGGTAGTGTGTTGCCAAGCCTTTGTTGTTGCTATGTTGAGCTAAGTGACATAGCTTAGTTATAGCAGGTAGCCGATTTTTTCTTTTTTGGCTTAATGTTGGCTAAGTATGTTAGCTGTTTATATATATATATACATATATATGTGTGTGTGTGTTTGAGTGGCCAAATTTTTTGTATCAGGTTTAATTTTTTAGCTATTTATATATATAAGCTAGTTGATAGCTAAATATATATAGATATATATATATATATATATATATATATATATATATATATATATATATATATAGGTAAGCTAGCATATATATATATATATATATATATATATATAGTATATATATAATATATATATATATATATATATATATATATATATATATATATATATATATATGTATATATGCTATATAGTTAAGTGTTTGGCTGGTGGGTCTGTAGCAGCTGGGTGGCTGTTTCTTTTTATTTAGCTAGTGGCCGAACCTCTTAAGCCTTAGATTATTTTATTAGGTGTTATTGAGTGAGTGGAGTGGGATTTAATTTGGGCAGGCTGGGTGCCCTCTTCATTTCTCCTTTCTCGAACTAGGAGTGAGCTTCAAGTAGAAGGCATCGGGCGACGGAGGTGCTGGAGCTCCGGCCGGCAATTTCTGGAGGTTTAGAGCTCGTTTTTCTTGGGTAAGGGCATATTTGGACTGCTCTCACCTAGATATTCCTCCCTAGGTATGTATTTCTTCTTTTAGGGTTGTCTTGGTTAGCTAGGGTTTTTAGGGTTTGTTCTTCTTCCTCTAAAAGCTTCAGGTTTGCCTCTTAGGTGGCCGACCTTGCCGCCGATGCCGAATTTTGGAATACAGCTGCTGTTTCCTGGAGGTAGAGGCAAGTGGCGCCCTTTGCCCTTGCCAACCTTGTTTTTACTCACTTTAATCTTGATATAGTAGCTCGTTCTTTCCCTTTTCCTAGAAGCTAGGGTTGCTGCAGTTTTTACCTCAGTTAGATCTTGCTCAATCTTGTCCAATTTTAATTTGTTATCTCTCTTATTCACTCTTTTGTGTCTGTTGAAGACAAAATTGACCTATGTGGAGTTCGGGGTCCCTGAAAGGGGTGACCTCACACCTACTACACTCGAGAGAACGTCACGGACCGGAGACTTAGGAGACTATGAACAGACCCTCGGCTCTAGCGCGGAGGTCCCACCTCACAACCGAAAGGCTACCTGAGCTCTTCCCCTCCCTCACCAAAGGGCTAGGCTAGGCGCCTTGGAGAGCTCTCTTCACTCTACCAGGAATAAGCCAAGGGAGGAGGAAGTTAAGAAAAGCCCCCTCTCCAAGGTACCGTCTATTTATAGTTTTTCCAAGTCCTGTGGGTCAAATGACCAAAATACCCCAATGGACAAAAGGCCTCGGGCCAATAGGAAACCGCCACGCCGGGGGGTAGAGAAGGAAAAACGCGTCACCCAAAGCTAAAAGGGGACCCACCCTGCGGGACGGGGCGAGACCCGGCCTGGGGCCGGGTCTCGCCCGGCCTACCCGCGGGGCTGGGCGAGACCCGGCCTGGGGCCAGTCTCGCCCGGCTGCCCGTGGGGCTGGGCGAGACCAGGCCTGGGGCCGGTCTCGCCCGGCTGCCCGCGGGGCGGGGTGAGACCTGGCCTGGGGCCGGTCTCGCCCGGCCTATCCGCCGGGCTGGGCGAGACCCGGCCTAGGGCCGGTCTCGCCCGGCTGCCCGTGGGGCTGGGCGAGACCCGGCCTGGGGCCGGTCTCGCCCGGCCTACCCGCCGGGCTCTGGGTCGGTCCCGCCGGCCCGAGGGAAAAAATGGGGAGGGGGAGGGCCTGCTGATCCCGCCTCCACACCCAAATGGCCCGGGCGGGTGCTGCTCAGCCTACCAACCTGCTGCTTTCACACTCCAACTACGGGGCCGCTGGGGGGAGGCCGATTTCTCCTCCCCCTACTAGTATGTTTCCAAGATAGGGCCAAAATTGGCCACCGAGAGTTCAAAATACTCAAAAAGCTTAAAAACTAAGCACGCCTCATCCGGGGCCTACTATTCGCAAATACGGGGTTGTACACAATCCCCGCTCTTTTCGAGGTTGGCACAAGCTCGGAAAGAAACATCCAACCCAACGTATTCGCGGAGTATGACTTCCCCGTGGAGTCAACCTGCCATTCCAGCTATGGGAACCTGGGTGGTGAGAGCTTCTCTGGGTAACAAACTTGGTTCCCACGAGAGATCAACCAGCTCTGTCAGCTAGTGAGAGCCTGACAGCGGAATCCATCTCGGAACTAAGGGACTTGGATTCCACGAGAGATCAACCTGCCCTGCCAGCTAGATGAGAGCCTGACAGCGGAATCCACCTCAGAGCTAAGGACTTGGCTTCCATGAGAGATCAACCTGCCCTGCCAGCTAGATGAGAGCCTGACAGCGGAATCCACCTCGGAGCTAAGGACATGGCTTCCACGAGAGATCAACCTGCCCTGCCAGCTAGATGAGAGCCTGACAGCGGAATCCCTCTCGGGGTGAGACCTTCCCACCCTCCGAGAGATCAACCTGCCCTGCCAGCTAGGTGAGAGCCTGGCAGCGGAATCCATCCCGAGGTGAGACCTTCCCATCCTCCGAGAGATCAACCTGCCCTGCCAGCTAGGTGAGAGCCTGGCAGCGGAATCCATCTCGAGGTTAGACCTTCCCACCCTCCGAGAGATCAACCTGCCCTGCCAGCTAGGTGAGAGCCTGGCAGCGGAATCCATCCCGAGGTGAGACCTTCCCACCCTCCGAGAGATCAACCTGCCGTGCCAGCTAGGTGAGAGCCTGGCAGCGGAATCCATCCCGAGGTGAGACCTTCCCACCCTCCGAGTGATCAACCTGCCCTGCCAGCTAGGTGAGAGCCTGGCAGCGGAATCCATCCCGAGGTGAGACCTTCCCACCTTCTGAGAGATCAACCTGCCCTGCCAGCTAGGTGAGAGCCTGGCAGCGGAATCCATCCCGAGGTGAGACCTTCCCACCCTCCGAGAGATCAACCTGCCCTGACAGCTAGGTGAGAGCCTGGCAGCGGAATCCATCCCGAGGTGAGACCTTCCCACCCTCCGAGAGATCAACCTGCCCTGCCAGCTAGGTGAGAGCCTGGCAGCGGAATCCATCCCGAGGTGAGACCTTCCCACCCTCCGAGAGATCAACCTGCCCTGCCAGCTAGGTGAGAGCCTGGCAGCGGAATCCATCCCGAGGTGAGACCTTCCCACCCTCCGAGAGATCAACCTGCCCTGCCAGCTAGGTGAGAGCCTGACAGCGGAATCCATCTCGAGGTGAGACCTTCCCACCCTCCGAGAGATCAACCTGCCCTGCCAGCTAGGTGAGAGCCTAGCAGTGGAATCCATCTCGAGGTGAGACTACTAGGCATCAACGAGAGGTACCACCGGCCCTGCCCAACTAGTGAGAGCCTGGGCAGCGGGACCATCTCGAAGCAATAGAACTAAGCATCTCAATCAGTCCTTAGCAAATCTTACATCCTCAAATGGGGAAAAAGATGGGTTACATGACCCCCCCGACTCAGCTGGTCGGGGGCTGGACTCAATACAACATAAGAAAAATACAGGACTCTACCGGGACGAGGCTTCTTCAGGGGGTCTGGGCCTGGTGGTCGCCATCCGCTTCCTGCTCGCCGGACACTTCCATCCTGCTTAGGCTCTCCATGATCTTCTCCATCTCCTCTGCCTTGGCCAACCAAGAGATGGTGTTGACGGCCGTGACATAACACTGTCTTGCCACCCTGGAGTCTCCCTTGACTCTGACCTGGATCCCTCTGGAGCTGAACTTGATGCATTGGTGGAAGGAAGATGGCACGCAACGGAAGGCGCTGATGAGGGGCCTTCCGAAGATGGCGTTGTAGCTGCTTGGACCGTCAACAATGACGAACCGGCAGTTTCTTGAGACCCCTCCCAACTTTACTTGGAGTCCTACTCCACCTTCGACCTCCTTCCTTTCTCCTGAGAATACGAACAGGGGTCTGTCCGAGGCCAACACTCTCCTTGGCTCTACCTTCATCTCCTCAAACGCCTTCCTGAAAATGACGTTGACGGAGCTGCCGTTGTCAACCAAGATTCGGGAGACGTTGTATCCCTCGATGGCCATCTGGATGACCAGTGCATCACAGAACGGATCCTCATGATCTGGTACGTCCTTCATCGAGAAGGTGATCTTCTCCTCCTGGGGCGGGGTCTGGGAGGTTGAGGCGACGCTCCTTCGGTACATGACATGGAGGCTTGCCTTCCGAGTGGCCTCAATCCCCACTCCACCATGGATCACTGCTATACCGCCTCGGGGTCCGACATCGACCCGGTCTTCACAAACATCATCACCCCCTCCTTGGGGCAGAACCTCTTCAACCTGCACCAGTGGCTGTGGCTGGGCAGGGTCTCTCGCACCCCTCACCTCCAGGAACTCGGGGCAGGTAGCTGTGGCGTGCCCCTCCACCTGGTGGAAGTCACAGTACGGCAACTCTATCCTGACCCTTCTCCTTCCCTAGCGGTTCCTCCTCTCCCTTCGACCAATCTCCATCGCTTGCTGTGGTGGGGGGAGGAGCTGCCTAGGGGCTTGCCTCTGGAAGTTGAACCTTCCTTGGCCCCCATGGAAGTTTCCCCCATCATGGGCGTAACCTCTTCCCGGGCCCTGAGCGGGTCCTCCTTGCTGCCTCCAACCTGGTTCCGGACCCTCCTGAGCTCTCCGCTCCTCTCTCCTTCTCCCCTCCTGAGGCCTCGAGCCACCTTGCTCCTTTGCCTCCATCTCTGCCAGCTTTGCCAACTTCTTGACAAATGTAGGGTTAGCTGCCTCCATGGCAATCTCCTCAGCCTCCCTTTCCATCAGCTCCTCGAAGGAAAGGGGGGCCTTCCTAGTCAAGCTCATCTTGAAGAAGCCCTCCTTCAGCCCAACGGTGAAGGCCATCTAGAGAGCATACCCTGGCATCTCCTGGACCTCCAGGATCTCCTCTTGGAACCGGTCCACGTAACGGGCCAGCGACTCCTCGGCCCCCTGCCTTATCAGGAAGATGGACTCACGACTCCTCTTCCGCTTCTTGGAGGTGGAGAAGCGAAGCTGGAAGCTCCAGCTCAAGTCCTCGAACCCATAGATTGACCTCGGAGGGAGTTGATGGAACCAGTCCCTTGCCTTCTCCTTCAACGTGATCGCAAAGAGGCGACACTTGAAGGCATCCGTCATCGGCCTGATGGAGACGGCGTCCTCGAACCACTACAGGTGCTGAACGGGGTCATCCTTCCCGGTATAGTAAGCCATGTCTGGCTCTCTGATTCCCTCGGGAATGGGTGCTAAGATGATCAGCTCGCTGAAAGGTGACCCCCTAAGAGGTGGTCTCGCCACCTCCACTCGCGCAACCTGCTCGCCTGAGAGGTTGGCACTCGCCGGGCTAGAGAACAACTCCCGGCCAGTGAGGTCTCGCTCGACCCCATCTCCCATCCTCTCCTTCCCGGGCCTTCTTCCTGGTGCGCTTCCTTCACCCCCCACTGGGGTCATCTCGCCTAGACCCCTGGGAGTCGACTCATCGAGGGGGGGAGCTAGCTCCTGGGGGGTCGGGGTGGAGCTGCCACCCTGAGGAGCAATGCTTCGCAGCATCTCCATGATACCCTGGATGGAGGTCATTAACTCTTACCTCCCCACAAAGGGTCCCGAGCTAGGGAGCTCGCCGAGATCATCACTACCTCCCTGACCTCCCGTCATGACACTCTCCTGAGATCTTCTGTGCTGGTCACTCTCCACGCTCACCGCACCAAAGTGTTGAAGCCAAAATTGACCTCTGTGGAGTTCGGGGTCCCTGAAAGCGGTGACCTCACACCTACTACACTCGAGAGAACGTCACGGACCGGAGACTTAGGAGACTATGAACAGACCCTCGGCTCTAGTGCGGAGGCCCCACCTCACACCCGGAAGGCTACCTGAGCTCTTCCCATCCCTCACCAAAGGGCTAGGCTAGGCGCCTTGGAGAGCTCTCTCCAATCTACCAAAAAGAAGCTAAGGGAGGAGGAAGCTAAGAAAAGGCCCCTCTCTAAGGCACCCAAGGGGGTCTATTTATAGTTTTTCCAAGTCCTGGGGGTCAAATGACCAAAATACCCCCACGGCCAAAAGGCCTCGGGCCAATAGGAAACCACCATGCCGGGGGGTAGAGAAGGAAAAACGCGTCACCCAAAGCTAAAAGGGGACCCACCCTGCGGGACGGGGCGAGACCCGGCCTGGGGCTGGTCTCGCCCGCCTACCCGCCGGGCTGGGAGAGACCCGGCCTGGGGCCGGTCTCGCCCGGCTGCCTGTGGGGCTGGGCGAGACCCGGCCTGGGGCCGGTCTCGCCCGGCCTATCCGCCGGGCTGGGCGAGACCCGGCCTGGGGCCGGTCTCGCCCGGCTGCCCGCGGGGCTGGGCGAGACCCGGCCTGGGGCCGGTTCCTGGCCGGTCTCGCCCGGCCTATCCGCCGGGCTGGGTGAGACCCGGCCTGGGGCCGGTCTCGCCCGGCTGCCCGCGGGGCTGGGCGAGACCCGGCCTGGGGCCGGTCTCGCCCGGCCTACCCGCCGGGCTCGGGGTCGGTCCCGCCGGCCCGAGGGAAAAAATGGGGAGGGGGAGGGCCTGCTGATCCCGCCTCCACACCCAAATGGCCCGGGCGGGTGCTGCTCAGCCTACCAACCTGCCGCTTTCACACTCCAACTACGGGGCCGCTGGGGGGAGGCCGATTTCTCCTCCCCCTACTAGTATGTTTCCAAGCTAGGGCCAAAATTGGCCACCGAGAGTTCAAAATACTCAAAAAGCTTAAAAACTAAGCACGCCTCATCCGAGGCCCACTATTCGCGAATACGGGGTTGTACAGTGTCCAGGTAGTGGATGGAGGTAGGATTTTAGTTGCTAGTTTTAGCCCAACTAGGTTGGTAGCTGTAGTCAGGTAGAAGGGGTAGGAGATAGGAAATTAGAGTTTTTCTTAGTTCTCTGGATCGGAGCGTTGAGTGAGCCAAGGGAAAAGATTTAGATTTTAAAAACCAAGTCAAAAGCGTTGATAGCATTGAGTGAGGGGAGCTCACTCAACGTCCTCTGGCTAGGCAGTTATTCTAAGTCAAAAGCGTTGACAGCATTGAGTGAGGTGAGCTCACTCAACGCAGTCCAAGTTTGTCTTAGGCGTTGACAGCGTTGAGTGAGTTAAGCTCACTCAACGCCGCCAGCTTGGTTAGATTTTTTTTCTTTCTTTCTAAGTGTAAAAACATTGACAGCATTGAGTGAGGTGAGCTCACTCAATGTCGTCTGCCCTGGTAGGAACCTTTTCTAAGTCTTTTGGCATTGAGTGAGTGGAGCTCACTCAACGCCAATTAGCCTGAAGACTTTTTTAATTCTTTTGGCGTTGAGTGAGTGGAGCTCACTCAAAGACGTGTAGACATGAAATTTTTATAGCTGAGTCTAAAGCGTCAAGTGAGTGGAGCTCACTCAATGCCTATGGCTGTTTGGCGTTGACAGCGTTGAGTGAGCTGAACTCACTCAACGCCATCATCCTGAGAGAGCGAATTTCTACGGCTAAATCTTTTGGCGTTGAGTGAGGGCTACTCACTCAACGCCGCGTCGAGTGAACTCGACGCTTTTTCCTTGGGATGGTGTTTTCTCCAGGATTGTTAGTGTGTCTTTTCCCTTAGGGGGGGCATTTTGTTATCGACTAGTTTTTGAATGCCAACTCGTGGATTATGGCAGGTGGCATTTCTGGTGGCTCTGTAAGGGGTGAATGGTGTGTGTTGAGCTGTGGCCACCACCAGTTAGGCCGTTTTGGGCTGGTATGGTTAGGTGTGTGGACCCTGTAGCTGCCACTAGTTGTTTTTTTCACCCTTGAGTATTTTTGGGTCTGGTTGTTGGAAGAGGGCTGTTTTTTTTGCCGCCAACCCAGACCCAAGGTTTTACCACGGCCAATTGATGACTTGTTTTAGTCATCGTTTTTGGGGTAGTTTAGTATGCAAAATTCCTAGTTTAATTATATGTTTTAAGTATTTTTATGCATGTTTTGTTTTATTTCTTTTAAAGTCTTTTTGTGTTAGGATATTATAATTCCTAGTTTTATTATAGTTTTATTTGCTTGTTATGTTGCAATTTTATTTTGTTATTTTTGATATAAAAATCTATAGTTTTAGTATATATTTTATGTTTTATGTTTTATGTTTACTTGTGTTTTGTTATGAATATAATTAATTAATAGTATGATATGTTATGTTTGTAATGTTTAGTTTTATTTGTATTAACTAATGTTTTGTTTTGTTTTATTTGTAGGTTCAAAGCCCACTTCAACATTGATGCAGCCCGGCCCCCCTCCATGGTGCTGCCCAACATCTCTCCAAATCACCCTACCCGAGCCTACATCAAACTCCACACCAAGCAGCCCAACATCTCTCCAAATCACCCTACCCGAGCCTACATCAAACTCCACACCAAGCAGCCCAACATCTCTCCAAATCACCCTACCCGAGCCTACATCAAACTCCACACCAAGCATCCCACTCATTTGCATTGGCCAGCCACATTCATGCATGTCCTCTCTCTCTCCCTCTCATTTATTGCATGCATGTATCCACTTTCTCATGCATGGACGGCCACTTGCCACCCCATGTTTCCTCTCTCTCCTTTTTATCCACTCTTTATTATCATCCATCCCCACTTGTTTACTCTCTTTATTTTATTTCATTTCTTTTAAATGTTATGCAATGAATACACATTCCTCTCTCTCCTTCATTTAATGCCATGCATGAACATCCCCAAGTGCATGGCCAGCCACATCCTTCTCCCCCTTTATTTCCACCATTTTCTAGAACCTTCTCCCTCTCCTATAAAAGGAACCCCTTGCCTCTTGATTTAGAAGGAAGTAGTTTTGGTAGAGAAAGTTCTGCAAGTAGTTTTAGTTCGAAGTAGTCTCTGTTAGCTAGTTCATGAGAATTTCTTTCCTTGTTGTAGTTTTTATTATAATTTCCTTTTTGTAGTAGAATATCATTGTCCTATTTTAATTTTTGTGTATTTTCTTTTCTTAAGCAATGCAAATGACTTCTCTTTCTTCTATTTTGTTTTCTTCCTCTATTATGCTTAGCTAATTATATTTTGCGCCCGATCGCGATGAGCTTTGCAATAAAACAACGCATCTTTAATTTTATGTTTGCATTTGTATTTTTCCTATTTTTGATCCTTCTTAAATTTTTATCGTGTCGACTCCGTATTCCGGTATACAGTAGTAGGCAATTGATCTCATTTCATAGAAGTCGATAAGCTCATTGATTTGAAAGATCACTCAAAGAAGGAAGGAGTTGCACGCAATCCTATAGATAGGACGACGTAAATCCTCCGGATTGGAGTCAAATCCAATAGTGCGAGTCACTTCGGTAATGCGACTTTAGGCCATTTTGACTTGTAAAGAGATTTCGGTCAAAACGTCTATAAGTTAGTGGATTTAATGCTCTAGCGAGATTACTTCCTAATATCGGACACATCACGGTCTTAATAGTATTGCAAATGCTAAACTAATTTATTTCGTTATTTTATTTCAAAGTGAATCGTCGATCGAGCACTCTTTCGCAATATTTTATTTCTCTTTTAATTAAGCTTAGTTCATTTTAATTTTCAAACTCATCAATCGTTCGGTAGGATAATAGAATCGTTGTGAGTAATAGTACTTGCCTGCCCCGAGTTTTTATACGACTTTGATATATTTTTATCATTATACTATAAAACGATATGTACACTTACCTATTCGGATTGTAGTCCGTGAGACGACTTTTACGCATCAAGTTTTTGGCGCCGTTGCCAGAGACTATTTTTGGCAATATTACGAAAGCATCGAGTTTATTACTTCTACTAAAATTCTAAAAACAAAAACATTTTTTTAACAAAAAAAATATCAAAAAAAATTTAAGTTTTCTTTTTCTTTTTGGTAACAGTTTTTTTATGCAATCGTCTTATTTTGGCGCGTTTTGTAATTTTTGCGGGTCGCCGGGCCACTTTTATTCTGAATGTCTTTCGGGAACCCCTCCCTATTTTGATTTCAATTTTTCCGGAGAAGGTCAAAGTGGCCAATTTGACCCTTACTCCAATTTTTATCCTACTTGGGAGATGGGGAACCCGTCTTATTTTTCTTATGATTTTGCCCCGCAAAGCGCCGCACCTCTAAATTTTAATTCAATCGATAATGGGTATTTTGAATTGCAAACTTCTCTTGATAATATTAATCCGCATTTCAAAACCATTATCGATTAATTTTCTCGAGAGGCCGCATCGTTTTCTTTGCCTTCTTCTCTATCTTCGTCTCCTCCTATTTCTTCATATAATAAGTCACCGGGTATCCCGGCTTGTCTTTTTCCTCTCAAGAAGGATAACTATTCGGATATCCCGGATTGTTTCATTCCTCCTTTGGAAGACACCCCAATGGATACTCTGGTGTGCTTCTTACCTTTTGAGGATGACAAGATGTCTCATCATTCTCTCTCTTTTTCTGAAGACGTTTGTGATTCCATTTTGCTTCAAACTTTAACTGTTCCAACTTTTTCTAGTTTTAGCGAGTCTTTTTCTTCTTCTTCTTTTATTTTAGATAATTCTTCTTTAGTCCTCTCTACGCATTCTTCTCCCAAAATTTCACAAGTCTCTCCTTCTCCTTGTGAAATGTCCGTTGATGAAATTTCTTTTTCTACTTCTTATTTTGACGAACCCTTCTTTCCCATTTTACATACGGCGGAGTTCTTTTATAACTTCGTCCGTTCATTTTCGGGCGTCATTCCCTTGAAGATTCCACCGCATGTCGGTGTGATTCTTCACTTCTTCATTTTTTTTAATTTACTCTCCTTAGCACATACTTAGGGAGTTACCACTTCACCTTACTTTTTATTATCCCTTTAGCTAACCAATAATGTCGGGCTCAGCCGACGTTAAACAAAGAGCGCTCTTGGGAGGCACCCCTTGCTTATCACTTTTGTTCTTTCTTTTTCTTTTTGTTTGCTTCTTTTGTTTTGTAGGAATAATGCCCCCGACGATTCGTTTGGCTCCATCCTTTCCTCTCTTCCTAAGTCCTGAGCCAGTGTCATGCTCAAGCATGGGGAGCAACATCCGCATTCGGCCTTACGAAATCGGGGAAGTCGTTTTCTTTTTTAGTTTTTACTTTATTGCATCTCCCCTCTTTTTTTCTTCCTTTTTCTTTCTTGTTTTTATTTTTCATTGAGGGCAATGAAAAGTTTAAGCATGGGGGAGGGTTTAGTTAATTTTATTCTTCCTTTTTCTTTCACAAAAAAATCCAAAAAAATCTTATGCTTTCTTAAAATCAAAAAACAATTCCAAAAAATTTAGTATAGTTATTTTAAGCTTTTTTGGAGATTTTATCAAAACCCCCCAAAAAAACTAGAAATACAAAAAAAAAATCAAAAAAAGCAAAAATTATAAAATCAAAATTCATAAATTTGCTTAAATCTATTTGAAAATCAAAATCAAAAATTATTTTCTATCCTTATTTTTATGTTTCTTCTAGTGATGTGTAGGCCCGTGCTGTTTTGTAGTTCTATGTAGATTTCCTTGAATTGGTTTTCTAAATCTATCATTTTAATATAGCCTAGTTTTACTATTTTTTGTTGTTAAATATAGGCATCTGTTCTTTTTTACATTGTAAGTTAGCACTTTGTAGTTTTCTTTTTATTCGGTTAGTTGCGTACGAATGGTTGTTAGGTAACATTATCTCTTTTTCATTTGTGGGGTAATACTTTCTTGTTGTCTAGAACTTGTGTCTAGCTACTCTCTAAACATTTCCGTCGTTTTTACATACTTTAGAAATGATTTAGGCCACCATTTGACCCGTTTGAGCCTTTTTGCCCACCCAAAAATTTCACCGTTGCTAAAACAATTTTGGGTCTTTTTTCCTTTTTCCTTTGTTTAAGCTTCACCTTTCATTATTCACCAAAGCCAAATGCCTTTCCTATTTTCACACTAATCTTGAGCTTAAATATCATTTTTTGTGAAGGGTTATATCTTTGAAATGAAAGGGGTTTTTAAAGCTTATATTTGGAGCTTTCCTTAAAAGTTGTTAAAAAAGAAAAAAATTATTATTATCAAAAAAAAATGTGAAATCAATCAAAAAGAAAAATAAATGAAGTTTATTTGTGGCCAATTTATGAAAAGAAAAAAATTATATGGCCTTGTGTTAGTTTGAATTGGAGAAATGACGTACTTGTCATTTCTCATTTTTTATCATGTTTATGTTTATTTTGAGCTCACCCTTGGTTTAGTGTGTTTTATCCATCATGTTTATCTTTGATTTTCAACTCCTAATCATTTACCTAAGCCAAGTCTTAACGTCTATTTAAAGTCCTATTGATCTTCAGGACGCAAATTCGCGTAGTGGAGAGAGTGTGAACGGACAAGCCTATGACCACCATCATTGATGGATTTCTTTGGAGGTTATCTTGAGGTGATTTAGGGTTAATCGTTATTCTAGCAACCTAGTAGTTCGTCAATGCGCCGTTTATTCAGAACTTCTACTTTTGCTATTCTTATTTTCATTAATTTTGGATGCCTTGTTTTAGGGATTTAGAAATGTGTAACTCTTCTTTATGTCCTAATGAAAGTTTTAGGTTTCTATCTTCAAGTTTTCTATTGTGCACTTCTCACCCAAATAGTTGTTAGCATAGGATAGTTTAATTTTTCATGTTTTGGTTTTCTTAACAGTGAAATTTAAATTACTTTATTTACTTTTATTTCCTCTTCCCAAGTTTTAAATTCTATTTGCTTGAGGGCAAGTAAATACTCTAGCATGGGAGAATTTGATGACTTATTTTAGTCATCGTTTTTGGGGTAGTTTAGTATGCAAAATTCCTAGTTTAATTATATGTTTTAAGTATTTTTATGCATGTTTTGTTTTATTTCTTCTTAAAGACTTTTTGTGTTACGATATTATAATTCCTAGTTTTATTATAGTTTTATTTGCTTGTTATGTTGCAATTTTATTTTGTTATGTTTTGATATAAAAATCTATAGTTTTAGTATATGTTTTATGTTTTATGTTTACTTGTGTTTTGTTATGAATATAATTAATTAATAGTATGATATGTTATGTTTGTAATGTTTAGTTTTATTTGTATTAACTAATGTTTTGTTTTGTTTTATTTGTAGGTTCAAAGCCCACTTCAACATTGATGCAGCCCGGCCCCCTCCATGGTGGAGCCCAACATATCTCCAAATCACCCTACCCGAGCCTACATCAAACTCCACACCAAGCAGCCCAACACCTCTCCAAATCACCCTACCCGAGCCTACATCAAACTCCACACCAAGCAGCCCACTCATTTGCATTGGCCGGCCACATTCATGCATGTCCTCTCTTGCTCTCTCTCCCTCTCATTTATTGCATGCATGTATCCACTTTCTCATGCATGGCCAGCCACTTGCCACCCCATGTTTCCTCTCTCTCCTTTTTATCCACTCTTTATTATCATCCATCCCCTCTTGTTTACTCTCTTTATTTTATTTCATTTCTTTTAAATGTTATGCAATGAATCCACCTTCCTCTCTCTCCTTCATTTAATGTTATGCATGAACATCCCCAAGTGCATGGTCGGCCACATCCTTCTCCCCCTTTATTTCCACCATTTTCTAGAACCTTCTCCCTCTCCTACAAAAGGAACCCCTTGCCTCTTGATTTAGAAGGAAGTAGTTTTGGTAGAGAAAGTTCTGCAAGTAGTTTTAGTTCAAAGTAGTCTCTGTTAGCTAGTTCATGAAAATTTCTTTCCTTGTTGTAGTTTTTATTGTAATTTCCTTTTTGTAGTAGAATAGCATTGTCCTATTTTAATTTTTGTGTATTTTCTTTTCTTAAGCAATGCAAATGACTTCTCTTTCTTCTATTTTGTTTTCTTCCTCTATTATGCTTAACTAATTATATTTTGCGCCCGATTGCGATAAGCTTTGCGATAAAATAACGCATTTTAATTTTATGTTTGCATTTATATTTTCCTATTTTTTATCCTTCTTTGATTTTTATCGTGTCGACTCTGTATTCCGGTATATGGTAGTAGGCAATTGATCTCATTTCATAGAAGTCGAGAGACTCATTGATTTGAAAGATCACTCAAAGAAGGAAGGAGTTGCACGCAATCCTAGAGATAGGACGATGTAAATCCTCTGGATTTGAGTCAAATCCAATAGTGTGAGTCACTTCGGTAATGCGACTTTAGGACATTTTGACTTGTAAAGAGATTTCGGTCAAAACGTCTATAAGTTAGGGGATTTAATGCTCTAGCGAGATTACTTCCTAATATCGGACCCGTCACGGTCTTAATAGTATTGCAAATACTAAAATAATTTATTTGGTTATTTTATTTCAAAGTGAATCGTCGATCGAGCACTCTTTCGCAATATTTTATTTCTCCTTTAATTAAGCTTAGTTCATTTTAATTTTCAAACTCATCAATCGTTTGGTAGGATAATAGAATTGTTGTGAGTAATAGTACTTGCTTGCCCCGAGTTTTTATACGACCTTGATATATTTTTATAACTATACTATAAAATGATAGGTACACTTGCCTATTCGGATTGTAGTCCGTGAGACGATTTTTACGCATCAGCAATAATTTGCAAAGTTAGGACTGTAGCTCCTTTCCTTTCATATGGCTATTTCTATTGGCATATGTTTGCCTTGTTGCTACTGCAGGTGTTTGGCAGAGCATGTCGTTATTCATGCTTGCACTTTGTGTGCTTTGATTGCTCTTTAGATAGTGTTTCTTTTTGCTGTCTTGATTATTTCCTTATGCTCTTTTGACAGCATTTGTTGCAGGGATGGTAAACCCCTTCTTTTATTGCTTATGAATCTAATGCTCCACTTCTTTTGATTATATTCTTGCTGAGGTATTCTTTCTTTGAATGCCTCAGGTTCAGGTTGTAGCTGGTTGAGCGGCTAGTTTTCTTGTGGAGCTTTCTTGTGGACTCCTGGGTAGCTGAGATTGTTGTTCCTCATCCTTGTGAGGTAGTTTTCTTCCTTCTATATAGACATGCATAGTCACCCGTGGGTTCGTGTCAGGTTGTTGACGCCCACTGGTGGCTTACTTGTGGTGCTGGGTATGAACTGAAACTGCTGTTTTTGCCTATTTGGAGGTTGTTCACTTGCTTTCTGGGAATGATTTATGCTAAGTTGCATGTTAGGTATTTTAAACCCTAAAAGCATTACTATATGTAACTCATGCATGTCATGTTTATAAAACTAAAACACTACTTTTCAAAGTAACGTAAAGGCTATTTTTATACACTATTTTAAATTTAGAGTCGTGCGTACCATGAGTCGTCCCTCGGGGACACTTATGCTCATTTAGAATATCAACTTAACCAAAGTATTTTCCACTGCGTATAAATATATTTTTAATTGTGGACTAGCTGATCCACTATGCCTAGGAATATGGCCATCAAATTTAACTGGTTTTCTTTCATATTAAATTATTATTTTCTTCAGAGATATAGAGTCTGGAGTTTTGCCTGAACGTGTGCAGTTATCCCTTGCACGACGTGGCATCATGGCATATATTTTTTCTTGCTCTAATATTATTTAATTATTGAGAAAATGCGGGTCGTGACAACTGACGTCTTCATTGGTTACTACTGGTGCATCTTTTGGGAAAGGAGGCCCAATTCTCTGTTACAACTATGGCAAGCATGGGTATATAGCCCGTAATTGTTGGAGTGGCAAGTCAGAAAAGAAGGCAGGAGCTTCCTATGATGATAAGGGTAAGGCGGTGGAATCAACCGCATCCTACCAATTACATCCCAACATAGAGTCTATAGCCTTGGCTAGTATGAGGCCATCAAGCAGGGCGATGTGGTGACATGTATGCGTTAGATTTTAGTTGTAATATTTTGCATACCTCGCGTCTTATGCTTCGGTCGTATGACTATCATATATTAGGCTTTGTCATGGTCATAGACTATTCGGCTAGAGCACTGTTTTATATAAGAGCTTCACATTCCTTCCTTTTTGAGGACTTCGTGTCTCGTATCAGAGTGACCTCTTCTGTGGCTAAGATAGATTGGATGTGTTGATGTCTAATGGTTGTTCGATGTGCGCAGATAGAGATTGTTATGTTAAAGTGATGATTGGAATCCAAACTTTTGACTTGAAAGTGACACTTCTATCGATAGTACAGTTTGATGTAATATTTGGCATGGATTGGCTCTCGGAGCAACGTGCGTTCATCGACTATGGTTTGAGGACTGTTAAGTTGGGGTTTAATACGACTCAAGAAACTACTTTTTCTGGTATGAAGGGGTCCAGCAAGACGATGATGTCTGTCCTTCAAGTGGTTAAGGTTGTTCATGAGGGTGCGGAGCTGTTCTTCACTCTTTTAGAGGAAAAAAATCCTAAACCTATTTTGGCAAGTATTCCAGTGGTGTCGGAATTTGCCGACATATTCCCTGATGACCTCCATAAAGCCCCACATCAGCTTGAGATTGATTTCACCATCGAATTGGTGCCTGGTGCCAAACCCGTGTCACGGTCTCCTTACTGCGTAACACCAAGGGAAATGGCAGAGTTGAAAGCACAACTTCAAGAATTGATAGAGCAAGGGTATGTGCGTCCTAGTACATCACCTTAGAGCGGCCGGTCCACTTCGTGAAAAAGAAGGATGGAAGTCTGCGGCTTTATATCGATTATCGGGAACTGAACAAGTTAACAAAGAAGAAAAAGTACCCGATTCCGAGATTTGAAGATCTGTTCGACCCATTGGTTGGGTCGACAGTGTATTCTAAGTCATATTTGAAGTCTGGCTATTTTCAGTTAAGAATCAGGGAAAGCAATATTCCCAAGACAGCGTTCAGTACATGTTATGGGCATTACGAGTTTACAGTCATGCCTTTTGGGCTGACTAATGCGCCATTTGTCTTCATGGACTTGATGAACCAGACATTCAAAGAATATCTGGATCGGTTCATGATAGTGTTCATTGATGATATCCTCGTGTACTCCCAGTCCGAGTTGGATCATGTAGAACATTTGCAAATTATTTTGGAGACTTTGAGAAGTAGTCAGTTTTATGCCAAATTCTCGAAGTGTGAGTTCTGGCTTTCTTTGGTAGCGTTCCTTGGTCATATAGTTAGTGGTGAGGGAATCACGGTGGATCTGTCGAGGATTGCTGCTATTTGGGAGTAGCCTATATTGTCTTTGGTGGCGGAAGTCCGGAGCTTTCTGGGGCTTGCCAGCTACTATAGGCGCTTCGTGGAGAACCTCTCGCAGATAGCATTACCCCTCACTACCTTGACAAGGAAAGATCAGAAGTTAGTCTGGACGCCTGCGTGCGCACAAGCCTTTGAAGAACTGAAAAGTCATCCGACCATGATGCATGCCCTGTGTTTTCCATGTGGTACAGAAGGCTTTGAGATATACATCGACGCTTCGGGTAGTGGCTTAGGCTATATTCTACTTTAACATGAGAGTGTAATAGCATATGGCTCTCGCTTGTTAAATGTGCATGAGAGGAATTATCTGGTCCATGGCTTGGAGTTGGCGGCCGTGATATTCGCTCTAAAGCTTTGGAGGCACTACCTATATGGTGTGAAGGTCAATATTTATACCGACCTTATGAGTCTGAAGTATCTACTAGATCAAGAGGACCTAAACATTCCACAATGGAGGTCGATGGAGTTCCTTGGGAACTACACCTTAAAGATACACTATGTTCAACGGAAAGGTTATGTGGTTGCGGATGCGTTAGGTCGTAGAGCTCCCACGCAGGACAATTGGTTGTCAATGCATGATGAGCATTTGGTTTGAGAATTGGAAGCCCTGGAGATCTCTTGTGTTGATAAGAGGTCTAATGCTGAAGCTCAGCTAAACTGGACAGAGGTGTAGAATGACCTGTCTGATCGGATTCGACAGGCTTTGGAGTTGGATGACAGCATGAAGCGTTTCGTGGCTGAGGCTTTGGTTGGTCAAATGCCCAATTTACTGTCGATGATGGGTTATTATGGAAGTACAGACATTTGTGCGTCCCAAGTATGGGCTCATCATACTAATTACTTGATTCACCGAGGGAGAACAAAGATGTACAGAGATATGAAAAAGCTATTCTAGTGGACGCTACTGAAGTAGGACATAGCACATTATGTGGCTAAGTGTCAGACATGCGCCTTAGTGAAGGTGGAGTGTTAGAAGCCCGGAGGATTCTTGAAGTCTTTACCTATACTAGCGTGAAGGTTTGATGATATATCCATGGATTTTGTGCATGGTTTGTCGAGATTACAAAAGGGAAACAATGCCATCTGGGTGGTCGTAGATTGTTTGACGAAAGTCTCGCACTTCATCCCAAATAGGAAGGATGATTCAGTTGAGAAACTACCAAAGTTGTATGTAGAAAATATTGTATGACTGCATGGTGTGCCTCGTAGCATAATGAGTGACCGAGATGTGCGTTTCACGTCCAATGAATAAAGGTTGGTACATCAACTATTGGGCACTAAGCTGATGTTCAGTATAGTCTTTCATTCGCAAATGGATGGTGATACTGAGAGGGTCAACAGGATGATGGATGATATGCTTCGCATGTGTGTAATGGATTTCGGTAAAAGGTGGTAAGATCACATGTATATGATTGAGTTTTCTTATAATAACAGCCACTATGCGAGCATTCAAATGGCACCCTTCAAGGCCCTATATGGTCGGAAGTGCCGTACTCTGTTACCTTGGTTGGAGGCGGGCGAGTCAAAGCTATATAAGCAGAAGAAAGTCGATGATGCGACTTTGATTATGCGAACAATCCGTGAGCAATTACTTGTTGCTCAGTATAGGTAGGCTAAGTATTATAATGCCAAGCACAAGAACATTGAGTTCACCATATGTGATTGGGTATATTTGAAAATTAAGCCTTTCAAGCGTGTCTTAAGGGTTCGACACTTGAAAAAGCTGAGTCTGAGATATCTTGGGTCGTTTGAGATACTGGAGCGTATTGGAGAAGCTGCCTACCAGTTGTAGTTATCAACGAAATTGAGTGATCTACATGATGTATTCAACATATTGGTGTTGCGAAAGGCGGTGCAAGAGCCAACACAAGTGATTGCTGCAGATCAAGTACCGGTTGACAGTGGGTTGACAATGAGGGTCAAACTGATCCGTATTGAGGATGTAGAAGTTAAAAATACTATGTAATAAAGAGATCAAGATCGTCAAGGTTCGATGGGAAAACTGTGGTCGAGAGGATATTTCATGGGAGTGCGAGCAAACCCTGAAATCGGAGTTCCCCGAGTTATTCTTTTAAGGTATACAGTTTAAAGTGGATTTAATTCCTTAGTTTCCTGCATAACTTAATTTTGGGATGAAATTCTTTAAGTGGGGGAGATTTGTAACACCTCAAATATCTTAGTTTCCTGCTCTAGGGTTAGCGTCGACAGCATTGAGAGCATTGAGAGTGTTAAGTCAACTCAACGTTGGACTTACCGCGTAGCGATATTATTACCGTGCGGAGGTAGCGGGGCAATTAAACTTGCAGAGCTCTTCGGAAGCTATCGCCCGGTGATAGGGTTACCGCTGGTGATAGCTGGATCAAATTTAATTGTTGAAGCTCTCTGGATTTTACTACGCGGCGGTAGCTATTAGCGCACGGCGTTAGTGGTCGTTATCGTGTCATAACTGATGTCGACTATCTCCCGACATTAGCATACTATTTCTAGGCAATAGGGAAGCTGTAACAGCACATCCACATTTAGACCTATGATTGGCTGTCTTGGGCGGTTATGCGTGAAACAAGTGGGTAGCTAGTTACCGCGGGATGGTAGCTCGGTTTATATGACTGGTTCGGCCATTTTCACTTCATTTCTTTTGGAGTTGAGGACTTGGCCTGGGTATCTTGGAGGAGGAGCAGCTGCCCCGGAAGAGAGACTTCGCCATCATTTAGGATTCGAAGCTCTGATTCGCAAGGCGAGTTCGGATCGACGGAGGCAAAGCCAGAGCGGTCATTTTCAACCGTCTAGATTTCTTCCATGGCGCCAAAGCGTACTTCTAGGGTAACGATCCTCTTCCTTTAACATGTGAAGTCCTTTCTTTTGGCATTAGTGGGTAGACACACCACTAACACGTGGATGTGGATCTTTCAATGGGTAGATCTGTGTATCCCCATTAGTTTGTATTTAGATCTGGAATCAAAGTACGAAATAGGCCTGCTCTATGAAACCTATTTGGATGGGTTGGTCTGGATTGGTGATGTTTTGTATGCTTTGTATGCCGGAGAAGACTCTATGGTTATCACGTAGGTTTCGGAGACACGGGGTGTGCGTTGACTGCGTTGAGATACTTTTTTGGATGGTGTCATGAATGCGTTAGTTTGTTTGCATATAAAGGAAGTTGTATCCTCTTTTGATAATTTACCTCCAACATTAAGGAGAAATTTAGAAGAGTTTTAGGATGTTTATTCGGACGACCTACCGCCCAGGTTCCCCCCATGCGGGACATCCAACAAGCGATAGATTTTCTTCCGAGTTCCTCTTTACCCAACCTTACTGACTACCGTCTAAACACTTCCACACACCTAGAGTTGAAAACCCAAATTTCAGATTTGTTAAGTAAAGGATTCACCCGCCATAGCAAGAGTCTGCGTGCCATACCCGCCATACTTGCCCCTAAGAAAGACAACTCTTGGAGGATGTGTGTGGATAGTCGGGATATTAATAAAATTTCTATTAAATATCAATTCACCATCCCTCGTTTGGATGATTTATTTGACATGATAGCTGGGGCCATGATCTTTTCGATATTGGATCTTAGGAGTGGCTACCAACAGATCCAGATTAGTGATGGGCTTGATGAATGGTTAGTGATGTCGTTTGGGCTTTCCAATGTCGCGAGTACTTTCTCTATGATGATGACTCATGTCTTCCAACCATTCATGGGAAAATTTATAGTTGTGTATTTTGATGATATCCTCATTTTTAGTACTTCTCCAAGAGATCATGTGTCACATTTGAGGTCTATCCTTACCACGTTGAGGACAAGAATATTATTTGTCAAAATCAAGATGTGTACATTTTATGTGTTGTTCGTAGAATTCCTTGGGTATATTGTGAGTTCAAAAGGCATACATGTGGATCATAAGAAGGTCCAAGCCATTAAGGATTGGCAGGAACCCACCAACATTTGGGATGTTAGGAGTTTTCACGGACTTTCTACCTTTTATCGTCGATTCATTCGAGATTTTAGTAGTGTCATGGCGTCGATGACGGAATTTTTGAAGAAAGGTGATTTCACCTGGAAAAAATTGGCTACTAAAGCGTTCCTAACAATTAAATCACCGATGTCGGAAGGTCCACTTTTGAGGTTGCCGAATTTTAATATGGTTTTTTAGTTGTCTTGTGATGCATCTGGGGTAGGCATATGCGGTGTTTTAAGTCAGGAGGCTCATCCAATTTTTTATTTTAGTGTGAAACTCGCGGGTCCGAAGTTGAATTATTCTAAATATGATAGGGAGTTTTACATTGTTATTCGCTCCTTCCAACATTGGCGGCACAATCTACTCCAAAAGGAGTTTGTTATCCAATCTGATGACGACGCTTTGAGATTTGTCAATTCTCAAAGCAAGGTCATCCCCCGGCATGTCAAGTGGGTCTCCTATCTTCAGGAATACACATTTATAATAAAACATCTTAAGGGGACTCTAAATTGTGTGCCTGACGCCCTTAGTCATGTTTCTTTATTATTGTCTCCACTAGAAGTGAAAGTCATTGGGTTCAAAAGGATTAAGGATGAGTATGTCCATTGTCTGGATTTTAAGGAAATCTATTTATCCACTCAAAGCGGCTCTCCCACTACCATTTCAACCTATTATATTCGAGATGGTTATCTATTTAAGCACTCCAAGATATGTATCCCTCGTTCTTCCCTACGTCATTTCATCATTTGGGAATTGCATAGCCGTGGTTTAGGTGGTCATTTTGGTTGTGACAAGACCATTACATTAGTGGGGGACAAGTTTCATTGGCCCGATCTCAAATTAACGGTAAATAAAATTGTGGGGAGTTGTCATGTGTTCCAATTAGCTAAGGGTAATAAGACGAATGCCGGTCTTTACACTCCTCTTCTGATTCTCTCCATTCCTTGGGTGGACATTAGTATGAATTTCATTTTGGGTCTACCCATCACTTTTAGACATCATGATTCCATCCTGGTAGTAGATCAGTTTTCAAAAATGGCTTATTTTATTTCTTGTAATAAGGCCGACAATGCGTCACATATTGCGAAATTATATTTTAAGGAAGTCGTTGGGCATCCGGGCATTCCCAAGACAATAGTAACCTATTAGGAAGTGAAATATACAAGTTATTTTTGAAAGACAATTTGGAAGCTTATGGGTGCCAAACTCTTGTTTTCTTCGGCCAACCATCCACAAACGGATGGGCAAACAGAAGTGGTAAACTGAAGTTTGGGTAGTTTACTACGTTGTCTTGTGGGTGACCACAAGGGTACCTGATACTTGATCCTTCCTCATGCTCAGCTTGCATACAATAATTCTAAAAATAGATCCACCGGGTTTTCCCCCAATGAAATCATGCATGGCAATAAGGCATCGGTGCCACTTGATTTAATTATGTTACCTTCATCTTAAAAATCAAGAACTTTTGCACAAGTGTTCGCTCTTCATGTTCACAATTTACATAAGCACATTCATGAAACGTTAACCACCCAATATGCGTCTTATCAATCTCATGTTAACGTACATAGGAGGGCGTCTCACTTTAATGTTGATGATTTAGTCTTGGCGCGTCTCATCCCTGAACGGATGTCTTCGGGCTCCATAAAGATTTTGTCGAATCGGCGAGCCGGTCCTTTTCAAATTTTAAAGAAGTTAGGGGAAAATGCATATCTTTTGGAGTTATCCACATATTGGGGTATTTCCCGTATTTTCAATGTTTCGTATTTAACGTCATATGTTTCTCCCCCACTTAAATTATCTCCCTCTCTATTTATTCCGTCCACAATGTCCTCTAATGGGTTGGGGGGTGAGCTTGTCCCGAGATCGCACTCTCCTACGGTTTCCACTGGAGGTACGTTGAATGTTGATGTAGAAACTTTTTCTCCTTCTTTGACTAATGCTTTTCCAAGGATCCCCAAGACCACCTTTTTTCCTGACAGGATCCTCTAGTATGAAGTGCTCACATCACCAAGTGGTGACATTCGCCTCTACTTGATCCAGTGGCGTGATTGTCCGGTTTCTGATGACTCTTGGCTACTTGAATCGAAGGTGGCTCTTTTGGATGATGCTCTTCTGTGCCGGTACAGTCAATACAACTCATCTGTGATTACTTTTGAGCAGGGGAGGATTGATGGAGATGACGACCCCTAGCATGTTGATTATGGTGCTGACATGCTTACGGAAGATCCCTCGCCCTCTCCAACCAAAGACATGTGGCGCCGCGGAAACATTATTGATCTACGCTACAACTTCTGCCTTCGGCTCAAGACTTTATTTTGATAACTATCTTGCTTAAGTTATGTTTATTTTCCTTGTTTTATTGTTTTAAAATATGGACTGTATTTATCCAGATTCTTATTTTTTACTTTGGCCTGTGTTTAGCCAGTTGTTGTTTTAAGTTGGGCTGCATATAGACCGGATTTTTGTTAGCCTTATATATCGATATGTGTTGTTGAATTATTTAGTGATAAATGAAAAGAACCCTAAAATCTAAATTCAGATTTCCCTCTCTTGCTCCCCTCCATGGTCGTCGTCCTCCCCTCTGTTCCCCTAGTGGATCGACCACCTCTCTCCCCCTCTCCCCACCTGTCTTCTACACCATAACCCCTCCCTTCCCCTCTCCAACTTCTTACAATAAGAAGGATTCCCCCGCAGAAGATATCGGATACACCAAGGCTCCCCACATAGGTTTTCAGCCAACCTTGATCTCCCATTCTTGGTGGATTTTCAGCTAAGGACAAGTTCCCTTACAATGAAGAACCTTTTCCGGTGTGAAGCGAGGAAGGCAGACGGGTTTCTCTCCATTCGATGTGACTCCAATGGAACCATAGAAGAGCGATCCTCTTCCAAGGAATCATCTTCTGAGTAGGATAACGAAAATCTCTTATCTTGTGCATTCCCTCCTAGATAAATCTTGTGGAAGTTAACTTTTGTGTTGTTTGCGAATCTTGATTTCATCATGGTTTTGATCCAATCGATTAATGTTGTTTTCTCTTGATCTATTTAATTCATGAGGGTTGGCGGACCTCGTTTTCTTTTGTTGGGAGAGTGATCTACCATTTCTGAATCGTTATTTTCGGTGGATCACTTTGGTACAACACACCCTCGAACGGATCGGGCAGATACTTTTCATCTGAGGGAATATTGGCTCATAGCTTTTATTTGATCTATAATGGTGTGGAAAACTCGTACGTTAGCATTGTATAAATAATATTGCAAATCGAGTGTGCTGTGTTTTACTTGTGCGGACGTAGAATTGGAATGTGAGAGAGCAGTTTGGTGTCTTTTGTCTGTCTTGGTTCGTCGGGTGGCGAAGCCTGCATCATCATCATTTACCCCCAAAATCCTTGGTGTTTTGTGCAGAAGCGTGGGAAGAATGATGATTTGGAACGAGATACTTTTTCTGTGGTGATCATGGAAGCGACGAACAGAGAGATGTATAAGAAAGCAGATAGTGGCGACACACGCACCAAGGTATGTGGTAATGGGGCGAAGCGAGCGAGCGAGAACAAGGTGTGCCCACACATGGTTCACCTGTGTGCATGGGCGCAGGGAAGACTTGAACATGAGTGGCTATTTGTGTGCATGGGCGTGACAGAATGTGTGTTGGTGCGTGGAAGCGGGATCACGTGCTCACCATAACATGGTGGCGGTTGTGTGCACGCACCCGCATGCACCCTCGCTTGAGGCTGCACGTGCGCACGTATGGACCAGCGTGCGGTGCTTCCTGCGTGCATGCACCCATGCCCGCTCTCACCCCTACACGTGCTCCCGCGCACACCTGAACACGCTTGCTTCGCATTCTCACGCACAAGGTTGCGCATGCGGGCAGGAAGTGTTGTGCACCCCTATGTTAACATGTGTGTGTCTGTGCGTGCTCGCATGCTCCTACATGTTCATGATGGAGTTATGGGTGCTATGCTTGTGTGTGGGGGATCTCATTAGCACTCGAGGTGTTATGGTCGTGCTTACGAATAGACATTTCTTTGTTGTGTGCGACCAATTTTTGGTGTTCTGTTTTTTCATGATTTTGCCTTTTCTTACATTTTAGGCTTCAAAGCGTAATGCACATGTCATCCAATGTGGTTACGCTCCACACTTACCACCAAGAAAATTGTTGTTTGGAGAAAAAAATACGGGATACCTACCGATCTTGAAGTCAAAATGCCCCATGTTGAAGAGAGAGTTCAGAATTAGCTAAAGGGTTGGCTGACGGTGTGTGAGACGATACTGTTATCTGTATTCTGGCTTCCATCGTGCGAGAAGGTGGTTGATATTTTGAAGTTCTGCGGCATCACTATTTCCCAATTTACTCCTCTTAGGATGACACGTATTTTCGGGGCTAGTCACATTCTTCATGGAGTATGGATTGAGATTTTCCTTGGCCTTATTCAGAGATTGGTGTGAGGTCCGTGTTGATGGCGTCAGCCATGTTAAGATCTACAATAAAAGTTGGCTTGACTTTGAGAATCAAACAGATTATTGCCACGAGAACACCATATTTGGCTATGTTTGGAATCCCATGGCCTGCCAGAGCTTTGTAATTCACTTCCTAATTGTTATCATTGTCAGAAGGGGCAAGAGCAGGACTTTTCTCCGATATTGGTGTTTACGAAGCCTCTAGAGCTAGAAAAGAATTTATTCAGTATTTCTTTATTCATGGAGGAGAAGCATCTACTGTTATGTGGGTTCCCTACTGATTCCAACCTTTCGGCTGCAGCGCCACTGGTTCGTGATCAGAAGAGTAGGCTTGAGTTGAATTGTTGTAGTGAAGCAGATTAAGTGGCCCGATCTTCTTCAAAGTAGAGAGTGTCATATTGAGAAGGACCCTTTCAATTCCTGAGATGAGATTACTCTGGTTGATCATGATCTTGAGATATCATGGTCTTCTGCCAACACCCCCACTCCCACCACCACCCCCCCCACCCCCCCGAGTTCCCTATTCGGAATTCTCTGCCCCATGTGTCTTCTTCTTTGAAGGCGATGAGTGGTTTGGTGAGTAAACTCTTTTTTTCGGTATATGGTTTTGTTATTTTGTGCAAATCTGACCTATTTATTTTTGTTTCAGATTAAATCCCAGGCTCATATAGCATTCACATGGAATGATCATTATGTGAGTTTGAATGATGAATATCTGTCACTTCAAGAGAGACTCCATGAAGCGGAGGATTCACTTGTTGTTTTGAGTGAGAAGCTGGATCGTGATATTATTTTGATTTCAATAGGACGGGTCAGAACTGAAGAAGGAGCTTGAGGAGTCTCAGGCTGGGTTGTAGATAGAGAAATCCTTGGTAGAGAAGACTGTGCAGTTGTTGAAGAATGCTCAAGAAGAGACTTTTCATTTGGGGGCTGAGCGTCGCAAGAGAAGACTGTGGAGCTGAAGACGGCCGAAATTATCGAGTACTTGGTCTCTCTTGATTACTCCCATGATCGTTGCTTGACTACTTAGGAGGTTCGGAAGGATTCTTGTACTAGAGAGGTGGATCCACAAATTGAGGATGTGTGGGAGGTCGCTCTCCGACGTGGAGCGTCGAAAGCTCTCCGGATGGTTACTTGGAGGCTTGGATGTTGCGTTTTTGGTCATGGATTCTTCGATATTTCTGATGATGATGGCTTAGACTCTGATTCCAATATGGATATAGTTAGCATGTAATGATTTTACCTTTGTACATTTGTGTATGCTTGTGTTATTTAGTTGATTCGATATGATCTCGTCGCCTTGTGAAGGACTTTGTATCTATTTTTGAGTATCAGTACTTGTACTTTGTAGCAGCTTTTGATGATACGCACGATGCTTTTAAGCGACCTTTCGGGTTTCCTTTGCAATTTTTCTCGGCGTTGAGCCTTTTTATGATATTGATTAAGCTTGTACGGTATTGATACTACTAACTTGAGTGTGTTCACGATCCTCTTTCTTGGATGTTTGAGCTGAACAATGAGACCCAGATGATTTTGTAACCTCTATCATACGTGGGGTGAACCCCACTATCCATGTAGTAAGAAGCCAGAGCATTGGACAGGGGATATCACTGATTGGTTGACTATTGAAAGATGGGATGTTGGTATTGCCATGGTGATTTGGGAGTGATCAAACATGTAGTCTCACTACCAATGCAATATGAGCCTATGGGTCGCACAAAAGAGCTTTGGAGAAATTGGAAAGGTTTGTGTTGGCCTTGCTCATATGTGATATGAGTGAAGGACCAAGCCTACGATGTTGTAGATGTGGAGGATTTTCATTCTGGGATCTATATTGTGAATATGGGTCATCAGGAATGTGATCAGAAGAATTTAAGGGAAATTCATCGAGTATAGCCGAGAGGTTTGGACGAATAGTTTTGAATTCGCCGAGTATAGTCGTGATATCTCAATGTCTGTTTGAAAATTTTGAGTATCGTAGTGTTATCCCAACAAATTGGACATTGTTCGTAGAGTATCGTCATGACAGATTTGACGAGTTAGACCCCAATTCGTCATATATTTCCTTAATACTTGGACAGTTTGCCCTATCTCGATTCGTCGAATATATACGTGTTATTTTGATGAATAGCTTTTGATTCGTCGAATATCAACGTGTATACTCGACGAATTCTATTTTCTCCCGGTTTAACTCCTTTAAGTACGGTTCGGCTGGTCTGCAGGTATCGGCTGGTTCGGTACACTGTATACATAAGATGTGTACAGTAAACCGACTGATACACTTTTTTCTTTCGACCTAACCAAGTGACGACGATATTCTTCCTGACGGAACTATTCCGCCTAGCTCGCGATCTGTAATACCCCAATTTTCAGAACGAGTCTCTAGAAGCTATCGCCAGGCGGTAGTAGTTATCGCCTGACAGTAGCTTAGCGTTGAGTGGTCAGGCGCTGAGAGCGTTGAGTGGCCAGGCCCTGAGAGCGTTGAGTTGTAGTGTGCGATGTTAGCTAGGTACCGCTCGGCGATAGCTCTACTTCATCGAGCGTCAATCGAAAGATCTATTCATCCTACGCTGAAGGATTACTGCCCGACGATAGTATCTATCGCCCGGTGATATCCCTGTTTCGTCGAATGTCGGGCGAAGTGCCAAGTTCATCGAGTGCTGAGTTTTCGAGAAAACGTCGAGTTCTCGAGAAAAATGCTACCGCGTGGAATTAGCATTATCATCGGCGTTATCGCTGCATTATTTTATGGCTGAGCGCTCGGGAACCTACCGCTCAGCAGTAGGTAGTTACCGCCTGGCGGTAGTGGATGGAAGCAGTTCCATCATTTTTCTTTACAGCCGTCCGATTTCATTTAGGATTCGATCCTAAGGCCCAAGACTCTCCTCCAGAGTGCTTATATAAGGTTGAACCGTTGTTTCTCTTACTTTTCTCATTTGGGAAGTGAGAGTTATGGTTTGGAAGAGCAAGGTGGGAGGAGTAAGAAGGGAGCTTTCTTCCTCCATTGATGGAGCTTCACACCTTCGATCATCACTTCGAGGCCAAATCCGGGTAGAGGACTTAGAGGCGCTCATTTTCATCCGTGCAAGACAAGGGTTTCAAGGCTAAGAAGTGGAGTCGTAAGGTAACGACACTTCTCCTCTCGGTTTTAGGATGCATGCAAGGCATGTACACTTTCCTTGTTTTCTTTCAAGCATTCTAGGCACCGTATTTCTCAAGTGAGAGGGATTCCGATTTCCGTGGTTCAAGAGAAGCCACCGGGTCGATTGTAATCGTCCCCGACATAATATTGCATTAGAGATCTGCTCCGTTATCGGATTAGATATTGTGGGTTAAGCCGTACTCACGGCTGTTAGTCTGACTCGGTGATGTTGCATTACGAGACTTAAGGATTTTGTAGAAATACGTTAGAGGCAAAATGCCGTCTGAGATGATATTATATGTCCCCCCATATTCCGCGCGAGTATGCGTAATCAGAAACTGGCAAGGTTAGCTCCGTTGTGACGGTAGATAGTTTCCTTGGGGCACGAGACCAGACAAGGTTAGCTCTGTAACACCCCCTATCCGTCGCATAGCATAAAGCAGTAGGTCCGGCCGGGGCCCGACGCCGTATGCCATAGACAGATCGGGTGGTTACGCATGGAAACCATCCAACCAATCATTACGTCCTACACAGAGCATTCTAGCGGAAGCAGATTAATAAGAGTTGTAAATAAGAACCTAGCACTAAAGCTTGAATGTCCACTAATCCAAAATAGGAATGTTATATAAATACCAACACAAGACTTAAGGCCTTACAAAATGTTTCACTTGATATTACATGATTTACAAACCTCGGCACGCAGGCCGGTCATACATGAATAAAAACAGTAAACACTTCCAATTAGGCCTTCGAGGGCCGGCTTTGCACTTGGGCTTTAGCCTGCTATTGACCGCTTGGCCCAGCCGCACATGCAAGCAACAAACTACCGCACGGTGGCAAAACAAGGCAACGGTCAGCAATGCTGACCAAATTATAACGATCCCGCCCCCAACACGGGGCGGAGATGCTCCTTCCATGCATTTTATTAGCATAAGCGAGCAATATTTATATATAACCATTTCATCACAGACGTTGGCTCGCACGGCCACACGCCCCGTGCTCTCAGGCCACATTCTCGGTGAACCGGTCGATGTCACGTCAATTAAAGCCATAGACATTCCGGACTCACCACCGCCACTATGACGGCCAAAACTATGAGCAATTTGTCTTCTTGGCCTGGGTCACGACAATTTAAGCCATTGACCGCCGAAGACACTAATCTATGCCAACGGCAAGTGCCACATACCCTTAGGTCTCTTTAACCGAACGACATAGAATGGGTACGGTTCCATCAAACCCGTGTTCACATCGCAACGACAATTTAAGCCATTTGCGCGGGTCAAACTTCCACCAAGTCCCATTTCCATCACAATTCACATAACCCGGTTATGTTCAAGTTGGCTCTCAGGCCACCAAGTTGGCAGGATCTTGCATCCGCCCAGTTTTCCGGGTGTACCTTTGGGTTAATCCCCAAGGCTCCCTGCTGTAATCTACCGCGTAGAAAACCCGAAAAACAATCAATAGCACGGAGTCTTCTCCGGCATTTATGCAATGCAACATCACCGATCCAGACCAATATGTCCGGGTAGGCTTCACACATCATGCCTATGTCCGTTCTCGCTTACGGACTCTAAACAACGGGGACTTCACATATCTACCCGAAGGAACGCCTCCAACTCACCGCAAACTCGCGAGAGCGGGCTTCCTATGCAAAGAAGGAGAGCTACTCATGCTCAAGAAGAGAATCGTTACCCTAGCGTTCCTCTTTGGCGCCATGGGAAAGTAAGCGGATGAAAAGCACCGCACTAGCTTTGCCTCCATGGATCCGGAGTCAGCTCGCGATTTGGAGCTTCGAAGCTCCTCCAATGGCTGGATCTAGCTCCTTCTTCCTTCCTTGGCTCTCCTCTCTCTCTAAGCTTTTAGAAAGATAACAACTTATGAAAAGTGAGGGTTTCTAAGTCCAATCCCGGGTATATCCCTTCAGGAACAACCCCCAGCCGTTGGATCATCAATTAAAGAAATGAACGGCTTTGATTCGGAACTGAAATGCCCAATCTGGACCGCACATGCCCTGGCACACGCCCGTGTCCAGGGCCGTGTGCCTCATTCGCCGTCAAAATCGATTCGCCTGGAACAACACACGGGTATCGAACACGCCCGTGTTCGACCTGACACGCCCGTGTTCGACCTGACACGGCCGTGTGACCGGCCGTGTACCCCCATCATTTTTCCCTGAAAATAACCCGAGCACTGCACGGGTTCTAGGACACGCCCGTGTCCTTGCCTGTGTCACCTCAACACGCCTGGGCTCCAGTCCGTGTACACAGTCTCTACACTCGACACTTTGTCGAGCAAATATCGTCGACCTGATGACACGACCTTGTACACGCCCGTATCCTAGGCTGTGTGTCTTGTCTCGACACAATATCGAGACCAAAGTGTCGACTTCCCGGGACGAGTGTCGACACGGGTTGACACGCCCTGCGACACGCCCGTGTCGCAGGCCGTGTGCCCAGTCTCGACATAATGTCGAGACAAAAGTGTCGACTTCCCGGCTGAGTATCGACACAAGCTTGACACGCCCTGGGACACGCCCATGTCCCAGGCCATGTGCCTGCAGCCAGAACCCAAACTGGCCCAAAACGTCCCCCGTCGCTCCTTTGAGTTTCGGGGCGTTACAAGCTCCACTATGATGGTAGATGGTTTCCCTGGTGCGCGGGACCGGACAAGGTTTGCTCCGTTGTGATGGTAGATGGTTTCCTTGGGTCATGGGACCGGACAAGGTTAGCTCCGTTGTGACGGTAGATGGTCTCCTTGGTGCACTGGAACGTTACGGTACGAACGGTGGATCTGGGAGGGAAAGGCTTGGGATTGTGATGTGCTAAGGAATGATTTGTCTCTACGGTCGGCTAGCTAGCCCGTGACATTGCAAAGTCATGTGTGGAGAGTGTCCCGACGAGACAAGTCCCCTTTTGTGGAACTGACGAGAATGCCGAGCTTTGGGCAAGCCCGGACGATTCCAGCCGGGTCCCGCTGGGTCTCCTTCGGTGGACTTGATCGTGATATTGGAGCCGGGCCTGGGTCATCGCGAATGGGTGGGGTTTAGAAAGGGTTCTTATCGTTTTGTTTGTGTGGCGGCTTGTATGCCGTTTGGGGGAATTTAGAGTGCACTTGTGTTTACGGCTTCAATGCCGAAGGGGAAATTGGAAGTATCTGATGTGATGATGTGTTAGAAGAATACGCTATAGGGTGCCTTGGGTGAAACCCAGGATTGCATTCATGCTGCATTATAGGCCCCTTTTATTATATGCTCAACATAGAAACGTGTTTGTTGTATGAGACATCCAAACCTGTTTTATAGCTTTACATGTTATTGTATTTTGCAAACAAAGTGCTGACCTGCAGGGTAATGGAGTGCCCTGGGGTCCGCTAGGGATGGACAGGAGGAGATTTGTTGGTTACACAGTTGAGGTCATCCTTTGCTGACCCACGTTACAACCAAATTTTTACAGGACAAGGATCGCAAGCGGTAGCAAGCTCGCCGGCCAAAAAGGCCTAAGCATTATGAAGTGTTACAAGATGTGTTATAGCTCTGTGTGGAATGTGATGTTTTATGTTCTATATTTTCCGGCATGCATGCCGAGGTAGCCTAGGAGTGCTTATGCACATTGACACTTAATGTTATCGTTGAGTGTTGAACTATAAAATGTTGTAAGGCCATAAGTCTGTGTTGATACTCATGTGTTAGTGGATAACTTCTGGTCTTGCTCTTTTGTTTCCGCTGTATTTAGTCTGAGTTTTGAGTTGGGTGGTTTATATCATCTTATAATGCATAAGATGCGGCGTCTGTATGTTATGGGGCCCCGGCCGGACCCATATTATACAATCATTGCAGGGGAGGTGTTATAAATTCGTATCAGACCAAGGTTAGTGTCCAAGGTATGTCTTCGTAGACAAATGTCCTAAACGAATTGCATTAAGAAGTTATTCACATAGGAGTATCGCGGGACCATGAGTGTCCTTGTGTCTAGTTCTATGACTAGAGGCTGATTCTTGTTCTACCTAGCTATTGTGAAGGGTGCAAGTGACGAAGCGGGGATGTCGAGGCCATGAGAAGAGCCTTTAGCGAGCAGTGCTACTGCACAAGGTCCTTTGGCAATGGGGGTAGCCCTGATCGAAGTTTGTTGCATTCTCGCAGAAGCAATGGTGGCAGTCCAAGCATCCACGACAGCACAAGCTATGACCCCTGTCGTTCAGGTAGCAACTCTTGTTACCCCCGATGTGGCAACAGTCGTGCCAGGCAGAGGAGCCAAGCAAGCAGAGCTGTTAGCAGAAAGAGTGGTTGTCAGACATGGAGATCGATAAATGAAATATTTACTAAGCTTCCATCCTACAACGTTGAAGGGAAACGCAACACCAACTGATGCAGAGGACTGGTGGGCAAGGATTCAAGAACTGCTTAGAGCGGTCGAGACACCGGTAGAGAAGCAAGCTGAGTTTTCAAGTTTCATGTTGGAAGGCGATGCTAAGCTGTGGTGGGTGAGCAATGGCGGTCGCTAGTTTCCTGGTCGTACACCGACCATGGAGGAGTTCTGGAATGCTTTCTTGAAGAAGTATATTCCCGTGCCGACAAGGCTAGCCCTTCAGAGGTAGTTTCTGTACTTGGTGTAGCGGGATAAGACAGTGGACGAGTATGTTCAGGAATTTACTCGGTTGGGTCGTTATGCTGGAACGACCATGGCTGACGATGTGGAGAGGGACAACCTATTCTACCACGGATTGAGGGAGAATCTGAGACAACCCCTCATATCTATGAAGAATGCCGTGTTCAATGAGTTGGTTGAGGCTTCCAGAACATTGGAGAGCGATTTGGAGCGAACACAACGACGGAAGGTTTTTGCTACCAAATAGGGGGAAGGAAAGCCTTCTCATTCGCAAGGAAAATTTGAAGGAAGTTGGTGGAAAAAGAAGCCCCGTCCCTACAATAATTGGGAGAAGGATTATACGATGTCGGGGGGGAGTCTCGGTTCAAGGGACCATGATCATGCTACCAGTGTGGAAAACCGGGTCACATAGCTCGTTTTTGTACTAAGGGTGGCGTGGAGCAGGAGCCTAGACAAGAACAGTCGGTGCGCGACCCAGCGCAGTGGAGAAAGGAAAGATGGTGGAGTCCATCGCTCCTCATTTCCAAACCGTGCACCCAAAGGCGTATAACCTTGGGAAGCAAGAAGCAATCCGCCAACCCGATATGGTGACAGGTATGAAAGTTTGAGTTAATCTTTTTTTATCTTAGACTTTCAAGATCGTTTATGTGTTTTGCCTATGTTTTAGGCTTTGTGTTAGTTTCTGGGTACCACGCTAGGGTATTGTTTGATACGGGAGCATCGCACTCCTTCCCTGTGGAAAGCTTTATCCGGAGAATTGGAGTTGAGCCGCTCCCGACAGACACAGAGCTGAAGGTGTGCGTGCCCAATGGGTCATTTATGACTACCGGGGTGAATGGGCATATTTGTTGGAGTCTAGATGGAGATGACTTCATGTTGGTAGCAGTGGTTCTACTGTTAGTTGAGTTCGATTTAATATTGGGAATGGACTGGCTTGTAGAGCAGCGTGCCAGTATTGACTACCAATCTAAGGTGGTGACCCTAAGAAGTGAAGGGCAGGCAGAAGTTATGTTTGAGGTCCTTAGTGGAGTGGCTTGCTCCTTGATTTCAGCCATGCAGTTGGTGCAAGCAGTTAACCAGGGAGGAGTAGCTCTTGTAGCATTGTTGGAGGTTTGCCTTTCCATGCTGTCACTTGGAGATGTGCCGGTAGTGGCAGATTTCGAGGATGTGTTTCCTAAGGAGCTTCCTGCAGCACCTCCTCGACGGTAGATCAATTTCTCGATTGATTTAGTGTCATAGGATAGGCTGGTGTCACGTCCTCCTTTTAGGATGACACAAAAAGAGTTGGCCGAACTCAAAGTACAGTTGCAGGAACTATTAGAGCAGGGGTATATTAGACCCAGTTCTTCACTTTGGAGCGCTCCAGTGTTGTTTGTGAAGAAGAAAGACGGTAGTATGCAGTTGTGCATATACTACCGAGAGTTGAATAAACTGACTATCAAGAATAAGTACCTGATTCCTCAAATAGACGACCTGTTCAACCATTTGGTGGGGTCAGTGGTGTATTCTAAGTTGGACTTTAAATCAGGATACTATCAATTACGGATTCGAGATGAGGACATACCCAAGACAGCTTTTGGAACGAGATATGGTCATTTCGAGTTCTCAGTGATACTGTTCGGGTTGACGAACGCACCATCAGTATTCAGGGATCTGATGAATCGATTATTTCGTGAATACTGGGACTCTTTTGTTGTCGTCTTTATCGACGATATTTTGGTATACTCCAAATCGGAGGCGGAGCATGAGACTCATTTGAGATCAGTGTTGCAAGTGTTGAGAGAGAACCAACTTTATGCAAAGTTCTCAATGTGTGAGTTCTGGTTGGAGAAGGTGGCATTTCTGGGGCATGTGATCAGTGGTGATGGGGTGGCAGTGGATCCTGCAAAAGTGGAGGCCATTAGAGATTGGCCAGTTTTGAGAACCGTGGAGGAAGTCCAAAGTTTCCTTGGACTAGCCAGGTACTATAGGAGGTTTGTGGAAAACTTTTCGTGGATAGCTCTACCACTCACTTATCTAACTCATAAGGATCAGAAGTTTGTGTGGACGCAAGAGTACAATCAGGCGTTTGACACCCCTAAGGAAAGACTGATGACAACTCCAATCCTAAGTATGTCTAAAGGGACTGAAGGATTTCAGATTTTTAGTGATGCATCAGGATGCGATTTGGGTTGCGTGTTGGTGCAGCATGGCAATGTGATAGCCTTTGGGTCCAGGAAGTTGAAGCCTCACGAGAGGAATTACCCCGTCCATCACTTGGAGTTGGCGGCGGTAATTTTTGCACTAAAGTTGTGGCGGCACTATGTGTATGGTGCGAAAGTGGAGATCTTCACATACTACAAAAGCCTGAAGTATCTTCTAGACCAAAAGGACTTGAATATGCGGGAGCGCAGATGGGTCGAGTTCCTTGGAGACTATGAAGTGGCGATTCAGTATATGCAAGGCAAAGCCAACGTTGTGGCGGATGCCTTGAGTAGGAAACACTCTGGTAAAGGGAGTTGGATCGAAGCCCATGATGAGCGGTTGATGTGGGATTGTGAGTCCCTTGACATTGAGTGTGTAGCAAGAGGCGAGTCAAGCATAGCTCGATTGAACTAAATCGAGTTACATAATGACTTATCCGATCGTATACGTGAAGCGTTTAGTTTGGATGAAGAGTTGCATCCATTCGTGGTGGAAGCTCAATAGGGCGAGGGTAGTGCCTGGGAGATGATTGATGGGGTCTTGAGGAAGGAAGGAAGGATATGTGTACCGCATTTCAGCAAGCTCCACGAGGAGTTGATGTTTGAGGCTAACTTTAGGAAGTACTCCATTCACTCGGGCAGTACAAAGATGTACTTGGATATGAATAAATTCGTTTTGTAGCTTGGTTTGAAGCGTGATATAGCTTTGTACGTGAGTCGGTGTCAAACCTGCGCCTTAGTGAAGGAAGAGTGTCAGAAGTCGGGTGGGTTCCTGAAGCCTCTTTCAATCCCCAAATGGAAGTTTGATGACATATTCATGGATTTTGTGCACGGCTTACCTCGATCGCAGTAGGGTAACGACGTGATTTGTGTGATTGTGGACCTCTTGACCAAAGTGGCCCATTTTATCCAAAATCGGAAAGAGGACAGCGTGGAGAAGCTTTTAGAGTTGTACGTTCACAACATTGTGCGACTACACGCAATTTCTAGGAGTATAGTCAGTGATCGTGATCGACGTTTCACATCCAAAGACTGGAGGTTGGTTCAGAAAAGTTTGGGCACGAAGCCTAAGTTCAGTACGGCATTCCATCCTCAAACTGATGGACAAACGGAAAGAATGAAAAGTACAATGGAGGATATGCTGAGAATGTGTACTCTTGACGAACACCTCTACACGCCTATAACAATAGTTACAAAGCAAGCATAAAGATGGAGCCATACGAATGGGAGGCGGTGTCGAAAACCAATGTCCTGGATAGATCGCTGATCGAACCATTCAGGAGCACATGAAGGTTCAAGCATGCTCTCCATTTATCGGTAGGCGACTGGGAGGTTCAAAGGCTTTTCGCGTAGAAGTTGAGTCCGAGGTTTTTGGGGCCATTCGAATCAGCTTACCGATTGGCATTGTCTGAGTGGATTACGAGTCATGGTCCGATGACCTCAAAACGATGGATAGGATTCAAAAACGCAGAAAGAAGTGAAGCTCATAAAGTTGGGACAACTGCGAGATGATATTTGCTGTATTGAACCTGTGTACATCGTATGACTTCGTGGTAAGGAACGTATGAGTAGATAGCAATGCAACCGTGCTAGTCGCATCCATGGTGTTGAGTATCGCATACTACATAATACAATGCCATGATTGTACAAAGACATACTGATGGCATAAAGAAAGTTTGGTCGCTCTGATACTGTCACAACCCGCTTACATCGTATGAACTACGGGTTAAGATGCCACGTCGTGCAGGGGGCACATGCTCAGGCAACTCTTAACACTTACTTTATGAGTTGAAATGCAACTAAGGAATTGAATGGCCGTAGGCCGACTGTATTTGTACGCAGCCAATATGCAGTCTATAGTGGAAAACGTCATTTGGAAAATACGTCTTAGTTGTGTATGCATGATAGCGTGACATCATCGAAATGAGTCACATAGCAGTACATCACAAGTAAAGTGCTGACACGAACCCACACATGTATGTCTGTACAACAAAGAAAAGAACTACCTCGCTAAGTACTAGCTCCCAAGAAACGCCAGTTCAACCGGCCTGCACCTGAGGCATTCAAGACAGAATACCTCAGCAATCAACCATGCTATACAAAAGAGAGCATGAATTTTATAATCGATGCTTCGTAGCCATGTACTGAATGTGTGTTAAACACTGTTCCAAAATGTCAAGTGCGTACAAGGTCCTGCTCCACCCTAGGAGAAAAAAGGGCAATACACATACTCAGCATTTTACGAACAAGATGAAACATAAGCACGGTTAAGTTCAAAAGGCCCTAAAGTTTCGGGGCGTAAAACCCGGTTCTTGCCGAATTCTCACACAAAATGGTTCGCAAAACGCCCCATAACCCAAGACGGTCCTTTTGATAGGCTATGATCCACATGATCAAGACATGATTTACATGAACAGAATAAAAGAATACATGGACAATCAGCAATTACCTTGCTAATAAAGGCATTAGGAAAAGTCAACAGTTGGAACTGAGGGTGACGAACACCGCTTGCCTGAACCGAGACATGCCGCGACGGCGCTCCTCTCTTTCCTTGCCTTGCTTGATTTCTCAGAAATGAGGAGAAGAAACTTGATTCGGGAAAGGCTTGGTCAAGGAGGCTAGTCACGCCCTGGTTGACATAGGGCGTGAGCGGCGCAGAAATTCGGCAAATCCAAGACGGTGTACACGCCCGTGATAGACCTAGATGAACCTTTGAGTGTCGATGAAAGTCCTGTGACATGCCCGTGTCACATGGCACTCGCATCGACATCGACACTCGGACATTGCGGGACAGAACGCCCGTTCACGGGGCGATTCGTCAGTAACTGACACCAGAAAAACAGGAGGTCAGCCCAGGTCAGTGACAAGCACAAAAATGCCATGAAAAAGTCGCCCTGCGCCTTAAGGGTACCACAACGTTTTACGAAAAAGGCGAGAGGCCTCACCGAGTTGGACTCGGTTTGCTGGGGAATGTACAACTCGGCGACTCGAAGCCCAAATGCTCGAACGGTTTGAAATCAAAGAGTATCCCAGGTTGTTTGTATAATATTTGATGGAAATGAGTGTGTAAAGTTGTTGTAATAATGTTTAAATTTGTTGCAACAATTATCTTAATGTCTTCTTGCATGAAGATTAATTTCAAGGAGAATTTTTTTTTAAAGGGGGAGGAGTTGTAACACCCCAGTTTTCAGAATGAGTCTCTGGAAGCTATTGCCAATGGTAGTAGTTATCGCCCGACGATATCTTAGCCTTGAGTGGTCATGCGCTGAGTGCGTAGATTTGCCAGGCGCTGAGAGCGTTGAATACTAGCGCGTGGTGTTAGCTAGGTACCACTCGGCGATAGCTCTGTTTCGTCGAGCGTCGATCGAAAGATCCGTTCATCGAGCGCTGGAGGATTACCTCCCGATGATAATAGATATCGCCCGGCGATACCCCTATTTCGTCGAATGTCGAGCGAAGTGCCTAGTTCGTCGAACGCTGAGTTTTCGAGAAAATGTCGAGATCTCGAGAAAAATGCTACTGCGCGGCATTAGCCTTATCGTCGGCATTAGCGCGACATTACTTTCTAGCCGAGCACTCGGGAACCTACCGCTCAGTGGTAGGTAGTTACCGCCCGGCAGTAGCAGATGGAATCAATTCCGTCATTTGGCTTTATAGCCGTCCGATTTCATCTAGGATTCAATCCTTAGGCACAAGACTCTCCTCCAGAGTTCTTATTTAGGGCTGAACCATTGTTTCTCTTCATTTTCTCATTTGGGAAGTGAGAGTTAGGGTTTGGAAGAGAAAGGTGGGAGGAGGAAGAAGAGAGCTTTCTTCCGCCATTGATGGAGCTTCAGACCTCCGATCGTCGTTTCGAGGCCAGATTCGGCTAGAGGACTTTGAGGCACTCATTTACATCCATACAAGACAAGGGTTTCATGGCTAAGTAGTGGAGTCATAAGGTAAGGACACTTCTCCTCTCGATTTTAGGATGCATGTCTGGCATCTACACTTTCCTTGTTTTCTTTCAAGCATTCTAGGCACCGTATCTCTCAAGTGAGAGGGATTCTGCTTACCATGGTTCAAGAGGAGCCACCGGGTGAATGTGACCATCCCCGACATAATAATACATTAGAGAACCGCTCCATTAGCGGATTAGGCATTTTGGGTTAAGCCGTAGTTGCGGTTGTTAGTCTGACTCAGTGATGTTGCATTGCTAGCCTTAAGGATTTTGTAGAAATATGATAGATGCAAGATGACGTCTAAGATGATGTTGTATGTCACCCCATATTCTGCGCGAGTATGCGTAATCGGAACCGAACAAGGCTAGCTCCATTGTGATGGTAGATGGTTTCCATGGGGCATGGGAATGTACAAGGTTAGCTCCATTGTGACGGTAGATTGTTTCCTTGGGGCACGGGACCGGACAGGGTTAGCTCCATTGTAACGGTAGATGGTTTCCTTGGGGCATAGGACCGGACAAGGTTAGCTCCGTTATGATGGTAGATGGTTTCCATGGTGCAAGGGAAAGTTAGAGTACGAAGGGTATATTTGGGAGGGAAAGGCTTAGGATTGTGATGTGTTAAGGCGTGATTTGTCTCTACGGTCGGTTGGCTAGCCCGTGACGTTGCAAAGTCATGTGTGGAGAGTGTCCCGGCGAGACAAGTCCCCTTCTATGGAACTGACGAGAACGATGAGTTGTGGGCAAGCCCAGACGATTACAGCTGGGTCCCGCTGAGTCTCCTTCGGTGGACTTGATCCCGATATTGGAGCCGCGCCGAGGTCATCGTGAATGGATGGGCTCTAGCAAGGGTTCTTATCGGTTTGTTTATGTGGCGGCTTGTATGTCATTTGGTGGAATTTATAGTATTCTTGTGTTTGTGGCTTGAACGCCGAAGGGGATATTGGAAGTACCCGATGTGATGATGTGTTAGAAGCAAACGTTATAGGGTGTCTTGGGTGAAACCCAGGATTGCATTCATGTTGCATTATAGGCCCCTTTTGTTATATGCTCAACATAGAAACGTGTTTGTTGTATGAGACATCAAAACCTGTCTTATACCTTTATATGTTATTGTATTTTGCATAAGAAGTACTGACCTGCAGGTTGATGGAGTGCCCCGAGGTCCGCTAGGGACGGCTGGGAGGAGATGTGTTGGTTACACAGTTGAGATCAGCCTTTGCTGACCCACATTACAACCAAATTTGTACAGCGCAAGGATCGCAAGCGGGAGCAAGCTCGCCTGCCAAAAAGGCCTAAGCTTCATAAAGTGTTACAACATGTGTTATAGCTTTGTTTTGTGGAATGTGATGTTTTATGTTATATATTTTCCGGCTTGCATGCCGAGGTAGCCTAGGAGTGCTTATTCACATTGACACTTAGTGTTATGGTTGAGATTTGAACTCTAAAATGTTTTAAGGCCATAAGGCCATGTTGATACTCATGTGTTAGTGGATAACTTCTGGTCTTGCTCTTTTGTTTCTGTTGTATTTAGTCTGAGTTTTTAGTTGGGTGGTTTATATCATCTTATAATGCTTAAGCTGTGGCGTATGTATGTTGTGGGGCACCGGCCGGACCCATACTATACAGTCATTACAGGGGAGGTGTTACACGATCCCTACCCCGTTCCCTCCGACCACCCATCTTCTTGCCTTCACCGAAAAAAATTTCCTAAACGTCCTCTTCATCACCGCCGCCTCTCCTTTAACGGATCTAGTAGTCCGTGGAGACGTTGAGGGCAAACCTTCTTCCAACCTAGATCTTGTGTGGTAAGAGTCTAGGTTTCTCCATACTCGTGTGGATATCCGTAGAGGCGTGGACACTATTCTATGCTTAGAACTCTGGCCATTGCCATTTTTTGGAATAATTCGGAGCACCTTGGTTTAGTATTGACTCAATCCATCAAAGGAATAATTTTATTTATAGCAACATTACTTCTTGATCAATGTTCATTGCAAGATCGCCATTTCTTTTGGGTTTTCTTGTTTCCATTTCTGCTGCGCACAAGTGTTCTGATGTTTTCACTGCGCGCAAGTATTGTGATGTATAACAAAACCCAAAATGACACCTTGCGACATCTCGATCTACTATCAAGCCAAGGGTGAGCCCCTCTGACCATGTAGTGTTCAAGATATCTGAATCGGGGGGGGGGGGGGTGTCGCTGATTGTGGAATTTTGAAGCAGGACAATGAGAGGTCATAGGGGCAAGGCCTAGAGACGGTGAGGGGTACACCCTTTATGCCGTCAAAAGAGGCCATTCTCTCCTTTTGGGAGTGTTGAACACTCTGTAAGGAAGAGGTTGGAGTCTTGTTTTGGGAGACTCAAACACTCTGTATAACGCCCCAAGTTTCCCAAAGCAGGAGTTGTTTTATGTGGGCTACCATGCGGTAGTAGTGTTAACGCCGACGGTAGGATGCTGGATTTATAACAGGAGAATTCGATAAGTTACCGTCTAGCGGTAGGTTAATACCGCGCAACGGTAGCATTGTCGATAAATTGACAGAGCTCTTTCTGAGTTACTGTCCGGTGGCAGTGCTATCATCGGCGGTAGCAGAGCTGATTTAATTGGAATTCCTCTATATAACGTCTCATTTCATGCTAGAGCCCCCACGCTCGTTTTGAGCCAGGAAAGCTGACTCAAGCTCGGGGTGCACTGGTAATAGGTGTCGAGTGATAGTCGTCAAATTGGCAAAATATGACTTAGAATAATTCTGGACTCGATAAAGCGTCGATTGAGTTGAGTGGTCTCAACACCACTCAACGAATTTTAACTTAGAATTATTCTGGATGATATAGGCATTGAGTGAACTCGACACCATTTGACAAAGCTTCGAGTGTGTTGAGTGGTCTCAATGCCACTCGACGAATTTTAACTTAGAATTATTCTAGATTCTATATGCATTGAGTGAACTCAACACCTTTCAACGAAGCGTCGAGTGCGTAGAGTGGTCTCAACGCACTCGATGAATTTTGACTTAGTATTATTCTAGATTCTATAGGTGTTGAGTGAACTTGACGCCTTTTGATGAAGCGTCGAGTGTGTTAAGTGGGCTCAACGCCACTCGATGAATTTTAACTTTGAATTATTTTGGATTCTATAGGCATTTAGTGAACTCGACGCCCTTCGACGAAGCGTCGAGTGCTCTCAACGCAACTCGACGAATTTTGACTTAGTATTATTCTGGATTCTGTAGGCGTTGAGTGAACTCGATGACTTTGGACGAAGCATCGAGTGCGTCGAGTGGTCTCTCAATACCACTCGACGAATCTTTACTTAGATTTATTCGGGATTCTATAGGCATCAAGTTATCACGACTAATCTCGATGATTCGTCGAGGGATTATATGTATACTCGACGATTTTGACTTGAAATTATCCTTAATTGGTAGGCATTGAGTGGTCTCGACACCACTCGATAAAGCGTCGAGTGCGTTGTGTAAACTCGACGCCATTCGACGAAACGTCGAGTGCATTGAGTGTTCTCAACTCCACTTGATGATTTTGACTTAGAGGATTTTTCCATTCCAGACTATTTACTGGTTCATATAAATGTGCTGAACCGAGTTTTCGGGAAATACTCCAAATAACTTATTTGGACCCGGTCTTTTCAATAGGACTTATTTAAAGTAATAATAGGTGGTCCAATGTTATAGTGACACGTGGCAAAGGAATCTAACCTTAGTTCTTCCCATAAAAGGAGACTTACGGAAAACCCTAGCCGTCAATTCGCCCTTGTCAAGCTATTACCTGTGCCGAAACCATCAGAAGTGAAGAATCTGTCGGAGTCGATTTCCTGGAAGAAGAGATGATCTACCTTTCCAGGAAGAACAATACCAACGAGGAGGAAGATGCCGAGAAGGATAACGATATCCATGGCCGGAAACGAGGTGAGCTACCTACCCTCTCCCTTGGTGCTAGATCCTTAGTTATAATCTAGGAGAGATGCCGACTCAAGATAGTTGGACTTGTGCGAGATGAAGATCTCCTGGGAAGAGACCATGCTTGGGCTTTGTCCTAGAGATTTGAGTCTTCAACCTCTCCTCTCTTCGTGTGAAGATGACATACTTGGTTTCGTGAGGAGAAATGATCTATTTAGGGTGAATAAGGGAGGAGGAAGTGTTGTATTTGGTTTTGAATAAATAGCTACAAGAAGAAGATGAACTGATGTCGTTCATCTTGCTTTAGGATGCATGCATAAATCTATTTTCTGCATGCAGTAGACTTCGAGACAGAATTTGAGTATGTTATGACCAGATCATGGTTTTTGACTAAACATGAAAGTCGTATTCCTTGGAAATACCTTTCCAACGGATGGTTGCATGTTTTCATACGAGTCTTGTAGCCTCGGGAAAGTCCAGTTGAAGTCACTGCATAGTATTTATTAAGTGCACATTATTTTCAGGTTAGTGTTTAATCAGGTCTGGACTCGGAAGTGGGGGGTTTAATAGGAAGCTGTTGAGGTTTTGGTGAACTTAGCTTATTTGTGATTGTGATAAACAAGTGGTTGATAGGATTCAATTATTAGATCCTTAAGTAAACAAATGGTTTTGTGAAATATGTTTGGACAAACAGTTTGAAGGAGTTTAATAAACAAATGGTTTGGAAAAATTTGGTGAACAAATGTTTTGATACGATTTGTTTGTACAAGTGATATTCTTGTGAAATCTGGTAAGGATGTGCATAATTATAATCAGGAGAATGAAACGGGTTTTGGAAGACGGTGTGATGCCCGATAATTGCATGTGTAACCTATAGTTATGTTATCATGTTTGATGGATATGTGAAGTATCGTTGTATTGTTGTGGCTATCATATGGAGTTATTCTTGTTTTGAATGCTTGATCATGTGGCCGCTAGTTCGGCAATTAAAGGCTCTACTGAAATAAAAGCCTAAATTTCAATCTGTCTGCTCTGCTCGAACTATTTTATTTTCTTGATAGCGGTCATAACCTTTGTCTTGCCAAACATATATTTATGAAAATGAAATTTTTTACCCAACTTATCAGAGCTAATAAGCCCTGCCAAACACTGCCAAAGTTTTCATAGCAAGCACTACTCCTTGTTATAGTAGTCCACTGCACGACCAACCACACATGCAGGATGGAAAATCAGTATATGATAAGCGTTACAAAGAAAACAGTCAATGCACATAAACAGGACAGTAAGAACTGAGAAACATAGGGGTGACCCAAAAATGCAAATCAGAGAATATGTAGCACATGGGTCATAAAAGTAAGAGTGGAGTACATAACCAAAAATAATAAGTCAGTTTGTAGAGTTTTTATGGATTGGACAGCAATGAGTAGACTAAGCACACAATGAGGAACAAAGCAATGCTACAAAAGTTTTAGAGTTAATCACATTTAAATTATTGTAAGCGTCAAAAGTGTAAATCGTGTTCTAGTACATATGTACTAAAAACATATAGTGCAGTTTCTGTCCAAATCATATGCATGGAAGCATTAAATAAGGCAATGGCGTGTACGTGTAGCATCAACAAGAGAGAAAACACAAAGTATTTTTCTATTTTAATTGTTTTGTGGGTGAGTAAAATCGACCTGTGAAGTTCGTCAGAATCCGGGAAGGATTTCATGAAAAATTGTCCCGGGGAACGGATGTCTAGATCGAAGGATCTAGTGGGGCTCTAAGACACTTTCGTGAAGGAAGGTGAAAAGCTGTCTCAAAGACCTTTGCATGGAGGGAAAGGAAGAGAGGCAACAGATCAGATATTTGGGTCTGTATAGAAAATAAATAGGAGTTTGTATTTCACCTCCTCTGATCTCCAGCTTAGAGTTATGTTATCATGTTTGATGGATATGATGATTAATAGAATGTGTATAGTAGTCCATTGCTTAGAGTTGTCTCTCCCTACGGGTAGAAGTGTGAGTTTGGTATGTTGTGTAAGGTGGCTTAATATCTGTGTTGATGACGAACCTGAAAGACTTTGTTTTCATGGTCAGCTAAAACCTAGAGGGGGTGGGGGAATAGGTCTTTTTAATTTCTTGTTAGAGCTAGTTCTCCTAGTTGAAGTTGTGATTAGTTTACTTAGTCTTGCAAGACATTCATATAAGACACAAGCAATTTATATGGTTCCCCAGATTTTGGGTACATCCACTGTCCCTCTCCTCCTTTCTAACAGTGTGTTAAATAATGTTCTTCCCCAATACTCAGCTCCTTAAGAAATTACAACATGATCCCACAAGACCACTCTGTCTCCTTCGAGGCCTACAACTCAGGCACTCGACCCTACCACTCAGTGATTAAAGAATCACCTACCTCAAGCTCAAAAGCCCTACAACTCAGTATTGAAGAGCAACCCAACCAAAGATCCAAGGGATCATACAACTTAGTCCTAAGCCCTAAACTCAGATCCAAACTGGATCCTACCTCAGCCTTTATAATCACAGGCTTACAACTCAGATTCATACAGGAATCTTACACTTAGATCCAAGACTGGATCATGCAGAAAATAGAAAGGTTGTGAATCAATTAGACACCAGAGAGTTTTTTTGGGTGTCTATCTTCTTGGGCTGAGTAGATTTCTGCCCTATCTGCTTCACAACAACAAGTTGAATAGATCTTCAGTACTAGACATCTTGTACTAGAAGTAACTTAGAATCAAGATTCTGATCTGTTGTTGAATACTATATATCTAAAAGTTTTGTATCTTCTTCAAACAGCTACCTTGAATTGCAGACACTGAAGGCTCTGCTTCCCTTTCCATTCAGAAATCGATTTTGAACTTGCTGTCATTGATGAAGATTGCAATAGCTAAATCTTGTCGCTTTCAGGTTCACTGATCAGAACTGGTACTTCAGGCTCGATGTTAATGGCAAGGAAGAAGAAGAAGTTCTGCCTATATGCGTATTCAGAAAACCCTAAAATCTTCTTTCCTTTCAGTCAATCTTATCCTTTTATAGTCAGCTAATCAACTGCTCTTTGTACTATTGGCCCAGCCTAAAAAGGAAGTATTTCCACCTTTCATTTGCAAAAAACGATAATAGCTCTCTGCCGGCACCATTAAAGGTATACAGTAGCTTCCCTGCAAAGAATTTGAACTACGTTGACTTTGTTGACTTATGCCTACGTCAGCCATTCTGTACTTAGAAAATTTCTTATAATCAACTCAGGCGTTGAATGGCATTGAGTGAACGGTCTTCACTCAATGATTTCAGACTTACCTTATACTTTAGCTCTTTTTGCATCCATGGTGTTGAGAGCGTTGAGTGGTTAGCCTTCACTCAATGCCATTTGCCTTAGCTCCTTCTGAACTATGCCAACTACTGAGGCGTTGAGTGAACTGGTTTTACTCATTGCTTATGTACTAAGAAACTTTCTTCTGAATGAAGGCATTAAGTGTGTTGACTTCACTCAACGCTGAAAGTGAGGGATAGATCAAACTAACTCTAGAGGGGGGTGAATAGAGTAGGTGATAAATAAATATATAAGAAAAGAGAAATATCACAACACAGAAAATAAACAAGTAAATGCACAACCAGATGACACAAGGAATTTATAGTGGCTCCCCAATAAAACTTGGGTACATCCACTCTTCTACCACCCTGGTAGGAATTCACTATAGGTTTTTGCACAGCTGCCCTACCACCATAGGTTTTCGATCAGGTGTCTTATCACCACAAGATCTATTTTCTAAGGGAGATCTAGTAACCCTTTGAGCTTTTGATAAGGTGCCCAAAAACCAAACCAAGTCTTTTGATGAGGTGACTTGAGAAAAAAAGGTTTAAATTTTGAAGGGAGTTATAACCCTATACATAGTGAAAGAAAATAATAATGATGTTGTCTTCTCAATCTCAAATCTCTGAGAAGACAAGTGTATTTGTTGATGTTGTCAAAAACCCCCTGAGTTCTATAAATCTGATTAGGAGAGGAAGCTTTGCTTCAGGGTGTAGGCCTTCTTTAAGAACTTCTTCTTCCAGTAAATGTTTCTTAGAGATTGAACTTCTGGTCTCAGATTGAAGATGTGTTGCTGGAAGAAAAGCTTGAAACAGAAGATGATGAACAAGATGTTTCTGTCTCTGTCTCTTTTTGTTACTATTGTAGAATCCATCTGAGCCTCAGTGTCTTAATCAAGAGAGAAATTCAAATATTTGAATTCATTAATCCTGGAACGGCTGGAGAATTCCCAAGAAGTTAACTTCCTTGGAAATTGGTTAGAATGGAAATAAGAACTTTGTGATTAAATCCATATTTAATGCTGCCTCTAAACGGTTATATTCATAAGAATATTGATCATTAAATATCAGAATTATGGCTGCCTACAATTAAGTCATTAAATATTCTGTATTCAGAATATCCTGAAATTGAGCCTTGAAATATTCTACTAACTTCCTAAGACATTGTCTGGAATTCGTCGAACAGCGCCTGCATTTCGTCGACTTGAGCCTGTAGTTCGTCAAACAGATGATGGCTTTCGTCATGCTGAGATTCTGAGAAAAGATCGGAGTTCATCGACCGGAGCTCAGCTCTCGTCGAGCTTACATCTGATATGAGATCACAGTTCGTCGATCTCAGCTAGACTTTCGTCGAGCTCAACTTAGAGAAGGAATTCTGAGTTTGTCGATTTGAGATAGACGATCGTCGAGCTGAGTTCAGGTATCGTCCAAAGTCTTTTTTGCATTCTTTAAACCGCTTCTCCTCTGAAGTCTTTTGTCTTTAAAGTATTCTGAAGGAGGGTCCAATCAATCTATGTATGTGTTGCTGACCTTGACCCTGGAAATAACCTATGACCCTAAACTATACATGTTGGGTCATCTTAACAATCCTAATAGTGAACCTAGCCCAAATCACAAGTAGGGTTCAAACAAACGCTTCCTACCTTAGCCTCATCTTTTGACTAGGTGTTGAGTGAACTGGCTTCACTCAGCGCTTATATACTTAGTCAAATTCCAGTTTCTTCTTCAGCTTTGAGTGCATTAACATGACTCAACTCTTTCTTCCTTTGGCGTTGAGTGATCTAGCTTCACTCAATGTTTTGCACTTGGACAGATTTTTCCTGTCATTCTACCAAGGCTTTGATAGAATTAGCATGGCGTTGAGTGAATTGATTTCACTCAACACTTTTGGACTTAGAAACTTTTATTTTGCAAAATCTCTCTAGATTTGGCTGCTTGAGCTTGTCTCAATGCTATCTATTATTTGGCGTTGAGTGAACTGGATTCACTCAATGCTTTTGTACTTAGCTGATTTTTCTTTCCCAGAAACTCTGTGGCTTTAACTGAAGCAGATTTACTCAATGAATTTGCTGCCTGGTGTTGAGTGATCTGACATCACTCAACTTCTATGGACTTAGCCACTTTTATATCTTCCATTGTTGAGGCTTTGACAGATCCTGCTGTATTCGGCTCCTTTTGTGTTATGGCATTAAGTGAACTATCTTCACTCAATGCCTCTAGACTTAGACAATTTCCTGCCTTTCCAGCATGCTTCTTTTTGTCCACCTGTCCAGTCAATGAGATAAGGACTATCCTGCAAGCATGAACTTAAACACACATCAAATACAACTATGTGTATGTCATTGACTTGTTTGACTTCTGACAAATCTTGGACATTGGGATCAATGGACCCAACAATCTCCCCGTATTTGAAAAAGTCAAAACCCATTCTCATCTTTCTTGGTCAATGACATGAACAACATATGCAGCAACAAAATATACTATAATGATAGAATAGATTCTAGGAAGATTGCCACATGCCCCACCTTTTTGGTGTGTATCACCTACTCCCCTTGAATTGCTGCAAGGTATATGGTACCACTTGAAGGCCTTGATTACCTTCACTCTATTACCTTGTATGGTGACATTTGTTCCCCCCTGCATTTGCTACTTGATATTGAGTGTCTTGTTTTCCCTTTGATGCACATGATTACATGATTAATCTCTTCTCTCCCCCTGAAGCCTTTTGATCAATTTCTTCTTTACCCCATTTTGACCGCTTTAGATAGTCAGGGAGATACTAGTCTGCCTGGATTGTCTTCTCCCCCTTGCAGAATGCAAATGATACCACTGGTGCAGCTACCAGCTTCCTCTCTTCATGAGGCTAAAATTACTCCTATATCTGCTCGACTTGCTCCCCCTCAATAGAAGCATCTTGTATCTTCATCACCTCAAAAAGAAAAAAATCTTCACCAAAATTATACTAGGGAGAACAAAGCTATGCTAAGTTCAACATATCCATCTCAAACTTGAAGGTGTTGAACTTTGCTTCATCTAGTGGCATAGTAAAGATATCAGCCACTTGCTTGTCTGTGGGGACAAATTATAGACTGATGTCTTCCTTTTACACATGCTCCCTAAGAAAATGATACATAATTTCAATGTGCTTAGTCCTGCTACGTGAGACAGGATTCCAAACAATAGAAATAGTACTAGTAGAATCACAATAAAGAGGAGTTCTACTTATCTAGAGGTCATAATCCTGGAACTGATGCTTGATCTACAACAACTGAGCACAACAGCTACCTGCTGAAATGTACTCAGAATCTGTAGTTGAGATTGCCACACTGGTTTGCTTCTTGCTGCTCTAAGATACTAGTCCCCCACCTAAGAATTGACAGGACCCTGAAGTGCTTTTCCAATACTCTTTGCAGCATGGAAAATCTGCATCTGAATAGCCTGTTAATTCAAAATCCTTAATTCTAGGGTACCATAGGCCAAGATCTGGTGTGCCCTTAAGATATCTCAAGATCCTCTTTGCAGCAGTATAGTGAGATTCCTTAGGGCAGACCTGATACCTAGCACAGGCATATATCACATACATGATGTTAGGCCTACTAGCAGTGAGATATAGAAGGGAGCCAATTATCCCTCTATACAAAGTCTCATTAACAGGTTTCTTTGCTTCATCTTTTCCTATAGGCATACTTGACCCCATGGGTATTTGTTTGGTGGAGGTACTCTTCATACCATATTTTTTAATCAACTCCATGGTGAACTTTGACTGGGATATGAACAAGCCATCATCAGTCTGTCTAACTTGTAGTCCCAAGAAAAACTTGTGCTCACCCATACAGCTCATCTCAAACTTCTCTTGCATAAGTTTAGCAATTATTCTGCAAAGGTTGTCATCAGTAGATCCAAAGATAATGTCATCAACATATATTTGGACTAGGATGATCTTGCCCTTAGATTCTCTTAGAAATAGGGTCTTATCTATTTTACCCCTTAAGAATTTATTTGCAATGAGGAAACTAGACAATGTATCATACCATACTCTAGGGGCTTGCTTCAACCCATATAGAGCTTTCCTATGTCTATAAACAAAATCAGGAGAGTTGAAGTCAATAAAACCTGAAGGTTGTTCAACATAGTCCTCTTTTTTTAATTCTCCATTCAGGAAGGCTGACTTCACATCCATCTGGTAGACTTTGAATCCTTGGTAGGTAGAAGATACAAAGAGGAGTCTTATAACTTCCAATTTATCTACCGGGCCATATGTATGATCAAAATCGATCCCTTCTTCTTGACTGTGTCCTTTATCCAACATTCTATCCTTGTTCTTCATTATAATGCCATTTTCATCAAGTTTATTCCTGTAGATACACTTGATTCTAATGACATTATGTTCTTTTGGTCTGGGAACTAGCTTTCAAACCTTATATCTCTTGAACTTGTTCAGTTCTTCTTCCATTGTTCCAATCTAGAACGGGTCTATGTTGGCCTCTTCAAATTTCTTAGGCTCTACTTATGACAGAAAGTATAAGTAGAGTGATGTGTTGAGACTCTTGCTTTTGGTTTGGACTCCTTGACTTGCCTCACTAATGATTTGGTGTGCTGGATGATCCCTTAGATGCCTGACAGCTGGAGGCAATCTAAGTTCGGCTTGTTGTTCTCCATTATCTTCAACTAGCTATTCTTCATCCTCAACTTGTGAGTCTTGTGTTCCAATGGACAACACGCATCTTTACCCTTATTTTGGAATACTGAATCATCTTCTGTGATTATAAGCTTGTCCATCAAATGTTTTGTACCTGCAGTGCTAGGAAAAGAGTTAGGCAGCTCACTCTTAATCATATTTGATTCATCAAACACCACATGAACTGACTCTTTTACAACTTGACTAGTCAAGTTGTATATTCTGTATGCCCTAATGTGGTTGTTGTACCAAACAAAGATCCCTTCATAGGACTTGACAACAAGCTTTGTCATATAGGACTTTTCATTATTCAGCACATAGCACCTGCTACCAAAAATCATGAAGTAGGATAAGTTTGGTTTTCTGTCTGTAATCTCTTTATGTTTTTAATGAAATTCTAGTTAGTGTTCCCTTTCTCTATTTCTCTCTCTTTTGTTTTCATGCACCTTTATTATTTGCCCCTCTCTTTCCCTTTTACCATAAATAACTAATCCTCATTTGTTCTCGATCGTGATGATCTGAGAATGAGTTGATCAAGTTATGATGTTTTAGCATTTTTTTCTTCTTAAAGAAATTACCTTGGATTTACTCTTGGTTTTTATTTAGTAGGACTATATTGCCGGTATATAGTTTCCATTTGGGTTTTCATTATTAGTTAGCCGAGAGGCTCGTAGATTGAATCGATCACTCAAGAGTAAAGAGAGTTGAATGTACCCCTCGAGAGAGGATGATGTAAATCTCTCGAATTGGTGTGAAATCGAATAGCGGGGTTCACCCCTTAAGACGAGCTTTAGGTATTTGAATACGGATGAGAGTTTTATCGGATCTTCCTAAACTCAGTTGGGCACTTCTTCGAGAGAAGTGTGTTCAAACTTCGGGAACCTCTACGGTCAAGGTAGCTTTACTTTATTTAGATTTTTTTTCTTATTTCAAAGTGATTCTACATTGAGCACTAACCCTTTATTATTAGCTCTAACCCTTTTTATTCTGCAAGTAATTTAGTTTTCTTTTTAGCTTGGTAATTTAGTTCCTGTTTTTAGTTAAGTAAATTAAGTGAAAAAATCATTTTGATAAAATAATAGCGATATCCTCGAAGTATAACTAATCATTATGCCCCAGGGAAATACGACCTTGATATTAATCTTTAATATCCTGTAATATAAACGATAAGGTACACTAGCCTTTATCGGATATAGAATTGGAGTATACTATCAACTTCCACCACATCCACCTTTTCTTCTCTTTAACCCCTCTCATCCACCTCGTGGATTCTTGGTATCAAGTTTTCATCTCTCATACGAAGTTCACAAAAGATTTACTAAAATAATTCGGAATGGAGAACGCATCATCTATGAGGACTCCAATGGGTTCAACTATATCTCTGGACAAGGATGAGAAAGGAAAACCTTTTGATGAAACCAAGTATAGAAGCATAATTGGATCCTTGCTCTACCTCACTGCCAGTATACTACACATAATGTTTTCAACATGTGTCTGTGCTAGATTTCAGGTGAACTCTAAGGAATCTCATTATGTTGCTGCAAAGAGGATTCTAAGACACCTTAAGGGCACACATAATCTTGACTTATGGTACCCAAGAAGTAATGATATCGAGATAATTGGTTTTTCAGATGCCGATTTTGCAGGTAGTAGAGATGATAGGAAAAGCAATTCCGGGACGTGTCAATTCCTCGGAAGACGGCCTATTTTATGGAGCAGTAAGAAGCAGAATTGAGTGGAAACTTCCACTGCCGAGTCACAGTATATCTTTGCAGGTAGTTGTTGTGCACAACTTCTATGGATCAGAATCAGCTTGAGGATTGCAACCTCAAGTTTAAAAAGATTTTGATGTATTGTAACTCATCCAGCGCAATATCGATCGCGAATAATCTCGTCTCTCACAGTCGGTCAAAGCACATAGAAGTATGGTATTACTTCATCCAGGAGCATGTGGAGAATAAGGATATAGCCCTTAGCTATGTCCCGATGGATAAGCAGGTAGCAGAAATTTTCACGAAGTCGCTGAATGAGGCCAAGTTCTCATTTTCAAAACAAAACTAGGCATGTTAAACAAAGACTCATAAAGAAGGCCAAGAAGACTGGAAGGTTCATGGAAAATTCTTCAGAAAGGAAGATAAATTTGTCCAAGGCAAATTCATCGGATATCGTCAACAGATCTCACCAATTCGTTGGATATTCATGGGAACTTAGGCTTATACATGGCGAAACTCGACGAATCTGACCCTGCATCCGGTGAAACTCGCCGAATCTGACTTAGGTCAATTTTTTTCTATATTAGATCCGAAGAGCCGTCGAATGTCAGGTACGCACCTTTCCTAAGTCTTAAATTTTAAATATATGTATATATATATATATATATTAAAAATAGGCGGGGAAACCGCTCTACATTTTGTCGAAACCAGACAGACTTTCCGCTGAATAGCTCGCTCCTTGCGATTCGTTTCCAGAGCATTGTTCATCATCTTCCTCCACCACTATGCTTTTGTTCTTCATCGACTAGGTCTATGCTAGCCATTTTTGACAGACCAGCAGAGTTCTACCATCGATTTCATCCAGAGATAAGATCCCGACAAGTCGCTCTCGCCGATTCCATCTTTGATAGATTAGGATAGTTCAGGCCAGAGCTGTTTCTTCAATTCTCTGATTCTTTATTCTCCATGGCTCCTCAAAGCACTATAGGATTGCTGGGTGGTGGAGAGTTGGTTCGTACTGGATTTGCTTCAGCTTCTAATGAGTTCAGGAGCGTGATCCTAAAGTTGGAGACAACAGGTCTTTCGTTTGTCCTAGAACACACCTGCAAGGTTTTGCATAAAGACGTTATTGTGTTCTTTCAATATGCCAAGATTCAATGTGAATACACTGCCATCAAGAGCAAGGTTTGTTAGAAAAAGTTTAAGGTGAAAGCCTTTCTCCTCACCAAGCTCTTGAGACTTTCAGCTTGTGAAGAGGCAGATCAGCTCGAAGAGGAAGACTTCACAAGGGCAATGTCGATTTGGGGACTGCCCAGAGGCACTAAGGCAGTTAAGCGCAAAGCCATGAACGATGAAGAAAAGCTGCTATCAGATTTCATTGGTCTTGGGTCCATTGATCCCAATGGCCGCGATTTGATGATGTCAAACATGTCAATAAGATAGACATAGTTGTATTTAATGTATGGTTAATTTCATGCATGCAGGTTAGTCTTTGTCATAATGATTAGACAGCTAGTTCAAGAGACAATGATAGGTGGACTAAAGGTGGAGCTGAAAACTCCGAAAATTGCCTAAGTCCAAAGCGTTGAGTGAGGCAAGCTCACTCATTACCATCCAGCTAATAGTGCTGAGAGAAGGCAGGCAGGAAAATCGGGCTAAGTCTAGAAGTATTGAGTGAGCTCAACTCACTCAACTCCATACAACTAGAAGTGTTGAGACAAGGCAGAAATCGGACTAAGTCCATAAGCGTTGAGTGAGCTCAACTCACTCAATGCCATACAGCTAGAAACGTTGAGTCAAGGTTATCCTGTCATAGCCTTACTGTGAAGAATCCAGAAAATTGACTAAGTCTAGAAGCATTGAGTGAAGCTTCATCACTCAATGTCATACTGAGTCTATCAATGGCAAACTTCAGCAAGAAGGAAATATTGAAGAAAATCGACTAAGTCCAGAAGCGTTGAGTGAGGGATATTCACTCAACGCGCTCAACGCCATCAGGCAGAAAGTTGAAGAATTTTGCTAAGGGAAAAAGCGTTGAGTGAGGGATATTCACTCAACGCTCTCAATGCCATCAAGCAGAAATCTGAAGAATATGGCTAAGGGAAAAAGCGTTGAGTAAGGGATATTCACTCAATGCTCTCAATGCCATCATGCAAAGCTGAAGAAATTTCCAAGTCCAGAATCGCTGAGTCTAACATTCATCGAGCTGAATTTAGCTTTCGTCGACCGGTGTTCAGAGTTCGTAGATCTCAGCTTTTACCTATAAGAAGGATTCAACTATTAGAATCATCGATAAGAGTTCAGAGTTCATCGACCTGAGTTCAGATTTTGACGAACTCAGCCTTCACCTGAAGAAAGAACCGGGCTGAGGGAATTCGTCGATCTCAGCTTCACTGTTTTGTCGTGCTGAGTTCAGATTTCGTCGAGCTAAGATTGAAGTTAGTAGAACGCAGGATTTCAGAAAAGTTAGTTGATGTTGGCTAAGTCCAGAATGATGCTAACTCAGCAAAGTCAATGATGCGTGTTAAAACTCTAAAAAGATTACGGTTCACGCGGTGACCCGGCGGTTTTATTTAATTAGAAAAATAGATTGGATTTTATTTAGAAAACGGGGCGCGCGTATTTATTTATTTGGATATAAAACAGTGAAATCGAGTTTTAATGAAAGGAGGCAAGTGCACCTATCGTGTATAGTACAGGATATTCCGGTGTGGAATATCGAGGTCGTATTATTCTCGGGGTCGGTTCGATTATTTCTACACTTCCCTGGAGGGGACTATTATTTTACCGATAATTACTTGTCAGGTAATTTATATATATAATAAAACGACAATAAAAATGAAAGCATTAAAAAGGTGGAGCCGATGAAGAGCTTAGCTCGATGGCACCGAATAAAATTGAACTAAAGTATACTTTAAATAAAAATAGATCCTAAATTTCTAATTAATTAAGGCGAAAACTTGGTCGTGGAGGTTCCACTAAAATGAGATCACCTATCTCTAGGACTATCGCTCACCTAAACGCTAAGACTATTCGATCGGGCTCTCGTCCGATGAAGGATTCCTCTTAACGCCCGCATTACGCTAAGAACCCCGCTATTGGGTGGGGAACCCAATCCGGTAGAGTTGGCGCGCCTCCTCTCTCCAGGGTTAGTGCGGAACTCCATTTACCAAGGGGCGATCGGTGTATACGCACGACCTCTCGGCTAGCTAGCGTATGGACTACGGAAATAGGGCCCATACATCGATTATGTGGTACTATGTGTTGTAAACCCTAGGTAAACCTTAAGTTAATTTTAATTAATTAGAAAAACATGACCTTTAATTATTTAAAGCAATTTTATTTGTCCCAATGCTCTTCGATAACGAGGGCTAAGAATGGTTAGCCACTCATCGGAATGGGGACGGCTTGCGATGAAAAAGCAGAAAATTAAAGCAGTAAATGAAAGCGATAAAAGAAAGCAGTAAAAGGAAAGCAGTAAATTGCAAGTCCTACTCAAACGAGTAGGCCAGACTGAAATGAAAGTAGTAAAATTACAAGTCCCGGCTCAAACGAGTGGGCGGGAAAAAATAAAGCGAGTCCTACTCAAACGAGTAGGAGAAAATAAATGCAATTACAAGTCCATCTCAATTAATTACAGAAAAATAAAGACCGGCCATTTAACTCAAATGAGTAGGCGGTGAATAAAATCCTGCCATTTAACTCCTAGCGAGTAGGCGGAAATAAATGCTAACACTCACGCACTCTACTTGAAAGTAAAACACACCCACTCTACTTGAATTGAAATACGCACACAAGTCCTACTCAAATGAATATGAGAAAATTAAAGCGGGTCCTACTCAAACGAGTAGGAGAAAATAAATGCTCACACTCTACAGAAATTAAAAACTCAGACACACAAATCCAACTCAAATGAGTAGGTGGAAAATAAAATCCTGTCATTTAACTCCTAGCGAGTAGGCGGAAATAAAGAAATACTGCCATTTAACTCTTAACGAGTAGGCGGAATTAAATACAGCTCACGCACACACTCTACATGAATTGAAATAAAACTATAAAAACTAACTCATACACGCACGCACACGTATAAAATTAAGAAAAACAAAGTGACTGAAAAATTAAAACGACTACATTTCTACCGCTAAAATGCGGTAGAAATGAATAAAAAGTGAAAATAAAATTTAAAGGAACAAAAGGTTTTGCAAATAAATGAAAAGTACAAGTGCTCGGAAAATTTAAATAAATATATTTCTACCGCTAGAATGCAGTAGAAATGAATAAAATGAAGAAATAAAATTTAAATGGGCAAAAAGTTTTTGAAAATAAAAGCGAAAATGAAGTGTTTGAAAAATTAAAACTACTACTTTTTCATTCTTATAGCTTTATAAAAACACTTAAAAAGTGGAAGAATGAGTAAATGAACGAAATGTTTTATGAACCTAAAAAAACTAAGTAAAAAGAAAAAAGGTAAAACCACTTTAAAGTCATTTTTATAACTTTATAAGGATGAAAATAAAGAGTGCAGAAAAACCTAACACTATGAAAATTATGAAATCTACTAAAGCATAAAACTAAACTCATACACGCACGCACCCATTTTAAAGATAAGAAGAACAAGGTTAAAACAAAATAAAAGAAATAAGATTGCATAAGAGAGGCATAAATCCATTCCAAAACCACATAAAGAGATAAAAATCTAAACTTTTATTAAGCTAAAACGAGAGTTACAGAAAGCTAAAAACAAACATAAGAGAGGGGGAGAAAGTCGCTTTACATAGCTTTGTAATGCATCTAACATCCGACCCCTATACAAAATGGTTCAGGAAAAAGGGAACAGCAGCTCAAAACAGAAGGGGTCAATTTATAGTAAAAATTTAATGGTACACACCCTAAGTCACGGGCATGTACCATGGGCGTGTCAGTACTATTCAAATGGCGGCCGACGATTTGACTTGAGATTTGAATTGGCGGCTGAAATTGCGGCAGTCACACCCCGGGTCACGGGCGTGACGGTGGGCATGACGGGGAGGTTGAATTGGGCGTCGTTTGCATACAAAGTCGTCGGCGGCGGTTTGTCGGGCCAGGTGGAGAAGTCACGGCCCAGGTCACGACGTGACGCTAGGCATGTTGGGTTGAGTCGACACTCGACAAATGTCGAACGAAAATTGTCGAGAGGAAAATTCATCGAGCGGGAAGAGGAGTCACGCCCAAGGTCAAAGGCGTGCCTCTGGGCGTGTCGCGGAGGTGTCGACGATCGTCGAGCGGAAAGTCATCGAGCGCGAATTTCGTCGAGCGGAACATTTCGTCGAGCTTGATGAGTGGTCACGCCCCATATCACGGGCATGACGGGTGTTCGACGATCGTCGATCGGAAATCGGCGAGCAAGCAAATCGTCGAGCGGAAATCGTCGAGTGCTAGACACGGGTTATGTCACAGGCGTGTGATCGGGCGTGTCAAGCTATTTCTTCAAAATTTGTTCCTTTTTGCTGGATTTTATTGTGTCACGCCCTGCACACAGGCGTAACCAGTAAGTACACGGGCGTGACCAGTAAGTACACGGGTGTGACCAGTAAGTACACGGGCGTGTTCTTACTATTTTTGGCATTTTTTTGTACTTTTGTTTTCTGAAAAATAAAATAAGTAAATTAGCAAAATATTTACAATAAAAGGAGCATTTTATTGAACAAAAACAACTAAAAATAAAGGAAAAACACAGAACTGACTAAATTTATGTACATAAAAATACAAATATTTACAACTCATCAAATACCCTCATACTTAAGCTTTTGCTATTCCGGAGCAAAAGTTGGAGATGAATTTATAATGAATTAAAGAAATCTTAAGTTTATCTACCGCTTGACTTAATTGAAAGAACAATCAAAATGAATATCTTGGGTTTTAAGAGTTAAATCCTAGATTATGATAAAAATTTAAATAAAGGAAGAGTTTCAGCAAAAGACTTATCGTTATAAGCAAATAGATAGCAAAACTTTTATTTGTGAGGCTAACAAAAATAGATTGGATTTATGAAACTGTAGCTTGGAAAAATTAAAGGAAATAATTTAATTTACAAATTATGCTCTCAAAAAGATTTTAAAAATAAATCTAGAATTTTTTTGAATTTGGCGGAGAGAGATATCGTGGTATATGAAGAAGGCTTTGGTTTATAGGCGAGGGTATATTTTTTCGCTCGAACCTCTAATGAAATTTTTGTTTTAATGTGGATGTTAGGAAAATAAAATCTTATTTTCCATAACATAATAATTTTTAACATCTTCATAATAATCCAATGTATACGTATAAGAGTAATGAATTTTATCTTCTTACTCCGTAACATATAATCTTTTCAAATATTGGATGTCTATGTTCACGGAATGAAATCTTATTCCCATTGACATATGATCTTTTAAGATCAAAATCATGTCAAGTATGACATGAAAAAAAAGTGATAGGGTTGTTCAAAAATAAAACTAGATTTAATAAAAAAAACTTTTGAGAGCAACCTTTATAAATTAAACATTCCTAAATTTCAAAAAAAGCTTGGAGCTTGAAATATAAGATTGTTATTTCTAATAAAATAAATATGCAACTATTTAGATAAGTAGAAGTGGTGCTGAAAATAGGTACCTTATATAAATAAAAAAGCATACGAAAATTTTTAAAACTTAACCCAAATATCTAAATCTATCGATCTCCAATTAATAAACGAATGGTAAGCAAAGAATTAAAAGAATTCGGTTATAAATTATTTCGCAACTAGATTGTTGCAGAGCGAAAAAGGTTAAGAATGAGTTATTCGATTTATTCGTTACAAAATATTTTTGGATTTTTTTGGGTTTTTATTATTTTTTGGATTTTGATTATCATTATTTTTTATTTTTGAAATTTTTAGGGTTTTTATCTCTTTTTTTTGTATTTTAAGTTATTATTCTCTAAGGTTTTTTGAATTTTTGATTTTATTTTTGTAAAAAATCGATGGCCCGTGAACAGACTCTTTGGGTGGTTGGTTCGATGAGTCGAACACCGCGGGCATCCTCAAAAGCGAGCTTTACAAATAAGAAGAGGGGGGAGAAAGAGAATTATTTTTTACAATGAAATATTTACAAAGGAAAAAGAAAAATGTTTTTTTAATATTTTTGATGTTCTATAAGTTTTTTTTGTGATTTTTTTTTGTTTTATGATTTTTTTTGAGTTTTTTTATTTTAAAAAACAAGGAAATTTTTTTAGGTTTTAAGTTTTGTAATTTTTTTTTATTTTTTATGAGTACGGAATAATAAAAAATGTAGAATAGGAAAACACCCACATACTTAAACCCAACATTGTCCCCAATGTTGCAGTCTGAGTATGCGGAATGATAATATATAGATCATAATATTTACAAAAATGAAAAAAATGAGGGTAGAAGGTTCCTTAAGACGAGTCCGGGAGGCCCGGGTTGAAACCCTGGATTATTGTTAGAAGACAAAGAAAGAAGCAAAAATATAACAGAAAAAAAATAAAACGAAAATATAAACCTGGCGAAAAGATTGTGGGTGGGTGGGGGCATGTGTGTGGTGAGTCGTAAGCCAACGTCTTAGCTATAAGAGTGCGATAGAAATGCGCTCTCCTAGTGCGCACAAAAATGGGAAGCAAAATAAGTGAAAATAAAATAAGCAAAATATATAGATTTTTTTTAATCAAATTATTATTTTTTGTGTTTTTTTTAAAGTAGATTTTTTATGTTTTAGTTGATTTTTGAGGTAGGTTGTTAGTTTTTTTTGTTTTTTTAGGTTTTGAGGGTTTTTTAGTTTTTTAAGTTTTTTAAGTTTTATTTATTTTTTATTTTGTTTATAGTTTTTTCATAAAAAAATAAAAAAAAATTAAGTTTTTTTCATTTTATAGATTTTTTTTTGGTTTTTTAGAGATTTTTCGATTTTTTCAGTTTTATGGGTTTTTCAATTTTTTTTAGTGTTATAATTTTGTAAGTTTTTTAGTTCTAGTAGTATGATTCTTATGATGATTATTATTATTAGTATATTTTTTGTTGGTTTGCCAAACTATTTTTTTTGTTATATATATAAAGGTAAAATTAATAGAATACCAAGGTTCAAAATAACGACTCGAAAAATCCCCAGCAACGGCGCAAAAATCTTGATGCGTGTTAAAACTCCAAAAAGATTACGGTTCACGCAGCGACCCAGCGATTTTATTTAATTAGAAAAGCAGATTGGATTTTATTTAGAAAACGGGGCGCGCGTATTTATTTATTTGGATATAAAATAGTAAAATCGAGTTTTAATGAAAGGAGGCAAGTGCACCTATCGTGTGTAGTACAGGATATTCCGGTGTGGAAAATCGAGGTCGTATTGTTCTCGGGGTCGTTTCGATTATTTCTACTCTTCCCTGGAGGGGACTATTATTTTACCGATAATTACTTGTCAGGTAAATTATATATATAATAAAACGGCAATAAAAATGAAAGCATAAAAAAGGTGGAGCCGATGAAGAGCTTAGCTCGATGGCACCGAATAAAATTGAACTAAAATATACTTTAAATAAAAAGAGATCCTAAATTTCTAATTAATTAAGGCGGATACTTGGTCGTGGAGGTTCCACTAAAATGAGCTCACCTATCTCTAGGACTATCGCTCACCTGAATGCTAAGACTATTCGACCGAGCTCTCGTCCGACGAAAGATTCCTCTTAACGCCCGCATTACACTAAGAACCCCGCTATTGGGTGGGGAACCCAATCCAGTAGAGTTGGCGCGCCTCCACTCTCGAGGGTTAGTGCGGAACTCCATTTACTTAGGGGCGATCGGTGCATACGCACGACCTCACGGCTAGCTAGCGTATGGACTACGAAAATAGGGCCCACACATCGATTATGTGGTCCTACGCGTCGTAAACCCTCGGTAAACCTTAAGTTAATTTTAATTAATTAGAAAAACAGGACCTTTAATTATTTAAAGCAATTTTATTTGTCACAATGCTCTTCGATAACGAGGGCTAAGAACGGTTAGCCACTCATCGGAATGGGGACAGCTTGCGATGAAAAAGCAGAAAATTAAAGCAGTAAATGAAAGCGATAAAAGAAAGCAGTAAAAGGAAAGCAGTAAATTGCAAGTCCTACTCAAACGAGTAGGACTGAAATGAAAGCAGTAAAATTACAAGTCCCGACTCAAAAGAGTGGGCGGGAAAAAATAAAGCGAGTCCTACTCAAATGAGTAGGCGAAAATAAATGCAATTACGAGTCCATCTCAATTAATTACAGAAAAATAAAGACCGAACATTTAACTCAAATGAGTAGGTGGTGAATAAAATCCTGCCATTTAACTTCTAGCGAGTAGGCAGAAATAAATGCTAACACTCACGCTGTAACACCCCGAAGTCAAGAGGATCATTTTGAGCAAAATCGGGTTCAGGCATGGGTGACACGGCCTGGGACACGGGCGTGTCCCAGGGCGTGTCAGGTGACACGGCCTGCGACACGGGCGTGTCGCAGGGCGTGTCGAGGTTGTGTCGACGATTGGACTTGGTGTCGACGATTTTCGCTCGACATCATCGCGAGGGGCACACGGCCCAGGACACGGCCGTGTCGGATGCCGTGTCGACATGCTCGACGAGTGTTACGCGACGATCGTCGAGTATCGAGTTCCAGTGAGGACACGGCCTGTGACACGGGCGTGTCACAGGGCGTGTCAGTGGGCGTCGAATTCAGCTCGACGTCTCGGGTTAGGGCGTGTTTGCGGGACACGGGTGTGTCCTGGTGCACACGGCCATGAACACGGGCGTGTGCCAAGCTGTGTGCCAGGCCGTGTGAAGTCTCGGGTTGATTTGGGATTATTTCTGTTGAGGAACATGGCCTCAGACACGGGCGTGTCTGAGGGCGTGTCGGGTACACGGCCGTGACACGGGCGTGTCACACGGGCGTGTACTGGTTGGATTGAGTCGGTTGTCTGCCGCTTAGGGGGACACGGCCTGTGACACGGGCGTGTCACAGGGCGTGTCAGGCCGTGTTCAGGGTTTTCTGGCCAGATCTGAGCCGTTTGTTTCCCTCTTCCTGGATCCAGTGGCTGGGCTTTGTCCAGGTGTTGGGAAGGCCGAAAAAGGGGATTTAAAACCCTCTTTTATTATCTTCTTCTTCTTCATCTTCATTTCAAGAGAGGGGGGAAGAAAGCCTAAGGGAGAGAGAAGGGAGGAGTCTTCCAGCTGCTGTAGGAGCTGCGGAGTGCGGAGCGAAGATCCGAGAGCGGATTCGTGAAGGCAGAGCCGAGGCGGTGATTTCCATCCGGCTACTTCATGGCGCCGAAGCGATCTTCAAGGGTAACGATCTCCTTCTTGGACATCGAAGTCCTTTCTCTATACATGTGCTTGGAATCCTCCACCAAGAGGTGGATCGCGGAAGTGATTCCTTTGTTGTGTCTGCATTTAGAGCCGGAAATATGAAGTACGGTGTAGGCATGCTGTGTGAAGCTCATCTGGACCAGTAGTCTGGATTGGTGATGTTCATGGGTAAACCGGAGAAGACTCCGTGGCTTTGATGATGTGCAAAACGGATTTCTATTGTGATGAATGTATGGATGTGATGATTGTGAGGAGGCTTTGGTGAAGCTCCTGGATATGAGATGATCAATTGGTAGCACGCCTGGGGAGCTCGTGATAAACCCGGCCTGTTACACCACTAGGGTGGGTTGATCTAGTTAAGGAAGGGATCGATGGGTGGCAATGCTAGGGGAGCCGAGTTAAACCCGGGTTGCTGCACCACATGGTGTGGGTCGATCGGATTAGGAGGGGGATCGATGGGTAGACAATGCCTGGGGAGCTTAGATAAACCCGGCTTGCTACACCACGGAGTGTGGGTCGATCTGCTCTGTTTGTGATGCTGTGAGGATGGACCTCTGAGTGGCTTGGGCGGGATGTCGCCAGCCTGCGAGCTGGTGGACTAGGGCCGGTCAACCAACAAGTTAAAACCTCGAGAGACAGCGGTGTACGACGGTGGATTCCGGTACGCCAAGAAGGTGCCCTGAGTGCACGGAGCGTTGGTGGACTCCAGCGTTTGTGATGTGATGTGTTTGATAGATAGTGGAATAAAGAGGATAATCTAGCTATGATGTGTTTTGGTGATGTTTGTTGATGCTTGATGAGAAAAGAAGCACTGTATACAGGGAAGGAACCACTACCCCGGGTAGGGGGTAGGGTCGTTCGTTATAATGGGTCAGCAATGCTGACCGTTACTTTGTTTTCTGTGTTGGTTTGGATGATGAATTGCAGGTGCTGCGGTTTGGAAAGAATAAGTGGATTGGCTAGCCTGGTGTTCTTAGTCCTTGAAGGCTATGTGAAGAGCTGTGTTTGGATTTCATGTGTGGCCGGCCTGCGTGCCGATGTACGAAACCATTGATGTGAAAGAGGAACTTGTAAAGCCCTAAGGCCAGGGTGTGTGAGTTGTATACATTCCTGGTGTTTTTATATAAATGTGGTATTTATATATGGGTGGACATTCTAGTTTGAGTTCATGCTAACAAGATAAATGCTGCGCTAGAATGGAATGAGTTAAGGACACGCATAGGTTTGATTTCCACACGTGATTCCTTCGCTTGTCTGTGCTATATGGCGTGGGGCCCCGGCCGGACCCACCATTATATGTCATGTGACAGGTGGGGGCGTTACAAAGTGGTATCAGAGCCAGGTTTAGATTGTTTGGGAGGAGAGAACATAATTGAACTCATGAATGTCCACTAGGAATGTCTGTGCGTGTGTAGTCAATGTACCAGTACCGTTATGATTTGGAAGAATTTAATGGTGTTCTGTACATTGATAGGTGGCGAGGGATGGAGCTGGGCCGTCTGAGCCCCAGCGGTCGGATGAGAGTGCAGCACCCGTGGAAGCGCCGATGCCTCCCTCGGCAGAGGCCATACGGGTGGTAGCGGAGACAGTGCTTGCAGTGTTACAAGCACAACCAACTGGACAGGCAGGACCTGGTGGAAGGCAAGAGCATGCTGCTGAGGTGGTGGAAGTGCAAGCAAGTGACGATGCCTTGTCACGTTTTATACACTTTCACCCACCGACGTTTGGTGGAGCGCTCTCACCAACGCAGGCAGAAGATTGGTTGGCAAGAGTAAAAAGGATCCTAACCGCAATCAGGACGGTCGAGGAACAGAAAGTGTTGTTGGCCACGTTTCTGTTGGAAGGAGATGCGAGATTGTGGTGGGATGAAATTGAAGTGCACCACTTGGCAGGTCGAGGTTTAATGGAAGTTTCAATGGAGGAATTCTCCCAAATATTTTTAGCCAAGTATGTGCCGGTGTCGCAGAGGATTGCGATGGAAAATGAGTTTCTCCGTTTGGTGCAGGGTGAGCGCGATATTGATACCTACCTGCATGAGTTTACAAGATTGGGGAGATATACGGGATCTACCTTTGCGGAGGAAGTGCGAAAGACAAATCGGTTTTATGGAGGATTGCGGGATGAATTGAGGTTGGCACTTCCGAGTTCGGTGAGCCAAGGCTTTCAGGCGTTGGTCGATACAGCTCGTGCCTTGGAGAAGGATATGAAGCGAGTACGAGAGAATAAGAGACTGACAAGGGAAAAGTCAGAGTTTAAAATGTCACCATCGGATCAATCGGAGTTTCGACGCCAAGAAAAGAAAAGATTTAGGCCGGTGGACGTAGCTCCGTCGACTGTTTCTTCGGGGGCGACGTATGGGCCAGGACGTGTGTAACATCCCATGTTACTTCTGGACCCCTCAACTTAGATTGGGTTAGGCATGAGTGAGACTTAAGGTGATCAACTAAGTTTGACCCTAGGAAGTGGGTGGTAGCCATGTGGGGCCCACTATAAGACCATAGTCAAACTAGGTCAAACTAGCCTAAGTAAGGACCCTAGCCACACCATGACCCCACCACATTGCCCTAACCCTAAAAACAATCTAAGTGGACCTTAGGGTATGTCACTGGGTCAACATTTTGACCCCAGTTGACCAAGGTCAACCTTGGGCTTAATTTGGTCAAGCCCACACTCATAAGCCTAATTAACCTAAGTGGGGCACCCCCTTGACCCAAACCAAGTTGGGTGGTGCCACTAGACCCATTTCCACCAAGTGGGGTCAGTCCACCCACCATAGTTGACCAGTCAACCCTAAAAGTCAATTTGGTCAACAAATTGACCTAAAGAATGAAATGAAGGCCAAGTCAAGTTCCCTTGGGCCAAGCCCACTAAAATTGGCCCAAAGTCAGCCCAAGTGAACAAGACCAACCCTACCCCCCTAAATCAGGAGAGAGAGTACATGCAAGGGGGTAAAATTGAGATTTTTAGGAAAAGAGGAGAGAGAAAGAGGAATGAAGGGAATAATGGCCACATGGCCACCCCACCAGCTGGTTTTGGCTGCCCAAAACCAGGTGGCTGACTTCCCCTCCTCATTTCCAGCAGAATTCCTGAGTTGAGAGCCACATGGCACCATGGGTGAAGCCTCCAAAGCTCAAACCGAGCTCACCTTGGAGTTAACTCCACTTATAGCCCACCTCAGTCCAAACAGACCCCTCCATTAGCTTCAGAAGGTCCAGAGGAGTGGAATTCGACTACTTACACATGGAGAACGGTGGAGAATGCAACTTTCGGGGAGGAGCTCGCCGGCGCACCACCACCACGGCAAACCGCCGCCTGACCCGCAGCCAAGCCCCGATTATGGTGCGTTTCACTTCACCTCTACCCGCACTAGCTTCTTAGATCAAATAGGCGAGAGATCGGGCTCAATTGAGCCCGATGCCATGTGAGAAAATCTAGAAATTTCTAAGTTTTTGAAACCGCTCGGGATCGCCGTCGCCGCCGTCTCCCGCCGCCCCATCGCCGGGAAATGATAGCCACCACCACCGTGAAGGTGATGGCACCATTGGCCGGAGGTGGCGACGCCTCAGCTGGCCGGAAACCGCCGGCAAAGTCGCTCCAGGTCGGCTCAATCTCAGCCGTTGGCTGGAGGTAGACGATGAACGGATCCCGTCGATTCATGCTTTAAGATTCGTGCGCCGTTTATTATTATAAATCAGATTAATAAATGAATAGTAACATTTCTGTCACACATATTCAGTATTGTTGCATGTTAAATTTAGGCCTCTTAGAGGCATTTCCAGAGCTTAGGCCCTTAATGAAAATTGTAGCCTAGGGTCTTACCTTTAAAATGCCACCCTAAACATACATTTTGGTGTAGGGTACAGCCCTGTAGGACCTTTCTCCTGGGACTGGTCCTAGACTAGGTCAAAAATTATATTGAGTGCCCTAGTCTCAATGTTAGTCACCATGATCCCAAATTTTGGGCACATGCATTATTAGGGCTTACTTACCTCCTGCCAAAATTTAGGAATTTTTAGAAAACATTTTCCTATAGTTTTTGGTAAAATGTTAAAATTTAAATTAATGGTATATATGGAGTTCTACTCCTCCCCATGGCCCCAAATTTTGGTGGTGGGTCAGTGGGGTCACCCTTGGTGCATGATAAAATTTTCAGCACCTTGGGATCACTGCATGTGGGAGAATCCACTTGCATGTGCTAGCCTATGTTAAGGCTTGGTGTGCAAATAGCAAAAATGCAAATTTGTGTATTTAGCCCAATGGTGACATGCAAGTGTCATGAAATTATTTCCAGTGGTTCATTAGGGTAAACTTCACCCTTCAAATTAATATTGTAATTTTTGGAATCAAAATTCCATTTATTGGAACTTACTTTATAAATAGCTATTTTGGAATTAAAAAATTGGAAAATAGGATTTATTCAAGAACAAATCCAAACAACATTACCAAGGCATAGATTACATCACACTTGACCTAGGAAAATTATGATTTCTCTGTTTTGAAGAACCTTGGAGTAGATACCCCAAAAATTTCCCATTTTACCCTTATCTTGATAATTCTTGAAATGATATATATATACCACTGAAAAATTTGGGATTTATTCTACTGTCATAAAATATTGTTATTAGTTTATCATGAATTTCTCAGAATTTATTGGATACATTACTTGTGTTAAACTAGTACAATGGCATTTTGGTAAATACCTTAAAATGGAATCCCATAGGCCATCTTACATTCAATTTAGATGAATCTCTGCCAATAGCCATAATTTAGTGTCTTAAAGGCTCTGTAAATTTTCTGGAATTTTTGAATATGTAATGCTTATACTTCATGTGTAAAATGGAATTTATGTGGGATTGTAATTAAATAGAAAATGACAATAAATAATTTAAGGAAAATTGTGAAATTTTGAAGACAGCAATATTTGGACAATATACATCTCAGGAAAAATTCCCTAAGTCAGTGGATGCTTAATTAAATCACTTCATGTGTAAAGTGGCCGAGCATTTAAATTAAGAGAATTAATTAAATGACCATTTGACCAGGAAAAATTATGAGAATCCTTAGGGTAGATCCCTTAGTCCATAATACCTTAGGATAAATATTTAGAGGCAAGATGCCTTAAGTTTTGGAAGATCACATTTCTAGGGTAGACATAGGTCATGGTCTGCATATAACACAAATAGGTCTTGCCTTAGGGAATTACCAGGGGATTGATTATCGGCAGAAATAAAAGAGAGTTCAACATGAGTGACCCTGGTGGGTAGAGTTGTCTTAGTGAGGGATCAAAAGTGCAAGTCTTGGTCATCAACTGGAGTGGGGGATCGGCGGAAGACCGTCGGTACCCGGTAACACCTTAAGTCACTAGGGTTATACTTAAGCAATAAGGAGAGCTGGGGAGATACATGGGTAGTCATCAACTAAAATAAGTATCCTTGCGAAAGGGAACGCTGGGCGTAATCCCAACACAGTTCCTAGTGCCCCTTGAGAGCCCTTCACAGGGAATACCGGGGGCAGTCCTGGGATTAACCTTAAATCTCTAAGTATAATAAACCGTAGACAAGAGTAGCTTAATAGGTTAGGACATGGTTGTACCTTCTCGCCCGTGTTTTGGGTTGGAGAGTTTCATGATATATGCTCACCCGTTTAGGGTTGGAGGGAATTGACATAAAGGCACTAATGTGCGTTCTCACCCGGGGTTTGGGTTTGAGGGATTCAGGACGGGTTTTGGTCCTGCGAGCGGAAGGCTCGGTGTGAATTACTTGCATGTGCATAAATATCGTGGCGGGGCATGCGGTACTGGCCGTTCGTCACACCGATGGCAGTACGGTGCACCAGGCGGTTGTGGGAGTTAGAGGGGCCAGTGGGTTGTTTTACACTGCGGTCTGGAGGACGACCCCCGATAACACACATCCGACCCAACAAGACTGACAGGTTTGTCAGCAAAGTACGTACGCGGGACTCTAGAGTGCACCTTGGACGTGTACAGAGGCGTATGAGAGGGGTCTAAGGCTTGGTAGTGTGCATACCGGTCTAGAAGCGGAGACGCCCGCTCCGCTGCTGCCGTAGCCACAGCGGTGGTACCCGAGAGTGATGCTAGCTCTCAAAAAGTGGGAACTAAAGGTCTGTGATCACAGAGTCGTTGTGTGTGAGTTGCACTTGCATGCGCATAAAATTGCATCATATCATTCATTCATATTAGGTCATACGCTTCATAGATCCTTATCATATAAATTAGTATGGGCTCTTTTATATGATAAGTTAAATTTCCTGGAAATCCTAACTTATATATTTGTATGGGCACTTATATAAGTTAGGATACGTTTGTGATGATAGCTTAGTGGTAGCTTAGCTTATTTACTTGTTTATACTGCTGTTTCTATACTCTCCTTTACTGCACCGTACTTACTTACTTACTACTTGTACTGTACTTAGCATTGCTAGTGTAGAATTTCATTACTTAGTACCACTTTAGATAGATATTGTCACCTGCTTCCATTTTGCTACCCCTTGTTGTCCTCCGCTTCGTCCTCCCGCCCGGTGCCTAGGAGCTGCGGGGCGAGGTGCGGAGGAAACGACTTAGTCTTTTTGACTAATGGTCGGTGACCAACTATTTTTAGGAGCCCGTGGAGATGGAGCACCAGCACGTCGAGGAGGCAGGACATGAGGAGCAGATACCGCTTCAGCAGGCTACCACTACTACTGTGCGTCCTCAGGTGGGACGAGACTTGATGTTCTAGTTTAGCTTCCGCACTTATGATTTTGTGAGAGAGAGAGATTTTGATGTACTGGGCATAAGCCCTTTTTACTCTTTCTTCTGTACTATTCTGTGGACTGTTGATGTACTATTCATCTCTTTTATATGATTGCACTGTGACTTGTGGACTGATGGTATTTTATACTCATTTTTACTTCTTATTTCTCATATTGGCCTACAGGTTTATGATCGTACTAGCCGGCAGAATCGGCGTGTTGCGGTGTCGACTAACCCGTGAGTTAGTGCCACCGTAAGACGGCGGTTCTGGGCATAAGATCCGGTAGCCCTCCTTGGTAAGGGGGAGGGGGGTCTTACAAACTGGTATCACTCGAACAACGATCATATGAGAAAGAAGTCCACAACATGGGACCACCCCCGCCCCAGCATTAGTTTGCGGACAAACTATGCAGCGGAAGCAGTGGTGTGCCCATGTACAAAAGTCACAGAAATGGTCCACAAAGTACAACTTGTTAGGCCAATTTTGCTTTAACCTCACCTTTATGCAACCTCCACAGGTCGCAGCGCCGCAAAATGTGGCTCCTCCCCCTCCAGCTGCCACTCCATTCCTACATACGGAGATGGGGCAGACCCTGACGGCGATTTTGGATGCCTTTAGAGCCCAGCAAGTCCCGGCTCCACAGCCAAATCCGGGGTCGAGCTGGCTGAGTGCATTCAAGAGCCTGTCCCCACCGACGTACCGTGGGACAGAGGATGCAGTGAAGACGGAAGAATGGCTGGAGGCCATACACGAGATCTTAGCGGGCATCAGCTGCCCAGTCGGCCAGGCAGTACCTCTAGCCACCTCCGTGCTAGAGGCCCACGCGAAGAGATGGTGGAAGTCAGTCCGGGAGACTACTTATGCGGACTTTGAGTTGTCAGAGATTTCTTGGGAGGAGTTTGGCGATGTGTTCCTGGAGCACTTCGTCTCTACTACGGACAGGGATGCTTTGGAGGAGAGGTTCTTGAACCTCAAGCAGGGGACCAGATCTGTGATAGAGTACCAGAGGGAGTTCTCCCACTTGGCCAGGTTCGCGGGGATACAGGACACCGACGATAGGAGGTATGCGAAGAGGTTCTACCGGGGCCTCAGGGATGATCTGAGGCAGGCTCTGTTATTCATTTCTCATGGCACATCCAGACAGATCATCGAGATGGCGAAGAAGCTGGAGGCTGACCAGCTGATGGTGCGAGCCGGAGGGAAGAGACCATTTGATGGATCGACATCAGGTGAGAGCAGTAGGGGCTCTCAGAGGAGCAGGACCATTGGATACAGGAGGGGTGGGGGACGTCGTCGTCCCAACTTCAGGCAGGAGCAGGGGCCTCCTCCAGCTTTGGCTCCCCCACCTCTACAGATACATGATCCGAGGAGACAGGATGACCGAGGCCACCGACAAGTGGTTTGTTATGGATGCCGCCAGCCTGGGCACATCAGGTCGGAGTGCCCGCACCGATTCCATCCCCCTCCTCCTCCTCCACCTCCAGTGGCCCCAGTACAGCAGGGCCGAGGACGAGGCCGAGGACGAGGCCGAGGCCGGGGATACCATGGCAGGAGACGCGAGCAGGAACAGATTTACGCCTTGGACCTCACAGAGCCGAGGAATCCCGAGGAGGTCATTACAGGTACTTGAAGTTAATTTTGAGTTTTCTTAAATTTTTTTTTTTCCCAATGATATATATATAGTACCTGGAACCTTAGGGTAACAATTAACCTTCACGTAAACAAACCTCAGGCATAGTCATGATCAGCGGCAAACCTGCCCATACTCTTTTCGACACGGGTGCGTCACACTCGTTCGTATCCGAGGCCTTCATCGACGGACTCGAAGGCGTGGAGAGGTTCCCTGGACTAGAGATGAGGGTACGCCTACCCGATGGATCGGAGCTGCGGACCACTGCACATTGTGATATGGAGGCCGAGATCGGCGGCAAGGCATTTGAGGCGCCGGCGACTATCTTGAAGCTGCAGGACTTTGATTTGATCTTGGGCATGGCCTGGTTGCATCGGAACCATGCCCAGATAGATTGCCCGTCCAGGAGGATCACGCTGAGACATGGCGACTCCCATGTTATCGTTGAAGGTATCCAGCCTGTCTGCCACCTACTATTATCTTCCATACAGACTGTGAAGGCCCATGAGCAGGGTGAAGAAGTCTATATTGTATGCTTCGAGATGGTGGGGACAGAGGCGACTATCTCAGATATCCCGGTGGTTCGGGATTTCTCCGACGTATTCCCGGAGAAATTGCCCGGGCTACCGCCTGCTAGAGACTTGGATTTCAGGATTCAGCTAGTGTCGGGAGCGAAGCCGGTGTCCCGAGCACCCTACAGGATGGCTCCTAGAGAGTTAGCAGAGTTCAGAACTCAACTGCAGGAGCTAGTCGAGTCAGGATTTGTACGGCCTAGTTCATCGCCATGGGGGCACCAGTTCTATTTGTGAAAAAGAAGGATGGATCACTGCGATTGTGTATAGATTACCGGGAGCTGAACCGGTTGACGGTCCGCAACACCTATCCTCTGCCTCGGATAGATGAGTTATTTGACCAGCTACAGGGAGCATTCTGGTTCTCCAAGTTAGATCTGCGATCCGGCTACTATCAGCTCCGTATCAGGGAAGAAGACATACCGAAGACGGCTTTCAGTTCGCGCTATGGGCTATACGAATTCACGGTGATGCCTTTTGGGCTCACGAATGCTCCTGCTGCATTCATGAGTCTGATGAACCGTGTCTTCGAGCCTTTCTTGGATCGCTTTGTGATAGTATTCATCGACGACATCCTTATATATTCTCGGACTCAGGAGGAGCATACGGAGCACTTGGCACAGGTCCTGCAGAGGTTGAGGGAGACACAGATGTACGCAAAATTTTCGAAGTGCCAGTTCTGGTTGCAGGAGGTGGCATTCCTGGGGCACACGATCAGCGGGGCTGGGTTAGCTGTGGACCCGGCCAAGATAGAGACAGTGAGGGATTGGCCGCGGCCGAAGACCGCATCTGACATCCGCAGTTTCTTGGGACTAGCAGGCTATTATCGCAAGTTCGTGGAGGGGTTCTCAAGGATAGCACTCCCCCTCACGTCCTTGACGAAGAAGGATGCTGATTTTGTTTGGTCAGAGCGGTGTGAGACGGCTTTTCAGGAGCTGAAGGACCGGCTCATCTCATCCCCTATTCTTGCGCTTCCATCCGGGAGCGAAGGATTCCAGATTTACACGGACGCCTCTTATCAGGGGATGGGTGCAGTCTTGATGCAGCATGGCACGTTATCGCTTATGCTTCGCGACAGTTGAAGAAGCATGAGCATAACTATCCAGTACATGATCTAGAGCTCGGGGCTGTGGTTTTCGCCCTAAAGATATGGAGACATTACCTATACGGGATTCATTGTGACATCTTTTCAGATCACAAGAATCTCAAGTATATTGATACGCAGAAGGACTTAAATCTGAGACAGAGGAGGTGGCTGGAGTTTCTCTGTGATTATGATTACAAGATCCACTATCATCCGGGAAAAGCGAACACGGTTGCGGATGCTTTGAGCAGGAGGGCCGGCACTTCTGGACCGGAGCCCCGATTGATGTCCATAGAGCTGCTTCAGATGATGGAGGACATGCACATTACCGTGGTGTCCGAGACCGAGCCAGTGGTATATAGAGAGTATTTGAGCTCAGTGATCAGCTGCGATGATATACAGGAGCGCATCCGAGCACATCAGAGGCTGGATGCTGCGTTACAGCCGATTTTCAGTGCCCTAGAGAGGGGCAAGGTCGAGGACTACACGCTACAGGATGATCTTCTTCGGTTCCGGGGGCGCATCTACATACCAGCAGGAGGCAGTATCCGAGAGGACATACTCAGAGAGGCACATTGCTCGAGATATTCAGTGCACCCCGGCATCACCAAGATGTGGGCAGATTTGCGGAGATCTATGTATTGGCCCGGGATGAAGAGGGAGATCACGGATTTTGTGACCCATTGCGAGACCTGCCAGCGTGTGAAGGCAGAATGCAAGAGCCCGGGGGTTTATTACAGCCACTGCCAGTTCCAGAGTGGAAGTTCGAGGACATTGCTATGGACTTTGTACACGGATTGCCTCGCTCCCACTCCGGACATGATTCTATATGGGTTATAGTGGACAGATTGACCAAAGTCGCGCGGTTTATTCCAGTTCGGAAGGATGCCCCAGTTGCAGTTCTGGTGAGACTATTTGTGGAGCAGTACATCAGATATCATGGTATCCCCAGGACTATCGTTTCGGACCGTGATGGTCGGTTCACTTCGAGCGAGTGGAGGGCCGTGCATGCTCACTTGGGGTCTCGGCTTACCTTTAGCACCGCCTTCCACCCGCAGACCGACGGACAGACCGAGCGGACCATCCGGACCATGGAGGACCTGCTCAGATTATGCATATTGGATACGGGGAGGCCTTGGGAGAGGCTGCTACCTTTGATCGAGTTCTCGTATAATAACAGCCACCAGGCTAGCATCAGGATGGCTCCGTACGAGGCGCTTTATGGGAGGAGATGCCGGACTCCGCTATCATGGGTACAGGATGTGGACACCAGGGCTCTGGGATCTGATTATATAGAGGACACAGAGGCTCAGATTCGATTGATCAGGGATCGGCTACTGGAGGCCCAGAGCAGGCAGGCAAAGTATTATGATGCTCGGCACCGGAAGGTGGAGTTCCAGGTTGGAGACAGGGTATTCTTGAAGATACGTCCAGTACACGGTGTTTCTCGAGTGCGGAGGCACAAGAAGCTCAGTCCACGATACATGGGGCCATACCTGATCCTGGAGCGGATCGGCCCTTGGCTTACCGACTGCAGCTGCCACCGGAGTTGGGTGCATTACATGACGTCTTTCATGTCTCTTCCTTACGGAGGGCTCTCCTTCGGCCGGAGCAGCACATTACTACTACAGCCGGACCAGTAGAGCCTGACAGATCAGTGAGACTGGAGCCGATCCGGATTGACGATACAGCCATCCGAGTGTTGCGGAAGAAGAAGGTCCCTCTTGTGAAGGTGCTGTGGTCCAACCATGGACGGGAGGAGCACACTTGGGAACCGAGGGATCTGATGCTGGAGCAACACCCGGAGCTATTCGCACCAGGTATATTTAAGTTATGTCTTTAAATTTCTTGATGATTCTTGCAAATAAAACCCCGTAGACCCGAACTTAAATTTCGGGGACGAAATTATTTTCTTGTTTATTGGAATTTGTAACATCCCATGTTACTTCTGGACCCCTCAACTTAGATTGGGTTAGGCATGAGTGAGACTTAAGGTGATCAACTAAGTTTGACCCTAGGAAGTGGGTGGTAGCCATGTGGGGCCCACTATAAGACCATAGTCAAACTAGGTCAAACTAGCCTAAGTAAGGACCCTAGCCACACCATGACCCCACCACATTGCCCTAACCCTAAAAACAATCTAAGTGGACCTAGGGTATGTCACTGGGTCAACATTTTGACCCCAGTTGACCAAGGTCAACCTTGGGCTTAATTTGGTCAAGCCCACACTCATAAGCCTAATTAACCTAAGTGGGGCACCCCCTTGACCCAAACCAAGTTGGGTGGTGCCACTAGACCCATTTCCACCAAGTGGGGTCAGTCCACCCACCATAGTTGACCAGTCAACCCTAAAAGTCAATTTGGTCAACAAATTGACCTAAAGAATGAAATGAAGGCCAAGTCAAGTTCCCTTGGGCCAAGCCCACTAAAATTGGCCCAAAGTCAGCCCAAGTGAACAAGACCAACCCTACCCCCCTAAATCAGGAGAGAGAGTACATGCAAGGGGGTAAAATTGAGATTTTTAGGAAAAGAGGAGAGAGAAAGAGGAATGAAGGGAATAATGGCCACATGGCCACCCCACCAGCTGGTTTTGGCTGCCCAAAACCAGGTGGCTGACTTCCCCTCCTCATTTCCAGCAGAATTCCTGAGTTGAGAGCCACATGGCACCATGGGTGAAGCCTCCAAAGCTCAAACCGAGCTCACCTTGGAGTTAACTCCACTTATAGCCCACCTCAGTCCAAACAGACCCCTCCATTAGCTTCAGAAGGTCCAGAGGAGTGGAATTCGACTACTTACACATGGAGAACGGTGGAGAATGCAACTTTCGGGGAGGAGCTCGCCGGCGCACCACCACCACGGCAAACCGCCGCCTGACCCGCAGCCAAGCCCCGATTATGGTGCGTTTCACTTCACCTCTACCCGCACTAGCTTCTTAGATCAAATAGGCGAGAGATCGGGCTCAATTGAGCCCGATGCCATGTGAGAAAATCTAGAAATTTCTAAGTTTTTGAAACCGCTCGGGATCGCCGTCGCCGCCGTCTCCCGCCGCCCCATCGCCGGGAAATGATAGCCACCACCACCGTGAAGGTGATGGCACCATTGGCCGGAGGTGGCGACGCCTCAGCTGGCCGGAAACCGCCGGCAAAGTCGCTCCAGGTCGGCTCAATCTCAGCCGTTGGCTGGAGGTAGACGATGAACGGATCCCGTCGATTCATGCTTTAAGATTCGTGCGCCGTTTATTATTATAAATCAGATTAATAAATGAATAGTAACATTTCTGTCACACATATTCAGTATTGTTGCATGTTAAATTTAGGCCTCTTAGAGGCATTTCCAGAGCTTAGGCCCTTAATGAAAATTGTAGCCTAGGGTCTTACCTTTAAAATGCCACCCTAAACATACATTTTGGTGTAGGGTACAGCCCTGTAGGACCTTTCTCCTAGGACTGGTCCTAGACTAGGTCAAAAATTATATTGAGTGCCCTAGTCTCAATGTTAGTCACCATGATCCCAAATTTTGGGCACATGCATTATTAGGGCTTACTTACCTCCTGCCAAAATTTAGGAATTTTTAGAAAACATTTTCCTATAGTTTTTGGTAAAATGTTAAAATTTAAATTAATGGTATATATGGAGTTCTACTCCTCCCCATGGCCCCAAATTTTGGTGGTGGGTCAGTGGGGTCACCCTTGGTGCATGATAAAATTTTCAGCACCTTGGGATCACTGCATGTGGGAGAATCCACTTGCATGTGCTAGCCTATGTTAAGGCTTGGTGTGCAAATAGCAAAAATGCAAATTTGTGTATTTAGCCCAATGGTGACATGCAAGTGTCATGAAATTATTTCCAGTGGTTCATTAGGGTAAACTTCACCCTTCAAATTAATATTGTAATTTTTGGAATCAAAATTCCATTTATTGGAACTTACTTTATAAATAGCTATTTTGGAATTAAAAATTGGAAAATAGGATTTATTCAAGAACAAATCCAAACAACATTACCAAGGCATAGATTACATCACACTTGACCTAGGAAAATTATGATTTCTCTGTTTTGAAGAACCTTGGAGTAGATACCCCAAAAATTTCCCATTTTACCCTTATCTTGATAATTCTTGAAATGATATATATATACCACTGAAAAATTTGGGATTTATTCTACTGTCATAAAATATTGTTATTAGTTTATCATGAATTTCTCAGAATTTATTGGATACATTACTTGTGTTAAACTAGTACAATGGCATTTTGGTAAATACCTTAAAATGGAATCCCATAGGCCATCTTACATTCAATTTAGATGAATCTCTGCCAATAGCCATAATTTAGTGTCTTAAAGGCTCTGTAAATTTTCTGGAATTTTTGAATATGTAATGCTTATACTTCATGTGTAAAATGGAATTTATGTGGGATTGTAATTAAATAGAAAATGACAATAAATAATTTAAGGAAAATTGTGAAATTTTGAAGACAGCAATATTTGGACAATATACATCTCAGGAAAAATTCCCTAAGTCAGTGGATGCTTAATTAAATCACTTCATGTGTAAAGTGGCCGAGCATTTAAATTAAGAGAATTAATTAAATGACCATTTGACCAGGAAAAATTATGAGAATCCTTAGGGTAGATCCCTTAGTCCATAATACCTTAGGATAAATATTTAGAGGCAAGATGCCTTAAGTTTTGGAAGATCACATTTCTAGGGTAGACATAGGTCATGGTCTGCATATAACACAAATAGGTCTTGCCTTAGGGAATTACCAGGGGATTGATTATCGGCAGAAATAAAAGAGAGTTCAACATGAGTGACCCTGGTGGGTAGAGTTGTCTTAGTGAGGGATCAAAAGTGCAAGTCTTGGTCATCAACTGGAGTGGGGGATCGGCGGAAGACCGTCGGTACCCGGTAACACCTTAAGTCACTAGGGTTATACTTAAGCAATAAGGAGAGCTGGGGAGATACATGGGTAGTCATCAACTAAAATAAGTATCCTTGCGAAAGGGAACGCTGGGCGTAATCCCAACACAGTTCCTAGTGCCCCTTGAGAGCCCTTCACAGGGAATACCGGGGGCAGTCCTGGGATTAACCTTAAATCTCTAAGTATAATAAACCGTAGACAAGAGTAGCTTAATAGGTTAGGACATGGTTGTACCTTCTCGCCCGTGTTTTGGGTTGGAGAGTTTCATGATATATGCTCACCCGTTTAGGGTTGGAGGGAATTGACATAAAGGCACTAATGTGCGTTCTCACCCGGGGTTTGGGTTTGAGGGATTCAGGACGGGTTTTGGTCCTGCGAGCGGAAGGCTCGGTGTGAATTACTTGCATGTGCATAAATATCGTGGCGGGGCATGCGGTACTGGCCGTTCGTCACACCGATGGCAGTACGGTGCACCAGGCGGTTGTGGGAGTTAGAGGGGCCAGTGGGTTGTTTTACACTGCGGTCTGGAGGACGACCCCCGATAACACACATCCGACCCAACAAGACTGACGGGTTTGTCAGCAAAGTACGTACGCGGGACTCTAGAGTGCACCTTGGACGTGTACAGAGGCGTATGAGAGGGGTCTAAGGCTTGGTAGTGTGCATACCGGTCTAGAAGCGGAGACGCCCGCTCCGCTGCTGCCGTAGCCACAGCGGTGGTACCCGAGAGTGATGCTAGCTCTCAAAAAGTGGGAACTAAAGGTCTGTGATCACAGAGTCGTTGTGTGTGAGTTGCACTTGCATGCGCATAAAATTGCATCATATCATTCATTCATATTAGGTCATACGCTTCATAGATCCTTATCATATAAATTAGTATGGGCTCTTTTATATGATAAGTTAAATTTCCTGGAAATCCTAACTTATATATTTGTATGGGCACTTATATAAGTTAGGATACGTTTGTGATGATAGCTTAGTGGTAGCTTAGCTTATTTACTTGTTTATACTGCTGTTTCTATACTCTCCTTTACTGCACCGTACTTACTTACTTACTACTTGTACTGTACTTAGCATTGCTAGTGTAGAATTTCATTACTTAGTACCACTTTAGATAGATATTGTCACCTGCTTCCATTTTGCTACCCCTTGTTGTCCTCCGCTTCGTCCTCCCGCCCGGTGCCTAGGAGCTGCGGGGCGAGGTGCGGAGGAAACGACTTAGTCTTTTTGACTAATGGTCGGTGACCAACTATTTTTAGGAGCCCGTGGAGATGGAGCACCAGCACGTCGAGGAGGCAGGACATGAGGAGCAGATACCGCTTCAGCAGGCTACCACTACTACTGTGCGTCCTCAGGTGGGACGAGACTTGATGTTCTAGTTTAGCTTCCGCACTTATGATTTTGTGAGAGAGAGAGATTTTGATGTACTGGGCATAAGCCCTTTTTACTCTTTCTTCTGTACTATTCTGTGGACTGTTGATGTACTATTCATCTCTTTTATATGATTGCACTGTGACTTGTGGACTGATGGTATTTTATACTCATTTTTACTTCTTATTTCTCATATTGGCCTACAGGTTTATGATCGTACTAGCCGGCAGAATCGGCGTGTTGCGGTGTCGACTAACCCGTGAGTTAGTGCCACCGTAAGACGGCGGTTCTGGGCATAAGATCCGGTAGCCCTCCTTGGTAAGGGGGAGGGGGGTCTTACAACGTGTGGATACACATATATGTTATAAATGTGGGCAGCAAGGACACATAGCAAAATTCTGTTGGAATGTCCCTCCAGGGAGTGAGAAAAAGACAGTTGCGTCATATGAAGAAAAAGGGAAAGCAGTGGCCGAATCATCTGCACCCCGGACGCAACCTAGATTGCATGCGATGGAAGTGCAAGAGCCGCAAAGCTCAGTTGGTGAAATTCAGCCTCGAGCGTTTCATTTATCTTTAAATCACGAATTTCAAAATCGGGAGGCTGAGCGGAAGTGAACTGTGATGTGAATTATGTCGATATTATGAATGTTGTGTAAACTATGTTTCTAGATCAGGTGTGATGAATAATAGCTGATGTGCATCGGGAATCGGCACTTGGTGAATCATCCATCGTGATGTATGTAAATGATGTTTCTATATAGTTGGAGATCTCTATACTAGCTTGGTGCACTTGTGATTGTGAGGAGATAAATCAATCATGTTGTTTTGCTTTGAGGTTTTATGTGGCTGAATGTGCACAAGTGGAAGTTAGGGATGTTTGGTGTGTTGTCTGTTTGTTAGTGTGTGTGGAGGCTATGATTTTGTGATGTTATAACTAATTGGCTGTTTGGAGTCAAATTTCGAGGACGAAATTATTTGAAGGGGGGGAGGATTGTAACACCCCGAAGTCAAGAGGATCATTTTGAGCAAAATCGGGTTCAGGCATGGGTGACACGGCCTGGGACACGGGCGTGTCCCAGGGCGTGTCAGGTGACACGGCCTGCGACACGGGCGTGTCGCAGGGCGTGTCGAGGTTGTGTCGATGATCGGACTTGGTGTCGACGATTTTCGCTCGACATCGTCGCGAGGGGCACACGGCGCAGGACACGGCCGTGTCGGAGGCCGTGTCGACATGCTCGACGAGTGTTACGCGACGATCGTCGAGTATCGAGTTCCAGTGAGGACACGGTCTGTGACACGGGCGTGTCACAGGGCGTGTCAGTGGGCGTCGAATTCAGCTCGACGTCTCGGGTTAGGGCGTGTTTGCGGGACACGGGTGTGTCCTGGTGCACACGGCCATGAACACGGGCGTGTGCCAAGCCGTGTGCCAGGCCGTGTGAAGTCTCGGGTTGATTTGGGATTATTTCTGTTGAGGAACACGGCCTCAGACACGGGCGTGTCTGAGGGCGTGTCGGGTACACGGCCGTGACACGGGCGTGTCACACGGGCGTGTACTGGTTGGATTGAGTCGGTTGTCTGCCGCTTAGGGGGACACGGCCTGTGACACGGGCGTGTCACAGGGCGTGTCAGGCCGTGTTTAGGGTTTTCTGGCCAGATCTGAGCCGTTTGTTTCCCTCTTCCTGGATCCAGTGGCTGGGCTTTGTCCAGGTGTTGGGAAGGCCGAAAAAAGGGGATTTAAAACCCTCTTTTATTATCTTCTTCTTCTTCATCTTCATTTTAAGAGAGGGGGGAAGAAAGCCTAAGGGAGAGAGAAGGGAAGAGTCTTCCAGCTGCTGTAGGAGCTGCGGAGTGCGGAGCGAAGATCCGAGAGCGGATTCGTGAAGGCAGAGCCGAGGCGGTGATTTCCATCCGGCTACTTCATGGCGCCGAAGCGAACTTCAAGGGTAACGATCTCCTTCTTGGACATCGAAGTCCTTTCTCTATACATGTGCTTGGAATCCTCCACCAAGAGGTGGATCGCGGAAGTGATTCCTTTGTTGTGTCTGCATTTAGAGCCGGAAATATGAAGTACGGTGTAGGCATGCTGTGTGAAGCCCATCTGGACCAGTAGTCTGGATTGGTGATGTTCATGGGTAAACCGGAGAAGACTCTGTGGCTTTGATGATGTGCAAAATGAATTTCTGTTGTGATGAATGTATGGATGTGATGATTGTGAGGAGGCTTTGGTGAAGCTCCTGGATATGAGATGATCAATTGGTAGCACGCCTGGGGAGCTCGTGATAAACCCGGCCTGTTACACCACTAGGGTGGGTTGATCTAGTTAAGGAAGGGATCGATGGGTGGCAATGCTAGGGGAGCCGAGTTAAACCCGGGTTGCTGCACCACATGGTGTGGGTCGATCGGATTAGGAGGGGGATCGATGGGTAGACAATGCCTGGGGAGCTTAGATAAACCCGGCTTGCTACACCACGGAGTGTGGGTCGATCTGCTCTGTTTGTGATGCTGTGAGGATGAACCTCTGAGTGGCTTGGGCGGGATGTCGCCAGCCTGCGAGCTGGTGGACTAGGGCCGGTCAACCAACAAGTTAAAACCTCGAGAGACAGCGGTGTACGACGGTGGATTCCGGTACGCCAAGAAGGTGCCCTGAGTGCACGGAGCGTTGGTGGACTCCAGCGTTTGTGATGTGATGTGTTTGATAGATAGTGGAATAAAGAGGATAATCTAGCTATGATGTGTTTTGGTGATGTTTGTTGATGCTTGATGAGAAAAGAAGCACTGTATACAGGGAAGGAACCACTACCCCGGGTAGGGGGTAGGGTCGTTCGTTATAATGGGTCAGCAATGCTGACCGTTACTTTGTTTTCTGTGTTGGTTTGGATGATGAATTGCAGGTGCTGCGGTTTGGAAAGAATAAGTGGATTGGCTAGCCTGGTGTTCTTAGTCCTTGAAGGCTATGTGAAGAGCTGTGTTTGGATTTCATGTGTGGCCGGCCTGCGTGCCGATGTACGAAACCATTGATGTGAAAGAGGAACTTGTAAAGCCCTAAGGCCAGGGTGTGTGAGTTGTATACATTCCTGGTGTTTTTATATAAATGTGGTATTTATATATGGGTGGACATTCTAGTTTGAGTTCATGCTAACAAGATAAATGCTGCGCTAGAATGGAATGAGTTAAGGACACGCATAGGTTTGATTTCCACACGTGATTCCTTCGCTTGTCTGTGCTATATGGCGTGGGGCCCCGGCCGGACCCACCGTTATATGTCATGTGACAGGTGGGGGCGTTACACACGCACTCTACTTGAAAGCAAAACACACTCACTCTACTTGAATTGAAATACGCACACAAGTCCTACTCAAATGAGTAGGAGAAAATTAAAGCGGGTCCTACTCAAACGAGTAGGAGAAAATAAATGCTCACACTCTAAAGAAATTAAATACTCACACACACAAATCCGACTCAAATGAGTAGGTGGAAAATAAAATCCTACCATTTAACTCCTAGCGAGTAGGCGGAAATAAAGAAATACCTGCCATTTAACTCTTAACAAGTAGGCGGAATTAAATACAGCACACGCACACACTCTACATGAATTGAAATAAAACTATAAAAACTAACTCATACACGCACGCACACGTACAAAATTAAGAAAAACAAAGTGACTGAAAAATTAAAACGACTACATTTCTACCGCTAGAATGCGGTAGAAATGAATAAAAAGTTAAAATAAAATTTAAAGGAACAAAAGTTTTTGCAAATAAATGAAAAGTACAAGTGCTTGAAAAATTGAAATAAATACATTTCTACCGCTAGAATGCAGTAGAAATGAATAAAATGAAGAAATAAAATTTAAACGGGCAAAACGTTTTTGGAAATAAAAGCGAAAATGAAGTGTTTGAAAAATTAAAACTACTACTTTTTCATTCTTATATCTTTATAAAAATACTTAAGAAGTGGAAGAAAGAGTAAAAGAACGAAATGTTTTACGAACCTAGAAAAACTAAGTAAAAAGAAAAAAAGGTAAAACCACTTTAAAGTCATTTTTATAACTTTATAAGGATGAAAATAAAGAGTACGGAAAAACCTAACACTATGAAAATTATGAAATCTACTAAAGCATAAAACTAAACTCATACACGCACGCACCCATTTTAAAGACAAGAAGAACAAGGTTAAAACAAAATAAAAGAAATAAGATTGCATAAGAGAGGCATAGATCCATTCCAAAACTACATAAAGAGATAAAAATCTAAACATTTATTAAGTTAAAACAAGAGTTACAGAAAGCTAAAAACAAACATAAGAGAGGGGAAGAAAGTCGCTTTACATAGCTTTGTAAAGCATCTAACATCCGGCCCCTATACAAAATGGTTCAGGAAAAAGGGAACAGCCACTCAAAACAGAAGGGGTCAATTTATAGGAAAAATTTCATGGTACACGCCCTAAGTCACGGGCGTGTACCATGGGCGTGTCAGTACTATTCAAATGGCGGCCGACGATTTGACTTGAGATTTGACTTGGCGGCTGAAATCGCGGCGGTCACGCCCCGGGTCACGGGCGTGAAGGTGGGCGTGTCGAGGAGGTTGAACTGGGAATCGTTTGCGTACAAAGTCATCGGCGGCGGTTTGTCGGGCCAGGTGGAGAAGTCACGCCCCAGGTCACGGTGTGACGCTGGGCATGTTGGGTTGAGTAGACACTCGACAAACGTCGAGCAGAAATTGTCGAGAGGAAAATTCATCAAGCGGGAAGAGGAGTCACGCCCAAGGTCACGGGCGTGCCTCTGGGCGTGTCTCTGAGGTGTCGACGATCGTCGAGAGGAAAGTCGTCGAGCGCGAATTTCGTCGCGCGGAGAATCGTCGAGCGGAACATTTCGTCGAGCTTGATGGAGTGGTCACGCCCCAGATCACCGGCATGACGGGTGTTCGACGATCGTCGATCGGAAATCGGCGAGCGTGCAAATCGTCGAGCGGAAATTATCGAGCGCTAGACACGGGTTATGTCACGGGCGTGTGACCGGGCGTGTCAAGCTATTTCTTCAAAATTTGTTCCTTTTTGCTGGATTTTGTCGTATCACACCCTGGACACGGGCGTGACCAGTAAGTAAACGGGCGTGTACTTACTGTTTTTGGCATTTTTTTGTACTTTTTTTTCTGAAAAATAAAATAAGTAAATTAGCAAAATATTAACAATAAAAGGAGCATTTTATTGAACGAAAACAACTAAAAATAAAGGAAAAACACAGAACCGACAAAATTTATGTACATAAAAATACGAATATTTACAACTCATCAGTCAACAAAGTTCAGATTCGATGCAAAACGACATTAATGTCGTCGTCAGTCTACAGTGGATCTCAATGTCACAACCCGCATTTTTCACCGCCAATAAAGGTGTATCAGAGTAAGTGAAAAATGCACGTCATGATGCCACGTCAGTAGGAGATAAGTGCGGATGCTCAGGCAAACACCTACTTAATCATGAAAAAAAGATTCTTTAAGTTATTTAAAGATAAACTCAATTTAAGTGTGGTAGTTAGCCATATCCTTCGGTTTGGTAGCTCATCTAGTACACGAGGAAAGTAGTTATAGGCTGCGAAAATTACTTCTTTTACAAAATTAGACTCCCTACATGAGTTTATAGGTTCCCAGAGAACACCTCAAAGTATGCAAGTTCTAAATTTATAATAGCTATAAAATTAGATTTTTACGGTCGTTAAATATAGTGTTTTAATATTTAAAAATGTGCAATGCATGAGATAATAATGGTAGTTTCATACTTGAAAATACCTACAATGCAATCCTAACATAAAACATCCCAGAGAGCAAGTAATCATATACACAGAAGGAAAACTAGCAGCTAGCAAGTATCCAAAAATCAACAATCCTGTGGGCGTTAACAATTGACACGAACCCACATAAAATAAAGTATGTCTGAACTAGCAAAGAAAACAAAACAACAAACTACCTCGCTAAGGCGAGGCAAAACCACAGCCAAGACAGTTACCCAGGAACTCCAAAACTAGAACGGTTATCAACTATAGCACTGAACCTGAGGCATTCCAAAGACAGAACACCTCAGCAATAAGGTACAAGAGATGACAGAAAGTAAGCCAAATGTAAACAAAGTCAAGGGGTACCAACCCAAGACCAAAGAAAAATACTTACATAAAGTACAACAGTCAGGTAGAAAGGTAAAAAGAGAACACTTACGTGAAGCGTCACGTAACCATAGCACCCCAAATGCACAAGACTATAAGGGGAAAAGGTAAAGCTTAAACCATCAGGAGAGAAACAAACCCCTATTAGCCACCTCTTGTCAACTCCACCAAAAACCAAAATGGCGGGGTGGCCAACCCCAAAGACAATTTATCCATCTAATTGCGGGGGAGACTGGATACTCCACCATTCACCGCAAATGCCCAAACACCCGGTAGAGCCCCACAAATTACTAATATGGAGAACAAACGTTGTGGCGATGGTTTCGTCCACAAATAACACCCGCAACAATGGAAACCTGGAATAAAAACCCCGTAATGACCCAGGTTTAGAGCTCAGAGGCCCACCACAACCCTTCCTGGTCTGGAGGCATATCTCTCCCCACGGTGTCGCCACGAAGGAAACCATAATATAAGTCTCAATACAACAATAGCACATCAGATTCTACTAGACAATTCTAGATTAGGAGTGGTTGATCAACCTTTAGGAAGAATTTACAATCCTAAACGAACTCTAGGACATCCTACTTAAATGTTGAGGAACGGTTATAAGAGTAAGATTCCACCAAATATAACACTTATAAGATTAGGTAACAAAAATCAAGAACATGGTGATTATAACTGAACTAGACAAGAGATCTAAACAGTACTAAAAATCAGCAAGCTAATTAATAATCATGATAACAAAAGTTAGAAATTTCTGCAAATCGTGGTAAGGAAAGGAAGAGAAGGACAAAACCATCACTTGCTTTGGTTTCACCGGGGAAAGACATCCAAATCGCACCACGGCGTAGATTGGGGCTAAGAAAGACGAGGGAAGTCGAAATATAACAAGAATGGTCAAAATAGGAATTAGGGCCGAAAACCCTAGCGAGAAAAACTCAAGGAATGGGGAAAATTTTAACACGATAACGAAGCTCTTATTGAGAGCTTTCCGGATCTATATTCGATTGAAGATTTCGAGCAACGGAGCGCCGTCGGCAGCCACCGGAAGGATAGTGGAAAAAGCTTCTCACTCTCGCTCATGCCGCTCTGGTTTGGGAGATAGATATAAATTTGGTCAGCTTAAAGAGAAAAAAGTAGGTATGTAATAATCCCTATCCGTCGCATAGCATATAGCTGTAGGTCCATCCGGGGCCCGACACCATATACCACAGACAGACCAGAAGGTTACTCAATGGAAACCATCCTACTAATAATCAACATCCTACACAGAGTACATTCTAGCGGAAGCAATTTAAAAGTTGCAAATAATAACCCTGCCAATAGCATGAATGTCCACTAAACAAACCCAGAAGGAATGTATGTAAAAATACACAAGTACATGGCCTTAACGCCTTACAATAGTTTACTCAAATTAAAGTGTCTTCCAAACCTCGGCACGCAGGCCGATCATGCATGAGTATAAAAGAAAACACTCAAAAATTAGGCCTTTGAGGGTCGGCTTAGCAACAAGGGCTTTTGCCCGCTATTTACCACTCTGCTCCGCAGCACCTGCAAGCAACAATCCACTGAGCGGCGACAAACAAAAGCAACGGTCAGCTATGCTGACAAAATTATAACGATCTCGCCCCTAAACTCGGGGCGGTGATGCTCCTTCCCTGCACTTTATTAGAATTGCCAAACAATATTGAATAAACACTTCACCATAGGCGTAGGCACTCACGGGCACACACCACGTGCACTCACAGCACATTCTCGGTGAACCCGGTCAAAGTCCGCGGTCTCACCACCGCCCCTTTGGACGGCAATTTCTCGTAAGCGTTACGTTCTTTCTGGCCACTGCCTAAGACCCTCCATCTATGCCAACGGCAAGTCCCACGTACTTTAGGTCGCTTGTACCGAACGACATAGAGCGGGTATGGTTCCGCCTAACCAGTTGCTCACACCGCAACGTCAATTTAAGTCATATGTGCGCGTCAAGATTTCCCGAGTCCCAAATCGATTTCACACTATACATAACCCAGTTATGTACAAGTTGGCTCACAGGCCACCAAGTTGACAGAATCACGCATCTTCCCAATTTTTCGGGTGTACCTTGGAGTTAGTCCCTAAGGCTCCCTGTTGCAATCTACCGCGTAGAAAGCCCGAAAAATAAAACATCTGCACAGAGTCTTCTCCAGCCATTCATGCAATGCAACATCACCGATCCAGACCAACTTGTCCGGGTAGGCTTCACACATCATGTCTATGTCCGTTTCTTGATTACGGACTCTACATGAAAAATAACGGGGACTATTCATGTCTACCCGAAGGAACACCTCACACTCACCGCAAACTCGCGAGAGCGGGCTTCCTATGCAAAGAAAAGGAGGACTTCACATGTCCTAGGATGAGAATCGTTACCCTAGCATTCCTCTTTGGAGCCATGAAGATCTATGTAGATGAAAAGCACCGCAATGTCCTCGCCTCTGTAGATCTGAACTCGGCTTGCGATTTGGGGCTCCGAAGCTCCAACGGTGGTCGGATCTTCCTTCCTTCTTCTTCCTCGCTCTCCCCTCTCTCTAGAACTTTAGAAAGAGAATAACACAAAGGGAATGAGGGTTTCTAACCCTATTCCCTGGTATAACCCAGCAAGAACAGCACTGAAAAGTTGGATCCCAAAATAAGGAAACAGACAGCCATGATTCGCACTTAAAATCAGCTTCCTGGGCCAAACACGACTTATGACACGCCCGTATGCAAGGCCGTGTGCCCCATTCGCCGCTGAAACCGTCGCGTCTCGAAAAGTACACGGGCTCTCGACATGCCCGTGTCAGGATCGACACGCCCGTATCATCCAGTACACGCTCGTGTATCTGGGCGTGTTCCTCCATCGACACAGGACCAACACTAACCCGAGAAGAACATGAGTATTAGATACGCCTGTGTCGAATTTGACATGCCCATGTTAGGTTTAACACGCCTGGGCTCCAGGCCGTGTTTCCCCTATGACACAACTCGGCCAATTACCCGAGTAGGACACGGCCTGGGACACGCCTGTGTCGCAAGCCGTGTTCGCTGTTTGATGATCGTCGACTGCAAATTCGTCGACCACACGACCATCGTCGAACCCGAGCATGACACCACACGGGCGTGGGACACGCCCCTATCCCAGGCCGTGTGACCTCTACCAAATCCCAGACTTGGCTCAAAATGTCAGCCGTCGCTTTTTTGAGTTTCGGGGCATTACAATTCTCTTCCTCTTAAAAGAATTTCGTCCTAAAATTACATAAAGGAAAGATAAAAACAAAACTTAAATGGTACCTGAGTGGAATAACTCCAGGTACTCGTCAAGTAAGGTCTGCTCTCACTCCCAATAGATCTCCTCCCGACCGCAATTGTCCCAACGGACCTTGACCATCCTGATTTCCTTATTACGTAAACGCTTGACTTCCGCATCCTCAATGTGAACGTGCTTGACCTTCATCGTCAACCAATTATCGACCATCACTTGATCGGCCGCAACCACTTGCGAAGGCTCTTGCACCGCCTTCCGCAGCACCGATATGTGGAATACATCATGTAGACCACTTAGCTTCACTAATAGCTGATGGTTAAAACTCCAAAATTAATTTCGGTCACGCGGCGACCCGGCGGTTTTATTTGAGAAAAAGGCGGAATGATTTTATTTAGAAAACGGGGCGCACGTATTTATTTATTTGGATATAAAACGGTTTAGATCGAGTTTTAACGAAAGGAGGCAAGTGCACCTATCGTGAGTAGTACAGGATATTCCGGGTGGAATATCGAGGTCGTATTGTTCTCGGGGTCAGTTCGATTATTTCTACTCTTCTCTGGAGGGGACTATTATTTTACCGATAATACTTGTCGGGTATTTATATATATATAAGAAAGGCAGAAAACATAAAAAGAAAGCATAAAAAGAAAGCTTGAAGGTGGTGCCGATGAAGAGCTTAGCTCGATGGCACCGAAAAAACAATTGAACTAAAATAGACTTTAAATAAAAAGAGCTCTTAAATTTCTAATTAATTAAGGCGGAGACTTGGTCGTGGAGGTTCCACTAAAATGAGCTCACCTATCTCTAGGACTATCGCTCACCTGAACGCTAAGACTATTCGACCGGGCTCTCGTCTGACGAAGGATTCCTCTTAACGCCCGCATTACTCTAAGAACCCCGCTATTGGGTGGGGAACCCAATCCGGTAGAGTTGGCGCGCCTCCTCTCTCGAGGGTTAGTGCGGAACTCTCTTTGCCAAGGGGTGATCGGTCCATATGCACGGCCTCTCGGCTAGCTAGCATATGGACTACGGATATAGGGCCCACACATCGATATGTGGTCCTACGCGTCGTTAACCCCAGGCAAACCTTAAGTACTTTTAATTAATTAGAAAAATTAGACCTTTAATTATTTTAAGCTATTTTATCTGTCCCAATGCTCTTCGATACCGAGGGCTAAGAACGGTTAGCCACTCATCGGAATGGGGACGGCTTGCGAGAAAAGCAGTAAATAAAGCGATAAAGAAAGCAGTAAGTGAAAGCGATAAAATGAAAGCAGTAAAGGAAAGCTGAAAATTGCAAGTCCTACCCAAACGAGTAGGACTGAAGAAAGCTGTAAATTGCGAGTCCCGGTGCAAGTGCGTGGGCGGGAGAAAGAAAGCGGGTCCTACTCAAATGAGTAGGACTAAATAAATGCAACACACGCACACACTCGACATAAAGTAAAACTCACGCATACGCTCTCTCGACATAAATGAAAACACACACACACAAATCCTACTCAAATGAGTAGGGAAAATTAAGACCTGCCATTTAACTCGAATGAGTAGGCGAAAATAAAGAAAATTACAAACTCACGCACTCTACAGAAAGTAAAATAAGCAAGCGTCATTTAACTCTTAACGAGTAGGCGGAAATAAATGCGCATACATAAAAAATTGCAAAAAAAAACTAAGTTACCGAAAAATTAAAACAACAGCATTTCTACCGCTAGAATGCGGTAGAAATGCATAAAAAGTGAAAATAAAAATTAAATGAGCGAAAAAGTTTGCAAATAAAAATGAAAATGCAAGTGCTCGAAAAATAAAAATGAATACATTTCTACCGCTAGAATGCGGTAGAAATGATTAAAATGAAGACAGAAAAATAAAAGGAGCAAAAGTTTAAACGAAAAATCAAAGTGCATGAAAAATTAAAACGACTATATTATCATTCCTATAACTCCGTAAAAATGCTAAAAAGTGCGAATAAAGGGAAAAGAACGAAAACGTTTTACGAAATAAAAAGCTAAGTTAAAAAAGAGGAAAAACACTTTGAAAACGTTTTTACGGATCTATAGGGATGAATTAGAAACTATAAAAATCTAAGTTAAACCAAAACAATGTAAAAATAACTAAACATAAAAACAAGAAAACTAATCTCATACACACACACACACACATATAAAGAAGAACGAAAAAAACTAAGTTAAAACAAAAGGGAAATAAGATTGCATATGAATAGCCAAATAGATGAAGTCCAAATCCAAAGAAAGAGAGAAAAACTATAAATTTTATTAAGCAAAGTAGGAGATTACAAAACTAAGAAAATAAAGGAGAGGGGGAAAATTCCATTACATAGCATTTGGATTTCATTTCAGCAGCATATCCCTATACAAAATGGATCCAAAAAGTGGAACAAGAACTCAAGCAGAAGCTCTGAATTTATAGGGAAACATTTACAAGTACACGCCCTCAGTCACGGGCGTGACAGGGGGCGTGTAAGTACTATTTGTGAAGGCGGCCGGCGATTTGATGGGAAAGTGGACTTCGGGCTGGACACGTGTCGGTCTCGCAGTGGTCACGCCCCAGGTCACGGGCGTGACGCTGGGCGTGTCATGGAGGTGGATCTGGGCGCGGGTTGCGCCGAAAGTCTTTGGGCAGGTCTTGTCGGGCCAGCTGGAAAGGTCACGCCCTAGGTCACGGGCGTGACTCTGGGCGTGTCAGTTGGTGTCGACACTCGACGAATGTCGAGCGGAAAGTGTCGAGTTGAAATCGTTGAACTGAGATTGAGTCACGCCCTAGGTCACGGGCGTGACTCGGGGCGTGTCGAGGAGGTCGACGATCGTTGAGCTGGAAACGTCGAGCGGGTGGACACGGGCTTGGGTCACGCCCCGTGTCGGGTAACACGGGCGTGACCCCGGGCATGTCAAGCTTTGCTTCTCAAAAATTTGCTGATTTCACGGTTTTTGACGTGTCACGCCCTGGTCACGGGCGTGACCAATATGTCACGGGCGTGACTTGACTTTTTTGGCAGATTTTCGATATTTTCTGAAACATAAAAATAAAACAAGTTAGCAAAATTATTTACAAAAAAGGAGCAATTTATTAAGCAAAAATATGTAAAAATGACGAAAAGAAATGAAAACAACTAAATTAATGTACACAAAAATAGGTATATTTACAATTCATCAATAGCCTTAATCGATATGCAACTTCTCCAATCCGCTCTAGAACCTCAAACGGTCCAAGGTACCTCAGGCTTAGCTTCTTCAAGCACCGTACCCTTTAGACACCCTTGAATGGCTTAATCTTTAAGTACATCCAGTTGTCAACAATGATCTCCGTGTTCCTATACTTAGCGTTATAGTACTTAGTTTGTCGGTCCAGGGAGATTAGCAATCTTTCTCGAATCGTTCGAACCAATGACGTTGCATCTTCCACCTCTTGTCGCTTGTATAACTTTGACTCACCCGTTTCCAACCAAGACAACGGCTTGCGACATCTTCTACCATAAAGGGCCTCGAATGGCTCCATTTGAATGCTCGTCTGGTAGCTATTTTTGTAAGCGAATTCCACCAAGTATAGGTGATCTTCCCACTGCTTCCCGAAATCCAGAACGCACATGCAAAGCATGTCTTAGATAGTCTTGTTGACCCTCTCGGTCTGACCATCTGTCTGTGGATGAAAGGCTGTGCTGAAACTCTGCTTTGTTCTCAACATCTGTTGCACCAACCTCTAATCATTGGACGTGAACCGCCCATCTTGGTCACTCACGTTGCTGTGGGGCACACCGTGAAGCCGTACAATATTATCCATAAATAATTTTGCCAATTTCTCCACATAATCATCCTTCCTATGCGGAATGAAATGCTACACTTTCGTCAAACGCTCCACGATCACCCAAATGGGGTCGTTTCCCTTCAGTGACCTTGGCAAACCATGAACAATGTCTATAGTAATGTCGTCGAAATTTCACTCCGGAATAGGCAAGGAATTCAAGAATCCTCCAGGCTTCTGGCACTTTCCTTCACTAAGGCGCATGTTTGACACTTTTCCACATAGAGTGCCACATCCTTTTTAAGTCCTGGCCACCAGAACAATTTCTTCACATCACGGTACATCTTCGTGCTCCCCGGGTGAATCAAGTACTTGGTATGATGCACCTCGTACAACAATTCCACTCATAATTTTCCCTTATTTGGGACACACAAACGACTATCCTTCCATAACAAGCCATCCACAACCTCAAATTGGGAATTTGACCCATCCAAAGCCTCAACCATGATTTGCTTCATGTGGCCATCCATATCCAGAGCTTGCCAAATCCGATCAGCCAGGTCACACTGAACTTCAGTCCAGTTCAATAGCTCTTCGACACTAGACTGCTTGTCTATGCAAGAGATCTCCAACGTCTCCAACTCCTGAACCAAATGCTCGTCATGAACCGACAACCAATTGGCTTGAGCTGGGGCCCTGCGATTCAATGCATCCGCAACCGCATTGCCTTTACCAGGCACATAATGAATCTTGAATGTGTAGTCCCCCCGTAACTCCATCCATCTCCTCTGTCGCATGTTTAGATCCTTCTGATCCAACAAGTATTTCAGGCTCTTGTGGTCGGTATAGATATCGACCTTCATCCCGTACAAGTAATGCCTCCACAGCTTCAAGGCAAAAATTACGGCCGCTAACTCTAAGTCATGGACCGAATAATTCCTCTCATGCACTTTCAGTTGTCGCGAGACATACGCTATCACACTTCCATACTGCAGTAGGACATAACCCAGTCCACTGCCCGAAGCATCACTGTAGATCTCAAAGCCTTTGTTCCCACTCAGCGAACTCTGCACAGGCGTCGTGGTCAACCAACTTTTCAACTCCTCAAAAGCTCGCGCGCACTCCAGCGTCCAAACATACTTCTGCTCTTTCCTCGTCAGAGTCGTGAGGGGTAACACTATCCGCGAGAAGTTCTCCACGAAGCGCCTATAATTGCCAGCAAGCCCTAGAAACTCCGGACTTCCGCTACCGTAGAAAGCACAGGCCACTCTCGTATAGCAACAATCATCGTCGGATCCACCGCAGTTCCATCTCCACTAACTATGTGACCAAGGAACGCGACTGGTGACAACCAAAACTCGTATTTCGATAACTTGGCGTATAGTTGATTCCTTCTCAGCGTCTCCAACACCAAATGCAGATGCTTAAAGTGATCCTCTTCACTCTGAGAGTACACCAATATATCGTCGATGAAGATGATCACAAAGTGGTCTAGGTACTCCCTGAAAGTCCTGTTCATCAGATCCATGAACACTGACGACGCATTAGTCAGCCCAAACGGCATGACTGTAAACTCATAATGCACGTATCTCGTACTAAAAGCTGTCTTGGGCATATCACTCTCCCTTATCCTCAGCTAATAATACCCGGACTTAAGATCCAATTTTGAGTACACCAATGACCCGACTAACTGATCGAACAGATCATCAATTCTAGGTATCGGGTACTTGTTCTTCTTCGTTAGCTTGTTCAGTTCTCTATAATCGATACATAGTCTCAAGCTTTCATCCTTCTTCTTAATAAAAAGGACCGGTGCGCTCCAAGGCGACGAACTTGGACGTACGTAACCCTACTCCAACAACTCTTGAAGTTGAACCTTTAGCTCCGCCATCTCTTTAGGCGCTATATGATATGGAGAACGTGACACAGGTTTTGCACCTGGCACTAGCTCGATAGTGAAGTTTATCTCTCGTTGGGGTGGGGCTCCAGGAAGATCGCCAGGTAACACGTCAATGTACTCGGATACCACTGAAATACTATCCAACGTAGGCTTAGGCTTTGCAAACTCCACTAGCATAAAGAACAGCTCTGCACCAGCACGAACCGCCTTCACCACCTGAAGAGCAGACATCAAAGTCTTGCTCGAACCTTTCTATCCTGCAAACGTCATCTCACAACTCGTTCCCAACTTAACCTCCTTGTGATTGCAATCGATATATGATTGCTGCTCCGAGAGCCACTCCATGCCAAATATCACGTCGAACTCCACCAGCGGTAGTAACGACGCTTGCAAATCGAACTCTTGCCTCCCAATACGAATCTTAACGCCACAGATTCTATCCGTGCGCATTGAACACCCATTCGGCAACAACACATCCAGTTTGTCCTTTGACATCGAATAAGGTACTCCGGTGCGCGATATAAATCCTTCGGACAAAAAGGAGTGTGAATCTCCAGTATCAAAGAGTGCTCTCGCCGGATTATCACAAATCAAAACAAAGCCTATACAAGCAGTGGTAAGGTATCACGTGCAAGGTAATAAATATTTAAAAATTAACTTGCTATAAATTTAAACCGTACCTGTCACCATATCCTCTTGTTTGATGGCCTCCTGCTAGCCAAGATTATAAACTCTAGCTTGAGCCGGAGCATAATGGGACGCGGCTGACTCCACCTCCTTGCCCTTCTCCTCATATGTTGCTCCCGGCTTCCTCTCAGACTTGGGACATCCGCTCCAGCAGTCTCGGGCAAAATGTCCCGGCTTTCCACAAGTATAGCATGCGCCCGGGGTTCGACCTGTAGTCTCCCCAAAAGCACTAGAAGAAGGGGCTGGACGCAAAGTCCTAGTCTTCTTGTAGAACTTACGATAACCAGACTTTGAAGTAGTCAGCACTTTAAACTCTGTCTTCTTAGCCCCAGAGTCTCTCTTTGTCATAACCCCCAACTTCCCAGCATTTAAAATACTATGAGAGTAGGGGAACTACACATTATGATGCCACGTAACGTAGGGGACATCTACTGACGTTAGAGCAACTCATCGTCTCTCGCAACTTATAGAAATCATTTTTAAACTCAATGTGTTCCAAATATAATTTATGCACAATATTTGCAAAGTCATGTCCCTCGGCTAGGTGGATCAATTAGTCCACGGTCTGAAAATATAGTTTTACGCAGCGGAAAAATACTTGATTTAATCATTTGGTGACCTAAGTGCTCATGAAGACCAAGTGAGGTGCACCATGCAGTATAGGACATCCAGATTTACTATATATAAAAGTAGACTTATGAAAGTCCACCTAGTGTCAACTATGTTCACCTATGGGGGGGGGGGGATAGGTGACGTGCAGCGTTTTTGCGGAATTTAAAATGGTACCTGCACAATAAAAACAAACAGCATAGCACACAGAATACGCAAGCAATTTATAGTGGTTCCCCGATTTGGGTACATCCACTTTCCCCCTTTGACCTATCTCCCAACAAGGGACGACTCGGTCTCTTCTCCAACAGGATTGAAATCCAATCCTTGCACTATCGGAAGGAACCCTTCCACACGTGGGAGTCAACACTCCCACAAAACGGGTTGCACCCAACCCTTACAACACGGAACCACCGTTCCTTTACAACAACAATAAAATAAAATGTACAAAAGATACAAACTACGTTTGGAGACAAGGTGTCCCTCTTCGTTGACGACGTGTTCTTGAAGTCCACGAAAAGTCCACAACCCTAGACTCTCTTGGAGAGGATCTCCCCGGAACCGGCGGCGGCAAGAAGGTCGGCGGCTAGGTTCACGGGATCGGCGGCGACGACGATGTGCGGCTGCTGTACTTTGGAGATCCAAACTTCGTAGCGAAGCTAGCTAGGTCTACCAACGGTCACACGAGGATCGGTCGTCTCGATCGATTCGGACGGGGAAGTTTTTCCCGATTAGCAAATCGAGAGACAAGGGATCTCTGGATAGACGCGTGAGACTCTAAGCTTGGCTAAGTTTCTGTCGCCGGAGATCGGGAAGAAACGCGATCAACAGCGGCGACCAACTTGCTCGAGCGATGACGGCGGCGGCGGAGCGGAACTCGCGATTTTAGGGTTAGATCGTGCTCGGCTTCTTTTCTGTGTATCGTATTCCGTTCAAAATACCCGTATATATATATTGTAGACGCTTTCAAAATGACCGTTGTGGGACCCACAAGAAGAATCCCCAAGTCCTGGTCCAGAACATTGTCAGCGGCAGAATCCGGTTCAGGAAGTTCCAGAGAAATCGCTAAGTAAGATTCGTCGAGAATCGCAGGTGATTCTCGACGAATCGGCGAGAATCAGTTAGTGATTCTCGACGATTCGTCGAGAATCACTAGTGATTCTCGCCGAATCACTTGTTGATTCTCAATGAAAGTTACTTGGTATTCACGATCTGCTCAGCGATGGTTCGGCGAGAATCACTAGTGATTCTCGCCGAATCTTACTTGGCACCATTTTGAGGTATCCGGAAAGAGTCGGCGAGAGTCACTAATGATTCTCGACGATTCGGCGAGAATCACTAGTGATTCTCGTCGAATTATACTTAGACAAATTTTGGTCTTTCCATCCAAGAGCTGCTCCTTGACCCATCCTTGCCCCTTGTCTTCTCTTGCATAAACATGGCCCTGTACTTGAAAGTAAGTGCACTCCAATAGAGAGAGTACACGTAGGCCAACACACTGATCTGCTCAACGAGGGATTACGTCGTGCAGACCCGTGTATATTGACCTACTGCACCCTGACATTGGTGTGCACTTAGCGTGGAATAACTGCAAGTACAACTTGAAAGATTTTATCAAATACATTATCTATTGACCTTAGCTTGTCCAGGGGCTTTTTCAAATCAGGTACATTGTGGATACAATACCCAACAATCTCCCCCTATTTGAAGAAGCCTAAACCCTACAAGCTAAGGTGAATAGAGCATATGGGAATGAAAACCATAAACTTGAAATAGAGTTGAGTGAGTTATCCATTACCAATACCAATGTTTTGGGAACAAGCTTGGAGCCACCTTAGCCTTAGCCGAGAGGGTAATCTCCCCCTTTTCGGCTTCTGCAAATCGGGGTCGGTAGCATTTGACCCCTTGCTCCCCCTCAGTTCTTGCGTCTGTGCTCACACTTGAGTTCCTTGCTCCCCCTCAGATCGTGTACGAGCCTGGAACTTTTGTAGTCTTCGTTCCTCATAATTGAGCATCCCCAGTTCAGTCTTGAAAAGATTGAACTTGGCCTCGTCTAAGGGCTTTGTGAATATATCAGCAATCTTCTTGTCCGTGGGGACATAAAAGAGAGAGATGTCCTTGTTCTCCACGTGCTCTCGAATGAAGTGGTAGCGCACTTCAATATGCTTCGTTCTACTGTGCGATACCGGATTGTTGGCAATGGCAATTGCACTGGAGGAGTCGCAGTATATTGGAACTTCCTTGAATTGAAGGTCGTAGTCGGCTAACTGGTTTCTGATCCATAGGAGTTGTGCGTAACAGCTTCCTGCCGAGATGTACTCAGACTCTGCTGTGGAGGTAGCTACACAATTCTGCTTCTTTCTGTTCCATGAGATAAGCCTTCTTCCGAGGAATTGACACGTCCCAGAAGTGCTTTTCCTGTCATCCCTACTCCCTGCAAAATCAGCATCTGAAAAACTTATTAGCTCGACATCATTGTTTCTCGGGTACCAAAAGCCAAGATTGGGAGTACCTTTAAGGTATCTTAGAATTCGCTTCGCAGCGACATAGTGAGATTCCTTAGTGTTCACCTGATATCTGGCACAGACACATGTGGAGAACATGATATCCGGTCTACTGGCAGTAAGGTAGAGCAGGGATCCAATGATGCTTCTGTATTTGGTTTCATCAAAAGGTTTACCTTTCTCATCCTTATCCAGAGACATAGTGGATCCCATTGGAGTCCTCATAGAGGTTGCACTCTCCATACCAAATTTCTTAAGGAGTTCATTTGTGAACTTCGTCTGAGAGATGAAGATTCCATCCTCAGACTGTTTCACTTGAAGTCCTAAGAAATACTTGAGCTCTCCCATATTGCTCATTTCAAACTTTCCTTGCATAAGTTTAGAAAACTTTTTGCAAAGATTGTTGTCCGTAGAGCCGAATATTATGTCATCGACATAGATTTGCACCAGCAAAATCTTGCCTTTGACTTCCCTGAGAAACAATGTTTTATCTATTTTACCTCTAGAGAACTTGTTCTCAAGAAGAAAACTAGATAAAGTCTCATACCAAGCTCGTGGAGCTTGTTTCAACCCATATAAGGCTTTATTAAGAAAATAAACATGATTGGGATAAGTAGGATCGACAAAACCTGGGGGTTGAGCGACGTATACTTCCTCTTTCAGGTCTCCATTCAAGAATGCTGATTTCACATCCATTTGATAGACTGTGAATCCTTTGTGTGAAGCATACGCCAGGAACAATCTGATTGCCTCGAGCCTTGCTACTGGTGCGAAGGTCTGGTCGAAGTCAATCCCCTCCTCCTGTCTGTAACCTTGAGCCACTAGCCTGGCCTTGTTCTTTACGATGACACCATGTTAATCCAGTTTGTTTCTGAAGATCCACTTGGTGCCAATCACATTCTGCTTGCATGGTCTGGGAACTAGCGTCCAAACGTTGCAACGTTCAAATTGATGTAGTTCATCTTGCATGGCCAGAATCCATGCCGCATCCTTGTTTGCCTCGTCGAACTTCTTTGGCTCAACCTGTGACAGGAAGCTAAGATGCAATACTTCGTTAATAGTACCTCTTCGGGTTCTGACACCGACACGAGGATCTCCGATGATCTGATCTCTAGGATGATCCCTCACGTGCCGGAGCTCTAGAAGTCTGGCATCTGGAGCTTCGACTACTTCTTGGGCTTCTCCTTCTTCTAAGAGATTTGTTCCATTTTGATCTTCAACATTTTCAGATGATGTGGAGGTGGAAACTTTGATGTAATTAGGAGTGTCATCTTTAGCGTTCTCATCCAGACTCAGCTGTTCAAGTCGTGCACCTGCATCTTCAAGAATACCACTGGAAGAATTGCTGTTAAGCAAACTTCCTTCATCAAATACAACATTTATTGATTCTTCTACCACTAGGGTTTTCTTATTGAAGACCCTATATGCCCGACTGTGGGAACTATAGCCCATGAATATGCCTTCGAAGCATTTTTCACCAAATTTAGTACGCGGGTACTTCCCATTATTCAGTACATAGCATCTGCAACCAAAAATCCTCAAGTAGGATGTAACACCCCGAAGTCAAGCGGATCATTTTAAGCAAAATCGGGATCAGGCATGGGTGACACGGCCTGGGACACGGGCGTGTCCCAGGGCGTGTCAGTTGACACGGCCTGCGACACGGGCGTGTCGCAGGGCGTGTCGAGGTTGTGTCGACGATTGGACTTGGTGTCGACGATTTTCGCTCGACATCGTCGAGAGGGGCACACGGCCCAGGACACGGCCGTGTCGGATGCCGTGTCGAATGCTCGACGAGTGTTACGCGACGATCGTCGAGTATCGAGTTTCTAGTGAGGACACGGCCTGTGACACGGGCGTGTCACAGGGCGTGTCAGTGGGCGTCAAATTCAGCTCGATGTCTCGGGTTAGGGCGTGTTTGCGGGACACGGGTGTGTCCTGGTGCACACGGCCATGAACACGGGCGTGTGCCAAGCCGTGTGCCTGGCCGTGTGAAGTCTCGGGTTGATTTGAGATTATTTCTGTTGAGGAACACGGCCTCAGACACGGGCGTGTCTGAGGGCGTGTCGGCTACACGGCCGTGACACGGGCGTGTCACACGGGCGTGTACTGGTTGGATTGAGTCAGTTTTCTGCCGCTTAGGTGGACACGGCCTGTGACACGGGCGTGTCACAGGGCGTGTCAGGCCGTGTTCAGGGTTTTTTGGCCAGATCTGAGCCGTTTGTTTCCCTCTTCCTGGATCCAGTGGCTGGGCTTTGTCCAGGTGTTGGGAAGGCCGAAAAAGGGGATTTAAAACCCTCTTTTATTATCTTCTTCTTCTTCATCTTCATTCCAAGAAAGAAAGGGGAAAGGCCTAAGGGAGAGAGAAGGGAGGAGTCTTCGAGCTGCTATAGGAGCTGCGGAGTGCGGAGCGAAGATCCGAGAGAGGATTCGTGAAGGCAGAGCCGAGGCGGTGATTTCCATCCGGCTACTTCATGGCGCCGAAGCGATCTTCAAGGGTAACGATCTCCTTCTTGGACATCGAAGTCCTTTCTCTATACATGTGCTTGGAATCCTCCACCAAGAGGTGGATCGCGGAAGTGATTCCTTTGTTATGTCTGCATTTAGAGCCGGAAATATAGAGTACGGCGTAGGCATGCTGTGTGAAGCCCATCTGGACCGGTAGTCTGGATTGGTGATGTGCATGGGTAAACCGGAGAAGACTCCGTGGCTTTGATGCTGTGCAAAACGGATTTCTGTTGTGATGAATGTATGGATGTGATTGTGAGGAGGCTTTGGTGAAGCTCCTGGATATGAGATGATCAATTGGTAGCATGCCTGGGGAGCTCGTGATAAACCCGGCCTGTTACACCACTAGGGTGGGTTGATCTAGTTAAGGAAGGGATCGATGGGCGGCAATGCTAGGGGAGCCGAGTTAAACCCGGGTTGCTGCACCACATGGTGTGGGTCGATCGGATTAGGAGGGGGATCGATGGGTAGACAATGCCTGGGGAGCTTAGATAAACCCGGCTTGCTACACCACGGAGTGTGGGTCGATCTGCTCTGTTTGTGATGCTGTGAGGATGGACCTCTGAGTGGCTTGGGCGGGATGTCGCCAGCCTGCGAGCTGGTGGACTAGGGCCGGTCAACCAACAAGTTAAAACCTCGAGAGACAGCGGTGTACGACGGTGGATTCCGGTACGCCAAGAAGGTGCCCTGAGTGCACGGAGCGTTGGTGGACTCCAGCGTTTGTGATGTGATGTGTTTGTTAGATAGTGGAATAAAGAGAATGATCTATCTATGATGTGATTTGGTGATGTTTGCTGATGCTTGATGAGAAAGGAAGCACTGGATGCAGGGAAGGAACCACTACCCCGGGTAGGGGGTAGGGTCGTTATAATGGGTCAGCAATACTGACCGTTACTTTGTTTTCTGTGTTGGCTTGGATGATGAATTGCAGGTGCTGCGGTTTGGAAAGAATAAGTGGATTGGCTAGCCTGGTGTTCTTAGTCCGTGAAGGCTATGTGAAGAGCTGTGTTTGGATTTCATGTGTGGCCGGCCTGCGTGCCGATGTACGAAACCATTGATGTGAAAGAGGAACTTGTAAGGCCATAAGGCCAGGGTGTGTGAGTTGTATACATTCCTGGTGTTTTTATATAAATGTGGTATTTATATATGGGTGGACATTCTGGTTTGAGTTCATAGTAACAAGAAAAAATGCTGCGCTAGAATGGAATGAGTTAAGGATACGCATAGATTTTGATTTCCACACGTGATTCCTTTGCTTGTCTGTGCTATATGGCGTGGGGCCCCGGCCGGACCCACCGTTATATGTCATGTGACAGGTGGGGGCGTTACAAAGTGGTATCAGAGCCAGGTTGAGATTGTTTGGGAGGAGAGAACATAATTGAACTCATGAATGTCCACTAGGAATGTATGTCATGCACATGATGTGCGTGCGTGTGTAGTCAATATACCAGTACCGTTATGATTTGGAAGAATTTAATGGTGTTTTGTACATTGATAGGTGGCGAGGGATGGAGCTGGGCCGTCTGAGCCCCAGCGGTCGGATGAGAGTGCAGCACCCGTGGAAGCGCCTATGCCTCCCTCGGCAGAAGCTATACGGGTGATGACGGAGACAGTGCTTGCAGTGTTACAAGCACAACCTGCTGGACAGGCAAGGCCTGGTGCAAGGCAAGAGCAAGTGATGGGGGAGGCGCAAGCTAGTGACGAGTCATTGACACGTTTTATGAACTTTCATCCACCGACGTTTGGTGGAGCGCTTTCACCAACGCAGGCGGAAGATTGGTTGGCAAGAGTAAAAAGGATCTTAACGGCAATCAGGACGGTAGAGGAACAGAAAGTGATGTTGGCCACTTTTCTGTTGGAGGGTGATGCGCGATTGTGGTGGGATGAGATTGAAGTACATCACTTGGCAGGTCGAGGTTTAACGAAGGTTTCTATGGATGAATTCTCTCAAATATTCCTAGCCAAGTATGTTCCAGTGTCGCAGAGGATTGCGATGGAAAATGAGTTTCTCCGCTTGGTGCAGGGTGAGCAAGATATTGATACCTACCTGCATGAGTTTACAAGATTGGGGAGATATGCAGGATCTACCTTTGCGGAGGAAGTGCGAAAGACAAATCGGTTTTATGGCGGATTGCGGGATGAATTGAGGTTGGCACTTCCGAGTTCGGTGAGCCAAGGCTTTCAGGCGTTAGTCGATACAGCTCGTGCTTTGGAGAAAGATATGAAACGAGTACGAGAGAATAAGAGATTGACAAGGGAAAAGTCAGAGTTTAAAATGTCATCAGATCAATCGAGTTTCGCCGACAAGAGAAGAAAAGATTTAGGCCGATGGACGTAGCTCCGTCGACTGTTTATTCGGGGGCGACGTATGGGCCAGGACGTGTGGATACACGTATATGTTATAAATGTGGGCAGCAAGGACACATCACAAAATTCTGTTGGAATGTCCCTCCAGGGAGTGAGAAAAAGACAGGTGTGTCATATGAAGAAAAAGGGAAAGCAGTGGTCGAATCATCTGCACCTCGGACGCAACCTAGATTGCATGCGATGGAAGTGCAAGAGCCGCAAAGCTCAGTTGGTGAAATTCAGCCTCGAGCGTTTCATTTATCTTTAAATCGCGAATTTCAAAATCGGGAGGCTGAGCAGAAGTGACCTGTGATGTGAATCATGTCGATGCTCTGAATGTTGTGAATGCTGATGTGCATCACTTTTGATTAGAAATCAATCATGTTGTTTTGTTTTGAGGTTTTATGTGGCTGAAGGTGCACAAGTGGAAGTTAGGGATGTTTGTTGTGTTGTCTGTTTGTTAGTGTGTGCGGAGGCTATGATTTTGTGATGTTGTACCCAATTGGCTGTTTGGAGTCAAATTTCGAGGACGAAATTATTTGAAGGGGGGGAGATTGTAACACCCCGAAGTCAAGAGGATCATTTTGAGCAAAATCGGGATCAGGCATGGGTGACACGGCCTGGGACACGGGCGTGTCCCAGGGCGTGTCAGTTGACACGGCCTGCGACACGGGCGTGTCGCAGGGCGTGTCGAGGTTGTGTCGACGATTGGACTTGGTGTCGACGATTTTCGCTCGACATCGTCGAGAGGGGCACACGGCCCAGGACACGGCCGTGTCGGATGCCGTGTCGAATGCTCGATGAGTGTTACGCGACGATCGTCGAGTATCGAGTTTCCAGTGAGGACACGGCCTGTGACACGGGCGTGTCACAGGGCGTGTCAGTGGGCGTCAAATTCAGCTCGATGTCTCGGGTTAGGGCGTGTTTGCGGGACACGGGTGTGTCCTGGTGCACACGGCCATGAACACGGGCGTGTGCCAAGCCGTGTGCCTGGCCGTGTGAAGTCTCGGGTTGATTTGGGATTATTTCTGTTGAGGAACACGGCCTCAGACACGGGCGTGTCTGAGGGCGTGTCGGCTACACGGCCGTGACACGGGCGTGTCACACGGGCGTGTACTGGTTGGATTGAGTCGGTTTTCTGCCGCTTAGGTGGACACGGCCTGTGACACGGGCGTGTCACAGGGCGTGTCAGGCCGTGTTCAGGGTTTTCTGGCCAGATCTGAGCCATTTGTTTCCCTCTTCCTGGATCCAGTGGCTGGGCTTTGTCCAGGTGTTGGGAAGGCCGAAAAAAGGGGATTTAAAACCCTCTTTTATTATCTTCTTCTTCTTCATCTTCATTCCAAGAAAGAAAGGGGAAATGCCTAAGGGAGAGAGAAGGGAGGAGTCTTCCAGCTACTGTAGGAGCTGCGGAGTGCGGAGCGAAGATCCGAGAGCGGATTCGTGAAGGCAGAGCCGAGGCGGTGATTTCCATCCGGCTACTTCATGGCGCCGAAGCGATCTTCAAGGGTAACGATCTCCTTCTTGGACATCGAAGTCCTTTCTCTATACATGTGCTTGGAATCCTCCACCAAGAGGTGGATCGCGGAAGTGATTCCTTTGTTATGTCTGCATTTAGAGCCGGAAATATAGAGTACGGCGTAGGCATGCTGTGTGAAGCCCATCTGGACCGGTAGTCTGGATTGGTGATGTGCATGGGTAAACTGGAGAAGACTCCGTGGCTTTGATGCTGTGCAAAACGGATTTCTGTTGTGATGAATGTATGGATGTGATTGTGAGGAGGCTTTGGTGAAGCTCCTGGATATGAGATGATCAATTGGTAGCACGCCTGGGGAGCTCGTGATAAACCCGGCCTGTTACACCACTAGGGTGGGTTGATCTAGTTAAGGAAGGGATCGATGGGCGGCAATGCTAGGGGAGCCGAGTTAAACCCGGATTGCTGCACCACATGGTGTGGGTCGATCGGATTAGGAGGGGGATCAATGGGTAGACAATGCCTGGGGAGCTTAGATAAACCCGGCTTGCTACACCACGGAGTGTGGGTCGATCTGCTCTGTTTGTGATGCTGTGAGGATGGACCTCTGAGTGGCTTGGGCGGGATGTCGCCAGCCTGCGAGCTGGTGGACTAGGGCCGGTCAACCAACAAGTTAAAACCTCGAGAGACAGCGGTGTACGACGGTGGATTCCGGTACGCCAAGAAGGTGCCCTGAGTGCACGGAGCGTTGGTGGACTCCAGCGTTTGTGATGTGATGTGTTTGTTAGATAGTGGAATAAAGAGAATGATCTATCTATGATGTGATTTGGTGATGTTTGCTGATGCTTGATGAGAAAGGAAGCACTGGATGCAGGGAAGGAACCACTACCCCGGGTAGGGGGTAGGGTCGTTATAATGGGTCAGCAATGCTGACCGTTACTTTGTTTTCTGTGTTGGCTTGGATGATGAATTGCAGGTGCTGCGGTTTGGAAAGAATAAGTGGATTGGCTAGCCTGGTGTTCTTAGTCCGTGAAGGCTATGTGAAGAGCTGTGTTTGGATTTCATGTGTGGCCGGCCTGCGTGCCGATGTACGAAACCATTGATGTGAAAGAGGAACTTGTAAGGCCATAAGGCCAGGGTGTGTGAGTTGTATACATTCCTGGTGTTTTTATATAAATGTGGTATTTATATATGGGTGGACATTCTGGTTTGAGTTCATGGTAACAAGAAAAAATGCTGCGCTAGAATGGAATGAGTTAAGGATACACATAGATTTTGATTTCCACACGTGATTCCTTTGCTTGTCTGTGCTATATGGCGTGGGGCCCCGGCCGGACCCACCGTTATATGTCATGTGACAGGTGGGGGCGTTACATAGGATATGGTTGGTTTCCTGCCTTTCAGTAGCTCGTAAGGCATCTTACGATGATGCTTGTTGATCAATGCTCGGTTTTGTACATGAAAAGCTGTATTGACAGCCTCTGCCCAGAAGTATTCCGGGAGAGAAGCGTCTTTCAACATTGACGTGCAGGCTTTAATGAGAGTTCTATTTCTCCTCTCCGCAACTCCATTTTGCTGAGGAGTGCGCGGGGAGGAAAACTCATGAAAGATACCTTGTTCTTCACAAAATTCTGTCATATCACCAGATTCGAATTCTGTTCCTTGGTCACTTCTGATTTTGACCACTGAGCAGTTAAATTTGTTCTGAACCTGCTTGACAAAACTAGTGAAGATGTCAAACGTATCTGACTTTCATTTCAAAAAGAACACCCATGTAAACCGAGAATGATCATCAACTATCACTAGCGTATAGGACTTGCCTCCCAAGCTATGAACTTGCATTGGACCAAACAAGTCCATATGTAAAAGGTAAAGACATCGGGAAGAGTCTTTGTCTGCGATGCTCTTAAAGGTAGCCCTAGTCTGTTTGCCCATCTAGAATGCAGGACAGGGGCTATCTTTGATGCACTTGATACTGGGAGCATCCCTTACTAAGTTCTTAGAAAACAGCATACTAATTGTCTTGAAATTAATATGTGCCAATCTCTTGTGCCATTGATCACAAAGAGATGCACTGCCTGTTGCCACAAGGCATACGGGGGTAGATGAATCTATACTGAGAAAATCTAAGCAGAAGATATTTCTGCTCCTAATGCCTGATAATACCGTCTCAGAAGAGGTACGTGAAATTATCAGACATTTATCCTTGCAGAACTTAACGTCATAACCTTTATCACATAACTGACTTACATTGATCAGGTTATGGTTTAACCCTTCAACATAAGCCATGTCGGTGATAGAGATTATACCGTTGGAAATCATACCGTAACCTCTGGTGACTCCTCGATCTGACCCTCCAAAGATGACTTTGGGTCCATTCTCGACTGGAGTGTAATCACGCAGCAGGCTTCTTGTCCCAGTCATATGCCGGGAGCATCCACTGTCCAAATACCAGATCGGCGTTTTGGTGGCCTATGGACATTCCTGCAAAACAAAATTAATTTGCCTTAGGAAACCAATCAAACTTGGGTCCTAGATTCCTGGTTAGCACACTCCACCTCGGTTGGTTAACCCTACGAGTGGTCGGCCTCGCATTGCTAACATAGGGAGTCTCGTCATACCTTGGATTAAACCAACAATCCACGACAAAGTGACCGACTTTGCCACAGCACCAACAGTCGAATCTATTGTACCTCTTCCTAGGCTCGTGCCTTACCCTGGGAACGGTGGGTACAACTGGGGCTTTGGATCTGGAGGTGGAGGCCTCATGGTGACAGTAGTCACATGACTTCGTCACCTTCTGTATAATAGGCTTGGCTTTTGGTGCCTGCGTTCCATTATGGCCGCTAGAGAATTGACCATAATTTCCCAAGTGGATTTCCTCATAAGGTGCCTTGAAGGCACTCTCACCGAAGCTCCGGGGAAAGGTCCAACCGTCATATCGGCTCTTTGGCTTTGCAACCGAGGGCCGGAAATGATGGCCAAATGTTGATTCAAAGTCATGTTGGTTGCAAGGAAAGCCAGGCTTTCTGAACGCAACAGGACTAAGCAGAGCCTTTCCCTTTTCATCAGCAGAGGCCTTCTTGGCGGCCTTATTCTTCCTCTAGTTCCTGTTTCTCCTGGAAGAGGAACCAGATACCCCTACATGCCCCAAGCCAGCTCCTTTGGCCTGAGCAGAGAAGGTATCAACTACTGGAAGAACAGTTTTTGGCATAGAGAAGCTCTTGACGATCTTCCTTTCTGCCGCAAGTTGTTCTTCCAACTTGTCGACTTCCTCCTGCTTCAGATCAATGAGCTTCAGAGACTCTGAATGCTTTGAGGTCAGGTCAAGGTGCTCCTGTCGGAGAGAGATCAAACTGGTGACCTCTTCTCTTAGGGAAACACACTCACCCTTAAGGAATTTTACTTACTTTTTCTCAGCCTTCAATCTCTTTCGACACTCCTCGAAAGTGTTGAGCAGAAGCTCATACTTCTCGAGGAGCTCAGCTTCACGGGCCGAAAGGCTATCCTCAGGTTCATCATCCTGAGACTCAGGATCAGAGTCAGAGTCGGAGAGAGGGGTGTGAGCTTTTACCTTCCCAGTAAAAGGGGGACGTTCTCCTTCTGAGTCGGAGCGACCCACCAGCCCGAAGTAGGCTTCCTCATCATCACTGGAGTCTGAAGAATCAGACTCACTCAGTGTCTTTGGCCTTTTGGCGATGTAGCTCCACTCTTTCTTATTATCTCTAGAAGATTTGTGCTCCTCTCCTTTCCATTTTTCTCTCTTGCCTTGATAGAAGTCGGCCACGACGTGTCCTGACTTATTTCATCCAAAGCAAATAATGTCAGAAGAACGATGTTTGTTCGGTCTAGAAGCATACCTGTCAGAAGAATAATTTTTCTTCTGATGCCTGGAGGAGGAGCCGTCTTTCTTTTTTGATTCCTCATCTTGAGGAACTTCTTGAACTCTCGGGTGATGAGGGAGAAATCCTCCTCCGACAGCTCTGAGCTGGAGGAGCATGGCTCGGAGTCCTCCTCCTCATCCTTTTTCCTAGCACGGTAGGAAACCGCACCCTTGCCTTTTCTGGAGTGACTGGCTTTTAGAGCCACAGCCTTTTCTTTGGCTGCAGCCTTCTCTGCTTCTTCTTCTGCTTTCCTGGTGTTCAGCTGAAGCTCATAGGACATCAGCTTCCCAAACAGGATTTGCGGGTCTGTTTCAGCTAGTCTGCCAAACTCTCGGATGGCGCAGATCTTTGTGTCCCATTCCTTAGTAAGGGACCTAAGGAATTTATCATTGAGTTCACCATTGGTGAACACTCTTCCGTATTTTTTGAGGGCGTTGACAATCTTGAGGAAGTTCTCGTAGGTGACTCCGATCTCTTCCTTAGGCCCTTGTCTGAAGGCCTCATATTTCTGGTTCAGGAGGGATCTCCGATCATCCCTCACTTCATCCGTGCCCTCCATTAGGATGATCAGGCACTGCCAGATCTCCTGTGATGTCCTGTAGTTGCTGAAGTTTTGCATCATTGAGTCATCAACCGCGCTGACCAGAATGTTTCGCGCCTTCTTGTCAAGTCCTACTAGCACCATCTTGTCCTTGTCCATTTCAGAAAGTTTCTTTGGCACTTTCTGGGTAGGATCAATGGTGGATGCCTTAGTGGGGACATAAGGTCCCTCCTCCACGATCATGAAGAGTCGAGGATCAACTGCTTCCATGTAGAACCTGATCCTTTCCTTCCAGATAGGAAAGTTGAGCCTGGTGCACACTGGGATCTTGCCTGTGTACTTGATCCCGTCCATAGTAGATGTTTGTCTTCTTCTAGACACTAGTGGCAGGATTCAACTCAAGGTGTTAACCTTTTTGATGAGTAACCTCCCTCTGATACCACTTGAAAGTCCACCTAGTGTCAACTATGTTCACCTATGGGGGGGATAGGTGACGTGCAGTATTTTTGCGGAATTTAAAATGGTACCTGCACAATAAAAACAAACAGCACAGCACACAGAATACGCAAGCAATTTATAGTGGTTCCCCGATTTGGGTACATCCACTTTCCCCCTTCGACCTATCTCCCAACAAGGGACGACTCGGTCTCTTCTCCAACAGGATTGAAATCCAATCCTTGCACTATCGGAAGGAACCCTTCCACACGTGGGAGTCAACACTCCCACAAAACGGGTTGCACCCAACCCTTACAACACGGAACCACCGTTCCTTTACAACAACAATAAAATAGAATGTCCAAAAGATACAAACTACGTTTGGAGACAAGGTGTCCCTCTTCGTTGACGACGTGTTCTTGAAGTCCACGAAAAGTCCACAACCCTAGACTCTCTTAGAGAGGATCTCCCCGGAACCGGCGACGGCAAGAAGGTCGGCGGCTAGGTTCACGGGATCGGCGGCGACGACGATGTGCGGCTGCTGTACTTTGGAGATCCAAACTTCGTAGCGAAGCTAGCTAGGTCTACCAACGGTCACACGAGGATCGGTCGTCTCGATCGATTCGGACGGGGAAGTTTTTCCCGATCAGCAAATCGAGAGACAAGGGATCTCTGGATAGACGCGTGAGACTCTAAGCTTGGCTAAGCTTCTGTCGCCGGAGATCGGGAAGAAACGCGATCAACAGCGGCGACCAACTTTCTCGAGCGACGACGGCGGCGGCGGAGCGGAACTCGCGATTTTAGGGTTAGATCGTGCTCGGCTTCTTTTCTGTGTATCGTATTCCGTTCAAAATACCCGTATATATATATTGTAGACGCTTTCAAAATGACCGTTGTGGGACCCACAAGAAGAATCCCCAAGTCCTGGTCCAGAACATTGTCAGCGGCAGAATCCGGTTCAGGAAGTTCCAGAGAAATCGCTAAGTAAGATTCGTCGAGAATCGCAGGTGATTCTCGACGAATCGGCGAGAATCAGTTAGTGATTCTCGACGATTCGTCGAGAATCACTAGTGATTCTCGCCGAATCACTTGTTGATTCTCAATGAAAGTTACTTGGTATTCACGATCTGCTCAGCGATGGGTTCGGCGAGAATCACTAGTGATTCTCGCCGAATCTTACTTGGCACCGTTTTGAGGTATCCGGAAAGAGTCGGCGAGAGTCACTAATGATTCTCGACGATTCGGCGAGAATCACTAGTGATTCTAGCCGAATCGGCGAGAATCACTTGGTGATTCTCGTCAAATTATACTTAGACGAATTTTGGTCTTTCCATCCAAGAGCTGCTCCTTGACCCATCCTTGCTCCTTGTCTTCTCTTGCATAAACATGGCCCTGTACTTGAAAGTAAGTGCACTCCAATAGAGAGAGTACATGTAGGCCAACACACTGATCTGCTCAACGAGGGATTACGTTGTGCAGACCCATGTATATTGACCTACTGCACCCTGACATTGGTGTGCACTTAGCGTGGAATAACTGCAAGTACAACTTGAAAGATTTTATCAAATACATTGTCTATTGACCTTAGCTTGTCCAGGGGCTTCTTCAAATCAGGTACATTGTGGATACAATACCCAACAACTTATCGTGCGCAGAAAGTAGTGAGATTAACATGTCAAATCATGGTATACAATGCTCCAAATGTCTTAGAATATCTAAGCAAGGGGGCTACAAAGCCAACCCATAACTAACCGTTCCAGAGCAAGTATCCAAAAAAATAAACGAGAGTAACTGCAGCAAAGTAGCAGAAAGTCTAACCAAACGGCACCATGGGTGTCAACACCTGACACGAACCCATGGGCCGGCAAGTTCACAGAATACCCTACCTCAAGAGGGTCAAAAAACGGCAACCGACGCAGCTCCGCACTAACAACTGCTACTATCCAGAACCTGAGGCATTCAAAGAAAGAATACCTCAAAAACAAGTTACAAGTGATGTAGAAAACAAGAAAGTAAGCCAACCTCTACGAGATCGGAGGGAAATAGTAGCTGCAAGGGCAGATTACACAAAACTAGCTACAACTAGCAATAAAAATCAATCAGAAAAGAGCCCGCCAGAAGAGGAGTGAGGACGGGCAAAATTAAACTCACCATAGGCAAAATAACCTTCATTTTCAGATTATTGATCTTATTATTCTTATTGAAATTAAAGAGACTGATTAGCTCATCAGAAAAAAAGGAGAAACCGTGCGGGGATAATACCATCACACATCGTCACGGCCCTCAGAGCATCGCACCGGTGGCACCGCCAACATCGTGTACGACCTCCAACAGATTTATCATTTTAAAAGAGCATCGAACCGGTGGCACAACCAATATCGTGTACGACCTCCAACAGATTTATCATTTTAAAAGAGCATCGCACCGGTGGCACCGCCAACATCGTGTACGACCTCCAACAGATTTATCATTTTAAAAGAGCATCGAACCGGTGGTATCGCCAACATCGTGTACGACCTCCAATAGATTTATCATTTTAAAAGAGCATCGCACCGGTGGCACCGCCAACATCGTGTATGACCTCCAACAGATTTTCATTTTCTGACTCAATCAAAGGCATGAGACAAGGCCCACCAGATCATAATTTAGGATTTCAAGAACCAAGTTAATGATATTGCAATGAGCAAAAGAGCTAAGCGAAAATGGAACTTAGCATTATAAAACCTGCTAGAAGCAAAAAGGAGAAGAGGCATAGCATAGAGGAAAAGAGCAAGATCACCACTTGCCTCAAACCACCCGAAACCACACTCCGGAAGGCACCACAACTCAGATTGGCCCTAGCGAAGGCTAGAAACAAAAATCTACATCGATAAGGTCGAAACAGAAGTTAGGGCCGAAAACCCTAACGGAGAAATTCCATGAAAGTATAAATACTCACCACGATCGCGTAGATCTCGGCGAGATCTTTCCGAATCTATGTTCGGCTCGCGATTCAAAGCACCGGAGCTCCGTCGGCGGCGGTCGGGAGTTTCACGAACGGGAGGTTCTCGCCATCACTGAAGCTCTGGTTTTTTTTCTTCGGTGGGGAGAGGATGAAGGTAAGTAGGGTTTTACTTACATTTATATTCTAAGTTATATCTGTTTATAACAATTATATAAATATGTATATAAATTTACTTTATTATAAATTTTTGTCTAAATCATTTTTTTTACAGGGAGGAGGGAGAACTCGAGATCTCTGAGCTCCGCTCGGAGATCTCTGAGCTTAGAGAAAAACTATTAGATTATATTTATTTATATTTATATTAGCTTATATATATTTATATTTGTTATGCTATTACGAAGACACAAACACGCATTGAAATGGATGAAATTTGCGCCGTAGGAGAATGTCGACGCTACGAACCCAACAGCAAAGTCGGAATCAAAATCTGACCCACCGATCTCGAGTTATAACCTAACGAAGTTACGATAATTTATAATTATCCGAATTTCGAACGCGTGCCGAGGCTTCAAAATTGCTCGGATCGCGACGAAACTCGACGAGCAAGTCAGAAATTATATAACTTAGCTTCCTGATGTAAAAATTTCGGTTCCGACGCATATCCCAAAATCTAGCCGGTCAAACCTAACGGACGCAAAAAAATGCACAAACGGCGTCACGTCATCAACTAACGAACACGTAACGCCCTTCCTTCATTATGACGTCAGCAGGCAAGAGAATAACACTAGAAAAAACTGGGGGCGTTACAGTCACTCCCCCTAAAATAAAGTTTCGTTCCGAAACTTGACGTATGAACAGAAAACATCATCGGGAAAATATAAATGGTGCAGGAAGAAGAGATTCACCTGGGATAATTAAATGAAGAGGTGCGGATGAGACTCCCGCATAGCTGATTCCAGCTCCCATGTCGCACTCTCGACGTCATGATTTCGCCAGAGAACTTTTACCATGGGAAAGGATTTGCTCCGCAACACACGCTCTTGGGTCTCTAGAATACGGACAGGTTCCTCAACATAAGACAAATTGGGCTGAATCTGAAGCACCGAATCGAGGACTTGATGATTGCTGCAGACACACTTCCTCAACTGACTTACATGAAACACATCATGGACGCCAGGGAAGGTAGCAGGTAACTCCAATCTATAAGCAGACACTCCAATGCGCTCAATGACCTGAAATGTCCCAACATATCTGCGATCCAACTTGTGGTTCTTCCCAAATCTTTTAACGGCTGGCATCGGAGAGACCTTCAGAAAAACACTGTCCCCTACCTCAAACTCCAGATCTGCCCTTCTTTGATTGGCATACTTTTCATACCGCTCCTAAGCAACGCGGAGCTTCTCCCGAATATTAGTCGCCGCCTCTTCCATTTCCACCAAAGCTTCTGGACCTAACAACGGTCTCTCACTGACTTCAGCCCAAAACAAGGGAGTCCTGCAACGCCTCCCATACAATGATTCAAAAGGGGCCATCTGTAGACTCTCTTGGTAATTGTTATTATATGCAAACTCCATCAATCTCAAGAGCTGATCCCAAGCGCCACCATGATCAAGAATATAACACCTGATCATATCCTCCATGATCTGATTCACTCTCTCCGTCTTCCATTTGTCTGCAGATGATAAGCGGTAGAATACCGGAGGTCGGTGCCCAAAGCTCCTTGCATGCTCTGCCAGAAACACGACATATATCTTGAGTCCCGATCTGACATAATATTTACAGGCACGCCATGCAATCTAATGACCTCATCCACATACAACTCTGCAATCTTCTCCATCGAATTGCTGGCCTTGAAGGGAACGAAATGGGCACACTTCGTCAACCGGTCCACTATGACCCAAACAGAATCATGTCCACGAGGGGACCTCGACAATCCGGTAATGAAATCCATCGATATACTCTCCCATTTACATATGGAAACTTCCAAAGGGGTCAACTTTCCCCCTAGCCTGCCAAGATCGGCCTTCACCCGCTTGCACGTGAAGCACTACGATACAAATTTGGCGATGTCATTCTTCATGCCCGACCACCACATGATTTGCTTCAGATCTCTATACATCGTGGTGGAACCCGGGTGGTAAGCCACACTAGATCCGTGAGCTTCCTTGCAAATCATCACTCAGATATCTCCCACCGCCAGGATACAGAATCTACCTCTATACAAGAGGGTGCCAAGCTCATCAATAGAGAAATCAGATAATTCTCCTTTCTTATTCCTAGCTCGCAAGTGCTGTAAATTCGGGTCGTCCTTTTGATGCAACCTCGTCAAAGAAATTCAAGAAGGCACCTCGGCTTCCAAGTCAGAGGGCTCGCCATGGCTCACCACCGATATATCCATCAAAAGAAACTCCTCAACTAAGGCTCGAACTGAAAAATTAAAGATCTGAGCTGTCTTCCTACTCAAAGCATCATCCACCACATTGGCCTTACCAGGATGATAGATGATGTCCACTTCATAATCAGTAGCATACTCCAACCGCCGGCGCTGGCGCAAATTCAGCTCCTTCTGTGTGAATACATACTTCAGACTTTTATGATCTGTATAAATCATACACACAGCGCCGTATAATAAATGTCTCTACAGCTTCAGGGCATAGATCACCACCGCAAACTCCAATTCATGAGTAGGGTAATTCTTCTCATGAAATGTCAATTGCCTAGATCCATAGGCGATCACCTTCCCCTCTTGCATCAGAACACAACCAAGTCCAATGTGGTAAGCATCAACATACACCGCATACTCCACTCCATCAAAAGGCAAAATCAGAATTGGGGCAGTACACAACCTTCTCTTCAACTCTTGGAAAGCCTCCTCATACTTATCACTCCAAATGAAGGCGGCATTCTTTTGCGTCAGACGAGTCATCGGAGCGGACAACGTGGAGAAACCCTCCAGAAATCTCCTATAGTACCCAGTCAAGCCCAAGAAACTTCTGATCTCCTTTGGTGTAGAAGGTCTCTTCCAATCCATCACCGCTGAAATCTTGGCGTGATAAACAGAGATTCCATCCTTGCTCACCACATGTCCTAAGAAGGACACCTGAGGTGGCCAAAACTCGCACTTGCTAAGCTTAGCATACAGCTTATGCTCTCTCAAGACAGACAGAACCAGCCGCAAATGATGGGCATGCTCCGCATCTCTGCGAGAATGGACGAGGACGTCGTCGACGAAGATGACCACAAAACGATCAAGAAAATCCTTGAACACACGGTTCATCAGATCCATGAATGCAGAAGGCGCGTTAGTCAAACCGAAGGACAACACGAGGAACTCAAAATGTCCGTACTGGGATCTAAAAGCAATCAGAGGAATGTCTGACTCACGAACCCTCATCTGGTGGTAGCCTGAACGGAGATCAATCTTCGAGAACCTGATGCACCCACGCAGCTGGCCGAACAAATCGTCAATTCGCAGCAACGGATATCTATTCTCTATAGTCACCATGTTTAGCCCTCGGTAATCGATACACAACCTCATGGAACCGTCCTTCTTTTTCACAAAGAGAACAGGAGCGGCCCATGGATAAGTACTCGGTCTAATGAATCCACACTCCAGCAGCTCATCCAACTAAACACGTAATTCTTCTAACTCACGAGGCACCATATGGTATGGTGCCTTAGCAATGGGCCGGGTGCCTGGCTCAAGGTCTATAGAAAACTCCACCTCTCTTTCGGGAGGGAGACCGAAAAGCTTATCAGGAAAAACATCAAGAAACTCTCGCACCACCGGGATACCCTCCATGACTGGCTCAACACGAGAAGCTTCCACTGCACATATAGAATCCAGGAAACCCTCTCAACCAGATGCTAAAGCTCGGCGGGCACGTACCGCAGAAATAATTGGAGAACTCTTTCGAGGAAGGCCATAGACACTCAATGGACGACCGTCGCCCCACTTGAAATCTAGTCGCTTCTCCTTGCACATGATCACGACATCAAATTTGGACAACCAATCCATTCCAAGAATCACCTCGAAATCTACCAAATCCAGCATCTTTAAATCTACTAGAACTAGGACACCACCCAAAGAAATGGGGCACTCCCGGATACCCCAATCTGACGTAACCTGCTCTCCAGATGGAAACTTAACAGACAAGGCATCATCCAATAGATCAACAGACCATCGGTGCCTGTCAACAAAACTCTCAGCAACAAATTAGTGAGAAGCTCCCGAATCAAATAGGACACGCGCCCACTTATTCTTCACCTTGAATTCACCTAAGCAAGCATGCATCCCCAGACAACTAGTAAGCTAAAACTAGAAGAAAGGGAACAAGTTAGGAGTAAGGAAACTAACCAGATATCACGTGTGCTGAAGCTTGAGCTTCCTCTCTAGTCAGCACATTAAGCTTGCCCTTCCCTTTGTCCATGATCTGCGGGGGCAGTGGTAAGGTCTGTAGAGGAACCGCTGAAGTCACCTTCTGAGTGCTTGGGCAGTCGGCCCTACGATGGCCTCTCTGCCCGCATAGAAAATAACACACAGTTTTCCTAAAACATCGGGCCGCCTCATGACCGGGCTTAGAGCAGAAAGAGCACACTGGGATAGCCTTGGGTGCGTCCTGAATCGCACTAATCTTTGACTGCTCTTGTGCATCGAGCCTCTTGAAACACTTTTTGAACGGGTGACCCCGCTTGCCACAGAAGCCACAGTGCTCCATACACCTCTTCCTTGGGTCTGAGTGTGATGCCTTCGAACTCTCTTGATCGCCCAATTCCACTTATCTCTCTTCTCCTACTGTCCATGATTCTTTATCTTTTCAATTGACTCGGCCTTCAATGCGGCCTCCACCGCTTCAGCATAAGTCTCTGACCCATAAGCACTAGCCCACTGCTGGATGTCTCTAGTGAGACCACTCAAGAACCGCTTCACCCTTCCTTCCTTAGAATCCACCAACTCTGGGGCAAAACTGCTCAACTTGCTGAACTCAATCTCATACTCACTGACGGTGAGCTTCCTCTGCTTCATATGCAAGAAGTTGTTCATCAATCAGTCGCGCTCAACCAAAGGGAGAAACGTCTTAAGCAATATTACTTTAAACACCTCCCACGAGCATCCCTTGACAAGACTTTCCTTCTCCCTGATCCACCAACCTTTCGCCAGTCCCTTCAATTGATAAGCAGCCACCATCACCTTTGAAGCTTCGGAGATGCCTGAATAGAAGAACATCTCCTCCATGCCGATCACACAATTATCCAAGGCCATGAAGTCTGCCCTACCATCATAGGTAGGAGGTCCCAAACACTGGAAGTGAGATATGAAGTTCACCTCCGGTGGCAATGCCACTGGAGGCGCTAGAGGAGAAGGAATAGCTGGACTCACCACCGGTTCTTGCGCGACAGGATGCTGCACCACGACACCAAAAAACCAGGGACTGAATCTGAGTTTGTATTGCGTCTAACTACCTAGTCAAAGCCTCATTGCTCTGACACAGACTTTTGATCACGGACTCGCTCTGACCACCAGAAGACTCTCCCTTAGGCTGGGGAGTCGATCGCGTCGTTCTCCCATGAGGAATGTCTACAAGATAGATGGACATCAAATCAGAAACCTGCTTAAGGCACTTAAGCCAAGTAGACATGGAAAATCTCTCGGATCATTTCAGAACAGAAAAGAAATTTACCTGCTATTGCTGTTACCTTGTTCTGGAATTCCATGAAACAACGCTATGAACTTAACTAGGATGATGCAACATCATCCTATTGACTCTTATGCTATGACATGAGTGCATGAACATTTAAATTTCCTTCCAAATCATGTGTGTACATATGTCATCTAGTATGTCTTTAACTTGGCACGCGTGCTCATGCGATGATATGAATGTATGCAGTGCTATGTATTCTAGAAAGAGGCCTCAATACATGTTATGAGCAAAGTACACATGCAATGTTATGCATCCCATACTATATAACATTACATGTAATGAAAAAAGAAAATGTGCTAATGGGCATCCATGTAATGGTGGTTATGCATCCCATACTACATAACCGTCACATATCACCTCCTATGATGGATCCATATACAACACATATTATGCATCCCATACTATATAATATGCCTCGTATACTTCTTATCATGCTATGAGTGTAGTGACTGTGCTTCGGTCAAGACATACTGATGACATATCGGTGTGTATAAATAATAAAAGGATCGCTTGAGGTTCTACTTAGGGTAGCAGTCGTTCAACTCACTCGCCAAAGCACCCAACTACCTTTTTCACAGAACCTCGCGCTGATACCAACTATCACAACCCGCATTTTACCAACATTTAAAATACTATCAGAGTGGGGGAACTATGCATTGTGAAGACACGTCACGTAGGGGACATCTACTGACGTTAAGGCAACTCATCGTCTCTCGCAACTTATAAAAATCATTTTTAAACTCAATGTGCTCCAAATATAATTTATGCACAATATTTGCAAAGCCATGTCCCTCTGCTAGGTGGATCAACTAGTCCACGGTTTGAAAATATAGTTTTACGCAGCGGAAAAATACTTCATTTAATCATTTGGTGACCTAAGTGCTCATGAAGACCAAGTGAGGTGCACCATGCAGTATAGGATGTCTAGATTTACTATATATAAAAGTAGACTTATCATGCGCATAAAGTAGTGAGATTAACATTTTAAATCATGGTATACAATGCTCCAAATGTCTTAGCATATCTAAGCAAGGGGGCTACGAAGCCAACCCATAACTAACTATTCCAGAGCAAGTATCCAAAAAAAATAAACGAGAGTAACTACAGCAAAGTTGCAGAAAGTATAACCAAACGGCACCATGGGCGTCAACACCTAACACGAACCCATGGGCCGGCAAGTTCACAGAAAACCCTTCTTCAGGAGGGTCAGAAAATGGCAATTGACGCAGCTCCGCACTAACACCTGCTACTGTCCAAGACCTGAGGCATTCAACAAAAGAATACCTCAGAAACAAGTTACAAGTGATGTAGAAAACAAGAAAGTAAGCAAACCTCCGCGAGACCGGAGGGAAACATTAGCTGCAAGGGTCAGATTAAACAAAACTAGTCACAACTAGCAACAGAAATCAATCAGAAAAGAGCCTGCCAAAAGAGGAGTGAGGACGGGCAAAATCAAACTCACCATAGGCAAAATAACCTTCATTTTCATATTATTGATCTTATTATTCTTATTCAAATTAAAGAGACTGATCAGCTCATCAGAAATAAAGGAGAAACCGTACGGGGATAATACCAGCACACATCGTCACGGCTCTCAGAGCATCGCACCGGTGGCACCGCCAATATCGTGTACGACCTCCAATAGATTTATCATTTTAAAAGAGCATCGAACCGGTGGCACCGCCAACATCGTGTACGACCTCCAACAGATTTATCATTTTAAAAGAGCATCGCATCGGTGGCACCGCCAACATCGTGTACGACCTCCAACAGATTTATCATTTTCTAACTCAATCAAAGGTAAGGGACATGGCCCACCAGATCATAATTTTGGATTTCAAGAAGTAAGTTAATGATATTGCAATGAGCAAAAGAGCTAAGCGAAAATGGAACTTAGCATTATAAAACATATTATAAGCATAAAGGAGAAGAGGCGTAGCAAAGAGGAAAAGAGCAAGATCACCACTTGCCTCAAACCACCCGAAACCGCACTCTGGAAGGCACCACGACGCAGATCGGCTGTTGCGAAGGCTAGAAATAGAAATCTACATCGACAAGGTCGAAACAGAAGTTAGGGCTGAAAACCCTAATGGAGAAATTCCAAGAAAGTAGAAATACTCACCATGATCGCGTAGATCTCGGCGAGATCTTTCCGAATCTATATTCGGCTCGCGATTCCGAGCATCAGAGCTCCGTCGGCGGTGGTCGGGAGTTTCACGAACGGGATGTTCTCGCCATCACTGAAGCTCTGGTTTTTTTTGTTTTCTTCGGTGGGGAGAGGATGAAGGTAAGTAGGGTTTTACTTACATTTATATTCTAAGTTATATCTGTTTATAACAATTATATAAATATGTATATAAATTTACTTTATTATAAATTTTTGTCTAAATCCTTTTTTTTACATGGAGGAAATTGTAACACCCCCTATCCGTCGCATAGCATATTGCAGTAGGTCCGGTCGGGGCCCGACGCCCTATACCACAGACAGACCGGAAGGTTACTCAATGGAAACCATCCTGCTAATAATCAACGTCCTACACAGAGTACATTTTAGCGGAAGCAATTTAAAAGTTGCAAATAAGAACCCTGTCAATAACATGAATGTCCACTAAATAAACCCAGAAGGAATGTACGTAAAAATACACGAGTACATGGCCTTAAGGCCTTATAATAGTTTACTCAAATTAAAGTGTCTTCCAAACTTCGTCACGCAGGCCGGTCATACATGAGTATAAAAGAAAACACTCAAAAATTAGGTCTTCGAGGGCTGGCTCAGCAACAAGGGCTTTTGCCCTCTATTTACCACCCGACTCCGTAGCACCTGCATGCAACAATCCACCGAGTGGTGGCAAACAAAAGCAACGGTCAGTTATGCTGACCAAATTATAACGATCTCACCCCTAAACTCGGGGCGGCGATGCTCCTTCCCTGCACTATATTAGCATTGACAAACAATAGTGAATAAACACTTCACCACAGGTGTAGGCACTCACGGCCACACACTCCGTGCAGTCAGGGCACATTCTCGGTGAACCCGATCAAAGTCCGCGGTCTCACCACCGCCCTTTTGGACGGCAATTTCTCGTGAGCATTGCGGTCTTTCTGGCCACTGCCTAAGACCCTCCATCTATGCCAACGGCAACTCCCATGTACTTTAGGTCGCTTGTACTGAACGATATAGAGCGGGTACGGTTCCGCATAACCCGTTGCTCACACCACAACATCAATTTAAGCCATATGCGCGGGTCAAGCTTTCTCTAGTCCTAAATCGATTTCACACTTTACATAACCCGGTTATGTACAAGTTGGCTCACAGGCCACCAAGTTAGCAGAATCACACATCTGCCCAGTTTTGCAGGTTCACCATGGAGTTAGTCCCCAAGGCTCCCTATTGCAATCTACCGCGTAGAAATCCTGAAAAATAAAACATCTGCAAGGAGTCTTCTCCGACCATTCATGCAATGCAACATCACCGATCCAGACCAACTTGTCCGGGTAGGCTTCACACATCATGCCTATGTCTGTTTCTCGATTACGGACTCTACATGCAAAACAACGGGGACTATTCATGTCTACCCGAAGGAACACCTCACACTCACTGTAAACTCATGAAAGGGGGCTTCCTATGCAAAGAAAAGGAGGACTTCACATGTCCTCGGATGAGAATCGTTACCCTATCATTCCTCTTTGGCTCCATAAAGATCTATGTGAATGAAAAGCACAGCAATGTCCTCGCCTCCATAGATCCGAACTCGGTTGCGATTTGGGGCTCCGAAGCTCCACCGGTGATCGGATATTCCTTCCTTCTTCTTCCTTACTCTCCCCTCTCTCTAGAACTTTAGAAAGAGAATAACCCAAAGAGAATGAGGGTTTATAACCCTATTCCTGGGTATAACGCAGCAAGAATATCCCTGAACCGTTGGATCCCAAAATAAGGAAACGGACGGCCACGATTCGCACTTAAAATCAGCTTCCTGGGCCGAACACGACTTGTGACTCGCCTGTGTCCAAGGTCGTGTGCCCCATTCGCCGCCGAAACCGTCGCGTCATGAAAAGTATACGGGCTCTCGACACGCCCGTGTTAGGATCGACACACCAGTGTCATCCAGTACACGCCTGTGTAGCTGGGCGTGTTCCTCCATCGACACAGGACCAACACCAACCCGAGAAGAACAAGGGTATTCGACACGCCCGTGTCAAATTTGGCACGCCCGTGTCAGGTTGAACACGCCTGTGCTCCAGGCCGTGTTTCACCCCCGACACAACTCAACCAATTACCCGAGTAGGACACCGCCTGGGACACGCCTGTGTCGTAGGCCGTGTTCGCTGTTCGACGATCGTCGACTGAAAATTCGTCGACCACATGGCCATCGTCGTACCCGAGTATGACACGGCCCTGGGACCCGCCCGTGTCCCAGGCCATGTGACCTCTACTGAATCCCAAACTTGGCTCAAAACGCCACCTGTCGCTCTTTTGAGTTTCAGGGCGTTACAAGGTATATAAATGAGTGTAGTATTAGGATAACCACACTTAAGAAATGAACCAGGCTCTGCTGAACCGGGTTTTCAAAATGAAGAGTGGATTTCTCGAGTGGAAGAAAATTACTCGAGTAGAAGAAATATCACTCGGGAATAGGTAGCAGACTACTCAAGAACAGGCAAAGGCTTCTCGAGAAGAAGGGATGCAGTACTCGAGTACTGAAGAAGGGTTACTCGAGTACAGAAGAGGACTTCTCGGGAACTAGAACGAATTACTCGAGAACAATAAAGTCCTTCTCGAGAACTACATGGACTTCTCGAGAGCTAAGAAGGTAGTTTTAGAGAACAAGTACAGGCTTCTCAAGAACAGAAGGTAGTTCTCGAGAACAAGGTAGACAGTTCTTAAGAACAAGTAGCCAGTTCTCGAGAACAAGAAGCCAGTTCTCGAGATCAAGAAGTTCATTCCGAGAACAACGAGGCAGATCACAAGAACCAGGTAGCACCTCTTGAGTACAAAAAGGTAGTTCTCGAGAACAAGAAGGCTTTCTCGAGAACAAGGCTGCAAATTCCCAAGAACAGAGCACATCTCGAGAACAACTAGGCAGAACTCGAGAACAGAATCAACTTCTCGAATACAAGCAGGAAGGGCAAAAACCGCTCGACGATTGTCGAGCTTCGATCGAAGTTTGTCGAACACACAGGAAAAACCCCGTTCGATAAATTTTGTTCGAAATTCATCGAACTCAAAGCCCGATCGTCGAACTCAATTCGAAAATCATGGAACGCAAAGGAACAAGTAGTCCGTTCGACGAACTGCGCACGGAATTCATCAAACTCAGAACCTAGAACTGCTCGACACTCATCGAGCTCCGCTCGACGCTCCTCGAGCTCTGCTATATAGCACCCAGATATCGCGTGAAACAATGAGTTCGATGAAAACCCACCCATTTAGGAGGGCTTCCCGAGAGTAAAAACAAGCTTAAGGCTTTGACATAATAATTATCATAATCAAATAATTGAACAAGGAAATATGGGTTCAAAACAGAGGCCCAAATGCGCGTTGAATTAAACGAATTCAACAACGATGACAACCCGAGAATCCGACGTACCATTCTTGAGACACAACATCAAATGCTCTCAAAAGCGAAAAACAATCACTACAAGGGTCCAAACACGTGCCGAGACTCCAAAATTCTCGGAACACAACAAAACTGGACAAGCCCAAGGCCTCAAAACCACATCCTTAATATCAAGGAAGACATTCCAACACATCGGAATCCCAAAATCAAGATAAACAAGCTCAACGGACGCAAAAATGCAGAAACAGTGTAGCGTCGTCAACAAAACGAAAAAGGGTAACGCCCTGACGTCAAAATTATGACGTCGATAAACCAAATAATGACATCAGAAAATCGGGGGCATTACAGTCACACCTCCTAAAAAGAAGTTTTGTCTCGAAACTTAACACAACCTTAAAACGAAACCCAAAACTAAACACAATTATTACCAACAACCTGAAGACATACATGAACTAAGGGAAGAGAAGTGGATGAGATTCTCTCATCGCCGATTCCAATTCCCACGTCGCACTCTCGATGTCTTGATTTCGCCAGAGAACTTTAACCATGGGGATGGTCTTTCTCCGCAACACTCGATCTTGAGAATCCAAGATGCGAACAGGTTCTTCCGCGTACGTAACGTTGGGCTAAATCCGGGGCACCGAGTCAAGGACGTGACGATCACTACGGATACTCTTCCGCAACTGGCTCAAATGGAATACATCATAGACACCAGGGAAGGTTGCAAGCAACTCCAGCCTATAAGCTGATACTCCGATGCGCTCAAGAATCTGAAAAGGTCCCACATATCGGGGGTCTAACTTGTGATTCCTTCCAAACCTTTTAACACCTGACATCGGAGAAACTTTCAGAAACACCATGTCCCCAACAGCGAACTCCAGATCAACCCTTCGTTGATTAGCATATTTCTCATATCGCTCTCGTGCCACGCGGACCTTTTCTCCAATATGAGTCATGACACAATTCATCTCTTCAACAGCTTCCGGAACTAGAAACGGTCTCTCACCAACCTCAGCCCAAAACAAAGGAGTCCTGCAATGCCTCCCATATAATTCCTCAAGTGGGGCCATCTGCAGAATCTCTTAGTAACTATTATTGTATGCAAACTCCATGAGTCTGATATGTTCATCCCAAGCACCACCGTGATCCAAAATATAACACATGATCATGTCTTCTATGATCTGATTAACTCTTTCTGTCTGACCTTTAGTTTGTGGATGATAGGCGGTGGGGTACTTTATATCGGTATCCAACCCCTCCTGTAAACACTTCCAAAAACAAGACGTAAATCTAGATTCTCGATCTGATACGATACTGACTGGAACTCCATGCAATCTGATAACCTCATCAAGGTACAATTCAGCTATCTTCTTCATAGAATATCCAATCTTAAAAGGTACAAAGTGAGCACTTTTAGTCAATCTATCAACTATCACCCACACAGAGTCATGCCCACGGGGAGATCTCGGTAAGCCAGGGATGAAATCCATCGAAATACTCTCCAACTTCCGACTTGGAATATCAAGCGGTGTCAATTTACCTACAGGCCTCCTATGGTCAGCCTTAACACGCTGACATGTATAACATTCCGCCACAAACTTTGCTATATCATTCTTCATCCCCGACCACCAAACAATCTGCTTTAGATCTTTATACATTTTAGTGGAACCAGGATGGTAGGCAACACTGGAACCATGAGCTTTAGTACAAATTTTAGCCCGAATATCACCAAAAGTGGCAATGCAAAATCTACCCCGACACTTTAAGGTGTCCAACTCATCCAAAGAGAAATCAGGTAGCTCTCCCTTCTCAGTTCTATTCCGGAGATGCAATAAATTCGGATCATCAATCTGGTGTACTCTAGTAAGGGAAATCCAAGAGGGCTCTTCGGCTTTAAAACTAGCAGGCAAAACACTACTCCCAACTTCAATGTCCATCAACAAGAATTTTTCCACCAAGGACTGTACAGACAAATTAAAAATTTTGGCGGTCTTTCTACTCAAAGCATCGGCTACTACGTTAGCCTTTCCTGGATGATAAAGGATTTCCACATCATAATCAGCCACATATTCTAACCATCGACACTGGCACAGATTTAATTCCTTCTGAGTGAAGACATACTTCAAACTCTTATGGTCTGTATAGATCTTTCACAGCATGACATACAATAAATGACTCCAAAGCTTCAATGCATTAATTACTGCAGCAAACTCCAAATCATGCGTAGGATAGTTTCTTTCATGAATCTTCAATTGTCTTGCTCCATACTCGATCACCGTTCCATCTTGCATCAAAACACAGCCAATTCCAATATGTGAGGCATCCACATACACAGTGTACTCGACCCCTTTGGTAGGTAAGGCTAACACTCAAGCATTACACAAACTCTTCTTCAACTCTTGAAAAGATTCTTCACACCTATCACTCCAAATGAATGCGGTATTATTCTGGGTAAGTCTAGTTAAAGGAGCGGACAACACTGAAATCCCTTCCACAAATCTTCTATAATAGCCAGCCAGGCCTAAGAAGCTCCTAATCTTCTTAGGTGTAGAAGGTCTCTCCCATTCCATCACAGCAGAAATATTGGTCGGGTCTACGGAAATACTGTCCTTACTTACAACATGCCCCAGAAATGACACCTGAGATAGACATAACTCACACTTGCTCAGCTTCTCATAAAGCTTATGCTCCCTCAGGATCGACAAAATTAATCACAAATGTTGAGTATCCTCCTCAATACTGTGGGAATACACAAGGACGTCATCTATGAACAAGATCACGAAACGATCCAAGAAATCCTTCAAAACGCTATTCATTAAATCCATGAATACAGAGGGTGCATTAGTCAAACCGAAGGATATCACCAAAAACTCAAAATGTCCATGCCGCAATCGGAAAGCGGTCCGTGGAATATCCGTCTCACGAATTCTCAACTGGTGATAGCCTGAATGAAGATCAATCTTTGAAAATACAGAGCTACCACGCAATTGATCAAACAGATCATCAATTCTCGGCAAGGGATGTCTATTCTTAACGGTAACCTTATTTAATTCTCTGTAATCGATGAAAAGCCTCATCGATCCATCCTTCTTCTTTACAAATAATACAGGAGAACCCCACAAAGAAGAACTTGGTCTAATAAATCCATACCGCAACAATTCATCAAGCTGAGTACGCAACTCATCCAACTCATGCGGAGTCATGCGGTACGGTGCTTTGGCAATAGGATGAGTACCTGGCTCGAGATCTAACACAAACTCTATCTCCCTCACCGGAGGGAGCCCTGGAAGACAATCAGGAAAAACATCTGGAAACTCTCGCACCACCGAGACTTCCTCAAGACGTGGTGTAACAAAAGCAATTTCCAAAGCAGAAATAGAAACCAAAAATGCCTCACAACCATACTCGATAGCACGACAAGCACGTACCGCAGAAATGATTGGAGAAACCATGTCCTGAAAACCATAGACACTCATAGGTTGGCCATTGTCCATCCTGAAATCCAGTCGCTTTGCCTTGCACTGGATGACCACATCATACTTGGATAACCAATCCATGCCCAAAATCACATCAAAGTCCGCCAGATCCAACACCATCAGATCTGCAAAGGCTAGGAAATCGCCTAGATAAATAAGTCATCTCATGTAAGACCCCCCCCCCCTTTTCTCTTTTTCAACACCGGGGTCTTATGCCCAGAACCGCCGTTTTGCGGTGACTCCTTCACGCCCTGAAGGGTCATCACCATAAAGCGCCGATTCTGCCGGCCAATTCGATCACAGAAAAGCAGCAAAACAAAGTAAACGCAAACTAGCAGTCCATAGAAAATCACATATCATATAGATAATCTCCACGAAGGGAGTGTCCACAGAATAATATATTGGTGTACTAAAATACGGGCTTATGCCCGGTACATCATGTCCTCACTATAAATCACTCATGCGGAAGCAAAAACAGAACATCTACTCAAGGTCGAGACTCACGGTCGTGGCTGTATGAACTCAGGAGCAAGACTGCCCCATCTCCAAGCACACCGTTCTCTGGGGCTGCTCCTCCATGTTAGGCTCCACGATCCCCTAAATGATGCGGTTCGAAAACCGTTAGTCTAAAAGACTAAGCCCTATCATCCCCCGCCCCTTTACCCATGGCTCCTAGGCACCGAGCGGAGAGGAAGAAAGGGGAGGACTTGAAGGTGGAGAATAATCAAAAATAGATGGCAGCGGACCTATACTAGCAATTCTATAATAGATATTGACAATAAGATGAAGTATAAAAAGTAACCTTCACTTATGTGAGAACACATAAGCCAAGGGGTCTTCTGCAAGGTTACCATCATATAAAAAGTTTCATTCCAATTTATATGTTGGAGTGTCGGTTATCAAACAACAGTAAATATATATCAAAATTGACCTTAAATTATAAACTTGCCCACACAAGCTTATAGACCAAGGGGTCGTTTTTCAGGTCCTAAGGTATAAGCGTCCCATTCCACTTATACTTTAGGTGTCAGGGGTTTAAAAGAATCGATTATGCTATGACATGCAAGTGGGTATGATGGAACATGCAAGTGCAACACACACACCCGACTTTGTGCACACAGACCTTTAGTTCCCCCTTTCTGGAGCCGTAACCTCCCACGATACCTCTGTAGTGGCAGACGGAAGCAGTGGGTTGGGCCTCGCCCACCTCTAAACCAGTAAAGCACTACCGGTCAGACCTATAATACGCCTCAATGCTTGGTGCACGAAGCGGACTCCTGCGTACTCTTGCCGGCTGGCACACCGGACTTCTGTTGGCAAAGTGCTAACCATACTTGCCGAGTCAGCGTATTGGCGTCGGTGCATCAACCCTCCAATATCGAAGACCCACCACCTTAATTTTCTTTCCTTTCATGCACATGCAAATTTATCGTATTCAAAACCGAGTCGAAGCTCCCCGGACCAAAATGTGTGTCCCAAACAATCGAGCCGAAGCTCCCCAGACCAAAACGTCTGTCTCTTAACTATCCAAGTCGAAGCTGCCAACTATCTTCATGTGATATCTGTGTTTCGTGAAATGTGCAACCCTATTTACTAAGTTACTCTTTTCAGCTTGTTAATACAGTTTTCGTTAACCCAGGACTGCCCCCGGTATTCCCTGCTAAGGGCTCTCAAGGGGTACTAGGAACTATGTTGGGATTATGCCCAGTGTTCCCTTTCGCAAGGTACTTAATTTTATTATTGGTTGATTCTGTTACCCATTACCTTCTCGTATTACAATAGGCTAATCCTAGGTGATTTGACTCTACCTCACCTCGGGGAAGACGATCTTTCGTCGAAGCCGCGCTCCTCTAAACTCTAGCCAAACCAATTTCTCACCACTCTTCCTATCTTTCTATGGTGAACTCATCCACATCTATCCAAAATGACTAACTCCTACACCATGTCTCATCGTATCTTATTGCAATTTACACATCTTGTCAAATGCAGACCATCATAAGCTATATGTTGGGCCGAACATGAGATAATCCAAATAATCATCCAAATGGCCTACCTTATTTACTGGAGACTTATAATGACACAAATAGACTAAATCCAGGAAATTATAATTTTCCTAATTTATCTGGTATTTAATTAATTTTCTTAAAGCTTCCAAAGGCTACCAGTTTGAACATGAACTACCCTAAGTACTCATGCAAGATGCCTAACAAAATAATGATAAATATTAGGTTATCTCAGTATGGTAAATCCAAAGTGTCACAATTTTGCTATCATCAAAAGGGCACTAAAACTATTTTAGCAATATTTACCATCTTCCGTTGTTTATGAATCAAGTACAGAAAATATCCATCCAGAAATTATAAATTAATTATACTATGTAGATACAACCTTAAAAGTAGCATTGGCCAAGTTTCCTAATTTTTGAGCAAGTATTATTCTCTGAATAAATTAATTATCAAAAATCTTCATATTATGGACTTGTAAAAGAAGTACTATAAACAATCATCTAAAAATTATGAATAAATTCCTACAAGCCTATTTTCGCCTGAGATAATCAGTACCTAAGTCGCATGAGTTTTCAACAGTTATATCATCTATAAATAATTTTATACCACCAAAGCCCCTTTTTGAAACTAGTGAAGGAAGTACTAAATATAATCAATTGAAAATTATAACAAAATTCAAGGACATTCACTTAGACCTAGATTATCTTCTGACCAAGTTTCATCAGTTGCAAATGAACAGAATAATCAAATTAATTAAAACACAATTTTGGGCCTTTTGATAGTTAACAAATAAAGTACCAGAGATATAATCCATAAAATTCTAATAAAATTACTAGGGGATCTAGATGGTCTAAAAATTAATCTACCCAAGTTTCACAACCTTTAGATAAGGTTTTGTGGCTGAAGTTACAAATTGTGCTTCTACCCTAAAACTAGGGTTAGAGTTTTGAGGTGTCTACCTTCCTCCAAGTCCTATAAGATTCCTTCCACAGAACATAGGTTACACTACCTTCAATTCTACTGAGTTTTCAAGGTCATACAAGGGCATTAGTCCCCATGTCCTTCACAACCCCCAAAAGTCCTTCCTTAGGGTTTGAGGTTGAACCCTAGGGTAAATCAACCCTAAATCACCACAATTTCCTTAAGAGGGTGACATTGGTCATATTAAGTTAGTGTCCAAAACCTCAGCCTCTGTTGAGGGGTGGTGGCCACCCTAAACCCATGGTGCACTTTTAATCAAAAACACCTCCTTAAGGCCAAACTAGGGTTGGGTGATTCCGTAACCAAAACCCATCAAAATGAGTTGAAATTTTGTACAGAGCTAGGTATTGATGCTAGGGACCACTCACCAAAAGTGGGAGGGTTTGGAGGTCATTAGACAACTTAATTAAAATACCCTAGCATTATTAAATAAAAGTAAAAAACTCTAGGCAACATTTCTCCAAAAAAATCACAATTTTGGGCAGACCCTAGGTATGGTTAAGACTGATCCCCTGTCCAAATTTCAGCCCATTTGGACAAGGGATGAAGGGTGGGCATCCATTTGAATCTCAGGACAGCCCTATGTATAGGTCCCGCCAAAATGGGCGCCATGGTCCAACCATAGGGCCAAATTGGTCCAAATCAATTTTGGATTAATCAGACCCATAGGGATACAACTTTCATATTGAAAGTTTTCCCACCAGGTGGCCCTAAGTATTTTTAAAATTTAAAACTAATAAATACAAAATCTGTGACATAAATCGAAATATCATAAATTAATATCCTATAGTTTAAATCAGATGAAGCACGAATCTTGGCGCAAATGGACGGAATCGCTTCATCTCCTTCCTTGAGCCGACGGCCAGGATTTGTTCTTCCTGGGCCAACTTCAAGCGGCTGCCGCCGGCCACCCAGCCCCTTCCCCGGCCGGCCACCGCCACCACCACCTCCGTTGAGGTGGTGGCTGTCGCCAGGCGGCGGCACAGCCGCCGGAGAGGCGGATTCCGACGGTTCTACCAAGAAATTCTCCGGCCGAAAACCATGGAATCCAGAATTTGGATCGGGCTCAATTGAGCCCGAACCTTGCACCTAATGAATTCTACGATCTACCCATGAGATAAGGAGAGGAGGAGGACCTTGCTGGTGGTCTGGAGTCGAGTTGATCTTTGGGTTGCCATGGTGGTGGTGCCGCCGGCCAGATTTCTGCAGTAGTCCAGTCAAGTGGCTCGAAATCTTCAAGTAAATGGTGGGAAGGGCTCCTCTCATGTCATTGATGGTGTTTAAAACACCAGTTGTGGAGGGGAGAGGCCAACCATCAATGGCCATTAATGGCCATTGAAATCTTGGCTCGGCCAAGGTGGTGGGGAGGTGAATCTGGCTTGCGGTGGCCAAGAAACTGCTGGAATCTCCTCCCCTTCTCCATGGGAGTTGAATTCAGCCATCAAGGAAGGCTCTTGGCCTCCCTAAGCCATGAATGGCTTCTTCCTCCCTCTTTCTCTCTCCTCCATTAAAGGGCAAATGGAGCTTTCTCTCTCCTAGTCCGCCATGTTGATTGGTCAACTCCATAGTATATGTGCAGCCCACTTAATCATAATAATTATGAAAAGTGAGGCTAACCTAAGGGGAAAATGGCTTGAGCTTGGGTTAGCCCATTTGGGCTAGGTTTGACTTGGCTTAGGCTAGGGTTAACTTGGGTCAATTTGATCATTTGGGTAGACCACAAGGGGTCCTTGGTGACCCTTGAGGTCTAGGAAGGGTTATGTAGGGTTACCTTGCACTTTAGAGGTCACCTACCCTTAGTAAGGGTACTTTGATCAAATGAGGGGCCTAAGTTGACTTGGGTCAACTTGGTCTCTAGGGATAAACCTAATGTGTCCTTGGTGACCCATTGACCTCACTTTAGGGTTAGGATGGCATGGGTGGGGTCCACTTGGCTAGGGGGAGGTCTATTAACCCTGAAAAGGCTAGTTTGACCCATTTAGGGTTAGGGTTAACTTGGGTCAACTGAGTCTCTTTGATTGACCCCAATGAGTGTCACAACCCGCATTTTATCTATGATTACATCGTATCAGAGCAAGAGAAAATACGTGTCGTGATGCCATGTCGTGCAGGGGATAACTGCACACGCTTAAGCAAAACTCCAGACTTTAGACTTAAGGAAAATCTTAGATTAATATGAAAGAAAACCAGTTGTGATTAATGGCCGTATCCCTCGGCACGGTGGATCAGCTAGTGCACAATTAAAAGTATATTTATACGCAGCAGAAAATACTTTTGGTGAAATTGAGTTGACACCCTAAATGAGCATAAGTGTCCCCGCGGGACGACTCATGGTATGCACGACTATAAGGTGAATATAGTATATATAAAAGATAGTCTTTTATGGTAAAGGAAAAAAATAGTGTCTTAATTTTATAAATATGACGTGCATGAGATACATATAGTAATGCTTTAGGGTTTAAAATAATTAATATGCAACCTAGCATAAAATCCTTCCCAGAAGACAAGTAAACATCCATAAAAAGGCAGAAATAGCAGTTTAAGTTCATACCCAGCATCGCAAGAAGCCACCAGTGGGCGTCAACAACCTGACACGAACCCACCGGTGAGTATGCATGTCTATAAAGAAAAGTAAAGAACTACCTCACAAAAATTGAGGATCAGCTATCTCAGCTACCCAAGAGGCCACAAGCAAGCCCCTCCAAAAGAACTAGCCGCTGAACTGGCTATAACCTGGACCTGAGGCATTCAAGAAAAGAACACCTCAGCAAGAAAATAATCAAAAAGGTAAATAGAGCATTAGATTTATGAGTAAATAAGAAGGGTTTACCAACCCGACAACAAACTTCCATAAGCAAAAGAAAGGGCATGACAGCAAGATAAGAGCACTATCTAAAGCACAGTAAAGCACACCATGTGCGAGCAATAAAAGAAATATGCCCTACAAAAGAGTCTGCTACAGCAACAAGACATATACACATATACTAAAAGAAATAGCCATAAATAGGGAAGGAACTAACAGTCCTAACACGTGGGTTAATGGCAGTGGTCAAAATATAGATCTGAATACATAACCAAAACCAGATCCAAAAAGGGCTAAGGGGTCAAACAGTGACAGCTTTAGGGTCCCACACACGCCAACCCAAACCGGGGCAAAAGGCGGTGGCCACAGCTCTCCACACAAAACCACCCCTCCAGAGGCACCAAAACTCCACCACCTACCACAACCCAAGAGTAGGCATGCAAAAACTAGCCGAACACCCAATACCCCCCCTAGGGAATAGGGAAAAGTAACAGTAACAATCCTAAGGAAACACATGAACCCAAGGCAGAAACGTCGAGCCCACTCGACGTGGCATTGAGTAAGCTCCACTCACTTGACGCCAAAATACTTAGCCGCAAAACCTACACTGGATGACGGCGTTGAGTGAACTCGGCTCACTCAACGCTGTCAGCGCTTTCTACTTAGGGTAAACGTAAATTTTTGTTAAAACCGCAGCCTAAACTCTCTCAACGCGCGAAAACAGAGAGTTTGAAATTCAATTCCAACCCTCCCTTCCATCCTATCTACTCGGGGCTACCGCAACTAAAGTTAAACTACAACTACACGCAGCCTTACCCTAACTCTAGCTACCCATTGGACACCAAACCGAGACAAAAAGAGAGAAAGCTTGATTTAAATATAGAAAGTAAAGAAACATCCACTTAATTTAAAGCTTGATTTAACAACTCAACCTGCTGCTCTAGGGAGGAAAACAAAGAGAACAGAGCTATTGCACAGGAAATGAAAACAGAGTATGGGTTAGAAATAATTTGGCAAGGGCAAGGGAGCCACTTGCCTCTACCTCCAGGAAAAACATCACCTATCTCCAAAGCTTGGCACCGGCGGCAAGATCGACCACCTAAAAGACCAAAACTGAAGCTTTGAGGAAGAAGAAAAGAAATCAGAAATTCTTAACTCCTAGAATCAACCCTAAATCAAGAAACACTTACATGGAAGGAAGGATCTAGACGAGAGCAAGCCAAATCCGCTAACGCATGAGAAAAATCGAGCTTTAACCCTCCCGAAATCGCCGGCCAAAACCCAACACCATCTCCTCCCAAAACCCTCCGCTGGAAGCTTTTCCAAAATCGGGAACGAAGAAATGAGGAGGAAAAATGAATCACGGAATAAAAAGAAGCACTCAGTAAAAAAAGTACGGGACACGCCCCAGACACGCCCGTGACACGGTCCGACACGCCTGTGTCACGGGGCGTATACTCACACATCTACCCACCTACCCACTCGACGATCGTCGATCTCTGCTCGACGGCACGGGGGCACGCCCTGTGACACGCCCGTGTCACAGGCCATGTACCAACTCGAACACCGCTTGACGATCGTGGAGCGCCGATCGTCGAACAGAGACACACGCCCCGTGTCACGGCCGTGTCCGATACGACACGACCATCGAGCGCAGCTCGACGAACTGAAGGGGGACACGCTCTATGACACGCCCGTGTCACAGGTCGTGTTCCTACCAAAAACACTCGTCGACCGAAATTTCGTCGAACACACAGCCGAGAGCTCTACCCGAGCACGACACGCCCTGGGTCACGCCCGTGACCCAGGCCGTGTCACCCAAACATACACAAAAAAACAGCTAACTCTTAGCTAAAAAGAAAACAAGGCACCAGCCTAACAAGCTCGGCCAAACCAGGCCATGCACAGCACAACAACCACTATAGCTAACAAAATAAACGTCGAAACGATGCGAAATCTAACGATCCTGGACTTCGACCAAAACTCGCACCGTAGCTAAACACCCAAGCTACGAAAACAACGGTGAGGTCGAAAACAACATCCGACGATCGCACACTCGGGCTAACACCTCCCGAAGCCAAAACACAAGCATTCCCTAAGAGGCCCAACCGAGTCACCAAAACAGACTCCGGCTAGCTGGGGAATCTTGCTAACAGGCTACAACCAGGCTACACAAGGAACCTAAAGAGCTAAGACCACGCTCTACAACGGCAAAAGGCCGGAAATGCATCATAGTAACTCCAGTCAAAGGTCAAACAAAACACAGAAAAACCCGGGGCGTTACAACCACTCCCCCTAAAAGAAAGTTTCGCCTCGAAACTTTACTCACAACACCCCTATCAAGGCGAGAGAAATAGCCAAGAAGGGGCTATATATATAAAAAAACACAAAACATACCAGGCACAAGATCAGGGAAAAAGATGAGGGTGAGCCTCCCTCATAGCCGACTCCAATTCCCAAGTCGCGCTTTCCACATCCTGATTTCTCCACAAAACTTTAACCATAGGTATAGTCTTCTTCCGCAACGCACGAACCTGAGAATCCAAAATGCGGACAGGCACCTCCACATAAGAAAGATTCGGCTCCAACTGAGGCACAGAATCCAAAACCTGCCTGCCATTCAGCACACATTTCCGCAGCTGACTGACGTGGAAGACATCATGCACGCCAGGAAAATTTGCGGGAAAAGCCAACCTATAAGCTGGAAACCCAATCCGCTCAACAATCAGAAATGGCCCCACGTACCTCGGGTCCAACTTCCTGTTCTTGCCAAACTGCTTGACTTCGATCAACGGGGAGACCTTTAAGAACACCGAGTCCCCCACAACAAATTCCAAGTCCGATCTACGCCGGTTGGCGTTCTTCTCATATCTCTCCTGGGCTATCCGAAGCTTTTCCCGAATAAGCTTCACAGCAGTTTCCATCTCCTCGAGTGCTTTGAGACCCAACAAAGGTCTCTCGCCAACCTCAGCCCAAAACAAGGGAGTCCAGCAGCGCCTCCCATACAAATCTTCAAAAGGAGTCATTTGCAAGCTTTCTTGATAACTGTTGTTATACGCAAATTCCATAAGCCGCAAGCGCTCATCCCATGCTCCTCCGTGGTCCAGAATATAGCATCGGATCATATCTTCCACAATCTGATTTACTCGCTCCGTCTGACCATTAGTCTGCGGATGATAAGCTGTGGAATACCTCAAATCTGTACCCAACCCCTCTTGAAGGCTCTTCCAAAAATGAGACGTGAACCTGGAGTCTCGATCCAATATGATACTTACAGGTACACCATGCAATCTGATAACCTCATCCAAATACAGATCGGCTATCTTCCTCATCGGATAATTGATCTTAAATGGTACGAAGTTAGCACTCTTCGTCAATCTGTCTACGATCACCCAAACTGAATCATGCCCCTTAGGAGATCTCGGTAAGCCTGTAATGAAATCCATCGAGATACTCTCCCACTTCCACGTCGGAATATCCAAGGGAGTCAGCTTGCCACCAGGACTCCCATGGTCGGCTTTCACACGCCTGCAAGTGTAACACTCAGAAACAAATCTGGCTATGTCCCTCTTCATCCCATACCACCAGGCAATCTGCTTTAAATCATGATACATCTTGGTAGACCCTGGATGGTAGGAAACACTAGATCCGTGGGATTCTCTGCGCACCATGTCCCGGATAACTCCAACTGCGGGGATGCAAAACATGCCACGATACTTCAAGGTACCCGCATCATCTATAGAAAAATCTGGCAATTCACCTTTTTCAGCTCGAAGATACAAATACAGAAGATCGGGATCTTCCTTCTGATGCAGTCTCGTAAGAACAATCCACGAAGGTTCTACCACTACCAAGCTACTCTGCGAATCGCAGCTTCCCACAGATATGTCCATCAAAAGGAACTCCTCCACTAGACGCTCGGCGAAGAGATTGAAAATCTGCCCTGACTTCCGACTCAGGGCGTCGGCCACCACATTAACCTTACCCGGATGGTACTGTATTTCAACATCATAGTCGGCCACAAACTCCAACCATCGCCGCTGGCGCAGATTCAATTCTTTCTTGGTGAAGACATACTTTAAACTCTTGTGATCAGTAAAAATCTTGCACTGTGCGCCATACAGCAAATGCCTCCACAATTTCAGCGCATAGATCACAGCTGCAAACTCCAGGTCGTGCGTTGGGTAATTCCTCTCGTGAGTCTTTAGCTTCCTCGACCCATACACAATCACCTTTCCACCCTGCATCAGTACGCAACCCAGTCCGACATGCGACACATCCACATAGATATCATACCCACAGCCTTCCATAGGCAAAGACAAAATTGGAGCTGAACATAACCTTCTTTTTAGTTCCTCAAAAGCCTCCTCACACTTGTCATCCCATATGAAGGTTACATTCTTCTGCGTCAACTTGGTCAACGGCGCAGACAAGGTAGAGAATCCCTCTACAAATCTTCTATAATATCCAGCCAAACCCAAGAAGCTTCTGATCTCTCTGGGAGTAACATGTCTTGCCCATTCCATAACAACAACAATCTTTTCTGGGTCCACTGATATCCCCTCCTTAATAACCACGTGGCCGAGAAAAGAAACTTGAGGTAACCAAAATTCGCATTTGCTCAGCTTGGCGTATAGCTTATGGTCTCTTAGAGTCGCCAAGACCAGACGCAAATGTCGATCATGCTCCTCTGCATATTTAGAGTACACCAAAACATCGTCTATAAAGACAATCACAAACCTATCTAGAAAGTCTTTGAAAACTCTGTTCATCAAATCCATAAAAGCTGAGGGCGTATTAGTCAAACTAAATAACATAACCAAAAACTCAAAATGCCCATGACGAGAGCGGAACGCCGTCCGCGGAACATTTGATTCCCGAATCCTCAATTGGTGGTAGCCTGAACGAAGATCAATCTTGAAAAACACGGCAATACCACGCAGTTGGTCAAATAAATCGTCAATCTGAGGCAGAGGTTACCTGTTCTTAAAAGTAACCTTGTTCAGCTCTCTATAGTCGATGCATAGCCTCATTGACTCATCTTTATTTTTAACGAACAGCACTGGTGCACCCCTGTAACGCCCCCACCTGTCACATGACATATAACGGTGGGTCCGGCCTGGGCCCCACGCCATATAGCACAGACAAGCGAAGGAATCACGTGTGGAAATCAAATCTATGCGTGTCCTTAACTCATTCCATTCTAACGCAGCATTTTTTCTTGTTAACATGAACTCAAACCAGAATGTCCACCCATATATAAATACCACATTTATATAAAAAAACACCAGAAATGTATACAACTCACACACCCTGGCCTTATGGCCTTACAAGTTCCTCTTTCACATCAATGGTTTCGTACATCGGCACGCAGGCCGGCCACACATGAAATCCAACCACAGCTCTACACATGGCCTTCACGGACTAAGAACACCAGGCTCGCCAATCCACTTCTTCTTTCCAAACCGCAGCACCTGCAATTCATCATCCAAACCAACACAGAAAACAAAGTAACGGTCAGCATTGCTGACCCATTATAACGACCCTACCCCCTACCCGGGGTAGTGGTTCCTTCCCTGTATACAGTGCTTCCTTTCTCATCAAGCATCAACAAACATCACCAAATCACATCATAGTTAGATCATTCTCTTTATTCCACTATCTAACAAACACATCACATCACAAACGCTGGAGTCCACCAACGCTCCATGCACTCAGGGCACCTTCTTGGCGTACCGGAATCCACCGTCGTACACCGCTGTCTCTCGAGGTTTTAACTTGTTGGTTGACCGGCCCTAGTCCACCAGCTCGCAGGCTGGCGACATCCCGCCCAAGCCACTCAGAGGTCCATCCTCACAGCATCACAAACAGAGCAGATCGACCCACACTCCGTGGTGTAGCAAGCCGGGTTTATCTAAGCTCCCCAGGCATACCCATCGATCCCCCTCCTAATTCGATCGACCCACACCATGTGGTGCAACAACCCGGGTTTAACTCGGCTCCCCTAGCATTGCCGCCCATCGATCCCTTTCTTAACTAGATCAACCCACCCTAGTGGTGTAACAGGCCGGGTTTATCATGAGCTCCCCAGGCGTGCTACCAATTGATCATCTCATATCCAGGAGCTTCACCAAAGCCTCCTCACAATCACATCCATACATTCATCACAACAGAAATCCGTTTTACACAGCATCAAAGCCACGGAGTCTTCTCCGGTTTACCCATGAACATCACCAATCCAGACTACCAGTCCAGATGGGCTTCACACAGCATGCCTACACCGTACTTCATATTTCCGGCTCTAAATGCAGACACAACAAAGGAATCACTTCCGCGATCCACCTCTTGGTGGAGGATTCCAAGCACATGTATAGAGAAAGGACTTCGATGTCCAAGAAGGAGATCATTACCCTTGAAGATCGCTTCGGCGCCATGAAGTAGCCGGATGGAAATCACCGCCTCGGCTCTGCCTTCACGAATCCGCTCTCGGATCTTCGCTCCGCACTCCGCAGCTCCTACAACAGCTGGAAGACTCCTCCCTTCTCTCTCCCTTAGGCCTCTCTTCTTTTTCTCTCTTGGAATGAAAGTGAAGAAGAAGGAGAAGAAGATAAGAGGATTTATCTTCTAATTCTCGGCCTCCTAGACACCTGGACAAAGCCCAGCCCTTGGATCCAGGAAGAGGGAAACAAACGGCTCAGATCTGGCCAGAAAACCCTGAACATGGCCTGACACGCCCTGTGACACGCCCGTGTCACAGGCCGTGTCCCTCTAAGCGGCAGACAACCGACTCAATCCAACCAGTACACGCCCGTGTGACACGCCCGTGTCACGGCCGTGTACCCGACACGCCCTCAGACATGCCCGTGTCTGAGGCCGTGTACCTCAACAGAAATAATCCCAAATCAACCCGAGACTTCACACGGCCTGGCACACGGCTTGGCACACGCCCGTGTTCATGGCCGTGTGCACTAGGACACACCCGTGTCCCGCAAACACGCCCTAACCCGAGACGTCGAGCTGAACTTGACGCCCACTGACACGCCCTGTGACACGCCCGTGTCACAGGCCGTGTCCTCACTAGAACTCGATACTCGATGATCGTCGCGTAACACTCGTCGAGCATGTCGACACGTCATCCGACACGGCCGTGTCCTGGGACGTGTGCCCCTCTCGACGATGTCGAGCGAAAATCGTCGACACCAAGCCCGATCGTCGACACAACCTCGACACGCCCTGCGACACGCCCGTGTCGCAGGCCGTGTCAACTGACACGCCCTGGGACACGCCCGTGTCCCAGGCCGTGTCACCCATGCCTGAACCCGATTTTGCTCAAAATGATCCTCTTGACTTCGGGGTGTTACAACCCCAAGGCAAAGAACTTGGCAAAGAAACGTTTTACATCATTTTATAATTTTTAATTATGAGTGGTGTATATCATTGACTAAGGGTTATGACTTCTCCAAATAGGGGGAGATTGTTGGGTACATTGGTCAAATGTACCTGATTTGAAGAAGCCTCACCTAACTCAATGATATACATCATAATGTATTTGATGTTTGTTTGAGTTACTTGTGCAGGTTAGGAATACACTGGACTGAAGCTAAAAATTCCTAAGTCCATGTGTCGACACCCAGAGGGAAAGTGTCGACACTTGAGAAGACTTGTGTCGACACCCAGACAAGCAGTGTCGACACTTGGAGTCATTGTGTCGACACCTGGGAAGAAGAGTCGACACCAGTCAGAAAGTGTCGACACTTGGAGCTGTGTCGACACTCAGTGTAGAAGAATGCAGAAAAGCTGTGTCGACACTTAGCAGAAGTGTCGACACCTAGAAGAGCTGAGTCAACACCAGAAAGTGTCGACACTTGAAGTAAGTGTCGACACTCAGCAAAAGTCTGCAGAATCTAAGTACAAGTGTCGACACTCAACACAATGTGTCGACACTATGCAGAAGAGTCAGCACTTGAAGTAAGTGTCGACACCCAGCACAATGTGTCGACACTTAGCTAAAGACTCAGTATTTGAAGAAAGTGTCGACACTCAACACAATGTGTCGACACTATGCTGAAGAGTCAGTAGTTGAAGAAAGTGTCGACACTCAGCACAATGTGTCGACACTTAGTTGAAGACTCTACACTTGAAGGAAGTATCGACACAAGGAGCTGTGTCGACACTTAGCAAAGAACAGAAAAGTTACAAAATATTCTAAGTACAAGTGTCGACACTAAAAGAATGTGTCGACACTCAGCTAAAGAAATAAAAGTGAAGACTTGTGTCGACACCAAGAAGCAGTGTCGACACTTGACAGTTTCAACACATGAAGATGTGTCGACACAAAGAATATGTGTCGACACTTAGAAGAATACAGTTGAAGAATGAAGAACAAGTACTTGTGTCGACACTCAATTTCAGTGTCGACACATGCAGAAGAATCTGTGTCGAGACATACAAGGAATTGTGTCGACACCTTGTAGACTTGTGTCGACACTTACACAACATGTGTCGACACTTGGCCTATAAGTGTCGACACTTAAGAACAGAAAGTCTCGACACTATCTGACAGTTAGAGGAATTTCAAGAAGTGACTGGTTGACAAGACAGCTGCCGATCCAGCCGGTCTACATCAACTGTTAGTGATATCAGAAGTCTGTTATGAACCGGACCAGCCGGTTACCATGAAGGAAGCCTATAAATAGGCACCCATAGTTTACAGATAAAGATGGATTGTTGAGATAATATAGAAGTGGTTGAAAAAGTTTTTACAGAGAGAGTTCAGATCTTTGTAAAAGTGGTATATTGAGTATCAACACAAGAAGATCTTGCTGTGCATTGGCAGATCTAAGAAGTTGGAGAGAGAGAGCTCCAACCAAGTATTCAGTCTTTGGAACTAAGGCTGAGAAGAAGAATTCAGAGTCATCTGGATTTCAAGAAGCAGAGGTCAAGGAACAACTGCAGAAGATTCAGACTAATTCAGTTCTAATCAAGAAGCTTTGAAGGAAGCTAAGTCAGTTTGGATCTAACTGAGTTCTTCCAAGAACTCTTCAAGAATCTCTCAACTCCTCTCCTATTTTCTGAGTTGTAGAGTTAACTATTGTACTTTCTATTTTAACTTGTAGGATCCATTGGATCTGAGAGAATTGTAAGCCTATATTATAAAGGCTGAGGGTAGGGCTTGGTTGCCTGAGTGTAGGAGTTGAAGAACTCTGAGTGTAGGCCTTAATTGGCTGAGTGTAGGCCTGGGTGGCTGAGTGTAGGCCTTTTGGCTGAGTGTAAGGCTTTGGGCCTGAGGTAGGAACCTAGTTGGGTTCTGAGTTAGTGGAGAAGTTTGGCCGAATCTAGTACACTGCTAGATAGGCGAAGGGGGAAAGTGGATGTACCCAAAGATTGGGGAACCACTATAAATTAGTGTGTCTTCTGTGCTGTGCTGTGAATTGACTGTTTGAATTCTGTAATTGCTGTTAGTTGTAGTAATCTGTGTAATAACTGTTGTGCTGCCAAACAAAAGTTAAAAAGTTTTAGGTCACCTATTCACCCCCCCCCCCCCCCTCTAGGTGTTTAGGTACCATATCTTTCAAGTGGTATCAAAGCGAGGTTGCTCAAAAAGGACTAACTGTCTGAGGAGATCCAGTTTGGCAGATTCAGTATAAGTCAGGAAACAGTTTCAAGAAAATCAAGAAACATGGGTCTTCAGAGAATCACAAGGAATTGGGTTCAATGAAACTGCCCATTTGCAGAAAGGAGATTTTTGGAATCTGGAAAGAAAGGGTAAGGCTGTTCATGGAGGCCTCTGACCCTAGGATCTACATCACAGTCAAGGAAGGGCCTTATGTGCCCATGAAGATTTCAGTCTTGGATGCTACACAGAGAACTCCAAAGGATTTTTCTGAGATGACCAAGGATGAGATTGTCCTAGCTACAATGGACAAAAGGGCACAGAACATCATAGTTAGTGCAATTGATGATGCCACCTTCCAGAACCTTATTCACTGTAAAACAGCAAAAGAAATGTGGGATACCCTCATTGTCTACATGGAAGGTTCTGAAGAAGTAAGACAAGATAGGAAGTCCTTGCTTAATCAAGAATATGAGAGCTTTAGGCAAGGAAGAGGAGATAGCATCACTGAATGCTACAAGAAGTTTTACAGAATTGTTAATGAACTCATGTCCTATGGAAGAGAGTTCACAAACTATGAATTGAATGATAAGTTCTTGAGGTCCCTAACCAAAGATTGGGACACTAAGATCTGTGCCATCAGAGAAATGGCAAAGTTGGGAGAAATTCCTCCTCCCACACTGTTTGGCAAGTTGTTATCTTATGAGATGCAATTGTCAGTAAGAAAAGAGGAGGAAAAGTCAACAAGGACTGAACACAGGGAAAGGACTGTTGCCTTTAAGTCAGAAGTACCTAGAAAGAACAGGACTAAGTCATCAACTCCTCCTCCAGAGGTAGTTGAATCAGAATCTGATGAGTCTGTTAGCACTAAATCTACAAGCAGTGAAAGTGATGAAGATTTTGCTGCATTCACCAGACATTTTCAGAAATTCCTTAAGAAGAAACAGTGGAGGTCCAGACCTTCATATTCCAAAGGGAAAGAAGTCCAGTATCAGGAGAAGAAGCCTTCAAAGAAGGATAAGAAAAAGACAAAGACTAGTAAGGCAACTGGGTCTAAGATTGTGTGTTACTGCTGCAATAGACAGGGTCATGTTATTGCAGATTGTCCTGAAAGAAGGAAAGAATCCAGTGACAAAAAGAAGACTCACTTCAAAGGAAAGAAGGAGAAGTCCTTTGTTGCAAAGAATGAGAAGACTCTTTCAGACATTTCTTCTTCAGACACTGAGACAGATGCTGAAGCCTATATAGGGCTATTTGCTGAAGAAGAAGAAGAGTTTATGCAGATCATGGAATCAATCTATGAACAAGAAGAGGTTCAGTGCCAAGGACTAATGGCATTGACTGAAAGTACCAAAATCCTGGAGCAGCCAGGACCTAGTCAGGTACAAAGTCCAACTCCAAGTTCAGATTCCAGTTCTAGTTCAGAGTCAGAATCATCTTCATCAAGTGATGAAAGTGTTTCTGAATCTGAGGGAGATATTCATCAGCTCTTAGATGAATACCAAGTACTGTTGCAAGCCTATAAGAAAAGCAAGATCCTAGCCAAAAGTCAGGCAAAGGAGATTGCTGATCTCAAGGCAGCTGCAACAGATTTTGAGAAGCAGTATGATCAAAAACTGAATGAAGTAGCCAGGCTGAAACACATTACTGTGATTCAGATGGGTACTATTACATTTAAGAATGATCAAATTAAAAGACTGGAGACAAATCTCCAAAAGGAAAAAGAGCTAGCTGCTAGGTTTTCAAAACCTAAATCAGTGCTACCCTTGATTGATGAATTTGTTCATCATAAAGGAAAGGCTGGATTGGGTTTTATTAAACCAGCTAGGACTGTTCAGGATCAGTCCAAGTCCAAGGGCAAAGCCCCAACATTCAACAAGCCTGCTGTAGTCAAGACAGCAAAGGTTGTACCTAAGCAAAGGTACAACAAGTTTGAATGCTGGTGTTGTGGCAAGGTTGGCCACTTTGCCTTGGATTGTTGGCACAATGCCAGTGCCAAGTTGGTAGCAAGTTACCTGTTGGAAAGCCAGCAGGTAGCTATGTCAAATTGCAAACTAACAATCACCAAGGACCCAAGTTTACTTTGGGTTCTAAGGTTCATTAATTTGTTTTGCAGGTGAATCCAAGTGGCCATACCCCAACATGGTACTTGGATAGTGGATGTTCCAGACACATGACTGGAACTAGGGGACTACTGAAGGACTACATCCCAATCAAAAATGGTCCAAAGGTGACCTTTGGTGGTTCTGAAAAAGGAATCATCAAAGGGTTTGGTAACATTTCTTCTAACCTTGTTACCATTACTCAAGTGGCTTATGTTAAAGGTTTGAAACACAACCTCATTAGTATAAGTCAATTAAGTGATGTAGGGTATGACATCTCATTTGTTAAAAATGGTTGTCATATCAAGAGGTCAAGTGATCAAGAGATCATTTTGACAGGATATAGAAAGAGAAATGTCTATTGTTTAGACATTATGGTTGAGAACAATAGTTCTCCAGTTTGTCTTGTAGCTGATGAGACAGTCTCTCAATGTGTCAAATGGCACAAGAGGCTTGCTCATCTTAATTACAAGACTATTGGCAAACTCTTTAGTAAAGAGTTAGTGAGGAATGGTCCTCAAGTTAAGTGTGTCAAAGATGGCATTTGCTCAGCTTGTCAAAAGGGCAAGCAGACTAAATCCACCTTTAGAAGCTTAGACAACAAAGATGCTGTGAGGTGTTTATACCTCTTGCATATGGATCTATTTGGTCCAATGCCAGTTCACAGCTTAGGTAGGAAGGTCTACACCTTTGTAGTTGTTGATGACTACTCAAGGTTTTCCTGGGTGTTCTTCTTAAAGCAGAAATCTGAAACACCTAGTGTCTTCTATAGTTTTGTTAAGCAAATTCAGAATGAATTGAACTGTACAGTGGTCAAAATTAGAAGTGACCATGGTACAGAGTTTCAGTCTGAAAGCATGACAAAGCTGTGTGAAGACTATGGGATATTTCAAGAATTCTCTTCACCTAGAACACCTCAGCAAAATGGCATTGCTGAAAGGAAAAATAGGACCTTGATAGAGGCTGGTAGAACCCTATTAAGTGATTCATCACTGCCAGAATATTTCTGGGCTGAAGCAGTTAACACTGCATGCCATGTGATAAATAGGGCTACCATCACTAAAAGGTTAAACAAGACCCCCTATGAAGTAGTGAAAGGCAGGAAACCAAATCTGTCCTATTTTAGGATCTTTGGTTGTAAATGCTTCATACTTAACAATGGGAAGTCTTACTTAACTAAGTTTGCTGCCAAGTCCCAAGAGGGAGTGTTTGTTGGGTACAGCAATAATAGTAAGGCTTATAGAGTCTACAACTTGACTACACAAGTTGTAGAGGAGTCTGTGCATGTAGTTTTTGATGAGACACAACTAATTAACAATGAGTTGTCTAGTAGTGTGTGCAGCCCCACAGGTCTTACTAAGAAGATGGACAAGCTAACCATAGAAGATGTACCTGCTGCAAGACAGCAAGTAGAAGAAGATGGCTTATGTCCAGGGGGAGAACTACATGTACCAGGAGCTGAAGAAGTACAAGGAACTCAGCATGATGAAGATGATGAAGAAGTACAACCAGAAGTAAGGATGCCTCCAGCCAACAGGCATCTAAGAGATCATCCAGTAGAGCTGATCATTGGAGATCCAAGACAAGGTGTTCAGACAAGGAGCAGAAATCAGAATGCTGTAGTATATTCAAGTTTTCTGTCTCAAATAGAACCAAAGAAATTTGAAGAAGCTATACAAGATCCACAGTGGACTGAAGCAATGCAGGAGGAGCTTAATCAGTTCAAAAGGTGCAAGGTTTGGGATCTGGTTCCTAAGCCTAAAGATCACAATGTGATAGGAACAAAGTGGATCTACAGGAACAAGTTAGATGAACAAGGTGTCATCATTAAGAATAAGGCAAGACTGGTTGCAAAAGGATATAGGCAAGAAGAAGGTATTGATTTTGATCAAACCTTTGCTCCAGTAGCCAGACTGGAAGCCATAAGGATGTTCTTGGCCTATGCAACCTACCAAGGATTCAAAGTATACCAAATGGATGTGAAGTCAGCATTCCTTAATGGTAATTTAAAAGAAGAAGTATATGTGGAGCAGCCTTCAGGTTTTGTTGATCCTACTCTTCCACATTATGTCTATAGACTTAGGAAAGCATTGTATGGGTTAAAGCAAGCTCCTAGAGCTTGGTATGAAACCCTATCTAGTTTCCTCATTGAGAACAAGTTCACAAGGGGGAAAATAGATAAGACTCTATTCCTTAGGGAATCTAGAGGCAAAGTAATACTTGTCCAAATATATGTAGATGACATTATATTTGGGTCTACTGAAAGTAGCCTTTGCAAAAAGTTTGCAAAGCTTATGCAGAGTCAATTTGAAATGAGTAGTATGGGAGAACTGAAGTTTTTCTTGGGTCTCCAAGTTAAACAGACTGAAAGTGGTCTATCCATATGTCAGTCTAAGTTCACCCTAGAACTCATAAGGAAATATGGTATGGATTCCTCCAGTACCATGAAGACTCCTATGGGGTCAAGTATGTCTCTAAGCAAGGATGATGCAGGGAAACCTGTAGATGAAACCTTGTATAGAGGGATAGTTGGCTCCCTACTATACTTGACTGCAAGTAGGCCTGACATTATGTATGCTACATGTGTTTGTGCCAGGTATCAAGCCTGCCCCAAAGAATCTCACTTGACTGCAGTCAAGAGAATCTTGAGATATCTAAAGGGCACACCCTATCTAGGCCTCTGGTACCCTAGGAATGGAGATTTTGATCTAACAGGCTATTCAGATGCAGACTTTGCAGGATGCAAAGAAGATAGAAAGAGCACAACTGGATCCTGTCAATTCCTAGGTGGAAGACTCATTTCATGGAGTAGTAAGAAGCAAACCAGTGTGGCCATCTCCACAGCTGAGTCAGAATATGTAGCTGCAGGAAGTTGCTGTGCTCAACTTCTGTGGATTCAACATCAGCTAGAAGACTATGGATGTCAGGTAAGTAGAACTCCACTTTATTGTGATTCTACAAGTGCTATTTCCATAGCTAATAACCCTGTATCACATAGTAGAACTAAACATATTGAGATTAAATATCACTTTCTTAGGGAGCATGTAGAAAGAAATGATATTGCACTTGAATATGTTAAAACTGATAATCAGATAGCTGATATGTTTACTAAGCCCTTAGAAGAAGCTAAGTTTAATAGGTTCAAAATTGAACTAGGTATGATAAACTTAGACTAAGTATACAGAACAAAAATTGGCTAAGTAAAAAGGTGTCGACACATAGACAAGTCTATGTCGACACAGAATAGTAAGTGTCGACACTTCAGGAAAATGGTGTCGACACATCTAGGAAGTTAGTGTCGACACTTCAGAATGTTAGTGTCGACACATGTCGAGTAGGTGTCGACACATCCAATGTAGTGTCGACACTTAAGTTTTACTCAGAATTTTTCTAAGTAAAGTCTCGACTACATGTCGAGTAGTGTGGTGTCGACACTTAACCAAGTGTCGACACATAAAATCTGTTGACTAAATTTGTGTCGACACATGAGTGTCGAGACATTATAAGTCAGTGTCGACACTTAATGTTGACAGTGTCGACACATGTTTAGCTCGCATCCCGCCTGTTCGTCTTCAAACTCAAAGGTATAAATAGAGTTCTGTTTGTGTTTGTCGACACGCTTTCAGAGTTTCGAGACTAAACTCCTGTGTCGACATTTCTCTTCTCTAAAGACTAATTCTCAACACCCTAATGGCTCCCAAGCTGGAAGAGAACGTAAACGAAGGCTATGAGCTCGTGCGAGGCGCATTCGACGACGGAGATCGTGAAATCAAATCAGTGATAACCCTAGTCAGCAATTCAGGATTGGAGTTCTTGGTTTCAGAACCAACCAAGATATGGAAGAAAGAAGTGCTTGAATTTCTTACTGGAGCGTCTGTAGATGACTCAGGCTACAGAATTAAGTCAAGGGTGCATGGCACCAAGGTCAAAGTATCACCCAAAAGTCTGAGAAAGGTACTTCAGCTACCTAAAGTTCAAGAAGAAGAGGAAGTCACAACATCTAAGACCAAAGAAGCTTTGGTCTGGTGCGGTCTTGATTCTAAGATGAGAATAGGTTCTGTCTTCAACAGAAAAGGCATGAACACTCAAGGCAAATTCCTGTCTGAAGTAGTAGGCAAGGTCATTCTTAGCAAAACTGGAGGGCATGACAGGGTGTCAGCCTCTATGTTCAGTATTATGACCAGAATCATCTTCAACATCAAAACAGACTGGTCTATGATTGTCTTTGAGAAAGTAAAAGAAAGTCTGAAGAAGCCCAATCTGGGAAGGATACTAAGTCTCTACCTGGCTGGATCAATTCCAGAGGTAATGAGCTCTGCTGCAGGAACAAAAATCAATCACATGAGGAAAATGGACTCAAGGATATTCTCTAGATGGGAAAGGGTGCTGTCAAAGGAATTGACCACCCCTGAGAAACAAGCTTCTAAGAAAGACTCTCCTCCCAGGAAGAAGAGGAAGACTGCTGCTGTGACTCAGGAGTCCTCCAGCAGCTCAGGCAGTGAAGAACATGTTGTTTTCACTCCTGAAAGTCCAGTAGATGTGGCTGCAGAGAAGACACCTGTTCCTCAAGAGCCAGCTGAGATTCAGGGGGAGCTGCCTCACTCTAGCCCCATCCCTAGGGATCCAAGCCAGGGGGAGCTTCCAGGTGTAGCAGAACCATCTACACTGGAGAGTGAGCAAGCCACCCTCCTCATTCAAGAGGTACTTGTTGACCTTAATACTTTGAATTTTTCTATAATAAATTCTGATTTGTCTGATGACCATCAGCAAAATCAGCCAGCAACTCAAGAACCAGATGTTGTTCTCCAAGACACATCTGTTGTAGCTGATGAAACCAGTACATCTCCTGCACAGTCTCCAGCAGAATACACAATGGAAGATCTATTTCTGAATTTAGATCAGATGATTTTGATATGGAAAAGAATGCTGCTGATGCAGTGAAGGATGCTGCTGCTGAGGGGGAGAATTTGGATATTCAAGAAGAGCCTATAAGGCTAGATACTGAGAAGGCACAAGATGTGCACACTGAAAAACCATCCAGCCCTAAGGATAGGGTGGATATAGCCAGTACATCAGAATCTGAAGATGATGAAGCTGAGCAAGATAAGAAGAAGAAGTTCTTTGTTTTCAAAAGAAGGAGTCAGAGCTATAAGAAAGCTCTACAAACTGTTGCTCAACACTCCTTAGTTCAACAAGCTCCATCAACTGATTACAGTGCTCTACTGCTTGCCATGCAAATCAAGATGGATGAACAAAGGAAGGCTTTAGAAACTTATGTTGATGAAGGGCACAAGGCACTACAATCTGATCTGGGACAGGAAATCAAGTCAATAAGGTTTGAAATGAACCTTAATAAAAAGGAGATGACTGATTGTTTTACAAAGGGTGCTCATGCAGTGGTCTATCTGGCTAAACATCAAGAAACCATAAAGAGAAGTAGAAGATATAGCACTAAAGCAAGGCTATGTGCTGGAAAATCAATTGAGGATGAATGATAATTTGACTGCATCTCACAATGCAATAGTCACTGAAATCAAGAATAAGTCTACTGAACCATCAACCTCCTCTGCTGCTGCCAAAGCTGATTTTGATAAACTCTTTCAAGCTGAACTAACTGCTGTCAAGACTGCCATCAAGGATTCCAGAAGGTCATTTCTGAACAGCTTACCAAGCTTAGACCTTTCTTTAAAGAGGGCATAAGGTATTTGGACAGCCAAATCAGGTTCCAGAAAGATGATGTGAGAGATCATGTGGAACAAGAAGTCATAAAGGGGGAGAGGGTGTTAGTCAAAGCCAGTTCTGACCATGCAAAATGGATATCCAATTCCATCAGGGCTACACTGGGCTATCCTCCCCTGTGTGATGATGACAATGTAGCTGAATCTGGTATTCAAGGAACATATCTTGGAGGTGAGCAACAGGCAGTGGCTGATGTAATCTATCCACCTCCAGATTTTGAAATGGTTCATGCTGATGTAAGCACAATGTATAGTCCAACTGCTGGCAAGCCAATGTTATTCTGGAAAAGGTTGTTCAACCTATCACAGCTGCTATGCAAGAGGCTTTGGACAAAGAAGAAGAGACTAGGCTATCAAAGAAGAAGTTCAGGGAACTTGCTGAACAAAAACCAGATTTTGAACAGTGGAGCCCTACTTCTAGGAACATCATTCTCACAGCCTGGAAAGCAGCCAAGGACAATGCCCATGAGAGGAACAAGTGGTTCTCAGAGGCTGAATGGAGGAAACATGAGAGTAGGCAGGAAGCCATTGTCCAACATAGAAGGAAGGCTAAGTTAGGAAAGCTACCTCCAACAGCTGTGGAGCCTAGCAAGTACTTTCCTAAGCCCTATCATTATTTTGAAAGGCAAAAGATCAAGGCTGAAGAACAGAAGAAGAAGGACTCCAAAGGGAAGAAGACTGCTGAAGCTGAGCCTGCTGCTGCTGCTGCTGTGAAAGCCAAAGTGCAAGCTGGAAAAGGCATAGTCATAAAAGAACCAGAGCAGAATTAGACTAAGATTAAACTGAAGAATGTTGTAATCTGTTACATCAAACATTTTGTGTAAATCATTGAAAATGTATTAACAACAATGTATGAACAATTTTTGATAAATATAAATTTCATGATTGTTCAGATGAATGTGTCTAATTCTTGTTTGTTCTGTAATGCTGAATGAGTATACATGTGTGCTTTATTACATGTTTAAGTTTAACTCTGTTGACATATACTGTTTTACATCATTTTATAATTTTTAATTATGAGTGGTGTATATCATTGACTAAGGGTTATGACTTCTCCAAATAGGGGGAGATTGTTGGGTACATTGGTCAAATGTACCTGATTTGAAGAAGCCTCACCTAACTCAATGATATACATCATAATGTATTTGATGTTTGTTTGAGTTACTTGTGCAGGTTAGGAATACACTGGACTGAAGCTAAAATTCTAAGTCCATGTGTCGACACCCAGAGGGAAAGTGTCGACACTTGAGAAGAGCTTGTGTCGACACCCAGACAAGCAGTGTCGACACTTGGAGTCATTGTGTCGACACCTGGAAGAAGAGTCGACACCAGTCAGAAAGTGTCGACACTTGGAGCTGTGTCGACACTCAGTGTAGAAGAATGCAGAAAAGCTGTGTCGACACTTAGCAGAAGTGTCGACACCTAGAAGAGCTGAGTCAACACCAGAAAGTGTCGACACTTGAAGTAAGTGTCGACACTCAGCAAAAGTCTGCAGAATCTAAGTACAAGTGTCGACACTCAACACAATGTGTCGACACTATGCAGAAGAGTCAGCACTTGAAGTAAGTGTCGACACCCAGCACAATGTGTCGACACTTAGCTAAAGACTCAGTATTTGAAGAAGTGTCGACACTCAACACAATGTGTCGACACTATGCTGAAGAGTCAACACTTGAAGAAAGTGTCGACACTCAGCACAATGTGTCGACACTTAGTTGAAGACTCTACACTTGAAGAAAGTGTCGACACAAGGAGCTGTGTCGACACTTAGCAAAGAACAGAAAAGTTACAAAATATTCTAAGTACAAGTGTCGACACTAAAGGAATGTGTCGACACTCAGCTGAAGAAACAAAAGTGAAGACTTGTGTCGACACCAAGAAGCAGTGTCGACACTTGACAGTTTCAACACATGAAGATGTGTCGACACAAAGAACATGTGTCGACACTTAGAAGAATACAGTTGAAGAATGAAGAACAAGTACTTGTGTCGACACTCAATTTCAGTGTCGACACATGCAGAAGAATCTGTGTCGAGACATACAAGGAATTGTGTCGACACCTTGTAGACTTGTGTCGACACTTACACAACATGTGTCGACACTTGGCCTATAAGTGTCGACACTTAAGAACAGAAAGTCTCGACACTATCTGACAGTTAGAGGAATTTCAAGAAGTGACTGGTTGACAAGACAGCTGCCGATCCAGCCGGTCTACATCAACTGTCAGTGATATCAGAAGTCTGTTATGAACCGGACCAGTCGGTTACCATGAAGGAAGCCTATAAATAGGCACCATAGTTTACAGATAAAGATGGATTGTTGAGATAATATAGAAGTGGTTGAAAAAGTTTTTACAGAGAGAGTTCAGATCTTTGTAAAAGTGGTATATTGAGTATCAACACAAGAAGATCTTGCTGTGCATTGCAGATCTAAGAAGTTGGAGAGAGAGAGCTCCAACCAAGTATTCAGTCTTTGGAACTAAGGCTGAGAAGAAGAATTCAGAGTCATCTGGATTTCAAGAAGCAGAGGTCAAGGAACAACTGCAGAAGATTCAGACTAATTCAGTTCTAATCAAGAAGCTTTGAAGGAAGCTAAGTCAGTTTGGATCTAACTGAGTTCTTCCAAGAACTCTTCAAGAATCTCTCAACTCCTCTCCTATTTTCTGAGTTGTAGAGTTAACTATTGTACTTTCTATTTTAACTTGTAGGATCCATTGGATCTGAGAGAATTGTAAGCCTATATTATAAAGGCTGAGGGTAGGGCTTGGTTGCCTGAGTGTAGGAGTTGAAGAACTCTGAGTGTAAGCCTTAATTGGCTGAGTGTAGGCCTGGGTGGCTGAGTGTAGGCCTTTTGGCTGAGTGTAAGGCTTTGGGCCTGAGGTAGGAACCTAGTTAGGTTCTGAGTTAGTGGAGAAGTTTGGCCGAATCTAGTACACTGCTAGATAGGCGAAGGGGGAAAGTGGATGTACCCAAAGATTGGGGAACCACTATAAATTAGTGTGTCTTCTGTGCTGTGCTGTGAATTGACTGTTTGAATTCTGTAATTGCTGTTAGTTGTAGTAATCTGTGTAATAACTGTTGTGCTGCCAAACAAAAGTTAAAAAGTTTTAGGTCACCTATTCACCCCCCCCTCTAGGTTTTTAGGTACCATATCTTTCACCTTGCACTGGATAACTGCATCGTACCTGGACAACCAGTCCATGCCCAAGATAACATCGAAGTCCTCCAGGTCAATCACCTTCAGATCTGCCTTTGCTAGAAAATCCCCAACAAATCGGACAATCAAGGACACCCAGGTCCGTAACCACAGAGTCACCGGGGGGGAACTTAATGCAAAAGGCACCACCAACACGATTTAGGCCTAAACTAAACCCCTCCACGAAGGCTCTAGACACAAACGACTGGGTAGCTCCAGAATCAAAGAGAACACGCGCCCAGCGGTTCTTTACCTTAAATCGTCCTACAAATAGCGCACACATCTAAGGCAACAAACGCTAAAACAAAAACTACAACCAAAAAGGGAACATGACAAAACGGCTAGGGAGGAGTCGAACCTGAGATAACCTGGGTCGAAGTCTGCGCTTCGTCTGCTGAAAGTACATTCAACTTCCCCTTTCCTTTATCCATTTGCTGAGGCGGTGGCAAAGCCTGGAGGGGAACTGGCTGCAGAATAGGCTGGGTCTGTGGGCACATTGTCTTGAGATGACCCTTCTGGCCGCACTGAAAACAGACCTTATCTTTTAACCAGCAACGGGAAACATCATGCCCCTTCCTTCCACACAAGGCACACACCAAGTCTCCTCTGGGAGCACCCTGAATCGCATGTACCTGTTCCTTCTTCTGTGCTCCCAACCTTTTGAAACACCTCTCAAAGGGGTGGCCTGGTCGGCCACAGAAGCCACAAAGCTCTTTGTTCTTCTTTCTCGAGACAGCATCAGGTTCCTGAGGGCTCTTCCCTCCATCGGACTTCCGCTTATCCTTCCTCATCTGCTGTCCTTTATTCTTGGCACTCTCAATGGCCTCGACCTTCGAGGCAGCTTCAACCACGCTGGCAAAACTGACTGCTCCGTAGGCATTTGCTAACTGCTGAATATTGCTTCTTAGTCCACCCAGAAACCGTTTAACTCAATCTGCTTCAACACTCACCAGGCCAGGAGCAAACTGACTCAACTTGTTAAACTCAATCTCATACTCACTAACTGTGAGTTCCCTCTGCTTCAAATGGAGGAAGTCATTCATTAGCCGGTCCCGCTCGACTGAAGGCAGAAACTTACTTAACAGCATCACCTTAAATGACTCCCAAGTGCATCCTGCCACCACTACTACATGGGATTGAATCTGAGCCTGCATATCTACTACCTGTCTCGATAAGGCCTCATTACTCTACCACAGGCTTTCTATCAACGCCTTGCTCTGCGCTCCCGACGACCCACCCTCTGATTGTGGAGTCGATCTCATCGCAGGACGTCTCGCCATCCTAATATCGCACAAACTTAGACAAAACCCAGCCCAACAGCTAGAACAAAACTACCCGGTACAGACAAATACACTTAAATATGAACTTCAACTGCAAAACTTGCTCTCGGATTTATTTTTACCATGATGATGTTATGCTTAATCTAAGATGGTTCACTACCATCATACTAACTCATGTGCCTAAACCATGAATGCATGTATTTGTATTCTTTTTGACTCAAAACCATGTGTGTACATATGTCATCATGCAAATCTTTAGCTTGGCACGTTGTGCTTATGAAATGTAATGCTATGCATGATGTGCTATGCATTCTAAAAAGGCCTTAATGCATGTCATGGGCGGTGTACATATGAAAATGTTATGCATCCCATACTACATAACATTCCCATGCAACGAAAAAAGAAAACGTGCTAGCCGCATTCATGTGGTGAGGTTATGCATCTCATACTACATAACCCTCACATGTTGCCTCCTATGGTGGATCCATATACAAACACATATTATGCATCCCATACTACATAATATGCCCTGTATACTTCTTCATGCTCATGAGTGTAGTGTTCGTGCTTTAGCCAAGACGTGCTGATGACATATCGGTGTGTGTATGGTATGACGCTAACCACTAATGCAAACAAGGGAAAGGTTGCCCGACCATTTGCCAAGCAACCTCCCTCTGATACCAACTGACATAACCCGCATTTTCTCTACGATTACATCATATCAGAGCAAGAGAAAATATGTGTTGTGATGTCATGTCGTGCAGGGGATAACTGCACACGCTCAGGCAAAACTCCAAACATTAGACTTAAGGAAAATCATAGATTAATATGAAAGAAAACCAGTTGTGATTAATGGATGTATCCCTCAGCACGGTGGATCAGCTAGTCCACAATTAAAAGTATATTTATATGCAGCAGAAAATACTTTTGGTTAAATTGAGTTGACACCCTAAATGAGCATAAGTGTCCCCGCGGGATGACTCATGGTATGCACGACTCTAAGGTCAATATAGTATATATAAAAGATAGTCTTTTACGCTAAAGGAAAAATAGTATCTTAATTTTATAAATATGACGTGCATGAGATACATATAGTAATGCTTTAGGGTTTAAAATAACTAACATGCAACCTAGCATAAAATCCTTCCCAGAAGACAAGTAAACATCCATAAAAAGGCAGAATAGCAGTTTAAGTTCATACCCAGCATCGCAAGAAGCACCAGTGGGCGTCAACAACCTGACACTAACCCACCGGTGAGTATGCATGTCTATACAAAAAAGTAAAGAACTACCTCACAAAAATCGAGGATCAGCTATCTCAGCTACCCAAGAGGCCACAAGCAAGCCCCTCCAAAAGAACTAGCCGCTGAACTGGCTATAACCTGGACCTGAGGCATTCAAGAAAAGAACACCTCAGCAAGAAAATGATCAAAAAGGTAAATAGAGCATTAGATTTATGAGTAAATAAGAAGGGTTTTACCAACCCGCAACAAACTGCCATAAGCAAAAGAAAGGGCATGACAGTAAGAAAAGAGCATTGTCTAAAGCACAGCAAAGAACACCAAGTGCGAGCAATAAAAGCAATATGCCCTACAAAAGAGTCTGCTACAGCAACAAGACATATACATATGCCAAAAGAAATAACCATAAATAGGGAAGGAACTAACAGTCCTAACACGTGGGTTAATGGCAGTGGTCAAAACATGGATCTGAATACATAACCAAAACCAGATCCAAAAAGGGCTAAGGGGTCAAACAGTGGCAGCTTTAGGGTCCCACGCAAGCCAACCCAAACCGGGGCAAAAGGCGGTGGTCACAGCTCTCCACACAAAACCACCCCCCCCAGAGGCACCAAAACACCACCACCTGCCACAACCCAAGAGTCGGCATGCAAAAACTAGTCGAACACCCAATACCCCCCTAGGGAATAGGGAAAAGTCACACTAACAATCCTATGGAAACACACGAACCCAAGGCAGAAACATCGAGCCCACTCGACGTGGCATTGAGTAAGCTCCACTCACTTGACGTCAAAATACTTAGCCGCAAAACCTATGCTGGATGACGGCGTTGAGTGACCTCGGCTCACTCAACACTGTCAGCGCTTTCTACTTAGGGTAAACGTAATTTTTGTTAAAACCACAGCCTAAACTCTCTCAACGTGTGGAAACAGAGAGTTGGAAATTCAATTCCAACCCTCCCTTCAATCCTATCTACTCGGGGCTACCGCAATTAAACTTAAACTACCACTACACGCAGCCTTACCATAACTCTAGCTACCCATTGGACACCAAACCGAGACAAAAAGAGAGAAAGCTTGATTTAAATCTAGAAAGTAAAGAAACAGCCACTTGATTTAAAGCTTGATTTAACAACTCAACCTGCTGCTCTAGGGAGGAAAACAAAGAGAACAGAGCTATTGCACAGGAAATGAAAACAGAGTATGGGTTAGAAATAATTTGGCAAGGGCAAGGGAGCCACTTGCCTCTACCTCCAGGAAAAACAACAACTATCTCCAAAGCTTGTCACTGGCGGTAAGATCGGCCACCTAAAAGACCAAAACTGAAGCTTAAGGAAGAAGAAAAGAAATCAGAAATTCTTAACTCCTAGAATCAACCCTAAATCAAGAAAAACTTACATGGAAGGAAGGATCTAAACGAGAGCAAGCCAAATCCGCTAACTCACGAGAAAAATCGAGCTCTAACCCTCCCGAAATCGCCGGCCAAAACCCAACACCATCTCCTCCCAAAACCCTCCGCTGGAAGCTTTTCCAGAATCGGGAACGAAGAAATGAGGAGGAAAAATGAATCACGGCATAAAAAGAAGCACTCAGGAAAAAAAGTATGGGACACGCCCCAGACACGCCCGTGACACGGTCCGACTTGCCCGTATCACGGGGCGTGTACTCACACATCTACCCACCTACCCACTCGACGATCGTCGATCTCAGCTCGACGGAACAGGGGACACGCCCTGTGATACGCCCGTGTCACAGGCCGTGTACCAACTCGAACACCGCTCGACGATCGTGGAGCGCCGATCGTTGAACAGAGAGACACGCTCCGTGTCACAGCCGTGTCCGATACGACATGCCCGTGACACTGCCGTGTACTCACAAAAACACCGCCCGACGACCATCGAGCGCAGCTCGACGAACTGAAGGGGGACACGCCCTGTGACACGCCCGTATCACAGGCCGTGTTCCTACCAAAAACACCCGTCGACCGAAATTTCGTCAACCACACAGCCGAGAGCTCTACCCGAGCACAACATGCCCTGGGTCACGCCTGTGACCCAGGCCGTGTCACCCAAACATACACAAAAAAAAACAGCTAACTCTTAGCTAAAAAGAAAACAAGGCGCCAGTCTAATAAGCTCGGCCAAACCTGGCCATGCACAGCACAACAACCACTACACTAACAAAAAATGTCGAAACGACGCGAAAGCACACGATCCCAGACTTCGACCAAAACTCGCACCATAGCTAAACACCCAAGCTACAAAAACAACGGTGAGGTTGAAAACAACATCCGACGATCGCACACTCGGGCTAACACCTCCCGAATCCAAAACACAAGCAATCCCTAAGAGGCCCAACTGAGTCACCAAAACAGACTCCAGCTAGCTGGGGAATCTTGCTAACAGGCTTCAACCAGGCTACACAAGGAACCTAAAGAGCTAAGACCACGCTCTACAATGGCGAAAAGCTGGAAATGCGTCATCGTAACGCCAGTCAAAGGTCAAACAAAACACAGAAAAATCTGGGGCATTATAATGGGTCCTTATGGCTCTAATGGGCCTCCCAAAATATTTGGGGGGTGTTGTGGTAGTGTCTTGGGGTCAAGGTGTGGCCCCATGGTCATCCTAAACTATTGTTCAGAATCCTACTATTTGCAGACCATGATGATTTCCAACTTCATGTCTAAGCTCACTTGGTCTTCTTGAGCTTCCTACGGTTTTGTCATGACTTAGTCATGACAAAAACACTCTTAGGGGTCTAGTTAGAAATGGGATGTTACATCTCAGAACTCCTTGGTTAGATATTACCAATTCACCGGAGGGAAGCTTGACGTTGAAGGAGTCTCCTAACCGATCCACGTTCAAACGATGTTTATCTACAAACCTCTAGGCCACAAAGGAATGGGTGGCACTCGAATCGAAAATAACGCACAACCACCTATTCCTCACCTTACACTCACCTAAAACCGTAGCATACATAACTAAACGAGCGAAAACTAGGACAACTAAAGAGGATAAAAAAGTTAAACTAGGGTCTAACCTGAAATCACTTGGGTAGAGGTCTGAGCTTCCTCTCTGGTCACAACGTTTAGCTTTTCTTTCCCTTTATCCTGGTTTGACGGTGATGGCAGAGCTTGAAGACGGGCAGGCTGTAGTAGAGTCTGAGCCTGGGGGCAAGAAGACTTCAGGTGCCCCTTCTGCCTGCACTGGAAGTAAGTCTTATCCTTCGACCAGCAATGACTGACGTCATGACCCTTCTTTACATAGATCCGGCACACCAGATCAGTTTTGGGTGCACCTTAGATGGCGAGCACCTGCTGCTACTTCAGGGTGACAGTGCTCTTGAAACACCTTTTGAAGGGGTGGCCTGGTCGACCACAGAAGCTACATACTTCTTTACTTTTCTTCTTCGAAGAAGGGCCAGATGCCTTAGAGCCTCCATAGTCATCATCTTTCCTCTTCTCTCTCCTTGCCGGAGCACCTTGATTCTTGGAATTTTCGATCGCCTCAACCTTCAGAGCGGCTTACACTGCCTCAGCATAGCTTTCAGCTCTATAAGCGCATGCCAATTATTGGGCATCACTTCTTAGTCCTCCTAGAAAGCACTTCACTCTCCCTACCTCCGAAGTTACCATATTAGGAGCAAATATGATCACCTTACTGAACTCGATATCATATTTTGTAACACCCCCATCCGTCATATGGCATATAGTAGAAGGTCGAGCTGAAACCCGACACCATATACCACGGACAGTCGGAAGGGTTACGTATGAATAACCAAACTATCCAATTAAGACTACACGTCCTAACACAGAGCATTATAGCGGAAGTTTTTAAACAGTTGAAAGAACCCAAACTTGTATCCACATATCATGAATGTCCAACACCACTACAACTGGAATAAAAATAAATACATAGAAAGGTACACGACCTTATGGTCTTACAGAGGTTCACTTAATTAAATAATGTTTTCCATACATCGGCTCGCAGGCCGGCCACACATGACAACATAAAGTACAACTATTCGCTTTGGCCTTTTAGGGCCAGCACAACAACATGGGCTCCAGCCCGCTATTTGGTACTCGGCTCTGCAGCGCCTGCAAGCAACATTCCACCGCACGATGGCAAACAAAGCAATGGTCAGCCAAAAGCCGACCAAATTATAACGACCCCGCCCCTAACTCGGGACGGCAGTGCTCCTTCCCTGCAATTCATTATCCCAGCTAAAATAATATAGTACAAACATGCTAGCCACAGGTGTAGGCTCGCACGGACCAAACACCCCGTGCACTCAGGGCACATTATCGGTGAATCCTGACACTTCAGCGTCTTCACCACCACCCCCGGGATGGAAACAACGTGAGCATTTTAGCCTTTCTGCCCACTGTCTAAGGCTCCCGACTATGCCAACGGCCAGTCCCCTTTTCGGGTCTCTCGCACCGAACCACAAAGCCCAGGTCCGATTCCACTTGCCTGTTGCTCACAATACGTAGTACACCTAAGACGTATGCACGAGCCAAGCTTCTCTCGGATCCTGCCATTTCCAAATAATCACATAACCCAGTTATGTTCAAGGCCAGTTCCCAGACCGCCAAGTTAGCAGAACAACGATTCTGCTCAATTTTCTGGGTGCGCCTTGGAGTTAATCCCCAAGGATACCTGTTGTAATCTACCACGTAGAAACCCGAAAACCCAAAACACGGAGTCTTCTCTGGCAAACCATAACAAATGCAACATCACCGATCCAGACCAACATGTCAGGGTAGGCTTCACACACAATGCCTATGTCCGTACTTCGATTCCGGACTCTATATGCAACATAAGGGGGACTATTCCCGTCAACCCCAAGGAACACCGTACACTCGCCGCACACTCGCGGGAGCGGGTTTCCCTATGCAAAAAAGGAAGAGAGCTTCACATGCTCAAGAAGAGAATCGTTACCCTTATATTACACTTTTGCGCCATGGAAAAATTACACGGATAGAAGTCTTCGCAATGGGATTTCCTGCACGGATCCACTCTCGGTTCTCTAAACGATCCTATGATGCTCTGCCAGCGGCCGGAATCCTCCTCCTTATTCCTCCTTGCTCTAACTCCTTAGAAAGAGAAAGCTTAAGGGAGAAATGAGGAGTTAAACTGCCATTCCCGGCCTTAACAGAGCAGGAACACGCCTGGGCCGTCAGATCTTACTTAAAGAAAATGAACGGCTCAGATCTGTACAGAAATCCTCAAACCTGGGCCGAACACGGCCTCGCACACGGCCGTGTCCCAAGCCATGTGCCTCGATCCTGGCACCATCGTCGAATGCAGAAAAACCACACGGGCAAGACACGCCCGTGTCTCAACCTGACAAGCCCGTGTTGGGTCTTGTACATGCCCGTGATCGGAGGCGTGTCACGAATAACCGTCACGCAAACCGTCACGACTCTAGGGAACAAGGGTACTGACACGGGTAGGCACACGCCCGTGTCAAATGACATACCCATGTCATTCTGCCATTTTTCTTGTCGTGTCCTTCTCGGGATACAGCTGGCCAAAACACCAAGCCAGACACTGCCTTGGACATGCCGGTGTCCTAGGCTGTGTACCCCTATACAGGCACCAAAATTACTTTCGTATGCAACCAGCTCGATAATGATTTTCGGGGCGTTACAAATCTCCCCCCTTAAGGAATTTCATCCCGAAATTAAGAAAAGGTATACAAAAATTAAATGTTACCAGAGAGGAATAACTCGAGGTATTCCTCCAACATAGTTTTCTCTCGCTCCCAAGAAAGCTCCTCACATCCGCAGTTATCCCAACGAACCTTAACCATTCGGATTTCCTTGTTGTGGAGTCGTTTTGACCTCAACGTCTTCTATATGTATAGGCTTGACCTTTGTCGTCAACTCGTAATACACTGGCACTTGATCAACCGCAACTACCTGCGAAGGCTCTTGCACCTCCTTCCGCAACACCGATATGTGGAACACATCGTGTAGCCCACTCAACTCCACCGACAGCTTCAATCTATACGCTGCCTCGCCAACACGCTCCAGGATTTCAAATGGTCCAAGGTATCTCGGACTCAGCTTCTTCAAGCATCGAACCCGCAAAATACCCTTGAACGGCTTGTTTTTAAATACACCCAGTCGCCAACACCGAACTCCATGTTCCTATGCTTGGCGTTATAGTACTTCGCTTGCCTATCCTGAGCGATCTTCAAGCTTTCCTGAATTATATGTACCATCGAAGTGGCGTCTTCCACCGCTTGACGTTTATACAACTTCGACTCGCATGTCTCCAACCAAGACAACGGCGTACGACACTTCCTCCCATACAAGGCCTCGAAAGGTGACATTCCAATACTCGCTTGAAAGCTGTTGTTATATGCAAACTCCACCATGTACAGGTTATCCTCCCAATGCTTTCTGAAATCTAGGACGCACATGCGAAGCATGTCCTCCATCGTCCTGTTGACCCTCTCGGTCTGGCCATCCGTCTGCGAGTGGAAAGTTGTGCTGGAACTCAGCTTAGTTCCCAACAAATTATGCACCAGCCTCCAGTCCTTCGACGTGAAGCGTCCATCTCGATCACTAACAATACTGCGTGACACACCATGCAACCGTACGATATTATCCACATAAAGTTTGGCTAACTTTTCCACTGGATCTTCCTTCCTATTCGGGATGAAATACGACACTTTCGTCAACCTATCTACGACCACCCAGATGACGTCATTTCCCCTCTGCGACTTTGGCAAACCATGCACAAAATCCATAGAAATGTCGTTGAATTTCCAATCCGGGATAGACAAGGACTTTAGGAAGCCTCCGGGCTTCTGGCACTCCGCTTTCACCAAGGCACAAGTTTCGCACTTGGCCACATAAAGTGCTACATCCTTCTTTAATCCTGGCCACCAGAATAACTTCTTCATATCTCTATACATCTTCGTGCTACCTGGGTGGATTGAGTACTTGGTATGATGAGCCTCGTACATCAACTCCTCCCGAAGATTATCCGCACTAGGGACGCATAAACGACCATCCTTCCTTAGCAGTCCATCCTCAACTACAAACTGGGAATTTGACTCATCCAAAGATTCATCCAAGATCTGCTTCATACTGCTATCCTGAATCAAATCCCATCGGACTCTATCAGCCAGGTCATACTGCACCTCTGTCCAACACAATATCTCCCCGGCACTAGACTGCTTATCGATGCAGGAAATCTCTAATGCCTCCAAATCACGGACTAATCTCTCATCATGTACCGATAACCAACTGGCCCGCGCAGGAGCACTGCGACTCAACGCATCCGCCACCACGTTTCCTTTCCCAGGTACATAATGTATCTTGAAGGTATAGTCCCCCAAGAACTCCATCCACCTCCGCTGTCTCATGTTCAGATCCTTCTGATCTAGCAGGTACTTCAGGCTCTTATGGTCGGTATATATATCGACCTTTACCCCATACAGATAGTGCCTCCACAGCTTTAGAGCAAATATCATGGCCGCTAACTCTAAGTCATGGACTAGATAACTCCTCTCGTGAACCTTCAACTGTCGTGAACCATAGGCTATCACGCTCCCATGCTGTAGTAGAACACAGCACAAACCACTGCCCGAAGCATCACTATAAATTTCAAACCCCTCGGTTCCACTTGGCGAACGTAAAATAGGCGTCGTGGTCAACCGCCTCTTCAATTCTTCAAAAGCCCGCTCACACTCCAGCGACCACACGAACTTTTGATCTTTCCTTGTCAACGTCGTGAGTGGTCATACTATCAGCGAGAAGTTCTCTACAAAGCGCCTGTAGTAGAGAGCGGCAAGCCGCTAGAAAGCTCCGAACTTCCGCCACTGAAGACAATACAGGCCACTCCCGTATCGCTGTTATCTTCGCCGGATCCATCGCTATCACTTCTCCACTAACAACATGACAAGGAACGCTACTGTGGATAACGAGAACTAACACTTGGAGAACTTTGCATACAACTGATTCCTCCTCGAGGTCTCCAACACCATGTGTAGATGCTCGTAATGGTCCTCCTCACACTGCGAATATACCAAGATATCATCGATAAATACGATCACGAAATGATCCAGGTATTCTCTGAACGTCCTGTTCATCAAATACATAAACATGGATGGCGCATTAGTCAGCCCAAACGGCATGACCGTGAACTCGTAATGCCCAAACCGTGTACTGAATGCTGTCTTAGGGATGTTGCTTTCCCTTATCCTCAATTGGTAGTAACCGGACTTCAGATCTAACTTCGAATATACTGTTGACCCAACCAATTGATAAAATAGATCGTCAATCATGGGGATCAGATATTTGTTCTTCTCCGTAAGCTTGTTCAACTCCCGATAGTCAATACAGAGTCGCAAGCTGCCATCCTTCTTCTTAACGAAAAGAACCGGTGCGCTCCAAGGCGACGAACTTGGACGCACATACCCATGCTCCAACAACTCCTACAGTTGAACCTTTAACTCCGCCATCTCTCGCGGCGCTATCCGATACGGAGAGCGTGACACCGGTTTGGCACCTGGTACCAGCTCAATGGTAAAATCAATATCCCGCTGAGGAGGGGCTCCTGGGAGATCATCTGGGAACACATCAGGATACTCGGACACAACTGGGATACTGTCCAGACTTGGCCTAGGCGTTGAAGCTTGCACTAAGGTGACAAACAGCTCTGCACCAGACTGAACCGCCTTAATCACTTGAAGGACCGACATCAAAACTTTACCCGACCCCTTCATGCCCGCAAACATAGTATCCCATTCAGTATGCAGTCCCAACATAACCTCCTTTCGGTTGCAATCGATGTAAGCTCGCTGCTTCGAGAGCCAGTCCATACAAATATTACGTCGAACTCCACTAACAGTAGATCGAACGCTCGCAAATCAAACTCCCGGTCCCCAATCCGAATCTTTATCACACAGAACTTATCCGCTCGCACTGAGCACCCATTGGGTAACAACACATCCAACCTGTCTTTTGCCATCGAGGAAGAGACCCCGGCGTGCGATATGAACCTTTCGGACAAGAAGGAATGCGATGCTCCCATATCAAACAGGGCTCTTGCCGGACGATCGAAAATCAACACGAAGCCTAGCACCAACAAACATAAGCTAACATATAAAAGGTAACAACTACATAAAGTGAAACTGCTATAATTTAACTCATACCTGTCACCACGTCAGCTTGTTTCATGGCCTCTTGCAGACCAAGATTATAAACTCTAGGCTGGGCTGGAGCATGATGGGACGCGGTTGATTCCACCGCCTTCCCTTTCTCTTCATAGGTTGCTCCAGGCTTCCTCTCGGACTTTGCACGTCCGCTCCAACATTCACGAGCAAAGTGCCCCGTCTTCCCACATTTGTAGCAAGCTCATGGAACTCGACTTGTGGTTGCCCCCGACGCACCAGACGAAGGGGCTGAGTTCGAATTCTTCTGCTTCTTGCTGCATCTTCGGAATCCTGACTTTTCACTTGGCACTTTGAACTCTGCCTTCTTTTCCACTAGGTCCTTCTTCTCTTGGACTTTCTTCACAACCTTTTCCAATGATTGGGCCGAATTGACCAAGGCTAGGAAGCCCTGTGCCTTAGGCCCAGCAAGGAGTAACTGTAGGTCACCGCGTAGACCCTCGTAAAATCGGTTGGTCTTCCTCTCTTCTTCCGTAAACATAGCACCAGCATACCGACCCAACTGTGTAAACTAGTGGAGATAGCCGTCCACGCTTTTGGCTCCCTGAGTCAACCCAAGATACTGATTTTGCATCTCAAGCTTCTGAGTAGAGGGTAGATATCTGACCATGAACAATCTTGAGAATTACTCTATAGGCACATTAGCAAGCTGTCTTCCCACTAAGAGATGAAACTCCAACTCATCCCACCACAGCCTCGCCTCACCATCCAAAAGGAAGGTCATTATGGTGGTCTTCTGCCACTCTTCCGTTAACGTGGCCGTCAAGACCCTCTTTATCGTAGAGAGCCAATCCTCAGCTTGAGCTGGCATTCCAACCCCAATGAATCTCGGATGATTAAAGCCCATTACATGCTTGAGCTGTCTCTCCGTAGCACTCCTCGGCTCTACCTGATCCACCACCAAGCGCTCCACCACTCTCGGCTCTGCCTCCCTAACCGGTTCTTGCTCATTCACGGGAGGTGTGTGATGAATTTTCCCTACAGGTTGGGCATTTATCATGGCAAAATCTGCTTCAGCCACCAACCTAATGGTTTCCGCTGAAGGAAGTGTTGTAGGCACATCCCTCGGTGCACTACTTTCTGCTGATTGCAGACGCTCCGATTGACCAGCACCGCTCCTAGCTGCCTATAATAGCAAAGAACCGAGATTAGACGACACACAAAATGCTAAAAGGAATCATTAGAACACTCAGGTTTCACAAAACAAGTGTATTTTTCATTCCTATGTGGACATTCATGGGTTCTTTTTGATGTTATAATGATGACACACACATGTGCTCACCACCCCTTATAGGAATTCCGCCACGAATTCATTTAAGCCTGACCGTAACCAGAAATCTTATACCAAATTGTAACACCTCCATCCGTCGTATGGCATATAGTAGAAGGTCCAGCTGGAACCCGACACCATATACCACGGACAGTTGGAAGGGTTACGTATGAATAACCAAACTATCCAATTAAAACTACTCGTCCTAACACAGAGCATTCTAGTGGAAGTTTTTAAACAGTTAAAAGAACCCAAACTTGTATCCATATATCATGAATGTCCAACACCACTATAACTGGAATGAAAACAAATACACAGAAAGGTACACAACCTTATGGCCTTACAGAGGTTCACTTAATTAAATAATTTTTTCCATACATCGGCTCGCAGGCCGACCACACATGACAAAATAAAGTACAACTATTCGGTTTGGCCTTCTAGGGCCAGCACAGCAACATGGGCTCCAGCCCGCTATTGTTTACTCGGCTCTGCAGCACCTGCAAGCAACATTCCACCGCACGGCGGCAAAGAAAGCAACGGTCAGCCAAAAGCTGACCAAATTATAACGACCACGCCCCTAACTCGGGACGGTGGTGCTCCTTCCCTGCAATTCATTAGCCCAGCTAAAATAATATAGTAAAAACACGCTAGCCACAGGTGTAGGCTCGCACGGCCAAACACCCCGTGCACTCAGGGCACATTATGGTGAATCCTGACACTTCAGCGTCTTCACCACCACCCCCGGGATGGCAACAATGTGAGCATTTTAGCCTTTCTGACCACTGTCTAAGGCTCCCGACTATTGCCAACGGCCAGTCCCCTTTTCGGGTCTCTCGCACCGAACCACATAGCCCAGGTCCGATTCCACTTGCCCGTTGCTCACAACAAGTAGTACACCTTAAGAAATACGCACGAGCCAAGCTTCTCTCGGATCCTGCCATTTCTATACAATCACATAACCCAGTTATGTTCAAGGCCGGTTCCCAGACCGTCAAGTTAGCAGAATAACGATTCCACTCAGTTTTCCGGGTGCGCCTTGGAGTTAATCCCCAAGGAACCCTGCTGCAATCTACCGCGTAGAAACCCGAAAACCCAAAGCACGGAGTCTTCTCCGGCAAACCATAACAAATGCAACATCACCGATCCAGAACAACATGTCCGGGTAGGCTTCACACACAATTCTTATGTCCGTACTCCGATTCCCTACTCTATATGCAACACAAGGGGGACTATTCCCGTCAACCCCAAGGAACACTGCACACTCGCCGCACACTCGCGGGAGCGGGTTTCCCTATGCAAAAAGGAAGAGAGCTTCACATGCTCAAGAAGAGAATCGTTACCCTTGTAGTACGCTTTTGCGCCATGGAAAAATTACACGGATAGAAGTCTTCGCAACGGGATTTCCTCCACGGATCCGTTCTCGGTTCTCTAAACGGTGCTCCGATGCTGCGCCGGCGGCCGGAATCCTCCTCCTTCTTCCTCCTTGCTCTAACTCCTTAGAAAGAGAAATCTTAAGGGAGAAATGAGGAGTTAAACTACCATTCCCTGCCTTAACAGAGTAGGAACATGCCTGGGCCATCAGATCTTAATTAAAGAGAATGAACTGCTCAGATATGTACAGAAATCCTCAAACCTAGGCCGAACACAGCCTCGCACACGGCCGTATCCCAGGCCGTGTGCCTCGATCCTAGCACGATCGTTGAATGCAAAAAAACCACTCGGGCAAGACACTCCCGTGTCTCAACCTAACACGCCCGTGTCGGGTCTTGGACATGCCCGTGACCGGAGGCGTGTCACGAATAACCGTCACGCCAACCGTCACGATTCTAGGGAACACGGGTACTGACATGGGTAGACACACGCCCGTGTCAAATGACACGCCCGTGTCATTCTACCGTGTTTCTTGCCGTGTCCTTCTCGGGATACAACCGGCCTAAACACCAAGCTAGACACGGCCTTGGACACGCCCGTGTCCTAGGCTGTGTACCCCTATACAAGCACCAAAATTACTTTTGGACGCGACCATCTCGATAACGATTTTCGGGGCGTTACATATTTGCTCATCATGAGCAATCTCTGCTTCAAATGCAGGAAATTATTCATCAAACGGTCCTACTCGACCGAGGGTAAGTGTTGGGAATTATGCCATACAATGTTCCTCAGGATTTGAAGTGGCATCACCAATCATGCTAAGGGGCATAATGTATTTGATGTGTGCTTTAGTTCATGCATGCAGGTAGTCCATGATTGGACAAGTAAAGAAAAATAAGTTGGGCAGTAAACTCAAATTTCATCGAACTCAGCTCAGAGTTCGTCAAAATCAGCTTGCTGATCGTCGAGCTAAACTCAGCATAAGCTTAAGAAATTAGGATATAAAATTCGTCGAACTTAGCTCGAAGTTCATCGAGCTCAGGTTACAGTTCGTCGTGCTTAGACCAACGCTTGTCAAGCTAAAGCCAGAAAATCTGTCCAAGGCACAAGCTCTGAGACCGCTGAGAAGAAGGCCTTGAGACCGTTGAGACACCTGAGACAACTGGGAAGATACCGCTGAGATAGCTGGGAAGATAACATTGAGATACATGAACACAACTGAGAATATGGCATTGAGACAGCTGAGACAGCTGAGAAGATGGCATTGAGACAGCTGAGACAGCTGAGAATATGGCGTTGAGACAGCTGAGACAGTTGAGAAGATGGTGTTGAGATAGCTGAGACAGCAAAGACAAAGTTAGCTGGAAACTTTCTAAGTCCAGAAGCATTGTGTGAAGCAAGTTCACTCAACGATTCTAAATAAAGCAGAAAGCGCTCAGACAATCAAGAGGCAAACAACTGAGAACAATATTAGCTGAAATTTTTCTAAGTCCATAAGCGTTGAGTGAAGCAGATTCACTCAACGCTTCTAATAAAGAGGAAAGCACTGAAACAAATAATTGTGTCAGCTGATAAATGAAAGATCGCTGAGACAAATCCGCCGAGAGAGTTAAAGTGCTGAAACTGCTGAGACAACAGATAAGAGGAAAGCACTGAGGCAAAGGCTTGTCTCAGCTAATAATGGAAAATCGCTGAGATCGCTAAGACAAAACCACTGAGACAAAGCCAGGGAATGTTCTAAGTCCAGAAGCACTGCGAGCAAAGGCTGATGGCGTTGAGTGACTCAACATCACTCAACGCTTAATGGGATTCAAGAAAATTTTCTAAGTCTAGATGTTGATTACCACTATTGATGTCATCAAAGTCAAAATTGCAGGAAGCCATTGCGGGAAAGCTGCTATAATGCCGAAAGATGTTTTGTCCCCTTCTGATTGAGTTAGCGCTCACCAATCCTTGGTGGGCCCACATACTATGGTGTCGTTGATTCAAATAAACGCATATAAAAGGGGAAAAAATAAAGGATTAGGGTTAACGAATCAATGGAACAAAAAGAAAAACTAATAGAGGCGGTTGGACATATATTTCCGATCAAACTTGAAAGCTGTAGTCCAGCCAAGATAGCCTGAAGGCAAGAAAGGATAGCTGAAGCTCTTCACGCTCAACAAGGGTCTTCTCTACAGAACAGTTTAGATGATTCATCTCTCAACAAGGTGGAAGCTCCTCATCAGTGCAGCAGTAATAAGTGATAGCTGTAGAAGAAGGCTGATTCCTTCTATAGCATGTGAGATGGACTGAAATCTGCTCAGTCCAGCAAAGTTGACTCAGAGTTATTTCTCTGAGTCCGTTATTTTATTTTCTTCAACTCTGTATTTATTTCCTGTAGGATTCAAGTTTCCTGAATCTGAGTGTAGGGCACTTTGTTCCTGAGTTGTAGGTGACAAATTTGTCACTGAGGTAGATGCCCTATTGGGGCACTAAGGTAGGATCCAAGTGAGGATTTGGGCTGTAGGGCTTAAGTGCCTGAGGTAGGAGAGTGCTGATCTCTGACTGTAGTGCCTTTGTGCCTGAGGTAGGTGACAAGCTTGTCACTAAGCTGTAGGTGCCTGGAGGGGCACTGAGATAGGTATTTGGAGGGGTACTGAGTTGTAGGAGTGTTGCAGCACTCTGAGAGTAGGGCCTTGTACCTGAAGTTGTAGGGCTAAAAAGCCTGAGCAGTATGCCCTAGATATAAGGCTAAGGTAGGTGGCTTGCGGGTCATTGAGTGTAGGAGCACTATAGAGCTCTAAGGTAGGATCCTTTGGAATGTGAGGTAGGGCTGTCCTCCCAGCTTGAGTGTAGGGCTTAACAGCCTGAGGTAGGTGGTTAGTTGACCACTGAGTGTAGGCCCTTGTAGCTGAGAAGTGACTCTTGGAGGAGACTTGAAGATCCTTAGGGATTTGAGGTGTAAGCTCTTAGGAGCAGTTTGGAGGAGTTTGTGCCGAGTCCAACAAATAAGTTTGGATAGGTGGAGAGGGAAAGTGGATGTACCTAATTGGGGAACCACTGTAAATTCTGTTGTTTGTTGTGTGTGCTTGTTTATCTCTATGATTGCAGGATTTAAGGATAAGCTCTAGATAGCATAATTTGAAAACAACAAAAGATATATTAAAAGCTCAAAGACCTATTCACCACCCTCTAGGTGATTAGCTATCCTAAACTTATATAACTTTCAAGTGGTATCAGAGGGAGGTTGCTCAAAAAGAATTTAACAATCTGAGTATACCTCCAAGGTTAGCTAAAAGGGTTACACTTGTGGGTTCAAAAGAGAACCACAAGGAATGGAGCTTCAATTCTGCAACAAAAAGAACTTTAAGACTTACAAAGAAAGGGTCAAGCAAATCATGGAAGCCTCTGATCCTATGGTGCTTGCAATAGTTCAAGAAGGACCTTTCATCCCCATGAAGGTCTCAACTTCAGATGCAAGCATCCAGACTCCAAAGAGTTATGCAGATATGTCTGAAGAAGAAATCAACCTTGCATCTATGGATAAGAGAGCACAGTACATCATGGTGAGTGCCATGGATGACTCAACCCTCATGAGAGTGGTCTACTACCAGTCAGCTAAAGAGATGTGGGATTCTCTCACTGATTATATGGAAGGGACAGGGAAAGTCAATTTTTCTGACAGTGGCTCAGAGTATGAAGATGAGAAGAAGAAGAAAAAGTCCTTTGTGAGAGAAGCTGGACAGACTCTTCATCCTCAGATTCCGAAGATAAAGAGGAAGAAGCCTACTTATAGCTGATATTAGTTGCTGCAGATTCAGAAGAAGAAGTGGAATATCCTGCTGCCAGGATATGAATCAGGACCCCTCTGTCACTCTAAGACAGTGACAATGAGGAGGAGGAAGAAATCTATGGATGTCATGGGTTGATGACAATGTATGCAGAAGAAAGAAGGCAAGAAGAATCAGAATCAATCAAAGTACAATCTCCCTCAAATTCTACATCTTTCCTGACTTTGAATCCAGTCTTTATACTGGTACATCTTCATCCTGTGATGAAGATTGCTATGAATCTGTGACTGATGTCAATCAATTGATTGACAAGTTTGGACTACTCCTAATTACTCTAAAGGAGAGCAGATTACTTGCCAAGAGACAAGCCAAGGAACTAGAGGTCATAAGGCCTTATAAAACTCTCTATAACAATAAATCTATTGAGTTTTATAAGAAACGTTATGAGATGTCTGAGCTCAAAAAAAATCTTCAGTGTCAGACCATGCTTCTAGAAGAAAAGAAGAAGCACATCAGATATCTGGAACAAAAGTTCTCAGAGAGGTTGGGGATTGTGATTAACCCTTCTCAGTCACAAGGTTAGTTGCCAAAAGTTGCAACTTGCCAATTCCCTGAGAAGTTGGGTATTGACAACATCAATCACTACTTAAAATCTAATTTCCCTAATAAGAGGACAATGTTTCAGAAGGCAAATACACCTTCTAAGACTGTCAAGTTTGCACCACTCCAGAAGGATCAATCAAATGTGTGCTCCACCAATGGGGTGAAGGCACATGATCCAAGAAAGAGTGACACTATCCACTCTAGCCACAAAGTTCAGGAGAAGATCTTTAGATTTGGATCCAAGTATCCTCTATGTAAGGAAATGAGGATGTCCACTAGATGGCAGGCTCCAAAAATACATCAGGCCCATTTTGGACCAGCTGTATTTAGTCCTCGGCACCTCCACTCAGGAAGAAGGGGCAGTATCATACAATGCTCATCCAGTAAAGTTTGGAGTTGCTAATATCTCTCATGGACAACAAGTCTGTGTTGTCCTAAATAGAAGGTATAACATTCATAAATGTTGGTGTTGTGAAAAAGTTGGTCACTTTGTCATTGACTGTTAGCATAACCTGAATGTGACTAGTGGACAGAAAGGTGCTCAGCCTAGACAGAAAGTTGGGCAGATGCTTTATGATTCTAACAAGAACCTAGGACCTAATTATCATTGGGTGCCTAAGGGAAAATGAATTCTGTTTTGAAGGATAGTCCAAGTACCTGTCCACCTAAGACTTGGTATTTGGACAAGGGGTATTCTAGGGAAATGACTGGGACAGGATGGTTGCTCTTGGTATATGCTCCAAAAAAAAGCAACAAATTAAGGTTGAGACTGTCAAGTAAGTAATCCCCAAAAGCTAGAGGAAGCAAGCCTCAAGGTATGTCTCTCTCTCTCTTATATAGAGATTAAGTTAGCCATTTGTTAAGTTAAGTTAGTTGTGCTCGAGATGAATCCAATCTAGCACATCAAATAGAAAAACAGTGATGCAATTATTTGCTGTTATTTTTTATTTGGCATTACTCAAAAATTTCAAATAACTTATTAAGCAATATTTAGAGCAAAGCAATGCCGAAATTGGGTGCCAATAGAACTGGCCCTGGTTTCAAAGCAATTAGTAAGGGAATTGTACAACCTTCTTTTAGGTCACCTTCTTTTTCTTTGAAATTTAATAAGTCAAGTAATTTGTACAACCAATCAGTAAGAGACATAATAAAAGCTCTTAGTGTCATGTATCATAACAGGAATGATTGAGTAAGTCGTAAAGTCTTAAACACTTAATTTAATAGTCAAATCAAATATTTAATTAAATTAATTAAATGTTTTCATTACATATATAAAGACGACAAGAAACAAAAAGCCACATCGCTCTCTAAAAGCCTTAACCCTAGCCGTCGAGACCGAAACCATCTCAGCATCTTGCCGCTCTGTTTCAATGGTGCCAAATGTCATCAAGGAGCTGCAGGATGGATACGAAATAGTGAGGGATGGATTCAATCATGCCTCTACTGAGATTAAAGCCGTGTTAAGGATGATTGAGGTTGCTGGCTTAGAATACACCCTTTCTAAACCCTCCACCATTCTTAGAAATGAGGTTGTGAATTATTCTCAAACGTCAAGATGTCCCCATCTCAAAACTCTCTCAGGTCTAAGATTGAAGACATCAAAATAAAGGTAAACCCTAAGAGGTTAGGAAAGGCACTTCATATCCCCTCCGTCAGCCCTAACGAGGAAGAGGGGCTCGCCAACACGGAAAGAGACAATTCTCTCTTATGGTGTGGATACAATGAGGCCAAATCTGGGTCTCTGAAAAGGAAATTCTTCAATTAGAGAGAGAAATTGCTAGCAGACATTGTAGGGAAAGCCCTCATCTACAAACCTGGATCACATGACACCATCTCCAGGTTCATGTTTGCAGTCATGACCAGAATTATACTAAATAGAAAGACCTCATGGACTTCTCTCATCTATCAGAGAATAGTAGAATGCATATCCTCTCCAAATATGGGCAAAATCATTTCCTTGTACCTAGTGAACACCTATCATGACACTTTCACACAGGAACAGGGGGTGAAGATTCACTACCTAAAAAGAATGGACATAAAAACTTTAGATAGATTCTCTAGATTCCTACCTATGAGCCAACCTATAAGAATAAAGGAATTCTCCAAGGGTACAAGGAAGAAACCAACTGAGGAAGAAAGAACTTCCATCCCTGAACTAGTACTTGGATCGTCCTCTCCAGCTTATGCTGGTCTGTAGGTTGAACTATCCCTTAGTCAATCCTCTGCCAACATTTAACTTCAGGATGTTGCTGTGCATGTTGATAAAATCCCTGCCAGCTCTAGGTTAGGAGAAATCTCTAAGAATGTTGCTGAAGAAGGTAATGTTCAAAAGGATGGGGCAGACATGAATATTACTGATGATGCTGCAGTAGTTGATGATATGCCTGCTGTAGAAGATAATTGGGAGCCTCGTGAGACATTATACACTTATCTTGATAAGTCCAGCCCAGAGAATGATGCTCAGTCTGAGGGGGAGCATGATCAGATGGATGCGACAAACTTGGATCAAGTTGTCAATAAGATAGTTGAGTCTGCACCAACTACAGGTAAAACTCATTCCATCTTAATTAATAGTGTTAAAATAACTTTATCTAAGGAAATGTTTCCTTCTATATGTGTTGTAGTTGAGCGGGAGACTTCTCAGATCCCTGCTCAGGATGTTATACCTCCTCCTATGGGCATACTTCATCTACTCACATCTCTAATGAGGAATCTTTAAACCGAATTAAAGTACTCTTGGATAATCAGACAACAACCCTCAAGGAGAATGTTGATCAATCTATTGCCAATTTGAGTGATGAAATGTCTACAAAAGTAAATGAAACTAAATAAGAAATATCCCACTTAAACAAACAGGTCACCACCTGGTTTGATAAGGCTGGAACTGCAGGAATCAAGCTGACCACCCTCATGGAATCTTTGGACACAAGCCAAAAACTCACTACAGCTGACATAGGATATGTAAAGAATTATGTGAGTACCACTGATGAGGTGATCAATGGTGCAGCAGACCATGTCAATCAGCATGTCACCCAGGTTGCTCTCCACTCCATGGAGCAGGCAATTCTCTTGAGAAATGAGCTGCTTACTGACAATGAAAGAATACACACATCAATAGCAAGCATGAATTAAGCCAACACCTCATTAGGGCAAAGGACAATATCTGAAGAAGGCAGAAAATGGGAGAGCAGACATGCTAAGGCAGCAGCACTCATTGAAGATCAAGCCTTCAATGTAATTCAAGGCACCAGGGCGACACTACACTTACCCCTCATGGATAGAAAGAGGCCAGAGGACCTAAACTTCCCTACACAAGCCAGAATTGCACGGGATGCATAGCTTGCTGCCAGAAGAATGAGGGAAGGACCTCAAATGGCTGAAGAGTTCATGGCCAATAGGAGAGCTGAGAACAGAGATGACCCAGACTATAAACAGCTAAGTGAGGCCTTTGAATCAATCATTATCAATGTCTGGGTAAGCCATGGACGAATCTTGAAGAACATTGATAGTGTATATCCATCTGAGGAATGGATAAAGCATCTAGAGAGAAATTCCCTAAGAGAAAGAATATTCAAGAAGAAGCTGGTAAGGAAGAGCAATCCCAAGAAGATACCTTCCATATATATTCCAAAGTCATTCCTTTACTTCAAGAGACAGAGGAACAAAGTTGAAAACTTGAAGAAGACTGCTGGAACCAAGGATGCTGGTGAAAGTTCTTCAAAGAATAACTGATAGAAGATTGCAAGACCTAAGCTTATTCAAAATTATTGTCTAATCTATGTCTTGTAATGAATTTCAACAATATAAAAGTTTCAAATCTTTATCAATGAAATCAACATGTGTTGACCCTGACTATAATGATGTTATAAATGTATATCTGTATTAGATAAACATACTGTTCTTTAATGAATATCCTGTTATCTCAAGTTTGATGTGTTAATTGGCTAAGTTAATGATTAGGTTCATCTTGATCATAATGTTTACCTTGTAAATAATTACTAAAGTTCTTATTGTTAATCATTCCTTCACAACTATCAATGATTTTTAGTTCACCAGTACCATTTGTTTATCAGTCATAGTGTTATGCCATCTCATCCAGGGGGAGTTACCCTATACTGGGATGACTATTTGTCATAATAATGTATCATTAGGCCTATCATGATATTTTTTTATGCTGATGCACCTTAGCATGGATGTGTGTTATGCCTTCTTCAAATAGGGGGAGATTGTTGGGAATTGTGCCCTACAATGTTCCTCATGATTTGAAGTGGCATCACCAATCATACTAAGGGGCATAATGTATTTGATGTGTGCTTTAGTTCATGCATGCAGGTAGTCCATGATTGGACAAGTAAAGAAAAATAAGTTGGGCAGTAAACTCAAACTTCGTCGAACTCAGCTCAGAGTTTGTCAAAATCAGCTTGTTGATCGTCGAGCTCAAATCAACATAAGCTTAAGAAATCAGGATACAAATTTAGTCTAACTTAGCTCGAAGTTCGTCGAGCTCAGGTTACAGTTCGTCGAGATCGGCCCAACGCTTGTCAAGCTAAAGCCAGAAAATCTGTCTATGGCATAAGTGCTGAGACCACTGAGAAGAAGGCATTGAGACCGCTGAGACATCTGAGATAGCTGGGAAGATACTGTTGAGACAGCTGAGACAGTTGGGAAGATAGCATTGAGACAGCTGAAGACAACTGAGAAGATGGCATTGAGACAAATGAGACAGCTGAGAAGATGGCGTTGAGAGAGCTAATACAACTGAGAAGATGGTGTTGAGATAGCTGAGACAGCAGAGACAAAGTTAGCTGGAAACTTTCTAAGTATAGAACCGTTGAGTGAAGCAAGTTCACTCAAAGCTTCTAAATAAAGCAGGAAGCACTGAGATAGTCCAGAGGCAAACAGTTGAGAACAATATTAGCTGAAATTTTTCAAAGTCCAGAAGCATTAAGTGAGCAGGTTCACTCAACGCTTCTAATAAAGAGGAAAGCGCTGAAGCAAATAATTATCTCGTCTGATAAATGAAAGACCGCTGAGACAAATCCGCTGAGATAGTTAAAGTGTTGAAACCGCTGAGATACCAGATGAGAGGAAAGCGCTGAGACAAAGGCTTGTCTCAGATAATAATGGAAAAATGTTGAGACCACTGAGACCGCTGAGACAAAACCACTGAGACAAAGTTAGGGAATGTTCTAAGTCCAGAAGTGCTGAGAGCCAAGGCTGATGGCGTTAAGTGACTCAATATCATTCAACGTTTAATGGGATTCCGGAAAATTTTCTTAGTTCAAATGTTGATGACCACTGCTGACGGCATCAAAGTCAAAATTGCGGGAAGCTATTGCGGCAAAGCTGCTACAGCGCCGAATGATGTTTTGTCCCCTTCTGATAGAGTTGGCGCTCACCAATCCTTGGTGGGACCACATACTTTGGTGTCATTGATTCAAATCAACACATATAAAAGGGAAAACAGTAAAGGTTTAGGGTTAACAAATCGAATGAATAGAAAGAAAAACTGATAGAGGCGGCTAGACATTTATTTCCGATCAAGCCTGTAAGTTGTAGCCCAGCCATGATAGCCTAAAGGAAAGAAAGGATAGCTGAAGCTCTTCAAGCTCAGCAAGGGTGTTCTCTGCAGAACGGTTTAGCTTATTCATCTCTTAACAAGGTGGAAGCTGCTCATCAGTGCAACAATAATAAGTGATAGCTGTAGAAGAAGGATGATTCCTTCTACATCAGGTGAGCTGGATTGAAATCTGCTCAGTCCAGCAAAGTTGACTCAGAGTTATTTCTCTGAGTCAGTTATTTTAATTTCTTCAGCTCTGTATTTATTTCCTATAGGATTCAGGTTTCCTGAAATTAAGAGTAGGGTACTTTGTTCCTGAGCTGTAGGTGACAAATTTATCACAAAGGTAGGTGCCATGTTGGGGCACTGAGGTAGGATCCAAGTGAGGATCTGGGCTGTAGGGCTTAAGTTCCTGAGGTAGGAGAGTGCTTCTCTCTGAGTGTAGGTACTTTGTTCCTGAGTTAGGTGACAAGCTTGTCACTGAGCTGTAGGTGCCTAGAGGGGCACTGAGGTAGGTACCTGGAGGGGTCTTGAGCTGTAGGAGTGTTGTAGCACTCTGAGAGTAGGTCCTTATGCCTGAATTTGTAGGGCTAAAAAGCTTGAGCAGTAGGCCCAAGATATAAGGCTGAGGTAGGTGGCTTGCAGGTCACTGAGTGTAGGAGCACTATAGAGCTCTGAGGTAGGATCCTTTGGGATCTGAGGTAGGGTTGTCCACCCAGCCTGAGTGTAGGGTGTAGCAGCCTGAGGTAGTTGGTCAGCAAACCACTGAGTGTAGGCCCTTGTGGCTGAGAAGTGAGTCTTGGAGGAGACTTTAAGATCCTGCGGTATCTGAGGTGTAAGCTCTTAGGAGCAGTTTGGAGGAGTTTGTGTCGAGTCTAACAAATAAGCATGGATAGGTGGAGAGGGAAAGTGGATGTACCCAATTGGGGAACCATTATAAATTCTGTTGTTTACTGTGTGTACAACCCCGTGTCCGGCGAGCAAGGTCACCAGGGGCCAGGCAAATCGGGCTGAGGACAATAGGCGAGCTCGGCAGTAAAGGGGGCGAGCCCGAGCTCGGCATCCGTCGACCAAAGATCGACGATCGGCGACCCCGAGCTCGGCATTCGCCGAGCGACACGCAACTCGCGTCCTCGCAGTGGAGCTCGACAGCGGTAGGCGAGCAGTACATGCCGAGGTGGCCAGAACTCCCCAGCTCGCCCGGATGTGTGAGGTACTTTTTACTGTTTTGCCCCTGCTGGTCTGCCCATAGCCCTTCAAAATAACGAAGTTTGGCTGTTGGCAGACCCAACCAAGGGTTTTCTGGTAATTTCAGGTCAGTTCTTTTGGTTATTGGCAGCCCAGATTTCAAAAGCTACAAATAGGACCCAAGGGGTACCCCAGAAAGCAGGTTCTCCCCTGTGCTCTCCTGCTCCAATCTTCAAGTGCTTTCTGAGGGTACCTTAGCTCGGCTTCTGGCTAAGGAGGGGAAGCGCTCTGAGACTTCCGGGTTTGTGGTGGGACCTCCCTGCCGAGCCCTTGGGTCTGTTTCCCCTTGTCTTTTTCGTTATTTTTTCTTGCAGGAGCAAAGTAGGCGCGAGACCACCACTTCCCCAAGGGTCGAACTCCACAGGAGACCTATTTCCGGTTTCAACATTTTGGTGCGGTGAGCATGGAGAGTGGTCAGCACAGAAAGGCTTCGGCGAGCTCAATGACGGGAGGACAAGGATCCGACAGGCCGGACTCACCGCCCCCCCCCCCCCCCCCCCCCCCCCCGCCACTCGCAACGGTGGGGATGTTTGAAGATTTCAGAAATGAGGTGCTGACTCTTGTAAAGTGCGCACTCGGCATGCGGGCCGAGTGCTCGACTCCGGCAGTTCAGATCGCGGCTGCCCCGTCCTTGGGCGAGGACGCTTGATGAGGAATTTTATAGTTTTAAAAATTATATCCAAACTATAATCTCGAAATAGGCAAGTGTACCTATCGAAATATAGTATAAGAAATGTCGTATTAGACTCGGGGCCTGTTGAGTACTCCTACTCACGCAAATTAATATTATTTTATCGGCAAATAAAAGGAGTGAATTAAAACTATTATTAGAAAATAAAATAAAAGGAAGCACTTGATTTAGACTTACTTTGAATTGAAATAAACTTATCTTAAAGACAAACTTCTAGATTATCCGCTTCGACCGTGGAGGTTCCTAAAATACGAAAACGCCTCTCTCGAGAATACGCTCTCGACTAAACTTAGGTTGATCGATTAAGACCTCTCGGCCAGTCGAAACCCCTAAGCCTGCTTTAGGAGGTGAACCCCTCTATTGGATTTCACTCCAATCCGGAAGAGTCATGTCGTCCTCTCTCGAGGATTGCAATCAACTCCTTTTATCTTTGAGTGATCTCCCCGTATCCGCAACCTCTCGGTCATTTAGGATACGGATCTTAGATCGGAATCAAAGCTAATAAATCAAAGCTAACTCGAAACGATAAAAAAAGAGTTTGACAAAAAGAAATATTTTATTATAATAAAAAGCTTATCATGATCAAGTGGAAATGAAAATAGGGATACATAGAAAGAAAATAAAAAAAGGCTAGAATTAAAGGCTAAACTATGAAATTGAAAAGTACATAAGCAAAATGCATAAAAACTTGAAAATAATCTACTGAAGCTACTCCTAGATTGGCCTCCTGGCTCACCCTTTGCTTCTGAACTCATCTGCAATTTATAGGAAAAATTTCTGCAAGGTCACGCCTAGGTCACGCCCGTGACCTAGGGCGTGTCAGGCTCGGAAACCGCCGTCTTGAAAGCCCGGGAACGTTGGAGGAGAAACCACCAAAATCTGTTAAATGGCGGGTCACGCCCCTAGGTCACGCCCGTGACCTAGGGCGTGTACTGACCAGGTCAACAAACGACTGAAAACGGCGCATTCTGGCATCAATTCGGCAGTTTCGGGTTAGTCACGCCCTAGGTCACGCCCGTGACATGGGGGCGTGTACTTGGGAAATGTTCCAGAATTACCCCGGGAAATTTTTTAGAGAAAATTATTTTCTTGAACTAGTCACGCCCGTGTTCACACCCTGGTCACGCCCGTGACCTTGGGGTGTGTACTTGTGAAATTCTCCAGATTTGTAGAGGACGTCGTCCTCTTTCCGTTGACTGGTTGCACGTCCCGTAACTCTTCCTGGTTTGAAAGTTATGGCCATTTGAATATCAGCTATCCGTGGCCAAAAATGTTAATTTTCTCAAAATGTTTTCAGATCTTTGCCATGAACTTGAAAATGATATTTGGAGCCCATATTGACCTGAAATATAAAAATAAATGAATTATTATATATATTAATATAAATCCAAATAAATTATACTATTTATTTATAAAAAAAAACTAAACTAAAATAACTATATAAATTAACTTATCAAATACCCCCACACTTAATCTTTTGCTATTCCAGAGCAAAACTATGAGAAGTATTTATAAGAAAATAATATAATTTTTTTAATCAAACTAAAAAAATATCAAATCAAAAGAGAGTTAAAAATTAATTTTAGTGATTCAAATTTTTAAGTCCTAAAATATGAAAGTAAAAAAGTGAAGAGCTAAATATTTAGCAAAGTTTTCTCTAATAAAATAATTAGAACTCAAAATTAAGTATTTAGCAAACAAAATTAGATTAAAAATTATAAAAACTTTTTCCACTAAAAAGAGACTTCAAGAAAAATCAAACTACTACTTATGCTCTCTTACAAATTTAATTTAAATCTAAGCAATTATATTGGGTTTTGGGTTTGAAAAAAGGAAAATTGAAGAGATCTTAGATTGGGGGTGATGAATTTTATCCTCTCACCCCGGACAATTTTTTTCTTTTTTTGATATTTTTTTTCTTCTTTTTTTTTTCTCTTCAAACAAAATTGCTTAGGAGTAATGAATTTTATCCTCTTACTCCTTTTTTTGGGGGTTGCATATGTGTACCAAGGAATACTTGATTCCCATGACATATGATCTAGCCAAAAAGAAAAAATGCATATGTGTACCAGGGGATAATGAATTTTATCCTCTTATCCCCGTGACATATGATCTAACAAGAAAGTTAAAAAAAAAAAGGAAAGGCTATCAAAAATTTAGATTAAATTAAAATTGTTGGAGAGCAATTATAGTAAGTTAAAATTTCCTAAGAATCTTAAAGTTTAAAGTGGAGATAATTACAATCTAAAAATTGTTAAACTAAGCACTATAAAATTGAAACTAATTAAAATAAAAGAGAAAAAGGCTAAATAAATTTCCCTAAACAAATTTACTTCATAAATTTATTTCTTAAAATCAAATCACCTAAAAATTAAATCTAACTAACTTTGATGAAATAAAAGATTAGAAAATCAAAAATTATAGAAATTCTTATAAATAAACCCAAAAGAAATTTCTGAAAAGTCACAACGAGATTAAGTAGGGATTTATTATATTTTTTGGATTTTTTTTCTATTTTTTTTAGATAATAAAAAAAACAAATTTTTGTAATTTTTTTAAAAATTTTATATTTTTAAAAAAAATTTTAAAGATTTTTTCATTTTTTTATATTTTTAGATAAAAACAATAAAGATCAATCCACCCTCATACTTAAAAATAAACATTGTCCCCAATGTTTATAAGTCAAGTAAGAGGGGAGAAACAAGAAGAAATAAAATAAAAAAAAAAATTTAGAAGTTTTTTTTTTTAAAAAAATATTAAAGATAAACAAGGGGTGTCTCCCAAGAGCGCTTTTCTTTTTCCCGTCTTTAAGCTAGACGGTTTTATTTAGGAAAAAGGGAAATAAAAAGTAAAGTGCACTGGCAACTCCCTTAATTCATGCTTGGGTGAAAACGCCAAAGACGCCCGCCCAATGACTCCTCCGCTTGCTTCTTGATTCTCCTTTTTTGAACATTTGACTTGAAAGTGTAAATTCACATCACCTATACATACCTGAGGCGATGTGAATTTTTGTAGATGAGCGGCAAATGGATCGTTGACGACGTGTGATTGCAACGGCTCATCATTTTCATGAAATTCATTAATTAAAGAAAAATCAAAGGTAAGCACGTCAGAAAAATCTTCGCAAGGAGGAGGTTCTTGTGAAGTTATATGATTAGGTATAGGTTGTTTATTTTCTAAAGTAAAGTTATTATCTAAAAGAAAATTACTGGGCACTATAGTTTTAGGAATTTCAATTTCTAAAAATTCATAAGTAGAGTTTGAAAATTCATGAAGAGAATGAAAATCGGGAGAAATAGGAAAAGAAACATGTTTTTCTCCTATTTCACCCGGTGTGCCCATAACTTTAAAATATTCTTGATATAATAATTCTTCCTCCTCTTCCGAATAAGTCACCAAGGGGGCACATGAAGATTCATGTTCCGTACTAGGTGAACTATTTGGAGGGGGTGAAAAATCATTAGAACAAGAAATGATTTCTTCTAAATTTTGGGGAGGATCAACAATGAATTGCGTAAAGTCCCCAAAATTAGAAGAAAACGATTGTGGTGTGCTAAAAGAAGAACAAAAATTAGGATCTAAATAATTGTTCTCATAACTCGGAAAGTTTTCTGGTTGAGCTTGCGAACAAGGAAAACAAACGTCCGAGGTAGAAGAAAAATTATTTAAATCAAAATAAGTATTCTCGTTTAAATTTGAAAAATTATTTTCATGGAAATTAAAGGAATTGGAAAAATTATTTTCATGAAAATTGGAAAAAGAATTATCATAAAAGTGAGAATAGTTATTTTCATAATTATATTCAATTTTATTTTCATAAGGTAGCTGTGAATTATAATTATAAAGATAACAATACTCACTTTGATGAGAACCACCACAATAATAACAAACACTTTGGCGCTGCTTTGCGGCTTTCAAAATATCGAATTGATTTTGAAGCCTAGCAATTTTAGCGGCCAACTGAGATAACATTTTTTTTAATGTAAAAAAAAAAAAACAACCTTTACCTAATGGAAGTGAATGAAAAAGAAAATCAAAAGAAGAATTGGGGTAGAGAAAGAGAATGATAAAAGTAATAAAATTTGCGCTTTCTAAATATCAACAAAAAGAGTTCCCCGGCAACGGCGCCAAAAACTTGATGAGGAATTTTATAGTTTTAAAAATTATATCCAAACTATAATCTCGAAATAGGCAAGTGTACCTATCGAAATATAGTATAAGAAATGTCGTATTAGACTCGGGGCCTGTTGAGTACTCCTACTCACGCAAATTAATATTATTTTATCGGCAAATAAAAGGAGTGAATTAAAACTATTATTAGAAAATAAAATAAAAGAAAGCACTTGATTTAGACTTACTTTGAATTGAAATAAACTTATCTTAAAGACAAACTTCTAGATTATCCGCTTCGACCGTGGAGGTTCCTAAAATACGAAAACGCCTCTCTCGAGAATACGCTCTCGACTAAACTTAGGTTGATCGATTAAGACCTCTCGGCCAGTCGAAACCCCTAAGCCTGCTTTAGGAGGTGAACCCCTCTATTGGATTTCACTCCAATCCGGAAGAGTCATGTCGTCCTCTCTCGAGGATTGCAATCAACTCCTTTTATCTTTGAGTGATCTCCCCGTATCCGCAACCTCTCGGTCATTTAGGATACGGATCTTAGATCGGAATCAAAGCTAATAAATCAAAGCTAACTCGAAACGATAAAAAAAGAGTTTGACAAAAAGAAATATTTTATTATAATAAAAAGCTTATCATGATCAAGTGGAAATGAAAATAGGGATACATAGAAAGAAAATAAAAAAGGGCTAGAATTAAAGGCTAAACTATGAAATTGAAAAGTACATAAGCAAAATGCATAAAAACTTGAAAATAATCTACTGAAGCTACTCCTAGATTGGCCTCCTGGCTCACCCTTTGCTTCTGAACTCATCTGCAATTTATAGGAAAAATTTCTGCAAGGTCACGCCCTAGGTCACGCCCGTGACAGTGGGGCGTGTACTTGGGAAATGTTCCCGAATTGTCCCGGGAAGATTTCTGGAAAAAATTATTTTCGTGGACTAGACACGCCCGTGTTCACACCCTGGTCACGCCCTAGGTCACACCCTGTCGTTGTAGTATAGTGGTGAGTATTCCCGCCTGTCACGCGGGTGACCCGGGTTCGTTCCCCGGCAACGGCGCCAAAAACTTGATGAGGAATTTTATAGTTTTAAAAATTATATCCAAACTATAATCTCGAAATAGGCAAGTGTACCTATCGAAATATAGTATAAGAAATGTCGTATTAGACTCGGGGCCTGTTGAGTACTCCTACTCACGCAAATTAATATTATTTTATCGGCAAATAAAAGGAGTGAATTAAAACTATTATTAGAAAATAAAATAAAAGGAAGCACTTGATTTAGACTTACTTTGAATTGAAATAAACTTATCTTAAAGACAAACTTCTAGATTATCCGCTTCGACCGTGGAGGTTCCTAAAATACGAAAACGCCTCTCTCGAGAATACGCTCTCGACTAAACTTAGGTTGATCGATTAAGACCTCTCGGCCAGTCGAAACCCCTAAGCCTGCTTTAGGAGGTGAACCCCTCTATTGGATTTCACTCCAATCCGGAAGAGTCATGTCGTCCTCTCTCGAGGATTGCAATCAACTCCTTTTATCTTTGAGTGATCTCCCCGTATCCGCAACCTCTCGGTCATTTAGGATACGGATCTTAGATCGGAATCAAAGCTAATAAATCAAAGCTAACTCGAAACGATAAAAAAAGAGTTTGACAAAAAGAAATATTTTATTATAATAAAAAGCTTATCATGATCAAGTGGAAATGAAAATAGGGATACATAGAAAGAAAATAAAAAAGGGCTAGAATTAAAGGCTAAACTATGAAATTGAAAAGTACATAAGCAAAATGCATAAAAACTTGAAAATAATCTACTGAAGCTACTCCTAGATTGGCCTCCTGGCTCACCCTTTGCTTCTGAACTCATCTGCAATTTATAGGAAAAATTTCTGCAAGGTCACGCCCTAGGTCACGCCCGTGACCTAGGGCGTGTCAGGCTCGGAAACCGCCGTCTTGAAAGCCCGGGAACGTTGGAGGAGAAACCACCAAAATCTGTTAAATGGCGGGTCACGCCCCTAGGTCACGCCCGTGACCTAGGGCGTGTACTGACCAGGTCAACAAACGACTGAAAACGGCGCATTCTGGCATCAATTCGGCAGTTTCGGGTTAGTCACGCCCTAGGTCACGCCCGTGACATGGGGGCGTGTACTTGGGAAATGTTCCAGAATTACCCCGGGAAGTTTTTTTGAGAAAATTATTTTCTTGACCTTGGGGCGTGTACTTGTGAAATTCTCCAGATTTGTAGAGGACGTCGTCCTCTTTCCGTTGACTGGTTGCACGTCCCGTAACTCTTCCTGGTTTGAAAGTTATGGCCATTTGAATATCAGCTATCCGTGGCCAAAAATGTTAATTTTCTCAAAATGTTTTCAGATCTTTGCCATGAACTTGAAAATGATATTTGGAGCCCATATTGACCTGAAATATAAAAATAAATGAATTATTATATATATTAATATAAATCCAAATAAATTATACTATTTATTTATAAAAAAAACTAAACTAAAATAACTATATAAATTAACTTATCAACGCTCCCGGCAGGCGAGCTGGGAAGGAATTGGCCGAGAAAGGTCGAGGGTGCGAGCTCCCATGGCGTGAGCTTTTCCCTGGCTCAGCTGGCCGAGGTCGGTTCGGCGAGCTGGGCTCGCGAGACTCGCCAGCTCGCCCAGTGGGGGGAGGAAGTCCTTTCAGCGAGCTGGTCTCTTCAGCTCCAGTTCTAGATGGGTTCAGGGAACCCGAGATGTCTTATTACACCGGAAAGGGGGATCCAGTCCAGCATGTCCAATGGTTTGAGGACGTGGTCTCCATCCGTCAGATGTCAGACAGATTCAAGTGCCGACTCTTTGCCATCACCCTCCGGGAGAAGGCAAGGGAGTGGTTCACCAGCTACCGGCCAGCTCCATCTACTGCTTCGAGGACCTGCGCCGAGGGTTCATGCTGAGGTTCACTACCTCCAAGAATAGGAAGAAGGAGTCCGAGTCTTTGTTCCACATAAAGCAGGGGGTGAACGAGACGTTGGTGAGCTATCTGGACCGATTCCAGGAGGAAGTTACTCAAGTCCAGGAGATGTCGGGCCGTAGTCTTATGATGGCTTTTACCCTGTGCCTGCAACAGGGTTTCTTCCGGATGGAGCTGAAGAGAGTTCCCCCCCTCTCCTACGAAGAGTTGATGGAGAGGGCGGCGAGAGAGGTCGACGGGGAGGCGTCGAACCCGGAATTTGCAAGGAAGCTGGCCATGTGGGCCACAAAGGAAGAGAAAGATTCGAGAGGAGGAAAGGCACAGGAGGAGAGAAGAGGGGAGCCCAGGCAGAGGGAGCAGAGGCAGCTCCAAGGGCAGCAGCAGTCGAGGTGGGGGCGTCAGGAGCCCGACCGGCGGCTAGGATGGTGTTGGAGTCACCATGATGATCTGGAAGTGATCAAACATGTAATCTCACTGCCAACGCGATATGAGCCTGCAGGGTCGCACACAAGAGATGTGGAGAAGTTGGATGACTGACTGTGTTGGTAAAGGTTACCAATCACCGACCTGAACAGGGTTATGGGCAAAGTGTTGCCTTATAGGATCATCGGGTTGGGCAAATGTTGCCTTGAAGGGCTGGTTGGGATTGTCGTCCGAGGGTCGATGACATTAGTCAAGAATCGTCTTCTGATTCCCGCCGATCGGCGAGAATCGTCTCTCTGATTCTCGCCGATCGACGAGAATCGTCGAGAATCAATTGTTGATTCTCGACGATCGACTACTTCGACAATTGTCGTCGACCGCGGCTCGACGATCGTCGAGTATCGTTGTGCATCGTCGAGCGCGGCTCGACGATCGGCGAGAATCGTCGAGTATTGTACTCTGATTCTCGCCGATCCTGTTTGATACTCGTCGACTGATTCTCGCCGAACCTGCTCAGTGATTCTCGCCGATTGTCGCCGATTCTTACCGAATGATACTCGCCGATTCTGAACCCTAATTTCAGGTGGTCTGCGGATAGCGATTTTCCTGGGTTTATTTATGCCTTGGTATAAATAGGACCCTTAGGGTTTTCGGGATAATACGCACTTGCTCGCGATCTTCTCCTGTAGCGAATCGAACCCGGCGGAAGCCGTTCCGCCCTTCGCTGCGTCGATCCCGATCCCCGCCGCCGACGGAAGAGTTCCGCCGCCGCCGTGTTCGCTCCGTCGACCACCTCTTCTCCGGCGACTGTCGCTGGTGCTGCTCTTCCTGGCGCGGACCTAGCAGTCCGTGGAATAGCCGAGGTACGGTCTTCTCCTTCCCGACAATCCGTGCGACGGATAGATCGGCGTTCTCCCGCTCGTGTGGACTTCTGCAGAAACGTGGACACTATTCCACGTAGAACTCGCCACTAGCAAGCAGATAAAGTTTGGAGCATCTCCGTTGAGTTGTGACTCAACGCCACCGAGGTAATTTTTGCCTAGTTTTTGCTAACTTCTTGATTCAACATTCATGGCCCGATCCACATCTCTTTGGGTTTTTCTTGATGTTTACTTTTCCGCTGCGCGCACAAATGTTGTGCCAACCCTTACAGAGAAACCCAATAGTGGTATCAGAGCCAGGTTTCAGCCATGATCGTTGTTTTGGAAGTTTGTTATTCTAGTGCGTGTAAACCTAGGGATTTAGAAGTGTTCTAAATGTCTAGATTTAGTCTTGGTCTCCTCGCCAAGAACGATTGGAATTTCGGTGGATTTCTAAGTGTTAGAAATTGTGATCTCCTTAGCAGTAACCATCCCTCGATTTTGTTTTGGATTCTGAATCCAACAAAGAGAGATGAGCTTGTCTACTGCTTTAAGTTGAGCTGTCTTTGCCTTTGTCCAATGCATGTAAATCTGAGGATTTGGAAATTTCCGGATGTTCAGATTTAGCCCTTCCTTCTATCAAATGTTGATGGTGTCAGGATGTGCACATAAGGGATGCATGTGGTTTTAGAAGAATTGTTTTTCTTTGGATGTGCACATTGATCAAATGTTGATCATGGTTAATTGTTAACCAAAAATTGAAATCCCTTCTTTTAATATTAAGTGTTCGGATGCCTTCCGATGGATGACACTCTTCCTGCCTCGATCGATGAAATGTGGGCTTGCCAAAGCAAGGTGCATTAATCTATCTTGGTAAGGGTGCGAGCGGATAATTGTGATATCCCACTGTCGACATCGGGTCATACTTAACTAGGTGACCTCAAAGGTTGAGTGCCTAGAGGCATAGGGTTGGCATGCACCATATGATGGATGCGAATAAGGAGTTATTCACCAGCCATACAAGAATTGCATGAGGATGCAATTGGCAAGCGTTGCCTACCTAAATAACCGCATTGTGAGAGGAACGCCAAAGCGGACTCATAGTGTTGGTGAAATACGGATCTTGTCCACTAAGAGAGTAGCTCGCATAAACTCTCTGAATTGTTAGTGAGGGCTATCATTTCGAATAAAATAGTGGGAGTATTTTAATTGAAGTCCTAATTAGAATAAATTGTAATTGAAATTTAGGTACTGATTTTATTCTGCATAAATTCTTGTAGAATTCCATGGCAAGCGTTGCGCACTCCATGTTGTCTCTGAGAGCCATCCTTGAGAAGGATAAGCTCAGTGGGACAAATTATATGGACTGGTATAGGAACCTGAGAATTGTTCTCAGGCAAGAGCGAAAGCTCTATGTCTTGGAAGAAGAAGCCCCCGAGGTGCCAACCGGGAATTCTTCCCGTGCTGAGAAAGATACTTATAAGAAGTATACTGACGATGCTTTGGATGTCGAGTGCCTTATGCTTGCCACCATGAACTCTGAGCTTCAGAAGCAACATGAGAACATGGGGTGCAAGGAGATTGACGAGCATCTCAAGAAAATGTTTCAAGGGCAGGCTCGTCAAGAGAGGTTCGACATCACGAAAGCGTTGTTTCAGTGCAAGATGGGAGTTCGAGACTCAGTAGGGACTCACGTACTCAAGATGATTGGGTATATAGAGAACCTTGAAAGGCTGGGTTTTCCTCTTGGTCAAGAGTTGACCACGGATCTGATCCTGCAATCGTTGCCGGACAGTTATGAGCAGTTTGTCTTGAACTACAACATGAATGAGATAGACAAGACACTGCCCGAACTCCTAGGCATGTTGAGAACTGCCGAAATCAATATGAAGAAGGTCAAGCCTACCAGCCCCATATTGATGGTGCATAAGGGCAAGGGCAAAGCCAAGGGCTCCAAGAAGATGAAGGTAGGACCTAAGTCATATCTTGAGCCCAAGTCTTCAGCACTGATGAAAAAGAAGAGCACGGTGAAGGAAGGAAAATGTCACCACTGTGGCAAGGCTGGTCATTGGCGGAGGAACTGTCCTTCGTATATTGAGGGTCTGCAGAAATTGAGGGGAGGTATGACTTCCGCTTCAAATATTTACGTTATAGAGATAAACCTTTCTGCTCCTTCATCTTGGGTATTGGATACCGGATGTGGTTCTCACATTTGTACAAATGTGCATGAACTGGGAAGGAGAAGATTGCTGAGTAAAGGGGAGGTGGACCTCCGCGTCGGCAATGGAGCAAGAGTTGCTGCTGTAGCCGTAGGAGTTTACCGTCTTTCTTTGCCCAGTGGGCTTGTAATAGAACTAGATAACTGTTATTTTGTTCCGGCGATAACTAGAAACATTATATCTATTTCATGTTTGGACATGATTGGATTTTCTTTTATAATTAAGAACAATTGTTGTTCTATATTTAAGAATGATGTTTGTTGTAACACCCCGAAGTCAAGAGAATCATTTTGAGCAAAATCGGGTTCAAGCATGGGTGACACGGCCTGGGACACGGGCGTGTCCCAGGGCGTGTCAGGTGACACGGCCTGCGACACGGGCGTGTCGCAGGGCGTGTCGAGGTTGTGTCGACGATCGGACTTGGTGTCGACGATTTTCGCTCGACATCGTCGAGAGGGGCACACGGCCCAGGACACGGCCGTGTCGGATGCCGTGTCGACATGCTCGACGAGTGTTACGCGACGATTGTCGAGTATCGAGTTCCAGTGAGGACACGGCCTGTGACACGGGCGTGTCACAGGGCGTGTCAGTGGGCGTCAAATTCAGCTCGACGTCTCGGGTTAAGGCGTGTTTGCGGGACACGGGTGTGTCCTGGTGCACACGGCCATGAACACGGGCGTGTGCCAAGCCGTGTGCCAGGCCGTGTGAAGTCTCGGGTTATTTTGGGATTATTTCTGCTGAGGAACACGGCCTCAGACACGGGCGTGTCTGAGGGCGTGTCGGGTACACGACCGTGACACGGGCGTGTCACACGGGCGTGTACTGGTTGGATTGAGTCGGTTGTCTGCCGCTTAGGGGGGACACGGCCTGTGACATGGGCGTGTCACAGGGCGTGTCAGGCCGTGTTCAGGGTTTTCTGGCCAGATCTGAGCCGTTTGTTTCCCTCTTCCTGGATCCAAGGGCTGGGCTTTGTCCAGGTGTCTAGGAGGCCGAGAATTAGAAGATAAATTCTCTTATCTTCTCTTCTCCTTCTTCTTCATCTTCATTCCAAGAAATAAAGGGGAAAGGCCTAAGGGAGAGAGAAGGGAGGAGTCTTCCAGCTGCTGTAGGAGCTGCGGAGTGCGGAGCGAAGATCCGAGTGCGGATTCGTGAAGGCAAGGCCGAGGCGGTGATTTCCATCCGGCTACTTCATGGCGCCGAAGCGATCTTCAAGGGTAACGATCTCCTTCTTGGACATCGAAGTCCTTTCTCTATACATGTGCTTGGAATCCTCCACCAAGAGGTGGATCGCGGAAGTGATTCCTTTGTTGTGTCTGCATTTAGAGCCGGAAATATAGAGTACGGCGTAGGCATGCTATGTGAAGCCCATCTGGACCGGTAGTCTGGATTGGTGATGTTCATGGGTAAACCGGAGAAGACTCCGTGGCTTTGATGCTGTGCAAAACGGATTTCTGTTGTGATGAATGTATGGATGTGCTGATTGTGAGGAGGCTTTGGTGAAGCTCCTGGATATGAGATGATCAATTGGTAGCACGCCTGGGGAGCTCGTGATAAACCCGGCCTGTTACACCACTAGGGTGGGTTGATCTAGTTAAGGAAGGGATCGATGGGCGGCAATGCTAGGGGAGCCGAGTTAAACCCGGGTTGCTGCACCACATGGTGTGGGTCGATCGGATTAGGAGGGGGATCGATGGGTAGACAATGCCTGGGGAGCTCAGATAAACCCGGCTTGCTACACCACGGAGTGTGGGTCGATCTGCTCTGTTTGTGATGCTGTGAGGATGGACCTCTGAGTGGCTTGGGCGGGATGTCGCCAGCCTGCGAGCTGGTGGACTAGGGCCGGTCAACCAACAAGTTAAAACCTCGAGAGACAGCGGTGTACGACGGTGGATTCTGGTACGCCAAGAAGGTGCCCTGAGTGCACGGAGCGTTGGTGGATTCCAGCGTTTGTGATGTGATGTGTTTGTTAGATAGTGGAATAAAGAGAATGATCTAGCTATGATGTGATTTGGTGATGTTTGTTGATGCTTGATGAGAAAAGAAGCACTGTATACAGGGAAGGAACACTACCCCGGGTAGGGGGTAGGGTCGTTATAATGGGTCAGCAATGCTGACCGTTACTTTGTTTTCTGTGTTGGTTTGGATGATGAATTGCAGGTGCTGCGGTTTGGAAAGAATGAGTGGATTGGCTAGCCTGGTGTTCTTAGTCCTTGAAGGCTATGTGAAGATTCATGGTTGGATTTCATGTGTGGCCGGCCTGCGTGCCGATGTACGAAACCAGTGATGTGAAAGAGGAACTTGTAAGGCCATAAGGCCAGGGTGTGTGAGTTGTATACATTCCTGGTGTTTTTCTATAAAGGGGTATTTATATATGGGTGGACATTCTGGTTTGAGTTCATGTTAACAAGAAAAATGCTGCGCTAGAATGGAATGAGTTAAGGACACGCATAGATTTGATTTCCACACGTGATTCCTTCGCTTGTCTGTGTTATATGGCGTGGGGCCCCGGCCGGACCCACCGTTATATGTCATGTGACAGGTGGGGGCGTTACAAAGTGGTATCAGAGCCAGGTTGAGATTGTTTGGGAGGAGAGAACATAATTGAACTCATGAATGTCCACGAGGAATGTATGTCATGCACATGATGTGCGTGCGTGTGTAGTCAATGTACCAGTACCGTTATGATTTGGACGAATTTAATGGTGTTCTGTACATTGATAGGTGGCGAGGGATGGAGCTGGGCCGTCTGAGCCCCAGCGGTCGGATGAGAGTGCAGCACCCGTGGAAGCGCCGATGCCTCCCTCGGCAGAGGCCATACGGGTGGTGGCGGAGACAGTGCTTGCAGTGTTACAAGCACAACCAACTGGACAGGCAAGACCTGGTGGAAGGCAAGAGCATGCTGCCGAGGTGGTGGAAGTGCAAGCAAGTGACGACACATTGTCACGTTTTATGCACTTTCACCCACCGACGTTTGGTGGAGCGCTTTCACCAACGCAGGCAGAAGATTGGTTAGCAAGAGTCAAAAGGATCCTAACCGCAATCAGGACGGTCGAGGAGCAGAAAGTGATGTTGGCCACTTTTGGTGGGATGAAATTGAAGTGCACCACTTGGCAGGTCGCGGTTTAATGAAAGTTTCAATGGAGGAATTCGCCCAACTATTTTTAGCCAAGTATGTGCCGGTGTCGCAAAGGATTGCGATGGAAAATGAGTTTCTCCACTTGGTGCAGGGTGAGCGAGATATTGATACCTAACTGCATGAGTTTACAAGATTGGGGAGATATGCGGGATCTACCTTTGCGGAGGAAGCGCGAAAGACAAATCGGTTTTATAACGGCTTGCGGGATGAATTGAGGTTGGCACTTCCGAGTTCGGTGAGTCAAGGCTTTCAGGCGTTGGTCGATACAGCTCGTGCCTTGGAGAAAGATATGAAGCGAGTGCAAGCGAATAAGCGACATGAAAAGTCAGAGTTGAAAGTGTCGCAGTTGGATCAATCGGAGTTTCGACGACAAGAGAAGAAAAGATTTAGGCCGGCGGAATCAGCTCCGTCGACTGTTTCTTCAGGGGCGACTTATGGGTCAGGACGTGTGGATACACGTATCTGCTATAAATGTGGACAGCAAGGACATATAGCAAGATTTTGTCGTAATGTCCCTCCAGGGAGTGAGAAAAAGACAGGTGCGTCATATGAAGAAAAAGGGAAAGCAGTGGCCGAATCATCTGCACCCCGGACGCAACCTAGATTGCATACGATGGAAGTGCAAGAGCCGCAAAGCTCAGTTGGTGAAATTCAGCCTCGAGCGTTTCATTTATCTTTAAATCGCGAATTTTAAAATCGGGAGGCAAAGCTCAGTTGGTGAATTATGTCGATGTTATGAATGTTGTGTAAACTATGTTTTGATGAATAATAGCTGATGGCTGATGTAAATGATGTTTATATCTATCGTTGTTGATCTCTATAATAGCTTGGTGCACATGTGATTGTGCCGAAATCAATCAATTATGTCGTTTTGTTTGAGGTCTTATGTGGTTGAATGTGCACAAGTGGAAGCTAGGGATGTTTGTTGTGTTGTCTGTTTGTTAGTGTGTGCGGAGGCTATGATTTTGTGATGTTGCGACCAAGTGGCTGTTTGGAGTCAAATTTCGAGGACGAAATTATTTGAAGGGGGGGAGGATTGTAACACCCCGAAGTCAAGAGAATCATTTTGAGCAAAATCGGGTTCAGGCATGGGTGACACGGCCTGGGACACGGGCGTGTCCCAGGGCGTGTCAGGTGACACGGCCTGCGACACGGGCCTGTCGCAGGGCGTGTCGAGGTTGTGTCGACGATCGGACTTGGTGTCGACGATTTTCGCTCGACATCGTCGAGAGGGGCACACGGCCCAGGACACGGCCGTGTCGGATGCCATGTCGACATGCTCGACGAGTGTTACGCAACGATCGTCGAGTATCGAGTTCCAGTGAGGACACGGCCTGTGACACGGGCGTGTCACAGGGCGTGTCAGTGGGTGTCAAATTCATCTCGATGTCTCGGGTTAGGGCGTGTTTGCGGGACACGGGTGTGTCCTGGTGCACACGGCCATGAACACAGGCATGTGCCAAGCCGTGTGCCAGGCCGTGTGAAGTCTCGGGTTGTTTTGGGATTATTTCTGCTGAGGAACACGGCCTCAGACACGGGCGTGTCTGAGGGCGTGTCGGGTACACGGCCGTGACACGGGCGTGTCACACGGGCGTGTACTAGTTGGTGAAGCTCCTGGATATGAGATGATCAATTGGTAGCACGCCTGGGGAGCTCGTGATAAACCCGGCCTGTTACACCACTAGGGTGGGTTGATCTAGTTAAGGAAGGGATCGATGGGCGGCAATGCTAGGGGAGCCGAGTTAAACCCGGGTTGCTGCACCACATGGTGTGGGTCGATCGGATTAGGAGGGGGATCGATGGGTAGACAATGCCTGGGGAGCTTAGATAAACCCGACTTACTACACCACGGAGTGTTGGTCGATCTGCTCTGTTTGTGATGCTGTGAGGATGGACCTCTGAGTGGCTTGGGCGGGATGTCGCCAGCCTCCGAGATGGTGGACTAGGGCCGGTCAACCAACAAGTTAAAACCTCGAGAGACAGCGGTGTACGACGGTGGATTCCGGTACGTCAAGAAGGTGCCCTGAGTGCACGGAGCGTTGGTGGATTCCAGCGTTTGTGATGTGATGTGTTTGTTAGATAGTGGAATAAAGAGAATGATCTAGCTATGATGTGATTTGGTGATGTTTGTTGATGCTTGATGAGAAAAGAAGCACTGTATACAGAGAAGGAACCACTACCCCGGGTAGGGGGTAGGGTCGTTATAATGGGTCAGCAATGCTGACCGTTACTTTGTTTTCTGTGTTGGTTTGGATGATGAATTGCAGGTGCTGCGGTTTGGAAAGAATGAGTGGATTGGCTAGCCTGGTGTTCTTAGTCCTTGAAGGCTATGTGAAGATTCATGGTTGGATTTCATGTGTGGCCGGCCTGCGTGCCGATGTACGAAACCAGTGATGTGAAAGAGGAACTTGTAAGGCCATAAGGCCAGGGTGTGTGAGTTGTATACATTCCTGGTGTTTTTCTATAAAGGGGTATTTATATATGGGTGGACATTCTGGTTTGAGTTCATGTTAACAAGAAAAATGCTGCGCTAGAATGGAATGAGTTAAGGACACGCATAGATTTGATTTCCACACGTGATTCCTTCGCTTGTCTGTGTTATATGGCGTGGGGCCCCGGCCGGACCCACCGTTATATGTCATGTGACAGGTGGGGGCGTTACATTTGTTATGCTGTAGCCCAATTGTTTAATGGTCTTTACGTTTTGAACTTGGACCATCTGATCTATAATGCAGAAAATAATAAAAGACTAAGAACAAATGATTCGAACCCTACTTTTCTCTGGCATTAACGTTTGAGCCATATCAACGAGAAGCGCATATCCAAGCTCTATAGAGATGGACTTTTGGACTCATTTGATTATGAATCATTTGAGCGATGCGAATCTTGTTTGTTAGGCAAGATGACTAAAGCTCCTTTCACTGGTTATACTGAGAGGGCTGAGGATCTTTTGGGTGTTGTACATAGTGATGTATGCGGACCCATGAGTTCCATGGCTAGAGGAGGGTATTTCTACTTTGTTACATTTACTGATGATTTCAGTAGATACGGATATGTGTATCTTATGAAGTGCAAATCCGAGACCTTTGAAAAGTTCAAAGAGTTCAAGAATGAAGTAGAAAACCAGTTGGGTAAAAGGGTTAAAGCACTCCGATCTGATCGAGGTGGCGAATACCTGAGTCATGAGTTCCGTGATCATCTGAAAGAGTGTGGTATTGTATCACAGCTCACTCCACCTAGAACACCACAACATAATGGTGTATTTGAGAGGAGAAATCGTACTCTGTTAGACATGGTACGTTCGATGATGAGTCATGCAGACTTGCCTGTTTCCTTTTGGGGTTTTGCTTTAGAGACTGCTGCAATGACATTGAATCGTGCTCCAACAAAAACGGTTCTGAAGACACCATATGAGATATGGACTGGGAAGCGTCCTAGTATGTCGTTCATTAAAATTTGGGGCTGTGAGGCATACGTGAGACGTCAAATGCCTGACAAGCTGGAACCTAAATCGGATAAATCTGGTGGGATACCCTAAGGAAACGAAAGGGTATTACTTTTACCTACCGTCTGAGGGCAAAGTGTTTGTCATAAGGACTGGTGTCTTCTTGGAGAAAGAGTTCTTATCAAGAAAGACTGAAAAGGTAGAGCTTGAAGAAGTTCAAGAACCACATGTAGTGAATGAACCGGAATTGGATTCTGAGACAGGACTACAAGATGTTGTAGCTAGAGAACCTGCTCAGGGAACACAAGTCCTACGTAGATCTGGTAGACCAAGGTTTGAGCCTGAGAGATATGGATTTCTCGTGTCTCAAATAGGTAATGTGTTGCTTATGGATCATGATGATGAACCAGCAACCTACCAAGAGGCTATGAATGGACCGGACTCCGACAAATGGCTTGAGGCTATGAAATCCAAAATGGACTCCATGTATGCAAACCAAGTTTGGAACTTGGTGGAACCACCTGAAGGGGTACGACCCATAGGGTGCAAGTGGGTCTTCAAGAAGAAGACCGACATGGATGGGAATGTACAGACATTCAAAGGGCGACTGGTGGCTAAGGGTTTCAAGCAAATTCATGGTATTGACTATGATGAGACCTTTTCCCCTGTTGCCATGGTAAAGTCCATTAGGATTTTGCTTGCTATTGCTGCGTATTATGACTACGAGATCTGGCAGATGGATGTCAAAACGGCTTTCCTTAATGGAAACCTCCTTGAGGAAGTGTATATGACACAACCCGAGGGTTTTGTATCCCCAGATGAAGCCACTAAAATATGCAAGCTGAATAAGTCCATTTATGGACTGAAACAGGCCTCTCGAAGTTGGAATCTTCGTTTTGATGAGAAAATCAAAGAGTTTGGTTTCATCAAGAATGAAGATGAGCCTTGTGTTTACAAGCAAATCAGTGGGAGCATTGTTGTCTTCCTGATATTGTATGTAGATGACATACTGTTGATCGGGAACGACATTCCTACCCTAAAAGTTGTTAAGAACAACCTAGGGAACTTCTTTTCAATGAAGGACTTGGGTGAAGCGACTTATATACTTGGTATTAAGATCTATAGAGATAGATCGAAGAAGTTGCTGGGTTTGACCCAGAGTACGTACATCGAAAAGGTGTTGAAGCGGTTCAACATGCTTGAGTCCAAGAAAGGATTTTTGCCCATGTCTCATGGTGTGAATCTCTCTAAGGACCAGTGTCCAAAGTCTTGTGAAGACAAGGACCGCATGAAGTTGATTCCATATGCTTCGGCAATTGGATCAATCATGTACGCGATGTTATGTACTCGACCCGATGTCTCCTTTGCTTTGAGCATGACTAGCAGGTATCAGTCAGACCCCGGTGAGTGTCACTGGATTGCAGTCAAGAATGTCCTGAAGTACTTGAGAAGGACTAAGGACGTGTTCTTGGTGTATGGTGGAGAGGAAGAGCTCGTTGTAAGTGGTTACACGGATGCTATCTTCCAAACTGATAGAGACGACTCCAAGTATCAGTCAGGTTTTGTGTTTTGCCAGAATGGAGGAGCTGTAAGCTGGAAGAGTTCCAAGCAAGAGACAATTGCTGATTCTACAACAGAGGCCGAGTATATCGCAGCAGCTAATGCAGCGAAGGAGGCTGTATGGATTAGGAAATTCATCGGCGAGCTTGATGTAGTTCCTAGCATTGTTGGTCCCGTAGTTCTCTACTGTGATAACAATGGTGCAATTGCACAATCTAAGGAACCTAGATCCCATCAGCGCTCCAAGCACATACTCCGGCGGTTTCATCTTATTCGTGAGATTGTCGAACGAGGAGATGTAAACATTTGCAAAGTGCCGACTGAGGAAAATATTGCGGATCCGCTGACAAAGCCTCTCGCGCAGAGAAAGCATGATGGTCATACTAGATCGATGGGTATACGATACCTAAATGATCAACTCTAGCGAGAATCTTGTGGGTTGCATGTAATCTTGTATTTTGTTGGCTGTTTGTTCATATGATGAACTGTGTACCTAGTTTTTCTTTTATAATTAATGGCAAATTCTTTTATTATGAGTTTTTCTATATATGATAGTTAAATGTTAACATAATAGACACCCTTAGAATGTTCGCTTCCATAGGACATCAAGTACGTGACTTGAATGTGAGAGCCTATGATTTATTTGAAGCTTCATTCTTAAAGGTCCCTGGTCGAGTATCATCATAGAAGCTAAGGGTGATGATGATACATGAAGGCTAGCACGTGCGTTGACTGATGACTGGTTCTCACAGGTCATGATATTATGATATCAAGTCATCACGTGGGTACTTGTTAGTGAACAAGTTGTACTGGACAGACCCAACCTGAGACTACTCTGTGGATTGTCATCCAATCGTGTCACGAGTAGGTCTCAATTGACAATGGTGTTGTGGTCCTTTGACCTGAAGTCACAGCATTCATCAAGTGAGGAAGAGCGTGCTTTGATGCCATCTAAAGTCTTCCTTGAGAAATGTTGATGATAAGGGTGGTTGTTGGGCATGATACGAATCATTTGGGTGTTTGTGTGTGAGCAGATATGGAATTTGTCCTCCTGTATGACAGGAGTTGCATCCATGGGCCCCTTGATGGAACTGGACTGAGAAATGCATGGCCATGCTTGGTTGAGTCAATATGTGATATTGGACTCACCATTCTCTGGAAGTCCGTCCTAGATCAAGAAACTTGGATTGAGCTATTACGAGGGTGACACAGTCCATGCCTCTAGTTCTTTCCGGATGTAAGGGACAAAGGGACAAAGACAACGCTGATACATTGGTCATAAAGGCTTATGAGTTATTAACTCTTATTGCTTGGGGAGCAATGATGCATTGCTAGATGCCGCTCATTGTTTGTGAGGTTTTTGTTTTGATACTTTCGAGATCAAGTGGGAGTCTGTTGGAGTCACCATGATGATCTGGAAGTGATCAAACATGTAATCTCACTGCCAACGCGATATGAGTCTGCAGGGTCGCACACAAGAGATGTGGAGAAGTTGGATGACTGACTGTGTTGGTAAAGGTTACCAATCACCGACCTGAACAGGGTTATGGGCAAAGTGTTGCCTTATAGGATCATCGGGTTGGGCAAATGTTGCCTTGAAGGGCTGGTTGGGATTGTCGTCCGAGGGTCGATGACATTAGTCGAGAATCGTCTTCTGATTCCCGCCGATCGGCGAGAATCGTCTCTCTGATTCTCGCCGATCGACGAGAATCGTCGAGAATCAATTGTTGATTCTCGACGATCGAGTACTTCGACAATTGTCGTCGACCGCGGCTCGACGATCGTCGAGTATCGTTGTGCATCGTCGAGCGCGGCTCGACAATCGGCGAGAATCGTCGAGTATTGTACTCTGATTCTCGCCGATCCTGTTTGATACTCGTCGACTGATTCTCGCCGAACCTGCTCAGTGATTCTCGCCGATTGTCGCCGATTCTCACCGAATGATACTCGCCGATTCTGAACCCTAATTTCGGGTGGTCTGCGGATAGCGATTTTCCTGGGTTTATTTATGCCTTGGTATAAATAGGACCCTTAGGATTTTCGGGATAATACGCACTTGCTCGCGATCTTCTCCTATAGCGAATCGAACCCGACGGAAGCCGTTCCGCCCTTCGCTGCGTCGATCCCGATCCCCGCCGCCGACGGAAGAGCTCCGCCGCCGCCGTGTTCGCTCCGTCGACCACCTCTTCTCCGGCGACTGTCGCTGGTGCTGCTCTTCCTGACGCGGACCTAGCAGTCCGTGGAATAGCCGAGGTGCGGTCTTCTCCTTCCCGACAATCCGTGCAACGGATAGATCGGCGTTCTCCCGCTCGTGTGGACTTCTGCAGAAACGTGGACACTATTCCACGTAGAACTCGCCACTAGCAAGCAGATAAAGTTTGGAGCATCTCCGTTGAGTTGTGACTCAACGCCACCGAGGTAATTTTTGCCTAGTTTTTGCTAACTTCTTGATTCAACGTTCATGGCCCGATCCACATCTCTTTGGGTTTTTCTTGATGTTTACTTTTCCGCTGCGCGCACAAATGTTGTGCCAACCCTTACAGAGAAACCCAACAGATGGAGGCCTGAGTGGCAGGGGCAGGGGCCACAGAGATGGTACTACGGAAGGGACCACTACCAGGGGAGGCAAGACCAGTTCCACCGCCCGTGCTGGAGGCAGGGCCAGAGGCCCCGACTCCCCGATCAAGAAGAGGCCATGTCCATAGCCCTGGGGGCAAGGAGGGGAGCGTGGAGGAGGAGAAGAAGAGAGGTCAGGGTGGAGTTGCCCTATTGCGACTTCCATCAGGAAGAGGGGCACGCCACGGCCACCTATCCGGAGTTCCTCGAGATGAGAGGGAATAGGGAGCAGCAGCAGCAGCAGGGGCGGCAGGAAGTAAGAATTGAGGAGGTCCTGCCTCGGGCGGAGGAGGATCGGTGCGAAGACCGGGTGGATGTGGGGACCCGAGGAGGGATCGGAGTGATCCATGGGGGAGTGGGGATCGAGGCTTCCCGCAAGGCAAGTCTCCACACCATGTACCGGCGGAGCGTCGCCTCCACGTCCCAAACCCCACCTCCGGAGGAGAGGATCACTTTCTCCAGGAGCGATATGCCAGACCACGAGGATCCGTTCTATGATGCGCTAGTCGTCAAGGAGGCCATCGAGAACTTCACCGTCTCTCGGATCCTCGTGGACAACGGGAGTTCCGTCAACGTCATCTTCAAAAAGGCGTTCGACGCGATGAGGGTGGAGGCAAAGAGGGTGCTGGCCTCTGATGGCCCCTTGTTCGGGTTTTCAGGAGAAAGGAAGGAAGTAGAGGGAGGAGTTGGTCTCCATGTCACCTTGGGGGGGTAGTCCCGAAACTGCAAGTTCGTCATTATGGATGCCCCCAGAAGCTACAACGCCATCTTTGGGAGGCCCCTGATCAGCACCTTTCGCTGCGTCCCCTCATCTTTCCATCAGTGCTTGAAGTTCAACGCTGAGGGGGTCCAAGTCAGGGTTAGAGGGGACCCAAAGGTGGCGCGAGAGTGTTATGTCACTGCGGTGAACACCATCTCCTGGCTGGAGGGAGCCAAGGAGATGGGGCGGAGGATGGAGGAGGTCGAGCGGGAAGCAGGAGGGGAGGAGCTGGGAGTGAAGGACTGCGCAGAGGGGGCGGCAGGAGGAGATCTGGAGGAGGTGGCCGAAGTGAGGACCGTGGGAGGAGAGATGGGGGTAGAGGTCCCCATTCCGGAGGAAGGGGATGCCGAGGGATGGGGGGAGCAATCCAGGCTGGAGGCAGCAGAGGAAGTGGTGGAGCTAGAGGTGCTCACCCGAGGAGGAAGGATGGAAAAGATCCGCGTCAGCGGGGGGCTGACCCCGGAGGACCAGGGCAAGATGTTGGAGTGCATCCAAAAGAACGTGGACATCTTCGCCTGGAACGCCGCGGAGATGCCGGGGGTTGACGCGGATGTGGCCTGCCACCGCCTCAACCTGAACCCGGGAACACGCCCCGTTCAGCAGAAGAAGAGGTCCACTGCGGACAGGCTGGCGGAGCCCATCAGGGAGGAGGTGGCGAAACTCCTCAAGGCCGGCTTCGTGTCTGAGATTCAGTACCCCGGCTGGGTCTCCAACGTGGTTATGGTAAAAAAAGGAGACGGCCGGTGGAGGATGTGTATCGACTTTTCCCTACTTAATAAAGCTTGTCCTAAGGACTGTTATCCTTTGCCTCGAATCGACGCGCTGGTTGACTCAGCCGTCGGTTTTTCTGTAATGAGTTTTTTAGATGCTTTTTCAGGTTATCATCAGATCAGGATGCACCACCCAGACATCAAAGATGTCTCGTTCATCACAGGGGATGGATGCTACTGCTACAAGATGATGCCCTTCGGGCTGAAGAATGTAGGGGCGACCTACCAGAAAATGATGGATAGGGTCTTTAAGGAGCAAAGGGGGAGGAATTTGGAGGTGTATGTAGATGACCTCATGATCAAAAACCGGGACGTGGACTCCCACCTCCGGGACCTGGAGGAGACCTTCTCCACCCTGCGCAAGTACAAGATGCGATTGAATCCCCTAAAATGTGTCTTTGGGGCTAGCAGGGGAAAGTTCTTGGGGCACCTCCTCACCCCCGCGGGGGTCGAGCCAAATCCAGATAAGGTCAAGGCTATCTTGGAGCTGGGGTCCCCGCGGAATGCAAAGGAGGTCCAACGGCTGACGGGAAAGCTAGCGGGGCTGAGTCGTTTCCTTTCACGGGCACGGGAGAAGTGCTCCCCCTTCTTCAAGACGCTGAGGGGTGGTCAGAGATTTGAATGGACCAAGGAGTGCGAAGAGGCATTCCAGGCCCTCAAGGTGCAGTTGACACAGGCTCCGCTGCTCCAAGGGCCGAAGGAGCGGGAGGACCTGTTCCTATATCTGGGAGTCGGGGCGGAGGCCCTGAGCTCGGTCTTAGTTCGTGAAGAGGGGAAGAGGCAGCTCCCTATTTATTACGTGAGCCGGGTCCTGAGGAAGGCCGAGCTCCGGTATCCAATTTTGGAGAAGCTGGCTTTTGACCTGATCATCTCGGCTCGGAGACTGCGACCTTACTTCCAAGCACACTCCATCCGAGTGGTGACCGACCATCCCCTCCGCAACATCTTCGAGGGGGTGGAGCATTCAGGCAGGTTGGCTAAGTGGTCGGTGGAGCTGAGCGAGTTCGACGTATCCTTCATTCCGCGGCTCTCAATCAAAGCTCAGGCAATGGACGACTTCTTGGCCGACTACGTGGTTGAAGTGGAGGAGGAAGAGCTCATCCGCCCGACTCCTTGGAAGGTGAAGGTGGATGGAGCCTCGGGGAGGCATTCCCTAGGAGTGGGGGTGATCTTGGAGAGCCCTTAGGGAACCAGAATTGAGCAGACGGTGGTGGTGCACTTTCCCATTACCAACAAACTGGCCGAGTACGAGGCCGTGATAGCGGGGCTGCGCCTAGCATGGGAGCTAGGGGTTTCAGATGTAGAGGTCCTTACTGACTCCATGGTAGTGGCTTCTCAGATTAACGGGGAGTTCGAGGCGAGGGAGCCCACCCTGCGATCGTACTTGGCCAAGGTGAAGGGAGTCATTGGCACTTTTCAAACCTTCTCCATCCGACACGTACCAAGGGAAGTGAATGAACAAGCGGATCAGCTAGCGAAGCATGGTCCCCATGTGGGGGGTACCATCACCGACCTATTCCACCCCTCCATCGAGGAAGGAGAGCTCATGGAAATGGATCAACAAGCTTCATGGATGGACCCAGTGGTGGTTTTCCTCTCCACATGAGAGTATCCAGATGGGATAGACAAGAAGAAACTAAGACACAAGTCAGCATATTACCTCCTCCAGGACGGGCAGCTATACAGGAAGACCCTCTCTATGATGCTATCCCGCTGCGTAACTGAGGGAGAAGCGCGAAGGATCTTGGAGGAAGTCCACTCAGGGGAATGTGGGAGTCACTCCGGGAGTCGGACCCTGGAAGGGAGGATAGTCAGGCAAGGGTATTTCTGGCCCACCCTGGGCCGAGACGCCGCTGAGTTCGCAAGAAGATGTCATAAGTGCCAGCTGTTTGCCCCTCTCCAGCTACAACCGGCCCAGCGACTCAGAAGTATCACGACCCCATGGCCCTTCGCAATTTGGGGAATGGATTTGGTTGGGCCATTCCCCCAAGCCAGCGGCCAGAGAAGGTTCCTCCTAATGATGATTGACTACTTCTCAAAGTGGATGGAGGTGAAGGCATTGGCAAAGGTGACCTCCCAGGTGATCAGGAATTTTGTTTGGGGGGAGATCATCTGTCTCCATGGGCTGCCACAGGCCATCGTCACGGACAACGGTCCCAAGTTCGCTAGTGCCAAGTTCACCAGCTTCTGCGAACAGCTTGGAATCCATCTCAGGTTCGCCTCGGTCCATCACCCCAGGAGTAACGGGTAGGTGGAGGCCGCAAATAAGATCATCGTCAACCACCTCAAAACGAAGGTGGAGAACTTGAAAGGGAACTGGGTGGAGCAGCTTCCGGCGGTTCTTTGGGCCCTAAGGACCACCCCCAACACAGCTACGGGAGAGACCCCCTTCAAACTCTCCCACGGGTGCGAGGCAGTGCTCCCCATAGAATTCGAAGTCCAAACACCGCGAGTCGTTGCAGCAAAAGAAGGCCGTGAGGAATGGCAAGCAGAGAATGAGGAGGAACTGAGGCTTTCCCTTGACATGGTGGAAGAGGTAAGAGACCTTTCCGCTATCCGGTAGGAGGAGGTGAAAAGAAGAATGGACAAGTACTTTGACAAGCATGTCAGGGTCAAGCAGTTCGTGGAGGGGGACTTGGTGCTGAAGAAAGTAGATGCGGCAGGGAGGTCAGCATCCATAGGGAAGCTCAATCCCAGCTGGGAGGGACCATTCATTGTAAAGGTAGCCTTGGGGTCAGGGGGCTATCGACTCCAAAATGTAGAAGGCGAGACCCTGAGTCTCACCTGGAGTGGTGACGACCTCAAACGATTTTTCCCCTGAAACATGTAACACCCCCTATCCGTCGCATAGCATATAGCAGTAGGTCCGGCCGGGGCCCGACGTCATATACCACAGACAGACCGGGTGGTTACTTATGGAAACCATCCAACCAATCTCAACGTCCTACACAGAGCATTCTAGCGGAAGTAGTTTATAAAAGTTGTAAACAAAGAACCCAGCATTAGAGCACGAATGTCCACTAGTACGAAAATAGGAATGTTATTACAAAATACTCAAAACAAGCCTTAAGGCCATACAAAATGTTTCACTTGATTATTACATGTTTTACAAATCTCGGCACGCAGGCCGGTCATACATGAATAAAGCAGAGAACACTTCTACTTGGGCCTTCGAGGGCCAGCTTCGCAAAAAGGGCGTTAGCCCGCTATTGACCGCTTGGTCCAGCTGCACCTGCAAGCAACAAACCACCGCACGGTGGCAAAACAAGGGAACGGTCAGCAATGCTGACCAAATTATAACGATCCCGCCCCCAAATCGGGGCGGCGATGCTCCTTCCCTGCATTTCATTAGCATAAGCGAGCCATAAATATAACCATAGCCATCTCATCACAGACGTTAGCTCGACGGCCACACGTCCCGTGCCCTCAGGGCACATTCTCGGTGAACCGGTCGATGTCACGTCAATTAAAGCCATTAACATTCCGGACTCACCACCGCCACTTAGACGGCCAAACCTATGAGCAATTTGTCTTCCTGGCCTGGGTCACGACAATTCAAGCCATTGACCGCCGAAGACTCACATCTATGCCAACGGCAAGTGCCACGTAACCTTAGGTCTCTTTAACCGAACGACATAAAGCGGGTACGGTTCCATCTAACCCGTGCTTACATCGCAACGATAATTTAAACCATTTGCGCGGGTCAAACTTTCACCGAGTCCCATTCTATCACAAGTCACATAACCCGGTTATGTTCAAGTTGGCTTTCAAGCCACCAAGTTGGCAAGATCTCGTATCCGCCCAGTTTTCCGGGTGCACCTTTGGGTTAGTCCCCAAGGCTCCCTGCTGCAATCTACCGCGTAGAAAACCCGAAAAACAACCAATAGCACGGAGTCTTCTCCGGCCTTATGCAATGCAACATCACCGATCCAGACTAACATGTTCGGGTAGGCTTCACACATCATGCCTATGTCCGTTCTCGCATACGGACGCTAAACAACGGGGACTTTACATATCTACCCGAAGGAACGCCTCCAACTCTCCGCAAACTCGCGAGAGCGGGCTTCCTATGCTAGGAAAGAGAGCTATTCGTGCTCAAGATGAGGATCGTTACCCTTGAGTTCCTCTTTGGCGCCATTGAAAAGTAATCGGATGGAAATGACCGCACTAGCGTTGCCTCCGCGGATCCGGAGTCGGCTTGCGATTCGGAGCTCCGAAGCTCCTCCAATGGCGGATCTAGCTCCTCCTTCTTCCCTTAGCTCTCCTCTCTCTCCAAGGATTTAGAAAGAGAACAAGGTATGAAAAGTGATGGATTTCTAAGTCAACCCACTGGTATATCCCTTCAGGAACATCCCCCAACCGTTGGATCTCAAAACAAGGAAACGAACGGCTTTGATTCGGGGCTGAAATGCCCAATCTGGACCGAACACGGCCTGGCACACACCCGTGTCCAGGGCCGTGTGCCGCATTCGCCGTCAAAATCGAATCTCCTGGAACCTCACACGGGTATCGAACATGCCCGTGTTCGAGCTGACACGCCCGTGTTCCACCTCACACGGCCGTGTAGCCGGCCGTGTACCCCATGATTTTTCCCCATTTTCAACCCGAGCACTACACGGGTTCTAGGACACGCCCGTGTCCTTGCCCGTGTCACCTTGACACGCCTGGGCCCCAGGCCGTGTACACGGGACACTTCGTCGAGGGAAGATCGACGACTTGATGACACGGCCTTGGACACGCCCGTGTCCTAGGCCGTGTGCCTTGTCTCGACAATCGTCGAGTGAATCTCGACGACTCCCCGGGACGATCGTCGACACGGGTCGACACGCCCTGCGACACGCCCGTGTCGCAGGCCGTGTGCCCATTCTCGACGAATCGTCGAGTAAAACTCGACGACTTCGCGGCTAAGTGTCGACACACGCTTGACACGCCCTGCGACACGCCCGTGTTGCAGGCCGTGTGCCAACTCTCGACGAATCCTCGAGACAATCTCGACGACTTCGCGGCTAAGTGTCGACACGGCTCAACACGCCCTGGGACACGCCCGTGTACCAGGCCGTGTGCCTGCTGCCAGAACTCAAACTGGCCCAAAATGTCCCCCTTTTGCTCACTTTGAGTTTCGGGGCGTTACAAAACATGTAAGCAGCACTTTGATTATAATAAGTTCCTTCAAACTCTCTGATATTATTGTAACTAGCCTGCATGGTGGAATGTGATGTATTTTGGACCCCGAGCAGATCCCGCTGCCAGGCTCTCACCTAAGCTGGCCGGGCTGGAAGTCACTCGGTGTCATCCTTAGCCTCGAGCAGATCCCGCTGTCAGGCTCTCACCTAGCTGACAGGGCTGGAAGTCACTCGATGATGTTAGTAGTGGACCCCGAGCAGATCCCACTGCCAGGCTCCCACCTAAGCTGGCAGGGCTGGAAGTCACTCGGTGTCATCCTTAGCCTCGAGCAGATCCCGCTGTCAGGCTCTCACCTAGCTGACAGGGCTGGAAGTCACTCAATGGTGTTAGTAGTGGACCCCGAGCAGATCCCGCTGCCAGGCTCTCACCTAAGCTGGCAGGGCTGGAAGTCACTTGGTGTCATCCTTAGCCTCGAGCAGATCCCACTGTCAGGCTCTCACCTAGCTGACAGGGCTGGAAGTCACTCGATGGTGTTAGTAGTGGACCCCGAGCAGATCCCGCTGCCAGGCTATCACCTAGCTGGCAGGGCTGGAAGTCACTCGGTGTCATCCTTTAGCCTCGAGCAGATCCCGCTGTCGGACTCTCACCTAGCTGACTGGGCTGGAAGTCACTCGATGGTGTTAGTAGCGGACCCCGAGCAGATCCCACTGCCAGGCTCTCACCTAGCTGGCAGGGCTGGAAGTCACTCGGTGTCATCCTTAGCCTCGAGCAGATCCCGATGTCGGGCTCTCACCTAGCTGACAGGGCTGGAAGTCACTCGATGGTGTTAGTAGCGGACCCCGAGCAGATCCCGCTACCAGGCTCTCACCTAGCTGGCAGTCACTCGGTGTCATCCTTAGCCTCGAGAAGATCCCGCTGTCAGGCTCTCACCTAGCTGACAGGGCTGGAAGTCACTCGATGGTGTTAGTAGTGGACCCCGAGCAGATCCCGCTGTCAGGCTCTCACCTAGCTGGCAGGGCTGGAAGTCACTCGGTGTCATCCTTTAGCCTCGATCAGATCTCGCTGTCGGGCTCTCACCTAGCAGACAGGGCTGGAAGTCACTCGATGGTGTTAGTAGCGGACCCCGAGCAGATCCCGCTGCCAGGCTCTCACCTAGTTGGCAGGGCTGGAATTCGCTCGGTGTCATCCTTAGCCTCGAGCAGATCCCGCTGTCAGGCTCTCACCTAGCTGACAGGGTCAGAGGTCACTCGATGGTGTCGGCCTTGAAGTCGTCAGATATGGGTCAAAGTCTCAGTGCCAGGGAGCAAAGGGAAAAAAAGGTTCTGTCAGGGGGGAGCTCGGGCTCGGCAAGCCCAGCTCAATAGGATCAAGTAGGCAAGCCAAGCTGGGGGACTCGGCATGATAAAGTGTGCACCCTCCAACCCCGGCTCGGCATCAGCGAGTGGGATGCGAGCCCGGGGCTCGCCAAAGGAAAGCAAGCAGGACCGGGGCACCTCGCCCCCTTTGACCATTAGACTTGGAGAAATTTTCTCCCATTTTCGGGCTCAACCTGGATGGCTCGCGTGCGAGTCAGGGTAGCGTGACAAGGGCGGAGAGTAACTCGCCCCCGAATCGTTTGGGGGTCGGCGAACACTCAAAACGCGTCCACTCGCAGGCGCGCTCTCATAACCGCTCTACTCGCGGAACCTGTCTCGGCGAAGGCGCGGGGAGAAGCACTCGCATAAATTCAGAGCACAACAAGCATAGTAAAGAAAGGAAAGGAAGTGAAACCGGTATGATCAAAAAACTTTCATTATATGCAAAAAGTAGTTACATGGGGGGCTCGCCTCGGCGAGTGAACAAAGAAAAAGGAAAAAAAGAAAACAAAAGTACCAGCTACCCTCAGGCCTCGCCCCCTCCGCCGGACTGATCCCCGCCGTCACCCGAAGGATCCTGGAAGCTCTTCCCGGACATAGCATCCAGGCTGTCTTCCTTCTTGCTGGGAGGCGTCGCCGGAAACAAGCTCGGCATCAGGTCCCGAGCCGAGATCCCCTCGCACCCCTCCACCAGCACAGCGGAATCTTTCATCATCTGGAGGGTGCACTCGGCGGCTTGGATGGAGTTGATCCGCAGTCTCTCGGTGAGGTCGGCCTCGCCAAAGATCCGCGGGCTTTTGTAGGGGAGGGTAGGATCGATGTCGTGAGGCGGGAAGAAGATCTCAGCCTGGCGGCGCACCTCGCCAAGGAGGTGCTGGTTCTCCCCCTTCAGCTTTGTGTTCGCGCCGTCCAACTCGGCAAGGCGTGCACGCAGCCGGCCGATCTCCTCCCCCTGCTCAGCGTTGCGAGCCTGGAGCTCCCCTGCAGCGTCGGCATCCGCGGCCAGTAGTGCGTGCAGCTGACTGACCTCCTCCCCCAGCTCAGTGTTGCGAGCCTGAAGCTCGCCCGCCGCCTTTGCATCCTGGAAAAGAGTCCATTTAGCAGCAGCACAAAATTTCCTAAGTAAATGAGAGGAGCAGTGCTGGGCACTTACCAACCCGCCGGCGGCTTGGGCGAGTAGACCCTCCGCTATGCCGAGCTGTCTCGCCTGATCGGTGACCTTATCCTTGGCGAGGTCGCGAGCCTGCTCAGCCCTTTCGAGTTGGTGGCTGAGGGCGAAGCTGCGGCGCGCCAGCATGTGGTGAAGCTCCAGGGTCCGCAGGTGGGACTGCTGACCCTCATGGCCGAGCTGCCGGAGGGTCATCTTCTTGTAGGCCTCGGCATCCTCCCGGCCATATAGGCTGAAGCCGAGGGCATAGGCGTGACCGGTGGCAGGCTCGCGGTCGTGCCAGGAGGGATGAAGAGTGGAGACGGAGACTCGATGAGCGATCTCGTCCCACTGCAGCATGGGCTCGCCCGCCGAATCCTTCCAGCGCGCGCCGAAGTTGAAGAGGGGGTGTTTCTTCGGCGGCGCGTGCTCGCGGGCAGACCTCTTCGCCGCTGGAGGAGGAGAGATCGCCGCCGTGGAAGAGGGGCCCTCGCCACTTTTCCGCCCCTTGCTGGTTATCTCCTTCAGCGGGCTCTCCGGCGACGCGTCGGGAGGGGTCGCCGACGAACTGATGTACTTGGGGCTGGGCTGTTGTTGTTGCCCCCGCGGAGCCAGCAGGGCCCTCCGCATCTTATTTATCTGACGGTGGCCGAATGGCGGGTTCGACCCCGCGCCCTCAGGACGCCTCTTGCTGGAAGAGGGCTGCGAAAGGGCCGCCTCATCTCGGCAGGCCAATGCCGCCGCCCTCTCGCAAGCAAGAGGGTCGGTATGGAGCCCCGGATCCGCGAACGGCGGGTTCACGGGGATTATTCGCTCCTCGGCAGGAAAACACTTAAAAAAGTTAGGAATTCAGAGGTGATGTGCCGAGTTCGGCGGGCAAGCGAGCTCGGCCAGATGAGGAGGGAAGCACACCTTCGCCGGGCAGAACGGGGGGGGGGGGGGGGGGGAGCGCGTCGAGGCCCCTCCGCAGGAAGGCGACCTCGAAATCTTTGTGGAGGAAGAATTTTTGAAGCTCGGCGTCGTTGCCGGACACGGCCGGCGGGCGGTACACCTCCTCGCCTTTTTGTTGCGGCGAGTAGGGGATGTTGCCGAGATCGCCCTTGATAAAGGCGATCTTTGTCATCCAGGTATGGTGCTTGTTCGCGATCTCGTGAACTTTGATCAAGGAGCCGCCAAAGTAGGCGACCCCGTCCGGCTTCGCCTTGTAGGAGAAGAGCATCCTGAACACCGTCAGGTTAAACTCGATCTTCTCCCGCCGGAGGTAGCTCGCGAACGCCACCATCATCGCGATGGCGTTGGAGTTCAGCTGTGTGGGGACGGCCCCATAGTACTTCAATATCTGCCGGATCTCCGGCCACAGGGGAAGGCGCAACCCCACCTCGAAATGCGAGATGGGGGAAGGCAAGCTCGTCTTCATAAAAGGTGTTGATGGCCTCGCCCGTCCTCGGCCTACGCGCCTCGAAACCCGGCGGCACGCGCTCCGCCACGAATTCAGCGAGCTCCTCCTCGCTGGTGTGCCCCTCGAAGAAGCAGTAGTCCGTGAAGTGCTGCACGCACTTGGAGCGACCATCAGCATCTGGGTTGGTCTTGCCCATATTCGCGAGAAAAAAGCACTACGCGAGCAGGGAAAAAGGAGAACACAGAGAAAGGGAAGCAAAGCAATAAAGGCAGTACGGGGGGTAGGTGAGGGTGGGGGGCTATTTATAGGAAAAGGAATCTGGGGCGGGCCGTCAAATCAACTCAGCTCGCCGCCCCAGCTCGCCACCCTAACTCGCAACCCCAGCTCGCCGACTTCCGGCACATCCCGACCAAGGCTAAGTCGAACATCGCGGCATTTTATTCAGTAATATGATTGAGAATATTCTAAGATTTATTCATTACAGTAATAAAGTTCGGGATTTAAAGAAGCAGGGCGCGCAAGCAGGGAGGGCATCGGGATGCGAGTGCCGGTCGTCTCGGCAAAGGAGCCGCTGATTTACCTAACCCGGCCTCGCGACCCCCGCCCCCCGGCTGGCGCGCGTGGAGCAGCTCGCGGAATGAAATAAAAGATATAAAAATCTAAGTCTAACCAAACTAAGTTACGAAATGAAAATGAAAACATAAAAAGCACAACTTATTCTCATACACGCACACACGCATATTAAAGAGAACAAAAATAAAGCTAAAACAACGATAAATAAGATTGCATAAGGGTAGTTGTTTCGATTCATTCCAAAGCCAAATAAAGAGATGAAAAAAAACATTTTATTAAGCAAAAACAACGGGTTACAAAAGAACGAAAAACAAAAACTAAGGAGTGGGGGAAAAAATATCCCTTACATAACATTTGGAATTCATCTTGGCAGCATAACACCTTAGGAAAATGGAACCAAAAAGTGGAACAGGAATACATATAGAGCACTAGTATTTATAGAAGAAAATTTCATGGAACACGCCCTCTGACACGGGCGTTTCAGGGGGCGTGTCAACACTATTGAAGATTCGATCCGGCGAGGTGACGACTTGGTTGTCTTCGGAGAGGACACTAGTCGGTATCACGACGGTCACGCCCCAGGTCACGGGCGTGATGGTGGGCGTGTAGGGGAGGTAGAACTGGGTGGGGGACGCGGCGAAAAGTCGCCGGCATGGCCTTGTCGGCCAGGTGGAGGAGTACACGTGGCGGTCACGCCCGTTACTCTATCTGCACGGGGCGTGTCGGGTTGGTCTCTACGAATGTCGAGTGCATTTTGTCGAGAGCATTTGTAGAGTCTGGAAGTTGTTGAGCGGAAAATGTCGAGAGCAAGTGACACGGGCGTGTCAGGTTAGCTAACACGGGCGTGTCAGGTTGGTCGACGAACGTCGAGTGTGTTTTCGTCGAGCGGGAAGCCTTGATCATCGATCGGGAATGACACGGGCGTGTCGGGTCATTGGACACGGGCGTGTTGGATCGGTCGACAATCGTCGAGTGTAAAATGTCGAGTGCGGGGACACGGGGCTCGGTCACGGCCGTGTCATATTTGACACGGCCTTGTGGTCGGGCGTGTCAAGCTTTTTTCACCAAAAAATGCTGATCTCACGGAATTTGAAATGTCACGCCCTGAACACGGGCGTGACCAGTAAGTACACGGGTGTGTACTTTTAATTTTTGACAATTTTTCAAAATTTTCTGAAAATCAAAATAAAAGTAAGTTAGTATAATATTTACACAATAGGAGCAATTAATTAAAGAAAAATAAGTAAAAATGACAAAAAGTAACTAAAAATGACCTATTTATTGTACACAAAAATGCGTATATTTATAATTCATCAAATACCCCCATACTTAAGATTTTGCTATTGCAGAGCAAAAGTTGGAGATGAACTTATAAGGAATTAAAGAAATCCTAAGTTTAGCTACCGCTTGAATTAATTATAAGTAAGATCAAAATAAATATCCGGGGTACTAGAGGTAAATCATAAATTATGAAAATGTTATAAATAGAGGAAGAGTTTCAAAAAGACTTATAGATGAAATAAAAAGAAAGCAAAAATTTATTTTTGTTAGTCTAACAAAGATGTAGTGAAAATATATAAAAAAACTTTAGCTTAAAGAAGTTAAAGGAAATAATGCAATTTAAAAATTATGCTTTCAAAAAAAAATTAAATTAAATCTAAAATCATTGAAATAGGATATGTAGTTTGGTGGTTTATGAAGTGAGCTTAGATTTAGAGGCGAGGTAATTTTTTCTCAAACCTCTACATATATTTTTTCTTTTGAAAAATTATGAAAATGAAATCTTATTTTCCTAACATATAAATTTTTTCTTTCTTCATAAATAATAAATAACCCAATGTATATGTATAGGAGTAATGAATTTTATCCTCTTACTCCGTAACATATAATCTTTTTAAATAGTGGGTGCCTATGTTTGTGGAATCAAATCTTATTCCCATTGACATAAGATATTTTAAGCGGTGAAATAGGGGTAATCATGCCTAAGTAATACATGAAAAAAGAGGTGGAGTTTATTTTTTCAAAAAGAAAACTAGATTTGAATAAAAACATTTGAGAGCAACCTTTTTAAAATGAACGTTCCTATGTTTCTAAAAGCAAAATGTAGAAATAATTGAAATCCATGATTGTTATTTTCTAACATAAAACACGAGCTTCTATTTATAAAAATAAGAAGTGCTGGTGAAAAACAGGTTCCCTATTATTAGGAAAAGACATAAAAAAATCATTAAAACTTAACCCCAGATACTTAAATCTATCAGACTTTAATTAATAAACGAATCGTAAGCAAATAATTAAAAGAATTCGCTTATAAATTAACTCGAAACTAGATTTTTGGAAAGCAAAAAAGATTAAGATATGGTATTTTCGATTTATTTTGGTTCATAATAAAATATTTTTTTGGATTTTAGGGTTTTTATCATTTTTTTGTATTTTGATTATCAATTTTTTTTTAATTTTTGTTTGTAATCTTTTTAGGATTTTTGATATTTTTATCTTTTTAGGGTTTTTGGATTTTCAGAATTTTTTTGATTTTTTAGTTTTTTTATCAAATTATTTACAAGAAAGGAGAGAGAAAGAAGTGTTATTTATAAAGAAGAGAGGGGGAAAGAGAAATTTTTTTTACAAAAATGTACAAAGTAAAAAAATCGAATGGCCCGCGAACATACTCTTATTTAGGTGGTTGGTTCGGTGAGTCGAACGCCGCGAACTTGCTAAAAAGCGAGTTTTGTTATTTGCAAATAAGAAAAGAGGGGTGGGGGGAAAGAGAAAGATTTTATTTTGTACAAAAAAGGAAAAGAAGAGGGGAATGAGAGATGTTTTTACAAAAAGAAAAACTATTTTGAACTTTTTGTTTTATAATTTTTTTGTGATTTTTGTGTTTATGATTTTTTGAGTTTTTGATTATAAAAACAGGAAAAAAAATTTGTGTTTTTGATTTTTTCAATTTTTTTGTACTTTTGATGATTTTTTTATTATGGCAGAATATAAAAGTGAAGTGCAGAAATGAAAAAAATAAGAAAACACCCCATACTTAAACCCAACATTGTCCCCAATGTTGCTATCTAAGTATGCAGAACGAATAATATACAAAATAGAGTACATACAAAATGAAAAAGGGAGGGTAGAAGCATCACTAAGACGAGGTCGGGGAGGCTCGGGTTGAAACCATGCATTATTAATAACAAACGAAAGAAAAATAACTAAAAAAAAGAAAAAGATAAATTCGTCAAAAAGGTTGCGGGCGGTAGGGGGTGGCAAGTGTGGGAGACTCGGAGCTGACGTCTTAGCAGATGAGAGCTACAAATATGCGTTCCCCTAGCGCGCATAAGAGCGCGACGTACGCCGAAGCGAAACAAAATAAGTTAAAATAAAATATATACACTTTTAATAAAAAAAAGTTTTTTTTTGGTGTTTTTAAGTAGGTTTTTTATTTTTTTGTTGGTTTTTAGGTAGGTTTTTTAAGTTTGTTTTTTTGTGTTTTTTCGTTTTGGAGTTTTTAGGATTTTAAGGTTTTTATAGTTTTTAGTGTTTTTGTTTTTTAGATTTTTTTTTTGGGTTTTAGTGCTTTATATTTTTTGGTATATCATTTTTTATAACAAGAATGAGACAGTATTTTTTTTTCTTTTGGTTAAGTTTTTTATTTCATTTTTTTAATTTTTTAGATTTGTTTTGGTTTTTTAAAGGTTTTTCGTTTTTTGTTTTTTTTTGATTTTATGGTTTTTTTTCCTCAATTTTTTTTGGAAACAACGCTATTTCATTTTTTGTTTTTTTAAAGATAAATATATATGAAATTATAAGTATATATATAAACTCTTTTTTTCGTAAGTTTTTTTTTAAGTTTTTTGTTTTTTTTAGTTTTGTTTTATTATTTTTATTTGTAAAGTAGTTATTATTATTATTATTATTATTAGTATTAGTTTTTTTTGTTGCCCATTTTAAATTTTTGTTATATATATAGAAATAGGTAAAATTAATAGATCTTCAGGGTTCAAAATAACGACTCGAAAAATGTCACCGGTAACGGCGCCAAAAACTTGATTGTTATTTTGCATCAAGTCCCCGACAACGGCGGCAAAAACTTGATCGATAATTTTCACATCGGGTCCGAAAACTTGATGCGGTTAAAATTCCAAAAATCGGTGAGAATTGCCGCGGCGCCCCAGGCAGTTTATTTAAGGAAAAGGCGGATTCAGTTTTATTTAGAAAACGGGGCGCACAGATTTATTTATTTAGATATAAAATGGTTTAGATCGAGTTTTAACGAAAGAAGGCAAGTGCACATATCGCGTGTAGTACAGGATATTCTGGGGTGAAATATCGAGGTCGTATTGTTCTCGGGGTCGGTTCGATTATTTCTACTTTTCCCTGGAGGGGACTATTATTTTATCAATAATTACTTGTCGGGTATTTTATATATAATAAAAATTATAGAACATGAAAGCATAAAAGAGAAAGCTATAAAGGTGGAGCCGATGAAAAGCTTAGCGCAACAACATCGAATAAAATTAGAACTAAAATAAACTTTTAATAAAAATTACTTGTCGGGTATTTTATATATAATAAAAATTACAGAACATGAAAGCATAAAAGAGAAAGCTATAAAGGTGGAGCCGATTAAAAGATTAGTGCAACGACATCGAATAAAATTAGAACTAAAATAAACTTTTAATAAAAAGAAATCCTAAGTTTCAATTAATTAAGGCAGAGACTTGTCCGTGGAGGTTCTACTAGAATGAGATCACTTATCTCTCGGACTATCGGTCACCTGAACGCTAAGACTATTCGACCGAACGTTAGTCCGACGAAGGATTCCTTTTAACGCCCGCATTACGTTAAGAACCACGTTATTGGTTGGGGAACACAATCCGGTAGAGTTAGCGCGCCTCCTCTCTTGAGGGTTTGTGCGGAACTCTCTTTACCAAGGGGTGATCGGTACATACGCATGGCCTCTCGGCGAGTTAGCGTATGGACTACATAAATAGAGACCACACATTGATTATGTGGTTCTAGGCATCGTAAACTGTAGGCAAACCTTAAGTAATTTTAATTAATTAGAAAATAAGGACCTTTAATTATTTAAAGCTATTTTTTATGTCCCAATGCTCTTCGATATTGAGGGCTAAGAACGGTTAGCCACTCATCGGAATGGGGATGGCAGGCAGTGAAAGAAATAAAGAAAGCAAAAAATGAAAGCGATAAAGAAAGCAGTAAAGGAAAGCAGTAAATAAAGCAGTAAATTACGAGTCCTACTCAAACGAGTAGGACTGAAATGAAAGCAGTAAAGTGCGAGTCCCAGCTCAAATGCATGGGCAGGAGAAATGAAAGCGAGTCCTACTCAAACGAGTAGGACGAAATAAATGCAACGCACGTACACACTCGATAGAAAGTAAAACTCAAGCACACACACTCTCGACATAAAGTAAAACACACGCACACGACATAAATGAAAACGCACACACACTACAGAAAGTAAAACACACTCACTCACTCTACTTGAAGGGATAAGGAAAAACTGCGCCATTTAACTCTTAATGAGTAGGAGGAAATAAATGCGCACACATACAAAATTACAAAAACCTAAGTTACCAAAAAATTAAAATAACTACATTTCTACCGCTAGAATGCGGTAGAAATGCATAAAAAGATAAAATAAAAATTAAACGAGAAAAACGTTTTGCAAATAAACGCAAAAATGGAAGTGGTCGGAAAATTAAAACAAATACATTTCTACTGCTAGAATGCGGTACAAATGAATAAAAAGAAGACGGAAAAATTAAACGGACAAAAGTTTAAAATGAAAATATAAGTGCACGAAAAATTAAAACAACTATATTATCATTCCTATAACTCCATAAAAATGCTAAAAAGTGCGAATAAAGGAAAAAGAATGAAAAAGTTTTATAATCTAAAAACGAAAATCTAGTTTGAAGAAAAATGAAAAACACTTTAAAAAATTTTTACGGTTTTATAGGAATGAAATAAAAGCTATAAAAATCTAAGTCTGACCAAACTAAGTTACGAAATGAAAATGAAAACATAAAAAGCACAACTTATTCTCATACACGCACACACGCATATTAAAGAGAACAAAAATAAAGCTAAAACAATGATAAATAAGATTGCATAAGGGTAGTTATTTTGATTCATTCTAAAGCCAAATAAAGAGATGAAAAATACATTTTATTAAGCTAAAACAATGGGTTACAAAAGAACAAAAAAAAACAAACTAAGGAGTGGGGAGAAATATCCCTTACATAACATTTGGAATTCATCTTGGCAGCATAACACCTTAGCAAAATGGAACCAAAAAGTGGAACAGAATACATATGAACACTGGTATTTATAGAAGAAAATTTCATGGAACACGCCCTCTGACACGGACGTGTCAGGGGGCATGTCAACACTATTGAAGATTCGATCCGGCGAGGTGACGACTTGGTTGACTTCGGGAAGGACAAGTGTCGGTTTCGTGGCGGTCATGCCACAGGTCACGGGCATGATGGTGGGCATGTCGGGGAGGTAGAACTGGGCGCGGGATGCGTCGAAAAGTCGACGGCGCGGTCTTGTCGGCCAGGTGGAGGAGTACACGTGGCGGTCACCCCCGTGACTCTGTCTACACGGGGCGTGCCGGGTTGGTCTCGACGAATGTCGATAGCATTTTGTCGAGAGTGTTTGTCGAGTATGGAAGTTGTCGAGCGGAAAATGTCGAGAGCAAGTGACACGGGCCTGTCGGGTTGGCTAACACGGGCGTGTCAGGTTGGTCAACGAACGTCGAGTGCGTTTTCGTCGAGCGGGAAGCCTTGATCGTCGATCAGAAATGACACGGGCATGTCGGGTATTGGACACGGGCGTGTTGGATCGGTCAACAATCGTCGAGTGCAAAATGTCGAGAGCGTTGACACGGGGCTCAGTCACGGCCGTGTCATATTTGACACAGGCGTGTGGTCGGGCGTGTCAAGCTTTTTTCACCAAAAAATGCTGATCTCACAGAATTTGAAATGTCACGCCCTGGACACGGGCGTGACCAGTAAGTACATAGGCATGTACTTCCAATTTTTGATAATTTTCCGAAATTTTTAAAAAATCAAAATAAAAGTAAGTTAGTATAATATTTACACAATATGAGCAATTTATTAAATAAAAATAATTAAAAATGACAAAAAGTAACTAAAAACGACCTATTTATTGTACACAAAAATGCGTATATTTACAATTCATCAAACATTCATAACAAGATCATCACTGAAGAGCTGACCAATGGTCTTATAATTCAAATGAGCCAGTCTCTTGTATCACTGCACACAATATGAGACTTTCTCATCTGCAACTAGGCATATTGGGGAACTATTACCTAAGCAAGAAAAATTTAAGCAATAAACATTACCACTCCTATTGCCTGTTAAGATGACACTTTGGTCACTTAACCTGTTGATGTGGCACTTATCCTTGTAGAAGGAATTGTCAAAACCAAGATCACATAGTTGACTTATGTTTATGAGGTTGTGTTGCAACCCCTCTACATAAGCCACCGTTATGATGGTGATTATGCCATTTGAGATATTACCATAGCCTCTGGTTATCCCCTTGTCCGAGCCTCCAAAAATGACCTTGGGTCCATTCATTACTGGAGTGTACTCCTTCAATAACTCCATTGTTCCAGTCATGTGCCTGAAACAACTACTGTTTAAGTACCATTTAGGGTATTTAGTACTTGAAGTAACCTGAAAAGAATACAAATCAACTTACCTTAGGACTCCAATTTTTGTTGGGTCCTAGGTTCATATTAGTCTTGAAATAACCAAGCCTTCTTGCAGAATTCCTGACAGGTTGGCAAGCTCTAGGCACTGAGGAATTGTTCCAGCAATCTACAACATAGTGGTACAGTTTGCCATAGCACCAACACTCATAGATATTATATCTCCTTTTCTGTTTGGGACAAGCATTTGGCTGTACTGCTTCCTGAACAGTAGGGAGATGTGCTTCTCTATACTTCTGCCTTCTTTCAGCAGCCATTTTACTGAAGGAAAGTCTTTCAGCTGCCTGTGTTGATCTTCTCTGAGAACCACCAGCAGCCTGTCTCTTTTCAGCTAACATGCATCTGATAGCATCTGATATTGTCATTCCAGCCCTACTAGAAGGCTCACCTTGAGTCATGACTTTTGTTGGATGATTTAGATTTTTAGCAGCAGCAATATCTTTGAGTTTTGGGGCTGGGGCAGCAAAAATAAATGGTCCAGGATGGGCCATTTGGATTTCCTCATTGGCAGCCTTAAAGGCTTTCACATGGCTGTACCTTCCACTGTGGCTGGGGACACCTTGGTCCATACTAGTGGATCTGCCATTCTCCAAGTGACCATAACATCTTTCATGGTCATACATGTTAGAATGCAACAACACTCTCTGAAAAGTAATATGAGGCAGTGAGGATAGAGGCACAACTGGTGCCTTCCCTTTTCCGTTTCCTTTTGGATTGGAAGGTCTAGCAGGTCCCTTAAATCCCGACACTTTCTTACCAGCTCGGGTAAGGTCGAAGGGCAGCACAGTGTTTGGCTTAGAAAATTTGCTCATCAGAAATTTCTCATTTAAGAGATCATTTTAAAGTTTCTGGATAAGTTTCTCATTTGATACTCTTACCACAGACTCAATGTCAATAGTCTCCTTGAGATGAGCAGCTTGAGCAGCCATGTCAGTGAGGGTCTTTTCTTAGTCTTCACACTTGCTTTTAAGACTTAGAAGCTCTTTTGCCTTTCTCTTGGCAGGTTACTTGTATTTCTTGAATGCCTCAAGAAGTTATCCATACTTGGCAATTATGGAGTTGACATCATCCTCAGAGTCTGAATTCCCTTCATCTCTTGATGATTGAGGCTCAGAGTGTAAGCCAGCTTCATGACTAGAAATAAAAGTATGTGATTTAGCATGTACCTGAGTCTAACCAGGCAGATCCTGGATGTTTTCTTCATCTGTCATTGCCATTAGTCCATGACAATGAGCATCTCCTTCTTTTTCTTCATCCACCTCTGAGTCAATATCTGAGTGTGATAGAGGGGTTGTGATCCCTATTCTAGCAGCAGGGTATTCTTCAGGTTCCTCTTCAACAACAGCAATAAGCCGAATGTAGGCTTCATCTTCTTCACTGTCTGACTCAGAGGAAGAGTCAGACCAGGTCTTCTCCTTCTTGGCCACAATGTACTTCTCCTTCTTCTTTCCCTTATGGTGCTTCTTCACTCTTTCTTCTTTCCTCTTCACTAGGCAGTCAGCAATTACATGCCCAGGTTTGCTGCAGCAAAAACAAATAATGTTAGAGGAAGATTTTTTATTAGAGTTAGGAGCATACCTGTCCTCCTTAGAGATTTCCTTCTGTGCTAAGAGGAGTAAGATGGTCTTTTGTTCTTCTAATGCCCCTTCTTCATGAATTTCTAAAACTGCCTGCAGAAGGCAGCAAAGTCCTCATTAGATGTATGGTTGTAAGATGAGCTGGAACTTGAGCTCTCAGATTCTGACACAGCAATTCTCCTCACTGGAGAGATCTTCCTTCTGCTCCTGGTTGAAGCATCAGCTTTGAAAGCCACAGATTTCTCCTTGATTTGTGACTTACTGCTCTACTCTTCTTCTTTCTCCCTTGCAGCAAGCTGTATCTCATAGGACAGTTGCTTTCCAAACCGGGTTGGAGGTGGTGTGTCAACTAGCTTGTCCATCTCCCTGATGACACAAATCTTTCTGTCCCAATCCTTGGTGAAGGACCTTAGAAATTTGTCTTTCAGCTCATAGGTGCTGAAGACCCTTCCATAAGTTCTCAGTTATTTTACAGTTCTGAAAAATCTTTCAAAACTTTCAGCAACGCCCTCAGACGTTCCTTGTCTGAAGGACTCATACTCCTAGTTCAGCATGGATTTCCTGTCATCCCTCACCTCTTCTGAACCTTACATGAACACTACTAGGGTATCCCACATCTCCTTAGAGGTCTTGCAGTGCACCAGATTCTGGAATGTAGAATCATCTACTGTACTTGCAATGATATTTTGAGCTCTCTTGTCCATAGAGGAAAGGAGGAGCTCATCCTTGTTCATTTCTTCATATGATTTAGGAGTCTAGATGTTGGCATCAAGAACTAAGATCTTCTTGGGGATGAAGTGTCCCTCTTGGAATGTAATGTAGATCCTAGGGTCAGCTGCTTCCTTGAACAGCCTGACACTTTCCTTCCAAAGCCCAAACCCTTCCGTTCTGCAGATTGGCAACTTCATGGCTCCTAATTCCTTGTAATTTACACCAGAACCCATTCTTTATCTTATAGCTAACCTTGGAGGTACACTCAGATTGTTAAATCCTTTTTGAGTAACCTCCATCTGATACCACTTGGCTATCTCAGCCATCTCAACACTACCTTCTCAGTTATCTCAATTGTCTCAGCGGTCTCAACGCTATCTTCTGAATTGTATTCAGCTATCTCAATGCTATTTTCATTGCTGTCTCAGCTGTCTAAGTGGTCTCAATGCTATATTCTCAGCTGACTCAACTATCTCAGCGGTCTTAACGCCTTCTTCTCAGAGGTCTCAGAGATCTCAGTGGTCTCGGCACTTTTGCCTTAGAAAGATTTTCTAGCAGTAGCTGGTTTCGATGATCTGTGGGGTGAGCTCGATGAACTTTGATCTTCTTAGCGGTCTCAATGCTTTTTGCCTAAGTTAATTTTTCTAGCTTTAGCTTAACAAGTGTTGATCTGAGTTCGATGATTTGTAAGCTGAGCTCGATGAAGTTCAAGCTGAGCTCGACGAAAGTTGAAACCTTAACTCTTGTGCTTATCCCACTGAATGTTGAGTTGCGCTCGATGATCAGCGAGCTGAGTTCGACGAACTCTGATCTGAGTTCGACGAAATTTGAGTTTACTGTCCAACTCATTTTCTTAACCTTTCCAATCATGGACTACCTGCATGCAATAACTAGAGTACACATCAAATACATTATGTGTGTATGTTATTGACCTGTTTGAATTCTTACAAATCTGGGATATTGGGACCAATAATCCCAACAGTAAGAGCATGAACATAGTCATTTTTGATCTGTCCTTAGTTGAGTAATTCTAGTTTTATAGCTGAGGTGTCCTAAGCTAGGTGTTGATGAGATGTCCGCTCGTATTTATAGGACATATATCCAAAGCATTATCTGTTGAGGTAGACTCCCCAATAAGAAGGTGTATCATTATGTGCTCACAATGAGGCGGTGTTCAAGAAACTGCATTAAGGTAATGAAACATTGTCTAGGCATATGGTCACGATACAGTCTTAGATCCAGATTTTGTTGACTGCCACATTAGCGCATTAGCCTAGGGTGCAAGACTCTATGGTGGGTCGGACAGTACCTGACACTCCCGCTCCTCTTATACCTCCTGCAAAATTACCACCAAAAATTAATTTCATTTCACATTTCCAGCGTCTTGGACCTCCTACCTATGATTGCAAGGCCGAATTTATTTCATTAGATGATTGGATTATAGTGATATAGGAGATGTTCTCCTATTCTGGGATTTTTGCGGACCAGAAGGTCATGGTAGCTGCTTTCCAGTTGAAGGGCCTTGCTAAATGCTCGTGGAGCAGTGAGAAGGAGTTCTTGCCTTCAGTTTAAGGCAGGCTAATGAACAACGTTTTGCACTTGAAGCAGCAGTAACTCACATTTGGTGTGTACGTTGTAGTGTTTAGTAAGCTAAGTTGGTTTGCTCCGGAGATGGTCGCTACTGAGGCAGACAGGGTGAAGCATTTTTCGGGTAGTCTTAGAAGTGACATCCAATAATTAGCCAGCACATACAGATCTGAGAGTTATACAGAAGCTGTTGAAGCAGCCTTGAAAGTAGAGGCGATCAATAATGCAAGTAATTATGGGCTAAAGGAGAGGAAGGATAAGAGAAAAGTTGATGATAGTGGAAGTTTTCAGGCATCCATCCCTACTCTGAATAAAGGATGCAAGGAAGCATATAGTTTTTGTGGTCGGCCAGGCCATCCTTTTGAGAAATGTTTTAAGAGATTGGGTGCTCAGAACAACTACTGTTTCATACAATTTAGGATGTACCCAAGGGAGATCTTACTTGTGATTTTTGCAAGAAGAAAGGACATGAAGTTGTTAGATGCTGGAAGAAGGATAGGTTTTGTTTCCAGTGCAATTAGAAGGGGAATCTGAAGTTTAAGTGCCCATTGACCAAACCCGTATTGTAGGAGATTCCACTATAGGATCTACCACCACTACAACGACAACATTTGTACAAGGGAAATGGAAAGCTGAACGTGTTGACCAAAGATGAAGCTCAGTCCTCCAACCAGGTGATCTAAGGTTAGGTTTCGACCTAGTTGATAACTTAAAACTATAGAATTAATTTCTATTATATCAGTTAGGCGTGCGATTTTATATGTGAGTTTATGGTGAGAAATCTGTAGGTGCGTGTTCTTTTCTATTCAGGTGATTGACACTCTTTTGTGGCTGTTAAGTTTTGGGTTTAGCTGAACTAGTCGCAGCGGCTTATCTAGTCAGTAGTCTGGCAGTTTGGCCCAGCGGCCTATTTAGTCAGTAGTCCGGTGGTTTGGCCCAGTGGTCTATGTAGTAGCATCTCCAACGGGTTGGTTTGAGGGCACAGTAGTGCATCAGATATTAGCCGTAGTGGTCTGGAGGTTAGCTGCTACGGCCTGGTCATTAGCTGCAGCGGCCTGGATAAAGCATCAATAGTGGTCAGATGATCTACCGCATCTGCGGTCTGGTGGCAAACCGCACTTGCAGTGTGATGGCTTACAACAGTTGTGGATTGATGGTTAGCCTCAACTACAGTCTTATGGCAACCCATACTTGTGGTCTGATGGATTACAGCGGCTATAAATTGATGGTTAGTCGTAGCTGCGATCTGGAGGAAACCCGTAGTTGCATTCTGGTGGCCAGTTCCAGCAGTCTACCTTAGCTATGTGGAGGCTTTCCTTGGTTGACTCTGGGTGTATAAATATTTGTTGTAGTGTGTGGTTTGACCATGTCAAGCCACATAAGCCTCCCGACGTGTTTTTTAATACTACATCAATTGTTGTATTCTATCTCATCTACCATGTTTTCTATAAATAAGGCGGCATACCTATGTAGTAATTATCTTTTTGGAGTAATAAAAATTGCCCTTATTTACTTCTTGGTCGTTTTCTCGCTCTTTTCTCACATGGTATCAGGGCAAATCGATCCTTTGCTCTAATCCGATTGTGGTTTGTTTGTCTAACCGCACCAGCTTCTTCCAGTATGCTTATCACACAACTTCTTCCTGTTTGCATCCAGAGTTGGCTTCTTCATGTTCAATTCCCTCCCTTCCCTCCCTTTCTTTCTTGTCGCTCTCGTGCGATTTATTTTCTGTTGCGAGTTCCGCATTTTTGGTTGCGGCTTGCCGCTGGTGTGTTGACACACTGACGGTGCAGACTCCTTCTCTTCTCTCTTTCTCTCTTTCTTCTTCTTCTTCTTATTTGCGACTTTTTTTCTTGTTCGTGCGGCTTCGGTCCTATCCGCGTGGTTCCCCTCTCGGCTGGTCTCTTTCTCTTGGTCCATGTGTTACTGCAACTTGTTTGACTTGTTATTCTATTTTGGCTTGTGCCCTTCTTAGTCTCGCGGTTACTTTGTGCGCTTGGTTTGTTGGATTGCGTGGACAACCTTAGGGGGGGTGAATAAGTTTTTCAGCGTAATTTGAAATTCAAAAATATTTCGCTCCAGGAAATCAAGTTCTGGAAGCTACCGCAGAGCGTTAGGTATCAAACGCGCGGCGGTACATCTGTGGACTCGTTTTACTGAGCAACTTTGTTCACAAACCCCATAGCACAAACAGTTACTTTACTCAACCATAACAATCACATAATAAGATAAAGAAGAAATAGGAATTCCAATGCATGAATTAAAATGACAATTGTTATAAATTTTTACAAGAATGTGATCTCTGTGATGCCGGATATTGAAGGTGATAGAATATAAAAATTCTTTTGGTTTCTATACCGATCCGCTCCATGGACCGGTTGGCTCTCACCTTTTCCCTCCACAAAAAGTCTTCGAGCTGGCTCTTTACCTCCTCACAAGGAAGGGTGTTAGAGCCCCAATAGATCCTCTAGATCTAGACGTCCTTATCCCCGGGAAAATTTCCCACAGAATCCTTCCCCGGATTCCGACGACCCTTACCGGTCGATTTTCCTTTCCTCAAGATTTAGAAAAGACAAAAGGATTGCAAAAGTAAGAGATAAATATTCAAAAGATGAAGTTCTCCCTCTTGAAGACTACTCCGTAGAGCGATCCGCGACCGCTGCTTAAGATCTTCATTTATTGGCAATCGGTCGACTCTTCGTATTCGTTGTAGATCTTGGTTCTTTAGAGTCTTTAGATCATGAGCGGGAGGGAGATGACTATCTTCTTCTTTGACGGATACTTGTGGAACGGAGCACAAGAATTTTGTCAAACTCTAGAATTCTAGTAACCCGCCTTTCTTTTTCTCCAGATGTAAGGCACAGAAACCAAGGTGGCCTTTTATGTGTCTTCGTGAAAATAGAGCTACAGCCGGCGGTAAGACTAGCGCCCCACGGTTGGTTTGTGCGCTTGTTGTGTGAAATGTCGTCCAAATATGGATTAATATTCAAAAACAAATATTTGTCGTTTCATCTTGGTAACACCACGCTGTAACCACTAACATCGAGCGGTAATAATGGGCGCGATGATTCAGAAGCATCACGATGATATTCGTCAAGATGCTATCGCGGCGTGGTAATGTGTAACGACTGGAGGTATGTCGTTTTTCGAGAAATATTGCACGACTTTCGTCGAGCGCCTTTCATTGAGCTGCTAGCGCGACACGGTAATTGGTATCACCTGGCGTTAGTAGCCACTCAACGCCACTATCTCGACGCACTCAATGCTTTTCTTCTCAACGACCTCGACGCGGTGTTGAGCAAGCAAGAGCGGGGCGGTAACTGCTAGCGCTGTCCGATAGTATCCCGAGTGCCATGTCGAATAAATATATTGGGCTAGTGCGGGCAGTAGTACTAGCTCTTTCCGATAGCTTCCCGAGCGCTATGTCCATTTAATTCCAGCTACCGCCCAGTAGTAACTTCTAACAACCGGCGGTATCATCTATAGGAGGCTTCTTCTCTTCGCTTAAACCTGTTAACCTGCAAACTATATCAACAGAAGATATGATCAAATATAATCTAGGAGTTGATATTCTCAAACACAGGGCATGTGAAACATCGGTTCCAACAAACTCCCCCTTTTGATAATATCAACATCTGTTCATGAGAAATAATAATGAGATAGAGTGCATATAAAGAATATGAGTTATAGGCTATCATCAGGTTGCAGTAGGTTCTCTATATGGTTTTCCCTAACGCGCTCCCCCTATCTACAGTTCGTTCGCAACATTCTCCCCTACATCATCTATCTATGTGTACTCCCCTCCATGTATTGCCATCTTCTAACCAATACTCAGAGCGTTCTCATGACCACGTTTATTCCCCCCCTTGATAATATCAAAAGGGTAGGCAAGGCCAACCAGACATGCAGGAAGAAAAATAGTAGAAATGATGAGCGTTGTGAGAAGTTGTAACATCCCTCAGATAACTAGACCCCTAGGAGTGATTTTGTCACTATATTTCATGGACAAACACTAGAAGCCCAAGAAGACCAAGTGACCAAGGAATGTAGGTGAGATCACTATGGTCTGCAAATAGTAGGTTTCTAAACTAGTTTAGGATGATCATGGGGCTTCACCATCACCCCAAGACCCCACCACAACCTCACCAACCTATTGTATGGTCCAATAGAGCCATAAGGGTCCATTGGAGTCAACCCAGGGTGGCCAAGTTAACCTAGGATCATCCTAGTCCTAAATTGGCAATGTGCCCTAACTAAGGGCAATGTGCCCCAAATGTGCCCAACCAACCCTACCTAGGTCTTCCAGGACCTAAGGTGAAGTCAATGAGTCACCAAAGTCCCATTGGGGTAACCCTTAGAGGCTAAGTTGACCCAAGTCAACCCTAGCCCTAAAGTGGAAAAAGTGCCCTAATTAAGGGGCAAGTGACCAACAAGGTCCCAAGTCAACCCTATACAACCCTTCCTAGACCTTAGGGGAAGCAAAGGGGTCACCAAGAACCCCTTGGGGTCAACCCACATGGTCGTGTTGACCAAAGTGAACTTATGGGTCAAAGTGGTCAACTTAGGTTAACCTAGCCCAATTCAAGTGGGCTAAGCCCAAGTGGTGTGACCCATTAGTCTAAGGAAGTGGAGAGACGCATTTTGGGGCCACCAAATTCATAGAGTGATGACTAGGATTGCTGAAACTAGAATCCGGTCTCCTGTGGAGTTCACCCTTGGGGAAGGGGTGGTCTCGCGCCTACTTCACTCCTGCAAGCAAAACAACAAAGAAGACAAGGTGACACAGACCCAAGGGCTTGGCAGCGAGGTCCCACCACAAACCCGGAATATCTCAGAGCACTTCCCCTCCTTAGCCAGAAGCCGAGCTAAGATATCCTCAGAAAGCTCTTGAAAACTAGAGTCGGGAGGCACTCAACAACGTGCCTCCTGAGGTACCCCTTGGGTCTTATTTATAGTTTTTGGAATCTGAACTGCCAATAACCAGAAGAACTGACCTGAAAGTACCAAAAAGCCCTTGGTTGGGTCTGCCAACAGGCAAACTCCGCTGTCCTGAATAGCTATGCGCATTCCAACCTGGTCTGCCAACAGCGTGGCTCAGCTGTTCTGAACAGCTATTCGCACCCATGGGGGGGGGGGGGGGGGGTCAGCTCGCCATCAATCCCTCTCCGCGTGAGACGGGCGCGACCTGGTTCTAGCGGCTCGCCTACTACTCTCGGGCGAACGCGACCCGGACCGCCGCGACCTAGCAGTCCTCTGCCGAGGCGGATAGGTGGCCAGGTCGCGTATAGGGGACGGACCGGCGGCCATTGTGACCCTCCGAACGGCTCGCAGATCGCGGGTCGTCGAGCCCATCCGCGAGTATCGGTTCGACGATTCACCTGAACCGAGCGGGAGCGGGCCAGCCTCTTGCCACATGTTTGCTTGTCGCTTGGGTGCGGGTCGGGGGACTGGGTCCGCTCGATCTTCCTGGTGGGGCCCGTTCGACGAACACGGGGTTGTACACAATCCCCGCTCTTTTTGAGCTTGATACAAGCTCGGAAAGAATCATCCAGCCCGCGTGTTCCGCGAGTACTGTGCTGAGCTGGCAGGGAATCTTCTGGTGGGGCCCCCACTATTCGGCTATAAATATACCACTGAGACCAGGGGGCCTCCCCAGTCCATCTCGTTTTTTAAGCGGACTGCAGCTTCCCCGAAGCCTGTTAGCGAAGAGGTGCGAGCCCGCCTGGCGGCCGCGGGCCAAAAAACTCGGGAGGAGGCCCTCGAGGCCGCCCCTTGGATAGCGCGTGGGCCTCGTGGCCCTCTCTTTAGGCCGGTGAAGGGAAAGATCGTGAGGCGGTCCCCGGCGAATAACTTCCTTCGGGTTTCCAGCTCGGCGGCAGTGTTTTTAAGG